>CM053791.1:617021128-619421128 GCA_028749045.1 Cupressus sempervirens
TATAACACACTTAGGCAAGAATCACTTCACTCCAAATGTGTGCATGAAAAGAATATATTATTGCAAAATAATGATGGCTTGGAATACATGTTACATTCCTGAATTTATAAGAAATCCTCTACTCAATTTGTGTTGAGAGTGAGAGATATCTTTATGCAGTCATATGCTTCTAAACTAATAAAAAAATCTATTTATGTACAAACTAATTATCTAACTGGTGCTAAGTAGGACTCCATCCATTTTTATATGATTAATTGGATGCATGAGCCTTTACATGTCATAAAACAAAGAAAATATGAGAAAATTAGAAGAAGAAAGCCTTAAATGATGTAGAAGTGACTGGAAGTGCCAAAAATAGGAGCTTCATCTTTACTAGGCATCCGTAGGGGTTAAATTATCGTCAAAATGCATTTCCAATGCATGGAAAGCTCTAATTTTAGAACTAGCAGTTAACTGTTAGAGCACCTCTGAACTTTCAAAATCTTCCAAAACACTACTAAAAAAGTGCACCTAGCACAGTAGCGCACCTCAAAGGAAAACTCAAAAAATGCAATATTTCACTGAGTGTCAAAATTGAAATTCTAGCTTCTGGGTTTTGTTCCCCTTTATACCAGAGCTATGTCTAGGTATTTACCCTTGAATTTCTTGATTATCTTAGTGACTTGAGTTGCATCTAGAAAATTTAAGGCATTATATTTTTCTTTCACTTTCTACCTGTAGTTGCCCACTTCTATCCAAGTTTCTACAAAATCTCTAAGTGTTCTGTCAAGCTTCAATAAAGCTTCTTTTGTTCTAAAATCCTGCTTGATATCTTCATCATTAGAAAATTCTTCAAAATTTCTTTGAAATTTCTTAACTACTACCTCTATTGGTATTAACTTATCCTACGCATCATCCTCAAAAATGTCTAGACATGCATCACTATAATGTTTCTCAGCTTCCAAAATTTTCTCTTCGGCTTGCTCCTTGAGCCTGTGAATCTCCACATGTAATGTTTCCATCACTTTATTACTATCTATAATCTTCTCTATCCAATCATCTATCTTATCAAATTCCTTAGTTGTACATACATCCATCAACATCTGATACCTCTACCCTTTTATCACTCGTAATGCCTGCAAGCCTTTCCCCCAGGTATGCACTTCATCCATTAAACCAAAATCTTGATTCAAAATTTCTACTAGCTTGTCTGCATTCTCCTGCATAACATGTAATAACTTAAGATTTCCTTGAATAATTAATATTCCTTTCTCCTCAAAAATTTCTATCCATTGTTGACAAGCTCTCAAAAATGGACCCAATTGGGTTGTACCCCTGTCTCTTATCTCGATTGTTGCATTCAAAGTATCTTCTGGATTTGTGGGATCTAAGGGACCAACAACTTTGCTTTGATATCCCTTTATGATATTTTTTTGATGCTAAAGTATTATCAATTCTACCCCATTCTATTTTAGGATCCTAAACACTTCCTTCATCCCTATTTTTATCATTAGCTTTGCATTTTCCAAGGTTCTCTTCCCAAGCATAACTTCTTGGATCTGATAATCCCTTGGAGTTAATTCTTCAACATTTGATTGCAGTGGATGGATAGTTATGTGAGAAAAAAGATCCTAATTTTAATCACTCATAACAAATGCTAGTGCTCACACATCTTTTGGAGGTGAATCAGGTTTCCTTAGAACTTCTATCAATTCCATTCTATCATCCTCCTCAGTAGTGAATTATTGTTTCTTATTTCTCATTACTTCTTTTCTGAGCCACTTTGGGATATGTTGTACTAGAGATTTACCTTTAGAGGATGAAGGAGTTTTCTTAGCTATACTTTTCCCCTTATCACTCACTTTTGGAGTCTTCTCCTTTTGCAACAGATCCACACTAGGAGTCTCTGTATCCATGGAGCCCACAGTTCTCTCCTCCATGTCTTGGGAATTTTTTTGAGGTTGTTCACTCATCTGCCCTTCTTCCAACACCTCATAGATGGATACTTGTTGTGGCTATTCTTCATGTTCTATTTGGACCTATTCAACTTCTGTACCTAGAGGAAGAGGGGTAGCTAATCCCTTGTCTACATAGAATGTGACTTGTACTTGGGATGTCAAAACTACCTTAGGTCCTTGTGATTTAGGGGGCATCTAACTCTGATCCTCCTATTGAGGTTGATTAGTTGGATTTTCTCTTATCTTATCCTAGACCAAATCAGTACCCACAGGCATAAAGTCAAAATTTGACATCTGAAAGACATGAGTTTCTATCACATCCTACTCATCTATCCACTGTTGCATCTCATCTTCTAATGTCGTTGTCTGAATAGGTTGCTCAAGGGTAGGTGGTGGCATGATGGTGGAACTTCTTCTCTATTCCTCTTTTGTGGTTGTGGCAAGATGAGTCCTCTAGTTCAAAGGTAAGTTATCCTCTTCATCCTCATCATCCTCTTCTTCTGCTTCTTTAGGAATTGGTTTTGGAACTGATGGGAAAGGAATCACTTTTTTAATCACCTTTTGCCTTCTCTTTAGTAGAGTCTTGAAATTTCTTCTTTTAGGCACGGAGGGGGTGACTTGCTCTACTTGTCAAGGTGGACAAACCTATTTTACCTCAGTTTCTACTTCCCCTTGGCCCCATTCAGCTTGTGGCACTTGGGGATCTCCTTGAGCTTGTGAAGCTTCTACATTTTCTGGCCCTTGTACATTTTTCTCTCCTTTCTGTGGAGGCATCAAAATTTCTCCCTCTTTTGGCTCAGCTTGTTGAAGAGAATTCATCTTCCTTTTTCCTTTACCTTTTCCATTCTAAGCCCAATAATAATCAACTAGCCTATCAAGTTGGTGCATTATTTCTGGTCTAATGGGTGACAAAGCTGTAAACATAGGTACTGTGACCTTTTTTCCTTGACCTTTAGCTGGGTGGGCTTGTTCATGGAAGATCACTATTTTAGGAATCAGATCAAGTCTAAAAGGTCTCGTGATCCACTCTTTTGTCAAATTCATTATGTTCCTTGCCCTATCATTAATATTTGAGTTTTCTTCTTTGTCAACCTCAGCATTCATTATAGGTCTATCACCAATCTTATCCCTATTGAATAATGGATCGAGTAGATTCTCTAAATCTTGTTGCACACTCTTTAATCGAATCTTTATCTTCAAATCCTTCTCTACTAGATACAAAGTCATCCTACAATAATCCCTTATGTAGACATCATAGTGATTTGTTGCATTCATCCAATGATCTTCAATGGCATCTTCATGGTTAAATGTTTTACCTACTAAGTATTGTACTCTCGCAATGTTATCAAAATAAAGTCAAGGGGAATTATACTCATCCAAGGGATACTGATCCCATTCACATTCAAAAGATGAAATGTCTTGCCTCTGATCCACCCTGAAAGGTCCTATAGTCATAGGCCATGTCCAACATGTTTTGTGTTGCTTTCTAACTCTACCATATGCAAACAAGAGTTATTGGGAGATCTTTGAGAGAATCAACCTATCACTAGGATGCCTAGGGAGCTTCTTAGGGTTGATAGTTGTATCTACTAACCTCAAATATGTGAATGTATAGAACTAGATATAATAAGCTCTAACTAGTGAAATATATGTAGCTACCTCCTCTAAAATTATCTTCACACAATCCCCTTCTATGAACTACATTATTGCAAATATGAAAGCATCATTTATAATTCTATATTATTTTCTTTTCTCTGAAAGCCTCTACTTCACTAGTTGAGGATATGTGATATAGGGCCATGTGTTTGCATCCTGCATGTTGCCCCTCTTATAAAGCCTTGGATAACTAGTTACTCTTGTGGCTAATAAGTACACCAAGTATGATGTCATATAGAACTTCCTATTATTCTTCACTACCACCAACTACTCACCCAAATTCTCACTAAGAGTAGCAGCCCAATCAAGTGTGCTTTCTTTATCATCTCAATTAAATGCATCATGAAAATGTTTAGGTGTCCAGCTACCAGCAAACCCACAACTCTACTCAAGAGTATTATTGAATATCTAATATCCTCCTTCATGTATCCTCTTGTCATGTCTACTTTGTCTACTTTCTTTCTTAAAGGATTCTTCTCTATCAGTATGAAGACTGGATAATCTCAAAAGCTTCATCAATATTTTCCCGATACCATCTCTCTACTTTCTCATAGGTTAATCAGATGAATTGATCCACCCTTGGGAGATGGAACACCTTTTCATTTTCTTAGGTCAAAGGTCTAAGAAGATCTCTCTAGTAATGTTTTTCATGACCCTTTCTTCAGGAACATAATGTTCTATGAGTGTCATGATCAATTTTAAGGATTGTACTAACACTAGGTGTGATGTTGTGCTAACAAGACCTAATCAGATTAATGTAGATATCATTTGAGATCTTTCTATGGGTTGATTTCATAGTGTTAAGAAGGCACCCAAATTTTCATGACCTAAATCTGTATCCCTGATCTCTAAGTATTCATCTTGAAATTATGATTTTGTAGGAATGCCCTAAAACTTGAATACTCCTGGTTTTAGTGCCATTTTCTTAGGAAGGGAGGATGATGAAGACACCATAGAATCTAAAAAAAAAGTAAGTTCATTATCTTAGAATTGAAGAGAACTTGATTGATCATACCCTAGTAATGATACAAGAAAAACCCTAAAATCTAGACTACTCAAAAAACATCCAAAACCTAGTTTATGTCTTGAAATGCAAAAACTTAGCACACCTGGTGCACCTGATAGGTGTGCTTGGTGCACTCCTTTTAAAATTGAACTTCAATCTATGGGGTGTGCATTATGGGGTGCACTGATGCACACCTAATGTTTAGACTTGAGCACTTTTGTATTTAAAGGGTGCGCTACTACACACCCTAATTAGAAGTTAAACTTTTTTTAAAAAGTTTTTAGTGTTCTTTGCTTTTTTTTTACATGCAAAATTAGGTAAAAGCTATTTGAACATTCAAATTGGAAGAGTGCTTCTGAGAGGAGGGGTGAATCAGAAGCACCAATTTTTCATTCTTTCAAATTCATGATAACATATAACTGAAATCAACATGTATGCAAGTAAACAAACATAAAATGAGAGCATGCATCAACACATAACACAAGAGATTTTGGTTAAATTACTACAGTAATGAATTCAACCACTTCTGATGGTTTGCCCTGTTAAAGGCTTTACATTGTATCAATAGTGACCTATTGAAAGGATTTACAAACACTTTACATGAAGTGTCACCCTATTAAAGGATTTACATAAAGGTTGTTAAACCTACCTATTACATAGGATTTTCTTGTCCTTATCCAAAGACTTTCCTCTCTAGTTATTAAGCTAACCTATCACCATAGGATTTCAATTTCTAATACAATTGTGAGAGAGTATTAGAACTTTTGACTTGATTGTATGCAATCTTGAATTGTTGGGTTCAGGCACTTGATCTGCTCTTTCTCTTCTGATCCTCTCTTGATCTAATCTCTATTTGTGTCTCCTGTTCTGCTATGGTCAACTAAATATAACTGCTATCCCTTTCACTAAGTTTTTTCATACTGAGATTTCACCATAATCTCCCCTTATGCAACTTTTCTTCCACACATGCAATGGTGCATTCATCTTCCTTATAAAGAATGCAAAGACTTAGGGTTAGGTATGGATCTATGATCCATATTGAATCTCAAATTCTTGCTCATATTTTGCATTTTTCTCATTGGTTGCATGCCTTCATAATTTTCCTAATTGGTTGCATGCAGATTTCATAGGGATTGCAAATGACTCATCCTTATCCTCTTTCTCCTTCAAGATTTTACTAAGTCGGCTCCAAAAATGATTTACATCTTAGTTTGTGTAGCCACAAACTCTTATGCTGATTCTATGTTGCTCGGCACATGAAGTGTTACTAATGCTCAACACATACTATTTTTGGATTGCTCGGCATCTACTACATTTCTTGGTTTTCTCAGCACCTATTGTGTCCTGTATCACTTGGCATATGTTGTTCTAAGTTTCTCGGCATGTGAATGATTCTGTTACTCAGCACATGAACAATTCCTCTCTTGCTTGGCATGTGTTATACTATAATCTGCTTGACACTAATTGTGACACAGAACCTATTGAAATTCTGGCTCCGCATCTATTATGTACTCAACATGTATGGTGAAAATGGTTAAGTTTGTTGACACTCATTTGTCAATACTATTTATTTGACCAACAATCTCCCCCTTTGACATGAGTGTCAAAAACACTTAATTTATAGCTTCCCCTGAGTTGATTATGCCTTTGAATTTTGAAATTCTGTACCAATATGCCTGATCCTTTCTATCCTTTGATCTGTATGATGTGCCTAGATTCCATGTGATTACCAAAAGTTTACATCTCTTCTTCACTCCTTTATTCCTTGTCTCCCCTTTTTGGCTATATACAATCCTTCCACTTTATTCTCAAAATGAAAAAAATGATCAAAATTCGTCTAAATTGTGTCTAAATTTTGTAAACCTTATATCTTATCCTCCTTTTGTTATTACTCCCCCTATAATATATGTCCTCTAAATTTGGTAAACCTTATATCTTCTCCTTTTTTTATTACCCCCCCTATAATATATGTCCCTTTTCTTCATTCTCCCCCTTTTTGATACTAATGTCAAAGGGTTCTATGGAGTAATACCATATTTAGCCAAAAAATTGCTCTTTACCTCCATTATTGTTTTCAAAGTTGCATCCCAATTCTCCAAAGCAATGTCCAATGACTTGTGTTGGATGGTAGTCTCTATAGCAAGGTTTACTAGTCCATCAAGAGTAGAAAGATTGGGATCTTTCTTTAATACTATCTCAGCATAGACTTGTTCCTTGTGGAGGATTTCTAAATGAGGGGTTATAGAGGACTGGATCTACATCAATTTAGCCTTTATATTTGCCTCCTCTACTGTTGTGATGAACCTCCTTATATCAATATCGTGAGAATGCTCGAAATAACAGAATACAAAGTGATAGCAGAACTCAGAATGAATCTACTGATCGCAGGCCACTTCGAGGGGGTAACCTCCTTTGAGCAAGCTCAATACAATAAATTCGTCCGTGCTCATCAAGGGCCTCAACCTATTCTTATATACTAAGTACGATCTAGAAAAGTAATACTACCTATGCATGTGGGATAATAAAATATACTCACGGGACGACAAGTTGAAATACTGCTCTGCCCTATAGATCCATCCAGTCGGATCAGAACCATCGAAGCGTGGAAAATCAAGCTTTGGTCCACGGAAATTGCCAGAAGAGGACCCAGTATCTCCTGAATGGTTTCGGCTCATGGCTGACTGCTAAAAGTTAAGACCCAGAATTTTGTCATCCAGATCTTGAAGTTTGGTTTTGAGGGATGCCATTTCTTCTTCCATGATTTTTGCTCCTGTACGCGTAACAACCATAAAGCAAGGTTTTTTTTTTTTTTTTTTTTTTGGAATGGGTAGAAGATGAGAAACAAAAAAAATTTTAATTACAGCAAACTTGGATTTGGGTAAAACTCAGATAGGAAATGGGTGTTCGACGGGTGGTGGGAGACTATTTGGGGACAAGGGAAACAGAAAAATGAGGGTTTCAAGGGTAGGGAGGTGAAATGAGGCGAACAGTCCAAGAGGGATAAGGGAGCAAAATGAGGAATTGAATCTTGTGGCGCAGTTTGGTGGCGATTGGATGAGAGGTGAAAAAGATAGGGCAAACCCTAAAATTAGATAAATGAGGGATTTAGGGCTTTGATATGTAAAATTTGGGGTTGGGTCGCCAAGGAAGGAAGTGTGCGAAATGATATTGCAGACGTTCTGCGGAAGTATGAGCAGAAACAGAAAGCAAACAAGGAAGCTACGACTAAAAAACAGAAAAATTTTTACTCTTTTTTTTTTTTTTTTTTTTTTTTTTTTAACAGTCGACTTAGAAAAATTCACTCACAGACAGAGCAACTGAAAAGATTTATTGCAATAACAAGAGATATTAGAAGTGAGAGGAACCTGAAGGCCACGACAGAAAAAAAATTTGATGTAATTTCCACCCAACGAGCCCAAGAGAGTGCTCTGATACCAGATGTGATGAACCTCCTTATAGCAATATCGTGAGAATGCTAGAAATAACAGAATACAAAGTGATAGCAGAACTCAGAATGAATCTACTGATCGCAGGCCACTTCGAGGGGGTAACCTCCTTTGAGCAAGCTCAATACAATAAATTCGTCCGTGCTCATCAAGGGCCTCAACCTATTCTTATATACTAAGTACGATCTAGAAAAGTAATACTACCTATGCATGTGGGATAATAAAATATACTCACGGGACGACTTACAAAGCATATGCGTCCAACAACACTACTCTAACAAAATAAACAGAAGGAACACACAGGTTCCTAACATCTTTGCCTCCTCTACTATTAGCACATCTAACTCCCTTTTTGTGTGAAGCGTCTATGCAAAATGCTTCTCACTTTGAGCTGGATCTCTAGATAATTGCATACTAGATATTTTCAAGTTCCTTTCCAGGCTCATTATTTGTTGATTAGTTTCTTTTGTGAAATTTGAAAAATCACACAACTTCCTGTATAATGAAAAAATATTTTCAAGGACAATTTTGGCCTTATCAATTGTTTTGACCAACTTTACCTGTTCAAGAGCAATTCCAACTTTACTTGTTTTGACCATTCCATTAGTTTAACATTCATGTCCTAGTTCTCATTTTTTAGCTGATCAACTATATCTAATAGTTGCTCAATTTTTCCTTCATTTGGTGACTGCAAGCTAAAGGCATCCATGAAGATGTCCTTGATATCATGAAGTGCTTGCTTTTATTTAAACTCTTTTCTCAAAAAATTCTGCCTCATCCTTCTATCCAATGCATTTTGCATTTCAGTCATTTGTGTCATTGTGATAGTTTTGGAATCATAGGAGGTTATCTCAATTTCTTCATCAAGTTCAGGGTCTCCATAGTGAAGTACCCTAGCCACTCTTGTTGAACTTGAGCCTAGCATGAAAAATTATAATGGAATAGCTTTATTGCTTGGCTCCTGAATAGTCTTAGTAGGAGTGTCAATTTTTGGGAATTCTACCAATGTCTGAATGGCGACCTACTCCTTTTCTTTTGCTGCATCATCCTTCTCATTAGCTTCCCTCTCCTCTGTACTCAGCATCTAAGCATTATCTGTCTTTACACTAGGTGGAGGTGGTGGTGGCAACATCAAAACTTTAGCTTTAGTGTATGTAAAAGGCTGTACCTTTGGCTTCACCTTTTGTCTTTGTGGTGTTGTTGCTACTCTTTGTATTTCATCTACACTCACCAATACAAGATTTGTGCATAATTTTTCTTGAAGAGTAGATTGGTGAAGGATCTTTGAGAGATCCTCTGCAATGAGTGGGTTGATGTTTTGAACTATTTTTTCAGTAAAATCTTTTATGATGACTATCTCTACAGGTGTAGTAGTTGAGTGAGGAGGACTAGGAGGTAGTATTTGTGTGTCTTGCACACTTTGTTCATGTTGCTCACCTATCCCCTTTTCATCTTTACTTATTTCCTCCTCCTTTTCTTCTTCATCCTTTTCTTCTTCCTCCACTTTCTTTTCTTCTACTTTCTTTTCTTCTACCTTCTTTCTTCTTGCTTCTTTTGTTTCCTTTGTTTTGGCACTTGCTTCTGCCTTATATTCTTCATCAAAAACATCATCAATTTTCTTGTAGATAACTTTCCACACTTTTGTGGTTTTATTCACAACCTCTTCAATTTTATTTTGTAGAATACTGAATGCCCTGTATTTGGGAATAAATCTACTGTTGTGCCTTTTTACTGCATTTTTTATTTGACTTTTAGTCAAATCAGGCAACATCCTTGCTAAGGTAGACTCTCTTATTTCTTTCTCAGTTTGCAAACAAAAATGCCATTTTTCTTGTACAATCTTGTATAATTCCTTTGGCAATGAACTATCTAGTTCAAGAGGTGTATGTTTATATTCTGCCATCATATTATAGACAGATGTCTCTATTTTATTTTTCTCATCTTTTGTGAGCTTATTAAAATTTAAATTCTTCAAATCATTTAAGTCTCCGTTCTTAACCTTAGCACATAATTTATCAATGGAAGACTTTTGTGGATGACTTACCACTTTAAATTGGCTTATATCTTCAGATTCTATCATTTCAACTTTTGTGTTTGGTTGAGCCACATATCTTCTTCTTTTATTAGGCTCTTCTACTAGCTGTGCAATAGCTTTCTTCTTCTTTTTTGCTACCTCATTGGCCTTTTGAGTTGATGCTCTTGTTGTGACCCTTGTTTCTATTGGCTTGGTTAGAGGTAGCTTGGTTGGGGCTGATTTTGTTTCTTTCTTGGGTTTTGACTGAGTTGCAGGCTATGTTTTTGCCTTTCTTTTCTTCTACTTCATAGCTGGAGGTACTTCCTCAGCTTCTTTTTCCTTGGCACCTTCCTCTTTGTCCTTTTCTTGCCCTTGTTCTTCTTCTTCTTCACTTTCTCCTTCCACTTCTTTTGCTTCCCCTTCAATATTTGCTCCAAATGTCTTCTTTATTTTCCTCACCATTTTATCCTTCTTCTTAACAACTGAAGTAGTTTTTAGTTTTGTCTCAATTTTGGACTTAACAACATCATAAGTTCCAAAGTGAGGAGCTTCTTTATCAATTTCTTCTACTAACAATGCTATGATTACTATTGAGGCTTCATCAATATCCAATTCATATCCTAATGGCCTTAGCCATCTTACCCTTGGTATTATAGCTTGAATATATGTGAAGTCAATATCTACCAAGAAGCATATGCCATTTACATGTTTCTCAACTAGTGAGACCGATATCCTCATCCTTTGCTTCATAGACTTCTTAAAATCTTCAAAATAGCTAGTCATCCGGGCTTCAAAATTGTCACCCATTTGATCAATAAACTCATTAATTTGACTAACTACTATCTTGTTAGAATTCCTATTTACCTTCCCAAATGAAGGGAATTCTTTAATCACATAAAAGAATATGCACATGAGAACTGAGCCAAATTTACACTGTGCACCTTTTGATCTCCTTATGGCTTCTAAGTTCTCATTGATTTGTTGCAACATGAGTTCAGCCAGATCATAGGTGTGATCTTTCTTTACTAACTTGTATGCCACATCAATAGCTATGCAGGGAATGTTGTTTAGTTTGCTGGATTGATAAAATTTATGTGAGATTATCCTTACAAAAAAGTCAAGTAGGGAGTCATTCACAATATCAATAGTCATTCCCCTATTGCTCCATTTTGTGCCTGTGTTCTTCTCAATTACCTCCTTTCTGTCACTTCTCAATGTTTTTGGTCGATCTAAGATTGGAAGACCAGTAACCCTATACACAATCTTCTTACTAATCTTCACTAGTCCTAACTCTAGCCACAAACATCCATCATGAATTCAACTCAGAACAATGTAGATCCATTCTATTTTAAACACTATGGGAAAAACTAAGGTTTTAGTTAAACCCTTCTTCTCAATGATTGAAAATTTGTCCTTCAATATCCTGTTCTCACATAACTTATCATATGCATTAAATATTTCTAAGTCACCTATAGCACCGATTTTACAATTGTAGCATTTCCTTACATCTTGAACCATAATGACTTTGGGTGGAATGATAGATATTGCACCAATCGAGTCATTTTTATAGGCTACTTCGAGTATTAGTCTGAATTCAAGCTATTTAACTTCATTGGTAACCAGTTGAATCACATGATCTCCCTTAGCCTTAGGGTTTCTTGAGCTAGAAGCCATATTACCAAACTAGGGCTTTAAAATGTATTAAAAAATTAAAACTATGCGTAGCTCAGCACTTGATAATTACCTTTAGATTGATAAGTTCATGTTGAATCTCTATTATGTTTGATGCAAGTGATTGTAAGATAGCTACTTGATCACCTCTTAGTTCTCCTAATTTTTGCTCTTCATTCGAATGCCATGAAACTGAATTATTTTCACTTTTATTAGTCTTGAAACCTAACATTTATTGCTTTCATGCTTTACAATTGTACACTCAACTGCCAAAGGATTTTCCAACTTGGCATCAACTATTTTTCCACTCACTCGACATCTACTATTATCACTTTGCTCGGCATCCAGTATTCTATTTTAACTCGGCCTGAACTAGAGTTTCACTTGGTAACTAAAGATAGCTCAGCATCATCTTCCAAATTTTATCCTAGATTTTTATATGTCTTAGCCCTATGTGCCTTACTAGTGCTTAATTTGATGAGTTGTGATCACTTGACCTCTTGGGTGAAGTAATCTCTCCATTTGATGTGTTTCATTCACCTTTCTTCTACCATGTCTTCTTCATATCTTTCCCAATGTGTTCCACATCAACTTTTTCTTTCCCCTTGTTAACCTCAGTCTTGGGTGCCTTGGCCTTTGTTGGACAGTTCCTGCTAACATGTCTAGTCTTCAAGCAACTAAAACAAGTAGTTTGGTTTAACCATCTACTGTAATTTCTCTTAAAATGTGTTCTTATGCAATTTTTAGGAATGTGTCCATACTCTTGGCAATAGTGACAGTTATACCTAGTGTTCTAATCCCAATTGTGATGATGTACATGATTGGTTCTTCTTGCAGACTGGTTAGGGGTCCACATAGGCTTTGATCTACATTCAAATGCTCTATGTCCATATTTTTTGCAGTTGTAGTAGTGACCCTCAAATCTTGGTATTCTCATGGTCTTCGTTCTGCAATCTTGTGCTAAGTGTCCTTGTTTTTTGCACTTGTGACAAAAACTTGTATTTGTGGGCTTATCATGCTGATGACTATTCTTGCTCCTACATACATTAGAGGTATGTCCCTTTTTACCAAAGAAATTACAAGTAGGTTTAGTGTTCTTACCTTTGTTGCTTCTTTCTTCTACAGCCTTGGATGATTCTCCTTGTTCAGTGCTGATGTAGCCAAGTCCTGTAGTGTCATTACTTACCCTTGGTGATTTCAGCAATTGCTCAAAATACTTGATGGCCTCATTAGGTTTATTGTAGCTTTCTACTATTTTCTTTTCTCTCTTCAATTCATTTTACAATTTTTCATTCTGCATCTTCAAGGTGGAGATCTCAATGTCCTTTATATTTAGCTCATGATGAGCATTCATCATTTGGCTTAAGGTGTCTAACTGCATGTTTGAAATCTTTTCAAATTCAATTGTCTTCTCTTCCAACTTATTGATGAGATTTTTCTTGTCATCTTCTACCCCGGCCTTATCTTCAATAGCTCTTTTCTTTTGTTCAGTTACTTCACAAAGCAATATGGCTTGTGATTCTTGTTCAAGCTTGAGTAATTTGATTTCTTCAGCTTGTGTTTTGTTTTTTCTCCATTAATTCTACTATTTCTGAATCAAATTCCTTGGAATCTCCATTGGAAAATACGTGTGTGGTATCAATCTCCTTGTAGTGTATGTCATTTTCAGCTATGGCTATGTCCTTTCTTATTTTCAAATATTTTCTCAATTCCTCCCTAGCTTCCTCTACTTTGTGTGGAGCTAGTTGCACATCAATCACCTGATTGTCAATGATCTTACCTAGTTTGAAAACTTCCATCTTCTAACCTTTTTCTCCAAGCTGTTAGGCTTGTTCTTATGAGAACCAAAGTGCTCTAATACCAATTTTTGGAATATTCAAATGGGAAGAGTGCTTCTGAGAGGGGGGGTGAATCAGAAGCACCAATTTTTCATTCTTTCAAATTTATGGTAACATATAATTGAAATCAACATGTATGCAAGTAAACAAACATAAAATGAGAGCATGCATCAACACATAATACAAGAGATTTTGGTTACCCAGAAACCCTCTAGGAATAAGAAGGTAAAACTTGGGTGGGGATGACACCCAAAAAATTAATGCAGCAATGAATTCAACCACTTCTGATGGTTTTCCCTGTTAAAGGCTTTACACTATATCAATAGTGACCTGTTGAAAGGATTTACAAACACTTTACATGAAGTGTCACCCTATTAAAGGATTTACATAAATGTTGTTAAACCTACCTATTACATAGGATTTTCTTATCCTTATCCAAAGACTTTCCTCTCCAGCTGTTAAGCTAACCTATCACCATAGGTTTTCAATTTCTAATACAATTGTGAGAGAGTATTAGAACTTTTGACCTTATTGTATGCAATCTTGAATTGTTGGGTTTAGGCACTTGATCTACTCTTTCTCTTCTGATCTTTTCTTGATCTAATCTCTGTTTTTGTCTCTTGTTCTTTTATGGCCAACTAAATATAATTGGTATGCATTTCACTAAGTTTTTTCATACTGAGATTTCAAATAATCTCCCCTTATGCAACTTTTCTTCCACACATACAATGGTCCATTCATCTTCCTTATAAAGAATGTGAAGAATTAGGGTTAGGTATGGATCTATGATCCATATTGAATCTCAAATTCTTGCTCATATTTTGCATTTTTCTCATTGGTTGCATGCCTTCACAATTTTCCTAATTGGTTGCATGCAGATTTCATAGGGATTGCAAATGACTCATCCTTATCCTCTTTCTCCTTCAAGATTTTACTAAGTCAGCTCCAAAAATTATTTACATCTTAGTTTGTGTAGCCACAAACTCTTATGTTGATTCTATGTTGCTCGGCACATGAAGTGTTACTAATGCTCGGCACATACTATTTCTAGATTTCTCAGCATCTACTATGTTTCCTAGTTTGCTCAGCACCTATTGTGTCCTGTATCACTCGGCATATGTTGTTCTGAGTTGCTCAGCATGTGAATGATTATGTTACTTGGCACATGAAAAATTACTATCTTTCTTGGCATGTGTTATATTGTAATCTGCTTGGCACTAGATATGACTTGGTACCTATTGAAATTCTAGCTTGGCATCTATTGTGTACTCAGCATTTATGGTGAAAATGGTTAAGTGTGTTGACACTCATTTGTCAATACTATTTATTTAACCAACAAAATTAGGTGCACCAATGCACACATATTTTTAGGTGTTACTAATATGTTTTTCCTTGTTTGTGCAGTGGGGATGAAAATGAGGGTGCACCTCAGAGGTGTGCAGCTGCAGATTGGTGTAGTAGAGAATATAAAAGGAAAATTCAGAGAGAAGGGGGGGTTATAGGCCTTACATTATTTTGTGGTGCATAGGTGTGTAGCTGTGCAACTGTGCATCTATACATCACAAATGAATCGCATTCTTTCTTTTATGAGTATTTGGCACACTAGCGTACCTATTGAGGTGAGCTGGTGCCTTTTATTTTTTCAAAAGGCTTATCTCCTTCAAAAACTTTGATTTCTGCCAATTGGGTTTTCCAATTGGGACCCAAATGTGAACTAGGACACTAGATAAACCTTAAAAAAGACTCAAACCTTATACTAGGGTTCCAAAAAATTGAAAAATAAAGTAGTGGGTCCCCATTTTTGGTCAAAATAGGGTGTGCATTGTGGAACCACAACAAGACCTCCCTAGTATGTTTAATTCCCTCCTTCTTTGTTTATTATTTGTATAATTCAACACACCCATTTGATCTCAAATGATTTTTTTTTATACTAAATACTGAGTATATATTCATGCACCCACATATCCTTATACATAAACTATGCCTAGATAATATCACACACCCATTTCATAGTATCATATAGATTTTGTGTATATATACTACCTCCTCCACTATAAACTATGTTTGACATACAAATTGTGTTAGCATAATCTCACAAATTGTGTCTTGTTGATGTAGGAGCATCTTGAGTTTCCTTTCTATCATGCTCATATTTGTGAATTCTATTAGTTATTGTTGAGTTGTAGTGTTGATTGAGTTCCTATTTTGGCTGATTTCATGTAGTGTTGGTCAAGTTCTTTCATTGGAAAAGTTCTATGGTTTTCAATTTTCTTCAAGTGTTAAGTGAGCTCACTAGTTTGTTGATGTTCGGTTCCTTCTTTGGCCGATTTTGTCTGTGATTTGTCCCTAGTATTAGCTGACTTTTTCATTTAATTATAATCATGAATTTAATTTATGGATTGTGCATTGGTATGCATGCAAATCAATTTGAGGTCGAATTTATCTTGTGTAAAGATCTAGAATATTTTGTAAGTCATTTTGGAAAGTATAAATAGAGGTGTTTAGGCTTAGGTTAAGGAGGGGGGCTTAGAGAGTCTGGAAAGAGATGTGAATGATCATAGAGGAGTAGGTCTAAAGTTATGATTTGAAGATATCATGGAGCTTAAAGTTGTATTCTTGTATTGGTCGTAACCTAGAAGGCCTTACAACTAGCATGTTTGCTAGTAATTGGATGAATCAATAAAGATATTGATATTTCTTCTCTCCTTAGTGTTGTTCTCTATTATTTTCTTCTATTATGTTTACTCTGTAGGGTGTTTAGATTGTTTGGTATGCCCTTGGCCCTAATTTTTCCAACTATCCCTATGTCAGATGGTATCAGAGCTTGAGGTTCATGCTTGAGAAGATTGGATCATGTAGAACCCCAATTGATCTTGGTTTTAAGGTGGCAGATTTGAGAATTTGATCTATAACTTGTAAAGGGTTACGATCTTGTAGGAACATGTTCATCAAAATAGTTTGAGGTAGAGTAAATGTTGATAATACCATATTGGATGCGTTGAGATAGATTATAGCCAGATTAGATGTCATGGAAACATTCCAAAGGAAAGTAGAGCATCTTGATAATGTGAGTGATGATGAAGAAATGACCACCAAACCCTAATACAAAGCTTGAGGAAGATCAATATGAGGAAATATTGTTGAGAGTGTTGTCTAGGGCACATTCAAATCCTATTGTGGAAGTTATCGCTTATGATGGAAAGTTGGATACCAATGTTTTTTTTGAATTAGATCTCTAATATGGAGAAGTGTTTTGAGTTTGAAAGTGCTCCTGATAATAGGAATGTGAAGATTGCAATCACTAGGTTGAAAGGTCATACCTCACTATGGTGGGATCATTTGCAAACTGATAGATAGAGAAGAGAAAAAGAGAAGATTAGAACCTAGTTTAAAATGGTGAACAAGATAAAGAAGAAATTCCTTCATGTTGATTACCAAGTTCGCTTGTTGAGAAAGATGCAAAATTTGAGACAAAAAGACATAACTATGAAGGAGTACCATGAAGAATTCTATAGATTAGACATCAGATTTGAACATTTTGATGATGAAGTGGACAAATTTGCAAGGTACTTAAATGGATTGAGATCTAAAGTTCAAGATGAGATAAGTTTTGTAAAATTGGAAGTTTGGAAAAACCATATCAATATGCCTATAGAGATGAGATCTTGACAAAGAAGCATGAAAAAAGATAGAGAGATAGAGGTGGTAGATTCCATAGAGGCGGAGATAGATCTTATGGAGAAAGTGAAAGATATGATAGTTATATGCAAGATAAAGGCAAATTTGAATGGAAGAGAGAGGATAAAGGCAAGACCAAGTGGAAAGATAGTAATTCCTATTGAGGAGGTACTAGCTCTTACTGAAGAAGATGCAATTATTATTCTAGAGGTTGTTTTCATGGTAATTATTTTAGATGTTAAAGAATGGCATAAATCATTTGAGTGTAGACACTCTGGTGAGAATTAAAATGGTAACATAAATGTTGTGATTCAAAGAGACCTTGTGGGTTCACCAAGTGGACCTAAGGCTGGAGAAAACTTGATGGTAAGAATAACTTTGTGTAATAAAAGAATTGATAAAGAACCTATCTCGGGGAGAAGTCATTTTAAAACCAAATGTAAGATGGCAAGAAATTGTTGCAAAGTGATCGTTGAGAGTGGTAGTTTAGTGAATTTTGCATTAGAGGAATTGATTAAAAACTTGCAGTTATAGAGGTTGAGACTCCCTAAACCATATCATGTTTCATGGATCAAGGATGAGCATAATTTTTTGGTGAGTGAGAAATGTGTTATGAAACTCAAGATTGGAAACTACTTTGATGAAGTTATGTGTGATATTATGCCTATGGATTGTTGTCATATTCTATTGGGTAGACCTTGGTAGTATGATATACATGATGTGCATGATGGTAGATTGAATCAATATACTCTTTGCTTGAATGGAGTGAAGAAAACATTGCTACCTTTGATTGAAGTTCTAGGTGAGGTAAATTGTAATAAATTTAGAGTTTGTATGGTCAATGGGAAACAATTTGAGAAGGAGGTAAAGAAGAATCAAGTTTATTTTTCTATGATTCCCAGAGGGTCGAGTTATGTTATTAATGTCCAAGTGACAAAAGCTAGTAATGGCCAAGTGACCAAACATGGTAATAGTTGAGTAATAGAAGGCAATAGAGGCCAAGTGATGGCAAAAGGTGACTATGTTGGCCAAGTGACAATATAAATTTAAAACTAATTGAATGAGTACAAGGAGATTATTGCAAAGCATATACCTGATGCTTTACCACCAGTAAGGAGTATAAGTCATTGTATGGATTTGATTCCTAAAGCTAGTTTTCTAAATAAAGAACCATATAAATATACACTTACTAAGAATGAAGAACCTAACAGACAAGTGTAAGAGTTGTTATAGAAAGGTTTGATCAGACAAAGCTTGAGCCCATGTGCAGTACCTACTATATTGGAACCTAAGAAGAATGGAGAATGGTGAATGTGTATTGATTCCAAAGCTATTAACAAGATAATAATCAAATATAGGTTTCCTATGCCAAGAATGGATGACATATTGGATTATTTGAGTGGAGAAAAATACTTTACCAAGATTTATTTAAAGAGTGGCTATCATCATATCATAATTAGAGAAGGTGACGAGTGGAAGACTACTTTCAAGACAAAAGATGGTTTGTATGAATGGTTGGTTTGGCTAATGCATCAAGTACTTTCACAAGGTTGATGAGTGAAGGTCTCAAAATATTTTTGGTTAAGTTTGTGATTATTTATTTGGATGATATTCTGATATTTAATAAGACTAATGAAGACCATCTTGAGCATATTAGGATAGTCACAGGGGTTTAAAGATGAAAAGTTTCTAATTAATTTGAAGAAGTTTTCATTTATGCAAGAGGAGATTATGTATTTGTGATTTTAAATTTGATCAAATGGTTTGAACATGGAACCTAAGAAGGTTAAAGAAATTCTAGAGTGTCCTACACCTGAGAATGTGGGTGAGGTAAGATCATTCCATAGTTTGGTTAGTTTCTTCAGAAAGTTTATAAAAAAATTCAATTCTTTTTGTAATGCTATGACTGAGACTATGGGAAGAGATTTAAAAAAAGGATTTCAAATGGGCACATGGAGATGATGAGAGTTTTGAGACTTTGAAAGAAAAGGTTTTTGAGTTACTTATGTTGGAGTTGCTTGATTTCACTATGGTATTTCATGTTGAGTGTGATGCAAGTGGTAGTGCAATAGGAGTTGTGTTGAGTCAAGAAGGTAAACATGTTGCTTTCTTTAGTGAGAAAGTTGAATGATACTAAAAATAAGTATTATGTGCACGATCAAGGGTTCTATGTTTTTGGTCAAGCCTTGAAGAAGTGGAGACATTATTTTATTTGTAAAGATTTTGTGTTGTATATTGATCATAAAGCTTTACAATATTTGGGAAGTCAACATAAGTTAAATTAGAGACATATGAAGTGGGTTGAGTACTTGTAGAGTTTCACATTTTTGATAAAACATAAAAGTGGAGTTACTAATTGAGTTGTAGATGCATTGAGTAGATGATGATCTTTATTGACTAAGATGAAGGTTGAAGTTTTTGTTTTTGATGAGATGAAGGAATTGTATGATACTAACCCTATTTTTTCTGAGGCGTAGAGAGAGTACAAAGCACCAAATCTATCAGATAACCAAGTTATTATGATGAGTATTTCATTCAAAAAGGTATGTTATTCAAAGGAATTCGGGTGTTTATACTAAGAATTTCTATGAGAGTTAATTTGATTAAGGAAAAACATTGTGGTGGATTGGCTAGACATTTTGGAATTGATAAGACATTGAGTTTGCTTAAGGATAAGTATTATTGGCCACAAATGTATAAGGATGTTGATAAGTGTGAGGCCTCACCCTGACCCGTTATAGCTTAGATGTTTTGTGTACATTTTGATATTTTGACAGATTTAGATAGATAGTGGATTTGCCTTATCTATAGATTTGATACTATTGAAGTGTTGTACATTGTATGTGTTTAAAGAACCTGTTATTGTATGGGAAGTATTTGGACCTCTTTGGGAGCAGTTCTATGATATAATATTATCAAATTTTGATGCAAGGCAAAATGTTAATTTTCAGTGTATGGATGAATATTAGTTTGATTATGATGCTTGTGTATGGATGAATATTAGTTTGATTATGATGCTTATGATAGGAAAGGATATTTAATCTGAATTATGTTAATATAGATATTATTATTATCTTCATTTACATTACATATGCTTATTTGATTCCTTGGACTATTGATGCTCGAGTTTGATGTGCAGGAAGTGGAACCATGGAAATTTTACGGTAAAACAAGGCATAGACACATGTTTAATGACTCTGCCAAGGTGAATCTTTGTAAGATTCGTAAACCTCGTTATGATGTGCTTATTTTGTGAATGTGTGATGTATGTGTGTGGTAAGGTCTTCATGCATAGATTTGAATGTGTTACGGGTAACGTTTTAGTGCATTTGTGTGTGTCACTTGACACTTGTACTGGTTATGGGGAAATGACATGTTGTTCATTAATGGATCATGTGGCCACCTTGCTCCGTGTTATATGCCTCCATTGGGAAACTTGATTATTGCCTTAGTTAGAAGGGGACAAGGTTATTACCTTAGGAAAAGAAATTTGAAATTTGAATTGCCTAGCTTTAGGAGGGTTATAAAGTAACTCTAAGGCCAATTGTGATTAAAACTAACCTTACCCATGTTAGTAATTTAGGTTAGGGGGTTATTTATGACCTCTATGGTGTCTAGTGGACCTAGGAGACCCCATGAAAATGACATTTTCCATTGAATCCGAAAATAAGAGGGTTATAAATAGAGACATGGTTAAATTGAAACTAACTTGGCAACTCTCTACTTTTAGAGACTAATAAGGTTGAAGAAAGAGAAGGGAGCTCTACTGCAAGTATTCATTGCCTTGCTTGGAGGAAGGTTGGTAACATGATCCATGAAGTTTCTTCATTTTTGCATGTAGGTTAGAATGGTGTTTTCATTGCATGATGGGATTGTGGTGTCTTGTGGTGTATTTGTGAGTAGATCTTGTTGTATGCTACATGTGGGTAGTGTTGTGGGAGTCTTTCTGGAATTTGTTGTTTCATGTTATATGTCTTGTGAATTGGGTGTGAGGCATCACTCACCCTTGGGAGGGCAGAGATGCCTGGGGTGAAGGGGTTAGTTGGGCTCACACATGAGTTGAGGAGTTCTCCCTTGTGTGGAGATGATTGAATATGTTTTATGGCATGCAAATTATCTAGCTCTCTTGCATCTTGGGAGGTACAAGGTGGTATGAAGAAGGGAAGATGTTGATTGCCCCGAAAGGGCATTTTGATATTGAAAAGAAGTGCAAATTGTGAATGAAAGGTTGTGCAATCTTCCTCATGATGAGAGCCCACCTTCACCCGTTTCTTGATTCATTTGTTGAATCTTAGTGTATAACCTTGGAAGGGATGTGTTGTGATGTCTTGTTTTAAATTTGACTTTATTGTGGTGTATTTTCATGGCATGGGACTGTGAAGAATGCAACCGTTTATGTCTTGTTTCCCCGAGCTCGGTGGGTGGCCTCCTTGAGGCCTAGGTTGGGAGGTGAGCCTCCATGGTTTCCCATTTGTTTCCTTGTGCAGGTAATCATTTGAAGAGTATTGGAAGCTTGATGTCAGGAATTCTATTTCTTGCTAAGGAGGAGATTCATTGTTATTGTGTTGATATGGAGAGATAAACTCCACTAGTTATGAGAAGAAAATTGTATTGCAAAGTGTAGTGTTGCTTCCATTTCATATGTCCATAGAGCATGAAGTTGTTACAATTATATAATACATTGTCTTTCCATTATGTTTAGATTGATATAGTTCGTGCTTGAATGGTGTGGAAAGTAATTAGAAAGGATTATGTAAGGAAGGTTATGTTGTAGTGATGTTGTCTTACTTATATGTAAAGATTAGAATGTGTTGGAGGAAAGAATTTGTGACATGGTATACTACAAGCATGAGTGGAGCAATTGTCATCTTGTGGTTTATGTTATCTCCTGTCTTGCATGATAGCAAGGTAGAAGTTTTATGTTATAATTGAGAATGAATTAGATGCAAGATATACATTGATAGAATGAATGTAGATAGTTACAATTTATGGACTTGAATTGCAGTAAAATAATTGAGCATTTACTACAATGAAATTTTA
The DNA here is from genome assembly GCA_028749045.1 of Cupressus sempervirens. Taxonomy (NCBI): domain Eukaryota; kingdom Viridiplantae; phylum Streptophyta; class Pinopsida; order Cupressales; family Cupressaceae; genus Cupressus; species Cupressus sempervirens. Next base: position 617,043,415 of record CM053791.1, read on the forward strand.
GTTGACAACTTCTTGAGTTTCATTCTGAATTTGGTTTCTCTAGCAAAAATTAAAAAAAACAAAAAAAAACAGTTAGCTTCATAGTTAAAATGAGCCCTATAGGTGCAATTTTAGTCTCTGAAAAATGTATGAAGAACTTCAAGTAATACTTTTTGCAAATACAGTCAATAAGATATTAATATTAGAATAGCATAACTTTTTTTAAAATATATGAAAATAGGTAGGGATCCAATCATAAATTTAATAAGAAAATCAACTTGTTTGCATGTATATTAACTTAAATATTTCCTCCTAAGGAGGCGACCAGGAGCATTAATATTGTGTCAGAATTGCAAGAATGAATAAATAATAATAAACATATTTTCATTAGTCAAGAGGGTGAGTCACATCCCCCAGCTACCCTGCTCTTCGACTTGTAGATAAAGATGCCTTAAATAATCTTGTAATGTAATGTATGATTAAAACATTAAATAATCTTACACTTTATCTTCCTTGGGCCTAAAGCCGCCCAACTTGGTGAAGCAATAAATATGGTGGAGGGGTGGTCTTTTCAACCATCCTCCTCCTTCCCCTTGTGTCTTTAGGCCTGCAGACGTGGGCAGAAAGTTGTAAGTTTTTAATGCAAAAAAAGAGAGATCTTTAATTAACTCTTGCCCTTGGATAAGACTAGCTCCCCCTTCTAAGCATCTAGCCTAGGCATAGATTAAATATTTGACTCTTTCCTCTAACATATGGAAGAAAGAAGGCCACCACGTGTAGCAGCAATATTTGAAATTTCAGATTTTAAAGACGCCTTAAATACTAAGTTATGGTGGGGGGGTTATGTAGGTATAGGCATAGGTAATAGGAATATTAATGTAATAGGTTTTTGAGAAGTTTAGAATAAGTAAGTTAATAAGTAATTTAATTTTCATGTCATGATAAGTAATTAGCAGCATTTCCTAATTTTTGGATAAAAATATTTAAATATTTTATTTATTTCTAAGAAAGAAACATAGTGCTTAAATAATCATCAAAAGTTTTGTAGGTAGTTTGGGTTGATGATTACTATAATTATTGTTTTTAATATAGGAACAAATTTTATATTAACAAAATGGTTTTTTTTGTCTAGTCTATTTATTTAAATTTGAATTTAAGGAATGAATAATTAAGATTATAGTTAAAACTGTGGCATTTGAGTTTGCTTAGTAAACGAAATGAAGGGGATCATATGTAAACATTGGTGTATATTTTAATAGACATATTCAATTTAATGCATGGGAAAACATTAAACATAAATGTCTATTCACCTTTTTTATTATAAAAAATAATAATGATAAATAAATAAATATCTGTAACCATATTCTCTTTAGTAATCATCTAACAATGTGAACAAACTGCACCTATAGAAACTAGTGAAAAGAACTTTATCAATTTCCTTCTCTTCAATTTAGACTTAGCAGATGTAGTGAATCTTAAGTAACTATGGATCAATCTCGATTTGCCTTATAATGCATAATTCTAGATTGCAACTCAAGACCACTAAGTTACAACTGTTAATCAATGTGGATGATTCAAACCTAGTGTTTATGTGAAACTGGATTAGATCTAACATCTTGTCAACTAAACCCTGATGCGAGTGCATAAGTAGTTCAAAAAAAAAATTATTAGTCGTACTTTGTCGTATTAAATTTAGAGGCATGACAATAAGTTTGTATGGAGGTGTGGAATTTGTCAAATTGCAAAAGGACTAATTCATAATACTAGATTGTATACACCTATTTATGTTCCTAAGAAACCTTGGAGTGACATAAGTATGGGTTTTGTTCTTGGATTACCTAAGACAACGAGAGGGTATTATTCCATATTTGTTGTTGTAGATAGATTTTCTAAAATGGAACATTTTATACCATGTAAGAAGACATCAAATGTAGTACATGTTGCAGAATGTTTCTTCAAAGAGATTGTTAGGTTGCATGGATTACCAAGAAGTATTATCCCTGATAAAGACAACAGGTTTGTTGGTTATTTTTGGAGGACTTTGTGGAAGAAAATGGATACTGAGTTGAGGTTTATTTCTAAATTTCATCCACTTGTAGATGGATAGACAAAGGTTGTTAATAAAAGCTTGGGTAATTTTCTGATATGTTTAGTTGAAGATAAGTCAAGTAATTGGGATATGGTGTTTGCACAAGCTGAGTTTGTATGTAATAATTATGTGAATAAGAGTATTAAGAAAACACCTTTTGAGATTATTACTAGAATGAAACCTAGAGATATATTATATTTGAGGGATATTGATGGTGAGGAGAAGAGAAGTGCTAAAGGAGAAGAATTTTTTGGTTTAATGAAGTCTTTGCATGAGGAAGTGAAGTTGAGGTTGGAACAAAGTATTCAGAAGTATAAGGAGAATGTAGACAAGTCTAGATGACATCATGTTTTTGAAGTTGGTGATGAGATGATGATTCATTTTAAGAAAGGTAGATTTCCTATTGGTACATTCAGTAAGTTGAAAATGAAGAAATTTGGTCCTTATAAGATATTGAGGGAGTTTGATAGTGGTAATGCTTATGAAGTTGAGTTACCAAATGACATGGATATATCTTCTATATTTAATGTTTTGGATTTGTATGAGTATCATGATTCAAATGATGAATTTTTTGTACCCAATGATTATCCTAATAAGAAAATTGAAGAGGTTGAACAAATATTTGATCAAAGAGTTGGTAAGAGTACAAGAGGAAAATATTACTATGAATATTTGGTGAAGTGGAAGAATAGACCAATGGAAGATGCTAAATGAATTTACCAATTTAAGTTGGATTCAACTTGGGTTGTGACATCCCAATGATTCAAGAAAATCATTTCTCTCAACCCCAATTGTCTTATGCAAGAGAATCCTAGATTTCCTTGTTATCCTTCTCATCTTTGTGCATTATGTTAGTTATTTCCAAGTTGTAATGTTGGCCAAGTTCCTATAGTGTTGGTCGAGTTCCTATTTTTGCTAGGTTCTTGTAGTATTGGTTGATTCCCTTCTTTGGCTAAGTTTTATGGTTTTCAAGTTTCTTCAAGTGTTGAGTGAGCTCACTAGTTTTTTGATGCTCAATTTCTTCTTTGGCTAAGTTTTTCTATGATTGGTTCCTAGTATGAGCTAATTTACTCATTTAATTAGAATCATGAATTTAATATATGGATCATGAATTAGGATGTGTGTATACCATTTTGAGATCAGTTGTCTCTTATGTAAAGATCTAGAAGCTTATGTAAGCCATTTTGGCAAGCATGAGTAGAGGTATTTAGACTTAGGTCAAGGAGGGGGGCTTAGCGAGTCTAGAAAGAGATGCAAACTATCATGGAGGAGAAAATCTAAATTTAGGATTTGCAGATATTGTGGATCTTGAATTTGTAATCTTCTTGTATTGGTCATAACCCAAAAGGCCTTATAGCTGGGTGTGTTTGTTGATAATTCAATGAATCAATAAAGATATTGCTATTTCTTCTCTCCTTGGTGTTTTTATCTCTTATTTTCTTCTATTTTGTTTAATCTATAGTGTGTTTGGACTATTAGGTATTCCCTTGGCCCTAGTTATCCTAGCATCACTTGTGCCTTCATGTGATCAAATTCTTACCTAATTGTTCCTGCACCAACATTTAAGATGCATATTTGATAAATATTTATTGATTTATTAAAATTTAAATGCACCTATTATCTTTCCAAGAAAAATATTTCAAATGAAATTCCATCCATATAAACTCAAATTGTAAGATTTTGGTGTCTATGTGTACTTAGAGCTTAATTCTGAACTTACAATTATGCTTTTTCTACACATAAAGACCAAACCCTTACATGAATTCAAGCTTAGCAATGTGCAACTTTATTTGAAATATTTTTCTACAAAAGATAATTGGTCATGTGACAGAAACCTCCATTTTCTATGTTATAATTAGTTTAACAAATGGATCAATGAAGTACTACACATTTCTCATGAGTGATGCATAAATGATTCCCTTGAAGATACTATCAATTCTAGGTGCTTAAAAGTTATTATTGTATATACTCCAGTTGTAATTTACTTATTGATCACTCTATTTTGACTAATAATCTCAGGATTTTTTACAAGGAATGATCTTTTTTATAAATATTTTAATGATATTAAATTACAAATATTTAACCCCACCATATGTCAAAGGTGGAACATCGTATGTGAAACTTATCGCAGGAGTTATAAGTATTAGTAAATGAAATATCTTATCAAAATATTTATAAATTGAAAATAATTTTGTTTTGAATGAAATAATACAAGAAAATTCACAATTTTGGCAAAAATGTAGGGCTTTGAGTTTAACAAGCTATTCACAAATGAGCTCAAGAAAATTGCCTACAAGGAAGGCTATTCAGTCGTTATTGAATAGCCGTGAGAATAGAGTGGGAAAGGTTCCATTGGCTCTGTCACATAGGTAAAAAAGCTAAATGAAAATTATTTCAAATTGACGGAAAAAAAATTAAAAATAATTTTAATGTACTTTATTTGACAATGGTTGAATAATTTATGTGCTCGTGAATGTTTGTGAATGATATGTGCTAATGAATATTGATGAATGTTGTATACTATGTTGGTGAATATCGATGAACCTGATTTATGTGATTTGAAAATAAAATTTCTTGGCTTAAAACTTGATTTTATTTGAAAATTAAATTTCTTAGAATGACAAAAAAATTACAAAAACATCATGAATTATGCCCTAAGTGTTGGAAATATAAATGGAGTAACTGAGGGGGGGGTGAATCAGTTACCACAAAAATAAATCCACAAATCCCTTAGATGTCTTAAGTAACTAGTTATTGCTGTCACTCGATAGCTACACAGAATAAATGCTATAACTCAATAGATTAACTTGTTACTAATTTTTAAGCATTCACAATTATTAACATGCATGCAAAAGTAAATAACATGAACACAAGAGACACCAAATTTAATGTGGAAACTCAATATGGGAAAAACCACCAAGTAACTAGCTACCAATTTTCACTCTTCTAAAGTGAGCCCTGTTAGGAGCCAACCCTGTCAAAGGTTACAAAACACACTGTTAGGTGTGATCCTATTAGAGGATTTAATCACCCTGCTAGGAGTGGCCTTACTAGAGGATTTTTAGAACAATTCAATAGAACTATCCACCTTGTTAGAAGACTTACAAAATGGTTGTTAAACCAACTCTGTTAAGAGATTTAGGAATTACTGTTACAAGGGTGAGAAAGTAACAATAAGTGACCTAAAAGAGATGCAACTAAACTTTTCTAATACAAATCTCTGCTCTGCTTCAATAGATCCTCACTAATCGAATACAACTCTGCTTCTCCTCAAGATATTTGATCCTTCTTCAAAATTTGGTTATACTTCCTCTTCACACAATCAACTCATTGCATGCTTGTTCCTTCCAATTAGAATCCACAACTTGACCTTTTATTTATACATTACAAATTGTCAAGTTGGCTCATTTACAAGTTACAATTACCAATAAACCATACATCAGTCGGCTACAAATATTATGTTAAAAAAATAAACTTTATTTCTCAAAACAATGAAATCCTTCATTGGCTAACCCTACTCAATAAATCCTTCATTGGCTAACCCTACTCAATAAACACTGCTCCAAAATGATTTCCAATGTTAACCAAGTGAAGCTCGGTAAACACTGCAAACTTTGAAAAATCCTTTGGAGACCAAGTAAACTCGTTAAGAACTAACTTTCCTTCATTGACCTTGCTAGCTCGGTAGAAACTAATTTATGCCACAAAAGCCTTCAGCGCTCGAGTGAGCTTGGTAGAAATTTTCTTCACAATGTAACTTCCAAAAATGATCGATAGACTCTGTAATACACTTTGCTAACCTTCTAGGCTTGGTAGACTCTTTCTTTTGCCTTGCTGACCAATTGAGCTCCATAGACTTTGATTGATAACTGATATGACATTTGTGTAACATCAAAGACAACACACAATTGAACAATTGTATCCAACACTAAGAACACTTTAACCCTGGTAACATTTGACCAGCACAATTTTTGGCACTAATATTTTCAATATGACTTCTTGTCAGCACTAAGTTGTAGCACAAACACAACCCCATGGCCCAACTGTATGACATGATCATTCCCATGGAATTCATATATTTATTTAGTATATTTGGGCATTAAGTATATTTGTGTACTAATTATATTGTAGGAAATATAAATAATTATTTATTGATCTTAGCTACAACCCCACAAACTCCTTTATGTTCCCTTGTGATGTTATTCTATATTCACTTACTTTCTACCATTACTGAAAACACACATATTCACACACACACACACACACACACACACACACAACAACAACAACAAAAAAAACCTCTCCCCACCTCCTGTAATGATTATGATATATACACATACTCTTTTGACACCAATAAAGCCTATCTATGGTGATGCTTTTCTTACACATGTACACACCAAGATGAGTGAATCCATTTCAAAATGGAGATAGGATTTATTTGTATTCATCTTTGATTTGTGCCTCTCCACACATACCATCTCATCCCATTTTCCCATTTCTCCTAACACCCATATAAGAATTCAACACAATATCTCCCCACAACCATCCACATATCATATTTAGCAAAAGGTTAAGTGGACATCTAGCAATTTGGGTAGGGCAGTTGAAACAATCCATTTATTTTCTTATGTTTATGTGAGTAGATTGGGAAGAAAAATCAATAATGGAGGCTCTTAACTTTGGTTACATCCTAGATTTAGGTTTCATCCCACTAATGAAGATCTCATAACACATTATCTCTTGAGAAAGGTTTTAGACAACAACGTATTGACATTATTATATTTTTTGAGTACAAAGAAACTAGCAATGATAATATGAAATGAAATAACCATATCTTATGAGAAGGGTTTTAGAAAAAAATATAATTTTCAAATGATCATAGGAAATTAAATGGGCATGTAAGTAAAAAGAAAGTGGAAAGATATTATGTATAGATGAAGGTATAAAATGGATGATTTTGGAGTACCCAGTACACATACTCACCAGTCAATATGCGCATATCATCATTCAAGATCAAATGGGTGTGTGGGATTATATCAACAATGATAATAAAGTATGGGATTGTTGTCAAATAATATTTATAGTTGGAAACACACTAGTAGATAAGTATGCAAAATATAGAAGACTAGACAAGGCATATTATTCTTTCATAGAATACATTGAGAAAGAGAATAGTTCATAATGATCTAAATTATATATTAGGATAAACTTTTATAATTAGATCAGTTCATAATAAAAATGGGAAGAACTTTTATAGTTAGAATAGTTCATAATAATTGAGCTATTCTAAGTATGATTGATAGCTACTCCAATTATGAACTAATAGTTCATAACGAAATTATACTACATAGCCTTGATGATCTTCAAAGATATTCTATTTTACAAGTATCTTCTTTACTTTTTTGCTTCTCCTATAAATTGAAATCCTTAATTTAGATTACGTAAGGATGTAAAGAGGCTTTAACATGGATTACAAGTATAGCATAATCCGCTGACTTAGTAAGTAGTAATGAAATATTTAATAATATGTAAAAAGTTCAATGGTTTATTATTTATAATCTTTTATGTCATTAACTAAAACATGGACGTGTTTTTATTAAATATTTTTTTAAGAAATCATGAGCCTTGTCGCCCTTGTCAAGGTATTTCAAGTGGACAAGGTGATGCCCATGTTTTATCCCCCGCTTGTATTTTCCACCAAATATATAGGAATGAATGTTAGATGTTAATGGGGAATTTAGAGTTGTTCTTGGGGGAGATAACATTTGAGCTTCCACCTTTACATGGTTGGTCATATTAAGTAGAGAATAGTAAACTATTCTCAAAGTAAAGTGAACCTCAATACCCAGTCACCTCCTCAAACTATAATTTTACCAAAAATCCTTCACATTCAAGAGCCCTATCAACGGTCAAACTCCACCTTAGGATCATATCATCCATAAGTCTTATGAAATATTATTATTTTTATAAAATCAACATACATATATTTCTTTACTTGACATAGTGTTAGAAATGAAGTAGACATATAGCATGAGATAATAACTTAAAAAGTTAAATGAAAAGGAATTATTTCAAGAACATCCCCTTAACATTATGTTTATGTTAGAAACTCATTGTGGGAGAAAACTTCCACAAGTAAATTTAGTAAATATAGTTCAAACTCTACAATGGCTTGTTACAGGGAAAGAAGACTTTAAAGTCTATCAGTGAAAATATACAATGAAGTAAACTCTGAATTCTTCCCCACGAATCCAAGCTCAGTTTTTTGTTGTGAACTAATTTGGATTCCATATTCCAAAACTCTCATTACACTTATTATGGGGAAAATAAAATTCTATATTGTTATGTCACAGTTATTATAACTTGGATGAGTAGTACATTTTAAGCCCAAGAAAAAGACTTGCTTCAAAGGTTCTTTTCAACTTTTTCTAACTAACTGGTTATTGCATCAATTTTCTCTTAGGGAACCATTTACATACCCCATTGTATTTGGTAATATAATGTACATGCTATTATGTCTCACAAAAGCATCCACCTACCCTTGTCATAATCATTTTAGAAACACCTATTTGGTATAACTAACATCATTAACATGGAATGCCTTTTCTATTATGAAAATTTTAATAAATCCATAATGTGCTTTCATATTTCTTATTACTTTATTTGAACTTGCACATCATGCTAGTTCTCTCTGTTAGAAGTCTAATGACCTATGTACAATATAATTATGTTATGAAAATGACTTGGTAATTGATGGTCTTCATGTTGGTAGTGGTATAATATTCTCTCACAATAAACTATTTTTTTAAGGTTCAAATTTAAAACTAAAGAAATATTCTTAATATAACACGAATATGCTTAGATAAGGAACGTTATTGAAACAAGAATCAACTTAAAGATATTTATGTAAGAGATTGACTCAATCTCTTACGTAAATTTCTTTAAGTTGATTCTCATTCCAATAATGTCCCTTTAAGATTGATATATGAACCTTGTACAATAGACACTTCTTATCTAATCATTTACATGTTATTTTAGAATAGTTCCACAATTTTTAAGTTAAATCTTAAGAAATGATTTATGGAAGGAGTCTACTATACTATTTTTAGAATATTTAGAATAATTGAGAGGGCAGTGACTCAGTTATCTAAGGTCTGGATGTACTAATTAAACAAACATCACTTACAAACTTTAGATCTTATCATTCCATTTCTCAATCTCTACTATAAACTTTCAATAATATTAGTTAGTTGTCCATTGTTCTAAAATAGCAGACTTGCAAAATGTAAACATTAAGTCGTAAAATATCATAATAACATTTACACAAGTTTAACACTAGGATTTAATGTGGAAAACCAATTTGGGAAAAACCATCAACAAAATATCACCAATTTTCACTCTTCTAAAGCGAGCTTTGTTAGGAGCCAACCTTGGAAAAAGTTACAATACACACTATTAAATGTGACCTTGCTAAAGGATTTAATCACCTTGTTAGGAGTAGCCTTGTTATAGGAATTTAGAAAATTACATTATAATGTTATGTTAAAGGATTTACATAGACTATTAAGTCACTATGACTATTAGGTCAACCTTGATTAAAGGATTTCAAATACTGTTCACAATGGTTAGAAAGTAACAACAAGTTTGATCTGTTAAATACAACTCACTTTGCATGTATAGATATTGGTTTAGTTCTCATGTATTGATTCACTTTCTAGACTCCATTTTCATCTCAATCTCTAATTTACTTGGCAACCCTTCAAGTAATCATCCTTCACTTCTTTTGAATTTGATTCAGCCTTCTTCTTAGATCCTCCAGTCAATAACATCAACAACAACTCCAAGTCTCTAGAACTTCACATGTGTGTAACTTCTCTGCCCATTACAGAAATTTTTCCCTTTCACCTCTTTAAATAGGTACTTAAACACCACCATAGATCTTAGGGTTCACGATTTGATCCATAAAATATAATGTGTGTGATCATCATTCTGTTTATCTCTTCTTTTCTAGAAACTTCTCTTTGAATTCATATCTTAGGTCATTTACCTAATCCTCTCCTAAAAGTAAATGATCCAACTCATCGATCCTTATCTTCAACACACTTTCCATATCCAAAGAAATCAACTTAGTCGACTAAAAATTATGATTCCTTGCAAACAATTAAAACTGTGTTCCTTGGCCAATACTATATCCTGACACTCGGTCATCACTAGGCTACTCAATCACTATTGAACTTCTTGCTTGGCACCAATGTTGTCACTCAGTCGATATTGATGCTCAATCAACACTAACTTTCCTCGGCACTTACTATGGCTCGATTGACACTAGCATCACTCAGCATGAACATCAAACTTTTTTAGTCTTTTACAATGTTACTCGGTCAAGATTATGCATTTGATCTATCTTTGATCACACTTTCAAGACTTGAGCATTACTATCTTCTCCACTTGCAACATGATTTAAACAATCACTTTATCTTGTCAAAATCCAACTAATCAAATTTCCATTTGTAGTTTCCTCTTCATAACTCAACCTTTCCTCTAGATGCTTTTGTTACGAACAACTTCTCAAATCCTCTTCATCAATCAAATAGATATGACACTTAGATTAGATAGAAAACTATCTCACTAATAGATTTGATATCAATGATAACAAAACAATTATTCCAATTGTAGTTTCCTAACAATCTCCCTCTTTGGCATTGATGGAAACACCTCCAAAAATTATTTCAAAAATACTTTAGGTTACCATACAATCCAAAAATTGTACATACATTAGAAACACTCTTAATGTATCAAATCTTCATTAATATCCTTAGTTTCATTATGATTCATATCTCTAATCTGGTAACATCTCAAGTAAATCTTATGAGTTCCCTATAAGTAATCATTTCCTCTTACTTAGCATGTCTCTGCCAACTTTCACTTTCTCCATCTTTCATTGTGATCTTTATCTATAACTCTCTGATAATCTCTCCCTTGTGATTTCTTCTTCTTCATGGTAACTTAGATAATTTCTCCCTCCGGGATATTCTCTCCCTCTTTTGTCAAAGACATTATCTCTATCTCATGCATCATTTCATATAGATACCTTCGTGTCAATTCTGAATTCTTCATCTATCACCTTCATATGACTAATCCATTATTCTACCCTTCTTCTTTACGACTACCTTAGGAAACTCCTAAAGTAGAATGATTTGCATCAATGTGTAAGATATTCTGATTAGCACATTTGATGCAATGATTCACTTTTTCTTAAGTAGCTTTGTCTAGGGGAATCAATCCCAGTTTACCTCTAAGATATTCATGAGAATTATTAGGTAAAGGTTTAGTGAATATGTCATCAATTTATTCTTTTGTGTTCACATACTCCAATTTCACTTCTTTGTCTTGAACTAGCTCTCTCAATTAATGATACTTGATAGTAATGTGCTTCTTTTTTGTGTGCATAACATGGTTCTTTGATATGTTAATAGTGTAGACACCTAAAAACCTTTAGAAAATAAAGTATTTTTATTTTCTGAAAATTTCCTAATGACATCATCATTTATTAATTATTTAATTTATTTATTTATTTTTATGCCATTAATCCCTTTATCTTAATTAAAAATATTTAATTAAAGAATTCCTCCCAAAAATGTTTAAATCTTATTTAAATATTATTTCCTTATTTATTAATTATTTAATTAATAAATTGACCAAAAAATTCAAAATAAATATTAAAAAAAAAATTTGCCCAAAACTTGGCCAATTTCCTTAAGACCACTAACCTCTTCCAAAATCTTCTAATCCTTCTTTAATTTTGATTAAAGGCTAATCCCATCATTTCTTACCCCTAATCCCAACTCAAAATATTTAATTAAGATTAAATATTAATCCTCATGTTTATTAAAAAAGTTTTAATAAATATCTCCTCAACCCAAACCCTTGAAATAAATAAAACTTTATTTATTTCCTACAAATCTAATTTATCCTCATCCTAAGAAGTTCTAGACTCTTCTAAAAAGTCTTCATCCTCATCCTAGGAAGTTCTAGACTATTCTAGAAAGTCTTTATCCTCATCCAAAGTCTAGACTCTTCTAGAAGATGTCTTTAAACCTAATCCTAATCCCCTCCTAACCTTGTCACATTCTCTAAACATGGGTTAAGACTTACTAACCCAAGCCAAAGTTAACAAATATCTCCTCCTTCACCCACCCTCATTAAATGCCATCCACTTGCCTATCCCTAAGCTAATTCTAAACCATCCTAATCCATCCTCTAATCATTTGCACAATCCTAAGCAAGCTTAAAACCTTCCTAATCAAGCCCAAGTCGAAATTTCTCTCATCTCCTTTAAAATATCCCAACCATAAAACTTTATGAAGCCCACTAGGCCATAAATGACTCTTCCAAGCCCTTTTATTGCTCTTATGAGCCATTATGAGGGTCTTTATGAAGATTTTATCCCTTGAGCCTCCTTTGTTGACTCATCCTTCCCCTTTCCTCCATCCTCTCACCCTGTGACATGTGTCACTCCCTGATTGGCTATAAGGAAGCACAATCCATGTGCTCTCTTCTCATGCAAGCTGAGCCCTCCATGAGCTTTTTCCCATCCTTGCATCTTAGCCCTCAATCCCTCAAGCCTCTTGCCTATAAATTGGATCCTTCCCCTTTGCAAAATAACACAATCCACGAAGTAAAGTCGTAATGTCATTTTAAGAAGCCATTTTACATCAAAACCATACACTCACACCCAAATTCCAACTCCATTTGAAGCATAAGCTTGAGCATACATCCTATCTATTTAGACAAAGCCCTTTTTGAAGCATAAGCTTGAGCATACATCCTATCTATTTAGACAAAGCCACTCAACAAGAGAGCTTCTCATTGAGAGAGTCCATTAATGGCTCATATTCTCAATTGAGAGTTCATCTTAGTCTCTCTTGAAGTTTATGAATTTTGTTTAGTTTGTAGAAGCTTTATTTAAATTTGGTTTCTATTAGCATACTAACATTGCTCATATACAAATAGCACTTATGTTATCACAATAGATAACCACTAGATCAATAATCTCTTCCTTCATAACTTCCAAAAATTGCTTGATCCATATGATATTTGAATAATTCACTATTTCTGCCACATACTTAGCTTTAGTTGTTGATTTGGAAATGCAGTTCTACTTCTTGCTTGTCCATGAAATCAATTTCTTTCTTAGAAACAATGCACCACCACTTGTTTTTTTTTCATCAATATTTCTTGCCTAACCAAATTCATTGAATACCTTCAATTCAAACTTATCATTATTCTTGTAATACAATCCATAGTCTTTGATTCCTTTCAGATATCTCAATATTATTTTCACTGCCATCATGTAGTTATCCTTAGGAATTTTTGAAAATATTGCAACTATCCCAATTTCTAATGCAATATCTAGTCTACTATGAACAACATATTGCATTTTACCAATCATTTTTCTATATTGTGTTTGGTTCACATTAGTAGAATTGTCATTCTTAGATAGTTTGTGTCCAGTAACCATAGGTCTACTCACTAGTTATCTTCCATCCCAAAAAATTTCAGCAACTTTGTGATATATGTGGAGTGAGTAATGACAATACCTTATTTCATTTGATATACTTGTAAACCAACAAAGAATTTGATTTCACCAAACATTGACATTTCAAATTCCTTCTTCATTTAATTAGCATATGATGTGTATAATGCTTTCTTACCTCCAAATATGATGTCATCAATAAAAATTTTAGATTACAATACCTCATTTCTCTTTCCCATCTTTAAATACATATTTTTGTTATCATTTATTATTGTAAAACAATCTTTGCCAAATAATTATGCATTCTTTCATACCATGCTCTAGGGGCTTGTTTCAAACCATATAAAGCTTTGTGTAGCTTGCACACCATATTCTTCTTGTTGGGATCTACAAGTCCTTTAGGTTGATCTATGTATACTTCTTCTTCAAGTATCTCATTCAAAAATGTAAATTTGACATCCATTTGATATACCTTAAAACATTTACAAGAAGAATATGCAAGTAGTGTTCTAACTCCTTCTAGTCTTGCTACAAGGTAAAGTGTTTCCCCATATTCAATACCTTCCTCTTGTGCATATCCTTTGCATACCAATCTAGTTGTGTTCCTTGTGACTTCACCTTTTTCATTCAGCTTGTTCTTGAATACCCACTTGGTTCTGATAACATTTTTTTATTTAGGTCTTGGTACTAGGGACCATGTTTTGTTCTTTTCAATTTATTCATTTCTAGCTTGTATCCAAACTTCATTCACTAAAGCATCTTTCACAAATTTGGGCTCAAACTCACAAAGTAAGCATGTATCACTTCTGAGTCTTTTTCTTGTCATAACACCATACTCTTTATCTCCAATGATTTTTTCATGTGCATGATGTCTTGTCACATATTTTGCTAACATGAGCTCTTTTCTTCTTTGTTGTTCAATAGGTTCATTTGGAAAAATGATTTCAATCTTATTATCTCTCTCTTATTTGAGTTCTAGTTCATGTTCTACTTGCTTGGCATTACCTTCCTAATGTTCAACTTCCTCTATCTATGACTCAACATCATTTACCTATTTCTCAACAACAAGAGTTTGTTTCTCAATAATTGGCTGTTGCAACTCAGCATTCCTAGTTTGCTCAGGATCTACAACTTTTTTTCTTGTTTAGGTGGAGTACTTGTGATGTAAGGACAAATCTTGCTCAAACCCTACCTTCTCTTTCTAGGCCACTTCTCTAGCCTATCAAGGTTCTTCCACTAAACCTAGTTCTAGAGGATCCTATTCACAATCCTCCACCTCTTTAATTTGTCCACACTGACAATGAAACCAACTCAATTATGCATTCCTCGCGTAATGTCTTTTTGCATCATCCATGCCCAAATGATCAAACAGGACCAAAAATAGTCACCAATGGAGAGGAGGCTCTATTACTAAGGCATTGAGTCCATTTTAATGCTCAACAATATAAAATGCAATAAGATCCTTATCAATCTCAAGAAATTGGTTCAAACTAGGCCTTTTAGGGCTACAAGGTATTAGGCCTCAAAACACACCTTTTGGCTTATAACTAAAAAAATCCCTTAACAAGATGAAAAAAAAAAAATTTAAAAACTTCATTTCTAGATACCCTTTTGGAAGACCCTTCATATTTATCTGGTCTCACTTTCCCAACCTATCTATATAGTGGGATGCTAAAATCAAACCTAAAAATAAGGGATTTGCACCATGTTGTCAGCCATCACAAGGGTTTGACCAAACACATAGAAAAACCTATCACCATGACTTCTCCTTTGGTATGAGGGTTATTTACAAACATGACCACCTCTCTAAATTCTCAAATTGAAGCAATGAATGCACTCAATCCATCATATTTCTCTTGTAACCTTTGTGATCCCTAACCATGTTGCTCTGGCTTTCCTAGGGCATCACTAAAAAAATAACAAGCTTTCTTTTTAGGGCCAAACCCTTTGAACACTTAATGTATAGGGATACATCTCAAAAATCACAAGGAACCATATAGATTCCATGGTAGAAATGTGAATTATGACCCCATAACCAAAACTGCCTAGGTCAAACTAGTGATAGTGCTAAAAACAATGGATTTATAAAATGCAATGAAATGAAACTGGTGCAGGAGCACCTCAAACATTTAGTTCATAGTTAGAGATGAAGAATACATCAAGGACATCTAAAGAAAATCAAGAGGATGGAATGCATGATCCAAGTCAATAAATCAACTGGAGGATCCTGGCACCTATTATGGGCTTCAAATAGTGTGATATTTTGTTATACTTCAAAGGATCCATTTTATGTTTGTAATGTCCTTATGGACTAAGAACTTGATTGCTATGGACTGATGATGTCTAATTCTTAAATTGTGTTTAAGAAGTCTAGAATAAGCTAGTGTAGGAGTTTAAGTCTTTAGGAAAGGGTTTATTGTTCAAATAAAAGCCTTTCATTATTTTAAAAATTGAAATATTTGAAGGGTAATGGTTACTTTAGGATTTAGAGGAAAGTTTTGTTAAGAACTAAACATTCAATCCAACTAACAAGAGTTGGCTGAAGTAGTTTAGAGAAGTTATTTTGGATTTATTTATATTAGATAAAGTCTCAATTATGGGGATAGTGAGAAAACAGGGATTATGTACTAGTAACAACAAAGCAATAAGAATTTTCTTTTGTGTTTCATGTTGTAAGAATTTGGTATATCTCTAATACAATGTAAGAATTTGGTATAGCTCTAATACCATGTAAGAATTTTCCTAAGGCAATAATTCAACTCCAAGATCAAGAAGCTCAATAGATAGCATAAGAGAGATAAATTATGATCAAATGAGAATGGATATTAGATGATTGGATAATAGATAATTGGATGAGTACACACTAGAAGTGCCTTGTATATAAAGGTAACTAGAATGACTAGGAGTTAGCAAAGAGATAAGCATAACAACTAAGGACATGTCCACAAAGAGTGGATTATCCTCCATTGAGCATAGGAGTTTGTGCAATGATGAGAGGATAAGTTTACATAGGTGTATCTCATAAAGAGATGTTGTAGACACCATGTGCTCTAATAAGTTTCTAACTCATGTGTTGTCAATAAGATAACTCATATGTCTATGCATATTCTTAAGTAAACTTAAGTAAAGTGTAATAATAATTAATTATTTACACTAATATCATCAATGAGAAGATGGATGTCATCAATAATGTCTCCCATATCTTCAATGTAAGACTCCACAAACAAAAATGCAATTTTTAGAAGGAAGTCATCCCATGAAGCTAAAATAGGAAGACATGGTGTTTCTTGCTACATTGAATCAGGAGCATCTATGGTTGGAACTGGATTAGTAGAAGCAACAAAAGAATCAAGAGGTATGATCTCAACTGGAGTTGTAGGTACCACAACTAGAGTTATTGGAGGTAGAATGTCCTCTGGTAATGGAGGGACTTGTGGATCTCCATATGCTTCCCAAAGACACATCTAAATGTCATGAGGACTGCTTGACTTACTAAGAGGAGCAAAAGATTCGTTACTCATACTATTATACATAAAGAAAATAAGAAGAGAAAGATGTCCTCAAAAATTTATTAGGTGGAAATATTTCTGAATATAGATAAGGAAACACTTCCTTATGTTCTCTTAGATGATCAATCATCAAAGCACTCCATTTCTGCTAGTTCCTTTTTGTCAATTTGAATATTAAACCAAAGTGACACTTTTGACATGACTCCATGAGATCAAATAATGTATGCTCCCCCAAAATGCAAAAAAATCAAAGAAACCCCCCCTAATGCATGATTTGGTACTTTATATTTAGTGTGATTACAATGGCCACTTACCAATTTAGGGTGTAAGTAGAATTCTAATTTTGATGGTTACAACAACAAATATGAAGCTATATCAAACTCAACAAGATAAGACACAAGACTCCTCAAGGATCTAATTGATTACAAGTGCCAATAGGCCAAAATGTGACCAAAATTTGAAAGTACTATGTTTACTTAGAATTACTCCAAACTGATACCAGATCTAGAAAGTAGACAAAAAATCGTGCACTTTTTTAAAAAATAGCACCTGAATATGTGTCCATATGTTCCTGAACAAAGCCTTTGAGGTTGTGCAAATCAAGATTGGTAATTTTTCAAAAAAATTAGTAACCAAGATCTCAAACAACCTGCACCAATGTGTAGATCATGAAATTCTCCCCTAAAACGAAAAAAAAAATTGCTCAAAAAAAGGAGTCTGTATGAGGGAGATATCATTGTTTGAAAATCACCTCTATAATTATTTTTCCTGAATCACCATCGTCACACCTTCAAAAATCAAATGACTCTAGATTTCACCTCAAATGTCTGATTTTGATGAAACAAAAGTCAATTTGGGGGTTTTTTGACCTTCTAAATGTGATGCCAATATTTGATTTGCACCAAAAAGCTCTAATCTTGACCTACAAAAAAAAAAAAAAAAAACTCTCCAATGGCTATGCAATGAAACTTCGATGGCTCTGGTACCATGTAAGAATTGAGTATACCTTTGATACCATGCAAGAATTTTCCTAAGGAAATAATTCAATGCCAAGATCAAGAAGCTCAATAGATAGCACAAGAGAGACAAATTATGATCAAATGAGAATGGATATCAGATTATTGGATAATAGATAAATGGATGAATACACACTAGAAGTGTCTTGTATATAAAGGCAACTAGAATGACTAGGAGTCAAGAAAGAGATAAGCATAACAACCAAGCACATGTCCACCAAGAGTGCATTATTTTCCATTGGCACAGGAGTTTTTCTGATGATGAGAGGATAAGTTTGCATAGGTGTATCTCATAAAGAGATGTTATAGACACCATGTGCTCTAATAAGTTTCTAACTCATGTGTTGTCAATAAGACAACTCATATGTCTATGCATATTCCTAAGTAAACTTAAGTAAAGTGTAATAATAATTAATTATTTACAGTAACACCTACAATTCATTCATACTTAAAGTTTCCATCTTATTAATTCTATGCACAATTGAATTGGTAGTGGTTATTATCCAAAGTTAACTTTTTTATGATGCATTGTACATTATCTATAGTTTGTTGTCGCACCAGTACTGTAACCAGTCATTTTGTGTTTAAGTTTGTCGTTGCAGTAGGGTTTAGGAATAACTAGATTCATTCCATGAATATACAGGCCTAATTCATGGAATAATAGTTATTAACTTGTATTATAGATGATTAACATTGCATATACAAAGTTGTGTGGAGTGAAAGTGGTCGCAATCAAGAATAGTGAAAGGAAATAGTGAAAATGGTGGCTTGGGTGTAACAATGGATGATCTATCCACATAAAGTATCTATTTTATGTTTTGGAATAGTTTACTATGTTGATTGGAAGATAATTCAATCACCAATTGGGTGCAAAAGTGAATTGTGACAGGAAATTGAGGAAGCCCTAAAAACCAAGTTTGGAGGGCACAAAATTGGGGGTTTCTATGTTGTAAAAACCTTGGAGAAAATTTCTTGTGGATTTGAACAATTTGAGATATAAGAAGACATTGTCCAGGAGTTGGAAGTGCTAGGAGGTCATTGGGGGGTATTCCCTTTGTTAAATTGGGTCATTTTATGCATTGAAAAATATAGTACTAGTGCTAAATAGGTTTGTTGGTCCAAATTAATTGTATAAAAGTCTTTGATATGTTTTAGAACTCTGAAAAGGGTGTCTAGGAATGCTATTACCTTATCTAGAGTTTTGAGAAAAGAAAGATTTATCTCCATTCCAAGTTTGTAGTAGGGTTAATAGGCAGGGTATTGGGCTTTTGGAATAGTTTGAGAAAGTGTTGTGTGAATTGGGGTATGTAAACTGAATTGGAGCCTTAGAACCTAGATTCCATGTGATTTAAGGCTTATAAGACCAAATCCTTCATTTAAGAGCCTTGAAGATAGTCTTGATAGGACAAGTTTTTGAAGCATTTTAGGTTGTTAATAGGCCCAAGTGCAAAAACCTCTAAAATTTCAAACTCTCATTATGTTTTGAAGACCACCACCCTTCCCACTGCATCAAAAACTATACAACCTAGATATCTAGACACATAATGAAGAAGTTACATCTACCAACTCATGCACAAGCTACAATGCAGAGATCAATCCATTAATTCACAAATGCAAGCAAGAATTTCTTAACTATGATAAAATTGCTCAATAACTAAGCTTTCTTTTCAATCACAATTTCTTCCAATGCCAACCAACCCTTGTCATAGGTTGAGGGAGGCCTTAAATAGGTCCAACATCCATTTCCCAAATTTTCTAGGTAGTTATTCAACCCCTTTCTTGAAGATAATGACAACAAAATTTGTCATCCAACTTGACAATATTTTGCATAGTTAGACCACACTTGGTCAAAACCTTATGAAATTATACCAAATGCTTAAATATGAATCTTAGGAAATGAAACCACTATTCTACCCTTTCTTTTTCCAATCTATCCCTCAAAATGCATAAATTTCACATTTGAAAATAATGACAACATTTGCACAATACCTAGCAACTTTGAACAAACAAGTAACATTGCCTAGTTCCAATGACCTAATTAGACTTCCTAATGATTAAGTTACACTCTAGGATTAATTAGTCCCTTTATTTCCCTGGTGGCTTAGTTAAGACCACTACAGGCTAGAACCTAGCTAGGAACCCTAGGTTACAATGTAGCCTTACCTAGGTGCTCTTGCACCATGCTCCCCATAAAAGTAAATCATGTCACTCATGTAGGAAAGATGTCATTAGAAATTCCTAACTTCTTGAAGTCTATAGTTGTAACCCATGTTACCTCTGACTCTAGCTTATGTTTACAATTTATGAGGTGTTCCATGTACACCTTGTGTCTAGTGGTCTTCTTGACCCTTGAATCCAACACCTTGACTACCTCTAGTTGCATCTTGGGAGGTAAGGCATCGGGTGCTACATCATTGCCAACCTCCTTACTATTCATATCCATCTCAGTTAAAGGTCCCTTAAACTTGACCAAGTCTTCAACATTGAAGATAGGTGAGATGCTCAAATCATTAGGTAGATCTATTATAGAGGCATTAGCCCCATACTTGGCTAGGATCTTACAAGGTCTCACTCTCTTTTTCTATAGTTTAGTAGGTACTCCCTTCTATAGCCTCAAATGATTTAAATGTACCATGACATAGTCACCTATTTCAAACTAAACATCCTTTCTCCTCTCATCCACTTTTTAATCTCAGATTGGCTTTAACATATGAGTGACAATATACTTAAGTCATTTACTTAGTTCATGCCAAACAAGTAAAATACGCCAAACATATGTTGCCAAATAGTATATGCCAAGGAAGAGATATACAGTAGATGTCGAGTAATTAGTAAGTGTTGAATCACTCAAGTGTTTCATAGATAGTAAGTGTCGAATCATCCAGATGTCAAGTGATCAATGGATGTCGAGTCATTCAAAGGCCGAGTTACAACATTGAAGAGATAGTGGATGCCAAGAATCAGACACTTCAAGTACCGAGTAAACAGTTTTTGACATAGTTGTTTGTAATGGCACAAATTTCTATGTAAATCATTTTTGAGCTGACTTAAGGATTCTTTCACAATTCTAGCTTATTAGGATGAATCTTTATTAAGAATCCCTATGTAGTACATGCAACCAATCATTTGAAGGAATGTTTTGAGTAGATAGATGGATGAATTACAATCATTAATTCATACCTAACCCTAAGTCACCTAGGTCTAGTTCTTAAGGAGGACAAACCCTAAACTTTGTATGAATGTGAAGAAAGAGAAAAGAGAGAAGTTTGCATGCACAAACAAAGCATTCATGTTGACTAAGGAGTTGTGAATTGAGATACATTGTAGAATCAATTAGAGGAGAATATAGGAAAGAAATTAGAGGAAAAAAGTGATACATCTGATCAAAAGGATCAAGTACACATCAAGAAAGAGGTGATTTGTTATCTAATAGCAGAGTGCTAATCAAAGGATCATTGTTGATACATTCTAACAAGTGAATTAGTTGAATCTCTTAATAGAGTAGTCTTAACAGGCTATTGTAAATTCTTTAACAGGGTGCTTACTTCATTATAAGTTAAAGTCCTTTAATCAAGCACACTTCTAAATAAGTTGTTTAAATCCTTTTGTAGGGTAAGATCTAACAATCTTGTAAGCCTTTAACAAGGCAGACCTTTCATAGGGTAGATCATAGTTTATGATCAAACATTGTAACCTTCATTGGATATACTTTAGTACTACAGTAGTGGAGATTTTTGGGTGTCATCCCTACCCTAGTTTGACCTTCTCATTGAAGGGTTTCTAGGTAACCAAATATCTTGTGTCATACATGTATTGAATGTTATTTTCTTTCATATTATAGATCAATATGTTTAGCTAGCTATTTTAGTTTATATGAAAATTGTGAGATAGATGTGTGGTGAATGAATTTATGGTTGAAGACTTGAAGGACTGATTCACCCCACCCTCCCTCCTAGAGTTTACTTTCCCTATTGTATTTCCAATAATTGGTATCAAAGCGTTGGTTCTCTAGAAAGGAAAGCTTTGCATCTTTGAGGAAAGATCTTGAAGATGGAAGTCTACAAGTTGGGAAAGAAGGAAAGAAAAGAGATAGCTATTGATGTTTACGACACACATTACCAAGAGATTGACACTACTAAATTATTTGCAGATGGAAATTCAACTAAATTTGATGCAACAGTTGCAAATCTGATGGAAAAGAATGGAGTCCTAACTAAAGAGGTCAGAAATCTCAAGATAGAATAAGAAGTCCACTCAGTATTACTATGTGAGGCGACCAAGTAGAAAAAGAAAGATGAAGAGGACAAAGTCATGATTGAAGATGACAAAAGGTTACTAACCAATAGACTAGAAGAGAAGACATCGGAGGTTAATAGAATTGCTCACATGCAATTGGAAACATTGAATCAAATGATGATTGTCAATCATGTGTTGAATGGAAAGGATATTGAAATCACAACACTGAAGTTGCAAAATGAACAACTGAGAAATAATTTGAAAAGATAAAAAGAATTTGTTGAAATTTTCAATAGACCTAGTGAAGCTATCAAGTATTCTGAGCAATTGATGAGATCTCCTAGATCCAACAATGATACTATTGGATTGGGCTACGCCAGTATTGAAGAAGGAGAATCATCCAAAAGTGGTGAACAAAGGAGAAACAATTGTAAGAACTACAAACCTACTTGTCATAACTATGGTAAGATAGGTCATACAGTAAATGTTTGCAGGAACAAGACTACAAATCAAAATCCTAAGCAGAAGTTCATGGGTTACTACCACAAGTGCAACAAGCAAGGACATCAGGCACATAAATATAAGACCAAGACATCAAGTGCACAAATATTTGAAGGTTACTAATACAACTATAAGAAGTATGGACATAGAACATATGAGTGAAAATCAAAGCCTAGTTGGTCATCAAATAAGCAAGCTAAGGCAAACCATACTGGCAGATCCTACAATTGGGATTGCAATACAAGGTATAGTTGTCACTGTTGTCAAGATTATGGACATGTTTCTAAAAATTGCATTAGAAAAAATTTTAGAAGTGACTACAAAAGATGGTTGAGTCAAACTACATGTTTTAGTTGTTTGAAGACTGGTCACATAAGTAGAAATTGTCCAACAAGGTCAAAAGCACCAAGTAGTGAATTCAATAAAGGAAAATGAAAGGTTGATGTTGAAGAAGTCAATGTGCAGATGAACAAGACATGGAAGAAGAAGGAAGATTGCAACACATCAAGTTCAGATGGGATCACTTCATCCAATGGATCAAGTGATCACACCATCCCCAACAAGGAAATTCAAAGGTATGTATGGGATTGATATTTCAAAATTCAATTATATACAATTTCAAGGATTGAGTTCTGAAAAGATCATATATTCATGAAGTAATATGCAAAGTATTGGTTAGAACTTAGAAGAAAACTATAAGTTTTCATGTTGCTACCAAGCATGAAAAGTTTCATTGTGGTTGCCGAGTGAAAGCTAGTTGATAGTGTTGGCCAAGCTCATAGTGGTTTTTGAGTGTGAAGGAAATTACATGGAAGTCAAGTGAGTCAAAATTGCTATTGGATTTGAGCTTACAGTTGTGTAAGTACTGAGCATTTATTGCAAAGTTTTAAGGACTATATGGTCAATTTTTTGACTCATTTGTAATTATTCGAGACTGAAGAGAGTACAAAGAGCTTAAGGAAAATTGGAAAGAAGGATCAAAGCAGTTGTAAACTAAATTTAACTACTACTCGACACCAGTCATGATATTTTTCAAGGTATTTATTGTGTGCTGAGCTATATTGTTTAAATTTTTGCAAACCTAGTTAGTTTTTTATGGTGTCTAGTTCTTCTGCTACTATGGTTAAGGAAGGTAAGGAAGTTTTGAATGTTCAATTGATAATTAATGATATCAAACAACTACATTTCTGGGAAATTCCTGACATTGCATATAAAGGACACCCATCTGGTGCACTATTGATGATACCATCACAAGTTTTGATGATACAAGATGTATGGTGTTGCTACACTTGTAAGGTTGGAAGAATTGGAGACATGGACATAAGAGAGTTATATGGAAAATTGGTGAGAATGAAGTATTAAAAGAAGAATTCAAGGTTGTAAAGAGAAAAGGGTTAACTCGTGCCCTAGATTTTCCAAACGTATTCAAAACTGAATGGATTAAGATTGTTCTTATTAGAATTCATGAAAATTTCATATGGTTGGAGGATGACCCTATAAAAATCACAAAGAGGATCATTCATAGAGTGACAGTGTATCCAACCCTAGATAGACCTAAGACAATGAGGAGTAATGCAAAAGAGGCAATTGAAAAGAATATAGGGGCACTATAACAATAGAGGAATGACCATAGACACAATTTTTTATCCCCTAATTGTATTTGCAGTAAGAATTATTGCACATAAGTTCTTTCAATCTAGTAGGTTAAATAGTATACCATGTATGGTTATAGATTTGGGTTACAAGATAGTGAAGAAAGACCATTCTTATGACCTTGTGAGTTATAACTCCAGTAGTTATCTGAGATCTTCAGAGCCACAAGGAAAACAAAAAGTGCACAATGCAAATTTGGTTCTATACTTATTTGTATATTTTTCTATGTGCAGAACACTTTTCCCACTATTGGGAAAATATCTTGGAAAACCAACAGATCAATTGTAGTGTAGATTGGTGAATTATTAGAGCAACTTTGAGATAATTTTCAGATTGTGATGACTAGCTACTTTGAAGACTTTAAGAAGTCAATGAAACAAAGATAGAGGATTATAGTATCAGTAGTAGAGAAGCATTTCAATGATGTTTTTTTTCTAGTAGATGTTGATTTCACTTATGTTCAAGTTGTTGTTGTAAGGGTGAGATGGCTCAGACCACTACCTTATGAGATTAATCTTGATGAGGCATTTGCAGCCATCACTACTTTATTGGTAGAAGAAGTAGATAAAGATGCTACTGCTTTTGGAAACTATGATGTAGCAAAGTCAAAGATCACAATGGATTTAAATACAGCTTCTATGATGAGGAAAAATAATAAGCTTGTGAAGAAACTCAAAGAACAATTTGGTGAAGGGGTAGAAGGAGATGAAAAAGAAGAAGATAATGAAGATGATGAAGATGCACTTGCCCAAGGACCACTCACTATCACACAGGGTCAAGGTGAAGACCAAGGAGAAGAAGAAGCATGAATTGATAAAGGTGTCAAGGAAGAAGAAGCCAATGAAGCACTTGTTGCCACAGAAGAAAAGAAGAGGAAAGAAAGGAAGCTAGCAACAAGAAAACCTAAAAGGGTTGTAAAACCAAAGCCTACAATTCATGTTACTAGGGCCAGCATAAGAGCTATTTTCAAGAAGACTTGGGAGGTTTAGAAGCCTAAAGGCAAGAGAGCTAGTATAGTTACACAAGGAGATGAGCTTGAGTAGAAGAAAGAAGGAAGTATATCACCCCAATTGAATTAGATGATAAGAGGAATGAGTTAGATGATAACAATAAATTTAAAGTGGTGAGTTATTGTCCCTATTCTAATTTCAAAAACTTGTGTGAAAATATTAAGAATAATGTTGACTTAAGTGGATTCACACATGTTGATTTCAATAAACTTAGGAAATTAGAAATGGATAAAGTAGAAGTGTCTATATATGCCATGATTGCAAGTTTTAAGATGACTCCAATTGATATTGCCAAATCTCTACCAAAGAGCCTATATGATAGAGTTTAACAAAGGTGGAAATATAGTCTCACAATAGAGAGAAATATCAAAGAGACTACACTTGCAAGAGTGATGCTAAATTTGAACAAATATGAGACAAAAAAGCTATTACTAAGTATAAGGGAAGATTTTCTCCAAAGTACAGAGATTTTACATTTTACAAAACAAGATTGAAGTTGTTGTCCAGCAAAGAACACAAATATGGAAGGTAATTTATGGGCTAACAACACAACAGGCTATTGAGAAATCACCTAAGGAAGTAGGTGAAGATAAAGAAAAGTAAGAGGTAGTTGAAGAAATAAATGATGAATCTATAATAGAAGTACATGGGGAAGGCACTACAGAGTCAATAGGTAAAGAAGAGAAATAGATAGGCTAGAATATACCAATAGTAAAAATGCCGAGTGCTGGTCCTTAAGAAGATATAGTAAAGGTTAAGGATGTGTCTAACAACACCATTCAAAACATCAATCCCCTAATAGAGGAGGATATGCAGAAGATATTGATTGATTCCACTACCAAGGCACAATTATGCAGTCATCCTATGTTGGTGAGTGTGGATGAGATTGAGAAGGTAGAATTGGCATCTGCAAGGGAGAAGCCACAAGCATTATCCATTGCTCCCACTCAATCTATAGAAGTGAAAATAGCCAAGCATATGGTAGTATATCAAAGGAAGGACACTATGCCTTCATATATCAATACTAAGGTACAACATGTTTCAGTACCAGCAATTACAATAATTGAGAAAGAAAGGACACCAATCCAAATAGGTCAGCAAGCCAATCGTACACCTACACCACAAGCACAAGGTCGAAAAGAGATCAAAGAAAAGGAGAAGGATAGGACTAAAGATTCAATTTTGACTACGAAGATAGAGAAAGTAATAGCAATACAGACACTGGTTACCTTACTAGACTATGCTACTTCGACTACTCCTAGTCAAGCACTTCATAGGCTAAGTATTGAAGCTACACCATTGCAAGCATCAAGTTCAATTCCTAGCACATCTAAGGTTGATAAGGTGACATCAACTTAGATGAGTTGATTGAGTTACCAAAGTATGATCTTACAACAATCACAATAGAGAAAATGAATATATTGCAGGATGCTCTAGCAAGGAAGAAACACCAAGAACTACTCAAAAGGGGGAACTGATAGAAATAAGAACTTCATGATATCAAGGACATGTTTCTTGATGCATTCAGCCTCCCTGCACCTAATGAAGCCAAGCCAATCATTGAAAAGTTGGCAAATATTATAGAGAAAATCAATGATGAAGACCTAGATAACAATGTTAAATTATTGGAATGGTTTGAAAAGAAATTTCAAACCAAGGTGGATGAACATATATCTAGTGTCATTACACTACACCAAGTTGAGTTAGCAAAAAATATTGAGGGTGTAAATAATGTATTAGAGATATTTTCTCTCTTTACACCAAGTTGTGTGATACAACTCTATTTACACAAGAAGTATAGTAACATATTGACACTCTGTAAGGAGATATGAAGTTAACAAGTACTACTCTACCTAAATATTATCTAGCTCAAATTTAAAAGCACTTTAGGAATTTGATGAACTCCCAAGGTCAGTTGGCTACCCTATATGCTCAAGATGTAAATATTTGGGAAACACTGATCAGCATCTACTCTATGTAGACCCCACACATGGAGATACTGCACCAGGAACTAGCCTTTGCAGAAATAGTGATGAAGAAAGATCCCCATCTTTCTACACATGAAGGATTAGTTCACCTTGTTGCCAAGTTATCTATCCAAATCAAATCATTCAAAGTAGCATGTGATAACTGGGATGCAGCTCTGAAGATAATACTTGAGGTCCATAAAACTTTCTTGGACAAACACACTATTCGTGTACAACCCATGACATAAATGTCAAAAGGTAGAGAATAAATGAAGGGGGAGAATGCATGAAAGGAGAGATAAGTTTTGGGGGAGACCCATCAAAGATAGATTTAGCATAGCAAATCTACTCAGCAGGAGTATTGAGAATCAGAAGCATAATAGAACAATCAACTCAAGGGGAGTTATTGAATTTTGAGGTATGACTAATGAGTCATAAGTTTTGAAAATTTTTGAACTTTTGAAATTGTGTATGTAAGACAAATACTAAATGGATATTATTTGAGTTATGCTTGAAAAACTAAGGATATTCATGCATGACCAAGTATTTTGCCACTTATGTCAAAGGGGGAGATTGTTAATCTTAGATTGGTTTTGACATATGAGTGACAATATACTTAAGTCATTTACTTAGTTCATGTCAAACAAGTAATATATGTCAAGCATAAGTTTCCAAATAGTATATAACAAGAAAGAGATATATAGTATATGTCAAGTAACTAGTAAGTGTCGAGTCACTCAAGTGCCCAGTAGATAGTAAGTATCAAGTCATTCAGATGCCGAGTGATCAATGGATGCTAAGTCATTCAAAGGTTGAGTTATATCATTAAAGAGATAGTGGATGCTAAGCATCAAACACTTCAAGTGATGAGTAAACAATTTTTGGCATAGTTGTTTGTAATGTACAAACTTCTATATAAACCATTGTTGAGTTGACATAAGGATTGTTTTGTAATTCTAGATGCTTAGGATGAATCTTTATTGAGAATCCCTATGTAGTACATCCAACCAATCAGTTGAAGGGATGTTTTGAGCAGCTAGATGGTTGAATTATAATTGTTGATTCATACCTAACCCTAAATCAATGAGGTCTTCTTAAGGAGGAATAACCCTAAATTTTGTATGAATGTAAAGAAGGAGAAAAGAGAGGAGTTTGCATGTGCAAACAAAGCATTCATGGTGACTAAGGAGTTGTGAATTGAGATACATTGCAGAATCAGTTAGAGGAGAATAGAGGAAAGGAATTAGAGGATATAAGTGATACATCTGATCAAGAGGATCAAGTACACATCAATAAAGAGGTTATCTATTATCTAGCAGTAGAGTGTTAACTAAAGGATCATTACCAATACATTTTAGTAGGTGAATCAATTAAATATTATAAGAGTAGTCTTAATAGGCTATTGTAAATCCTTTAACAAGGTGCTTACTTCATTGTAAGTTAAAGTCCTTTAATCAAGCGCACTTCTAATAGGGTGTTGAAATCATTTAATAGGGTAAGATCTAACAATCTTGTAAGCCTTTAATAGGTAGACCTTTCAAAGGGTAGATCATAGTTTATGATCAAACATTATAACCTTCATTGGATATACTTTAGTACTGCAATAGTGGAGATTTTTGGGTGTCATCCCCACCCCATTTTTACCTTCTCATTGGAGGGTTTCTAGGTAACCAAGTATCTTGTGTCATACATGTGTTGAATGTTATTTTCTTTCATACTATTGGCCTATTTTTTCACCATTATATATTTTGTTGCATCTATTAGTGAAGAACACTAGGGTTATGTTTTAAATCTTTAAAAATTAGGTCAAGACCTTGGATGAAAATTTTTGAATTCCTTAAACCCTTGTTTTTTTTCCCTAACCCTTGAAAAATGGTTGAAAATAATATTTCAAATAAAATTGTGTGGGGTCCTTTTATCCTAAGTTTAGTTTTTCAAAGATTACTTTATCATTTTTCACAAAATAAACCTTTTATTTATTAAGCTTGCCTTAACTGCAGTTATTATTCTTAACTATTTTATGAACCACTTTAAACTCTTATAGTTTTTTTTTATCAGCCATCTATCTTGGCAAGATCGATGATTAGCACATGCTCACATTGAGAAAATGCATGAACTTTAAGTGAAGCAAGCAAGTGCCTTTGTGCCACATAGCCCTTGCTGACATTGGGTATTTAATGTGCTACAAAGAATAAGGCTGGTTGGTACTTTGTCAGACCTTCTCTAGAATTGTTAGTACATGTCAATGCACGTTTCATTTTCTTGCAATTTTATTGGATGAAAAAAGTGTTGACGTTACTTCTTACTAACATCTCATTTGGTTTTTGATCCTTGGAAGATCAACAGCAAGTGCTTCACCACTTAGAAAAGTTGCAAGGTTTTTAATCAAAGCGGGAAAGCACCTGCTTGACATGTGGCATGTGTTGACATATGGCCGCAATCTTTAAATAGTGTGACCTACTCTGTGTTGTTGGCAATTTTTAGACACATTGGCAAAAGAAGAGACATTCTATTGGCTAGTATGGCACACTGTCGATCTCAGGAAGATCAATGATAAGCACTTCGCTACTTTAAAAAGATGCAAGGGATTTAGCTAAAGTGGGGAAGCTCCATTTTTCCATGTGGCAAGGTAGGACCAATTGTAAAGAAGGATTACTGAGTCATGCAAAGATGGAAAGGTTCGATGAATTAGAGCATAGTGATTGGTAAATTATGACATGTACATGCCAAGTTGGAAGTGTGTGTACTAGTGGGGACGCATTTTATAATGTTTTATTTGCAAAATATATTGATTTCTCATTATCATCTATCTTTAGAAGATCAACAATCAGTGCTTCACCACATTATAGAGATGCAAGGAATTTAGCTAAAGTGGTGAAGCCCCTGCTTGATGCGTGGAAGGGTTTTTAAAAAATTTAAAACAAATTTATTTTTTAAAACAAGGTCATCCAATGTAGTGTGATTAATGGATGAAATCCAAATTTGAAGCATGACATAAAAATTATGGTTAGAGGCATTAATGATATTCAGGGCTACTTCATGCGACCTTAATGCAGCAGTATAACTTGCAAAATCACCATTACTAAGCCACACAATCATAAATTTCTCAAAGTGCAAGGGTTTCCAGAGCTAGGGCACAAAATTTTGTAAGGTTTTTAGTGATTTACAAAGCAATTCACAAAGAAAAAGAAGCAAAAATTAGCGGGTAAGTGGTTTGTAACTCTTAAAAAGTTAGAAAATTACAATTGTGCTAAGAAGAATTTAAAATGCCTCCCCAAAAGGAATTTTTTGGTAAGGTAGATTACCTAAAAATAGTTGTTCACGATGATTTCCTTGAAAAATTACCTCTATCTATGAATGAATTAACAAAAGGGAGAGAACTCATCACTAAAAATCCTAGGTTGGTTGTAGGTGAGGGTTTCTATGACAGAGCCAATTACGTAAGGGATGCATAGGTTTCAATGGTGGGTTTAGAATTGTTCAAAAAATGGTTTTCAAAATGCAACTTGGATACTCCATTGAGTAATGTTTGTGAATTTGACATTGGCAAATTGGTTGTTCCTGGGGTATTTTTTGATAATGACATATTATCTAACATGGAAAAGAAGTACAACCCCGTCACTAGAATTGTAAAGAACCATGCTAGGGATAATCTTTTTAGGGTTTCACCTACCTTGTTTAGAGAAATTTTCAAGCTCAACCCTAACCAAGAAATTCATGAGAAAATTGATATGGACAAATTTTAGGCAAGATATGATGTATAGAGGGTATACTTGAGGGTAGGGCCACTACAACATGTTGTAAAGATTGGGTCGCTTCCTTTGGTTACACCTAATACCCTAGAGCCTCTGATGAAGAAATATTTTAATCCTAGGGCTCATGCCTTGTAGTCTTCCCTTTGTAAGATATTTGGAATGGATGAGAAAGAATATATTCAAGGCTCCATTGTTCTTATTATAGCTCAGACCTTGCAGTTTGGAATGAGCTCAATTCTTGATTTTGCCACCTACCTAGCTAAGAAAATTCAAAATGGTTTGATTGGGATAGCTCAAGGTAAGGCAAATAGGCCTTTCTATTGGTATTCTTTATTGATGCACATATGTCTATACAAGGGGGTGACCTTTTTCTCCAAGGTAATGAAGTTGGAATTAGAGAGGGATGGAGAGAAGCTCCCAGTTTAGTTGTGGAGTGTTGACATGACTTGGGAAGTCACAGATGCTAGCTATGTTAGATTTGATAGATAATTTGCTTCAAGGATCTATTTTCTTTTGAAAGGGGATAGTCCAAGAATCCCACAACTCTTATTAGAGCTTATCAAACCCAAGGACCATGCCAAAGGGCTATTGGTTAGTCATAATTGGGAGGATATTATCCCATACCCTATTTCTATTGTAATCAGAGTTTATGGTTTTTTGGGAAGACCCCATGTATTAACTTTTCATTTGCCTTTGAAGATAGGAATTATAGAGTTATTATGGCAGATTGGAATAATTGAGGAAAGGGATATATTGGGCAAAGGTAAAGGCACTTTCTTCCCTGTTGTGACTGTCATACATGATTTTGTTTTTGTAAGAAAGGATGGAGAATTTTGAGTTTATTTTTGGATAGATATCACATGGCCCAATCCCATGCTAGATACATTGATCTAGAAGGATTTAATGAATTTCTTAGGGAAAGAACTAAAGCTAAGGTTCTTGTATAGAATGTATATTTCCCAGAGGATATAATTAGGAATACATTTTCATTACAAGAACAGGAAGCTAGAAAAGAAAAATGGATAGTTTTCAGCAAAGTCCTTAATTTCATTAGTGCTTTTGAGCCCACATATAATCCATTAGCAAATAAGAAACATTGGAGAGCTAAAATGAATATGTTGATGGACAATTTTCCTGGAATAATGCGAACTCTAAATGAGAAGAAGGATATTCTAGCTAAGGTATATCTAGAAAGGACTACCGAGGTGGAGAAGAAAATAAATAGAAGAGTGATTGTGACTCCAAGCTAGCATACATTGCAAAAGAGGGTTGGATATGTGGTAGTTCAGAATGTACAAAATATTCCCCCTAAAGGCCAAGATCAAAAAGCCCATCTAATACTAGTGCTCCTAAGAAATAGAAACTAGAGCAAGGTTCATCTTCTCAGGCAAGAGAATATTCACCATCCCAAACCCCACTCAAAATAGATGATGAAGCATCTCTAAGAGAGCAATTGAGGAAAATTGGAGAGAGGGAGAAATTATTGTCACTACTACTGATATAGAAAGGGGAGTACCTGAGGAGCCTCCTATGCCATCATTGGACCTCACTGTTGCTGATTACAAAGGTAAGGAGATAGATCCCATCATTGCACAAGCATCCAAAAAGTTTATAGATGATGAAAATTTTGTTAAATCTAGGGCTTTTGCACAATTTTTGTGAAGGAGAAATATAGCAAATTTTAAGGAAAAGTGTAAAACAATAAAAAAATAGAGCAACCAAACAAATTGGACTTTGAAATTGAGGAGGTAAAAGCCAATTTTTCAGAGGATTTCACCCAATTAACACCTAAGTCTAGGAGATAGTTGGTCAAAGAATTAGGATTTTTGGTTATGCCAAAATGGGACATAGCTAATGCTATGATTTTTAATTCCATTAGAAAGGAGAAAGATGTGTAGTATAAAACTAAGGAAGAAATATTACAAGCACATAGAGGGGTGAAATTCAGTAATGATCACCAAGATTTAGTGATCTAGTCCATTGAAAAGAGAAATAAGACCAGAACTCAAGAGATTTCAAGTGATGAGCATACTAGTACACTCATAGTGTATAGAGTAGATGATGTTGATAGTGGAGAGGTCACTAAAATGGTTCAAGAAATGCTATCTTTTGGGAGTGTGGTAGCTAAGAAAGAAAAGAGTAACTTCCTAGAGCTCAATGCCAAGTTTGAAGAAATACTTAAGGCATATGAGGAAAGAGGAAAAAGGATACAACTATTGGAAAATCAAATATCCCAAATGGATAAATAGCTCGAAAAGATGAAAATGAGAGAATCCAGTAGACCAAGGATTGTGAATCCTCACCCTCCAATTGAACCATTCAAGTCTACCCCCATTGTTGAATTTCCTAATACCCCATAAAGACCTAAGTTTTATACTGTTGAAGAGTTTGAAGAAGAAAAGACCAAGCTATATGAATTGCAGATTGAACTAAATAAACAATATGAGGAAAACTTAGGAAAATAATTTTGTAATTAGTAGACAAGATTGATTGGTTGGCTTTCTATGATCAATTGGCAAGAATCCTAGAAATGTGGGATGAAATAAGGAGAGATGAAGATACATTGAAGCCCATTGTACAGAAATCAAAGGAAAGGGATAATGATGTTACTTCTATGTGTATCTCTATCATCACTTTGTCATGTGATCAAATAGAGAAATCTTTTGATATAGTTAATAATCTGATAGAATTTGATGAGAAAAGGGTTTCTATGCAAAAAAGAATCATGATTTACCTTTCTAAGTATATAGCAAAAAAAATTGATCTCTTTCCCAGCGCACTTAAAAAGATTGACAAAGTAAAAGAAAAGGATAAATGGGGAAAGGAATTAGATGAGTTATTGTGCCATAGAATGAATCGGGTCATAAATGAAAAGGGACATGTACTATGGGCAATGACTAATGAAGAATTTGTCAAAACAAAATTGTTTTATAATGTTATTAGAAAGGATTTGGTTGAAATAAAGAAAATATGAGACTTTGTAATAAAAAAGCTGTGGGAGATCCTAAATTTTGATTGGCCTAGTGATACTATTTTCAACAAATGGAAAGAAGAACTCTTGTCTTTAGAACAGGTGTCAAGAAAAGAAGAGAGTGTGGGCTAGGAAGGGGATCAAATAATTGATAACTTAGAAGAAGAAAGTAAAGGAAAACAATTGCCCTCAACAATAGAAACAGAACAACCAATTGTGATTGTTAATTTGGAGGACCAAACTAATGATGTGGCAGTAAAGACTTAGAAATAACTATTGTTCTAATAGTTCATGATGATGCCAATGGAGATTCCCAAGTTAAAGTGAACTTACAAACATCAGAACTGGACACATCATTGGTAAACTTAATGGCTATGTATTCTAAGGATTCAGAATAGCACAAAAGCCAATCATGGAATTCATAGCATTTGAAGATGTAACAAAAAATGGGCCCACCAAGAAAAGTGTTGTGATGTAAAGTTTTTTGTTGCATAAGTTTGTGTTTTTTGTGACAGCAATAAATGTAAATATCTTTTGTCTAAAGGATAGATGTCAATTCTCTATGCCTAAAGCTTTTTGCATCTCACACTATATAAGTGAGATTCTATGGTTAGAGAAAAGAGGTCCAAATCATTTACCAATTTTAGTATTGTTAAGTATTGGTTGGTCCAGTTTATTTGATGCAAACTTTGTGATGTATTTTTTCTACCAATATCTAAGAATACATTGATGTTGTAGGATTTTGATGTTTCATCTTGAGTCATTCTAATTTTTATTTCAATCGTATACAATTTTCAAAAGGAAAATAATACAAAGATGAAATATCCCCATATGTGTTCTTGTTGAATTTTGTCTCCATTGTTATTACCTGGTCATCTTGATGTTGTATAAGCAAAGCTTGTCCAATTGAATGCAATCCAATTTAGGTTGTATGTCAATTCATTATTGCTTTTGATTAAATGAATTAAGTAAATGCTTTAGTGAAGTTGATAGGGTTTCCATGGTAATAGGAAGGATGTTTGTAAGAATGAATTTCAGTAAGAATTGCTAATAATATTGGTTGTAATACAACCAATTAGATCTATAAATTGAATGGATTTTGAATCCTAATGGATGAGGCACTGATCTATTTAATCCAGTCTACAGATGGAGAGATCATGAATAAGCATCAAAGCTTAAAATCAAACTCAACTTTATTTTACTATTTAAAGAGTATCAGAGCTAGTCAGCACTTATTAACAGTTAATTTTTGAATCCTAGTTAGTTGCTATTATCTAGAGTTATCTGTAGACCTGAGAAGAATTGTGACCAATCTACTATAAGGGATGTGTAGTGTTGTAGAGTATCATGGAATGATCAAAGTATGTATGTAATATCAAATTTAAAGTCTTCCATCCCTTAGGTATACCCACCTAGGTTCTGTAGAGTCTAAAGAGCAAAAAATATATCTTGATTTTGTTAAAGTTGGGTCCAGATATGAAGCACATCTAATTATATATGGGAAGTAGCTGATCCTTAGATTATTGTGATCTTTGTTATCTTGGTATTAAGTTTTTTTTTCTTAATAATTGAAAAACACCAACACATACTATGGATGAATATGTTTAGCTAGCTATTTCAGTTTACATGCAAATTGTGAGATGAATGTGTGGTGAATGAATTTATGGTTAAAGATTTGAAGGAATAATTCAATGCCCCTGCACCACCCCCTCCCCAAGAGTTTAATTTCCCTATTGTATTTCCAACACCACTTTAGCCTTCAATTTTTGTGTAGTCTCTTGTATTTTCCTCTTCACCTGCTCTTGAATATATTTCATGGTTTGAGTGAAGTCTCCAACATGACCACTCCTATTGGTGTGAATGTTCCCAGGCTTGCTTGCACTGCTACCAAGAGACCTAACTTGTCTCTTCTAGGAACCTAGTCTCCCCTAGGTCCTCATTTGGATTAGGTGATTAATTAAGTCCAATTCCAACTATTCTCAAAGAGTTCTAAACCCTTGTGCTTAATCTTGAAAGGCTAACACCTTTAGATATTACAATCCTTCACCTTCACTTAGAAAGCTCTAAGTGCTACTCTCTCACAAACTCACTCTTCATTGCAAGGGCATCCATTGACATGAGAAAATTACATTTTTTTGTATTTATATCTATTAAGAAGGGTCTTTAAGCTTTGTTCCTATCGATTTCAAGATTTAGTCTCTAGGAAGACTAATTAGGCCTAATTCCAATTAGCCCTTAAAATTGACTAATTCCTCTTTCTTGTCAAAACTTTCCAAACAACTTGGAAAATAAATTCTAGATTTGAGTACCCTTTTGGATTTCCTAAAGGATTTTGTAGGTATTAGACTCATCAAATGTTTGTACAGGGGGTTACTATTATCTAGGTCAAATAGGGCTAAAGACCTATTTCTTAGGAACTCACTAGTTTCTTGTTTAAAACCCTCTCAAATGGATTGATAATCCCTGGATCCTTATTAGATATAAAGATATGTTCAAAGAAAACCTAGAATTATACTTGTTCCATACTATACTTATTTATCCTGCAAGAAATCTTCACTTTCTCCTATCCTAAGCCTCTAACAGAACACTATATGCTTGCCTAGGGCTTAGTAATAAAAATAGCTCCCCATAATCTCATGACTCCTAATCCTAAATACATGTACACTTGAATGAAAACCCTATCCTTTACATCTACCCTTAGGTATTTCCCATGGATAGATTTCATGGGGGAGTCGTATCTATATAGATTGGTTAGCACAAAACTAGTGAAGTCTCTAAACCAAAAACAATTTATTCAACCCTCAAAACCTACTCTAATAAAATCATTTAAAAAATGAAAGGCTCCAAACTAAACTAAGAACACTATACAATCATTATATCAAGTCTTTCAATCCATTTCAAGACACTATCAACACTAAAACTAGAAAAGTTGCTGAAAAATGTTGTTGTAGAGCTATATTTCACACACACAAATATTACAATGCATACTCTCTCTCTCTCTCTCTCTCTCTCTCTCTCTCTCTCTCTCTCTCTCTCTCTCTCTCTCTCTCTCTCTCTCTCTCTCTCTCTCTCTCTCTCACACACACACACACACACATTCAAGTTTATCCTTGTTTTTAGATGCCATCTCCACCATTCTAGGCCTATTGGTCAATTTTCCACTCACTACCCACAAGGTAATCCAAGATAACTAAGTTGCATGCAACATTTGCAATAATTGCAAATGTTGTCATGACAACTTCTTGACAACATTTGGCATCTTTCCCATTATTCCTCCATCCTACTTTTTAGGACCTCTAACCTCTATATTCTGAGGAACCAACATCATAATGTGTTTAGAATGCATTTAAGACTCTAACCTTGCCTTGAGTTTCTAACACTAAGAAAATTAATTAGCAACTAACAATCGTTATTTGTGTGACCTTAGTCCTAATGACTAACTCACTTAACCCACATAGAAAATGACCTTCTAAGGTCTTAAACCAACCTACACCAAACATCTTGACTTGGCTAGAGTCAAAACACCCCAAAATACTAGACATGGAGAGGTTAGCCTAGGTGTGCTCCTGCACCATTCTCCCCTAAATGAAAATATCAATCCACCCTTGAATTGAGGATGTTTTAATCAATCCCCATATTCTTGAACTTTAATTCATTATTCCATATTGCATCAACATCCAACTATCCATGCTTCATTATTAAGTGTTCCTTGTACTCTATTGTTCTAGTCTTTTTATAGACTCTTGTGTCTAGTATATTTTTTGGTCCTATAACTGTAATAGTAGGTAATTGGAGATCCTCTACATCCTTGATTGCTTCATGAAGATTCTGATCCATGTCTTGTTGTGGTCCTTTATAATGGACTAAGTTTGTAATGTTAGAGATTGGTGATAGTCCACTATCTTTTAGCAGTTCAACCTTGGATGCATACTTAGCCAAAATAGGACAAGGACATATCCTCCTCATCTACAACTTGTGAGGGACTCCTTTTTGAATTCTTAACTTATTTAGATTCACCATAACCAAGTCAACTATCTTTCTACTCTCATCCACCTTTGTTTTTTGTTTCATGGTGTTCTCTATCAATGTCTTCCTCATTGCATCATGTACCTCTTGCATAGCATATGAAAAGTCATTAACATAGCCACTTTGACTCCATCCTTAAAATTCCTCAATTTTTAAACACCTCTAGGAGCAATCCATACACTATTTCAAATGGACTCTTCCCTGTTGATTTATTAGTGGTGTCATTGTAGGCATATTCAGCTTACCCAATCAATTGATCCCATTGTTGACCATACTCCTTCGTTAAGCACCTTAGTAGATTCCCAAGGCTTCTATTAATGACCTTAGTCTGATCATTAGTTTGGGGATGGTAGAGTGATCCAAAAGATAAGTTAGTGCCTAAACTTTTCCAAAGAGCCTTCCAAAAATGACTCATAAACTTAGTGTCTCTATCTGCCACAATGTTGATATGTAACCCATGGATTATCACTATTTCTTTAAAGAAAAGAGGGGCTATCTAACTAGCATCATTAGTCATCTTGCATAGCACAAAGTGATCCATGTTGTTGAATCTGTCCACAACTACACAAACAATATCCATACCTTGTATTTTCTTGGCTAACCCAACTACAAAATCCATACTTAAGCATTCCCATGGCCTAGTAGGAAAAGGTATTGGTTGATAAAAGCCTACATTTGAAGAAGTTTGCTTGGCTTTTTGACATATGACACAACTTTCCACATACCTCCTAACATCAAGATTCATCCTTGGCCAATAATAGAACCTTGAAACAAGTTCTTGGGTCTTAGTGATCGAAAAATGACCACTGAAAGTACCTTTATGTTTTTCTTGTCGGGACACATAATTGATTCCCTTTGAACAAAAGATTATTTTTTAAAGTATATTTAGTATATCTACTATGAAAATGATTCTTGTATTCCACACATACCTTATAAATCTCTGCAAAGTCCTCATCATCAGCATATAGACCTTTGAAATGATTTATTCCCATGATCTTCAACCAAATTTCTTGAATAGTGAGAGCTCTTCTAGACAATGCATCTGCCACCTTATTTAAGACACCTTTCTTGTGCTTGATATTAAAATTATAAGCTTGTAGGTACTCAACCAACTTCATGTGCTTGTGACTCAACTTCTCTTGTGAATTCAAGAAACTAAGTGCTTGATTGTCTAAATACATAATGAATTCCTTTGGGAGAAAATAGTGCCTCCATTTCCTTAAAGCTTGAACCAATGCATACATTTCAAGTTCATAAGAAGAATACTTCTTCTTAGCTTCACTCAACTTTTCTGAATGAAAAGCTACCAATTTTCCATCTTTGCTTAGAACAACCCTAACTGTTACATTTCTAGCATCACACTCAATAGTGAAAAGCTTTTCAAAGCTTGGAAATACTAATACAAGTTGTGTAGCTATCTTCTCTTTCAGTAGCTCAAAGATCTTGTTAGCATATCCATTCCATAAAAACTTAGTTTTCATTCCCCCCTTGATGGTATCTAACATAGGAGCACAAATTCCACTAAACTATCTTATGAATTTTCTATAGTATTGTGCAAGAACATGAAAACTCCTTACCTCTTTTGCTAACCTTGGAGTAGGCCAATTTATGATAGCCTCTACTTGTCTCTTTTCCATTTTTAGTTTTCCATGTGATAAGCAAACCCAATTTATAATAGCTATTTTTTGATGAACTCACACTTCTCCAAGCTGATCATCAACTTCTCATAATGTAGCTTCTTGAGAACAATGTCAAGATGTTATAGGTGCTCACTCCTTGTCTTACTATAAATTAGTATATCATCTAGATATACAACTACAAACTTTCCTATGTAGTCTTTGAGAACTTCATTCACGAGTCTCATGAATGTGGAGGGGGTATTGGATAATCCAATTGGAATGACAAGCCATTTATATAGCCCTTCATTGGTCTTGAAGGTTGTTTTCCACTCATCTCCTTCATGTATCCTTATATGATGATAGCCACTTTTTAAGTCTATCTTGCTATATTACTTGGCTCCACTTAGACAATCCATTAGGTCTTCAATCCTAGGGATATGGAATCGGTACCTAATTGTTATCCTATGTATGGCTCTTGAATCCATATAAAGCCTCCAAGTTCCTCCTTTCTTAGGTGCTAGTATAGTGAGTACTACACATGGACTAATTCTCTTCCTAATAAAACCTTAGTTTAGGAGTTATTGTATTTTTCTAGAAATTTCCTCATTTTGAGGGGTCATCTTATAAGTTGTTTTTTTGGTAAGGGTAGCTCTAGGTATGAGATCTATCCTATGACTTATAGCTCTTTTAGGGGGTAATTTTGATGGTTTTCCATCACTCACTATGCCTTCATAAGTCTATACCATGCCTTGTATCTCCTTCACTAACTCTAATTTCATGGTTGCTTTGCCTTCATCTCCCTCCTTTTGTCTTAACACCATTGTAAAGTCAACACCTTCTCCTTCTTCTAAGGCTTCTAAGAATTCCTTTTCACCAACCATGAGCACATTAAGGCTTATTTTTTTCACCTTTTCATCCTCTAATAGTGACTAAATTTTGAAATTCACATTATCCTTATTGAAAGTATAGGAATTCTTCACTCCATTATGCATAGCTTGGTGATCATATTGCCATGGTATACCTGGGAGAAAGTGACATGCATCCATAGGTAACACATCGCACAACACGTTATCCTTGCACCTTCCAAGTAAGAACTCCACCCATTCTTGTTCATTTACCAACACAAGTTGTCCTTTATTGAGCCATATAACTTTATAAGGTTGGTATGGGGTATTATTATCAATTTTAGTTTTTTGACTGCTTCCTTTGACACAATATTATTAGCAGACCCTGAGTCAATGATCACTCTACACACTTTACCCATCATTTTGTACTTTATTCTAAACAAGGACATTCTTTGGCTTGGATTTTCTTTCATTGTCTCCTTGATCAAAGTTCTCCTCATCATGAGGTTCTCCCCTTCTTCTAAAT
Organism: Cupressus sempervirens; assembly: GCA_028749045.1. Classification (NCBI taxonomy): domain Eukaryota; kingdom Viridiplantae; phylum Streptophyta; class Pinopsida; order Cupressales; family Cupressaceae; genus Cupressus; species Cupressus sempervirens. Next base: position 617,084,653 of record CM053791.1, read on the forward strand.
TCAATTTTACCTTAGCATGTTTCTCTATTGTATTAGACTCATCTTGGACTAGGTTAGTTCTCTTGTTACTTCCTTGTGGTGAACTACCTTTCTCTAGGTATCTATAGGTAGGGTACCCCATTTGATTGTAATGGTAGTACTTCATATTGGTAAAATAATTTCCCCTTCCTCCTTGTCCACCACTCCTTTATCTAGAAATAGAGTTTCTTCCTCTTCCACCTCTACTTGAGCTTCCTTCTTGTTTTTCACTAAATTTTATCTCACCTTGAGCCCTTGAATCTAAACTTTTTCCACCATAGCCACCTATTTGCCCTCTATTATCCTCTCTTATATTTACCTTTAGAGTTTCTTGTTTCCTCTTTCTTTTCTCTTCTATCTTCAATTCCATTTGATAGCATTGACAAATGGTTTTGAAGTTTACTAGGCTCATCTCTTCTTGAATAAACCATTTGACATCACTCAAGTACCTTGAAAGCTTGATGCTTTCCTCTTCAACTACCTTGGACATCAAACACAATTTTTGAAACTCCACGGTATATGCTTGGACATCCAAATCTCTTTGTCTAAGATTTTGTCTCCTCTTATGAAGCTAAAACTTATAGTCATCAGGAAGGTAGGTCTGCTTCACCTAGGTTGCCATGCCCTTCCATGTAACTATAGGACCTTTTCTATCCTTTTCTATCTCAATTTGCACAAACTTCCACCATGTAAGAGTTGAACCTCTTAATCTAGACTTGGCCACCATAACTTTTTGTGCCTTGGAGATACCATAACATTCAAAATGGTTCTCAATGTTGTCAATCTAGTCCACAACTAAATCTGGATCCATTTATCCACTAAATAGTGGTACTCCTTCTAGAGCTTTCCCACTCAATGCTTTTAATGCCTTTAAGAATGGATCTTCAGGAAGAACAGGGTCAAGGGTTCTTGCTTCTTCTTCCAACTCTAATTCCTTCTCCCTTGCTTCTTTTTCTTCCTTTAGGTCAATCTTCTCTTTGACCCTATCATCTTTGTCTTGAACTTGACCCAAGAGTTTCTCCATTTGAGCTAATCTTTCCCTTACTGACTTGTTATCTTCTTCTTGTTCCTCAACTTTCTTGGCTAACTTAATGTTACTCACCATGGTTGTGTCTTCTATTTCTCCACTTGGTGTATTTTCTCCCACTAATTTAGTAGACTACAACATCCACCACAAGTTTGATCAACTTAAGCTCTAATACCAATATGTGTGAATGTTTCAAGGCTTTCTTGCACTACTACCAAGAGACCTAACTTGTCTCTTCTAGGAACATAGTCTCCCCTAGGTCCTCATTTATCTTAGCTGATTAACTAAGTCCAATTCCAACTCTTCTCAAAGAGTTATCAACCCTTGTGCTCAACCTTGAAATACTAACACCTTTACATAGTAAAATCCTACACCTTCACTTAGAAATCTCTAATTGCTACTCTCTCACAAACTCCACTCTTCATTTTAGAGGCATCCATCAACGTGAGAACATTCTATTGATAATAGATTGAAAAGAGATTGTTGAAGAAGAAGATTGTAAAGAGAGAGATTATATGTTTCAATAATTGTTTTGTCACTAATGTCAAACCTACTATTTTTTGGTGATACAACTACTTATATGATTTAAGTACAATCACTTATTTTATTGATGAAGAGGATTTGATCAAAAGATGTAACAATAGCACCTAGAGGAAAGGCTGAGTTATGATTATGTAAACAAGTACAAGAATCAGTTAAGATGGTGATAACATGATGTATTGATAATATAATTAATTTTACAAAGGCTAGATACACTAAGAAAGTTTATAAGAACAAGTTACACAAATTTAGTCTGCCAAACTTGACTGAGTGGATAGTAGGTGCCAAGAAAAGTTAGTGTAAGCCAAGTAGAAAATTAGTTGGAGCTGAGTAGAAGAAAATTCTAGTGGATTTTGAGTAGACAATGGATGCCAAGTAAAGTTTAGTTCATGCCAAGTAATTCTATAGAGGATTTTGAGTAACACATCATGTGTTAGGCATCATAAAATAGTAAATTTTGAGCTGTTATATTATCTTAAAGATCGTCGATTCAATGAATCTGAGTTGACAAGTTTGTTTTCTTGGATTGTGTGAACCAGGTGGAAGATAAGGATGATGATTTTGTGCTACACAATTCAAGGTAAACCATTTTTAGGCAAATTCAAAGAGGATTCAAGGAGAAGTTTTTTAAAGAGATCTGGAATATGGGTTAGATACATTGTATCCTACCTAATCTATCTTGACCCTAAATTGGACAATGGAGAATGAGCATAAAAATATCTTAATTTCCTATTTATAGGAATGGTTGGTCATGAAGAAATTTTTTCATGTGTGAGAACCTAAGGAAGAGAAGGAATTAAGAGTTTTGCTTCATCAAGTGACCTAGAGAAGAGTTTACATTGGCATGTTAAGCAAGAAGACGTAAAGTATGAATGCTTGAAGGGTAAAAAAGCTAATAGATTTGCAATGAGTGAAGGCCAAGCAGAATGGAAGACTAAAATAGAGATATGTAATCTGCAAATGGAGTTGTAAGTTTTTATCAGATCAAGCCTTATTGTTACTCTCTAAAAATTGTATCAATCTAGGGTAAAATCCTTTGGATTAAGGTTGACCTAACAGTCATTTGTAAATCCTTTAACTAGGTGACATTCCAAGTGAATACTCTAAAATCCTCTAACAAGGCTCACTGCTAAAAGGGTGATTGAAATCCTTTAATAGGGTTACATTTAATAGTGTGTATTGTAACCTTAAACAGGGTTGACCTTTCACAAGGCATCACTTCAGAAGAGTGAAAAAGAGTAGCATGTTACTGGTGGTTTTTCCCAAATTAGGTTTCTATGTAAATCATTGTGTCAAATGTGTTGATGAATCTGTTATGTTTCATGTTTACATTTTAACAAATTGATTTGATAGTAACCTAAAAAGTTTAAGTGATTGCATAATCTTATGGATGCATGCATGATGGTAAATTTTTTATGGGTTCACTAAGCTATGAAAATTTTTATTTATACATCTAGACCTTGGATAACTGATTCACCCCCCCTCTCAATTATTCTAAAGAATTCTAACAATTGGTATTAGAGCCATCTACTTAAGCGGAGTAGTTTGAAGGTACTAGAAGCACAAAGATCAAGATGTCAAAAAGAGATGTACCCAAGCTTAATAGAGATAACTTCCCTGTATGACAAAGTTTGATGAAGCTACACCTTGGAGGATTTGGAGATCATGCACAATCTACCATTACTATTGAACATGTTGATCTAGTTGGAGCCCTAACTACTAAAGATATGAAAAAAAAAGAAATAACACAACCATGCAATGTTGGAGATTGCCTCTTCCCTAAGCTACATCAAATTTGATGATATCAAAGGTTGTGACACTATAAAGAAAATGTGGGATGCTTTACACACCATCTATTGAGGAGACACTAGTGTTCAAAGAGCCAAAGTTAAAAGTCTTAGAGGTAAGTTTGATGATATGAGAATGGAAGAAGGTGAGAATATTGCTCAATATGTTGCAAGGATAAAAGAAGTTATTAATGCAATAAGAGGAGCTATTGGTCATATTGAAGATAACACTGTGTTAAGTAAAGTTTGAAGAACACTACTACCTATTTATGCTATTATATTTTCTACAATTCAAGAATTGAGATGTATACTAAGAAATAATCTAACCCTTGAAGGTCTGGTAGGTAGGCTCACTGTTTTTGAGCTATCTAACTTTGATAATTACAAACTTGAGACTCTTGAATCTATGTTCAAAGCTAAGTTTTTGTTGAAGTAATCTGATGAGAAGTAGAAGAAGAAGAGAAAGATAAAAATTTTGTACAGTGATAGTGATACAGATGAGGAAGATGTTGAAAAACTTGAAGCACTATTGGCAAGAAGATTCCACAAAGGTAAAGGCAAGTTCAAAGGTAAGATACCTATCATTTGTTTCAATTGCAATAAGGTTGGTCATATTGCTGCAAGATGTACATAGAAGAAGAACTATAGAGGTGCTGACAAATACAAAATCAGAAGAGAAGATGATAATAGGGATTACAAAGATAAATGCAAGAAGTCATGCTACATTATTGAAGAGGGAAAAAAATGAATCTGATGAACACGATGATGAAATGGTGTATGTTGCAATGAAGGATGAGTTTGATGAAGATGAGGCAACTACACTTGTGACTTGTGTGACCAAAAATGATAAATGGATTATTGACAATGGGTTCTCACACCATATGACTGGAGACAAAAGTAAGTTCATTACCTTAAATTCTTGTGAAGGAAATAGTGTAAGATTTCGTAATGATGCATCATGTTTCATAAAAGGAAAAGGTTTTATCAAACTCACAAACAAGATTTCATGTGACAATGCTTACTATGTTGAAGGACTAAACTATAATATTTTGAGTGTGTTACAATTGAATAATTCAGGATATAAGGTTGAGTTTGAAAACAAGATTGCTAAGATATATGATACTGATGGGAATTTGATAGGAAAGGGTGATCAAACTAGGAGTAATCTATTCTATCTTGACATAGAGGATGCTACTTGTCTACTTGTAAGATTTGATGATGTGTGGCTATGGTACAAGAGGTTATGTCATGTTAATTTTGATAACTTAGTTAGTACCAGTAACATGAAGAAAGTTAGAGGTTTACCTAAGTTGAAGAAACCTGACAATATAATGTGTAAACAATGTCAGTTAGGAAAAATGACAAAGTCAAGTTTTAAGAGTAAAACTCATACCTCTAAAGACATACTAGAGATTTTTCATACTAATTTGTGTGAACCAATTGATGTGCAAAGCTACAAAGGAGATAAGTACATTATACTATTTGTTGATGATTATTCTAGAATGATGACAGTCATGTTTCTGAAATAGAAATTTGATGCTTTCCAAATGTTTAAGTGGTACTTAGCAAGAGTTGAGAAAGAAATAGGTAAAAGTTTGTGAAGTGCTTGAGATTAGATAGAGGAGGATAATTCACATTATATGAGTTTGAGATGTTCTGTAATGATAGAGGAATCAAAAGATAAACATATGCTCCTAGAACCCCTCTACAAAATGGAATTTCTGAAAGGAGGAATAGGTTTGTAATGAAATGTGCAAGGAAACTTATGACAGAGAAGAATTTTGCTTTGAAATACTAGAGAGAAGCTATAAGTATAGTTGTCTATACCTTGAATCATGTGCAAGTCAAGAAAGGTGCCCATTCAACACCTTTTGAACTATGGTATGGACACTCACCCAATGTAAAATATTTTAAAGTATTTGGAAGCAAATGTTACATTCTTAAATATTTCAAGAATGGTAAACTTGATGCAAAAAGTGAAGAAGGTATATTCCTAGGATATTCCACAAGAAGTAAAGCTTACAAGTGTTTAAATACTAACACTAACAAAGTTGTGGAAAGTGAAAATGTAAATTTTGATGAATATACAAAAGTATATGAGGTTGAACCTATGAAGAACCAAAAGAATACAAATCATTTGTATACTTTTATGAAGGTGTGCCTGCTGAAGAAGATGCTACAAATCAACAGCAAGTTTCAATGACTGTTGAGTTGCATTCAAGAATGAAGACACATTCAGATGTCAAGTTATAGAATGAAACTAGAGTACATTTTAATTCTAAAGTTGGTGTACATGAAAGAGATGCTAAGATACCTAACAAAGATGTACATGGTGATTTTAAATTTGAAAGACTAAATGAAGAAACTAGAGCTAAATCAAGATTGTCTAAATATGTCAAAAGACATCATCTTGCTGCACAAATTATTGAAGATAAAGATACTAGACCAATGATAAGAAATAGATTGAGAAACGATACATTTTTGCTAAGCATGAAAGAACAAAAATCAGTGAGAGATGCATTAGAAGATGTGGAGTGGAGTAAATCCATGGAAGAAGAGATTGAACAAATTGAGAAAAACAAAACATGGAGTCTAGTTTCCAGACCAAGAAACAAATATGTGATTAGCACCAAGTGAAAATGGTGAAGTCACATGGAACAAGGCAAGATTATTTTGCAAGGGATATGCACAATAAGAAGGAATTGACTATGGAGAGATATTTTTTCTTGTTGCAAGATTGGAAGAAGTAAGAACTCTACTTGCCTATTTTGCATACAAAGGTTTCAAAGTTTATCAAATGGATGTAAATCTACATTTCTAAGTGGCATATTAGAGGAAGAATTTTACATAGAATGGCCAAAAGGATTTTTTGACGTTAACAATAATAACATGGTATGTATATTACACAAAGCTCTTTATGGTTTGAAGCAAGCACCAAGAGTATGGTATGAGAGACTTCATAATTATCTTGTGAAGATTGGATTTGAAAGGACTGATGATAACAGCAATCTATACATGAAGATAGATAAAGGAAAAGGTATTTTGTTATTAGAATTTTTTGTTGATGATATCATATTTGGAGGTCAAGATGCTTTATGTAAGGATTTTGCAAATCAAATGAAGCAAGAATTTGAAATGTCTATGTTTGGAGAGATCAAATTCTTTGTGGGTTTGAAAGTATATCAGATGAAATATGGTATATGCATCACTCAATCAAAGTATGTCAAGGAAATATTGAAAACTTTGTATTGAAGGATTCCAAACCAATAAGTACACCTATGGTGACAGGACACAAGTTGTCAAAGAATTATGATTTTACTGAGGTGAATCAAACATTATACAGATCTATGATTGGAAAATTGCAATATGTAGTACATAGTAGACCTGATATTGCATTATTTGTAGGGATAGTTGCAAGATTCTCTAATAATCCCAAGGAGAATCATTTAATGGTTGTGAAAAGAATAATGAGATATCTAAAAGGAACATAAGAGTTTGGTCTATACTATAAGAAAAATGAGAAATTTGAGTTAAGAGCCTATATTGATGTTGATTGGGCTAGAAACATTGATGCTAGAAAGAGCACCAATGGAGGATCATTTTTCTTAGGCAAGAGGCTAGTTACATGGACTAGCAAGAAACAACACTACATCTCACAATCTACTGCTAAAGTTGAATATGTTGTTGTTGTTATATATTGTATAAACATTGTATGCATCAAACAACTACTCAAAGGAATGAAAGAAGAGATCACAGAACTAGTGATACATTATTTTGATAATACAAGTGATATTAACATATCAAAGAATCATGTGATGCACACAAAGACTAAGCACATTCCAATCAAGTATCATTACTTGAGGGAATTAGTTCAAGATAAAGAGATGAAGATTGAATATGTCAACACAAAAGAGCAAATTGCTAATCTTCACAAAAGCATTACCTAAGGATGCTCATGAGTATCTAAGAGGTAAATTAGGGGCGATACCCCTATCAAAGGCTATCTAAGTAACAAGAGAACTGCCTTGCATCAAACAAGTTGATTACCATAAGCTACAAATTGATGTAGTGGATCTTCCTTTAGGAGCTGCCTAAAGTAATCAAAGGGTTGGAACTAAAAATAAATCACATGCAAGGTGATAGAGGGAGAAATTTAAGAATCTTATATCTGCATATAAAGATGACAAGTCTTTGGCATTGTTGTTAAAGAGGGAGAAAGAACATTAAACTAATCATCATCAGAGGGAGAAAGAAATGCATTATCACTGATATCATAGAGGGAGGAAGAAAGAAAGAAATAAATAAAGGGAGACAGTCAAAAGAAGGAGAAATTCTAACATCTACCTAAGTAAGAGGGAGATACAAGATGAAACTCTATTGTGTAACGAGTTTTGTAACCTATTTAGAAGTTGAAATTTGTTGATAAGAGGGAGAGATTTCACTACAAGGAATTATTTTCTTTTTTGTATTTTGATGGTCTTACTATTTTAACCTAGTCAATTTGGTTGAACAAAAGTGTTTACCATCTAATTTTTTTCATTGATCAATTTGGTTTGCCATCAATGCCAAAGAGGGGGATTGTTGATAATAGATTGAAAAGATATTGTTGAAGAAGAAGATTTTAAAGTGGGATATAGTATGTTTCAATCATTGTTTTGTCACTGATGTACTACTATTTGCTAGTAAGACAACTTCTTAAATAATTTAAGTACTATCACTTATTTGATTGATGAAGAGGATTTGATCAAAAGGTGTAACAATAGCACCTAGAGGAAAGGTTGAGTTATGATTATGTAAAGGAGTACAAGAATTACTTAAGACAATGATAACATAATGTATTGATAATCTAATTAAGGTTACAAAGGTTGGCTACACTAAGAAATTTTAGAAGAACAAGTTACACAAAGCTCATCTGCCAAGCTTGACCGAGTGGATAGTAGGTGCTGAGCGAAGTCAGTGCAAGCTGAGAAAAAAATTAGTTGGAGCTAAGTAAAAGAAAATTCTAGTGGATGTTGAGTAAATTTTAGTTGATGTCGAGCACCAATAAACTTTAGTTGATGTCGAGTGATTTTATAGAGGATGTTGAGTAACATAGTATGTGTCGAGCATCAGAAGATAGTTAATGTTGAGCTACTACATTATCTTAAAGATTGTGGATTCGATGAATCTGAGTTGACAAGTTTGTTTTCTTGGATTGTATAAACCAAGTGGAAGATAAGGATGATGATCTGGTGGCACAAAATTCAAGGTAAACCATTTTTAGGCAAATTCAAAGAGGATTTAAGGAGAAGTTTCTAGAAGACACATGGAATATGGGGTAGATACATTGTATCCTACCTAATTTGTCCTAATCCTAAATTGGATGATGGAGAATAAGTGGAAAAAGATATTAATTTCATATTTATAGAAATGGTTGGTCATCAAGCAAGTTTTTCATATGCGTGAACCTGAGGAAGAGAAGGAGTTAAGGGTTTTGCTTCATCAAGTGACCTAGAGAAGAGTTTGCATTGGCATGTTAAGCAAGAAGGCTTCAAAGTATGAATTCTTGAAGGGTGAACAAGCTATTAGAGATGCAATGAGTAAAGGCCAAGCAAAATGGAGGACTAAAATAGAGATCTGTAATATGCAAATGGAGTTGTAAGTTTTTATCATATCAAGCCTTACTATTACTCTTTAACAATTGTATCAGTCTAGGGTAAAATCATTTGGATTAAGGTTGACCTAAGAGTCATTTCTAAATCCTTTAACTAGGTGACATTCCAAGTGAATGGTCTAAAGTACTCTAAAAAGGCTCACACCTAAAAGGGTGATTGAAATCCTTTAACAGGATCACATTTAACAGTGTGTATTGTAACCTTTAACAGGGTTGGCCTTTCATAGGGCATCACTTCAAAAGAGTGAAAAAGAGTAGCATGTTACTAGTGGTTTTTCCCAAATTGGTTTTCCACATAAATCATTGTATCAAATGTATTGTTGAATCTTTTATGTTTCATGTTTACATTTATGTAAGTTGATTTGATAGTAACCTACAAGTTTTAAGTGATTACATAATCTTATGGATGCATGCATGATGGTAAATATTTTATGGGTTCACTAAGTTGTGAAAAGTTTTATTTATACATCTGGTCCTTGGATAACTTATTCACCACCCCCCCCCCTTAGTTATCCTAAATAATTCCAATAGATTTTAATAGTCTTGTAAGCTCTTAGCAGGGTATACCCTTTACAGGGTATATCATTATAAGTGATCAAATTTGGATCCCTAATGGGCATATTATATTGTTGTAGTAGTGAGGATTTTTTGGGTGTCATCCCAACCATAGTTTTACCTTCACCTTGGAGGGTTTTGTGTTACCAAATATTGTGTCATGTGTTGATCAGTTGCTTATGTATGTTATTCATGATATTAGATGCTAGATCTGATATTACATGTTGATATATGATGATGCATGAATAAGGCTAATGGGGTTTATCTTGTGAAATAAGTTTTATATGGTTCATGTTTGAAGTGGTAAATCTATTATAGATTTTGATTCACCCCCCTCTCAATATATTACTTTCCTATTAGATTTCCAACAATAACAAGACAACCAATGGGTGTAGTATTGTCAACTACAGGGATGACAATCAATGATATACTAGAACAACCCTCCTGATCATCCTAAGACTTTGACTATGTTCTAAAAACAACAATGGAATACTTTAAAAGGGACAAATTATGCTATCCAATTTTTTCAATTATAGTTAATGAGAAATAATGCAAGAAAAGGTTAGTAAAACGTGATCATGAAAGCCTATTTTTCCCTAAATATGACTCGGTATTTACTGAATATAATTATTGATACATAGTGCAATTAAAATTATGAGGCCATACAAGGACAATTTGGGCTATTACATTTGATGAAGTTGTAATAGACTTGGTGGGGATGTCTACTAAAGAATTGTACAACTTGCAATTTGATGATACTATTGATATATCAGTTGAACAAGTAATTAGAGATCTACCTATTCACATTAACATGCAATAACAAAATGTATAATGATTAAGAACATGTGAAGGTATCTACTATGAAGGTTTCACATATAGATTTTACTTCAGAGATCAATGTTTTACTTGAAAATTTTAAGGGGATGTTTAATATTAAAAATAAAGCACAATAGTGGACATCAATGCATGTGTATGCATCACTAAATCATATATTTATTAGAATATGTAGACAAATGTTCAAAAATGTGGTTTTTTAATGAACTAGACATCTAAATAGATGTCCACAATGAAAAGTGTAATGTAATGAAACAATATGAGAGAAAGTTTTAGTACGAGTAAAATATTATCAAGCATGTAAAATTGTGCTAATTTTCTATGTACCTATTGTATACTAAACACTTCATGGACCACTAAAAGTGATATTGCCATCTGTACCATATTAAGATGGAAACACTTACCTTTTAAGAGCTTTTAGAACCCTTTCCATAATGCCTTCTTTAGACTATGGATGTGCGCATACTCGATGCCCTTTTCTCCTATCTTCTTCCACTTTCCACCCTATTTCTTCTGGTATCTACCTCTTATTTCTATGGCACCCTATACCTGGTCTCTAGGACTAGGTTGACTTAGGCTAACTTATTCTAGACTAGATCGACCTCAAGTTGACTAGGTCCCTAGTGATTTTGGGGCTAAGGGCCAAAAAGGCCTTGGGGGTTTAATTAGTTTCATTACACTCTTTGGTTGGCTTGTATTTTTTTCCCGCCCAAGAACTCATATATCATATATAAGGAGACTTGGAGGCTTGATTCTCATATATCGCACTCTTAAGTAATCTAATCTCTTTCTCCCAAGTCAATGTTTTTACCTTTTGCATTCAAGGAGTTCAACTATTTTCAAGTATTCAAGCAACGTGATTTCTATCTAGCATTGAAGGATCCTTAGTGGGAATTTTCTCTTCAAGTTCTAGCTTATTATTGGCCATCAAGGGAGGAGATCTATATTAAAGCATTTATCATCTTCTATATTTATGCACACTTATATCTATGGTACCATGATAGTATTATGGTAGATCCATTGCAAATTGTGGATATACCCTACATTATGATACCTAATTCAAGATCTACAACACATTACATACAAAATCCTTGGGAAGGGTTTTAAGCAAGGTGAATCCTAACATTTATCATGTTTTTTAGTCATTTATAGTTAATTCCTTAACCTAGGGCTTTACCAAGGTAAGCCCTTATCCAAATCAACCACAAAAACCCTTCTTTTATGTGTGTAGATGTAGGATATCAGGATTTTGCATGCAAATCTGGAACTCTATGAAATATTTCTCAAGAAGTTTGTTATGGTGTCATCAAACTATGTCAATTTTTTGGTAAGACATCCTTTCATTGAACAATTTCTAGATTTTTTTCCTTTTTTCAATTCATTCCAAGATCCATAGTTGGATATTCAAAAAAAAATTCAGATCTATATCTTAATTGGGTTAATTATATACACATAGCATCTAGATTTACATTATTTAAGCAATTGGCTCAATTTTACACATAGCATCTAGATTTACATTATTTAAGCAATTGGCTCAATTTTGCATATACATTATCCTTTAAGGGACAAAGAGAGTATCTCCTTGTATTGTGTTCCTCTTCATAATTTGAATTTGATATTAGAACCCTTCTTCCTTTATGTTATAGCTAATTTAATTTGGATTATAATTTAAATCATATTTGGAAATTCCCCTTGTTCCCTTACCTACATATTTGAATGGCTTAGTGGCTTAGATAAGCCAAAACCTACAATCCTATTAAAGTGTTTCCCTTTTCTCAATAAACATTTTTGTGAACCTAACCTTCTTACCCTATTTTTTGGATTAATATATTTATTTCTTGATCTCTCTTATTTTGCATTGGCTTCACCTAAACATTTTGGTGAACTTGGCAAGTTCCCCCTTCTTTTGGTGTTAGATTATTTTAGGCATTTACATTATTTTGGTAAACCCAACTTTTCCTCCCTTTTATTTTTGGAGTTATACTTTGTTTACATTATTTTTAGTGAACATTTTTCTCTTTTTGATCATACAGTTAGATTTGACTATCTTGTGTGTGGTTAGATCTCCCTTTTTATGCTCTTTATTTCATTTACATGGTTAGATCTCATTAGATTTTTCTTTTGTGATCTCCCCTTTTATGAGCTTAATTACACAAAGTCCATCCTATAGAATTCTTGTTAGGAAAATTTGTAGACTCATGGGCTCCTTTAATCATGATTCCTCTTTTCTTCCTATGAATCATGGTCCAATACTCACATCTTTTCTCATGACCTTATGATGCAGAGGCTTTGGTATTCTAGGTTCTCCTTACTCAAAATACTTCTTCTCCTACCCTAACCATCCAATGGTTAACTCTTATCCCCAATCTAGATCTCCAAGACCCTTGCTATCAACTTCTCCTCCAAGGTATAGTCGATCTTTAGAAGGTCACAAAGTTTCTAGGCTTGACTAGTCCAACTAGTTCCCAAGAGCCTAGTCTTCTCCACTAACCTCTCTCCTAGAGTCCCAAACCTCTACTTAAAATCTTCCCATACATTCCCTCATACTCTTACTATTATTCTTGGACCATATAAGGATATTTTGAACCCTTTCCAACACTTCTTGACTCCTTACCAATCCAATTGGTCTCAAATTCACTAGGAAGCCTAATTGCCTAATTCCTAGTAGGTCTAGTTTCACTGTTTTGGTTGATAACTCCAAAATACTGAAAATTACCCCACACAAGACCTTGAAATTCTTCAAGGTAAATGTAAATACTATTAGAATCCAAAATCCTAACTTCTGGTTGCCCCCATAACCCTATTTTCCACTAGGCCCTAATTTTAAACCTATTAATTAGGCCTCTAGACCAGTGAGCATAAATAGTTGTCAAACTATTCTCTAACCCTTGATTCAACTCCTTCCACCTCTAAATATTTTTATTTAATTATCTAGTAATATGTAGAAATCATCAAATCCTTTATACAAAGCCATGGGTGCATGTGCCAAAGCATTGTTTTCCCTATCTTGGCTCAGTTGTATTCAACAGTCAGCCATAGGGCTTCTAACTAGGTCTAGGAAATCTATTACAAAAAAAAAAAATTAAAAATATTATTTAAAGACTCTAACCCTACTTCCCCCATGCTTTCATCCAATTCCACCAATTGGTTCTTAGGTTAGAGGCATTTCTAGCCAAACAGCACTGAGATTATCACTTACAAACCAGTGACCTTCAAAACCTTCTAACTTTGTATACTAATAACTTGAGAGAAAACTACTTAATTCAAATGAAATATATTTCAGAATCCTACATCCCCATGGGACCTGATCACTTGTGCCAATCTGTACAAGGCTATACAGGAACAAGAAAACAACATAGTTTCCACAAATGTTGTCACAATCATTCATGTAGAGTGCCAAAAATATTAGTTTCAATCTAAATCTTCATTAACCTCCTCCATACATCAAAGCCATGCTTATATCCCAAGCATGAGTGGTTACAGCTGGTCTAACTACATCATGCTCCATTCTTGCAAAATTTTTCAAAGTTGCTCAAGCAACTTTTCAAAATTGCTAGCAAATTTTTGCATTATGAGCATTTTGCCTCATTTTGGCAACTTGATGGGTGAGTTTGACTTCCTTGACCCTAGATAGGATATTTAGGGTCCTAAAACACCGCTCAAATCCATTCTACACTAAAATAGAAATTTTCCACCATTGAAAGCCAAAATACTAACTTTTCACCTAGTGGGCATTGTGGGTTCATACAAACATGAAGTTGACAACCCTTGCATCCAACTTATTGGATCTTATTCCACACACACACAAACATCTAAACCAACCCTAAATCATACCAAAATATCAAAAAGGGGAGGTGACCTACACCATACTCCCCTAGGACAAAGAACTCAAGTCCCTTGAGTTAGAAGGTCCTCAATGGTGACCCCATGTTTCAAAATGTCAGCCTTTGTCATCCAAGTGCTTGGTCAAAGAAAGGGATTAAAATACTACAACAATGGACTACTTAATCTAGGATTGGTCATCTCAATTATTTTTAACCCAACTCATTTGGACTCATTTAATTTATCAACCAGGGATGTAAACTTGAAATGATGTTTGCAAAGTATATGCTTCAAACTTCTCTTGACCTCTAAACTACTCTACAGAAATTCAAATGTTTATACTACAAGAAATCTATGCTAAAACTGAGAATCAAATCTATTTTAAAAAAGCTTTAAAATATAGCTGAGTACTACTTCAACTACCTATGTTGTAGGAACAGTCCACTAATTCTACCATCAATGGTTGTAGGAATAGTAGAGTCTACTCTAGTTCTACAAACTGAAGGTAAATCCTATGCTAATTAATTAGTTCACTTCTTGTGTTGGCCCCTATAGAGAAGTGAACTACAACTACTCAAAGATGGAAACCTGAAATGATCTTTTTATTCATAACAACAGTAAATATACATACTAATAAATAGTTGTATATGAGAAATATGTTAGCAAGAAATACTAATCTATTAAGAGAACAAAGCATTAACTAGCATAAAAATCATAACATATATGAGAGACAAAGTGAAACCCTCAAATGAGAATATGAGCCATAGAATGGCTCTCCCAGTGAGGATGGTCACTTGATTTAGGGATGAGTCTATTTGCTTAGATTTGGTATGTATGCTCAAACTTTCTCTATGCTTCAATGGTGGGGATGAGTAAATGGAAAATTGGTAGCTTTGTGAGCTCTCAATTTGGCATTATAAGGGTATGGTTGATGGCTTTTGGTTCTCAAACTAGCATTATAACTTTGGCTTAAAGGTTGTGATGAAATGGCTTGGGAGGAGATTCAATTTATAGGCTAAGGGCTTGAGGGATGGAGGGTTAAGATGCAAGAAGAGATGAAAGCTTAAGGAGGGCTAGGATGCACTCAAAGGGGAGCACATGGATTGTGCTTGTTTAGCACCAACCAGGGAGTGACACATGTCACAAGGTGAGAGGATGGAGGCAAGGGGATAGATGAGTCAACAAAGGAGGCTCAAGGGATAATATCTTCATAAATACCCTTCATAAATAGCTTGTAAGAGCAATGAATGGGCTTGTAAGAGTCTTTATGGCCTTTGTAAGAGCATTCAAAGCTTAGTGGTTGGGATATTTTGGAGGGAGTTGAGATTGTTGACTTTTCTTGGCTTAGGAAAGTCTTAAGCTTACTTAGGGAATGTGACAAGGTTGGGGGGGGATTAGAGGTGATTTAGGATTAGATTAGTCTTGTTAGAGATATGCAAGTGGATGGCATTCATGAGGGTGGGTGAGTTAGTGGCTAAGCTAGGTTAGTATGGGTGGATGGGGTGGATTAGGCTAAAAAAGGGGGTTTAGGATAGTTTAGGGGTTATTAGATTTGAGGGCTTTATTTATCAAATAGATTTATTTAATAAATGAGAGTTTTGGAATTAGATAGAAGAATAGGATTAATTGATAAATAATAGGTTATTTGATTTATCAATTAGGACTATAGATGATTAATTAAATTAATCAGCTAGGGGATGGCAAAGGATTAATTAAATAGGAATTTAATTAATGATGCCTTTAGAGATAACTAAATAGGATTACCAAAGCGATGTAATCAAATTTAGGTGTCTACAATAGTAAGATTATATTCAGTACTCAATACTCAAAAAAATTTCTACTAAAAACAATTGATTAACTAACTCCTTCTAGATCACAGACTTCCAGTTATTTTAAGCACAAACTAGGAACAACATTCCTAGATTTTAGACTCCATCAACTACCAAAACAATGGATGGGATTGAATATTACAAGAGATGTATTAACTTTGGTACCAAATGGAACAAGAACTTATGAGCTCACAACCCCTGGATTCCTCTACTTAGGTTGTCAATTAATGTGATCAACCACTTTGACTCCTACTTTATAGTTGGTGATGTGGAAGGTCATTAATGAAATTTGCCACCATTTGCTCAAGCTACTAACTCCACTTAGCTGAGTTGACTTTGCCTTAAGTATACAAAATATTAGTACCTCCAAAATAATAACATACATCAAGACTAATTCAAAATGTGTCATCTAAATTAGTTTACCCTTTGTCATATTGTTGTAGGAGAACTACCCAACCTAGCTAAGGAAGAAAAACATTGTTCTCACTATTTTGTAATCAAATGACATGTCATTTCATAACATATTCATTTTAGTCCTAAAAAGTAATTATGTACACATCTATCTAAAATTATGATAAACATTATGTTCTTAAACATCAAAGTCTTTTAGAAAATTTGCAAATTCAATTGAAAATAAAATGATAAAATAGACCATATTCTGATCTCATTATTCCCCCCAACTGAACTTTGACCTATCCTCAAGAAAACATAAGATTTTTCACCCTTGCAACCATCCTAAAATATAAGGTAGTACTCTATCATTTTCCTCCTGTAGCAATATTCCAATAAAAACCTTTACTCTCCCTGTACCTTTCCCATCTGTGGAGCTCTTCTATGATATCAAATTTCTCTAAATCTCGCTTATTAGCAAGAAATGGAGACAATAGTAGTGGAGGCTAAAAATTTAAAGGGATCCAATCATTCTTTCTTTCTTCCCCTAGTTTAAAGTACCAGGGTGCTTGCCGAGTAGCCATGATAAAATTTAGCGAAGAATGAGGTTCTTTCTTCTACAAGTCTGCACTTAATCCTATCCAATGCCATTGATTCCCCTACAAGGCACCTTGGTCGTGCTCACGCGATGCACGACCAAGGCGCCTCATGCACATTCACCCCACCGCGCTTCGAAGGCACCGTTCATGCTTTCCAAGCCGCCATTTCACCTCCAGTTTTGCCTAAGTAGCCATAAAAGGGGTGTAAAATATATCGTTAAGTATAAGTTGACGTATATTTAATTCCTTATACTTAAGATATATTTTAATATATGCGACGAATCTTTTGAGATAGGTTTCATACCTCCCCGAGATAAGGTAAAGATTTTAGGAAATTTCAGGGCTTCAAAAATCCAGACTTAGCCAAATTTTAGGGCTTTAGGAATCTAGACTTAGCCAAATTTTAGGGCTTCAGGATTTCAGAGTTAGCCAAATTTTAGGATTCACCTCCAGTTTTGTTTGAGTAGCTAGTGTGTCTTTACTATTCATTGTTAACTCTACGGACTAATGTTTGCTTCTTTTGTAGGTAAAAATGGCATCCTCAACTTGTCAAGGTCATAACTTTTGACTTGGGCCTCTGAATTCAGAACTGCTTACACCATTGGAAAAAAGAACTAAAGATCTAATTTAAGTCTTTAAAATAGTGAGCCTTTGGCTGTCCAATTTTAGAAACCGACGAAGGTTTCGACTTGAAATTTTGAGCAAAAGACCTCCAAAAAGGTCATTTAAAAATGCCTAGAAAATTTGTGAAAAAATATGAAAAAGTTGCAAACATTTGATCATCTTGGATAATCTGGATCACTTGGTTTCTCACCAGGAAGGATTGGATAGGTGGAGAGAAGACAAAGATCAAAGATATAGAGGTTGGACACATAAAGCAAATCAAGTTCCTCATCTTATGCAACTATTGGGGACAAGATTCAATGCAGGTGCCTTGAGATTTTTGATTGAAGAAGTGGAGGGAGTGCAAGTTTATGAAATTAATTGGCTATAAAGAGGGTGTAAATCATCAAAAAGGGGCATGGACCATATGCAAAAAGTGATCTAAAACCTCAATTGAGCAAAACCCAGAAACCATTTTCAAATTGAGAACTTTGATTTTTTGGCGAATTGAGCTCCGCAGGTACGCAGCTCCACAGCTACGCAAGTCCGCAGGTACGTAGGTCTGTAGCTCTTCAATTCAGAGGTGTGTCGACAATTAACTGTCAGTACCAAAAATAGAACTTTCCATGCATCGAGAACTCATTATGATGGCAAGTTAACTCTGACACATGCCTAGTGAAGGGCCAACTTCTATTTTTGGTGTCTCCATGCACTTCTACTTTGACTGATGGCTTCCTCCTACTTTCTCTCTCATGTTTTCTCTCCTTTTGACATGTAAAGGGCTCATGCATCCAATTAATGAATAAAATATGGATGGAGTCCTTCTAAGCACCAGTTAGATTGTCAATTTGTATATATTTAGTTTGTTTAAATGTTTTAAAAGCATTTTATTGTGTTAAGATATCTCTCACTCTCAACACAAATTGAGGAGACGATTTCTTATAAATACCCCATTGTAAAATGTAACAAGGGCCGCCGTTATTATGCAATAAAATTATGCTTTTGGTGCTAGCATTCGGAGTGTAGTTATTCTTGCCTAAATGTGTCATTGTTTTGTGAATTTTATTCATGAGATTGTGATTGAGCCAAAATTTTATTGCATTGTTTCTGGTTGTGCGTTCTTTTAGTTCTGGTGTTTGCTACAAATATATGAATTTCATTGATGTAACGAGCTTGAGAAGAGATCACCCGATTGTGTCTACATAGTTTTTTGTCTTGCATGAGCGCACTTTTCGTGGCCTTGCGATTTGATGAAGAGTGAAATATCATTCGATTTGTTAAAGATTCTCACCAACAATTGCATCAGTGGATTCTAGGAAGCGTTACTCCTATTTTCATTGGTTTCCTACCAATTTTTTTGAAGGTTTAACTCCAGCGTGTTGTGTTCTATAGCTTATGTCCATTTAGTAATTTCAATTTCAATTCATTTGATTTCATGTTATTTGCTTTCAGTTTCGTTATTTGTTTTGCTAACCCCTGTTAGAATAGGACCTCATAATAGCTGCATTGTTAGAGTTGCATTCATTTAAAAAAATAGAAAATACAAAAAATATTGTTCTTTTGGTGTGATATTTTGAGACAGCGAATAGATTTTACTTCAATTCCAAGATAAAAGGGTTTTAGAACCAGCAAAGGCCTCCTTGTGAACATTCACATTTATCTTCTACTGAGCTGATTTTGGTATGTTGTAAGACAAACACTGAACCTTGGAGTGGATCCTTAAAAAGATTTGCTTTTCAAGAGATGAATTACACTATGGATTCCTACCATTGACCTCATGCAAAATGAACGCCCAGCAATAACAGGAATAATATAGTAGGGCTCAGTCTCCAATAGAAATTTTTTTGTCACGGATGAACTTTTCATGCCATTTCTTGCACTGTTGTTGAATTATATTAGTATTATGCAAGGTAGATTTGTGGTATTCATCAAGGGCATTCAGCTACAATAACCTATGTCCTTGAGCCTTTGAAAGATCAACATCCAATTCCAAAGTAATTTTAAAAGTCTTATGCTCAAATTCTATAGGCATGGAAGAAGATTTACCATAAAGTAATTCAAATGGGGTAAATCCAGTGGTTCTCTTTCATGTAGTTCTGTAAGCCCAAATTGCTTCAGGAAGCTGAGTAACCCAGTCCCATTTATGAATAGCAATTGTTTTAGTGAGGATTGCTTCTATCTCTCTATTTGTTATTTCTACCTGATCATTAGCTCGAGGATGGTATGGGGAAGATGTACCATGATGGATCATGTACTTTGTCATGAGTTTTGCAATTAGGTTGGATGTGAATTGAGCTCCTTGATCAGTGACAATTTCTCTATGTACTCCAAATCTAGTGAATATGCATTCATAAAGAAAATCTTCTATTTTGAGATCTCTAGCATGTGTTATAGCTTGCACTTCAACCCATTTAGTTGCATAATTAGTACATACTAAGATGTATGATTTTCCATGAGAAGAGGGTTCTATTGGACCAAAAAAGTCAATACCCCACTTGTCAAAGAGTGTGACCACCACCTATGGCTATAGAGGCATCTTATCAGATTTAGTGGACCTTCCCATGTGTTGGCATCGATTATATTACCTTGTATACTTTGTTGCATCCTTATAGAGAGTAGGCTAGCAGTATCCGATTGTTAAAATTTGGTAGGCTATGCTCTTTGCTACAAAATGACCCCCACATGGTTTTTCATTGCATGTCCATAGGATGTCATAGGTTTCATCTTCCCTTACACACTAATGAGTTACTTGATCTGGTCTAGTGTAGAACATCAACCCAGCAATCCATGAGAAATTGAAACTCTTTTCCACCAAGAGATGGCACTACTTGGATGAAAAGTGCAATGGTGATCTTCCTAGAGCAAGGTAATTTTCTATATCTATGAACCATGGTTATAAATTTCTATTGAAAATAGATGCTCATCAAGAAAGCTATCATCTATGGCAACAACATCATCAAGTACTTCAAGTTGTGATAGAAAATCTGCTACTACATTGGCTAAGCCTAGTTTATCTATTATATTCACATTAAACTCTTGTATGAGGAGTAGCCAACATGTTAATCTACCGAAAATAGTAGGTTTGTTCATCCAATATTTTATAGTAGAGTGATCAATGTAGACAAAGACTTCATAGCTTGTGATATAATGCCAAAACTTATTAAGTTCATACACAATAGCAAGCAATTCTTTTTCAGTAATAGCATAATTTAGCTCAACACCTTGCAAATTCTTACTAATGTAGTAAATGGCATGCTCAACAATACCTTCTTTTTGTCCTAGAATTGCTCCTAAAGTAGTGTCAGATGCATCAGTTTGAATATGGAAAGGTAGCTTCCAATCAAGTCCTCTAAGAATAGGTGTTGTAGTCAAAACATCCTTCAACTATTGGAATGTTGCTTCACAGTCTTCTATCCACTCAAATGCAGTTGTATTCTTGAGTAAGTTGTACAAGGGGGTAGCAAGCTTACTAAAGTCCTTGATGAACCTCCTGTAGTAATTGGCATGTCCAAGAAAGCTTTTGACATCTATTTGCTTGGTTGGTATTCCAAAAGAGGAAAGGTGGTGGCCAAGAACAACTCCTACTTCCATCATGAAATAGCACTTCTCACTATGAAGAGAAAGATTGTATTCTTGAAACATTTTTAGTACCTTCTCCAAATTGGCATGAGCTTCTTCAAATGTCTCACTGTAAGTGGTGAAATCATCCATATAGATCTCAATATAATCAACAGCTATGTTAGAAAATATGCTAAGTACTGCTCATTGAAAAGTTTCAAGTGCATTACATAATACAAATGGTAATATAGAGTAAGCAAACATTCCCCATGGATAGGTGAACATTGTCTTGTCCTGATCTTCTGGAGAGATCTAGATTTGATTATATCCACTAAAGCCATCTAGAAATTAAAAATATTTTTTTCCTACTAGGTTATCCAGCACTTGATCAATAAATGGCAGAGGAAAGTGATCCTTTTTAGTGGCTTTATTAAGCTCCTTGTAATCTACACATACTCTCCATTTTCCTCCCTTATTTGGAATAATAACTAGAGGTGACACCCACTGGCTATCAAAAATAAGATAGATAAATCCAGCACTAAGAAGTTTTTGTAACTTTGTTTTGACTATATCTTTTAATGTTGGGTTTACTCTCCTTTGGGGTTGTCTCACTAGCTTACATTTTGAGTTGATAAATATCCTATGTGCACAAAGACTAGGATCTAAACCCTTCATGTCAATATAGTCCCATGCAAAGGCTTGCTAACTATCTTGCAATAGTTTAATGAGACTTCTCATTTGAGATGCAGTAAGGTGATTATTGATATTTAGCTCTTTTCCTATAGAAATCTCAGCTCTCTTTACCTTATCCATCATCAAAACCTTTACTATTGCTGGAGATTTAATCTCACAGGGTAATAATGTATGAAGGTAATTAGGTACTATAGGAGATTAAGGTGCATCATGTTTAGGAAATATAGTTTGTAAGGATCTAGTAGAATTTTTAGAAGTGGACTCCTCTGAATCATATTGATTAGTAAGGATTGTAGCCAATTTATCATCTTCTTCTTGGGATACAAGAAATGGGTTTCTCTCAAGCATCATGAGTTGTTGAACAAAATTAGCTTCTAAAGGGACATCGGCAAGGTCTAGCCAAGAAACTTGGTCAAGATCTAGTTGTGGTTGTGTAGGAGAGTATAAAGTTTAACTTTTTAGTCTTGGCACCATCTGATATTATCATTTTTCCTGATTGACATGCAATGCATGCATCTGTAGTGGCCAACCAAGGTCTTCCTAAGATTAATGGATATCCTCCAAAGGTGCCTCTAGGTGACAACACAACAAAGTCTGAAGGAAAATCTAAGGAAACCAAGTTTACAATAATATCTTATATCATACCATCAAGCTTGACATTTGAGTTGTCTGCTAACCAAAGTATTGTAGGAGTGTCCCTTGATCCAATAATGCTAAGTCTTAACAAGACTTCTCTAGTCATGAAATTAATTTACACTCCCAAATCAATCAAAACATTTTGAATTTGGATGCCATTATGTGTATGGTAACCACAAGACTTCCTGGGTCAGAATACTTAGGCGTCGGGGCTTTACTTAACATTAAATCAGTAAGTTGTCCCAACACATGGATAGTAGGAGGATCCTTTTCTTTCTATCAAACTGCTTGACACATTCTTCCTTTAAATTTTTACTATAAAGAGGAATCTCCTTAAACACATCCAATAAGGGAATATGGATAGTCATTTGTTTAAGTTGGTCTAGGAGATCAGTTGCTATAGGATTTGGTTTAGATGGAGCTACAAGAACTAACCTTTGGAGATATGGGGGAGTAAATGCTTGTGGGGGAATTGAAGCATTAGTTGGTTGACTTGTTGGAACATTTCTAGTATCAGTGACCTCAGTTATTATAGGTCCTTTTAGTTTAGGCAACTTGGTTCCAGACCTTAGATGAATATCATTTACTTGCAAAGAATAAGCCTATTGCTTATTAGTAGGATTTGGTGTTAGCTGAGTAGGAAGTTGTGGTTACTTCTATGGGCTAGCATTGGCTACAAGAGAAGGAGGCATCAAGGCTTGCTGCTGAGCTAGTTGGCTAGGCACCCACTGAGGTGGTTGCTTCCAATTCCCCTGGTAGACAGGTTGATGGTTAAGGCCCCATTGAGGATATTGGTTATTTTATTAAGGCCATTAATTATTTTGTTGGGGATATTGAGGTGGTTACTAGTAGGCTTGGTTATATTGTTTCTGTTGGTTGGGCGGTTATATTGTTTCTGTTGGTTGGGTTGATTATTATTCCAATTATGTCCTTGAGGGGTAGAATTTGGAGGAATGGTGCCTTGCAACTAATTATTATTATAACCAAAATTAATTAGAGGGTCTTGAGGCATACCTTGTCTCTAAGCCCACGGTTGTCTTTAAGCAACATAGATCACTTCTCCTATATCCTCATCAATTTCTTTGAACTCAATGGGCATTGGTTTTACATTCATAGCTGCAAGGGTCTTGCATGTGCAATTCTTCTTCCTTTCTCTATAATGAGGGAAAAATTCAATCAACATAGAATTATCATCATCATTTTTCCTTCGAGCTTGCATGGTATCCAATTGACTAGCAACATCATTAATGATATTTTTCTTAAAGTCAAACAGTAGGTTAGATAACTCCATCTTAGATACTCTTGACCCACCATTGGTTTTATATGCAAGTCTCCTTAGTCCTCTACCTTTTCACAGTAGCTCTTGAATAGTTCTGACATATCTCCTTGATTTCATTCCAACTCTTTTGTGTAACATATCCTCTAGCCATTAGGTCCAGGGCTTCCATGCTTTCTTCCTACACTCCTCTTAGAAAAATATGCTTCTTAGATTCTTCATTTAGGTTATGATGTGTATTCTGTTGCATGTTGAACAAGAATCTAGAAACATAGTCTTCCAAGGTTTCACCCTCCTTCTATGACATTTTAAAAATTTCATCTCCCTTCATATATTGACCTTTGAAATATTCTTTATATTTTTGAAGAAACAAATTGCTCATGTCAGTCTAGTTTGCTACAGCATTTGCACCCAACCCCATGAACCATCTTAGAGTAGCCTCCTTTAGAGTAGAGGGAAACAACTTCAACTTATGGGCATCAATTGTATAGTCATAGCTCCTATAGAGAATTTCAAACTCAAAAAGAAAGGTTTCAAGGTCTTCTATAATAAGACCATAGAATTTTGGAAGGGCAACAATAGGTATGTTCTTCAAATTTTGATTCCCTTGCTGAGGTGGAATAGGAAAAGGAAAAGTAGGCATAGCCATTCTTGGAGGAAAAGGTGGTGTTTGATAGATAAAAATGGCTAGTGGATTATCTTGATATTCAAGCTCAGCAAAAAAGTCATTTAGGTGGAGAGATTATTTTGAAGATAAATGAGGTATTTTAGCTTGATTATTAGCAAATAGATTTTCAAAAGGTTTGTCTTCATCATTTTCTCTTTAGGGTTCATCTAGTTCAGGATGAAAATCATTGAATGGTTCTTCCTAGTTATCAGAGGAAGGAATCTCCCAAGGTGGTCTCTTCTTCTATGTGTAACATGATTCTTTAACACTAAACTCTATTCTACAAGGAATAAAAATGCAACTACAAAAATTGGGTTGAATTAACACCATCCTCGGTAATGGAATCAAAAATTCTTGGCCCAAGAAAGGGATTAAAATACTGTAGCAATAGACTACTTAATCCAGGATTGTACATCTTGGTTGTTTCTAACCCAACTCATTTGGACTCATTTAATTTATCAACTAAGGACATAAACTTGAAATGGTGTCTACAAAGTATATGCTTCAAAGTTCTCTTGACCTCAAAACTACTCTATAGAAATTCAAATTTTTATGCTACAATAAATCTATGCTAAAAATGAGAATCAAATATATTTGAACAAAGCATGAAAATACAGCTAAGTACTACTTCAACTACCTATGTTTTAGGAATAGTCCACTAATTCTGCTATCAATGGTTGCAGTAATAGTAGACTCTACTATACTTCTACAACTAAAGGTAAATCCTATGCTAATTAATTAGTTCACTTCTTGTGTGAGCCCCCACAGAGAAGTGAAGTAGAACTACTCAAAGATGGAAACCTAAAATCATCTCCCCATAGAGAAGTGAAGTAGAACTACTTAAAGATGGAAACCTGAAATGATCTTTTTATTCATAACAATAGTAAACATACATATTGATAAATAGCAAGATTATATTTAGTACTTAGAAAATTTTCTACTAAAAACAACTAATTAACTCCTTCTGGATCACAGACTTCCAGTTATTTTAAATACAAACTAGGAATAGCATTCCTAGATTTTAGACTCCATCAACTATTGAAACAATGGATGGCATTGAATATTACAAGAGTTGTATTAACTTTGATGCCAAATGGAATAAGAACCTAGGAGCTCATGACCCCTAGATTCCTTTGCTTAAGGCTATCAATTAATGCGAGCAACCATTTTGACTCCTACTTTACAATTGATGATGTGGAAGGTCATTAATGAAATCTACCACCATTTGCTCAGGTTGCTAACTCTACTTAGCTGAGTTGATTTCACCTTAAGTCTAAAAAATATTAGTACCTCCAAAGTAATAAAGTACATCAAGACTAATTCAAAATATGTCATCTAAATTAGTTTACCCTTTGTCATATTGCTGCAAGAGAACTACCCAACCTAGCTAAGGAAGAAAAACATCATTCTCACTATTTTGTAATCAAATGACATGTCATTTCATAACATATTCCTTTTAGTCCTAAAAAGTAATTATGCACACATCTATCCAAAATTATCATAAACATCATGTTCTTAAACATTAAAGTCTTTTAGAAAGTTTGCAAATTCGACTGAAAATGAAATGATAAAATAGACCATATTTTGATCTCATCACCAAGTAGCTTTAGCTTCAAATAGTCCCTACCACTTGATGAGGTACTCCTTGTGGTTACGCTTCCTTTTCTTCTTGAGAACTTTAGAATCTAGTCTACTATCCAACTTCATAAGTTTTGGAGTAGACAAGTCTTTTACCCAATCTTTACTCTCCAAAGCTTCAATAGTAGATTGGCTTGAGACTAAAGGTGGTCCCTTGTAGGGGTACAGGTCATAAACATTAAAAATGGGTAAAATTCCCAAATTAGGAGGCATCTCCACTTCATAGGCATTTTTTCCATACTTATGCAAAATTCTTAATGTATCTATCTTCTTCATCATTAACTTAGTTGGTTGACCCTTGGGTAGTCTCTCCTTTCTAAGGTAGGAAAGTATTAGATCCCCTACCTTGAACTACAAATCCCTTCTTGTCTAATCATCTTTGAACTTGTACTTCTCC
Source organism: Cupressus sempervirens (assembly GCA_028749045.1). NCBI lineage: Eukaryota > Viridiplantae > Streptophyta > Pinopsida > Cupressales > Cupressaceae > Cupressus > Cupressus sempervirens. Next base: position 617,111,175 of record CM053791.1, read on the forward strand.
ACTTGTGTTTGCAAAGTCCTATTGACTTGATCATTAAGCTCCTTCATTTGTTCTGCAAAGGACTCCTCTTGTGCACTCTGCTTTTCTAATAAACTAAGATCTCTCAGCTCTAGGAAACTATCTCAAAAGGTCTTTTTCTAGTGCTCCTATTGATGGATTCATTATAGGAAAACTCTTCTTACCCTATGATATGATCCCATGACTCTCCATGTTTCTTTGTTAAACATCTTAGCAAATTTCAAAGTGACCTATTCACCACCTCCATTTGTCCATCTAATTTTGGATGGTAGGTTGCAAAGAAGGACAATTTTGTGCCAAGCTTCTCGTATAAGGTCCTCCAAAAGTGACCCACAAACTTACTATCTCTATCACTTACCATATTCAATGGAAACCCATGGATCCTTACAATGTCCCTAAAGAATAGGCCTACAATTTGAGAAGCATCATTGGTTTGCTTACATGGAATGAAGTGTGTCAATTTGCTAAAATGATCCACTGCCACAAATACATTGCCATGACCCCTTGTTTTTGGTAATCCCAACACAAATTCCATGATAAGGTAATCCTAAGGCCTTTGGGGTATGGGGAGTGATTGATAAAAGTCACTCTTTCTTCTTTGTCCCTTTTCCCTTTGACAAATCTAATATTGTTCCACAAATTTCCTTATATCAAACTACATTTTAGGCCAATAATAATGCATATTGACTTGTTCAAGTGTTTTTTCCACTCCAAAGTGGCCTCCCAAGCTTCCTTGGTGTTTCTCCTTCATAATTGTCTCCCTCATTGAGCACTAGGGTATACACATAAGATTTCTTTTAAAAAATAAACCTACCTACAACACAAACTCTTTGAAATCTACCTTGAATCCATGTTGAAACTGCACACATGCCTCATAGGCTTCTCTGAAATCTTTGTCCTCTTTGTAGATATCCTTCAATTCATCCATCCCTATAATTTGTAGTTGTATCTCTTCTATGGTTAAGACTCTTCTACTAAGAGCATCTGCTACCTTGTTACTAACTCCCTTCTTATGTTTTATGACAAAGTTATAAGCTTGCAAAGACTCTACCCACTTCAAGTGCCTTTGATTCAGTTTTTCTTGCTCATTCAAGAAACATAGAGCATGGTTGTCAGTATAGACCAAAAATTTCCTAGGTAAGAGGTAGTACCTCTACTTCTTAAGGGCATGTATGGCATGTACTGTAGCATACAACTCCAAGTCATAGGTGGAGTGCTTTTTTTTAGCCTCATTCAACTTCTCTGAGAATAAATCCATAAAGTGTCCCTCTTGGCTTAGTACTACTCTAATAGCCAACTTGCTAGCATCACACTCCACCACAAATAGTTGATTGAAGTTGGGAAACCTAAGAGTAGGTAGCTCTAAAATTCTTTTCTTCAACATTTAAAACCCTTGATCTATTGCTACTATCCATTTAAACTGACATTTGACTCCATCTTTCATGATTTTGAGGATAGGGTGCCTACATGACTGAAGTTTCTTACAAATTTTCTATAGTAGGAGGCCAATCCATGGAAACTCCTAACACCCCTATGGACCTAGGTGTAGGCCACTTCAAGATTGACTTCACCTTATCAGGGTCCATCTTTATACATCCATTAGCAGCACAAAACCAAGATAAACTAATTCAATTTTCAGGAACTCACAATTTTCTTGATTAATCATCAACTTCTCTTGATGTAGCCTCCTCAAGACAAAATCCAAATGTTTCATGTGCTCCTCCTTGGAATTTCTAAATATAAAAATTTCATCAAGGTAAACAATTACAAACTTACTAATGAAATCTGCTAGCACTTCATTCATGAGCCTCATGAAGGTGCTAGGTGCATTTGTTAGGCCACAGGGGATAACAAGCCACGCATACAACCCTTCATTTGTCTTGAAGGTTATTTTCCATTCATCACCAGGCCTCACTCTTATTTGATGATATCCTGACTTCAAATCCACCTTGGAAAAGTAACAAGAACCTCCTAAATTATCTATTAAATCTTTTATTCAAGGCATTGGGAATCTATATCTGATTGTGATTTTGTTTATAGCCCTAGAGTCTGTACACATCCTCCATTTCCCATCCTTCTTAGGTGAAAGTACTATAGGTACAACACATGGGCTTAAACTCTTCCTCATCAAGCCTTTATCCAACAAATCTTGAATATGCCTTGCTATTTCTACATTTTGACTTGGTGTCATCTTATAGGTTGCTTTGTTTGGTAAAAAATTTCCAGCTATAAGGTCAATTTGATAACTCACATCCCTCATTGGTGGTAATGCACTTGGAAAACTATTATCCACTATTTCATGGTACCTCTCCAACAATGCTTGTACCTCTGGTGGCATATTGGATTTCTCCTTGGTCTCTTCCTATGTTTTCACTATCACTGCACAACAGACCTCTTTCTCCTTCTTCATAGCTTTGAGAAACTCCTTCCCACTCAATAATATTATACTAGTTCCCACATGCTTCTCCTCTTGAGATTCTTGCAATGGATCCATTTGGAACTTCTTGCCTTTTTTGGTGATTACATAGGTGTTCTTCTCACCATCATGAATAGCATTGACATCATATTTCTATGGGTCTCTTAGGAGTAGATGCAATGCATCCATGGGCATTATATCACATAGGACCTTGTCCTTATACCCACCAATCTCAAACTCAACCAAATTTTTTTCATCCACCATTATTAGCTACTCCTTATTCAACCAAGACACCTTGTAGGGAGTAGTATGGGGCATCCTCCTTAAATTTAGTTTGTCCACCATCTGTATAGACATAATATTTTCAATTGAACCTGAGTCCACTATTACTTTTCAAATCTTCCCATGAGACCTACCAGTTGTCTTGAACATATTCTTCCTTTGTGGTGGCTCTATAGTATAACTAGGCACCTTCAACTCTTCTTAGCATTAGGTTTCCCCATCCAATACTAACCCTGCTTCGGAAATGTGAGAGGTAACACTTTGTGTGTCATCCTCTTGCACCTACTAAATTTTCCTTTCCCCCATGGAAAGTGAGGTGGCCCTTTAGGACATATACCTAGTGTGTAACCCACTTGGTTGCAATTATAGCATCTACCAATAAAGACTGAATTAGTCCTCCCTTGTGATTGATACCTGCCCCTAGGAGGCCCCCTTCCTCTATATCCTCCTCTCTAAAAGGATCCTCTATACTAGTTATTACCATTATTATTAGTAGATTGAACTTCATCAATTTTTTTAGGACCTTCTCCCCTTCCAAAGTTGTCTCTACCTCTAAACCCTCTATTGTTGCCTATTCCTCTTTGGTATTGATAGGGAGAAGTAGGGATGAATCAATCACCAATTCATGATTCTTGTTTTCCTTTGAGACTTAGGGTGTCTTTCTAGACCACCACATGGATCTATAGGACCTTTTTCAAGCTAAGATCCCCTGATCCAAAACCCTACTCCACTATCTTGAACAATTTTCACTTCTTGTTGTCTACCAGGCTATCATACTAGATGAAGAGCATTCAAAGTCTATAAAAAAACTAGGTCTTTTTTACCATTCTTCTTAAACACTTTTAGGATCATGAAATTAGTCTTAACATCTTGCAATGTACTCCTTTGGCATGTGAAAACAACTTTCTATGGTTAAGTTTCTACCTGATTTCACCCTTTTCCCCAAAATAGGGCTACAAGGAAGAGCCCCAATTAGCCCTATTTCACCTACAAAATAGGGAATTTCTAACTTTTCTTCCACTAAACCTTACAAGGTGTCTTCATGGACCTCTATTAATTTTGTGAGGGATTTGAGATTTTCTTGGTTTTGGGCCCTAGAATGGTCGTATAGTCCTTGTGTTGATTTTGAGGATTTTAGAGGGTTTACAAACTTAACTTGTTGTTTGGTCTTTTAGGGTGCCTTAATGGATTGGAAACACCTTCTCTTTCCACCCAAGGGATCTCCTATCACTCACATACAATCTCCATGTTCACTCCTCAAAAGAACTCCACAATCCCTGCAAGAAAACAAGCTCTATTTCTATTTCTTCCCTAGGCAAGCATGGTCTAGCTCGCCTAGGGCAAGAGCTTAAAATTGCTTCTAGAATTTTGAAGGGCCCAAATTTTTCCACAATATGTTACATTGAGTGTAATCACTATCCCCAAGAGGTCATACAATTCCAACGATGGGATAGTGAGTTACACCATTATTTCTATGAGCTGCTGAAAACAGGACAACAAATTGTCTAAAATGGAAAGATTTTTAAAACTATCAACCAAAAGACTTTCAAAGAAAACTTCCTAAATTAAAAAAATTATAATTTACCCTATATATGATTCCATTAATTAACTAAACCAATAACAATGTTATAAAACCTCAAAAACTCAGAAACTCGGTCTTTTTGCCTTCAAAATGTCATGCTACAACACTTGACGTACAAATGACAACTACTTCACACATTTTAGGGTTTTTTAAAATCTTTATACATACTCCTAGGTATTTCTCCTTCTTCCTTAACTTTTTCATCAGCCTCTTTCAAGTTTTTTAAAAGGAAAACAAACTTTCTTTGCAAAATCAGCATTTTTGCAAAAATTGCAATAGAGCAACTTTTGCAATTTTTCTTGCTTGTTCTTTTTAACATTTCTAATTTGTTTTTTAGTCTATCCCTTAGAAATCCCATGCTATTTTCCCTTCACTAAGATAATTACCCATCCCTTAGGTTACTCATTACCCTATGGTAAGGTATATCTTGCTTTTTAGGCCATTTATGACTCTCCCTAGGACATTTTGACTTCCTACACCCTAGCTATCGCACTTAGGTCCAATGACCCTTATTCCTACTTTAGAAAGATATCTTGGAGCATAACACAAAAAATTTGAAAAGGTGAGGGCCCTATGTTTTAGGGTGCCCTTGCACCATACTCCCCACAAAAGAAGCTAAGTCCCCTCTGGAGACAAAAGGTGGAGATCTATGCCTTTAAGCTTGAACTGATTCTTAGGAATCCATGTAGTCTCTAAGTCTAGTTTACAATGCCATTTTAAAATTTTATCTTTGTATGTGCCATGTCTTTTCTTTGTATGAATTCAAGAATCCAAAATCCTCTCTACTTGAAGCTTTGTTTTAGGAGGTAAAGTTGTTGTTTGAGCATCCTTCTGAGCTTCCTCCAAATGTTGATCCACCTTAGTAAGAGGGCCTTTATATCTGACCAAGTCTACTACATTGAAGATGGGAGATATAGCTAATCTTCTGGTAACCCAATCTTGTAAGCATTCTAAATGTACTTGGCCAATATTGGACATGGGCCAGTTCTTCTCATTTGCAACTTTGTAGAGGTTCCCCTATCCATTCTTTCTTTGTTAAGGTGAACCATGATCAAGTTCCCTACACCAAATTGGACTTCTCTCTTCTTGAGGTCAGCTTTATCCTTTATCTTCATGGAGTTATCAATGAAGGATTGTTTTACTTGTTCATGCACTTCCTTCATAGATTGACTAAAATCTTTAGCATAACCATTGTTATGTACTTGACCATCTAGGTTTCTCAACTCACATACACCCCTAGGATGTACCCCATACACAATCTCAAAGGAACTGTTACCTATAGTTCTATTAATGCTATCATTATAAGAAAACTCAACTTGATGAAGGCCCAAATCCCATGTCAAACCATACTCCTTTGTTAAGCATCTTAACAAGTTGTCAAGTGTCATGTTGACCACTTCAATCTGACCACCAGTTTGAGGATGGTAGGTTGAACTAAAAGAGAGATTAGTTCCTAACCTTTTCCATAAGGATCTCCAAAAATGTCCCATGAATTTCCTATCCCTGTCAAATACAATGCTAGTTGGAAAACCATGAATCCTTACAACTTCTTTGAAAAACAAGTAGGCAATATGACTTGCATCATGAGTGACCTTGCATGGAATAAAATGACTCATTTTGTTAAATATATCCACTACTACATAGATGCTATCAAAACCACTCTTTTTTCTAGGTAAACCAACCACAAAATCCATACTTACACATTCCCATGGTCTGCTTGGTATTGGGAGAGGTTGATAAAGTCCTGCATTTGTAGAAGTCCTCTTTTCTCTTTGACATATGATGTATTGCTCAACATAAACTCTGAAATCTCTTTGCATTTTAGGCCAATAGTAGTACCTTTGAACCAATTCCAAGGTCTTATTCAAGCCAAAATAGCCACTCAAACTTCCATTGTTTTTTTCCTATATAAGGTTCTCCCTCATGGAACCTTTTGGCACACATAGCTGCCCACCTTTGAAGAGTAATCCATTCTACAATGTAAAGTCTACAAACTCACCATGAAAGTGACTTAGGTGCTCTTGACACACCTTGTATGTTGCTACAAAATCTTCATCAATTCGGTAGAGCTCTGTAAAATTATCCAACCCTATGCTCCTCACTTGGATTTCTTGAACTGTAAGTAGCCTCCTACTCAAAGCATCGGCTACCTTATTGGGTTGCCCCTTCTTGTGCTTTATGGTGAAGCTATAAGACTATAGATACTCCACCCACTTGACATGTCTATGGCTTAGCTTGTCTTGAGAGCTAAGAAAACTCAAAGCTTGGTTATCTATGAACACTACAAACTCCTTGGGCAAGAGATAATGCCTCCACTTCCTAAGGGATTGAAAAAGTGCATAGAGTTCCAAATCATAGGAAGAGTACTTTTTTTTTGTTGCATTTAGCTTTTCACTAAAGGAAGCCACTAGTCTATTGCTTTGTCTTAAGATTCCTCCCACTACTATATTACTTGCATCACATTCTACAAGAAAAGGTTCATTGAAAGTAGGCAACTTAAGAATAGGCTTAGTAGCTACTGTTGGTGCTCAAAATTGCATGGTCAATTTTGAGCACTATTGTGAAATTCAGGCTTATAAATGCTTTGTGAAGCCTATGTACCTCACTGTTGAGTTAATGCATAAATGGTGTTTAATGTTTCTAACACCTTCCATTCAGCCTGTCTACCTGTTCCATATGGTCAAATCATCATTCTGAGCTATTCGACGAAGTCCTGTTTTGAACAATTGTGAATATCTCACACCCAGGAAGGTTTTGTGACTTTCCACTTTGAGAGTGTCTAGTTTCCATACCTGAGAACCTATGTTTTAGATTTCGAGTCATTTTGAGTTTTTTTTATTAGGTTTTGAATCCCTCAAAGTTGGTCAATTACTGTTTTCACACATTTGCAAAATATTCAAAATTCTGGGAGGCCCTGTTTGACATGCTATAACCTTGACCCAGTTGACACAAATGCTAAAATTCCTTTTGTGTTGCATTGTAGATGTCAGAGACTTGCTATATTTCAAGTTTTAGCTTATGACGAATCCGTTTGATCAATTTTTAAATGTGATTCCAAGTGGAATTTCTAAAGTTTTACTGGTGTCAGTATTTGCAGATTGATCGGGAGCCTTGTTCGTGATGTTATAACTCCTAGTTTGTGATTGGTGAGATCAAATGGTTTGTTTCCCTATGTTCTATACTAAAAATACTACAAGTGTGCCAATTTTTAGAACTTGACGAATCCGTCTTCATACTTTACCAGGTCAATTCCATTCACAAAAATCATTATCTTGTCAATGTTTCTAGTCTGCAATTTCAAGTAGCTTACTTTGAACGCTCGTCATTTGCGTCCTATGATTCATCATGAGCCCAAATCGCAAATTTATATTTTCCTCATGACGAATAATCAATGCCCCAGTTTTTGTCTTCCCAAGTGTTCATTTGTCTAGTTTTCTGAGCCGAATCCAAACCCAGTTTATTGCTTTCTAACGTGTTTGCTTGCAGATAAATCTGAGAAGGCAACTTCGGAGGTCGATATCTTTTGACCCTGAATTCTTCATAAGACGAGATCTGACAGGGTGAAATTTTGCAAAACAAAGAATCAGTGTGCCATATTTCAAAGCCCGGTTATCATTTTGGGTCAACTTTTAAAGCCAGTCAAAGGAGCTCCTGGCACAAATTTGATAGTTGGAGAAGGGTGATAAATTAGATTTTTTAATGATCATTCAGTGATCAAATTTAATTCTAATCAATTTGAAATGATCAGTGAGTTAGTTTGAGGTTTCAGTCATTCGAAAATGAAAATTTTTTTAGCTAGACCCACTTTGGGGTCCGGCTAATCTTGGCAGATTGATTGGGAAAGTGATCAGATTGAGATTCAGAGTTTACTTTCATTAGATTCAAATATTAATAATGGTTGTTGCATAGGATAGATATATGGGATTGTGCATAGTTTGGGAGATCTAAATAACTGTGACTTATTGGATGTTAGTATCTAATTATTATCAGTGGGATGATCTTTTAACTCATAAGAAGAAGGTTATTCATAGTAAAGTTAGGGAAGTTGATGAAGGTGAAATTGCTCTCATAATTGCATAAGATGGGGAGAGAGCAAAATTTCCATTTGAGGTTGTGCTAAAGCTCGCAAATATTAAAGTGGTTGGAGATGCCATTAAAGGATATGGTAATAAGTCAACTTGGCATATGCACAATTGATGGTGAAAGGAAAAATCTAGTTAGGGTGAAGTTCAATGACGTCCAAACAAGAATCAAGGTGCGTAGAGACAAGTGTAAGACATCCAGTTGCAGCAGATTCTTTCGGAAAATCCAAGAGTTTGAGAAACTTGTGGCGGGCCAAACACACTTGCACTGTGCCCATCGTGCTAAGCTCTAAATAAATGGGACCGAACTACACATTGTCATGTTGTCATGCCACTTAACATTGACATAATACAACATACGATGGAAGACTACATTGGTTACATTTACAACTCAAAGCACGGTCTGAACCATGTCAGATTTGTCGCAGCAAAAATTGTCGTGGTGCAAGAAGTTTGTGGACATGGTGATGGGATTTTCGACTGCTAGCCCTATCATTGGACATTTTAAAAGAGGCCACCCATGTTGTTAGAGGAAGACTCCACACCTTGTTGGAGGATTCCCACGCATGAGGAACAAAGGAAGCTACAACATCCCACACTAAAAAAAAAACATAGATAGAAGCGGCTGTTTAAATTAAAAGGCAGAACTCCACGCATAAGGGGAGCCACATTTTCAGCAAGAAAAAAGCTGCCAAGTTTGGTGAGAATGGAAATAAGAAGAGAGAGCTCACGCTAGGCCACTGTTGGGAAACAAGAGTCAATGCCAGTAGATACAAAGAGACCCTGCGCCAATTAAGGGGATGCCATCAGATGAAAACTCCAATGCCGCCAAAATAGTTACAGCTCAACACGCATTAGGAAATGAAGTGGAACATCACATTGAATAGGCAACATTCACGTTTCAAAGGGCTCCATGTTAAATAAAAATATCTCCCCACACGTTCACGCAAGGAAATAGACTTGCTTTATCCCACATCGACTGGGTAGTTTAAGTTTTAAATCCTTAAATATGCTTCCACACATAATGCAAATTGCCTTAAAAGGCATGTTGATTTTTGAAAAATTAGAGGAGTTTCCCGCATGGTGGGCCTGACCCAGATGCTGATCTAAAAAGAAGTGGACGCTAGCTGGAGCATTCTAAGACAGAGTTTTGAACCAACACGCAATTCAAAGTAGGCCGATGATGTCAGCAGGAATGGAGATCAAAAAAATGAGAAATCTGGCTAGTCACTACCTCGCTAGCCAGAAAATCTTGGCAACTCCGGCTAGCGAAGTAGCGAGGTTGCCGAAAAAACATAAAAATCCGACGAGATCCAAAATGTTACGTGGGTTCCATTGCAGTGCCGTCAGCGAATCAGATCATGACAAGTGGCAGCAAGCAAGAGGTGATATGGCATGATCAGATCGATTGCAGTGAGATTGTGCCATGTGGCACATCCAGCGGTCCTCGCTTACTCGCCAAGCAGAAGATGCACAAGATTTAGCATAGCGAGTTAGCGAGAAGACGACATGTGGCAGTGGGTCTCGTGTTCGATGATGTGGTAGATGCAATGAGCGGTCCAATCAGAAGATGCCACGTGGCACTGGTCAAACTTAAGGTTGACCACAAATTAAAAGGGTCAGGGAAATATTGAAGAGTTAAAAATAATAATATTTTATTATTATTTTTGTTGAAAATGCCCACGTCAAGTTTTAAAAAAACAAATGTGAAGACCATGGTTTTCTAGCAGAGGAGTCGTTTTCAAAATGACTTTCAGTGGGTTTCTGAGATGCAAAATAGGCGATGTTATATATCGCCAAAATCGAGAGAAGATGAACTTTTTGATTCTAGAGTCAATTTTTGCACAAGTATCAGTTAGTTTGAGCTACACGAGGTTTTCTATCAGGCACCTGAATTGCAACCATATTCAGACCAGGAAGTTTAGTTTTGATTTTTTGTCAAGATAATGACCTGAATATCAGTAGAAGGCAATGGAAATGTAGTTAGGGTTGAATTTGTTCAGATTTACTTAGTAAAAACTCATTTTCACTGGCTTTTTTCATGGGGCAATCAGATATTTTGGTGATTCAAAAAGTTTTCATCATTTGAACAGAGATATTTCCAAATCAGTTGCAGATAATGATGAAACAAAATCAGATCAAATGGGATGAAAGAAGAAAGAGGTTACTCAGTTGCACAGGATTGAATTTCAAGTGGACACTTGTCGTCTTCAAAACAGATTCGAGAATTCTTTCTCTTCTATATCTTTCTTTCTTTCTTCCATTAAAAGGGTTCCAGTTTTTTGTGACTGAGAGACCATTGTGGGTTGGAAATTTGCAGTCATTCTATGAGACCACTTTGTTGGATCCAGATCTGTGATTCCACCTTTATTCTTCAGCATTTTCTCTTATATGAACAACAAGTGTAAAGATAATACAGATAGTTTTGAGATGTTAGGTTGTTTCATGTTTTGATTTTATGCACCTTAATGTATATTTTCAAAGAAAATGAATACATATGAGCAATAGTTTTACTAGCTTCATTTTGTGTCTTGTCTCCTATCTCAGCAATCTGTAAGTCTTATGTGGTTTTGGAACAAAGATCTGAGACCCATTTGCATCCCTTTTAGGTTGTATGTTTGATGTATTTTGCTGTTGGACCAAAGGGCCAAGTAAATGCTTGATATGTTTAACAAGGTTGCTAGTTACTTGAGAAGGATATTTTGTAAGAATGAGATCTGAATGAACATTGATGTCTAAATCACAAGGTGATTAGATAGATCTAATGTCTAGATATACAGAATATGTCCTGATGTCACAGATGTATGTTTTCAATTCATGGAATTGCCCAATAGATTAGGCACTGATCAGAGATAGGATCATTAGGTTTTGCTGCATGTTTGAGGATTTGTTGAACATCAACATCAATAATCAACGCTTTTCCCTTTCATGTTGAAGAGCTATAATAGAATGCCCTCACTCAGCTTATGAATATCCTAGGTCTGCATTTAGCTACTGTAGATTGATGTTAATTCATGAGTTATCAGGAGAAATAAGGGTTTTATCTACTTCATAATAGATTCAGTGTATGCTTTGACAACTGGTACCATATAAAGAGTCTATAGGTCTACCCACCTAGGTTTTGCAAAGCCTGAAGAAGAAGAAGGGTCTAGCCTTATAGTTGGCTTGGTGTCTAAATGGGCATGTTGAAAATGGGATTTAGTTGCCCCTAGATGTGCTTTGTTCTCATCAGGGTAATTGGAAACAGGTAACATTTTCAAACACCAACAGCTACCTCCTTATTTAATGTTTCAAATCCCTTGTTTGTTGTTGGCGTCCACATAAACTTGGTTTTTATTCCACCTTTGATAGTATCTATCATGGGAGCACATATCCCACTGAAGTTCCTGATGAACTTTATATAGTACTAAGCTAGGCCATGGAAACTCCTGACTTCACTGGCATTTTTAGGAGTTAGCCAACTCAATATTGCTGCAACTTTGTCTTCATCCATTTTCAAATCTCCTTGTGATAGAAAAAATTCTAAATAGACTAGTTCTTGCTTCATAAAATCACACTTGTCTAGATTGATGGTTAACTGTTCCTCTTTCAATTTAGACAATACAATTGTAATATGCTCTAATGCTCTTCTTTACTCATGCTAAAAATAAATATATCTAAATAGACTACCACAAACTTACCTATGAAGTCTTTCAACACCTCATTCATGAGCCTCATGAATGTACTTGGAGCATTTGAGAGGCCAAATGGCATAACTAGCCATTCATAGAGTCCTTCAGTGGTTTTAAAGGTTGTCTTCCATTCATCTCCCTCTTTTATTATAATCTGATGATAACCACTCTTAAGGTAAATTTTGGTGTAGTACTTAGCCCCTCCTAAGCAATCCATTAAGTCTTCAATCCTAGGTATGGGAAACTTATACCGAATTGTGATCTTGTTTATGGCTCTGGAATCTATGCATAATCTCCATTTCCTCCTTTCTTAGGTGCCAAAATAGTAGGTACAACACATGGACTAATGCTTTTCCTTATCAACCCTTGATCCATCAACTCTTGTACTTGCTTTGAAACTTCTCTATTCTATTCAGAAGTTAGCTTGTAAGGTGCTTTGTTTGGAAGAGATGCTGCTAGAACCAAGTCTATTTGATGGTTGATTACTCTTTTAGGTGGTAGTACTGCTAGTGTACCAGCTAATATAATGTCCTTAAAGTCATCAAGAATTTTCTGCACCTCATGAGGTATTTCCTCCTTAGATTCTCTTTCTTCCTTGGGTTTCACCATAATGGCATAACCCACTCCCTCTTCTTTGTCAAGAGTCTTCAGGAATTCCTTCCCCTTCAATAGTAGCACATTAGGTCCACTTCCTTAGTTTTCAGATTCTAGTAATGACTAAATTTTATAACTCATCCCATCCTTCTTGAAGTTGTATGAGTTGAGCTCACCATTATGTATGGCCTTCGTATCAAACTTCCATGGTCTACCTAATAATAGGTGACAGGCATCCATGGGCAAAACATCACATAGAATCTTGTCTTTGTAGCCTCTTATAGTGAACTCAATCCATGCTTTCTCATTCACCAAAACATGGTGCTCCTTGTTTAGCCACGTGACCTTGTAGGGAGTGCTATGAGGTATTTTTGGAATCTTGAGTTTAGCTATGGCTTCCTCTAAAATTATGTTATCATTAAACCCTAAGTCTAAGATAACTTTGCATACCTTTCCCAAAATCTTACATCTCACTCTAAAGAGGGCTCTTCTTTGCTTTGGCTCTCCTTTGACTATTTCTTTAATTAGGATCCTCTTTATCACCATGTTCTCCCCACTTTCAAAATCCAACTGGATATCAGGTGACTTCACACTTGAAGCATCTTCATGGATGTATGTTATCTTCTTTTCTCCTTTTGATGTTGATCCTATTTTAGGACACCTATAGGTAGGATGCCCAAGTTGCTAACAATGGTAACACTTCATTGTAGCAAAGTAGGATGGTCCCCTTCCTCCCGGTGATCTACCTTAGCCTCTATCTCTACTTGAACCACCCCTTTGACTGGTTTCTCTACTTTGTATAGTCAGCTTGGACTCACCTTGGGATCTTCCTTCATTTTTCCTACCACCATAGCTTCCTCTTTTTCCTCTACCATCTCTAACTCTTCCTCTATTCTTTGAGGTACAATCTTGCTTTCTTTTTCCTTTCTCTTCCACCTTTAAATCCATCTAATAGCATTGGTGGACTATTTTATGAGTGACAAGGCTCATGTATTCTTGGATAGACAACTTGAGTCCATTCAAATATCTTTCCAATCTGATGTTTTTATCTTCTACCACCTTGGATCTTAAGCATAGCTTTTGGAACTCTTCAATGTAAGAGTGCACATCCATATCTTTTTGCCTCAAATTTTGTCTCCTCCTATGCAATTGTATTTTATAGTCCTCAAGAATGTAGGCTTGTCTAATTTTAGCCATCATTCCCTTCCAAGTACCAGTGGGACTTTTTCCTTCTTTTTTCCTCTTTGTTTGAACAAACTTTCACCAAGTTAGAGCAATACCTCTTAACCTTGATTTTTCCATCTTGACTTTTTGAGCATCAGAGACATCATCACATTCAAAATGGTTCTCCATTCCTTTAATCTATTCCATGATGAGGTCTAGATCCATCTTTCCACTAAACAGAGGAATGCCTTCCAAGGCTTTACTATTTATTGCCTCTATTTCCTTCAAGAAAGACTCTTCTAGTATAATAGGGTCTAGTGTTGGATTTTCTTCTTCCAACTCAATCTCTTTCTCTTTGGCTTCTTTCTCTTATTTTTTCTCTATCTTATCCTTGACTTTATTTGTTGTGTATTGGGCCTCACTCAACAACTATTCAAGTTGTGCCAATCTTTCTCTCAAAGACCTAATGTCTTCCTCTTTCTCTTCTACTTTCTTCTCTTGTTCTTCTACCTTCTTGTCCAATTCATCATTGGTCACCATTGTGCTAGAACCACTAGATTCACTAGGTGATAGCATTTACCTTTCTTTTGCCAACACCTTTTGTAGGCTCTGATACCACTTGATAGGGAGGCGTAGGGATGAACCAATCACTGATTCATGCTTCTTGTTTGCCTCTAAGACTTAGGGTGGCTTTCTATACCACCACATGGACCTATAGGACCTTTCTCAAGCTAATATCCCCAATCCAAAACCATACTCCACTATCTTGAACAATTTCCACTTCTTATTGTCTACCAGGCTCTCATACTAGATGAAGAGCATTCAAATTCTTCAACAAAACTGAGTCTTTTTTACCATTCTTCTCAACCACTTGCAGGATTATGGAAGGAGTCTTAAAACCTTGCAATTTACTCCTTTGGCATGTAAAAACAACTTTCTATAGTTAAGTTTCTACCTGATTTCACCCTTTTCCCAAAAATAGGGTTACAATGAAGAGCCCCAATTAGCCCTATTTCACCTACAAAATAAGGAATTTCTCACTTTTCTTCCATTAAATATTCCAAGGCATCTTCATGGACCTATATTAATTTTTTGAGGGCTTTTATATTTTCTTGGTTTTGGGCACTAGAATGCTCATATAGTCCTTGTGCTGATTTTGAGGGCTTTAGAGGGTTTACAAAATTAACTTGTTGTTTGGTCTTTTAGGGTGCCTTAATGGATTGGCCACACCTTCTCCTTCTACCAAAGAGGTCTCCTATCACTCCCCTAAAACCTCCATGTTCACTCCTCAGAAGAACTTCACAATCTCTGCAAGAAAACAAGCTTTGTTTCTATTTCCTCCCTAGCCGAGCATGCTCTAGCTCACCTAGGGCAAGAGCTTAAAATTGCTTGCCAACATTTTGAAGGACCCTAATTTTGCCAAAATATGTTAAATCTAGTGTAATCACTATCCCCAAGAGGTACAATTCCAATAGTGGTATAGTGAGTTACACCATTATTTCTACAAATTGTTGAAAATAGGACAACAAACTGTCTAAAATGGAAAGATTTTTAAAACTATCAACCAAAAGACTTTGAAAGAAAAATTATTAAATAAAAAATGTTCTAATTAATCCTATTCATGACCATTAAGTAAAAAAATCAAGACAATGTCATAAAACCTTAAAAACTCATAAACACAGTCTTTTTGCCTTCAAAATGTCATGCTACAGCACTTGTAGTACAAATGACGATTACTCCCCACATTTTAGGGTTTTTGAAAGTATTTATACCTCCTCCTAGGTATTTACCCTTATTCCTTAGGGTTTTCATCAGCCTCTTTCAAGTTTTTTAAAAGAAAAACAACATTTCTTTGCAAAATTCGTATTTTTGGAAAAATTGCAAAATTGCAATAGAGCAACTTTTGTAATTTTTCTTGCTTGTTCTTTTTAACACTTCTAATTTTTTTTTTAGGCTATCCCTTAGCAATACCATGTTGGGACCCTTCCCTAAGTTGGTGACTCATCCCTTAGGTCACCCATTACCCTTTGGTAAGGTATATCTTGCTTTTTAGGCCATTTATGGCTCTCCCTAGGACATTTTGACTTCCTACACCCTAGCTATCACACTTAGGTCCAATGACCCTTATTCCTACTTTAAAAAGCTCTCTTGGATCATAACACAACAAAATTTAAAAGGTTAGGTCCCTATTTTTCAAGGTGACCCTACACCAGGTATGACTCATTCTTCCTTCTAGCTTTATCCTCTACTCTCAATGCCATTTGGAAGCATTTATGCATGCTATCGAAAGCCATCATGGTGATCTCATCTTGAATCCATTTCCTTAAACCATTAAGTTACCTTGCTACCTTTTCACCTCTTCCTCTTGTCTCCTTTCCCTAAGGCTCAATCTATTGAACTCTTTTGTATAGGTACTTAGTGTTAAGTCTCTTTATCTTAGGTTTTACACCTTTTGATACATTTGGATCTCATAATTAGTGGGCAAGAACTGGGCGTTAATCTTGATTTCCATCCTCTCCCAAGCTACTATATTCTTCTTCCCTATTTCTACCTTATCATATTACATCATATTCTAGCATACTAATGTTGATCCCTTGAGCCTAGCCTTGGCATAGTTGACCCTTTTGTCCTCTTACACCTCCTTGTAGTCAAACTGGTTGTCAATGGCTTCCAACCAATCTAGCAATCCATCCCCATTCAAGCTACCACTATAGGAAGGGATTTGATCTATATTGTCCTTGTTAAGAGACTTTAAGGCTTCCAAAAACAACTTCTTCTCCTGATCCACCTCAAGATCCTGACTTTCTACTATCTCCCCTATGAGGCCTTCATCTTCTTCCTCACTCTCATCTCCCTATTTTATGATTTTATTCTTGCTCTATGTATCTACTTAGTTGGATTTTTCCAATAGGTCTTTGAAAAAATCTAATATGG
Source organism: Cupressus sempervirens (assembly GCA_028749045.1). Classification (NCBI taxonomy): domain Eukaryota; kingdom Viridiplantae; phylum Streptophyta; class Pinopsida; order Cupressales; family Cupressaceae; genus Cupressus; species Cupressus sempervirens. The sequence continues at coordinate 617,127,918 of CM053791.1, forward strand.
CACCCTTTCTCATTTCCTTGGGTAGAGTACTATCAGCATCTTGACTTCCTTCCTCGTTAGACATAAAACAAACTGAAAGTTTGCTCTAATACCACTCTGATGTAGAGGCTTTGGTATTATAGGTTATCCTTGCTCAAAATGCCTCTTTTCCTACCCTAACCATCCAATGGTTAACTCTTATCTCCAATTTACCCTCACTATCAACTTCTCCTCTAAGGTATAGTTGATCTTTAGAAGGTCACAAAGTTTCTAGGCTTGACTAGTCCAACTAGTTCCCAAGAGCCTAGTCTTCTCCACTAACCTCTCCCCTAGAGTCCCAAACATCTAATTAGGATCTTCCCATACATGAATTTAGACTCTTACCAATCTTCTTGGCCCATCTAAAAACATTTTTAACCCTTTACCACACTTCTTGACTCCTTACCAATCCAATTGGTCTCAAATTCACTAGGAGGCCTAATTATCTAATACCTAATAGGTCTAGTTTCATTGTTTTGGGTGATAGCTCCCAAATCCTCCAAATTACCCCACATAAGACCTTGAAATTATTCAAGGTACATGTGAATACTATCATAATCCAAAATCTTGACTTCTAGTTGCACCCATAACCCTATTTTTCACCAGGCCCTAATTTTAAGCCTATTAATTAGGCCTCTGGACCAGTGAGCATAAATAGTTGTCAAATCATTCTTGAACCCTTGATTCAACTCCTTCCACCTCTAAATATTGTTAGGAAATTATCTAGGGCATCTATAGATATCATCAAATCCTTTTCACAAAGCCATGGGTGCCCCTTCCAAAGCACTATTATCCCTATTCTAGCTCACCTGTATTCAACAGTCAGCCATAGGGCTTCCAACTAGGTCTAGGAAATCCATTGCAACAAAAAAATAAAAATAAAAACATTATTTAAATACTCTAACCCTACTTCCCCCATGTTTTTAGCCAATTCCATTGGTGGGTTATTAGGTTAGAGCCATTTCTAGCCAAACAACACTAAGATTGTCACTTACAAACCAGTGACCTTCAAAACCTTCTAACTTTGTACACTAATAACTTGAGAGAAAAATAATTAATGAAAATGAAATATATTTGAGAACCCTACATTCCCATGGGACTTGATCACTTGTTCCAATCTATACAAGTTCATACATGAACAAGAAAACAACATAGTTTACACAAATATTGTCACAGTCATCTGTACAGGAGTACCAAAAACATTAGTTACAATCCAAAACTTCATTAACCTCCTCCAAAAATTTAATCCATGCCTATATCCCAATAATGGGTGGTTAAAACTAGTCTAAATATATCTTTCTCTATTCTTGCAAAAGTTGTCAAAGTTTCTCAAGTAACTTTTTGCATTATGAGCATTTTGCCTCATTTTGGTAACTCGATGGGTGAGTTTGACTTCCTTGACCCTAGATAGGATATGTAGGGTCCTAAAAAACCCCTCATACCCATTCTACTATAAAATATGAATTTTCCACCATGGAAAGCCAAAGTAGCATTTTTTCACCTAGTGAGCATTATGGGCTCTTACAAACATGAAGTTGAAAACCCTTGTCTCCAACCCATTGGATCTTATTCCACACACACAAAAACATCTAAACCAACTCTAAATCATATGAAAATATCAAAAAGGGGAGGTTCCCTGCACCACCTTAATCCAATAATGGATCATAACTCTTCTCACTCCTCCCATGATGAAGATGATGCTTTTAGAGTTCCTCCTTCGCAAGTTGATAAGATTTCTCATAAATTTGATAAATTTGAAAGTTGTCTTGTGCAAGAAAATTAGAATACCTATAGTGTTGTTTTTATTGAAGCTCTAAAGAATCTTATTAATGATGAAAGGTGCTCCCCTTACTACCTTAAATACATAACATAAACAAAGAAATAACAACAATTTGTGAGAACAAAATATGGGATTCTTATTATCATCGTAAATTTGGAATTATAAAATTCAAAATTATATATACAAACCCATATCGGCACCTTTATTACAGTAATTTGCAAGACAAAGCTATGAACTATCATGCAGAGCTATCCTAGACAATGTACGAGCATTTCTTACATAGATAATTTTATACCGCTCGAGAAGGTTCTAGACACTCAAACTTAATACCTAGGGCCAACAAAACCTAAAAATACATATAGAGTCTTTCAAATACACCTTTGATAATTATTTTGGAAATTTTGGTTTGCCCAACTTTGGAAGGCCATAACTTTTGAACCTTTGCTCCAATTGGATATTACAACCACTTTTCATAATCCTCAACTTCTAATCTACAAGCTCGGATTAGTGCAAGCACCCATCCATTGAGTTTTTGGGCCTCATTTGGACATGTTTATGCCTTCAACAATGAACCTGAATTTTTTATACCAAAATTGCACACCAAAAATCCATAATAAATCCATGATACTCATGATATGACACTAAGCCTAAAGTGGTAGGTTGATATATCCAATATGAACATCCACCTCTAGAATTAGGACATTCTGAGCTCATATAACAGACTTACTAAGTAGCAAGCCTCTAGAGACAAAAACTCTACATTAAGATAACCCTTATTCAAACAAATGAAAAAAAATGATTTTGGATGATTCAAGATTGCTCTTACACCCAGGATGCTCCTGCATAAGTTACTAATGATGATAATAACATTTATATATTACTGTTGACCTTATGGAAAGACATATTGTCTATTAGTGCCAAAACACTTAGTTATCATAAGAAGACACTAGTGATCAAGCTACCAGATAGAAGTGTACGAACCAAGTTAATAGTGTTATCTAAGCAAATAGTGAGCAGTGTCAGCTGAGTTGATAGTATCTACCAAGCAGCAGTATCAACCGAGCATTTGGCTTCAAGTAATGTCTACCAAGATACTAGTGTTGATTGAGTCATCTTCTCTCGTCAAGTGATCAATATAAACTAAGTGTAAAGTGTTAACCGAATGTTAGAGTTGTCAAGTTTCACTATGTTTCTAGTGTGTCAACATATCACCTAAGTGGATAATTGCACCTGAGTATTAGCATTGAGCTGACTTGGTAAATTATTATTTGAAACTATTATGTAGCTGACTTGTTCGTGTAATTATTTTGAATGGATATAAATGTCAAATACTTTGTTTATTTAAAGAAGTGTGTAGAAACTGAATAACATTACATAGAAGTGAATATGAAAGAGTAAAGTAGTTAGAAGGCTACAAGAAGATCAAGGAAAGGTAGAGACTCATCTATCATACTCAAGTGATCAATTCACATCAAAGGATCTTATTCAGCAAACCAAGTTACACAGCAAAGATCAATCCACTAATTCATCCTAACAAGTGCATGAGTCAAATCCTTTAACAAGGTAGACCTAATAGTCCTTTTTAGAAACTCCTAACAAAGTATATACTTAACTATATTGTATTAATCCTTTCACAAGGTTGACCTAATAGTCCTACTTACTCTTAATCAAGTAGATCACCGAAAGCGATCAATTGTAAGCTCTAACATGCCAACTTTATTACTGTAGTAGAGTAGCATTATGGGTGTCATACCCACCCCCATGAGTGTTCCTCCTACTTCCATTCCTTCTTCACTACCTTCATATAATGCAGTTCCTTTTACTTATTCAAACCCTTTACCCATTCCTTATAATCCTCTATCGACATCCTTACATGTTACTTCTTATTTTTTTAACTTTCCTAATCCATCTAGCATGCCTATGCATACTAACACATCTTCTAATCCTACTGTTAGTACATTAGTTCAAAGTGTCACTGCATTACAACAACAACTAGTTCATTTAACTTAATCTAAGCATACCATTTCTACATGTGACATTGCTAACCCCTTTCCTTAGATATCCTTCTTATTTTTATCCCATAACATGTTGAGGTAGCTTGTCTTAAGACTTTAATGGTAAGCGAGATCCCTTAATACATGTTAAAATTTTCCAGACTATTTGTAGTGATTTTTCTCATGATTATATAATTATGGCTAAGTTATTTCCAAGTACTTTTAGGAAAAGAGTCTTGCAATGGTATTTCTCTCTACCACCTTATTCTATTGATTCCTTTCAAAATCTTGCTAATTCTTTATTTCAACAATTTCATAATAACATTGGTCCTCAAATTTCTTTAACTGATCTAATGTATTGTAAGAAAAATCTTAAAGATAAAGTTACTGATTTTATTTGTAGATTTAAACATTTGTATGCTCATATTTCTTATCCTATGCTTGATCATGATATTCAATGCATCTTTATTTATATTTATATAAAGACAGTAGAGATAAGATTCTACTTACTAAGTATACTTCCTTTTCACATTTATGTGCAATACTTCATTGTTACTAGTTACAAGTGAGTCAACTTAAGAGCTCTACTCTGATGGCTCTTCTTTCTAGTAATAAGAGTGATGTTTTCATAAATTCAAATAAGTTCTCTAAACCTAACAAATTCATCAACTCAAATCAACAAATACAATTGTTGATCAAGTGACTACTATATCTAAAGGTACAACTACTTTTTCCTTTGTATATCATCCTAATTGTAAGTACACACAATTATATGAACCTTTGTCTAAGGTGATGACTAAATTGATCCATGCTAGAATTGTTATTCTTCCTCCTATTCATCCTATTGATAATAGTAAACCAATGCCTATGTCTTTTGATTCAAATTATTTTTGTCAATATCGTCATCAACCTAATCATGATACTCAAAGGTGTTATGCTTTGAAGAATTATATTAGGAACCTTATTGACTCTAAGTCTACATATATTAATGCTCAAGTTAATAATACAAATAAATTTGTTACACCACCTAATCAGAATTTGTAGATTTACACTAATCTTTTACCTTCACACTCAACGAATGTTATTAATCAACCTTCTTATTCTTATCATCATATTAATTATGATAAGAAGATACAAGAAGTGAATCATGTGGTTACTCATGTTGAGTTGGAACCTCAACATTCAATTTCTTCTCCACCTAAACCTAGACATACACCTCTTATTAGCTTTAGTTAGTTTGATATGTTTAAGGCACCTAATGGTCCTCTTTACATCATTTCTAGAGTTTCTCATATTCCTTTTCATGGTACTTTGGTTGATCCTTCTTCCACTATGAGCGTTATCACCAAAGGACACCTTTTTAATAAAGGGCTTCATAGAGATACTTATGATATAACTCATGTATGGATTCAAACTTGTAATTGTTTTCTTTATCATCCTCAAGGTTCTATCACTTTGCATGCTACTCTTTCAAGGGAAGTTGTTTTTACTATCTTCATTTTTATTCCTCCTTTTGATCAATTTCAAGTTAAGCTTGGTATTCCATGGCTTTCTTTCATGCAATTTATAGCTTCTCCTATTCATAAATGCCTTAAATTTCCCTATGATGGAGAGATTATCATTGTTAATCATTCTCTCTATAAGCCATCGCATTCTAGAGATTGTGCTAAAATTAAATTTTATTGGCCATCTCATCCTAAAAAACCACCTACTCATCCCAATCATCTCTATAGAAACTATAAAAAAACATAAAGTAGCCAAGATCATGGAGCTTAGTCTTCCTAAAGGTTATTCACCTACACATGTCTTGCCTACTCCATCTACTTCTGAACTTGCTTTACCTTCTACATCTATTCCTTTAGCTACTGAACTTGTTGTAAGTTCCTTCTTAGAACTAGTTTTGATTTCTATTGTGATGGATGTCATTCCTCTCATGAGTCACCATCCTTCCCTAGAATTTCAGACCAAGATGGGATGGCACGTGGAATGCTTGATGTGGACTTCATCTATCATGGTAGTCTTTATGTTCTTGTATTGTGTTTTCTCTCATGTTGTTTTTTTTGTTATATATTTCGATTTGATTGCTTTAGATTAACCTTGTTGCTTCATTCAGCACAAGAGGATAAAGTGATCACCCTGTCATATACATTCTTCTATTAGTATCTATTTTCTTCCATATATTTTTATGTGTTATATCATGCTTATGCTATTGTTGGTACCAATGATCTTGTATAGTCTTCTTGGTTGCTTATGATATGGTAGAATTGTTTTTTTTTGGTCTCTTTGTTATTAGCCCAAAAATATTCTTCTTCATAACTCTTACTTCTCTTTTCCTCCATTGTATTATAGCTCTACTTCCATTGGGGAATGATGATATTTCATACTTGATATAATGTTACATATTATCACATGATCTTACTAATCCCAAAGTTAGTATATCCCTTCATTCTCTCTCTTTTTGTTGTGTGTTCATTTTCCTTGATATGTTTCTCTTCTTAGGGGATCTCACAGTGGAAATGTTCTTTAGTGAATGCATGTACACTTCCGTTAAAGCTATTGGTCATGTTAAGGTGTTTTGCAATCACTTTAACATGGGGGTATACACTCCACTCATCTTTTGACCATAAAGTAAAAATACAAATTCTATGTATAGCTTTGAGTACTTCAACCTTTAGTGCTTGGTATGATTTCTAAGTTATTCCCAATTCTATCCATTGTTATCTCATGTTTACCTCTCTCTCTCTCTCTTTATTTTCTTTTAGTTTATGAGTACTATTGAGAGTTCTTGGGGGCTTGGTCTCTTTTTAGATCTCTCTCTAAGCTATTGATAGTTTAGGAGGCTCAATCCTTATTTTTGACCCTTATTTTGACTACTACCAGTATGGAAATCTCGGTCTTGTTTTGATCTCTTAAGGACACACACATCCTTATGCATGGGTTATTTTTTATTATTATTATTTTGGGAAATGAAGTTCCCTTTAAGTTGAATCCTTTGATGCATTGACTAGCATACCACACACACTCTCTAGACCATGTGGGTTATCTTTGATGGGTTGACTAGCATGCCAGACATACTTTCTAGACTGTTAAATGCCATTCCTTTTTTTTGAGACCTTTCCTCCTCTCTTTTTTCTTATCTGGTTCACAATAAGGCACACAAACCTTATTGGGAAAGTAACTACACACCTTGGTAGTGCTTGCCTCTCTTATTGTGATTTTGGCTGTGACAAAGACTCAAGTCTCTTCAGGACTTGATGATTTCTTTGCCTCCTAGATCATGATAAGATTAGCTCTTTTCTCTTGTTCTAATTTACTATGAGTTTGAGGAAACACATACTCCCACTAATATAGGGGCTAAATGTACCATCTTAAAATGGATGCACTTTCCTTTTAAGAAATTTTAGCACAATTTCCATAATGTCTTCTTTGGACCATGGATGTACATGTGCTCGATTGCCTTTTCTCCTATCTTCTTCCACTTTCCACCCTATTTCTTTTGGTATTTGTCTCTTCTTTCTATAGCACCCTAGACCTTATCTCTAAGACCAAGTTGACCTATTCTAGACTAGCTCAACCTCAAATCAACCTAGTCTAGGACTAGGTTGACCTAGTTCCTAGTGATTTCAAGGCTTGGGACCCAAAAGGCCTCGAAGGTTTAATTAGTCTCACCACACTCTTTGGTCAACTTGTATTATTTTCCTCCCCAAAAATGCATATATAAGGAGACTTGGAGGCTTTATTTTTATTTATCACACTCTCAAGTAATCTAAACTCTTGCTCTAAAGTCAAGATTTATGCCTTTTTCATTTAAGGAGTTCAAGAATTTTCAAGTATTCAAGCAAGGACATTTCTATCTAGCATTGAAAGATCCTTTGTGGGCATTTCCTCTTCAAGATCTAGCTTATTATTGGCCATCAAGGGAGAGGATCTACATTGAATAATTCAACATCTTCTACACTAATTTACACTTACATCCATGGCACCATGATTGGACTATGGAAGATATGTTGCAAATTGGAGATACTTTACATTTCAATATCTAATTCAATATCTACAACACATTACGTACAAAATCCTTATTTGACAAGGGTTTTAAGCAAGGTGAATCCTAACATTTATCTTTTTTTACAATCGCTTACATTTACATTTCTCATTTATAGTTAATTCCTTAACCTAGGGCTTGACCAAGGCAAGCCCTAATCCAACCCAACCACAAAAACCCTTCTTTTCTATGTGTAGAAGCAAGATATCTAGATTTTGCATGCAGATCTACAAGTAACTCTGTGAAATCTTTCTGGAGAAGTTTGTTACAGTGTTTCTAGAATATGTCAACCATTTCATAAGACGTCCTTCCTATAGGTCAACCTAGTCCTTTCTACTTTTTTGCGAAACAATTCTTGGGTTTTGTTCCTTTCATCATTTCATTCGAAGATCTAAGGTCATATTTTCAGAAAAAAGTTCAAATCTATGACTTTCAAAGCTAAAGTAGATCTTCCTCTACACATTTCAAGGTGAAAGTCTTTTATATTTTATTTCCTTTCATATATTTACCCTAGATCTATATCTTAATTGTGTTGATTGTATACATATAGCATCTAGATTTACATTATTTAAGAAATTGGTTCAATTTTACATACACATTATCCTTTAAGGGCCAAATAAAGTATCTCCTTATATTGAAACCCTCTTCTTAATTTGAATTTGGTATTGGCACCCTTCTTTCTTTGGGTCCTAGCTAATCTAGTTTGAATTACAAGTGGAATCATGTTTGGAGATTCCCCTCTTTCTCTCACATACATATTTGAATGGCTTAGTGACCCATATAAGAGGAAACCTACAATCCTATTAAAGTGTTTCTCTTTTCCCACTAAAGATCATCAACCTTTTACTACATATGATCTTTTCTAGCTAATTTAGGACAATCAAATTGCAAGCTACCCTATCCGGCTCCAACCATCATGAATAAATATGTCTTTGTAAATGTAATTATTCAAATAGGGACTAACATAAATAGGAAGAAAATAAAGTTATTCACATTGTAATTTTAAATACATAATACCAAAAGTTATTAAAAAAACACATTTACATTATATAATGATTTAAATACCATTTGATTAATGTGAAAAGAATATCCTTATGGTTCAGATACTATACTAACAATAATTGTTTGATGCATTGATAGACAAAACACACATATTCCAAATCAACCAAAATAATTAACTTCTAAAGAGATTGCTACACAAAAAGCCCACAAAAGAAATCGAGCCTATTATGCTCAACATAGGTTTTCAACACTCAATAATATGGATCTTGGAGAACAATCAAATGTACTAAAAGGATTATCATAGGTAGAAGAAATGCTTATTGCTAGGGTGGATCCAGTGTTACAAGTATCTCATGCATTTGGGGGAAAATACTAATATAGTGGACATATAATAAGTTTTCCACGAGATATAAAAACTATTGCAAACGTATTTCCATAACAAATCAAAGATCTAGACATTAATTGTATGAAGAGTGAACACAAAAGAAAGTTCTTATGATTGTTATATAAAAAGATTCCATGTTAGAGATGCATTACAATATAAAATTGAGTATGATCCATATTTCCTTGATATTGCTTTTAGTATGGAAAACTTAGCCTAACTTCCTAAGGAAATAGTTAATATTTCAAGCATGTTACACATTCTAAACATTGAGGAAGACACATATGTGGTTACATCCCAAATTCATGCAGATGAGAATAATGATGATATAATTCCCACACAAACTTCTTCAATGGTGCCTAAAATTCCAATTAGACAATGTAAATTGGACATCATGAAATAGGTATTAGACATTGATGATTCTAGAGAAGACATTTTGGATTGGCCTCTAATAAATACATCCCCTATAAATGAGTATAATATAGAAGGATTATTTGACATAGCATTTCCAACTTTATTTCTAAGGGAATTGTACTACCAATGCAAGCACAGATTTGAGAGGTGCATATACACATGTATGCCCTACACTTGATAAGACACCACAATCATAGATTTTGAAGACATCCTAGGTTTCATTATTTTATTTATAATATGATTATGTGTCATTGTAGTCATAGAATTGCACCAACATTTGTTTTAAAAATGTTGATAAGAATATACCAACAATGATTGAAAGCCTTCGCGTACACTTAACCCACTCCCAAACACACAACTAGCTAAAGAACTCATGCACTTGGCCTCTACAATGTGAGACACAAGGCCATACTATAATAAGCATCACACTGAATTGACGAATATGATCAACCAAATCGAAATGCCTACCCTCTTTTTCACATTGAGTGTTGTAGATATGAAATGGCCAGAGATACAAGGATTTTTTATGGATGATAGTCCAATTGAAATACAAAAAATAAACATCATTTGGACAATGTGGTTAATAATACTCATGCAACAATATTATATCTTCACCAATGGTTCCCAACATTTTGTGAAGAAGTAATTGAGAAGCTCTTTGGCATGGTAGATTGCTGGTATAGAAATGAATGGCAACATTGGGGATCTAGACATGTACACAGATTTATTTGCCTCCCAAATGCACAAAACATGGAAAAAATCAATTGGCATTACGATACAGAAGTTGAGCATGCAAGACAATATTTTGATGAATATGTCAGTGAAAGGAATCCTTGAGATGCATCTCACAAAAGTAATATGGTGTATGGATCAACATTACAGGATCCTTGTTTTCTAGACATGCATGATATTTTTATTTTATACCTCACCCATGATTATGAAGAGTTGGTAAATCAAGTCCAAAGATAAATAAAATTTAGTGAATGAATGTGTCTACACAAAAATGGTAATAAGTTGATATATCGATATAAAGCTCTATGAAAAGAACAAAAAATATCAACATTATCTTGTGATAGTAATAGAAAGGTGTGATATGTTCTTTTAAGAAATGATGATTGAATAAATATACGCAACCTGTAGATGCTTTCAATTTGGAGGGCTAATATTGATTGCCAACATGTTATTTCTTGAGAACTTATCCTTAAATACATTACCAAGTATGCAAAAAAAGTAGAGAGATAGTAAGAGACATGTTGTGAGGTGCTCAAATGAATATCTTTGACATAAAATCTGGATGATGTAGCCCTCATGGCATATTAAAAAAATGGTTTGAGGTTATTGTAGAGTGAGATATAGGCGCACAAGAAACATCACATTTTGTAGAAGCTCCCCCATGTTGTGTGTAGTAGCCCTTGTTGGTGTTCGGAAGACTACCATGCTACAAAAGACCTAGTACCAAGGTTTAGAAAAAAAATACAAGCCTAAGGGTTAGCTACTTCCTATATTCAACATGAATTTTGTCAGATCTGAACCAACTTCAATAGAGTCTCAGGGATTCTCTACTCTTTTGGCTCTATAGAACCAAGGTGGGTGCACCTCAGGGATGAAATGACTTGATATTTGATATTTTCTTCACAATTCACACACTCACTAATATTCTTTCTTCATATTTATCCCTTACAACAAATAATGATCACAAATCTTCTTGGTTTTATGAATAACTCTTGGTTATAGTGGCTAACTATGACTCACTGAGATTTATTGAAAATAAGTATTGACCAGCAATTAAATTCTTCATACAATAAAGCAAATAGTGATTTGATTTTAAAATTGTGCCTCATAAAACCCCATGATTTCTTCCATATGCATCTGAATATATGATCAGTGCACTATCCATTGGTATTCAGAGTCTACCCAGTAGACATTTGATCTAATTAATTGTCATACAATCAATTATATCAGCAATTATTCCTAAACCCCATTCTTATGAATATCCTTCTTATATGATTGGAAATCCTACCAATTCAATGAAGCATTTACTTAATTCCTTGAACTAAAAGCAACAGAAAATTGATATACAACCTATCCTAATTGCATTAAATTGCATAAACTATGCTTATATAATCTCAACATAACCAACACATAACAATGGAGATAGAATTTAGAGAAAAAGATATGGTAGAAACATTCCTCTCATATATACTCATACATACTTCAAGATATGCTAACTTATCATTCAATGTTTTCTTTTATCCTCAGATTTGCAGATGAATACATCACAAAAATTGACACTAAGACTGATTGGACCGAATGTAAAATAGCATAACTAAAAGTTACATGAAGTTTAGACCTCTCATCGAACCTTGGGATCTCATTTATATAGCATGATATGCAATAAGATATAGTCTTATAAGAGGACAATTGTCCTTTAAAAAAAGAATATTACAAAAGGACCAAACTGTCATTGTCACAAAAAGACAAAACTTGGTATTTTCTTGCACCTTACAACATAATATCTTTATCATTTATTAGTTTATGGTGGGACCATTTCTATTGTGGCTTCTTGTTGATGGGGGCTTTGTTTGATAATTAATCCATTTGAATTTTTTGTCCTTCCAACTATGGGACAATCTAATTTGCACATGAAGTGTCAAGTTCTGATACCTAGAAATTGATTACAATTTGTGGCTCTCCCTCTAGATCATCGTGAATTATCATGTCCGTAGTTAAAATTGGTTATTCTTTTGTTAAATCATCAGTTTGAATAATTGTCTCTTTTTTCTACAGTTAGTTTCTGTTCTTTCCTTTCTTTTGGTGCATTAATTATCTGTAACTCATTCGGGTCCACACTATCTTCATCAACTTCTTCATATAGGAACTAATTTACTTGAGTAAGATCTAAAATCCACTTGTTGAAAAGTGTATCATCTGGCCAATTGAAGTTCAATATCTCTTGTTGTTTCTTTAGGATATCTTCTCCTAATTTCTCAATTTCAGCAAAATCCTTTTTGAAAGGATCGAATAGAATATGAACCTGCACAACTTCCTCAGTTATCTTGGTGAAGCATATGTGATTTTTTTCATTTATGAATTTATTTAATATAATCCACATCAAATCATCCAACTCCTTAGCCTAATCTTCTTTATCCTTCTTATCTACAACCTTAAGTGCATGAGGGAAAAGCACAAAACTTTTACCAAGATTTTTTGAAAAAAAATTGATAATTCTCCTTTGTAGCACAATTCTCTTATTATCAAAGTCAAAAAGGCCATTAGTCATATCAAATTTTTTTCCTACTTGCTCACAAGAAAGACTAATAACTAAACAACATAAAATAGTAATATCATTATCCCTATTGTTCCATTTGTTCACAATTGGCTTCAAAGTGGCCTCATTCCGCAAATCCATTAATTTTGACAATTGCTCATAAAATCCAAGCCAACCTATCTTGTTTACCAGATACATAATTGTGTCTTTTTTTTTCTTCATACTAAACACCCAGCTCTACATGCATTGACCATAATTTAGTCTTTTGTTCTTCAAGTTCTTTAGTTGTATACATTATGGGTTCCTGTGGGGTAGTTGGCATTTCTATAATTGGAATTGTGTTGAAAGGTGCAACTGGAGGATGAGGAGGATAAGTAATCTTGGGTTTGCTATATTTTCCTTTATATCCTATCATTTTATTTTCAAGCTCAATCCTCTTTTGCACTTCCTTGTTATAAGCATCCAAGACCTATTCATATTTTTCTTGCAACTCTAGTTTTCTCTTTCCTAACAGTGGCTAATGTGAGGTTAATTGTTTCAACATTGAATTATATTACCTCATCATTTGGAGTATCTTGTACTCTCTTAACAATCAATTTTTTTATCAATTCAAAATCACTAATATGAGAGTAGCTAGCTCTAGATCCTCTTTTCAAAGACTAGATGACTAAGGCAGCATGATCTTCACTAAACTTAGCACCACTAAGTGCCTTTTTCTTTTTCTCATCAATACTCAATTTCTTGGTGACAGTATTGAATACCATTACATCTACAATGTCCCAATTTAGCAAGAGTGGAACTCTAGATTATCTAATCATTCTTCTCCCTTCCTTAGGAGTTAGACTACTAAATTCTTGCATTATTTCAGCCTTTGTCTCATCTTGTATAGTTAACTCTTCCTTCTCTAGTTTTTTAGCTTTCCACTTGCTACATCTTTCTTCAAAGTTCTCAATATTCGTACTCCAAGCAAACTGGTAGAAAGCCCTTGATTTAACAAAGTTGTCATCTGATAAAAAATCATGGCTAGCCTATTCCACTACAGGGTCTAACTCCATTCCTTTGAAATTAGCAATAGTTAGTTCAAGGCTAGGCATAGGAGGCTCCTGAGGATTTCCTTCCTCTAACTTTGCAGTAGTAATAAACACTCCCCCTTGGGATTTGAGTTGTTCAATGTGTTCTCTATTAAGTTGTTCCTCTCCTACATGCAAGGGAGGTTGAGATGGAGTTTAATCTTCTCCTTGTGATACATGTCTCTCTTATATCTAATGTCTCTTAGGCATTGGCTCTGCAGACCTTTCTTCAAATTGAAATCCTCTTGTCACATAGTGCTAGTTGATCCAACCATCTCTTTCCTTTTGCAATTGTTTGCTCCTTAGTTCTGATTATGTTATAACTCATTTTCTTTTGAATAATTAATTGTCCCGAACCTACTGCCAAAGTGAAAGCTAGTTTTTCATTACCTCCCTTGCTCTATCAGGATGAGTAGTGATGAAAAGGGTTTTCTTTTCATTCATTGTATCCATGATCTTTGCAAAGGTCATTGTCAACTTATTTACTTTGTCAACTAATGTTTTGTCATCCTTCAAAGGAGTATAGTCTTTCTCAAATTGGTTAATGAATTCCAAAACCTTGGAATAAACTTTCCATTTTTCTTTCTTAATTTATTGTTCTTGGAGAGAGCATTCATTTCTTACTATGTCCTCAAGGAAATAGAATTCATGTTTATGAGCACTGGTCTTAGCCCTTTTTCTAAAAATCTCAAAAAATCCTTTACAATCATTGAGACTAGGGTGAGACACTACCATCTTATATGAGCTTAACACTTTATATAAGAATAACCATCCATCCTTTGTAATTATGAATTGGTGGGCCATAGTGCAGGATGGGAAAATAGAGCCCCTTGACCTACTAGTCAATTTTACCTCTTCCAAACCACCTATTTGGCACAAAATTTCAGCCATCCCTACTTTAAGGGGTACTTGATAGGGTAGCACATGTGGGGTTCCTTCGAATCCATATACTCTAAAAACTCTAGATACTGGATATGGTATAATATCTGCCCAATTATGGGAAACTTCCAAAAAGTATGGGCTATCCATGGGCCTAATGAAATCCAATAGTTCCTTGGGTACTCTAGGGTTATCCTTTAACAAAGGATTTCTTAATTTGGATGCAAAATACCTATCAAATCTTACAAAACTAACCTCCTCTACATCTCAAGTCATGTATGCACTCCATAATTGAACTAGCAGGGATTCTCCATCATGCTCTCTTGTCAATGTCATTTCCTTCTCAAAATATTGAACTCCTTTAAAAAGAAACATGTACATCAATAAAGAGTAAAACCCAAAAGTTTTCTCAATTTTTCCTTTTGCAATCCCTATCAGACCCACATGAATTTCTTCAGCTAGAAAAGATGAAAAATAAAAATAAATTAACTCCAAAGGAAGAAATCTACACCATTATATACATGAGCTTTATTAGCATAAATTCGTGTTCATCTTCACTGAAAACCCTACACAAAGACATGTATATATCTATGGCTCTAGAATTGAAAAATTGTTACTTAAAAGGTTCTTTGATTGAAGTTGTGATAAAGGTCAGGTTTCTAATTGCGACCAAATGACCTCTCAGTGCCCCCTACCTAATATGATCCTTGTGGGACAAGTATTCCCTCTCCAAATACTAAAATTCAATAACCTTGTGATAATCTATAGTAGGATCCATTCCAAAAACTCCTTGGATTTCTTCTGCAGTGATCTTTATCAAACATTCCCCATTTTTTCCTCTTACCATTCGGTCTATTGGATCATAACTTTAGGCTATAGTAATGAGGAGGTCTAAATCCATAAAAACTCCAGGGACTGCCAATTTACCTAGGTCAAAATTCTAGACATTACCATGAGAAGCAAATAAGTTTCTCTTAGAAAACTATTTCTTGAATAATTGTAACCCGATTTTAGATGTCACTGCATCTTGAGTCCAATTTCCCTTATCATATAAACCATTTGTGACTCTTAACCTAGGGTTCACAAGGACCAATTTCTTTATTTATGTAGAATCATTGGTAGATTCACTCAATTGTTCCATAAAATCATCATAAATATTTCTACTAATATAATCAATTTTCCCAAAGAAACCCTTCTTTGGAGGCATTGTGAATGATAATTAGATAAAAACTAGAATTCTATTTGCAGAGGGGAGAACTATTTACATGGATACTTTACCTCTTGGCTTGACTGTTGTAGTAGATTGTTGACAGAAATATTCACGATTCAGCTTGGCAAATTTATCAATTTTATGCAGGTTTAACATTCTAAAGTTTTAACAATTTCTTCACAAAGTAAAACTTTTGATTTCCTCTGTTACAAATTTTGCATTAGTTCACACAAGAAGCTTTTAATTCTCATAAATGTGTTGTAGAAAATAGGGTGGCATTCTATTTGAAATTTGAAAAGGGGTCATCGATTCACAAAACTTTGATGATCGAGAAATAAAATGCAAGTTGATTTGACAACAAACCCTCTGACTTGGTAGTCAAACCAATTAAACCTTGACACATAGGTTCTCGAAACATTGATGGCACTTCCTGTGTTATTGTTACATGTCATAAGACACATGTCAATATGTCATTATGTCACTATGGTTAAAGTTGAGAAATTTCCACTAGCGACATAACGACACCCCTTAATCTTTTATGCATCCAACGATCAAGGATAGTATTGTAATCTTTATTAAAATGACCCATCCACACCATGTGTCAACTCCTTTCTATTTCATTATGATTAAAAATCATGCAACACTAGCTAGTGACATAATGACAACCACTCGATGAATCTTCAATCTAATGGCGACCAATGAGAACCATGTTACAAACTATGCCAAACCCACTGGGACACGTGTTGCTTTGTCGCTATCTTACCATGAGTATCTATCATGCAATTTTTACTAGCAACACAGCAACAACCAATGATCTTTAGAAGATCTAATGGTTATAACCAAACATAAAATTTCCCATGCTTTTCCCACTGTAAATAAGAAATTGACAACTGGAACAATATTCTGACTAAAAACACTTAGTAACTCCTTTGTATAAGCTGGCCCTACCACTTTCTATGTGTCAACTCCTTGTTGTATCGCTATGGTTAATAATCTTGCAACTCTCCATAATGACAAAATGATAGTCATGGATTTGCTTTGAGATCAACGGTGGAAAAATATACATTTAAGAAATTGTCCCACTTTGCCAAGTATTGAATAAGAAATGGACATGTGTCACCTTTTCTGATGTCTCTGCTAGCCGTAAAGGAAAATGACCCACCACACCACATGTCTCCCTTTCATTATGTCATTATAATTAAAATAACTGTAGCTTCTACTAGTGACATAATGACGTTCGTTGATCTTTTATGCATCTGATGATGATGAACTTGTTTTGAAAATTTACCACCACTAGGTCCCTCAAATAGGTGTCATTTTGTCGCCATGTCGCTATGGTTAAAACATCTTCATATTGTCAAAGTGACATAATGACGACCCTTGATCTTTCATAAAGATCAAGGGCTATCATGATCTAGTCATTTTTCAAGTATAAAATGTAACCCTTGTAAATTCAAAAGATTATAATAAAAACTCAAGTTTTATTCACCAATCTTGAACATAGGGTAAGGTGAGGTAACGCAGGAAAGACCTTGTAGAAAGGATTTTTTTTTTTGAAAGTTTTTTCTGGAAATTCCCACACATTTTTTTTAAAAATTCAAATAATGTATACCTAGTTTAGGAAATCAAGGGACGGCCAACATTGGGGTAATGCAAATTCAGGGTTTTTATCTAGGACGTACACCAATTTGAAAACACATAACCCCTAATTTTTTGATAAGTAACTAGATTTTTACTACAAATTGCAAAAAAATTCAACAGGTGAAAAATGGGCCACCAAGCCTTTCATCTCTTTGAATGCTGGATGAAAAATGTTGCATCATATAATTAAAACATCAAAAAGAAAGAATACACAACCCAACTACCTATATTCTTATATTGATCATCCATAAGAGTTAGAAAATATAACACTAATTGAATCTAGAAGGGTGTAATCGTACACAAAAAATCGCAAGGGATGCAAGTGGAAGAAAAGAACAATACAGACAAATGTTAATGCATATCCAAAGTTATATACAATCCAACATGTACTTTAGAATAATTTGAAATATTTTTCTAGAGCAAGCTATTATTATACAAACACTTTTGTAATATAAAAATAGATATAGGCATCACAAGAGACTTGATAATCAAAAATTGGATATAGTTATACACAACAAGATATAATGTATGGCACATCAATCACATCATTGAAGAAGAAAGTAGTTCAAAAGAAGAAGATGAGATTGAAGAGTAACATACAATAGATAATAATGTAGATAGAATAATGGACATAAATGAATCAAAACTCTTCTCCTAAATGGGCCCAACAAGTACTATATCACTAAATGAGCTTGATATGCTTGGGAAGAGTGAGTTTGATAAAAGCTATAACATAGGCAAAGGGATGAATAACTAGGGCCAAAGGCTCACCCAGCCATCCAAACCATCCTGCAAGAGTTAACACAATGGAAGCAAACACAAGGAACAACAACGAAAGGAGGAAGAAGAGAAATGCTTTTATTGATTCATCAAAACATCTTCATACATGCCCAGTTGTAAGGTCTTCTAGGTTATGGCCAATTACGAATACATTCACATTCAATGATCCAACTGCAAATTTGCACTTTCAGTTCTACTCTCTAATCCTCTTCTCTGAAACTTTCTTACCAACTAAGTCTAAACACTCTATATATACTTGCCAAAATGGCTTATAGAAGATTCTAGAACAAAGAAAGCCACAAGTCAGACCATAACAGATATCAACTACCTATACCAAAATTAAATGCAAACAAAGTCAACTCAAACTGGAACCAGATACAGATAACTCGACAAATGAAGACTTTGTAGAAATTGGCACTTTGCATCTACATGAGCTTGGCATTAAAAGGAATCACTCAGCAGCAACTACGAACTTGGCACCCAAAGGGTCACTCAGTAGCAACAAGAACTCAGCACCCAAAGGATCACTCGGCACTATTAGGAACTCAGCACCCAAAGGATCACTCAGCACCAATAGGAACTCAGCACCCAAAGGAATCACTCGACAGTAACTACGAACTCGATACCCAAAGGATCACTCGCCACCAATAGGAACTTGGCACCCAACTATCCAAACCACCCTACAAGAGTTAACACAACAAAAGAAAACACAAAGAATAGAAACTAAAGGAGGAAGAAGAGAAAATCACTTTTATTGATTCATCAAATAAACAGCATACATGCCCAGCTATAAGGCCTTCTAGATTACGGCCAGATACAAATATAACTTCCAGATCTACAATCTAGCTTTTAAATTCACATTTCCAAACATATATGTATTCCCTTTTCTCTCTTTGTAATTCTCTACCTTAATCTAAGCCTAAGCACTCTATTTATACTTGCCAAAATGGCTTACAGAAGATTCTAGAACAAGGAAAGCTACAAGTTGGCCCATAATAGATATTAACTACCTAAACCAAAATTAAATGCAAGCAAAGTCAGCCCAAACTGGAACCAAACACAAATAATTTGGCAATGAAGACTTCGTAGAAACTAGCACTCAGTACCAATAGGAAATTGGCACCCAAAGAATCACTCGGCACCAACAGGAATTCAACACCCAAAGGATCACTCAACACCAATGGGCAGAAAGAACAAAAGTGTAGGATTGCAAGGAAACCCAAGATGTTCCTACATCAGACAACTAGGGTTGGAGAAAATGATTCTCCTGAATCATTGAGATGTCACAACTTGAGCTAAATCCAACTCAGATTGAGAGATCCATGTAGCATCTTCAACTGGTCTATTCTTTCACTTCACCAAATACTCATAGTAATCTTTTCCTGTTGTGCTCTTACAAGTTCTCTAACTCAATATTTGTTCAACTTCTTCAATCTACTTCTTAGGATAGTCATCAAGTACAACAACTTCATCATCTGACTCATGCTACTTATATAGATCAGCAATATTGAATATAGGAGATATATTCATGTCCTTAGGTAATTCAACTTCATAAGCATTACCACTGTCAAACTTCTTCAAGATCTTACAAGCTCCAAATTTCTTCATCTTTAGTTTTTTGTATGTTCCAATAGAAAATCTTCCCTTCTTGAAATGAACCATTACCTCATCACCAACTTCAAAAACATGATGTCTTCTATATTTATTAGCATTCTTCTTATACTTCTGATTACTTTGTTCCGACCTCAACTTCACTTCCTTATGCAAAGACTCCATAAAATCATAAAATTCTTCTCCTGCAGTGCTTTTCTTTTCTTCACCAACAACATCTCTCAAATATGATATACCTCTAGGATGCATTCCAATAACAATCTTAAAAGGTGTCTTCCCTATACTCCTATTCATAGAATTTTTATATGCAAGTTCAACTTGTGCAAATACCATCTCTCAATTACTTGGCTTATTCCCAACTAAACATCTCGACAAATTGCCCAAACTTCTATTCACGACCTCTGTCTATCCATTTGTTTGTAGATGGAATGTAGAACTAAACTTTAATTCAGTACCCATCTTCTTCCACAAAGTCTTCCAAAAATAACCAACAAACTTACTATTTCTATTAGAAATAATACTTCTTGGTAATCCATGCAATCTCACAATCTCTTTAAAAAAAAGTTCAACAACATGCTTAGCATCTGATGTCTTCTTACATGGTATGAAATGAGCCATCTTAGAAAAGCTGTCCACTACAACAAATATGGAATCATACCCCTTCACTGTCTTAAGTAATCTAAGAACAAAATCCATACTAATGTCAGTCCAAGGTTTCTCAGGAATAGTAATAGGTGTCTATAAGCCAATATTTTGACTCACCCCTTTTGCAACTTGACAAACTCCACAACTCTTTACAAATTTTTGAACATCCTTATAAATTTGTGGCCAATAATACTTCTCTTTCAGAAAACTCAATGTCTTATTGATTCCAAAATGTCCAACTAATCCACCACTATGTTTTTCCTTAATCAAATTCAACCTCATAGAACTTCTAGGAATACACAATTGAATACCTTTGAACAACATATCTTCTTGAAATAAATACTCATCATACTTACTTATGTGATCTATCAA
The DNA here is from genome assembly GCA_028749045.1 of Cupressus sempervirens. Taxonomy (NCBI): domain Eukaryota; kingdom Viridiplantae; phylum Streptophyta; class Pinopsida; order Cupressales; family Cupressaceae; genus Cupressus; species Cupressus sempervirens. The sequence goes on from CM053791.1 coordinate 617,149,026, forward strand.
ATTTGATGCTCTACACTCTCTCCACACCTCAGAAAAATTAGGATTAGCATCATACAACTCTTTCATTTCATTAAAACCAAGAACTTCAACCTTCATTTTAGTCAACAAAGAACATCTTCTACTCAATGTATCAGCAACTCTGTTAGTAACTCCACTCTTATGCTTAATGACAAATGTAAAACTTTGCAAATACTCAACCCACTTCATATGTATCTAATTTAATATATGTTGACTTCCCAAGTATTGTAAAGCTTTATGATCAATATACAACACAAACTCCTTAGGAATCAAATAATGTCTCCACTTCTTCAATGCTTCAACAATGGCATAAAATTCTTGATCATACACAAAATACTTCCTTTTAGCATCATTCAACTTTTTTTTAGGATTAAACCACAGAAAGAAATAATAATTACATGCAAATATAACCAATAATAGAAAATAATAGATCACACAGAAAAGAAACAAGGCACCAAGATTTAACGTGGTTCACCCAATCCCTAGGCTACGTCCACCAAACAGCAAGTCCGATATTATTACGATCTGATGATTACAACCTTATTACAATCTGTAATCCCTTAAAGCTCAATACCACCGCAAGAACCAAATTTTCAATGCACCTTATTAAACAATCCCTAACCCTAATCCCTTTTATACAAGTATTTTAACTGCTTTTAGGGTTATAATTAATAATTACATGTCGGCCCAAAATCTTGATAAAATAGGGCCCAAAATTTTTTTTGAACCCCAAACAATTTATGATGTACAATACTTTCCTGATCAGTCACCACAATCTAACACTTTTCACTAAAGAAAGCAACAAGCTTACCTTCTTGACTTAATACAGCTTTGATTGCATTACCACTTATATCACATTCAACTTGAAATACTTTTTTAAAATGAGGTAAAGCTAATATAGGTAATTCAGCAACCTTTTGTTTCACAGTCTCAAAACTCTTATCAGCTTCATGTGTCCACTTAAATTCCTTTTTATCTCCCCTCATTGCCTCAGTCATAGCATTACAAACAACACTAAAATTCTTGATAAACTTTCTATAAAAACTAGCCAAACCATGAAATGATCTTACCTCACCCACATTCTCAAGTGTAGGCCATTCCAAAATTGCTTTCACCTTCTCAGGATCCATCTTCAATCCATCAGCTAAAATTTAAAATTCCAAATACACAATCTCCTCTTGCATAAAAGAACACTTTTTCAAATTAATCAGCAACTTCTGCAATACTTGTCTAATATGCTCAAGATGTTCTTCCTTAGTCTTACTAAATATCAAACTATCATCCAAATAAACAATCACAAACTTACCCAAAAATCTTTTCATAACTTCATTCATCAACCTAATGAAAGTACTAGGTGCATTAGTCAAACCAAAAGGCATAACAAACCATTCATACAAACCATCTTTTGTCTTGAAAGTAGTCTTCCATTCATCATGTTCTCTAATTCTGATATGATGATAACCACTCTTCAAATCAATCTTGGTAAAATACTTTGCTTCACTCAAACAATCCATTATGTTGTCCATCCCCGGCATAGGAAACCTATATTTCATTTTTATCTTGTTAATGGCTCTGGAATCAATACACATTCTCCATTCTTTTTAGGTGCTAACATAGCAAGTATAGCACATGGACTCAAGCTTTCTCTAATCAAACCTTTCTATAACAACTCATGTACTTGTTTGTTAAGTTCTTCATTCTCTGTAGGTGTCAATCTATATGGTACTTTGTTTGGCAAACTAGCTCCAAGAATCAGATCCATACAATGACTTATACTTCTTACAAGAGGTAAACCATCAAGAACATCATTAGCAATAATGTCTTTGTACTCATTCAGCAATTCTATAATTTCTACTGGTACTCGGTTGTCACTATCTATTGTCACTTGGTCATTACTAGCTTTTGTTGCTCGGCCATTACTACCAGCATTCGGTCCTCTAGGAACTATGGCAAAACAGACTTGATTCTTTTTTATTTCCTTTTCAAATTGTTTCCCATTAACCATGCAAATTTTTATTGTAGTGCAACTAACCTCATCTAACTTTCAATCAAAGGCAACAATGTTTGTTTATTCCCATTCACCTAAAGAGTATATTGATTCAATCTTCCATCATGCAAAGCAGATCTATCATATTCTCAAGGTCTACCCAACAAAATATGACAACAATCCATGGGGATAATATCACATAAAACTTCATCAAAGTAATGTCCAATCTTGAACTTCACAAGGCACTTTTCACTTACCAATATCTTATGCTCATCTTTGATCCATGAAATATGATAGGGTTTGGGATGTTTCAGCCTCTGCAACTACAACTTTGTAACTAGCTCTTCTAATGCCAGATTTGTAGAACTTCCACTATCAATGATCACTTTGTAGCATTTTTTAGCCATCTTACATCTTGTCTTGAAAAGACTTCTTCTTAAAATAAGTTCCTCATCACATCCCCTATTACATAAGGTTCTTCTCACCATCACATTTTCTCTAGCCTCAAGTCCACTTGGTGAACCCTCATCATCTCCTTGAATCATAAAATTTCTATTACCTTGCCCACCTTCAAAGGATCTACATTTAAAATAGCTATGTCCCTCTTTACCACATCTAAAACAATTACCATGAAATCCACCTCTAGAATAAAAAATTACCTCTTCCTTGGTAAGAATTAGTACCTCCTTGATAATAATTACCACTTTTCCATTTGGTCTTACCTTTGTCATCATTCTTCCATTCAAATTTTCCTTTATCTTGCATAGAACTATCAGATCTACCACTTTCTCCATAAGATCTACCTCTACCTCTCTAGAATCTACCACCTCTACCTCTTTGTCTTTGTTCTTGTTTCTTTTTCAAGATCTCCTTAGCTTTCAAGTCATATTGATATGCTTCTTCTACAATTTCCAACTTCACAAAACTTATTTAATCTTGAATTCTAGATCTCAATCCATTAATGTACCTTGAAATTTTCTCAACATCATCATCCACATGTCCAGATCTGATGTCCAATCTATAGAATTCCTTAGTATATTCTTTCACAGTCATGTCCTTTGGTTTCAAATTTTATATCTCTCTCAACAAGCTAACTTGGTAATCAGCAAGGAGCAATTTGTTCTTTACCTTGTTCACCATCTTTGGCTAAGTTCTAATCTTCTCCTTTCCTCTCCTTTGTATATCATTTTGCAAGTGCTCCCACCATAGTGATGCATGACCTTTCAACCTAATGATTACAATCTTCACCTTTCTATTATCAAGAGTGTTTTCATACTCAAAGAACTCCTCCATATCAAAGATCCAATCCAACACAACATTGGTATCCAATTTTTCATCATAAGGAACAACTTCTATAGTAGGCTTTGAATTTGCCCTAGACAACACTCGCAAAAATCTTTCTTCATCTTGGTCTTCTTCAAGTTCTGGATTATGGTTTGGTGTTGCTGCTTCATCATCACTTACATCATCAAGATGTGCTCCTCTCCTCTGGGCTATCTCCACAGCATCTAATCTGGCTACAATTTGTCTTAATTGATCCAATATAGCATCATCAAAAAAAATTCTAACACGAACCATATTTAAAAATCAGGCCCTGCAAGATCGTAACCCTCTACAAGTTATAGGTCAAATTTGCAAATCTGCCACCCTACAACCAAATCCAAATCAAGGTTCTACATGATCCAATCTCCACAAGGACAAACCTCAAGCTCTGATACCAATTGATGCAGGCAAGGGGTGAATAACTAGGGCCAAAGGCTCACCCAGCTATTCAAACAACCCTGCAATAGTTAACACAACAAAAGCAAACAAAAGAATAGCAACTAAAGGAGGAAGAAGAGAAAAAAAACTTTTATTGATTCATTAAATAATTAGCATACATGCCCAGCTATAAGGCCTTCTAGGTTACAACTAGATACAAATATAACTTCCAGATCCATGATCTAGCTTTTAAATTTGCATTTCTAGACACATATGTATTCCCTTTTCTCTCTTCACAATTCTCTACCTTAATCTAAGCCTAAGCACTCTATTTATACTTTCCAAAATGGCTTACAGAAAATTCTAGAACAAGGAAAGCCACAAGTCGGCCCATAACAGATATTAACTAACTAAACCAAAATTAAATGCAAGCAAAGTCGGCCCAAACTGGAACCAGGCATAGATAACTTGGCAATGAAGACTTCGCAAAAATTGGCACTCAGCACCAACAGGAACTCAACACCTAAAGGATCACTCGAAACCAATAGGAAATCAGCACCCAAAAGGATCACTTGGCACCAACAGGAACTCGACACCCAAAGGATCACTCAGCACCAATAAGCAGAAAGAACAAAAGTGCAAGATTGTAAGGAAACCCAAGATGCTCCTGCATCAAGCTATAAATGGGATCATAGTACAATCTCATCAAATTTACATGAAATCACTACATATTTCATATATGACAAGAAAATGAATGGTTATAATAAAGCTACACCAATAAGAACCAAGCATGATATGTCCATGTTATCACCAAAATAGAGACTATAAATTGTTGATGATCATAAAATATGTTGTTCTAATAAAACATTACACATGACTGTATAAGAGACTATAGGTAAAGGGAAATCATACTTAATTTTATGTATCAGAGAGGTATTGAGCAATTGTACATCACAAAGTAAGAGCCAATTACTCACACTAGTACCAATAGGGGTTTTTGCATTTAACATACATGCTTTAATAATACATTCAAAGCTCAAAATACCTATTAAAGAGATGCAATCATTATAGAACTAGGAATTAACCACATTCAAAGAAGAAATGAAATATATTAAATATATCCTTATAGATGAGGTGAGCTTCATAGGACCAAAGTTGCTCAGCAAAGTCAATAGAAGACTACATAAAGCCTTTCCCCATCGACAACGTACATATTTTAGGGGGGTTTCAATTATACAATTTGGAAATTTAGGATAGCTACCAATTGTAATGGAAAAACCTATGTATACGTCACATTCCAATGTTAAGCTATTGTGGGATAAATTCACAATAATTTTTACTTTGCAAATAATTTTTTGACAAGTAGGAGACGATTGTTGGATACAATTGTCTAATTGTGTGTTGTCTTTGATGTTATACAAATGTCATATCAGTTGGCATTTAGTGCTTACTGAACTCACTTGGTCAGCAAGGCAATTTTCCTTGTCTACCGAGCATTCCTAGAGATTACTCTGTAAAGACAGTATCTATCGAGCTCACTCAGGCGTCAAAGGAAATTATGGCAAAAAGTAGTGTTAACTAAGTTCTCATGGTTAACAAAGGAAAGTTGATTAGAGGCAGTATTCACTGAGTTCACTCAATTGCCAAAGGATTTTGCAAGTTCGCAGTGTTAACCAAGCTTCTGTTGGTTAACACAGGAAATCATTTTAGGATTAGTGTTTACCCAGCAAGGTCAGCCAATGAAGGATTTCGTTGATTTGGGATATGAAGTTTAATTATTTCAAGTATTGATTCCAGCCAACTGTGGTAATGATTATTGGTCATTATAATTTATAATTAAGTCGACTTGATAATCTAAACAATATAAATATAAGGTCAAGTTGAGATTCTAGTGTGTGTGAGAGTATGCAAGTGTTTTGATTGATTGAGAAGGCAAGTGTGAGTGAACTTGAAGGATGGTCAGGAGCAACAAAGTAATATTCTATCAGTAAGGATCTAGCATGAAGCAGAACAGAGATTTGTAATTAGCAATTTAGTTAAATCTCATTCAGGTCATTTCATTGTTACTTTCTTACCATTGTAGTAGTGATTCCAAAATCTCTTAACAGAGTTGGTTTAATAGTCAGTTGTAAATCCTCTAACAAGGTGACAGTTCCATTGAATTTTTCTAAAGACCTCTTGCAAGGCCACTCCTTACAGAGTAATTAAATTCTCTAACAAGGTCACACCTAACAGTGTGTTTTGTAACCTATTGTATGAGTATAAAGACATTATTGCTAATGATAATAGTTGCAACGCCCCGCTCGGGAACCCAAGAGAATTAAACCTAAGATGTTACAATGTTTACTGAACTATTTTTTAAAAAAAATTAAACAACATCAAATAAAATTAATGCAGAAGCAATAAGAACATACATATCAAATACACATTTTCAATTACAGATACAGTTTCAATTCCTCAAGGATTCCTTTACGTTGAGTCACATTTAATAATTTTAAATTAATTAGTTTAAGTTTCAAGTACAATGTCTCATGATCATAAAGAAATAACAGATACATAATCGCATAATCAAAGCATAAGTATATCTAATACAATGAAAGTACATCCACTAAATAGCATCCACTGCACATGTCGCAGGGTATGTGAGAATAGATACAATAAATCAGAATACATGATAACATATATACATCATTTGAAAAGAAGTCTCTGAGATAAGAAATAAGAATGATAAAGTTACATCTTCTGCAACGAACATCCAATAGCTGTCAATGTGAAGGGGGACCCAAATGGTAAGAAGGCACTACCTCCCGACCGCGTGGTTACCTAGTCAGGCTTCCACTCCCACCGTGCAGGGAAGATAATGAACGATCCACATACGGCTAATCAAACATAAAACATTCCTAGGAAAGATACCCCTAATAGCCAAAACTACCTCAAAGGTAACACATGCTACTCAAGAAGATAAAATAATCCAAAAGTAAGAACACTCAATCCAATACTGACACCACATAACCAAACACCATACACGAACCAAGTACAAACCAAATAACAAGATCATAAGATAAAGTCAACGAAAGATAATCCTCCTCAAGTCAATAACCACATGTCAAAAGTACAACATCACGAATCACCAATCGTCATCAATGAAAGTAAATAACCATAATGAACATATCCAACAATAAATACACCACCAGCAATAAGTACACCACATCCAACAATAAGTACACCACCAGAGATACACAAATCTATAGAGGAGACTCAGGCTACATACTAGGGAGTGTCATCACATGGCTGCTTGAGTTACCTTGGACTGATCTCTTAATAGAACCCGGACCCTCAAGCATTGAGTTACCCTGGACTGGTTACTCTGAACCTTGGACCCTCAACATCACACATATAGAAAACTAGAAAGCCCTCTCAAGAAGAAGAGGCACTCATCTCATTCCCATCCTTAGTCTATACAAGCACTAAAGGCATGGGTAGATCAAAAATCTCTAACTTATATTTTTAGTGTGTTTCCCCCCATAAATTTTAATTACTAGATTATCACTTATTACATAACTTGCATTAGGTTACCCTGGCACTGACCACTTTGGGTCCCGAACCCCTATGCAAGCCACTCCCAAGTCACATACCTAGACAACCTCTCATAAGCACATAAAAACACAGTTGTGTCCCATACCACAACACCCATAAAGATCAAACTCGGTTCCTTAACAGGCAACCTGATAACAAGATGGATCAAACTAAATCCAAATACACATAAATGCTCACAAAACAAATCTCATAAGTATAAACTCCAATTTGGATCACAAGAATCATCATAACATCTAGCCACATAATAGTATCCAAGAAATCTCACAAAACCTCTGGTGTACATCCTAGATTGGTCGACATCTAATCAACACCAAAATCCAAAAGCATAGACCATACAAGCAAAACAATACAGTTTTATAGTTGGGTTTGATTTGAAAAGACATAATAGAGTCAAAAATAACGTTTTCAATGTGCGTTTTCAAGTATACAAGATTCTCAGTATCGCCCTTATAACTTAACCCAATCATTTATTCGAATAAAGTATAGAATTACCCCTAATTGATTTAAATCAATTTTCAGTAATAATTTAGCATAACTATTTACTAAAATTATTACAGCAATACCTATTGATCTTTGAGTAAAATAATTGCGATTTTATTAAAAATTAATGTCATTAATTAATAATAAAAACAATTCACATCTTCTTAAATAATCACCATTATTTAGCAATCTCAGATAAAATAGCAATTATATTAAATTATTAAATGTTAATAAGATTTATCAATAAAATTATTAACAAATAATAATTAAAATTTAACATAATCTAAACTTAACAATTTAAATTTATTAAATTATAATTAAATTACAAATAAAGAAAAACAAAAATAAAACATAAAAAAAGATGTTTAAAGCCCGTCCGGCTTTTGGCTGCAGCCTCTGTTGGGCCGGCGGCAGCTCTGTCGTAGCAGGCTGCTGTTGCAGCAGTCCTTGCTGCGGCAGCAGTTATGCCGCCCAACAAAAAGGTAAGGGGGGGGTAAGTTTGTAATATATATTTTTTTAATAATTTTTTTTAATTTTATTTATTTTTAATTAAAACATTAAACAATCCTCCCCCATAATATGTAAAAAGATATATATACTATTTTATTATTTTAAATTTTATTTACTACAAAAACTTTTAAACAAATTCCCCTCTATTAAAAAAAAAGTGTGTTTTATTTTATTTTAAATTTCTATAATAATAATATTTTAAATAAATAAATAATTTTTCTTTACTTTATTTTATTACTTTTTTTAAAAAATATTAACAAATATAATCTGATAGAGAGAATACTATCAACCAATCAAATTTCACATTTTAGAATTTTCTTTTCTTTCGAAACGCTACCCAGATTAAATTTCTCAATTCCATTTTAATTCAAACCCAAATCTTGATTTAATACTAATTTCTTTCAATTGTAGAATGAGGTTTTCTAAATAGTTTTTCAATGTAGATTCACAAATGAAATCGAATAGCAAAAGATTTAGAACGGAAGGTGGCAAAATTCATACAACAAAATTTGAGAAAACAATTTTCAACAAGCACGAAGAAAACAAGATCCGAAAATATTTCTACAATGGTTCACAAACCCTACCTTGATCTGATGCTAACAACTTGTTGAAACCTTTGCTAATCCAAACCCTTCAAAGCTTTCAAAAATTTCTTTGTTCCCCTTTCCAAAAGTGTGTTCCACCTGTGTCTGAAAACTTGTCTCCCAAAAAATCTCTCTTGAAAAATGAACCCTCAAATTTTGATAAGGAGTTCTCTTCCTATAATCGGGGCACTAATTGTGCGTTTACCCGAGAGGTCTCTTGATCCCCTTTCGTTAACTCTAAAATCAACCTTTATTTATCTTAACTTTCATATTTTCATGCACGTTAAATGGATTATTAAATCTCTTTATTTAATTTCCACTCAACTTCTATTCTAATCAATTTATAACTTATAAATCTCATGCGCACTTAATGCGATTAAATATCTTTATTAATTTCACATGTTTAATCTTTTCAATTAATTTCTTTTATTTTCAACTCATGCATAAATCATGCGAACTATAATCTTTATGATAATTAAATATCTTTTCACTTTTAATTTCATTTTTAGAAACTTAATTGATAAAATATTTATTAACTTAAATAACAATAATATTTAGCATTTATTTAAAAATGCACTCTAAATATATTATTATTAAATTAAATAAATATAATCACGTTCTAAATTTAAACTTTAACTTTTATCTCCAATATTTAATTCTCTCTTATTTAATTACTTCATTCATGCACAATTAATTTCCTTTTTTTTTTAAATATTCTTTTATTATTCCTTCATGCGCTTTAAGCGAATCATTAAATTACTTTATTTAACTTTCCACTTTGCTTTACTTTAAATTAATTTATTAACTTTAATCTCATTTGCACATTATTAAATTATCTTTATTTAAGTTCACATGTTTTTTTTTTAATCTTTTAATTAATCTCTTATATTTTAAACTCATTCATGCGAACTTAAATATTTTTCATAATTTAATATCTTTTAACTTCTTAATTTATTTTTGAACGTTTAAATTTGATAAATATTTATTAACTTAAATAACAATAATATTTAGCATTTATTTAAAAATGAACTCTAAATATATTATTATTAAATTAAATAAATATTATCACGTTCTAAATTTAATCTTAAAACTTTTATCTTCAAATTCTATTCTTTTTATTTAATTAATTTCTCAATTAATTAAATATAATTAAATATTAAAATGTTATAATAATTCTCCATTAAATTAAAACATTAATTTAATCTTTTAATTAGACTTAATTAATAGAAAATACATCAAACACTCACAAAACAACATTCGCACAAAATACTCACGGGTTTAAAAAGGGTAGACAGTCTGTTACGAGTCCTCCTTGCAGGACAAGTATTTTAGGTTATGGCTAGGATTGGACCTGATCATTATCTTCCCATTCTCACCATTTGAGTATTTGTAATAGGGCACACTCATCCTGGCAATTCAGGGAAGTCGATGCCTGGTACCTGCATCCTGCATAAAAGACGAGCATGTACATGTATATAATATATCTAAACTAAACAAACAATGGCGGGGAGTGGTTCATCATGTAGATCCTGACTAGCAGGTGACTACGACTCCCTCCCTTAACCACATCAAACACTTCAGACAGAAAGATAAAATAAACACGCGCACCATACACATGCAAGTATGGGGTAAGTATCGTAAAAATCACAAATCTAAGATCAAATGCGTACATATAATAATGCATCTCTATCAATACAACATAATCATCATTAAAGACATCCTGTTAACATTTTTATAAAAGAAATCACATTTACTAACTAGGATCATTAAAACAACACATGAATGAAATCAACTAAGCAATAACAACTGATACATTTGTAATCAAAGTCATGAAATAATATCATAATATTACAATTCTAGTATCTCTAAAGCTAATCGAAGCATAAAGTCAACCTAAAAGAATTTGATAATGATAACAGAAATGCGATCTAGGGGCAGGCACTACAATAGTGTGTTTTGTAATTATATTTTTCACTTCAGAAGAGTGAAAAATACTAACTAGTTACATTGGTGGTTTTTCCCATATTAGGTTTCCACGTTAAATCTTGGCATCTCATGTGTTCATGTTATTTCTTTTATGCTTTCAAGTTAATCATTGTGAATGTTCAAGATCAAAAATAAGTAAATCACACTACTTTTACTGAGTTACAGCAATTTCTATGTGTTTATCGAATAACAGTAGCAATCAATTTTATTGTTAACATCCAAGGGATCTAAAATATTTTTGTGGTAACTGATTCACCCCCCCTCTCAGCTACTCTGTCTATATTTCTAACAATTGGTATCAGAGCTTTTGGTGCTTGCAGGAAAGGTTTCAAGGACCTAAGCTAAAGATCAGGATGTCTTACAAGAGAGAAATTCCAAAGCTTAACAAAGATAACTTTTCAGCATGGCAAGGACTCATGAGACTTCATTTGGCTTCCATTGGTGATTTAGGATGCAAATATCTTGATGAGGAATACACAACTCCAATTGGTACATTATCTGTTGGTGACATTGCTAAGAAAAAGAACCATAACACCATGATGATATATATTGCATATGCTCTTAGCTATGAAGAATTTGATGATATCAAGGATTGCAAAACCACTTTTGAAATGTGGAACAAGCTAAAGGACATCTATGGTGGTGATGACAATGTGAGGAGAGCCAAAGCAGAAAGCCTTAGAGGACAATTTGATCAGATGAGAATGAGAGAAGATGAAAACATTGTCAAATGTGTTGAAAGAATCAAAGCAAGTATCAATGTAATCAAAGCTTCTGGAGGAGATATCAAGGAAGAAATTGTTTTAAGTAAAGTTCTTAGAACATTGCTTCCTATCTATGCAATTAGAGTAGCTGATATTCAAGAAAGGAGGTGTGAAACAAATCATAAGATACCTTTAGACACCTTAGTAGGAAGATTGACAGCTTTTGAGCTAGACAAATATGACAATTATGTTCCAACTTCCAAGAATATTGAATTTGCATTTGAGGCCAAGCTTTCACTTAAGGAGAAAGGCAAAAAAATAAAGGACATTCAGTCAGAAAGTGAAGAAGAATTAGAGGAAAGTTCTGATAGTGAACTTGAAGTTGTTGAAGCTCTACTTGCAAGGAAATATTCTAGAGCTAGAGGAAAATATAAAGGTAAAGTTCCCCTAATCTATTTTTCATGTGAAGAAATTGGTCATATTGCTACTAGGTGCCCAAACAAAGAAAGCAAGGATGAGAAGAAAAGTCACAAGTACAATGGAAAGAAGGATTTCAAAAATCACAAATCATTCGAGGACAAAGGTAAGAAGATGTGTTTTATGACTCAGGATTCTAATAATAGTGAAGATGAAATAGTTTATATTGTTGTGAAAGATGAATTTGATGATGATGAAGAAGATAAGATGGCACTTATCTTGCATGTGAGCAAAAATGATACATGGATCATAGATAGTGGATGTTCACATTATATGACTAGAGATAAAATAAATTTTGAACACTTTGAAGGCTATGATCATGGTAGCGTAAGATTTGGAAACAATGAACCTTGTTGCATAAAAGGGAGAGGTCAAATTTCATTAACTAAAGAAATTGTATGTGATAATGCCTATTGGGTTGAAGGACTAAAACATAATTTGCTGAGTGTGGCACATCTAATCAACATTGGATTCAAGGTGGAATTCATGCATGGCAAGGTAAGACTGTTGGATGACAAAGGAAAACTAATTGGATCAGGCAAACAAACAAAAGGTAACCTATTTTATCTTGATCTTGGTGATTGCTCATGTTTTGTTGCTCAAGTTGAAGAAAGTTGGTTATGGAACAAAAGGTTATTTCATGTAAATTTTGATAACATGGTAAAAATAAGAAAATTTAGGAAAGTAAGAGGCATTCCTAATTTGAAAAAACCAGATGTTCGTTTATGCAAGAATTGTCAGATTGGCAAAATGGGAAAGACTAGTTTTAAAAGAAAAAACTATCAATCTGAAGATATCTTGAAAATTGTGCATACTGATTTATGTGGACCTGTTCGAATAGAAAGCTATAGTGGAGAAAAATTCTTTTTTTTTTGTATGACTACTCTAGAATGATGACTATTATGTATCTAAGAGAGAAGTCAAAAGCATTTGAGAAATTCAAATGGTATTTAGCAAGAGTGAAGAAAGAAATAGGGAAAAGACTGAAATTCTTAAGATTAGATAGAGGTGGTGAATTCATCTTCAATGATTTCAATAACTTTTGCATTGAAAGAGGAATCAAAAGATAGGTATCAGCCCCTGGAACTCCCAAGCAGAATGGAATAGTTGAAAGAAGAAATAGATCTATCATGGATTGTGCAAGGACTCTAATGATTGAAAAGAACATTGCTATCAAATACTAGAAAGAAGCTATTAGTACTGAAGTTCATACCTTAAACTGAGTACAGTTGAAGAAGGACTCATACAAAACTCCCTATGAATTATGTTATGGATATAAACCCAATGTAAGTTACCTGAAAGTATTTGGAAGTAAATGTTATATCTTGAAAGAATCTAGAAAATGAAAGTTTGATGTGAAAGGTGATGAAGGTATATTCTTAGGTTATTCTTGCAAAAGTAAGGCATATAGATGTTTAAATTTGTCTACTCACAAAATCATAGAAAGTGCACATGTGAGAATTGATGAGTTTGTAGAAAGGATTGAAGAAGAATGCAAAAAGGACCAGAAGATTATAGGAGATTTGTCTACTTCAAACCTGATACATTGCCAGACACATTTGTCAATAAGGAGATTTCTACTCTCGAGTCTTCCTCAGTAACCGAGTTGCAAGAAGTTTGAACTGAGTCACAAGGACCCAAGTCACATTCTGAAGCTATCGAACCAATGCTTATCAAGTCTAAGCAACCAGTGTCAAAAGTTGAAATTCAAGAAGATGACAATGTAATCCATTCAAAAGGTGAGGAACATGTATTAGCCAAGTATTTCAGGAGGCATCATGCACCAGATCAAATTATTAGAGATAAATCATAAGGAACTATGACAAGAAGTATGTTAAAAGGTACATGTTTACTTACTGATTTTGAACCTAGAAATGTTAAAGATGCATTGAAAAATGAAATTTGGCTTGAGGCTATGAATGAAGAAATAGAGAGAATAGAGAAGGAAAAAACTTGGACTCTTATACCTAGGCCTAAAGATAAAAATGTGATTGGAACAAAATGGGTATTCAGGAATAAGTTGAATGAAGATGATAAAGTATCAAGAAATGAAGCTAGATTAGTATGTAAAGGCTACTCTCAAGAAGAAGGCATTGATTATGGTGAGACTTTTTCTCTTGTTGCAAGATTGGAAGGTGTCAGGACCTTACTTGCATATGTAGCACATAAAGGATTTAAAGTATATCAAATGGATGTTAAATCTGTAGGTTTTGTTGATCTAGACAAAAGGGACATCGTCTGAAAATTACACAAAGCATTGTATGGTCTAAAACAATCTCCTAGAGCATGGTATGAGAGGTTGCACAACTACCTTATACAGATTGGTTTCCAGAGAACTAATGATAACAGTAGTTTGTACATCAAGGAAGGACCAGATAACAAAATTGTTTTGGCAAAAATATTTGTGATGATACTTTATTTATAGGGAACGATGATCTATGTAAAGAATTTTTAGAGCAAATGAACAAAGAATTTGAAATGTCTATATATGGTGAAATTAAGCTCTTTGTTGGTCTTTAGATACAATAGAGTAGGAATGGTATCTACATCACTCAGTCTAAGTATATGAAGGAGATACTCAAAAAGTTTGGTATGGAAGATTCAAAACCAGTTGGAACCCCCATGTGTACTAGATTAAAGCTTACCAAAGATGGTGACTCAAAAGAAGTAGATCAAACCTTATATAGATCAATGATTGGAAAATTATAGTATGTAGTTCATACAAGGTCTAATATTGCTCTTGTAGTTGGTATAGTGGCAAGATTCTCGGCAAAACCCAGAGAAAATCATATGATGGCAATCAAAAGAATTTGAGATATTTGAAAGATATTGAAGAATGGCTTATGGTATAAACCTGGAGGAAATCTAGAAATAAAAGTATTTATTGATGTTGATTGGGCAGGAAATATTGATGACAGAAAGAGTACAAGTGGTGGAGCATTCTTTCTTGGTAAGAGGTTGGTATCTTGGACAAGTAAAAAGTAAAACTACACATCTCAATCTACAACAGAAGCAAAATATGTTGCAGCAATAGTCAATTGTTCTAATATTGTTTGGTTTAAACAATTGTTGGAAGGCATGAAGGTTGAGATCAAAGAACTAGTTGTCATTTTTTGTGATAATACAAGTGCAATTAACATATCAAAGAATCCAGTAATGCATTCCAAAACCAAGCACATTGCTATAAAATACCACTTTGTTAGAGAATTGGTGCAAGACAAAAAAATTAGATTGGAATATGTCCATACAAAAGAACAAATTGTAGACATATTTACCAAGCCATTACCTAAGGATGCATTCTTGTATCTAAGAGGTAAGTTAGGGGTCATTCCTCTATCTCAAGCTCACTAAATGAAGTTTCAAGTGATTCATCAATAGGAACCAAGTTGAAAATCTATTAGTTGATGTAGCATAGTCAAGAGAACATTGCATATGAATTAGTACTCAAGGTACATTGATACTCATTTGGTATGTGTTTTCTTTGGCATGTGTTGTCAAAGAGGGAGGGTTTACTGTCATATCTTTCTGAAATTTGTTTGGAAAAAGAAGCTTTGTAATTCCTTCACAAAGGGAGATTACTACATAGAAGAAGAACTTTGTGGTATAAAATCTAAGAGGGAGAAATTTTTTTGTCAAAGAAAGTATTGTTTTCAAATTTCATTGTGCTATGACATGTTGTGTTGCCATCAATGCCAAAGAGGGAGATTGTTGGATACAATTGTCTAATTGTGTGTTGTCTTTGATGTTACACAAATGTCATATCAGTTAGTAGTCAGTGCTTACTGAGCTCACTTGGTCAGCAAGGCAATTTTCCTTGTCTACCAAGCATTCCTAGAGATTACTCTACGAAGACAGTATCTACCGAGCTCACTCAGGCATCAAAGGAAATGATGGCAAAAAGTAGTGTTAACCAAGTTCTCATGATTAACAAAGGAAAGTTGGTCAGAGTTAGTGTTCACCGAGTTCACTCAATTGCCAAAGGATTTTGCAAGTTTGCACTATTAACCAAGCTTCTATTGGTTAACACAAGAAATCATTTCAGGATCAATGTTTACCGAGCAAGGTCAACCAATGAAGGATTTTGTTGATTTGGGATATGAAGTTTAATTATTTCAAGTATTGATTCCAACTAACTATGGTAATGATTATTGGTCATTGTAATTTTTAATTGAGCTGACTTGATAATCTGAGTGATATAAATATAAGGTCAAGTTGAGATTCTAGTGTGTGTGAGAGTATGCAAGTGTTTTGATTGATTGAGAAGGCAAGTGTGAGCAAACTTGAAGGAGGGTCAGATATCCTTGAGGAGCAGAAAAGTAATATTCAATCAATAAGGATCTAGCATGAAGCAAAATAGAGATCTATAATCAGCAATTTAGTTGCATCTCATTCAAGTCATTTCATTGTTAATTTCTTACCATTCTACCAATGATTCCAAAATCTCTTAACAGATTTGGTTTAATAGCTAGTTGTAAATCCTCTAACAAGGTGACAATTCCATTGAATTGTTCTAAAAACCTCTTGCAAGGCCACTCCTTATAGAGTGATTAAATCCTCTAACAAGGTCACACCTAATAGTGTGTTTTGTAACCTTTAACCAAGTTGGCTCCTAACAAAGCTCACTTCAGAAGAGTAAAAAATAGTAACTAGTTACATTGATGATTTTTTTGATATTGGGTTTTCATGTTAAATCCTGGTGTCTCATGTGTTCATGTTATTTCTTTTATGCTTTCAAGTTAATCATTGTGAATGTTTAAGATTAGAAATAAGTAAATCACACAACTTTTATCGAGTTACAGCAATTTCTGTGTGTTTACCAAATAACAACAGTAATTAGTTTTATTGTTAACATCCAAGGGATTTGAAATATTTTTTGTGGTAACTGATTCACCCCCCCCCCCCCCCCCCCCCTGTCTCAGTTATTCCATCTATATTTCCAACAAGTACTATATCACTAAATGATCTTGATATGCTTGGGAAGAGTGATTTTGATAAAAGCTATAAATGGGATCATAGTATAATCTCATCAAATTTACATGAAATCACTACACATTTCATATATGACAAGAAAATGAATGGGTATAATGAAGCTACACAAATAAGAACCAAGCATAATATGTCCATGTTATCACCAGAACAAAGACTATAAATTGTTGATGATCATTTAATATGTTGCTCTAATAAAACATTACACATGATTGTATAAGAGACTATAGGTAAAGGGAAATTATACTTAATTTTATATATCAGAGAGGTATTGAGCAATTTTACATCACAAAGTAACAGCCAATTACTCACACTAACACCAACAAGGGTTGTTGCATTTAACATACATGCTTCGCTAATACATTCAAAGCTCAAAATACCTATTAAAAAGATGCAATCATTATAGAACAAGGAATTAAGCACATTCCAAGAAGAAATGAAATATATTAAATATATCCTTATAGATGAGGTGAGCTTTATAGGACCAAAGTTGCTCTACAAAGTTGATAGAAGACTACATGAAGCCTTTACCCATCAACAACGTGCATATTTTAGAGGGGTTTCAATGATACAATTTGGAAACTTAGGAAAACTACCACTTGTAATGGAAAAACCTATGTATACATCACATTCCAATGTTAATTTATTGTGGGATTAATTCACAATAATTTTCACTTTGCAAACAATTTTTCGACAAGCAGGAAATGACAACATACAAGAACAATTTTGTTAAATGTTACAGAATATCCAAGATGAAAATCCAATAGAGGGTGATTGGAAGCTACTAATGACTCGTACAAACATACACCTGACAATATTTGAAAATAAAGCATTTGATGGTGCTATACGCCTATTTGTTACTAATGATTCTATAAAATTACACAATAAGAAGATGTTGAAATTGCTAAATTCTTCAATTGCACTAAGTACAATAATGTATTCTCTATGTGGAAACAACAATATTTTGGACAATGAATAACTTAAAAAATATGTGCTTCTTTACAGAGGACAGGGAATCATGCTTACAACAAATATATGGATAGAGACATGATTGGTTAATGGAGCTCTTGGTGAGGTTGTCAACATTAGTTATGGGCCAAGAAGTAAACCATTGGGTCTTCCCATGTATGTTACCATGTGTTCTAATAATTATTGTGGGCCATCATGGAATGAACATGATTCAAAGACCATATCAATTATTCCTATCACATTAAGAAGCCAAAGATAACTCCTACTAACTATGCCATGGGCTATTACCATACATAAATCATAAGGTCTAACACTGCAAAAAGTAACAATTGACATTGTCAAAATAGAAAGGCAAGAGATGAAATCTACAACTATTTCAAGAGTAAAAACTCAACTAATCTTTATATCAAGCCCTCTTTTACTTTTGAGAGGTATGTTGAAATGAAAAATCACCCATACACAATTAAATAGAAGAAATAGGAATCTTGCCTCGATCAACTAGCAATTGGAAAAAAGATGTTACTATTTTGCATCCATAAAGCAAAACTAAATAAGTGTATCACCATCAACACAACCCTTTTCTAGTTTTTGAGAAAGCTAGCTTTAGCCTTCTATGTTTTTGGGGTGAGAGGTGTTCCCCCAGATGCGTAGCTAGTTGTGATGGTAACATGGGCAAAGGTGGGAGCTTGGGGTTCCAAGGCTTGGTCCAAGGCTCTCATTCTCTTTGGCTCATCTTACCTTGGAATGACTTTTTTTAGATCAAGGCTTTTAGATCCTTTGTCTTCCCAAGTGCTGGTGTGGAGATTTAATATCTACATGAATCTCCTTGCTATTATGCTAGTAATGGTCAGGGTGGAAGGTTTCCTCTCCCCCTCCATTTGTTGGATATGAGGACAGGTTCCTACTGTTGGGGCAATCTTAGGTTGTGGAGGGTTATGCAGCTGACTTCTCTTGGACACTACCAGTTTCATGCATTAGGCTCTTGTGTCCTAATGCTAGTTAACCATGCTTGGGTTCCACCACTAGTGGGTGGTAGGTTCTTAGCTGGGAGGGCTATTCTTTGTCCTCTCACTATGAACAAAATGTGGTTATAGAGGTGGTGGGCTTGGTTTTTTGTCTCTACTCTTTCTCGCATGGCTTCTATGCAGGTAAAGCTATCTCCTATTGAGGTGGAGATATTTTGTGAGTTGCTGGGGGTGGAGGTGACTTCTAGTGTGGGAGACATTGTCAAGGCTACTACTTTTGATAGGTTGGAGGGTTGGTGGTTCCACCTTCCTAACCTTGATATTTGGACTATTGGTGGGAGGACTCCCCTTTGTCCTCTCATTATGAGAAAAATGTTGTTACAGTGGTGGTGGGCTTGGATTCGTGCCCCTGCTCCTTGTTGCATGGCTTCTATGGAGGTGAAGCTATCTCCTATTGAGGTGGAGATCTGGTGTGAGTTGTGGGAGACTCCTAGTGAGGGGGACAATTTCTTGGTTGCTGCTGCTAATAGGTGGGGGGGTTGGTGGTTCCATCTTCCCAACTTTGTTTTTTTGATCTTCCATTGATGTGCTTCTACTGTGGGGGACCCTTTCACTATTGAGGTGGGAAAGGAGACTATTGTGAGTTGGAAGATCTTTGAAGGTGCTGGCCTAAGAATTGGGCCAAGATGGGTCCGGATCTCTGATTCAGAGAAGAAAAGGTAGGCAGCTTGCTGCCTTGTTTTGTTGTTCATGTGTTGATGTTAAAAGGACCTACTACTTCCTAGTCTTGGTTGTCCTTTGTTTGGAGGTATGTTGGAATTTTTAAAGGGCGCTTCCAAACCATTGGTTTTTGTGTTTGGATGAATGCTGGAAGTTTTAAAGGGCTCATCCAAGTCCTTGGTTCTTGTTTTTGGTTTTATTTCATAGCTGTTTGGGGGCTTGTCCCAAGGTGTGTTATTCTCTGACCTCTATCATTGATGGAGGTAAGTTAATATTGTAGATTCTTGGTGATCTGGATTTGGCACTTGAGACTGTTAATCGCGTTTAGCAGTATAGTGTGAGTTGTTTGTACCACGGGCCAGCACCCTCTTGCTGCTTAACTTAATCAAAAACATAACCCTTTAAGGTTTAATGAAAAATTATCTTACGAATTTTTTACCGCACATACAAAATATTATGATTGGATACTCCATATCAAGAATATTGTAACATTATCTTATATATCAAACTATCAACGTAACCCTTGCACCCTTCAAAGGTGCAAGTGCTAATATAATAAAATGGTAGTTTTACATCCACCTCTTATTAAAAAGGGTGTTTTTTCTTAAGTTAAAAAAAGGTTAAACTTGAAATGAACCACCATTCTTTATATCTTCAATTTCAAATTAGATTATATGACACACATAAGAGGAGTCTTCCAAAATCTTATCTTATAACAAATGTTTGTATGTTTATAATAAAGGAGGTTGAAAAGTACAATGTATATCTTGTAAAATTAGAAGATAAATTAGTCATAAATTTAATAGAGGTTGTATAATATTTTATCCATGTTAATTATGAGAAATATATTCAAATAGTTTCTTCCATGGTTACTCTTTACATATCCTTCCTACCAGTTGTGTTTCCTACCATTCATATGTCCATCATAGTTAATTATATTATTTTGCTTTCAATATTATAGCATTTTTATTATATAATCATGTAGTGGTGATCTAATTCAAATGCATTAAATATTAACACTTAGGAATTGAGTAAAACAATAGTTTCACATTTTGACTTCTTAATTTCCAAGTATATGTAATAGAAAGTTAAAAAATGAAGTTAAACAAAAATTTGTAGGATTTGTGACCATGTCGTTATATTTGAATGTACTCATTTGTATCTAATTGTCATAATTAAATGTCAAGGAAGCATTATTTGAATTTTAAAAATGGGTCTGCTACAAACTCTTTTATTACAACGCTCAAATGAATCTATATCTATAATATCACTATAAAATATTTTGCATGATTGAAACTTGGTATTTTTGAACATTTGTATAACCATAAAACTAGTCTTTTTGAAGTTTGACCTAGGAGAATTTGCCGCCTAACAATCAAACAAACTTCTAAATGTATTCATAGTTTCTTTGAATCTATAGATAAAAAAGTAGACAAATAAACATAGTAATTTCCACAACCATTGAATTTAATTGCTATTGTTGCTTCTTGTTTAGATGACATATAATTTTATTCACAATCTAATCTAAAAACAACAACAATCAAACTAGACAATATCAAATTTGATTAAACAAAATTTAACATTGAGCATTATATCAAGTTAAATTTGTGGTTAGAGATCAAATTTTTATTAGTAAAAAGTGAACCAAATTTGTTGATTTAATGCCTCAAAAAACTAGATAGAAGAAATATAAATAGATACCCATGATTTTTTATCCCAAGATATTTAGACTAAGTATATCAACAAAATATTCAATATTGATATTTACTAGAACTTATTCTATACAATTCTTTGAATTTATAGTAATTGTTAGTTGATTTATTTAATAACATTTATATACAATCTTCATTAACTTTAAAAACATACATTTCATGTCATGATTCTATTTAGAAATATTTATACAATTTCTATCAAATTCATTAACTGTTTTAAAAAAATCAATAATGTCTTGTTGGTTAATGGTTTGTCCTCCTATGTCTTTTTTATACCTTGACTATCAAATTGCCCAATGTGTGGAGAAACAAAAGGATGTTACCAACAAATGGGCTAGTGTAGGTAATATATCACTGCCCTCTAAATTGAAAGGTGCAGTTCCCTAAGATTGCAAAGATTTGGGTTAGAAAATGTTTTTAATAGATCATGGGTTTTAGGGTATGCTCTTAACCAAAGACCAACAAAGGCTAACCAAGATGCTTGTAACCACAAGCAAGCCAAGTTGGTTGAAGGATTTGAATAGCCCACACCACCCAACGATATGGCTAATGTAAGCTATTTGTCATCTCTTTTAACATCTACTTCTAATTCCTACTCCTACCCCTAAATTATTGAATGTGGGAAGTGTAAAATAAGAACAAAGTGTCTATTGCCCTTAGTGGCTCTCAATCTAGACAAAGTTTCCCAACAACAACTTCCCATCTCACTACAACTCTAGTTCCTCAATACACAATGAAAAGCTAAACCTAGAAGAAACAATGCATTCCAAGAGGAAATGAAGAAAGAAAAACTTAGTCTTCTTATATTGTTAACACTATACCAACATTCAAATCAGTGAGAAATCAATAGCTTCATATACAAATGTCTTTCAACTCCAAGGAAAACTAATCTATCATGGAATGAGCAACAAAACTATCAAAGTAAATCAGGTAGACCCTGTTGACATTGAGGTCAAATATTTTGTCTATTAGTGACTTAACACTTAGTTGTTTACATTGCTACTGAGCTCCATATGCAGAAAGAAGAATCTCCTGAGCTTCACAGTGTCTACCAAGCATCTGAGATAGAATGTTTTGTAAGCCAAGCATATTAGTTACTACCAAGTTCTTCAATGTAAGTGATGAAGATATAGTGTCAACTGAGCTCTATAGTATCTACCAAGTTGGCAATGTTAATGAAGTGATTGAAGGTAGTATTGACCGAGCTATTTAGTGTTAATCAAATCTATCGAGTTCTTCAATGTCACTGAGTCATCTAGTGTTGACCGAGTTCCTATTGCCCCAAGTGAATAGTATGGACCAAGCATCTACATCAACCAAGTGCCATAGTTTTCTGAGTGTTGACAAGTGTTGTCAAATGTTAGAACATCACGCAAGTGGTCTTCAGAACCTGAGTTACAATAGTGAGTCAACTTTTTGAAGATTGTTTGATATTGGTATTATAGTCGACTCTAGAAGGTAATTTATTGGATTGGTATATATATGTAATATATCTTTTCATATCCAATGCAATAATATCTAAGAAGCAAGAAGAAGATGAGTGCAAATTAAGAAGGCTACAAGTAGTATAAGGAAAAGCATAGACTTATCTATCATAGCAAGGTGATCATTGTATTTCAAAGGAATCTCATTCTACAAATTGAGTTGCAGACTAGAGATTAGCCACTAATTCATCCTAATAGGTGCATCAGTCAAACCCTCTAACCAAGTAGACTTAAAAATCTTTTCCAAATCTCCTAACAGAGTGCATACTTCATTGTATGTTGTAAATCCTTTCACAAGGTAGACCTAATAGTCCTTATTGCTCCTAACAAGGCAAATCATCAAAAGTGATCAATTGTAAACTTTAACAAGCTAACTTTATATTGTAGTAACAAAGCTTGTGGGTATCATCTCCACCCTAGTTTTACTTTCTATTTGGAAGGTTTTTGAGTTACCAAATACTATGTCAAGTGTTATGAATGTTTTATTGCTTTCAATCTTTCATGCATGCAATTAGATCAGATTACATGGTGAATGTTTAATTGGTGAATTAAAAAATAAGTTTTATTGGTTCCTAATTCACCACCCCCCCCCCCCCCAACCCCCACCTTAGTCACCCAGTCTCTACTACATTTCCAACAATTGGTATCAGAGCATTGGTTCTCACATCATAAGTTTAGCAGCTTGAGAAAAGATCAAAGACAATGGAAGTATTTAGACTAGAGAAAGTCATTAAAAATGAGAAGTTGGATCTGTAATTGGCCATGGATCAATTCAAGAGAATGAAGGAGCAACTCTCTAAATCCCTAAAAACAAGGAAAAATCTTGCAGCACAGATGAATGATAATCTATACTGTAAGAATTTGGTATAGCTCTGATACCATGTAAGAATTTTCCTTAGGGAAAAATTCACCCAAGAACTAAGAACTCAAACACAAGCACAACTATAGATCAGAAATGGATATGATCAATTAAGTAGAGTATGTCATAATATATTTCTCTATTCAGTATATGATGTATGTACAAACACACTAGGAGTGCCTATATATAAAGGCCTCTCAGGAAGCACCTAGAATGTCTCTAGAAAGAACCAGGAGATAACATAAGCATCATGACAACTAAGCACACATCTTATCCAACATTCTAGATGAGTGGTTAAGAATGAGAAGGTTGTAGACACCATGTGCATAATTAGTATGCTAACTCCTGTGTTGCAAACACCATGTGCATAAAAGAGGTGTGAACTCTTGTGTTGTCAACATGACAACTCACAAGAGTACACAAACTCCTAAGTGTCTCACAAAATAAAATAATAAAATAGTACAATATAATGTATTAACGTAAGTAAACTTAAGTAAGTGAAAATAGTAAATACTTATTTACACCAACATGTACATTGAAGAAAAAATTGAAGACATTTGTCAAGAAAGAAGTTCAGATGAAGCTGATGCAGCAATCATAGATTTACTTGAAAAGAATCTTACTCTTCATCAAGAAGTCAGAAAGTTGAACAGAGAACATGAATTCAATGAGTCAAAATGTGTGAAGTCATCGAA
Source organism: Cupressus sempervirens (assembly GCA_028749045.1). Classification (NCBI taxonomy): domain Eukaryota; kingdom Viridiplantae; phylum Streptophyta; class Pinopsida; order Cupressales; family Cupressaceae; genus Cupressus; species Cupressus sempervirens. The sequence goes on from CM053791.1 coordinate 617,173,460, forward strand.
CAAAATAATAAATCCAGAGAACAAATAGAAGAAAAGAACAATGAAATTCATCAACTATCTCTTCAGCAAACAAATCTAATTGATCAAATCAAGAGCTTATCAACTTAAGGATAGAGAATGAAAGACTGTAGAATGACCTCAACATAGAGAAGCAAACCAATGAGAGGATGATAAAATCTCATGAAAAAATAAATCAATTGAATAAGAAAATTCAATTTAGACACAAAGGCAAAGCTGGATTAGGATAGACCAAAGAAGGTGAATCATCTCAGCAAGGAGCTCAAAAGAACAAAAGGCATACATGTAATCATTGTGGAAAGATAGGACATACATCAAACAAGTTTTGGAGCAATGGTAAATCAAATTTTAGTGGAAAGTGTTACAGTTGCAACAAACTAGGACATAGAGCAAGTGAATGCATAGAGAAACCTAAGTTTGAAGAAAAGTGTCATAATTGCAACAAACAAGGACACAAATCTTCAAAATGCAAGACCAAAAAATGGAACCTAGCAAAAAAAATTGTAAAAGCTATATTTGGTTGGGATTACAATACATGGTGTAGATGTCACTATTGTGGTGAGTTTGGGCACATTGGAGCAAATTGCATAAAACATCACACAAGGAAGAGAGACACTACAAAGAGATGTTTTGTATGTATAGAACTTGGACATCTTGCTAAGAATTGTATGAACCAAGGAAGAGTTGAAATGAAAAGAAAGAAAAGGCTAACAATATCAGAAGTCAAATGAGGCAAAAATGAGTAAGGAAATCTCTCAATGATGCAAATAAGAGTAATGAAATTTTTGACACCCAAGTCAATGAGTTGGGTGACTCGAACATTTCAACCTAGTTAAATATGGAGATTACTGGAACTATGATTCAGATGGAGATATCTCATATCAGTTCCAGTTAGCAAGAAAAAGATCCATATCAACATTTCAGATGCATAAGGATCACTGAGTTGGAATGATAGCTAAAGGATTTCTCATCAAGAATGGTCAAGTTACAAGATCTAACCGAGCTTGGTTGTGGATGGCAAGATCAAAGTTCATGCTGAGTCAAAGACTTTGCTGAGTTGAAGACTCTACCAAGTTAATGACTCTATTGAATTGAAGGTATCTTCTGAGAAATGAAGACTTAGCTGAGTGGAGGACAACCTGTCACTAAGTGAACTATTGTACGATGCATTAATGGTGATTTTTAAGACTAAATTTTGTTAAAAAGGGTAAATTGAAGGTTATTGTTTCACCATGATTTTTAGAGCAAATATAGTGAAGAGAATTCTAGAGCCCCCAAGTGATTCAGAGCTACTTCATTGAAGTTCTTTTCTACATTTGAAGTTTTACCAAGTAGTATGAAATCCTCTAGCATCAAGGTAAAGAGAGGTACATAGATGTTAGTTTGAGGAGTAGATTGCAAAGCCCCACCATTCAAACTGTCTGATGATTGCTGAAGAACTTGACCCAGCTATAGCATAATCATGAATTCCTCCCATTGTACTCTATATTCATGATATTCATTCGTATTACCACTATTCAATTCAAGATCTAGGAACCCTAGAAATGAACTAGGCATTCAATGAGTTGTGTGTGGATGGGAGCTTGAAACCAAAGCATAAACATTTGGAGATGAAAGGTTTAACACATATCCTACACATGTTAAGAGATTTCCAAGGGAAATGGATTAGGTTAATCCTCAATCGAGTTCATGACATGCATTTTTGGTTGGACCAACCTATTCAGATCACAAATAAGATGATACATAGAATTATAAGGTTTCCAATGTTGAACAAGGCAAAGACCACAAAAACCCTAGGTCGGGTTGAATTAACAAAGAGGATTATTGTCGAATGGGATGGAAGAGGTATGAAGTTAAATGGAATGATTGACATGGAGATCAAGACGGACATCCATGTCATAGCCCACAAGATTTACAACTCTAGTAGATTGAACAATATTCTATGTGGAGTTGTTGACCTAGCTTTCAAAGTTGTGAAGAATAACTTATCTTTCAACCTTGTTGAGCTATAACTCAATCAACTCAACAAAAACATGGAACGTATTTGGTCGTCAAAGAATAATCCATGCAATTTCAAATCTCTATTGACTTGTTTATTATTTTATGTGCAAAAGTTTTTTCCTTCCAAAGGAACTATGGTGTGGAAGAAGGATACACCATTTTTGTATCAGATTAATGAATTCATGGTAGAGATGAGTGATAACTTTGAAATATAATGGATGCATATTTTGAAATTTTCAAAGAGAAAATGAAAAGTAGATATAGAATCCATAAGAAATTAGTGGAAGATTATGAGCACAGCATCTATTTTCTGGTGGATTGTGATAAAGTGCACATCCAGGCAGTAAGGCCTAGAGTGGTATGGGTTAAGCCTCTAGGATATGAGGTTAACATAAATGATACAAGGGATATTATTGAAGCCCTTTTGAATCAACTAGTAGACCCCAAGGCACCATACTTTGGTACCTATGAGGAAGCCAAGGCTAGAATCTCATTGGAGATTAAACTTCCTTAGGCTATGAAGAGAGGAAGGAAACAAGTTGAGAAGATTCTCAAAGAAACCAAGAAGTCCAACTCTCTTCTTTTGCTGAAAGAAGGTAAAGGAGATGACATGGAGGAAGAGGAAGCAGAGGAAGAAAATGCAAAGGAAGAAGAACCTAAGGAGGAGGAGCCACTTAAAAGAAAGGAAAGGTTATCATAACCAGACCTTCAAAGTCTTCCCCTATTATATTCACTCATAAACTTGCTAAGTCAAGGAAGAAACTAAAATTAGGTGATAATGAAGAAGAAGAAGATTAGCATATAACATTCAAGAGATCAGCCCTCACTTTTGAGCAAATATTGAAAATAATTCAAGATGGTAGAGGTATATGTGATTTCAAATTTGTGAAGTATGAAACAAGGACTAAGGAAGAGTAGAAATAAATTGAAGAAGCCCTAGTGGCTAAAATGAAAAAATGGAAGTATTCTCCAGAGGAACTAACAAAGAACATCCCAGATATCCTACTGAAGACAGTAACACATCATTGGGAGAATGCATTAAATGTTGTTAGGGACATCCGAGAACAAATTCTTAGATAACTTATGTTGAGTCTATCTAACAAGGAAGTGAAGGAATCATTAAAGAAGAATGAAACAAAGCTGGCCCCAAATTTAATGCATTCCTAATCCTATCAAAAGACATTGATGCAGTTGTGAAATCTAACACAATTGCATGGAAGAATATCTATGGGCTACACAACCCTAGAAAACAAGTTGATGGTAAAGAACGTGTTGAGAAAGATGATGAAGAAATAAATGGTGATGAAATTGATGATATTGATAATGTAGAAGGAGATGATATGGAGGATCAAGAGGATCAAGAAGCAAGAGGAGGTGATCTTCCTAAAATTTAGAGTATTGAAGACTCAGATCCTGAAAAGATAGTAGCAAAGGTAATGGGCTCCCTCCCTCTCTCCAAGAAAAGCCTTAGTGCAATCCAACTTAGAAAAGGTTGCTACCAAATTAGTTGAGGTAAAAACTACTTCCCCTAGCACCCAACTAACCATTGGAGCAATACTGCTGAGTGTAATGATAAGTGAAGTTTCCATCACTTCATCTATTGAGCAACAGGCTCAAACCATCTCAGCATCAGTGTCATGGCCAACATCAATAATTTTTCCTATTATATCTATTATTGATACTATTTCTATTGTTGTTACTTCATCTATTATTTCTTTACCAAGTACATCTATAATGAGTGCAATGACAATTAAGGTTAAGCCTCAACCAAGCACTGAAATTTTAAAGAAAGATAAGGAAATTATTCCTTTAATTATTTAAAAGGAAAAGGGTAAAGAGATAGAAACCTCTACTAAAGAAATTGATCTAGAGGAGGACATTATAATACCAAATTGGGATCTTACCAATTTGACACCTGATCAAATGGATACCCTTGGTGAACTATGGAAGAAGATGGAAAAATAGCAAAAGCTCGGAGAGGAGAAAAAGAAGAAGAATCAAGTGCTTGTAGACATCAAGAATATATTTGTTGATGCACTTAACATTGAGGTTGATGATAAACAAACAGTTATGGATCAACTTGTTAAAATTGTTCACAAGTATAATGAGGAAGTGGATGGATAAGAAAAACTTCTGCTAGAGGCAGAAAGGAAGTTTGAAAATATTTTTTTGGAGAAGGTAGCACAAAGGCTAGCTATTGATCAAGTAGAATTATCTGTTATTCTTGCTACATTTGAAATTTCAGTAAATAATTTTATTGTTTTATTTGTAAAGTTAACTGATACATATAACTTCAGTAAGGAGATAAAGGAGAAACTATCTAAGATAGATGTTGACATGAAGACAAGTGCACATCAATTGTCTCTTGATCCTAACTACAATTCTGCACATTTTGTAAAATTAAGATATCTAATAGATCTTTAGGTAGAATTGTTGAGGGAAGAAGTTAGCATAAGGGATACATTAACAAAAATACAAGGCATAATACTTCCCAACATGGATGCAAAGCAAAAACATATTGCACATGCAAAAACATTGATCCATGACAACAATTTCTCTATAGCAGGTCACATGATGGAATTATCAGCAGAGGTGCATATAGCTTTGCACACATCAAAAGTTTTGCAAGAGAATTGGGACAAGTCAATGTCCATAATTTTGAAGGTACAAATTTATTTCCTTTCACATTTTGGTGTTACCCTTTAGTTATGCATTTTTTTGGCATTTGTGTCAAAAAAGGGGAAATATATAATGTATATCATATGTAAGGGAGAATAGTATACTCAAAGGGGGAATATATATATAAGGATGAAATACATGTATAGTAAGAAAGATGTATATTCAAACCAAAAAATATGTTTACAAAAATAATTTTGAAAAACTAAGCAGCAGCAGACAACAATCAAAACCAAGTTATAGACCCAGACATGTTGATAGGGGGAGTTTTGACTTGAATTTTGAGAACTCAAATTTTGGTAAGATAAGTGTTTTTGCCACTAATGACAAAGGGGGAGATTGTTGACATTGAGGTCAAATCTTTTTTATATTAGTGACTTAACACTTAGTCAATTGTTTACATTGCTACCGAGCTCCACATGCAGGAGGAAGAGTTTCCCGAGCTTCACAGTGTCTACCAAGCATCTAAGATAGAATGTAGTGTAAGCCAAGAATATCAGTTGTTACTGAGATCTTTAGTGTAAGCAATGAAGATATATTGTTAACCAAGCTCTATAGTATCTACTGAGCTAGTAGTGTTAACAAAGTGATTGAAGGTAGTGTTGATCAAGTCATTCAATGTCAACCAAGTCTACTGAGTTCTTCAATGTTCACCGAGTCGTCGAGTGTTGACTGAGTTCTTGTTACCCCAAGTGATCAATATGGACCAAGCATCTACATCAACCAAGCACTAGAGTTTTTTGAGTGTTGACAAGTGTTTCTAAGTGTCAGAACATCACCCGAGTGGTCTTCAAAACCTGAGTTACAATAGTGAGCCAACTTTGTGAAGATTGTTAGATATTGGTATTGTACCCAACTCTAGAAGGTAATTTATTGGATTGGTATATATATGTAATATATCTTTTTATATCTAATGAAATAATATCAATGAAGCAAGATGTAGATGAGTGTGAATTAAGAAGGCTACAAGCAGTATAAGGAAAAGTAGAGACTTATCTATCACAAAAAGGTGATCATTGTATTTCAAAGGAATCTCATTTAGCAAATCGAGTTGTAGATTAGAGATCAAACACTAATTCATCCTAACATGAACATCAACCAAATCCACTAACCAGGTGGACTTAACAATCTTTTCCAAATCTCCTAATAGAGTGCATACTTCATTGTATGTTGTAAATCCTTTCACAAGGTGGACCTAACAGTCCTTATTGCTCCTAACAGAAAAAATCATCAGAAGTGATTAATTGTAATCTTTAATAGGCTAACTTTATACTACAATAATAAAGCTTGTAGCTATCATCCCCACCCCAGTTTTACTTTCTATTTGGAAGGTTTCTGAGTTACCAAATATTGTGTCATGTGTTATGAATGTTTTATTGCTTTCAGTCTTTCATGCATGCAATTAGATCAAATAACATGGTGAATGTTTAATTGGTGAATTAAATTATAAGTTTTATTGGTTCCTGATTCACCCCCTCCCCTCTTAGTCACCCAATCTATACTACATTTCCAACAGACCTAGCTACAAAGACAATTCACAACAAAATTTTATCGATCTTTCCATTAGCTTTCAAAATTACATTTATAGGCCCCTTTAGATTTGGCCAGTTACATTACATGTCAAATCATTTGAAAGAAATTAGCTCAAAATAGGATTGATTTCCAGTCATCCATTACAAAACACCATTAGGTGAGGAGAATTTCCATATTTGGCTACAATAAATAGAGGAAGCAAAGAGTAATGAAACTTGACAAAATTCAAACTAAAGAAACATCATGGGAAAAGATGAAGACTTCAGTTCTTCCTTGTGGAAACAATCTTATGTACCGTAAATGCATCTAGCATCATCCTTATTTCTTTGACTCCTGGATTGTCAATATTATCATCTCTCACCACCCAATAGTTGTACTCTTCTATCAGCTCCTCCATCGTGGTGACTTTAGCTTGGAGCTTATCTGATGCCTTCTTCAATGTTCCATCAATAGCTACTAGCTTCAAGACCTTAGAATCTTGAAAGTTTGCAAGGCTAGTGGATTCCTCTGTGAATTCTAGGATCTTCACTTTCATTCATTCAATGTCCACTAACTACTTGTTTGTAGTTACATAGGATTTGGTGTGTAGATCCTTGAAGTATATGTAAACCTTTTCAATTACTTTCTTCACATCCTCATACTCACTCTTCAACTTGTTGGTGTTTTAAAACTACTGAACAACAAAATGCTCAATACCAAATTGATATTACTCACACAACCTAAGGATTAGCCAATTCCTATTAAAAATTACATGTGCAAACCATTTGGACCCAACTTCAACAAAACCAAGGATGGTTTTCTACTCTTTAGGCTCTACAAAACTAGGGTGGGTATACCTAGGGGATGAGTCAAGGCTAGAAGCTACTATATGAGAATTATTTTAGTTTCATTTTGATTCTCATCTCATATCCTCAAATAGATGCATGATTCTAACATTTTGAATAAACACATCCCATATAATAGATTTGGTCAAAATTCTTCTATAGATTTGCAAGTGTTCCCAGCAATAGTGGCTAACTAAGGCTAAAACATTCCATGCAAACAAGTGCTGACCACCTTTGAAAATCTTCAAGAGAAGTAAATTAGAGCTGATTGTGATTTTAGATTTGATGCTTCTTCATAGTATTCCTATCTGCGAACTGAGTAAATTTTGATCAGTGCCTGTTCCATTGGGATTCAAAGTCTACTTCAATTTGTAGATCTAATATGTTGCCTTACAACAAATATTATTAGCAATTCTTACTAAAGTTCATTCTTAAAAACACCCTTTCTATTACCATGACAATCCCATCAAATTCATCAAAAGCATTTACTTAATTCATTGAATTAATAGCAATAATGAATTGACATACAACCTAAATGAATTTCATTCAATTGAGCAAACTTTACTCACACAATCTCAAAATAACTAGGTAACAGCAAAGGGGACAAAATTCAATAAAAAATGATATGGGGACAGCTCAAAACTTGTATTAATTTTCCTTTAAAATTGTATACAACTGCAGTAAACTTAGAATGACCTTAGAAAGAGACACAAAGATCATTCCATATTGATGTATCCTCAAAAAAAATGTATAGAAGATACATTATAAAGTTTTTTTCTCAAAGACTAGACCGAAAACATCCTAAGTGTAATACTAAAAATGCATTAGAAATCGGACCATTCTCTAGCCCTAGAATCTCACTTATATAATGTGAGATGCAACAAGCTTCAGGCATAGAGAACTGATAGGTGTCTATTACAAGAGATATTTACATATACCTATCACAAAAAGACAAAATTGTGAGTAACAGAAAGATTTATACATCAAACATTCTTTTTGTGGGCCCCTTTCTATTACATCCTTGCATGTTGGGAATCCCATGATTGGTCTTTATTCATTTTGAATCCTCGGCATATGTGGCTACCAAACTTGCCAATGATGTGCCAGGCTCTGATTCATGCAGCTTCACCTCCACTCTAGCATTTTCACTCATATCATCATGTGTTACCAAGGTGACAGTTACTCTTGATTCTATGTTTGTTGCATCATCTAACTGATCCATTGCATCTTTAGCATGAGATGACTACCCTTCTTCTTTTCCAAGTGCTGATGGAAGTGGATTGATGATTTGTAATTCATCTTCGTGCATTTCATCATCATCACTTTCAACTTCTTCTAGTTGCTCACCAAAAGCAATATCCACCATCCACTTGTCATAAAGTGCATCATCTAGCCAGTCAAAATGTAGAATATCCTATTTTTCTTGATAACATATTATGCTTCCCTGTCAATATCAAGAAATTCTTATTTCAAAGATTCAAAGAATATTTGGGCTTTCACTATTTCCTCAGTTGTGGTAGCCCACCATGCATGCCCTATTTCATTGATAATTTTATTCATCCTTAGACAAAATAAATCATCAAGTTCCTTAGCCCATTCATCTTTTTTTTTCAAATTATTTCTTCTATCTAAGGCATGAGGAAACAAACTAAACTTTTGGCTCTTGTATTTATTCAATAGCCAACTATTATTCTCTGTAGATGGATTCTCTTATCATCAAAATCAAGAAGATTAGAAACAATATCAAAAGTCTTTTCAATTTGATCATATGAAACTTTTATGATAGAGTAACATAAAAATATTATTTCTTTCCTCCTTCTTACCCACTTATTCACAATAGGCTTTAGAGCCTCATCACTTGCTTTCAGTTCTTCCCAGATGCTTATCACTCTAGCCAACTGATCATAAACTAATGGCCATTCAATTTTGTCCCCCAAATATGTGAGAGCCTTTCTCAATTTATCTTCATATTTTGCATTCAACTCTACATGTAAGGCCCACAGCTTGATCTTTTCTTCTTCAAAGTCTTCAGCAGTGTAATATTGTGGCCTATATGGGGTATCTAGTATCTCTATGAGAGGAGCGGATTTAAAAGGCTCCATTGGGGGACAGGGATATGTTATTCTTGGTCTTGTAGACCTCCCCATTAATTTATGTTTGAGTTCAATCCTCTTTTGAACTTCCTTATTATAGGCCTCCAGAATTGTTTCATACTTACTTTGTAATTCAAACATGGCTCTTTCCTCCTTCTTAGCAGTGGCCAAAACAAATTGAGATGAATCTACATTCCAATGTGCAACTTGCACATGAGAGGTATCAGCCACTCTCCTCACAATGATATTTCCTGTTAATCCTGAGTCATCTAGCTGTGACGAAATATCCCTAGATCCCCTTCTAAATGACCACATATCTAGAGTAGCTTGATCTTCACTAAATGAAGTCCTTGCAAACTCCTTTTTGTTGGGGTCTTGTAATTCCAACTTATTTGAAATAGAATTAAAAATTAATGCATCTGCACTATCCCAATTGAGTAATAATAAAATGTTGGAGGCCTTGACCATCTGCCTCCCCTCTTTAGGGGCTATGTTTTGGAACTCCTGAATCATTTGCTCCTTTATTTGATTTTGTAGGGCTGCCTCCTCTAGCTCAGGATGCTCTATCCTCAACTGGTTGCATCTTTCTTCAAATTTTCTCATGTTAACTCTCCATGCAAATTAGTATAAAGCCCTAGATTTAACAAAATTATCATTTGATAAAAATTGTTGACTTGCTTGTTCCAACATAGGGTCTAATTCCCTTCCTCTGTAATCTACAACTGTCAATTCAAAACTTGGCACTGGAGGCTCTAGGGGATCTCCTTCATCTATTTCTAATTGTGTAACAAAAACTCCCCCTTGTGATCCCAATTGTTCAATTTTCTCTTTAGTGAGTTGTTCCTCTTCAATTCTCATAGGGATCTGTAAGGGTGAGTATTCCTCAACATGAGGATCCTCTTCCCTTATTATATTTCACCTTTTAAGGGAGGGCTCAGGAGGCCTCTCTTCCAAGACATCACTAATGGACTCAATTATTTGTTTGCCTTTGTCCACAGTAGTACTTTTATTTTGAATAACAATATACCCTGGTCTTTTCTGGACAGTTAATTGACCTGCCCCTATATTGGGAGTAAAACCCAATCTTCTCATTACTTCCCTAGCCTTATCTAGGTAAAATCTAATAAAGAATTGCTTCTTTTCATTCATTGTCTCCATTATTTCAGGAAAAGTATTCATAATTTTATTTATCTTATCTACATTTGTAACAACATTTTCCAAAGGACTATAATCTACATCAAAACAATGAATGAAATCCAATACTTTGGAGAAGACTCTCCAATTTTCCTTTCTAGTCTCCTGTTCTTGCAAGGAGTATTCATTCCTTATTATGTCTTTGGGAAAATAGAATTTTTGCTCAATTTTGCCAAGCTTAATTCTATGCTTCAGAGCCAAATGATAAAATCCCTCAAAATCACAAAAATGAGGGTGAGAAATAGCTATCTTGTAAGGATCCAAAAAAAAATTCAAAGAAAGCCAAACCACTTTTGTGATTACAAAATGATGGGCCACTATGCAAGTGGGGAAAATTGACCCCCTTGATCTTTTCAACAAAAAGGTTTCCTCTACTCCTCCCAACTACCACAAAAATTCAGCTACTCCTACCTTCAAGGGCACTTGGTAAGGTAGTACATGAGGGCTCCCTTTAAAACCATAAATTATGAATACAGTAGAAACAGAGTATGGGATGATATCTTTCCAAATGTGTGAAACTTTCAAACCACTAGGATTAGTCATTGGGGATTTTTGGATTGTCACTTAATATGAGGCATCTCAACTTGGAAGCGAAATACCTATCAAACCTAACAAAGCTAGCCTTCTCTACATCCCAAGTCATATCTGCACTCCATAATTGGATTGGCAGTGCTTCTCCATTTTCTTCTATGTTTAACTCCATTTCTTTACCAAAATATGTAGCTCCCCTAAACAAAAACATGTGCATTGACAAAGAATAATGGCCAAAAGTTTTTTCAACCTTGCCCTTAGCAATCCCAATTAGTCCATTGTGAATTTCCTCAACTAAATAAGAAGCAAAATCAAAAATCATGTCCACACCAAAAGATGAAATCTAAGTAACTATATATACATGAAATCCATAGGCATAAACTCCTCTTCATCTCTCCCAAAAACTCTACACAGGGTCCTATATATCTCTACAACCCTAGTGTTGAAGTATGCCCTTTTGAAAGGTTCCCTGGAAGATGTTGTTATTGCTAGAAGAGTTCCAATTTTACCTATATGTGCCTTCAGTGCACCTTGCCTAATCGCATCCTTCTTGGACATGTACTCCTTTTCTAACCCTTTCAAATCAATGGGCACATGATAATCAGTGAGAGGCCCTAAACCAAAAACTTCCCTAATTTCATCTAGGCTGACTGTAATTAGGAACTGACCATCAATTCTTCTTACTACTCTAATGGCTTGGTCATAGTTCTTTGCCATAGCTTCAAGAAGATCATAATCCATAAAAATACTAGGAACCACCAGTTTCCCTAAATCAAAATTCCAGATATTGGCATGTGGGGCAAAAAGGTTCCTCTTTGAAAACCATTTCTTAAACAAATCCAAACCAGTTTGAGAGGTATTAGCATCCTGGACCCAATTACCCTTGTCATACAATCCATCTACTATTCTCAACCTAGGGTTTAACGAAGTAAGCTTTTTAAGTTGTACAGTTTCAACAGTGGAGTTAGGGAGCAGCTCAAGCAAATCATCGTGGACATTCCTATCCAAATAGTTCTCTTGACCAGAAAATACCTTCTTTGGAGGCATTTTTTATTGTAATTTTTAGAACTAAGACACTACAGAGATTATAGTATAATTACTTACTTGAGTCTTTGCTCGTTCCTTTCTGTAATCCTGTAATATCTTTGCGAACAATGGAATTTTGCTTCACACTCTTGTCAAGCTCAACACAACCTTATCAATAATGGCTTATGCTCAAGAAAAAGCTTGAAATCTTTGTTTGCGTGAGATGGATCTGAGAAAATATTTTGTATTATACTCTATTTTTCTTTCACACGCAAAGCTTTCATTCCTCATAAATGCACATAGTGGCACCACCTTCTACGTTCAAATTTACACTGTTGATTTTTGAAAAATCCTATGATTCAGGGATGTAGGCAAAGATGACTCCCATTCCACTTGACAAGTTGGCAGTCAACCCAATGAGATTTTTCTATGTGTATAGTTCCTTCATTGTTGGCATTTCAGTCTAGACCCACTAATGACTGAGGACACGTGTCGTCAAGTCGCTGCCTCGCTATACATAAAGAGTGAGCATCTTGCTATAGTGAAGTAGCGACAACCATTGATTCTATCTTGATCATGTGGAGAACATTTGATGCATTACTTAAGAGAAATATGGTGGGCCCTTAGTTGCTATGTCGCTATACATATCATTTGAGCAACTTACTATAGTGAGATAGTGACGATCGTAGATTTGAAATTGATTGAGGGCATGGAAACTACATGAATTACATAAGATGTGGTGGGTCCCCTAGTCACTATGTCACATAGAGTAAAAAGTGCACATCTTTCCATAGCGAGGTAGCGACAATCGTTGATCCAAGCTTGATCGAACGATCAAAATCTTTCATATGATTTATGAATGGGGCATGGGTCCAGGTTACTGATGACATGAGAGAAACTTGTATAGCTGGTATATAAATCCATACTTTAATCCTAGTCACATTGCCAAGTTGCTTGGGTCCCACCATGTGTTCATTTCCCAACTGGGCACTATGTTGCTAATGGCAAGATGCATAATTTTTACAATAGCAACATAGCAACCTCTAGTGCTGTCACTTTTCCTGGTGCATACGTGTATCCCACTAGATGCCACCATGTCCCAAAAACTATATAACTGACATCTGATGGAGCATGTGTCTGGGACCCACCTTCTAAAAATGTTACCACATTATTACTTTCCGTCAAGGTGCTATGTCACTAACGACAAAGATCACAAATTTTTTGACAGTGACATAGTGACCTTTGGTGTCTTATTAAAACTCAGTGCCAAAAAGATAAAGGCAAATCAAGTCATAATCACTCCAATTAATGATTTTGACATAATAATATAATCATCACTCACCATGCCACTTGGAAGTCTTTATGATCACTAGGAAGTTTAGAAGTCATCGTGACATACATTTCCCATCTGGGTGCTATGTCGCTACCGGCAGGGTGCTTAGTTTTTCTGACAGTGACGTAGCACCCATTAGAAAAACTATATTATGGTGACTTCTTTTACCTTCAGTAATACTTGGTTGCCTTTTCGGCTCTGACAGTACTGACAAAGTGCATGTGACTGAAATTTCGGATGCAATACAATCTTCAATCACTGCACCTCCATTTTATGGCACCACCCTTTAATTTTGCAGTAGTCACTATGTTGCATAGGGTAAAACACTTGCATCTTTTCATAGTGATATAGTGACTATCATAGATCTTATAGGAATCAGAGGGTGAGAAACATAAAAGAAAAAGGCCACTTGGGGATGCAAAAAAATTTGAAATGAATACAGAATATTCACAAAAAAAAATTAAAAGTTTCACACCTGAAATTTTTTAAAGGAATGAGACCTAGGGTTTAACAAATGTTTTCAAAGGAAAACAAATTTGGAGGACCAAAAACTACGAACCCTATTCACCATTAATGGATTCAATTCTAATTTTTTGTACCTAAATTGGGGAAATTTTATCTTGCAAAAAATTAGATCAACACAACTCTTGCTCGGGCTTGGTCAAGCTTTCCATTTTGATCAATTGATTGCTTCTACTAAAGTAATGACTCTTTACCAATCCTAAGGATACCAAGAATGGTGGTAACATCAGTCATCATGCTTATCACCTCCTAGAGTAGAGCCAGTTCAACTGTCAGCTTCGGACTCTATTTGCATTAGGATTTTGTGTGCATATATAAGTTCTATGAACCTATTCACATCCAAAATTAGATTTCCCATGTTCTCAATTAGAGGAGAACCTTAGACTTTCAAATCTTCTATCCATGCTCAACCAATCTACCCAAAATGCCTCTCTTATTGCAATTTCAATAGGAGGTTCTTGTTCTCCTTCGCTTTTGGATCAAATGTGCTTGTAGAGACATTATCTGTAGGTCCTATGGCTAAAGGTCAAAATATTACTCTGATGTAATCAATTAATTCCTTATTGGAGGCCTTTAATGCCTCTTTTTTTGACTTCAATTCCTCCAAACTATCTTCAATTCTTACCTTTGTCGATTTCAATATGTTGATGATAGAATCATGTCTTGGGGGCCCTATACCGATTGTCTTAATATAGAAATCATTTGGATTTAACTTAGTTGGGTATAATTTATTAATTGTGTGTTGTCTTTTATGTTACAAAAATTTCATATTAGTTTCAGTCAGTGTATGTCGAGCTCACTCGGGTTGTGAAGATAGTTCTCAATGTGTACAGAGCATTCCAGTGTTTGCCTATTTCAGAGGGCAGTGTCTACCGAGTTCACTTGGGTGTCAAAGGAAATTTTGTTGAAGATGAGTGTTAATCAAGCTCACCCGATTAATGAAGGAAAAGTTGGATGGAATTAGTGCTAACTGAGCTCACTCAATTGCCAAAAGATTTTTGCAAGTTTGCAGTGTTAACCGAGCTCGCAGTGATAGTGTTGAGTGAGCTATTCTGTAAAAATCAAGTTCCACTATATTCACTGAGTTACCAGTGTAAACTAAGTTCAAGACTACTTGAAAGTGATTAGTAGGGACCGAACCTCTATATCTACCAAGTGCATGATGATTTCAAGCATTGACTGTGGATGTTGAGTATCAGAACCTCACCGAGTCAATCTTTAGAACTCGAGTTTCTACACTTTGGCTGACTTTTTAATTTTATGCAAACTTGTATTCTAGCCAACTGAGATGATATATATTGATTATTCTAAGTTTTATTTGATCCAACTTGATTGAGTGGATGATATAAGTATAAGGTCAAGTTTTGATTTCAAAGTGTGTAATTCATGATGATATGAATGAAGAGCTAGTGATGAGAAGAAGAAGCGAATTTGAAGGATAAGCAGAATATCCTTATGGAGCAGCAAAGACATATTCAATCAAGAAAGATCAAGTACAAGCCTGAATAGAGATCTATGATCAGCAATTTAGTTGGATTCAAATTAGGTCATCTCATTGTTACTCTCTAACCATTGTTGCAATGATCTAAATCTTCTAACAGAGTTGGCTTATCGACTATTTGCAAATCCTCTAACAAGGTGGAAATTCCATTAATTATTCTTGAGACCTCTAACAAGGCCACTCCTAACAGGGTGATTAAATCCTCTAATAGGGTCACACCTAACAGTGTGTTTTGTAACCTTTAATAGGGTTGGCTCCTAATAGGGCTCACTTCAGAAGAGTGAAAAATAGTAACTAGTTGTAATTGGTGGTTTTTCCCAAATTGGGTTTCCCCATTAAATCCTGGTGTCAAATTTGTTCATGCTATTTTCTTTTATATGTTTGCAACTAAGTTAAAGTAATGGTAATCATAGATAATATCTAAAGTTCTGCATGTTAATGTTTATCGAGCAATCCTAGTGTTTACCGAGTTACAACATTTCTTTGTTTGCCGAGCATTAGTAGTATTCAGTTTTTAGAGTTTGTTTTGTACTGACATCTAAGGGATATGGGATTTATTTTTATAGTAACTGATTCACCCCTCCCCTCTCAATTACTCCTCTTATATTTCTAACAATTGGTATTAGAGCTTTTGGTGCTCGCAGAGAAGGTTTCAAGGACCTAAGCTAAAGATCAGGATGTCTTACAAAAGAGAGATTCCCAAGTTGAATAGAGACAACTTTACAACATGGCAAGGACTTATGAGGCTACATCTAGCTACCATTAGTGATTCAAGTTGCAAGTATCTTGATGCTGAATACAAGACTCCCACTAGAACTTTATCAGTTGAAGATATTGCTAAAAAGAAGAATCATAATATCATGATGATTGGCATTGCATCTACTCTCAGTTATGTTGAATTTGATGAGGTAAAAGATTACAAAATTGCTTTTGAAATGTGGAAAAAACTAAAAGATATCTATGGGGGAGATGATAATGTAAGAAGAGCCAAAGCAAAAAGCCTTAGAGGATAATTTGATCAAATGAGAATGAGAGAAGATGAAAATATTGCAAAATATGTGGAAAGAATCAAAGCCAGTGTAAGTGCAATCAAAGAATTTGGAGGAGACATTAAGGAGGAAACTATTGTAATTAAAGTGCTCAGAACTCTTCTTCCCATTTATGTAATTAGAGTGTCTACTATTCAAGAAAAGAGATGTTATCCAAATATTAAAAAAGGCTTGGATGCTCTAGTTGGAAGATTGACAGTTTTTGAGTTAGATAACTATGATAATTGTGTTCCTACTTCAAAGAATATTGAATCAGCATTCAAAGCTAAACTCACACTCAAAGAAAAATTTAAAAATTCAAAATTCAATCAATCAGGAAATGAAGAAGATGGAACATTAGAAGAAAGCTCAGATAGTGATCTTGAAGTTGTTGAAGCCCTTCTTGTAAGAAAATATTCTAAAGGTAGAGGAAAGTACAAAGGTAAAGTTCCTTTGATCTGCTTTTCTTTTGAAGAAGTTGGTCACATTACTACTAGGTGTCCAAACAAGGAGAACAAGGATGAAAAGAAAAGCAACAAGCATAAAGGAAAGAAGGACTCCAAGAACTACAAGAACTTCAAGGACATAGGTAAGAAATCTTGTTTTATACCTAAAGAGTCTGATAACAATGAAGATGAAATGGTATATATTGTTGTAAAAGATGAATCTAATGATGAAGGAGATAAGATGGCACTTATCTCTCATATTAGAAAAAATGATATATGGATTATTGACAGTGGTTGGTCACATCATATGACTAGTGACAAAACAAAATTTGAGCATATTGAACCATATGATAGAGGCAATGTAAGATTTGGAAACAATGAACCTTGTAACATAAAAGGAAAAGGATGTACATTGTTGACTAAAGAGCTTGCATGTGACAATGCTTATTGGGTTGAAGGACTAAATCATAATCTAATAAGTATGGCACAATTGCACAACATTAGATTCAAGGTAGAATTCATGAATGGATAGGCCAAACTGCTAGATGGGAAAGGAAATTTGGTTGGATCTAGCAAGCAAACAAAAGGTAATCTATTTTATCTTGATCTCAATGATTGTTCATGTTTTATTTCTCAAGTAGAAAAAAGATGGTTATGGCACAAAAGGATTTCATGTGAACTTTGATAATCTAGTTAAGATAAGCAAACATAAAGAGTAAGAGGTATTCCTAATTTGAAGAAACCTGACATGGGTCTATGCAAGAATTGTCAAATTGGTAAGATGGGAAAGACAAGCTTCAAGAGCAAAGACTATCTAGTGTAGGAGCACCCTTCCAAGGATCCCACCATTTCATTATTGGTGTGATAAACTTCTCTTAAGAAGTGTGTGAATACAATAAAATCATTTAGCTCATGCTTGTGTGTCTAAGCTAGAATAGGTTTTAAAAGTTTCCTCTTTGGTCTTTGTTGAGAATGATATCTTGGCCTTAGGTTGGAATCATTCTGAGTTCTTTGTGTTTCCATGTTGGTGAAAGGTTGAGTTAGGAGTTTTTATTAAATTTTGGGCATATGTATGCATTAGAAGACCTCCCAAGGTGAATAAATTGCTTGAAAGGTCAAAATGCTTAAACAATACAATGTTTTGCAAAAGTTGTCACCATATGCTATAGATGGCATCAAGAGCTTGAAGGTCTTAGATGAGGCAATTTGGTGACATTTTTAACTCCCAAGGATGTTTGGGAAGGCTTAGCAATGGTCTCTAAATGTGGAAACAAGTAATGTAACTTGGGCATTAAAAAAAATTGTAGCAACTTTTTCCTTTGTAAAAGAAAAGGTCTAATTTGTAAAATGGCTTAACATAAAGCCTAAAACCTATTCATACACCAAAGGGGATATTATTTAAGGCTGTAAAAACCCTAACTATAGGCTAGAAGTCATTGTTTTCTATGGCATTGTACTGCTATAGCAGACTGTGACTGATTTTTATACATTTTTACTAGTTTTTGGTGTTGTTTGGTAGAAAATCACATTGTTATTGTTATTGTCATTTTGTTGCATGTTTTCATTTTTATATTGTATATTCTCCATTATCCATGCATTATATTAGATGTGTAATCATTTTTTAGAAGTTTTTTGTAAATTTTTTTAAAGTTCACTATTTGTTGTCCAATTTTGAGTTCTTTACAATGAAAGGTCTGTAGCTCTTATTTCCACCGTGGGATTTCCATTGCCTCTTGGATTCTAAGAATACAAACCTAAGGTGTAACATAATGCAAGAAAAGGCCTAGAAAATGTGTGCAAGCATTTGTTTGACAAAGCCCTAGGTGAGCTAGGCAATGCCTAGCTAGGACCAATCAGCAAAGAAGTAGTTCTCAAGAGCAAAGTATGAGGATTCAAGAATTTAACTTCAGAGGGATTCAAGAGGGATATAATAAGGTTCTTTCTTGAAGAGGAGAATTTTATATGAGTTGAATAAGGTGTTTGAAAGTTGAGCACAACGGGCAGCAAACCTAATGTAAGTTACTTGAAAGTATTTGGCAGCAAATGTTATATATTGAAAGAATCTAGAAAAGGTAAATTTGATGTAAAACATGATGAAGACATATTTCTAGGATAATCCTACAGAAGTAAAGCATACAGATGTTTGAATTTTTCTACTCACAAAATTATAGAAAGTGCACATGTTAGAATTGATGAATTTGCAGAAAAGAGTGAAGAAGAAAGCAACAAGGAGCCAAAAGATTACAGAAGATTTGTTTACTATGAACCTAATACCTTGCCAAATCTATCTGAGAGAAAAGAAGCTTCATCTCCTAAGTCCCCAGAAACTTCAATAGTTATCGAGTTGCAGACAGTGCAACTCGAGCTGCAAGGACTTGAGTCACAATCAAAGGCTATCGAGCTAGTTCAAACCAAGCTTGATGAACCTAAGTCATAGATAGAAGGACCCAAGCTTGAAAGTAAAATTCAAGAAAATGGTGGAACTCATTCAAAGAGCAAAGAGCCTATGTTAGCTAGATATATTAGAAGACATCATGCACTTGAGTAGTGTTAGTGAACAGATTGTCCTCCAAGAAAATACATACGAATAAAACCCTGAATGCCCAAATGAGAAGACTAATCAGCACTAACAGTTGGACAAGTTATCATTGGATTGATAACTTTCCTCTGAATTTTATTAGGTACAGCTCTCCGTATATGATTTGCAATGAATTAAAATATGGATGCTTTTAACCTGAAAGCACAAAAGAATTACAAATATCTACCTATATGTACAAAGTAGATGCAGAAACTAGGATTATTGAAAAGAAATAACAACAAAGAACATTGGATGACACAAAGTTCACATGCCCAAATGCTGCATTACAAAGTAAATGAGATCAAGGAATTATTTTCCATCCTTTTGAGAAAATGAGGAATCAGAGCTTTATGAGATATCTTGAAATGATAGCATAATCTGAAAACAGTGACCATGAAATGTATTTCAGAGAAAACTGAAAACAAAACAAAGATTGTGATCAGTGGAAGGAAAATGCATCGTAATCAAAGTTCTGATACAAATATCCTCCAACCTCCCTTCTCTAAATGAAAAATACACAAAGATCTTCTTACACATTTACAATCCAAAAATCACTATCTAAAGGAAAGTTGAAACTCTTTCCTTTAACATTGCATTAACAAATCAAAAGATCTCCTCTCTCTAACACAAAGTTTAGGAAATCAGCTCTGCCCTCTCTCTCTCATAAAGATAAAATGATTTGTAGAATCTCCTTCCCTTCTAGAGCACAAAGTCTACCATCGGAAGTAGGAAGAATGGAACCCCCTGTTTACTCTGTTGCTGGCTTATTTAATCTGTTCTTTCCCATGGCTTTTCAGTTTCCTAACTGAATCTTGAAAAACCTTTTATTTTCCCCTTTATTTTGGTGTTTATATCATTATAAAAATATTCTTTTATCTTTGAAAATTCGTGGCCCCTATGGTATACTCATGCTGACAAGTGGCATTTGCTAGTGATGAGGTTCTATTATGATTTTGTAACTGTCATTGACAGTTTTGATAGTGTCCCACTCAATCGATCGTAACTCATTAAGAAAGAATGAGTTTGGAAAATTATTTGGTCAGATCATGCATAACTTGCATCTTAGAAACATATCTAAAATTGAGCCAAATCCAACACTTCGATTGGAATTTATACCCCCCGCACTGAGACCCAATTTGATTGTCTAAATTCTGTAACTGATGTTACTGAGCCGATAGAGGTGCAAATAGGAACCCATAACTTTTAATCCATAGTGAATATTACAAAAATATTTAGAGAGGATTTATATAACTAGAATTCACAACACATATCCAAGATTTAGGTCAATCCAATAGTTAGATTGTGAGATATGACCTCCGCAATATGACTATTTTCTGTCATCACTGTTATTGCTGATCCAACAGTGGTGCACTCAAGAACCTGTAACTTTTGATCCATATCGGATCTGAAAAAAATATTTGGTGAAGATTTAGAGAACTAGGTTTGAAAAAACATATCCAAAATTAAGCTCGATCCAATGGTTGAATTCTGAGATATGACCCCCGAAATATGACTATTTTTCTGCCATCAGAGAATCCAGGATTTCTTCTGCTTGTATATGTTTGTTCCATTTTAAGATGGATGAATTCTAATGTAAGCTCATTGTATGTCACTTGAGATTGGTTTGGCCTTCTAAATACTTTGGTTTCTCAATGTCCAATTCCCATAATCCATTATAATTCTATGCTTTGCCTCGAAAGGATCTTCCATCATGATTGAAGAAATCAACAAAATATTGAATAAGGCTGAACATTGCATTTGGAGACCACCAAATCATCTAAATATTAAGATTACCAAGCCCCTAAAATGGATTCTGAGTTTGTAAAACTTTTTATGTAGACTGATATCGAAAATGACAGGTTCTATGCTTTTGAAGTTTTGTGATTGAACCCATCGAAATAGATCTTCATCTTGATCTACACTTTTGCTTCCTCTGAAACTGTTATGCTGACCGAAATTGAATTATAAGCAGTGGTTGGATTTGAGTACTAAGTTGAACATAGATTCTTGACCATTCTAAATTAACCAATCTGCATTTTTGAACCCATTTGAACTGTCGAACTGCTTTGAACTACTTTGAACTTTAGTTCGAAGTGGTTCAAAAACTCTGAATCTGAATTAAATGGTCCTTATACCTCTGCACCGGATCATAGATCTTGAAGACATTGAATCTGAAACCTGTCTCTGAATCTACATATTAAAATTTCTGAACCACTTTGCATCTTTAAGCCACTGAATTGATCTCCATCTTGACCTATACCTTTTCACTTTCTCGAAACTGTTGAATTGGCAAAACCTGGACCTAAATGATGAGATTCTGAAATTGTTGAACTAAACCTGTTGAATGAACAATTTGGAATATTGGACCATTTTGAACTGCTTTGAACTATTTCGAACTTCATTTCGAAGTGATTCAAAGAGGTTCAACCTCTAAAATTGAAAGTTTTAAAACTAAGACCACCTTGGGTACTAACAAGTAGATCATTGGAGAAAAATCAAATGGAACAATGACCAAGAAACAAATTAAAAGGTACATGTTTACTTGCTGAATTTGAACCTAGAAGTGTTAAAGATGCTCTAGAAAATAAAAATTGGATTGAAGCAATGAATGAAGAGATAGAACAAATAGAAAAGAACAAAAGTTGGACTCTTATTCCTAAATCCAAGGATAAAAATGTAATTGGTACAAAATGGGTATTTAGAAATAAGTTGAATGAAGATGGAAAGGTATCAAGAAACAAAGAAAGATTAGTATGCAAAGGTTATTCTCAAGAAGAAGGTAAATACTATGGTGAGACTTTTACTATTGTGGCAAGACTAGAAGGTGTTAGAACTTTACTAGCATATGCAGCACACAGAGGATTTAAAGTGTATCAAATGGATATTTAATCTACATTCTTGAATGGAATTCTTGATGAGGAAGTCTACATTGAGCAACCAAAAGGTTTTGTAGATCCTAGCAAAAGAGACATGGTTTGCAAGTTACACAAAGCATTAGATGGTCTCAAGCAAGCTCCCAGAGCTTGGTATGAAAGACTTCATAATTACTTAGTACAAATTGGTTTTTAAAGAAAAAATGATAACAATAGTTTGTATATCAAGGAAGGACCAGACAAGAAGATTGTGTTGGCAAAAATATTTGTTAATGATACTCTATTTATAGGAAATGATGACTTGTGCAAAGTATTTTAAGAAGAAATGAGTAAAGAATTTTAGATGTCCACATTTAGTGAAATAAAATTCTTTGTTGGATTGCAAATATAGCAGAACAAAGATGGTATCTACATCACGCAATCCAAGTGTGTCAAGGAGATACTAAAGAAATTTGGAATGGAATATTTAAAACCTGTTGGAACCCCCATGTCTACTAATATAAGCTTTCAAAAAATGATGATTCCAAGGCAATAGATCAGACCACATACAGATCAATGATTGGAAAATTGTAGTATGTAGTACATACAAGGCCTGATATTGCATTAGCAGTTATGGTGGAAAGATTCTCAGCAAATCCTAGAGAAAATCACATCATGGCAATCAAGAAAATCATGAGATATCTAAAGGGAACTGAAGAATATGGCTTATGGTACAAACTTGGAGGCACTTTGGAGTTGAAAGTGTTTACTGATGTTGATTGGGCAGTAAGTATTGATGATAGAAAAAGCACTACTAGTGGAGCATTCTTTCTTGGTAAAAGACTAGTATCTTGGACAAGCAAGAAGAAAAATTGTACATCTCAAACCACAACTAAGGCAAAATATATGGCAACAACAGTTAATTGTTCTAACATTGTTTGGTTCAAACAACTGTTGGAAGGAATGAAGGTAGAGATCAAAGATCTCGTTGTCATATATTGTGATAACACTAGTGCAATCAATATATCAAAGAACCCAGTGATGCATTCCAAGACAAAGCACATTACCATAAAATATCACTTCTTAAGAGAATTGGTGCAAGAAAAGGAAGTCATATTGGAATATGTTAATACAAAGGAATAGATTACAGACATATTCACCAAGCCATTACCTAAGGGTGCATTTTTGTATCTAAGAGGTAAGCTAGGTGTCATTCCCCTATCTAAAGCTCACTAAATAAAGTTTAGTGATGCATCAACTAGAGCATGTTGAAGATCATCAGCTGATGTAGAATTGACGAGACATATTGCAAATGAATCAATACTTGAGGTACATTGATATTAACAAATTTATTATCTTTGGCATGTGTTGTCAAAGTTGGAGAAGTTTACTATCATATCTCAAAAGAAATTTCTCTAGGAGGGAGAATTTTAAGAGGGAGAAGTTTGCAGTAAGAGGCAGAAATGTTTAGAAGTTTTCTGATAGAGGGAAAAATCTATTCGCAGGAGAGAGTTCACACTGATAGGGGGAGTTCTCATGGATGAGAATCAAAATGAAACTAAGGATATGTTCCCTATTTTATTTTTTGAAAATTTTTTTGTACTATGACATGTTGTGTTTTCATCAATGCCAAAGAGGGATATTGTTGGATACAATTGATTAATAGTGTGTTGTCTTTGATATTACACAAATGTCATATCAGTTTTAGTCTGTATGCTGAGCTCACTTGGGTTATGAAGATAGTTCCCAATGTCTACCGAGCATTCCTATGTTTTCCTAATTCAGAAGGTAGTACCTACCAAGTTCACTCGGGCGTCAAAGGAAAGTCTACTAAAGATGAGTGTTAACTGAGCTCATTCAGTTAATGAAGGAAAAGTTAGATGGAACCAGTGCTAACCGAGCTCACTTGATTGCCAAAGGATTTTTGCAAGTTTGTAATGTTAATCGAGCTCGTAGTGATAGTGTTGACTGAGCTATTTTGTAAGAATCAAGTTTCATAGTATTCACTGAGTTACCAGTGTATACTAAGTTCAAGACTACTTGAAAGTGATTAGTATGGACCAAGCCTCTACATCTACCAAGTGCATGATGATGTCGAGCATTAACTATAGATGCCAAGTATCAGAACCTCACTAAGTCAGTCTTCAAAACCAAAGTTTCTACACTTTGGCCAACTTTGTAATTTTGTGTAAACTTGTATTCTAGCTAACTAAGGTGATGAATATTGATTAGTCTAAATTGTATTTGAGCCAACTTTATTGAGTAGACGATATAAGTATAAGGTCAAGTTGTGATTTCAAAGTGTGTAATTCATGATGATATGAATGAAGAGCTATTGATGAGAAGAGGAAGTGAATTTGAAGGATAAGCAGAATATCCTTGTGGAGCAGCAAAGGCATATTTGATTAGGAAGGATCAAGTATAAGCCTAAATAGAGATCTATGATTAGCAATTCAATTGCATTCAAATCAGGTCATCTTATTATTACTCTCTAACCATTGTAGCAGTGATCTGAATCTCCTAACAGAGTTGGCTTAACAGCTATTTGTAAATCCTCTAACAAGGTGGCAATTCCATTAATTGTTCTCAAGAACTCTAACAAGGACACTCCTAATAAGGTGATTAAATCATCTAACAGGGTCACACCTAACAGTGTGTTTTGTGACATTTAACAAGGTTGGCTCCTAATAGGGCTCACTTTAGAAGAGTGAAAAATAATAACTAGTTGCAATTGGTGGTTTTTCCCAAATTGGGTTTCCACATTAAATCCTAGTGTCAAATGTGTTCACGCTATTTTCTTTTATGTGTTTCCAACTAAGTTAAAGTAAAGGTAATCACAGATAATATATAAAGTTCTACATGTTAATGTTTACCAAGCAATCCTAGTGTTTATCGAGTTACAACATTTCTTTTTTTGCCAAGCATTAGTAGTATTCAATTTTCAGAGTTTGTTTTGTACTGACATCTAAAGGATCTGGGATTTATTTTTGTAGTAACTAATTCACCCCTCCTTTCTCAGTTACTCCTCTTATATTTCCAACAAACTCCTCAATTCTTCCCTCCTTTTAAGGTTCAAGTATCTCTACCACCATGTGTCCTTTATTTGCATCAGTGGCCAAAGCAGCTAATGTCTTCTGCTTCTTTGCCTTATGTACTGATGGTTGTGGTTGTTGCATAACCTATGCAATGAGATTATTTAGTGGGACACTCTCCTCCATTCTTCTTTTTCTATTAATATTTTCCTCTAACCAAGAGTCAACTGAGAGGATGTTCAAAGCTAATTGGAGAGCTAATGTATCAAATAACTTCCTAGCCATCAGAGGAGTCTTGTTCTTCCTACTAGAGAAAGGTAATGTCATTTTTTTAGTTATAGAAAGTGTAGGAGGATTACCTTTGTCCATGGCTTGTGGCTTTTGTACAGTATCTTGAACTTTTTTATCAGCATCAGGTCTTCCCTCTGGCTAATTACTATCTCCATCTAGGTTGATATTTTGCACCATGAAGAGGTCTTTAGCAACAAATTTCTCCTTCTCTTTCTTGTTTTCTTTCTTTGCCTCAACATATCCATATTTACCTGTATTACATAGAGAACCTTCTCCATAGGTTGGAGGGATCTGAATGTTCTTTTCTGGAGGATTGTTTCCTCCTCCACCAACAGACTTTGATGGACCCACAGAGGTTGAAGTAGTAGTTGTTGCTGTAGAAGTGTTTGTTGATGTAGTTTGAGATCCACTTGACACACCTGCATATGAGAATGTAGCTCCCATCCACTTCCTTCTAGCCCTTGTCCATTTTACCACTGGCCTGAAAGGAAAAGCAACTAGTTGGGGTTTTCTAGTAAACAACTTACATTTTTCACAATTACCCACCCACTTATAGGCATCATGAAACATTTCTGGCAGATAGTACCATTGTCTTAAAATTTTGAATGTTGTAACAATAGAGGAGAAATGTCCTCCACATGCCTCATCGCGAAAAGCCTTTAACATCTCAACTTGGATTTCCTTATCCACACACCTTAAGAAGGTGTCATCAATAGCCTTCTTATACCAAATGTCATTATGTATAACATACTTCAAGGCTTTAGTTCTTAAATCCCTTCTTTGTTTGGCACTTAATCCTTCTGGACATTCACCACAAGTAAGAAAATATGTAATATTAGAGAACTAGGGGTCCTAGAAAATTACCATGCAGACCCTAGGGATGTCTTATGTTTCAAAAAAGTGCACTAGTGCACAAAGGATGATCAAAATTTGATATTGATTAGATATGAATGCAACTAATCTATCTGAAGGCACTTTCAACACAAGGCTCCTCTAGGCACCATTAGGAGTTGACGACTCCATATATGGAGTCGTCAACTCCTAATGGTGCCTAGAGGAGCCTTGTGTTGAAAGTGCCTTCACCAAATCCCCACTTGGAAAATAGGGGTCATGAGTATGCTAGAGGATATTGTGTACTAATGAAGGCCATTTTCCAAAACAACATCATTTTTTTCAAGATGCCCCAAAAAGAATTCATGGTTTCTTAGTAACTTCCTAAAATATATTGAAAACTTCACCAAATTCCCATTTTGGAAAATAGGGGTCACAGGTATGCTAAAGGATATTGTGTACTAATAGAGGTCATTTTCCAAAACGACATCATTTTTTTTAAGATGCCCCATAAATAATTAATGGTTTCTTAGTAACTTCCTAAAATATTCAGAGGTGGAATCCTTTCCAAAATACTTTCATAATTTCACCAGATCTCTACCTCCTTGGAAAATGAGATAACAAGCTTGCAATCAAAATACAATGCACTTAGAGTATCCAAATTCTAAAGCAACACCTTTACTGCATTAGGAATACTTCACAAACTTTTCTTCATGCTCACCATACTTCTTATTACTCCTAAAATGTGAATCCAACAAAAAAGGCTTGCCATTTAACCAAATTCATGCACTTTGAATTATTTTTCAAGGTACGCTACCAAAGCAAGCGGAGGCATAGGGCTATCTTCCAAAATGATGAAGACTGATTTGAAATTGGTTGATCTAATTTATTAATTTGCTCAAGATTCCTACAAATACCTCAGGGGAGAGATCTTGTTGAGATCAAAGCTTCAAAACCTTTCAAAATACTGATTTCAAAAAATCAAGTTCTTAGCTTTGTGAGGGGCCTTGAAAGAAGGCAATTTTTTAAATAGTAGGGGAATATTCAACTTGATCTATCTGACTTAGAATGAGCATAGACTGAACACAAATTGATGTTTCAAAGGAGAATCAAGCTTTCTTCTCATCTGGGAAAGCGCATCAACATTTTCCCAACCACATCTATATCACCTAGCCGATTGACATTCATATTATTTGCTCAATTCCCACATAGGAAAGCTTAAAGAAATAAATGAGAAGGAAAACCACTTATTGTCTATCTAGACTTGGACATACACTACTTTGCATTGATTTAGCACTAAACTAGAAGCGTAAAATAGCAAGACTGAAAGTCTGGCAACAATTAGCTTTGACTAGGGACATAGCCATGCAAAAGCCTACATAGGAACCTAGCATCTTTATTCTCGCACGACAATAATGACAAACACAGGAAATAAAACAACATCAAATACATAGCCGAAAGAAAATAAAGGCAAGAAGGGAAAAAAAGTAGACTAAGCTAACAAACGCACCAGGAAAGCAAACCTACACATGTATGCGTGTAAATGTGGCCTCTATTAACACACACACTTCAACATGGTCTTTGTATGCAGATTCATCCCGAGATAAACATGAGATTGTTCATTCGAAACCAATCCAACAAGATAACCTGTTGCCTTCTATCTAAAGGGATTTTGCTTATTAGATATCCTCAGATTCGAGGTGTAAGCAACCAGACCCTCTAAGAATGAAGGATTTAAAGAAATGCAACTAATCTAAATGAATGTTCAAAGTATTCTAAATGTGTTACGTAATTAAGCTAAGAACATGTAAAATGAACTAGATTAAGCATATGCATAATTAAACTAAATGAGATTAAGCTAGGAGTATAAATATGCACAAATATGTGAGCTAAGTGAGTATGAATTTCAACAGCAATTCGATATCAATTCAATTCAACCTCCTGTAATGAGGAATTATGAGTCCCTTAAATAGAATTCCTGGAATCCATCAACGGGTGAGATTAACTTTCATTGGAGAGTGATAAGCATTTAAAAGATTATCTCCAGAATGGAGCTTAACCTTTAAGGATCCAAACAAAACATCTAGATACTCAAGATTGATAAGCATTTAAAAGATTATCTCCAGAATGGAGCTTAAACTTTAAGGATCCAAATAGAACGTCTAGATACCTGAGATTGATAAGCATTTAAAAGATTATCTCCAGAACGGAGCTTAACCTTTAAAGATCCAGATAGAACACCTAGATACCTGAGATTAAAAAAAGATAGCAATATCAAATTATAAGTCATAGAATCATCCCCAGAACGAGGCTTGATCCTCAAGAATTGGGGTTTAGACTGTCCCAATACCTGTCCATCAAACTCTAAGAAGAGTTGTTATAAGATTGATCAATTGATGAAAAGATAAAATAGATAGCAAAGATGCCAAATAGAAGGGGGATGGGATGCCCTGAGTGATGAGATGCCCCAAGTGACAAGGACATAAGATAGGAACAAGATGCCCTAAGCGATGAAGATTCAAATTGATTTGAAATTCAAGTTCCATAATGTAATCATCCTGCCCCCTTGGGAGCGAAATCAAAAGCTGACACACCAGAAATATGATATAAGAAAAATGATGAAAGATATAGAAGAAATCCAAGGTTTAGCAGAATATAGAAGAGATCAGAACAATCAAGAGAAAATTTAGAATCGATTTGCAATGATTTGAAGGTCCCGAAGACCAAGTTTGACCAAAAGTTGACTAGATTTGACCATAGTTGACTTGAGTTGACTTTTTCAAAAATAAATTTGAAAAACATGAAGAATTTTGAGTTGAAAAGATTCCAAGAATCAGAAAGTATCAAAAAAATTTGGACTGCACAAGCATTCGATTGCGTCGGTCCCAAACTTTTAAAATGCATTTTTGAGGCTTTGAGGTGTGTCAAATTTTGAATTCGATCCCAAAAATGGATTTAGAATGGTCAAATTAGCCAAGGGATGGTTTTTGCGCAAATCAAAGCACTTTGAAAAATTAGGTCAACAGCTATATAAGGGCCCAAGGGGTCATTTTCAAATCATTTGTGCATTATTGTGAATAATAGCTCTGAGAGGAAGATGGCAGTGAATGTGAGAGATCATCGTTTTGAGCGCTCTCGATGACACAACCAGCCAACAGACTATGGACCTCTAGTGAGTCAGCAATTTCCCACCTTCGTACTTTCATTTGCATGTATTACGATGTCATTTATCACATTTTTAGCATGTTTTAGAACTTGATCAATCAGTCTTCGCACGAGATTGTCCTTTCTTGCGCGAAGACAATCTCTTCTTGCATGAAGAAACTGGACCCATTGTTTCTTCGTGTGCAGCTATGGGTGTTCTCGCACGGGAGATACCCACTTCTTGCGCGAAGAGCGAGAAGTCTCACTCAATCTTTGCGCAAGAGACTTTCGTTCTTCACACAACAAAGAGATTGCTCGCATGAAGAAATGAAACTTCGCACAAGATCTTGAAATCTTCGTGCGAGATCTTTAGATCTACACAAGAAAATCTGTGACAGCGGAGATGAATTTTTCATTTTCGGGCATGAAATTTGCATTTTTTGTCTACATTGTTTTGTCGTTTCGACCCGATACTGATAATTTGCTTGTCATTGTTGTTTGTGTGTGTGCAGGAGGTTTTCGATGATGTGTCATTTAGATCGCACTATCCACCGTATGGAGATTTGTTTCAGAGCCTTAATGATGCTGATAGGGCACATACCGCTCAATTGGGCTTATCTTCTCTATGTCAGATCCCAGCAGTGCTGGTGAATCACAGCCTTGGTGGAGCGTTTCCATTCGAAGATGAACACCTTTCACCTGCTAGTGGGGGAGATGATCATCACCCCAGAGGACATATGGAGGATACTCAGGATCCCATTCCATGGAGCACATGTGATTTACGATGTGGTGCCTTGAGCAGGTATAGAGGCACTATCTATTGTGTTCAAGAGGGAGCTACCGAGGGGTCGAGCCATTAGTTGGGATGAGCTCGTGCACACCTATGGGTGGACACACAGATTGGCATCAGTGTTGGCGATATTTATGAGCTACTTTTTAGTGCTAGATAGGGGGCAACATGGCTTAGAGTGTGGTTGGGGGGTCATGCTTTGACGGATGCTAGAGGCCCCTAAGATATTTGGGTGGGGTCAGTGCATGTTGGCCCATATGTTCCATGAGATGCACGAGATAGTCTTCCATGGAAAGAAGACTATGGCAACAGGAGTCTATGTTTTGCAGATCTAGGCATGGGAGCATCTTCCCATATGTAGGCCCATTCATAAGGATGCTTGAGAGCCTATGGAGCCGTATATTTGCAAGTATCAGGGGCATATTACCCAGGTCTTCCTAGGTAAGACAGAGCACTGTCGAGCACATCTCGATGACCTGGTCTCCATTGTATGGTGGCCCTAGCAAGAAACAGAGGATTGGGATGACACCCCGAGGGAGCTAGGTTAGATGTTTTGTTCACGATCACTGTTAGGCCAAACTTCACAGATCATAGAGCAGTTCATGATTTCACGGGTGTGGCAGCAGTATGGTCGACCACGGGACATCTTACAGGAGTATTGTGCCTATGCCAGACTGGCGAAGGATGTAGAGCAAGGGTGGCCCCTACAACTGGACCCAGGGCGATCCATGATAGATGTGCACAACTTGGTTGCGATATAATGGGACTATCTCTTAGAGATAGTAGATGCAGGGGTGATGCCTGCATATTAGGATCATTTGATCAGTCACCCATTTTCGAGGTTCACAAATCCTTTAGGGAGAGTAGGCCAATTCAAGAGCAAGTACCAGTGCAACAGCAGCAGGCTCCCTCATTGTAGGGACCACAAGCTCCATGACCAGAGGTGCAGCATAGGGTGAGGTAGGTAAAGATCCCTACATGATAGATGAGATCAGAACCAGGGGCTGGAGGTAGTGGAGTAGAGCACGGTCAACGACGAAGGCTGAGGACTAAGGAGCAGACACCATAGCAATAAGCACCACCGTAGTAGCAAGCTCCTGAGATACTAGATGAGGATGTGCCTGATCAGCCTGTCACTGGGACATCGGACATAGTGCGATGCCATCGAGAGCAGATTCATAAGGCCTCCCGGTAGTTGGGAGAGCTAATACAGGTAGTTGTCCATGATGCACAGCTGGTGGAGTGACAACGGGAGATCGATTGGTGGAGAGAACACACCAAGACAACTGAGCGGAGAGTAGAGACATTGCAGGATGAGGTCCACTTACAGTCAGCCCGGGCAACATATTATTTTGCTGCATATTCGACAATGGTGCATGATAAGGATTTGTAGGTACATTGATTTTCTCAGTATGCACAAGAGTCAGGGGCACACAACCTTTTGCGAAACCTGACATGCCACCACCTCCTCCTCCACCTGCTGCTCCTGCTCCTGCTCCTCCTAGAGACTAGAGTACAAGGCAAAGTTAGATGCTATGTACCTAGCTCTTGCTTTTTGATCTCTGGCTATGTATTGATTGGTGTGCCAGCACCATTTTGTATCATTTTGATCGATAGCACTTGAGTAGTGCCCATTTTTGTACTGACCCATTTTTTTGATAGATATATATACATATATACGAGATTTTGAGCCAAGTATCATCATGTACACGTCGTTGTCTGTGTCTGCTTCACTTTGATGTACATGAGATGTCAATATGATGATTATGAGATGTATGTTTTACTTTGATATGAATGTATATGTATTTTGATGTGATGTTATGTGATTATGAGCATGTAGAGTAGATATTATGAGTATATGGATGCAATGCATATGGAAATGGATTGACATCTCATGTGGTGTTGCATGTTTTTCTTGACAGTGACAAGTATTTCATTAAGGAGTGTGAATCGATGAACCAAATGTTTGTGTAGCTGTGGAGAAACTTGATATGTTTGAAGATGCTCCCAATCCTTCCTCACACAGGGGAGAAATAGAATCACAACCGAATTGCGTGCTTATGCATGTGAAGCATGTAATGCAAGACTTATGTTATATGCAACCCTAGGTTTGGTTACCAAGCCTCAACAATTTATCATCACTAGATATAGAACAAAGCTCGTATGTTATACAATTCCCACTGACATTGCAATCATGGGAATATGAATAGACCATACATCATAGGTTTGTCAGGATTAAATGTAAGCATTCAAGGCACAAGAAGCCAGAATAACTAGAACATTTATCCCTTTTAATATAGCAAGTTAATTATAAGAATCAAAGCATAAACGCTAGGATGACCAAAATGTTGCTTGCATGACAGGCACACCAAACACACAAGAGATCCATCTTATGCTAAGTATTCAGTAAGTATTCTATCTGCAATGACCCTTGCATTCATAACCTGAGATAGAAAGTGTTAGATATACTTGTAGTGACCCATACATTCACTTAGCAGGACAAGTATCAGTATTTACTATAGCATAAAGATTTCACTCTAACAAACAAGGAGAAGAACCAATGTTATTGACGTATTCATATAAAAGGAGTCGAGGTACACATGGTCATCCAATATGAGATGGAGACTCTTATAGTGGACACCCCTTTTATAGGAATATATCAACTTATTGGAACTAAACCACAGACAGAAAGCAAAGAAAAGATCATGCCCCTAGTTATTACTTCTCTAGTTGAAGATGACATCATCGAGTTGCTTGAGGAGATATGATAAATCAAAACATAGCAAACAAAGAAAATGCTTAGCATATCCAAACAAGTAGATCATTTTTGAGTTCAATATTTTTGAGATTGATGTCAAGTGTCAATGTCCAAAACATGTTTGAAAGAAATCTCTTCAGTAGGGTGACAACAGTAGGAAGATGTAGTCAGAATGACTGGTGACTGAGGTCAAAGGGGAATCTTCATGATGAAGAACCTAAAAAGGATTGAGTGATAGTAGATAGACACAGCCCAGATGACTGGTGGTTGACACAAGAGAGATCTTCCATAAAGGAATCTGAAGACGTGACCCAAGTAACAATAGACAGATACAGCTAAAACAACTGGTGACTGTTGCAAAAGAGATTCTATGAGGAGAATCTTTGAAAATGAGGGACATTAGCAACAGTAGGCAGATGTAGTGAGGAGCACTGGTGACTATTGCGAAGGAGATTCTATGAGGAGAATCTCAAAAATAGTGACACTGGCGACAATAGGCAGATGTAATGAGGACCACTGGTGACTATCGTGAAGGAGATTCTATGAGGAGAATCTCAAAAATAGTGACACTGGAGGTGAATGCCCCTGATCTGTGATAAGACTCAATCCATGGATACATGAGTGGAAAGCAAGAAAAGCAGGAAAGTAAAAGCATGAAAGTGATTGTACAGAATAGCTAGAAGATGCGTTGCAAGATGGAGCATTGGGAACAAGAGGCGTCTGTTTAACAGGTTTTCACCTTCTTGACAGAATTTTCCCTTTTTTGTTACCATGATACCTGTTTCTAGGTTTTCACCAATGGCACTTTTCTTGTTTTTCATTTTTTTTGTTTTTTTCTCTTTTTGAATTTTTTTTTTTTGGTATTTTGATTTTTTCAATTTTTTTGGTGTTACCAAGGTGCCTATTGCTAGGTTTTCACCAAGGTAACAATTTTTTTCAAGACTTTTTCTGATTTTTAGGATTTTTTTTCAAGACATATAGATATGTACAAAGAGCTTACTGATATTAGATCAATTATAAAATCGCTTTAAGTGGAGAGTATTGACAGGTTCTTTAAGCACTTCTCCTTTAGTTGTGGAAAGCAAATAGGTGCCAGATCCATATACTGCAGTAATAATGTAAGGATCGCGCCAATTCGATTCAAACTTTCCTTTTAGGACTCGCTGTTGTTGATTCTTAAGGTTCTCTCGTAGGACGAGATCACCCAGCTAGAAATCACGTGGCTTGACCCTCCGATTGTAGCTTCTTGTCATTCATTGTTGATATGCTCGCAAATGATCACATGCCATGTCGTCATTCATCCAATAACACAAGCTCTTGAAGCCAAGCTATCCTATAGTCATCATCAGTAATAAGACCCTTCATAGAGATTCTCAAGGTAGGAATCTCGACCTCTATTAGAAGCATAGCATCTGTGCCATACACCAAAGCAAAGGGAGTCATGCCAGTTGGGGTCCTGATGCTTGTCTTATATGCCCACAGGGCTGGATTGATCTGTAGATGCCAGTCTCTCCCCGATTTGCTGACTATGCGATGAAGGATTTTGAGGATCGTCTCATTGGATGCTTCATCCTGACCATTACCTTAGGGATAATAAATGGAAGACCAATGTTGTGTGATTTTGAATTTCTTGCATAGTTCCTCGAGGTCTTTGTTCTTGAATTATCCTCCATTTTCAATAATGATTAAGGACGGCACACCATATCTGTAGATGATGTAGTTTGTGATAAAAAGTGCTACAGTTTTTCCATTGGTAACTGCGAGAGGTATAGCCTCTACCCACTTTGTGAAGTAATTTGTAGCCATAATGATGAAAGTATGCCCATTAGAAGAGGTTGGGTGGATCTATCCCACCAAGTTGAAGGTCCATTATTGAAATGGCCATGTTGTAGTAGAGGGAATCAGCTCTCTGGCTGGAGTGTGGATTAGATTCCATGTAGCTAACACTGCTTGCAAGACCTAGCATACTTGATAGCTTCTTGCTCCATTTTGGGCCAATAGTAACCAACTCTAAGGAGTTTGCGAGCTAGTGTCAGGCCATTGGAATGAGATTCGCAAATGCCCTCATGAACATCAATTAGTGCGCGTTTGAAATCTTTAGGTTCTAAACACCTAAGGAGTGTTCCGTCGAGACCTCTCCTATACAAATCGTTAGCAATAATGACATAGTGTGAAGCATTATGGATTAGATAATGTTTCTCATTCCAGGTCAAACCTTCCAGAATGGTTTGATTGTGGAGATAGGAATAAATGTAATGGTAGCGGGATGATTCTTGTCCTATAACAGAATATATCATCTTAGAATCAGGGGTGTCGTAGGCTGGGTAGTGTAACGCTTCCACCAAGAACTCATGTCGGAGATCATTTTTAGGCATTTGTAGCAGGGAGGCCAGAGTGGCCATGGCATCAACTGCTTTATCATCTACTTGTGGAACTTGCTGAAAGGTGATGTGTGCAAAATACTTCTTTAAGTCATCAACCATGCGCTTGTAAGGAATTAGTTTCTCATCCTTTGTTTGGTACATATCATTAACCTAGTTGATGACAAGCTGAGAGTCACCAAAGATATCTAACTGATTCACTCTCCATTCAGCTACAATTTTCATGCCATTGATCAAAGCCTCGTATTCAACAATGTTGTTTGTACAAGGAAATAGAATCTTGTATGCTTTGGGCAATGAGTATCTCTGTGGTGTAATAAAGAGTAATCCACCACCAGATCCTTGTTGTGTGAAGGACCCATCAAAGAACATAACCCATGTGTGGTGTGTTAGTGTCATAATTGACTCATCTGGAAAATTAATGTTCATTGGCAGAAGACTTTGTATGGGTGCATTGGCTAGCTGGTCTGCAATTGCCTATCCCTTTATAGCCTTGTGTTCAACGTATTGAATGTCAAACCCACTAAGTATCATAACCCATTTAGCCAATCTTCCTGTGAGAGCTGCCTTACTGAGCAAGTACTTTAGTGGATCTATTTTAGCCACGAGCTACATAGTGTGAGCAAGCATGTAGTGTCTCAACTTCTGGTAAGAAAAGACAACTGCCAAGCAAGCTTTCTCAATAATGTTATATTTCTTCTCATAAGAGATCAATGTCCAACTTAAGTAATAAATAGCCCTTTCTTTGTTGTTATTGTCTTCCTGAGCCAACAGGATTTTGAAAGACATTTTAGTGGCTGAAATGTATAAAAGTAAAGGCTTGCCATGAATAGGAGGCATCAGGATTGGTGGATTGACAAGATATTGTTTGATCTGTGTTAAGCTTTGCTCACAATCCTGGCTCCAATTAAATTTTACACCCTTATGTAAGGTCTTTGTGAAGGGTTGTGATCTATCTGCCAATTGTAAGATAAACTTGCAGATAGATTGGAGCCTTCCCTGTAGTCCTCTCATCTAGCTGATGTTCTGAGGTGGTGGCATGTCCATTATTGCTTGTACTTTCTTTGAATCTACTTCAATTCCTTTTGCAGAAATAATGTATCCCAACAACTTCCCTGATGTGACACCAAATGCACATTTCTTAGGATTGAGCCAAAGACTAATTTTTTCCATACGATCTAGGATGGGCCCCAAATCTTGCAGATGAGTATTCCATTTAGCACTTTTGACCAAGGTATCATCAACGTAGTCTTCCATGGTCTTATGCATCATATCATGGAAAATTGTAGTAATAGCCCGCTGATATGTAGCACTAGCGTTCTTCAAGCCAAATGGCATTACATTCCAACAAAAGGTTCTCCATGCACATGTGAAAGTCATTTTCTCCTAGTCTTCTAGTGTAATTTTTATCTGATTATATCCAGAAAAACCATCCATAAGTGAGTACATCTCATAGCCAACCGTCATGTCCATGATCATATCAATATTAGGGAGTGTAAAGTCATCTTTAGGACATGCCAAGTTAAGATCACAGAGATCTGTACAAACCCTGATAGATTTATCGTGCTTGGAAATTGGAACAATATTGGATATCCATTTAACATAATCAATTGTGCGGATGAAGCTAGCTTTTAGAAGTTTCTCCAGTTCTGCTTTGACAAGCAATGCAACATGAGGATGCATTTTCTGAAGCTTCTGTTTAACTAGTTTGATGCCTGGTGCTATGGACAAGTGATGCATGATAAGATCAAGATCTAGCCCTGGCATGTCAGAGTATGTCCAAGAAAAAATTCTTTTCTTTTCTTTGAAAAAGGTAATGAATTCTTCCTTTTCCTCAGGTGACAATGATTGTGCCTGATGTATCATATGAGGATGTTCTTCTGTGCCTAGGTTAATTGACTATGTTGGCTCTATTAACACTGATGATCTCTCCTGAAAGTGACTAGGCAGTGCATCAAATATCTCATCTGCGGGTGCCTCAGAGAGGTTTTCACCCTTGGATACGTCTTTTGTTTTTACTTTTTTGGGTTCCGACACTGCCACAATGTGGTTTTCACCACCGACCCTTTTGCATTTTTTTCTTTTTAATTATATGACTAAGATATTTGATTTCAGCCTCAGTCATGTTGACACTCTGCTCATTGGTAGAAGACATTATAGGTTCAATAGCATTTAGGTAATAGGCGAGAGCATAGTCATTCTGGAACGTGGGGATTTTGCTAGATGAATTAGGGTTCCAGTCTATAAGCTTGGGATGTGTGAGTGACAGAGTAGTGGTTGGTTCAATTACGTTCACAGTATAGTCACTAAGTGCTTGAACTAGTAATTTGAGACCTTCGATGACATCATCCACAGGTGTGTTCAAACACCTCTGAGTATGAATGACAGCAATTGGCAACTCTAGGACACTAGTTAGATCAGACCCATGTGACTTAACCCTAGACGTTTCACCCACTTCAATTTGGTTTTCATAGGCATGCACTTGATCAATGTCTTTATCAATAGTTGCTTCTGAAAGAGAGTCAAACTCATATTCCTTAGAGTTAGTGCTGCATGGCGAGAGACTATAGAACTCCCCAATAATGATAGGGACATACTTGCCTTCATCCTCTGGGTTCTTACACA
Source organism: Cupressus sempervirens (assembly GCA_028749045.1). Classification (NCBI taxonomy): domain Eukaryota; kingdom Viridiplantae; phylum Streptophyta; class Pinopsida; order Cupressales; family Cupressaceae; genus Cupressus; species Cupressus sempervirens. The sequence goes on from CM053791.1 coordinate 617,211,468, forward strand.
AATACTCAATATGGAATGACTAACCAGATTCTCCCTTTTCTGAATGATATTTGAGTAGCTCAGTATTGACCTCAGAAGAGTCACTAGTATCATCCACAGTTCTAACACGTGGCACAAAGTCATCTGGCTCAGCAAAGAATTTAGCGAGGTCATGAGGAATAGGATGAGGATAGGAATCCTCATCATCAGATTCTTCCTCTCGAGTATCTGACTCAACTTGTGACTCATTTTCAAATGAACTCCTAGGTGTTGGTATGAATTTATTTGGTCCCAAATGGAAAGGAACCTTCTTAAATCCTAGACCAGTTGTATAATTGTTGCTTTGAGCCGTTTCTTTGATAGGATCAATTAGGCCATTGTTATTACACCCAATAGGGCTAGTTCCCTTGTAACCAAAATGCTTCATAAGCCTAAGACCAGGCCCATATTTCTTAGGAGTGTTTTCTTGAGCTTGCTTTGTTAGGTCCACTGGAGCCTCTTCTCTATAAAGCCATGCTGCAATGGCTCTATTTTCACTTTCATCCTCTAAGGGCACTGTAGCCTTGACAAAAGTGCCATTATACTTGGTCTGAGGTGTCAGCACGAACAAATTCTTTGCCTTTGAGGGTCTCCTGTAATGACGAGGAGATTCTAGAAGAGATTTCAATGATAGCATTGGTTCAATGTGATACTCTCTCATGCCAGTTTCTTTCAGTTTGAATGATTGCTCAATTTGTTTCAGCTTATTCTCATGATAATCAGTGGATTCACGGTTAGCAAGGACAAAAGTTTCAGCAGCTTTGAGCATATTGCAAGTGTAGCTAGTAGTGGCAATTTGAAGCCATGAAATGGAAACTTGATGCATTGGTGGTATGTGGATGGCACAACACACATCTCATGTATCCATGGTCGTCCTAACAGAATGTTGTAAGCCAAGGGAATGTCAAGCACCTGACAGGTGACATCCCTTTCTATAGGACCGGCGCGAATGGGTAAAACCACAAGACCTAGAGACTTTTGTTCCACTTCGTCATACACTTTGATAGTGATCTTTCATTGAGGATCAATAGAGTCCTTAGAATAATTCAATTATCTGAGAAGAGTAGTAGAGACAATGTTCAGGCTAGCACCATTATCAATGAGTACCCGATGAACACGTGTCTGATGGATCATAACCTCAATGTGTAGAGATTGATTGTGTGGGTGACTCAGCAAGTTATCATCCTCCTCAGAGAAGGTCATAAGATAAGGTGAGGTCAGGTGACCTACCATGGATTGGAATTGCTCAAGATCAAGATCTTGAGGAACATTTGCCTCACCGAGGGCTTTGTCCAAAATCTTCCTGTGAGCAAGTGAGATTTTAAGTAGCTCAAAGATGGAAATCTGAGTATTAGTTCATTTCAATTGATCGAGAACACTATAACTAGTTGTCGTCGAGTTCATTGTGAGTTTTGAACCTCTAGATGGACTGGCAAGGCTTTGTCTTTGTGTTGTTCAAGATCGAAAGTAGAAGGCACAGGGCCTTTGAGCACCAACTTGGCGTGAGAGTGGGTGACAGCATTAGCACAGTGTTGCGAGGGCGTATTATCCATTACGTTGAGAGTAGGGCCCCTCAAGACAAATGGTGTCTTAGGCTTGTCGTTATTTTGTTTGCCCTTAATGGTAATAACATCGTAATATTAAGAATCCATAGGTTCAACCATGTTGATGACATTGTCATTATTGGAATATGCATAGTTGACCTTGTTGTTGGATTGTGGTTTCAAAGTCTCTCCTTCTTCATAAGCTGGGAAAGGCTCTTTGAACGCCTTGTGGTCTGAGTTTTTGTTATGTCCATCTACCACAAGATCACCAGCATCAATCATGTCCTGGACTTTACAGCGCAAGTTTATGCAGTTGCTAGTTTTGTGTCCCTTATTTTGGTGATACTCATAGAATGAGGTTTTATTCCACCATGGTGGACATGGTTGTGGATCATAGGGACGAGGATTGTCCATTAGAGAAATAAGCTTGTGTTGTAACAATGTTCTGTAAAGTACAACCAAAGGTTCACCCAAAGGTGTGTATTCTTGCTTAGGGCGTGTGGCCCAAAAATTTCTTGATTTGTTCCCGGATGTCTTGTTGTTGAGAGGAGGTTTCTCAGTATTTTTGGCCACTTTGAGGTCATCTATGAGATTAAATGCCGCTTTAGCAAGTTTGGGAGTGACATTGTCAATGACTCCATCATGTACAATTTCTCAGTTCTTGTTGACATATTTGGTTTTATCCCTGTTGGAAGTAGAACCTTGTTTTGCGTCCTTCTGGAGAGTAAGTTCACCTTTCTTGACCATAAATTCCTTAATGCGGATAGCCTGTGTGATCATGTCTTCAAAGGTACATGGACCTTGAAGTTGGACTCTATATCTAAAATTGGGTAAAAATGTCAAGCTTCTCTATTTCTGGAATTTTACGGGAATACTTAGTGTATAGTTGTCTCCACTATTGGAGAAATGTGAGAAAAGGTTCTCCAACTTTCTACTTAAGGTTGCATAGATCTCGAATATTGACAGGGTGTTGTGTGTTATGAGAATACTGCTAGAAAAATAGATTGGCAATTTCATCAAACATCTTGATACCAGGAGGTAAATGTGAGAACCACTCCAAAGCTTGACCACCTAGGCTTCTAGGGAATAAATGCATGAGGTATGTTTGATTGTGTATAAACTCCATAGACAAAGCACCAAATTCCCACAAGTGCTCTTGATCAGTAGTACCAAAGTACTTATCGTACTTGGGTAGCTCTACACCTCATAGGAAAGGTGGCATGTTTATGCTTTTGTCAAATGGAAAGGGACAAAGAGCATCCAATGTGTATGTTTTCGTGGGTTTCTCTTTCTCATGCATCATCTGAGCTAGTTGGTCTTGCATAATTTTCAATTGTTTTTGGAGTTTAGAAGTCTCAGTTTCTTCTTCAGGCATGATAATGGTTTCCACATTGAAATGAGAGGGCAACTTAGCTCCCTCTTGGGAAAGTTTGAGAAAGTACTTTTCTTTTTCTTCATTGAGTAGGATTCCCATGACCTTTTGAAAGTTTTTGTCTCTTTAACATTTTGCTATGTGTTTAGAGAGTATTTCCACCTCTTCCTGTTCCTCATCGGTGTCGTGGTCTTTCTCTGTCTCTTTGTTATTTCTGGGTGGTTCTTGATGTCGACTATAACTACCATGTTCAGGTTCATGATTAGTCACTGTAGGAACATGTTCAGTTTTAGTCTGTTGCATTTCAAAAGGTCCTTTGAAAGAGGAGTTAGGCATCGTTTTTGGTGATACAGGACCTCTACCTGTCTCAGTGTCCTCTTGGTACAAAGGATTCCTAATTTGTTGCAAGTTTATGGAAAATGTTCATTGAATTCAAGGTGACCTAATAGGTGAGGGAGATCATGAAGATGCCTCAATAGCTGAACTAGATACAGATTGTGTAATGAAAGGTAAGCAACCTCTACCATGATTATGACCCCTAACACGACCTCACCTAAGTCTAAGAGGATAAAACTGGTGGTTTGATCGCAAGGGTCAAAGTTTTTGATTTCCCTCCCAAAGAGCATACTCCTCTACCTTACTTTCTCGCCCAAACATGCAAAACAAGTTGATTTACTGACTTAGCTTAATCAATCCAGACTTATCCTTTCTCAAGATTATGGTTCCCTAAAAGGAAATCATCATCTCTTCATAGAAAAGGACCCCTACTAGAGAACCACTAAGCCACTTGCCTTCTTCAAAATGTCGTCTTTCAGAAGTTTCTAGGTTTCTGATTCACCCTTGGTCATGACCTCCAAGTGATGAAGAGCATAATCCCCTATTCTTCTGTCTTGCACCCTAGGAAGTTCAAAAGCCCCTAATCAATCTATGTTTGGAAATCAATAAATAAGACACGTTGTTTTGTGGGTTTTAAAATTGGTCTTCGTCAAACATATCTTTGGCAATCGTCCTGCAGGAAAATCGTTAATACATGTTTGAGTGGGTTGTATAAGGAATCTTCGACAAATCGTCCTGCAAACAACAGTTAAGATGCAAAAGATCAAAGAAACAAAGCAACACAAATTCCAAGAAAAGTACGTTAAGGAAATTGAGTAAATTACAAAGTGAAAATGCCTGAAACAGAGGTTGCTATTACAAGATCTCATGTGAGATCTCCAGCAAAGCCGTGCGAAATCTTTTTATAGCCCGTGTGAAGAAATAAGGTGTCGCGCGAAAAATTGCATGCTCGGGCACTTTCTTGTGTGAACCGAAAAGAATCTTTGTGTGCAGATTTAGAATCCTCGTGCAAAAATGAATTATCTCGCGTGAAGATTTGAGAATCTATACAAAACTATATGGACAGAGAGCTTGAAAATTAATTTTAAAAAATGCAGAGAAGGCCTGAGAAATTGATTTTCTTGGCCCCACAATGGGCGCCAAAATATATGCGTGTAAATGTGGCCTCTGTTAACACACACACTTCAACATGGTCTTTGTATGTAGATTCATCCCAAGATAAACATGAGATTATTCATTCAAAACAAATCCAACAAGACAACTTGTTGCCTTCTATCTAAAGGGATTTTGCATATTAGATATCCTCAAATTCGAGGTGTAAGCAACCAAATCCTCTAAGAACGAAGGATTTAAAGAAATGCAACTAGTCTAGATGAATGTGCAAAGTATTCTAAATGTGTTACATAATTAAGCTAAGAACACATAAAATGAACTAGATTAAGCATATGCATAATTAAACTAAATGAGATTAAGCTAGGAATATAAATATGCACAAATATGTGAGCTAAGTGAGTACGAATTTCAACAGCAATTCAATATCAATTCAATTCAACCTCTTGTAATGAGGAATTACGAGTCCCTTAAATAGAATTCTTGGAATCCATCAACGGGTGAGATCAACTTGGATTGATGGTCAGGATTGAAGTAAAGATTCAGTTAAGATGGAAACTTCCTTGTGCAGATGAAGTGAATTGTTTCTGATCTGAGTGTGATGAGCAGTCAATTGAACTTGCCACGAGTGAGAGAGTAAGTTAACTAGATTGATTCTAATTTTGAGAAGTAGTTCATTTGAAGTTTCCATTTAGAACTGAAGAGGAGATTTTAGGAAAAATATTTAATGTAATAAAATGATATATGCTCTCATAAATACCTTTTTTATTTAATTAAATAATTTTATATAATTAATTAGGAATGACTTCCTATTTAATTAAATAACTTTGTTTAATTAATTAAAATAAGCATATTTATTAAATTAAATAAATTTAAGCCTATAGTACATTAGCCTTAGGATATAATTTAATTTAATAAAGTATGAATACTTTTGATTAAATTTAATTTAAATCAAATAGGTTTAATGTGGCTAATATGAGTGAGTACTATAGGGATTAAATAGAAACTATGATGAATGCAGATTGGGGTTTTCTACATCTGACAATCAAGTCAAGTAGTGATAATTACAATAAAAATTGCCTATTAGAATAGGTCTTAGGATTGGTTATAATAGACCAAAATTGGTATAATGGCAATGAGCCAATTTTGGGGTATTACAACATACACTAAAAACTATTGTAGGGGTTACCTGCTTTCCATTTTGAAGTAGGTACAACATCAAGTCTTGGCCATTGTAGGAATATGGCAAGACTTCTCTAGTGGGATAGGCCAATTTAAAAGCATTGTTTTGATTAACTTGTACAATCTTAAAAGGTACTTTCCATAGAGACTCAAACTTATGATGCATACCTTTTGGTTCTCATCTCTTATCCCACAACAAAACCACATCTTTGTCCATGAACCTTCTTGGCCTTGCTCTTTTATCAAACATACTCTTCACTTGCATTTGATGTTGAGTGATTTTATTTATGAGCTCTTCCCTTTCCTCTTGCAAGTGGATTAGGTACATGATTTTTTTTCACAAGCCCATCCTTAAATGTGTTATCTTCAATCACAGTCTTCAACTTACAGGTGGAAAGCTTTAGAGGTAGAGGTAGGTTAGCTTCAACTGGACATAGACCAATTTTAATGGTGAGATGCCAATAGCTTGCTTAGGTGTGGTTCTATCTACCCATAGAGAATCATGAAGCTTCTTGTGCCAATTCCTCTGGCTATCTGAGACTAACTTCTTCATAATGTTGACCGAGTTCTTATTACTTGATTCAGCTTGCTCATTTCCTTGGAGATAATAATAAGAAGAATGGCTCAATTGAATGCCATTATCATAAAAAAACTCAACCATCTCTAAAGAAGAAAAGTAAGAGGCATTATCCATGATCAATTTTATAGGTACGCCAAATCTAACAAAGATATGCTCCTTCAAGAATTCACATACAACTCTAGAAGTTATCTTCTTCATTGGCTTGGCTTCAACCCATTTGCTAAAGTAGTTTGTAGCCATTAATATATGAGTATTTCCTTATTTGAATGATGGGTTGATGGGGCCAACAGAGTTCAATCCCCACTACTAAAATGGAGCTTCAATTACCACTGGCCTGAAAGGCAAAGTAACTAGTTGGAGCTTTCTAGTAGACAACTTACATTTTTCACAGTTACCCAACCACTTATAGGCATCGTGAAACATGCTAGGCCAATAGTAGCATTATCTTAAAATTTTGAATGTTGTAATAGTAGAGGAGAAATGTCCTCCACATGCCTCATCATTGAAAGCCTTTAACATCTTAATTTGGATTTCCTTATCCACACACCTTAAGAAGGTATCATCAATAGCCTTCTTATATAAAACGTCATCATGTATAACATACTTTAAGGATTTAGTTTTAAATCCCTTCTTTGTTTGGCACTTAATCCTTTTGGACATTCACCATAAGTAAGAAATGTTGGATACAATTATTCAATTGTTTGTTGTCTTTGATGTCTCACAAATGTCATATCAGTCATCAGATAAAATCTATCGAGCTCACTAGGTCATCAAAGGAAATTTGGCTGAAACAGTTCTTACCGAGCTCACTCGATCATCAAAGCAAATTTGGCAGAAACAATTCTTACTGATCTCACTCGGTCATCAAAGGAAATGTGGCAGAAACAATTCTTACCAAGCTCACTCGGTCATCAAAGGAAATGTGGCAGAAGCAGTTCTTATCGAACTCTCATGAAGGAATTTAGTTCTTATAGAGTAAACTCGACAGCCAAAAGATTTTATGGATATTGCAATGTTAACTGAGTCACGAAGGTTAACTTAGGAAATTTCTGGAAGCAGTATTTACCGAGCAGGGTTGGCCAGTAAAGGATTTCATTGTTTTATGAAATAACATTTATTTGTTTAGAGTAATATTTGTAGTCGACTGATGTATGGTTTACTGGTAAATGTAACATGTAAATGGGTCGACTTGACAATCTGAATGGTATAATTAAGAGGTCAAGTTGCAAATTCTAAGTGTGAAGAGGAAGTGTGTGTGGAATTAAACTGTAATATGAAGACTGATTATTGTGGAAGCAAATTTGAAGGATGATCAAAGATCATTGAGGAGCAGCAAAGATATACTTGATCAAGGAGGATCTAATGATGCTGAATAGAGACCTATTGTTAGCAAATTCAATTGCATCTTGTTTAGGTCAATTCATTATTGCTTTCTAACCATTGTAGCAGTGATTTCAAATCTCTTAACAGAGTTGGTTTAACAACCATTTTGTAAATCCTCTAACAAGGTGACAGTTCTGTTGAATTGTTCTAAAGACCTCTAGCAAGGCCACTCCTAACAGGGTGATTAAATCCTCTAATAGGGTCACACCTAACAGTGTGTATTGTAACCTTTAACAAGATTGGCTCCTAATAGGGCTCACTTCAGAAGAGTGAAAAATTTGGTGACTAGTTACTTGGTGGTTTTTCCCATATTGGGTTTCCACGTTAAATCTGGTGTCTCTTGTGTTCATTCTATTTTCAATTGCATGCATGTTTTCTTGAAGATAAGTAATAGTTTAATTTATCGAGTTACAACATTTTTGTTATGTTTATCGAGTATCAGCAGTAATTGGATCTTTAAGACATCTAAGGGATCTGTGGATTAATTTTTGCAAGTAACTGATTCACCCCCCCCCCCCCCCTCTCAGTTACTCTACCTTTAATTCCAACAATTGGTATTAGAGCTTTTGGTGCTTATAGTAAAAGATTTCAAGGATCTAAGCTAAAGATCAAGATGTCTTAAAAAAGGGAAATTCCAAGACTTAACAGGGACAACTTCTTAGCATGTCAAGGATTGATGAGGCTTCATCTGGCTTCTATTGGTGATACAGGGCTAAAGTACCTTGATGAAAAATATGAAGAACCTTCTAGTACATTATCTGTCAATGATAGTGCTGAAAAGAAGACTCACAACAAGATGATGATAGATATAGCATTTGCTCTGAGTTATGAAGAATTTGATGACATCAAGGATTGCAAAACTACCTTTGAAATGTGGAACAAGCTAAAAGAGATCTATGGAGGAGATGATAAGGTGAGAAGAGCCAAAGCAGAAAGTTTGAGAGGACAATTTGATCAATGAAGATGAGAGAAGATGAAAACATTGCAAAGAATGTTGAAAGAGTTAAAGCATGTGTTAGTGCAATCAAAGCATCTAGAGGAGATATCAATGATGAGATAGTTATAAGTAAAGTTCTTAGAACTCTACTTTCCATTTATGCAATCAGAGTCTCTGCAATTCAAGAAAGAAGATTTGAGGCAAATCATAAAATAAATTTAGAGGCCATAGTTGGAAGATTGACTGCATTTGAGCTAGACAACTATGACAATTATGTTCTAGCTGTCAAGAACATTGAATCAACATTTGAAGCCAAGTTTTCACTCAAAGAAAAATAGAAAAAGATGAAGGATCCACAATCAGATAGTGATGGAGATCAAAACAAAGTTTAGACAGTGATCTTGAGGTGGTTGAAGCTCTACTAGCAAGAAAATATTCAAGAGGCCAAGGGAAATACAAAGGTAAGGTTCCTCTAATCTGCTTTTCTTATGAAGAAATTAGACATATTGTAGCTAGGTGCCCAAATAAGCAGAACAAAGATGAGAAGAAAGGTCACAAGTACAATGGAAAGAAAGGCTTCAAATCATTCAAGGACAAAGGTAAGAAAACATGTTTCATGGCTAAAGATTCTAATAATTTTGATGATGAAGAAGAAGATGAAATTATCTACATTGCTATGAAAGATGAATTTGATAATGATGAAGAAATGGCACTCATTTCTCATATGAGCAGAAATGATACATAGATCATGGATAGTGGTTGTTCTCATCACATGACTGGTGATAAAACTAAGTTTGAATACTTTGAAGACTATGATGGTGGCAGTGTAAGATTTGGTAACAATGAACCTTGTTGTATAAGAGGAAAAGGAAGAATCTCATTAACCAAAAAACTTGTATGTGATAATGCATATTGGGTAGAAGGACTAAAGCATAATTTGTTGAGTGTGGCACAACTACTCAATAATGGATTCAAAGTAGAATTTATGCATGGAAAAGAAAAATTGCTGGATGGAAAAGGAAAGCTGATTAGATCAGGCATTCAAACAAAAGGTAACTTATTTTATCTTGAACTTGGTGAATGTTCATGTTTCATTGCTCAAATTGAAGAAAGTTGGTTATGTCATAAGAGGTTATGTCATGTAAACTTTGACAACTTGATAAAGATTAGTAAATTGAAGAAAGTAAGAGGTATTCCTAACATGAAGAAACCTGAGGTAGGTCTATGCAAGAATTGTCAAATTGGTAAAATGGGAAAGACTAGTTTTAAAAGCAAGAACTATCAGACTGAAGAAGTTCTAGAAATTGTGCATACTAATCTGTGTGGACCTATTGGCATTGAAAGTTATACTGGTGAAAAATTCTTCATTCTGTTTGTTGATGATTATTCAAGAATGATGACTATCATGTGCCTAAGAGAGAAATCAGAAGCATTTGAAAAGTTCAAATGGTATTTGGCTAGAGTAGAAAATGAAATAGCCAAAAGACTGAAATGCTTAAGGTCTGATAGAGGTGGTGAATTCATTTCACAAGAGTTCAATACCTTTTGCATTGAAAGGGGAATCAAAAGATAGGTTTCAGCACCTGGAACTCTTGAACAAAATGGAATAGCAGAAAGAAGGAACAGATCTATCATGGATTGTGCAAGAACCTTAATGATTGAGAAAGGCATTGCTATCAAATACTGAAAGGAAGCTATCAAAACTGCAGTTCATACCTTGAATCGAGTACAGCTGAAAAAGGACTCATTCAAAACATCCTATGAGTTGTGGTATGGCTACAAACCCAATGTAAGTTATCTAAAAGTATTTGGAAGCAAATGTTAAATTTTGAAAGAATCTAGAAAAGGTAAATTTGATGTAAAAAGTGATGAAGGAATATTTTTGGGATACTCTTGCAAAAGAAAAACATATAGATGTTTGAACTTATCTACTCATAAAGTCATAGAAAGTGCACAGGTGAAAGTTGATGAGTTTGCAAAAAGAACAGAAGAAGAAAGCAAAAAGGAACTTGAAGACTACAGAAGATTTGTTTACATAGAACCTGATACAATGCCAAGTATACCTATTAATTAGGATTCCTCAACTCCAGAGTCTTCATTAACTGAGTCACAAGAAGTTCAAACCGAGTCAATACCTACTGAGCTGCAAGAACCCGAGTTGTAAACAGAAGCTACTGAGTTAGCATCTACCAAGCCCAAGCAACCAGAATCAAAACTAGAAGTTGAGACACAAAAGGATAAAAATGCAAGTCATTCAGAAGGCAAGGAGCCCATGTTAGCCAAGTATGTCAGAAAGCATCATGCACCAAATCAGATCATTGGAGATAAATCAGAAGGAACAATGACAAGAAGTAAGTTGAAAGGCACTTGTTTACTTGGTAATTTTGAACCTAGAAATTTCAAAGATGTACTAGACAATGAAAGTTGGATTGAAGCAATGAATGAAGAGATAGAATAGATAGAGAAAAAAAAAACATGGACTCTTGTACCTAGACCCAAAGACAAAAATGTGATTGGAATAAAGTGGGTATTCAGAAACAAACTAAATGAAGATGGTAAGGTATCAAGGAACAAAGCTAGACTGGTATGCAAAGGATACTCTCAAGAAGAAGGTGTAGACTATGGAGAGACTTTTGCTCCTGTTGCAAGATTGGAAGGTGTCAGAACCTTAGTTGCATATGCTGCATTCAAAGGATTCAAAGTTTATCAGATGGATGTCAAGTCAACATTTCTCAATGGCATATTGGATGAAGAAGTTTACATTGAACAACTTGAAGGTTTTGTTGATCCAAACAAGAAGGACATGGTCTACAAATTGCATAAAGCATTATATGGTCTGAAACAAGCCCCTAGAGCATGGTATGAAAGATTGCATAACTATCTTATTCTAATTGGTTTTCAAAGAACTAATGACAACAGTAGTTTGTACATAAAGGAAGGATCAGATAATAAGATTATTATGGCAGAAATATTTGTAGATGATACTTTGTTCACAGGAAATGATGATCTTTGCAAAGAATTTTCAGAATAAATGAACAAAGAATTTGAAATATCAATGTTTGGTGAAATCAAATTCTTTGTTGGTATTCAAATTCAACAGAATAAGAATGGCACCTACATCACTCAATCTAAATACATTAAGGAGATACTAAAAATTTTTGGTATGGAAGACTGCAAACTAGTTAGGACTCCGATGTGTACTGGATTAAAACTTACCAAGGATGATGAATCAAAGAAAGTGGATCAAACATTGTATAGATCTATGATTGGAAAGTTGCAATATGTAGTGCACACAAGACCAGACATTGCCCTTGCAGTAGGAATTATAGCAAGATTTGCAACAAAACCAAAAGAAAATCACATGATGGCAATCAAAAGGATCATGAGATACTTAAAAGGAACTGAAGAATATGGATTATGGTATAAAATTGGAGGAAATCTAGATTTAAAGGTGTTCACTGATGCAGATTGGGCATAAAATATTGATGATAGAAAGAGCACAAGTTGAGGAGCTTTATTTCTTGGAAAAAGGTTTGTTTCTTGGACAAGCAAAAAGCATAATTGTACATCTCAATCCACAGCAGAGGCTGAATATGTTGCAGCAGCAGTAAACTGCTCAAACATTGTATGGTTCAAACAATTATTGGAAAGTATGAAGCAAGAAATCAAAGAACCTGTTGTTATGTTTTGTGATTACACAAGTGTAATTAACATCTTCAAGAATCCAGTGATGCATTCAAAAACCAAGCATATTGCCATAAAGTATCACTTTGTTAGATAATTGGTGCAAGAAAAGGAAATACGATTGGAATATGTCCATACAAATGAACAAATTGCTGACATATTCACAAAGCCTTTACCTAAGGATGCATTCTTGTATATAAGAGGTAAGTTAGGGGTCATTCCCCTATCTGAAGCTCACTAAAACATAGTTCTAGTGATGCATCAACAGAAACAAAATTGAAGATCTATCAGTTGATGCAGAAAACCAATGAAGACATTGTATATGAATCAGTACATTAGGTACAATGCTATTCAGTTGTTTTGAGTTGTCTTTGGCATTTGTTGTCAAAGAGGGAGAGTATATTGTCATATCTTTTTGAAATTTGCAAAATAATAAGAGTTTGTGAAACAAGGAGAGATTATTATGAAAGAGGGAGTTTGTTGTATTTGAAGAAGAAAGTGAAGTATTATGTCAGTAAAAGACTTTTTTTTAAATTTCATTCTACTATGACATGTTGTGTTGCCATCAATGCCAAAGAGGGAGATTGTTGGATACAATTGGTCAATTGTGTGTTGTCTTTGATGTCACACAAATGTCATATGAGTCATCAAATAAAGTCTACCAAGCTCACTCGGTTATCAAAGGAAATTTGGTAGAAATAGTTCTTACTGAGCTCACTCGATCATCAAAGAAAATTTGGCAGAAACAGTTCTTACCGATCTCACTCGGTCATCAAAGGAAATGTGGCAGAAACAGTTCTTACCGAGCTCACTCGGTCATCAAAGGAAATGTGGCAGAAGCAATTCTTACTAAGCTCTCATGAAGGAATACAGTTCTTATGGAGTAAACTCAGCAGCCAAAGGATTTTATGGATATTGTAATGTTAACCAAGTCAAGAAGGTTAACTTAGGAAATTTTTGGAAGCAGTATTTATCAAGCAGGGTCGGCCAGTAAAGGATTTCATTATTTTATGAAATAACATTTATTTGTTTAGAGTAATATTTGTAGCTGACTGATGTATGGTTTATTGGTAAATGTAACATGTAAATGGGCCAACTTGACAATCTGAATGGTATAATTAAGAGGTCAAGTTGCGAATTCTAAGTGCAAAGAGGAAGTGTGTGTGGAATTAAAATGTAATATGAAGACCGATTATTGTGGAAGCAAATTTGAAGGATGATCAGAGATCATTGAGGAGCAACAAAGCTATACTTGATCAAGGAGGATCTAATGATGCTGAACAGAGACCTGTAGTCAACAAATTCAATTGCATCTTATTTAGGTCAATTCATTGTTGCTTTCTAACCATTGTAGTATTGATTTCAAATCTCTTAACAGAGTTGGTTTAAAAGCCATTTTGTAAATCCTCTAACAAGGTGACAATTCTGTTGAATTGTTCTAAAGACCTCTAGCAAGGCCACTCCTAACAGGGTGATTAAATCCTCTAATAGTCTCACACCTAACAGTGTGTATTGTAACCTTTAACAGGGTTGGCTCCTAACAGGGCTCACTTCAGAAGAGTGAAAAATTTGGTGACTAGTTACTTGGTGGTTTTTCCCATATTGGGTTTCCACGTTAAATTTGGTGTCTCTTGTGTTCATTCTATTTTCAATTGCATGCATGTTTGCTTGAAGATAAGTAACAATTTAATTTACCGACTTATAGCATTTTTGTTATGTTTACTGAGTATTAGCAGTAACTGGATCTTTAAGACATCTAAGAGATCTGTGGATTAATTTTTGTAATTGATTCACCGCCACCCCCCCCCCCCCCCACCTCTCAGTTACTCTACCTTTAATTCCAACAAGAAAATATACAATATTAGAGAACCAGGGGTCCTAGAGACTTACCATGAGGACCTTAGGGATGTCCTATGTTTCAATTTTTTGTTGATTCTCTGCTATTGCTTTGTACAATCCATTTCCATGCACAAGCTTGGTTGGCCTAATTTCAATATCATGTTCTTGAAATTTAGCAACCGAAGCTCCTCTATTGTTGTAACCAATGTTTTGCTAGATCAGGATACTCTTTACTATAAAATCTAGTACATGTACTACAAAGTATGATTGTAAGATATAAAATCTAAAGTTCTTGAGTGCTCTTACCACTACATAAGAATTCTTTTCCATTTGAGAATACTTTAATTCATGATATTTTAACGACATGCTCATGAAGGCAATAGGTGCCTACACTTCTTCCTTGTTCTCTTGCATTAGGATAGTCGAAAGTGTATGGGTTGATGCATAACAGTAGATTATAAACTCCTTAGTGTAGTCTAGATGAACAAGAATAGGGGCCTTAGAAATTGTCCCTTTTATATCTTCAAAAGCTTTCTTTCCAGCATCACTCATTACCATTCATCATATCTACTATGCACTTTATAATCTCTAAAAAGTATGGCACAAAATGCCTTAAGAAATTAACCTAGCCAAAAAAATATTTTACTCCAGTCTTGCTTAATGGAAGGTTCAATTGTTGGATAGCTCTAACTCTATCATGATCAATTCTAATACCCTCTCGAGACACAATATGACCCAACAAGTTGCTTTCTATAGCACAAAAAGTTGACTTATTAGGATTCAATGAAATATTATGCTCTCTAAATCTCTGAAGTATCTTCTTCAAGCCTTTGATATGATTTTTCCTCTTCTTGGAGAAGACTGTGAGATCATCCAAATATACAACAATAATCTTGTCCTATAAGTCACCAAAAGACAAGTTTATAGCACACTGAAATGTTGTGTATGCATTAATCAAGCCAAATGACACCCTATTATATGTAAAAATTCCCCATGGAGTGGTTAATGTTGTTTTATATTGGTCATCTTTATCAACTTGTATCTGATTAAATTTGGAGAAGCCATTTAGCATTGACATCATTTATGACCCTACAACTGTCTGCAAGAGATGATCCATGTTAGGAAGTGTGTAGTTGTCTTTGAGTGAGGCCTGATTGAGGTTCCTGAAGTCTACACATATTCTAATTTCTCTATTTTTCTTCCTGATAGGAATTATGTTAGCAATCCAAGTAGAATGGCAGATGGGGTATATGATCCTAGCTTTCACCATTTTGTCAATTTCTCTATACATCCTCAATTATAGGATTATAATTTCTTTGTTTTTGCCTAAATGGCACTACATTGGTTCTAAGGGGTATCTTATGCTTGAACTTCTCATCCATGAAGTTCGTAAGATCTTCATAGCCCCAGGAGAACACTTCTTGACAATTGATGATCAATTCCTTCACTTTTGCTCTCTCTTGTTCAACACGACACCTTGCTATATTTATCATCTTAGGGCTAAATTATGTTTCTATGTTTATCCCATCATATTCACTACTAGTTCCCCCCTTCCTATCCCTTTCCCTTATAATGAATGCATCATGTCTATTAAAGAGTTTTTCTAATGAAACTAGGAAATGGGGAATCATGTTACCTCTTAACTAAAAGATGCCTAACTCACTTTCTTCTTTGTTGTCTTGCAGCAGATCATGAAATGGATTAGTACTTCCCTCAAAATATTGCTTTGCACAAGGTCTAGTTCCTTTGAGGAAGTGTTAAATATGTTTATCATCAATGAATACCTATCATGATTCTACATTATTAGACACATTGGGTCTAAACAAGACTTCAACTATGTAGCGTAGGTTCTCAAAATCTAGATGTGGTAGAAGTAATGATGTTGAGACTACTAAAGAATCAAGCTTAGTATTTTTCTCTCTAGGCATAGCTATAATGAAAAAAACATCAAGGTTTTCAATCTCATCCCATACTCTATTGTGGTCATTTCTCAAACTATGATTCTTTAATGAATATTGGTTTCTGACTTGTCTGACAATTGTCTCTGCATCACCTCGAGCCTTTAACACCTTAACTCCTCTATTCTTAGTTGTCACTATGCCCAAGAGAAGGGCCTCATATTCTGTAGTGTTGTTAGTGTTTTTGAATTCCAATTTATATGCAAGGTGTGACATCTCTCCATAGGTGATATCAACACCATATTGACACCTAAACCCACAGAAGCACAACTTTGATCAAATTAAAGTGTCCACATCTAGTCACCATCAGGTGGCTTTGATTCCTCTTGTATGTCAAGTACATAAATCAATAGCATACAGTTTCCAAATTGCATTTCTTGGTAGAGAATTTGGGCTTTAGGATCATCTAATTTTAGGACTGTGAACTTGGCCTTCTCTAGTTCAAGCTTGACCTTCTTATTTCCAATTAGTATGATTGCATGAGATCAATCAAGCTCGATCTCTCCTCCTATGTCCCTACAAAAACTATGACTTAGGAGCATGCCATAATTGACTAGAATATCTGAAACAAGGAATGTGAGCTTTAGTCTTTTAGTATGATGGGTGGCTAAGGCAACTTGGGCATCCTTAATTTTCTCTATAAAAGAAACTTGCTTGGCATTCATTGAGTAACAACGTCCAAATGTCTTAGTCAAGGTCAAACCTAAAGCTTTAGCCACAGTGACAGACATGACATTGTCAGAGGCTCCTAAATCAATTATATAATTACTAAGCTTATGGTTCTTTATATACGCAGAGACATAGAAAGGGTCTAGTTTTTTACCAGGAAAGTAGCTAAAATGGTAGACTCCTCTTCTTGAAAAAGCTTTGGTAATACATGCTCCTCTTTAGTAAGGGGGCATATACTAGTACTGAGTCTGTCATGGTCATCCACAGTGGCATTAACATGATCCTTATTACTATCTCTACCATCACATTTACAATATTCAACAAGTCTTTGTAATTGAGCTAGATTGGATTTATGATACTCAAGTGGAGAAGTTTGGATTCTAACATCATTACAATAATAGACTATATCAAATGAGTCAGGCGACTTACCAATTTGATCCTTTTGAGAAGCTGAAGACATGGTACCAATAGCCTTAATTGGATTAGTCGCTAGTGCATTATTTTGAGTAGGAGTAGAGGTGGAAGCTTGGCTCTTGTTCTTCTAACCTCTGGTCATGACCATCATTTGAGCTCCTTCTAAGGTGAAATAATAGTCACCAGTGTGCCATTCTAAATCTGACTCATACTCTATAATAAATTTCTAGAGTCACCCTTGGGAGTAGAGTCATCTTTACTTTCAAGATATTCAAATGATAGCTTGTTATTTGTGTTCATTTTATTGTATCTAGTCATTTTAGTGCAAGAATCACCATCATGGTCTGCTCTCAAATGAAATGTACACATGTTATGCTTCTTGGGAGTGGCTTCAATTGCTAATCTCTATTGAATAGGTGGCAACTGCAAGGCCTTTCCTTCATGATATTTTCTAGATATATCTTGATAGGGTTGTTGGAATAAATAACCAGGCTTGCCAATTTGTCTCTTTAGAGAAATAATTTCATTTGAGAATTTTTGCAACGTGACTTTTGCATTGTTGGTAGTACTTGCAACATTACTTGTAGTTGCTCTAGTCTAGATTTCTCTCTTCTACTTCCCAAAAATGATTAGATCATCTTCTAATTTAATGGTCAATATTTCGGTTGCTTGTAAGTTAGCTACATGAGCTCTCCTCAGTTGGAAACTAATATTGGGTGACATAGAGCTAATAAAGAATATCTTATGATTGTCTTTGATTGGTCTACTTAGTATAGGTTTTTGATTGATCAACTTATTAAACTTTAAGATGAAAGATCTCATAGGAATGATTGGTTCCTTCTTGATCTATGTAAGTTGTGATAGTAGAGTGTGCTCGTCTTCCACGCTCTTGAATCATGCTTCAAACCTTGTCTGCATGTCATCCCATGTAGCGATGCATCCAATTGGCAAATGTTGGAACCAATCAATCGCACCTTCGACTAATGTTTTCACAAACATGTGAACATCAATATCTTCATGTTGTGGGGCAACAACATTATAAGCCACAAAAACAAGGCAATTTGTTCCTCTGTTGATACTTTCCCACCTCCATTAAACTTAGGAAAGTTCTTTCTTGAAGCTCTTGGCAGGTCATTATTGGCAGAAAGACGTAGGGGACTGATAGAATTATCCCAAGGTACTGCCATGGCTCTTGGTAAGACGATGAGTATAGGTCAAAAAGTTACTCTTGTAGGTGTGAGGACCCCATGAAGAGTTAGCGTGTCAGAAACTGATGGAGCTTGAGTTTGAAAAACTAGGGGAGAAAAGGACTTGCTTCTAACTTGATGGATAGGATTCATTGAAGAAAACAAAGCCCTACAAGCAAGTTATAATGCATGATCTTTAGAGTGATTTTGTCTACTTTTGAGAGGGCCCTCCAACATAAGAAAGTTGGCTCTCTTAAGTTCCTCATACACCTAATCTACTTCTTTGCATCCCCTCACACTCATAGTATATTTTAGATCTAGGATGACCTTATTTATCATTGTTCTTAGTTGAATCAAACATGTGCTTGAGCCTACCTTAGCCTCCGTTGTTGAATAATTCTATCCCAATTTTCAACTATAGCTTCCTCATTTTCTAAAACAAGGTTGACTCTTTTGTATTTTTCCAAATATTTTCTATTATGCCAAGCTAAAGTATTCAATTGGCTCAAAATGACTTAGTGTTCATCTTGAAAACCAAGTTTGGGTTAGAGAACGAGAATGGGGCCATCATGAGGAAGTACCATATCTTCTCATGTTCAAATAGTTAGTAATGATTCTAATTGTGAACTTTCATATTCACTTCCCAAGTAGAGTCGCTAAAAACTATTGGTTAACAATTTATCCTCCTATGTTTGGTTTATACCTTGACTCTCAAATTTCCCAATGTGTGGAGAAACAAAAGGATGTTCCCAATAGATGGGTCACTGTAGGTAATCTATCACTACCCTCTGAATTGAAAGGTATGGTTCCCTTAGATTGCAAAGATTTAATTTAGATTTTGTTTTTAATAGATCATGGGTTTTAGGGGTATGCTCTTAACAAGAGAGTAATAGAGGTTAACCAAGATGCTTGTAACCATAAGCGACCTAGGTAGGTTGAACGATTTGATTAGCCCACATCACCCAAAGATATGGCTAACATAAGCTATTTGTCAGCTCTTTTAAAATCTACTTCTAATTCCTACTCATACCCCTAAATTATAAAATGCAGCAAGTGTGAAATAAGAACATAGCATCTATGACCCTTAGTGGCTCTCAATCTAGACAAAGTTGCCCAACAACAACTTCCTAGCTCACTACAACTCTAGTTCCTCAATACACAATGCAAAGCTAATCCTAGAAGATGCAATGCATTCAAAGAAGAAGAAATAGATTTGCAAATGAAAAAGCAAAATTTTGTCTTCTTATATTGTCAACACTATACTAACATTCAAATAAGTGAGAAATCAACAACTTCATATACAAATATCTTTCAACTCCAAGGAAAACCAACCTATCATGCAATGAGCGACAAAACTATCAAAGTAAACTAGGTAGACCAAGCTAAAAAGCTAATTCACACCAAAAGTTTGTCAATCTTTCCGTTAGCTTTCATTATTACATTTATAGGCCCCTTTAGATTTGGCCAGTTACATTGTATGATTACATGTCAGAGCATTTGAAAGAAATTAGCTCAAAATAAGATTATTTGTCAGTCATTTGTTACAAAACACCATCACGCGAGGAAAATTTCCATATTTGGCTACAATAATTAGAGGAAGTGAAGAGAGAATGAAACTTGGCAAAATTTAGACTGAAGGATCATCATGGGAAAAGTTGTGACGCTTCAGTCCTTCTTTGTGGAAATGACCTTATGTGCCCTAAATGCATCCAACATCATCCTTATTTCTTTGACACCTAGAATGTAAACATTATTAGCTCTTACCACCCAGTAGTCATGCTCTTCTGTCAGCTCCTCCATTGTGGTGACTTTAGCTTGGAGCTTATCTAACATCTTCTTCAATGTTTCATCAATAACTACTAGCTCTAAGATATTGGAATCTTGAAAGTTGGTGAGGCTGGTGAATTCCTTTATGAATTTCAAGAACTTGACTTTCATTTTTTCAATGTCCACTAACTTCTTGTTTGCAGTTACATATGATTTAGTGTGTAGATCCTTGAGGTATACATACACCTTTTCGATTACTTTCTCATACACACCCTTCAACTCTTGCTTACCCTTGATCAAAATTTCCTTTTTGAACTCAATTGATTGCTTTTAGTGAAGAAATGGCTCTTTAATAGTCCCAAGGATACCAAGACTGGTGGCAACAATAGTATTCATGCTTATCACCTCCAGGATTAGAGCAAATTCACCTATCATCTTCTCTGACTCTGTTTGCATTAAGATTTGATGTACATGTACAACTTATCTCAACCTATCTACATCCAAAATTAGATTGCCCATGTTCTCAATTAGCGGAGGACCTCATGCATTCAAATCTTCTATCCATGCTTTACCAATCTACTTGAAATGCCTTTCTAATTGCAATTTCAACAACAAATTCTTGTTTTCCTCCAATTTTGGATCAGATGTGCTTGTATAGACACTATCCACAGGTACTATGGCTAAAGGTCCAAGCATTGCTTTAATGTAATCAATTAATTCCTTATTGGAGGCCTTTAGTGCCTCCTTTGCTGACTTCAATTACTCTAATCTATCTTCAATTCTTACATTTGTTGATTTCCATATGTTGACCATAGAATCATGTATTGGGGGCCCTATATCAATTTTCTCAATCTGGAAATCATTTGGAGTTAACTCCTCAATTCTTCCCTCCTTTTGAGGTTCGACTATCTATACCACCATGTATCTTATATTTGCTTTTGTGGCCAAAGCAGGTAATGTCTTCTACTTCTTTACCTTCTGTGTTGATGGTTGTAGTGGTTGCATAGCCTATGTGATGAAATTCTTTGGTAGGACACTCTCCTCCATTCTCCTTTTCTTTCTATCAATAGTTTCCTCTAACCAAGAGTTAATTGAGAGGATGTTCAAAGCTGACTAGAGAGTTGATGGATCAAATAACTTCCTAGCTAGCTGAGGAGTCTTGTTCTTCTTGCTAGAGAAAGGGAATCTCACAGTTTTAGTTACAAAAAGCACAAGAGGATTACCTTGGTCTGTGGCTTGTGGTTTTTGTGGAGTATCTTGAGCTTGTTGATCACCATCGGGTCTGCCCTCTAGTTGATTACTAGCTCCACCTAGGTTGATAATTTGCACTGTGGAGGGTTCTTTAGCAATAGATTGCTCCTTCTCTTTCTCTACCTCGACATCTCCATCTTTTCCTATATCAGGAAGAGAGCCTGCTCCATAGGTTGGAGGGATCTGAACATTTTTTTCTAGAGGATCATTCCCTCCTCCACCAACAAACTATGATGGACCCATAGAGGTTGAAGTAGTAGTTGTCATGGTAGAAGTGGTCGCTAATGTAGTCTGAGCTCTACTTGATAATCCTACAAATGAGCCTGTAGCTCTTGTCCACTTCCTTTTGGCCCTTGTCCATTCTACCCATTTATCTATTTGGTTGATAATGCCAGCCATTAGAATTTCCATCTTATCTACTATGGGCTCCTCGGGTGGAGTTGACACTATGGGAGTGTCTTTGACCTCATTCTCATAGGTAGAGGACCTCAAGCGATGATTGTTGTCCTCAATATTTCTAACATTGATACTCACATTATACAATTTGACTTCCCCTATAGTGAGCCTATACCATAACTTTTCTCTAGCTTGCACTTTGATATAGCAATCGACCCAACAATCCTCAATATTAGGCACATACTTATAGGTGGAGCCAACCTATAGATGATCCTTAACATTATTCATTGGATTGTACTATGGCCTAATGACTTCATAGTCATTCAATTTGATCTTTCCTTCAAAGGCTTTAATTAAATTTATCGCATTT
Source organism: Cupressus sempervirens (assembly GCA_028749045.1). Lineage (NCBI taxonomy): Eukaryota > Viridiplantae > Streptophyta > Pinopsida > Cupressales > Cupressaceae > Cupressus > Cupressus sempervirens. Next base: position 617,233,465 of record CM053791.1, read on the forward strand.
GACCTAGATGCGCAAGAGTATGGCTCTACAACAATTGGAAAAGGAAAATTCTCGCCTTCTTAATTGCTAAACATGAGGTATTCACTTCTAGAATCTATCTACATAACTTGATCAAAACTACCTTATCTTCAGGATAGTTGGGCAATCTCTTTGGAAAGCCATCGAACACACCAATCCAGGTGTAGGAAAACGTTGGGAACTAAATGAAACAACACCATCTGTGCTCAAGAAATCCCTATAGCTCTCTACATAGCCTTATAGTGAAGGCATCATTCACCTTAACATATTATTCATAGCTCTTATCGTGTTGCAAATAGGGGTAGAATTTACAAACCTTCATGTCTTCATTGAAATCCTCAATGGTTGTTAGGCCTAGCTACAAATGAATAGTTGGTAGGATATATATAAAAAATGATGACATACAAAATTATTGAAATGCCTTTACTAAATTCAGCCAACCTCTCAACTCATCCCAGATGATTTGAGCCTAGTCGATGTATTGACCATCAACACATATCGCCTATACAAGGAAGAAATGATGCTCAATGAAATTAAGGACCTCCTCATGTCCTTTGAGTCTCAACAATAGAGCTAATGTGTCCACTATCTCTCACTTCATACTAGTTCCAAACATAATCTTTGGAAGTTTTCTCTTCTTTCTCTTCGATGGTTGGAACCAGGTTGCTAAAATGTCACCTTGCCTTTGAGTCTTTTTCTCATTGAATATGGAGGCAGATAAGCCAAAGTCAATCTCACAAAACTTCACTCTATCTGGGATACCAAATGTACTTTGCATTAGTCCTCTGTTGAGTGTGATTAGGATTGAGTTATCAGGCATTTTGATTTGCCTCAATTTTGCATCATATCTCGCCATGCATTCCTTCATGAACTTAGGTGCCTGGACAACTATAGGAAAAACTAGTGACCTCCATGAGTCCACTTTCTTTAAGCTTTAGAGTAATTGGACAAATGAACTAATTGTTGAGTCTTTTGTGCAAATATTTGAGATTATAATATCTGAAAGATGTATTTGTATAGGTCTTGAGCTCACTCACTAATCTAGGTAGGGTATAAGTTCCACCAATCTTTCTAGCCATTCACTATATAACAATACACAGGGCTAGGGAAATAACACTCAATATGCAGAAGCAAACTTACCAACAACCTCATCTTATTGAATTCAAATTCGAACATTGGGCATTGAATCACCTGGGCTACATGAGTGAATAATGACCCGATTATGTAGATCCCTCCTTTAATTTTGTCACGATCAAATTAACATTTAATTTGATTAGATAACAACTTCATTTTGTATCAAATGCTTTGTTAATAGGATTTCATGTAGTAGGTTGAACCGTTAAGGTCTAGTGCAACACAAAATGAACTTTCTGATTATCCCCTTTAGCAATGATTTTTAGAAGAGTGGCTCGACAAGTGAGAATCCACCCTTTGTTTTCTTATCTCTTTTTTACTTTTTTTCATTTAGCACGAAGTGGGAATCTTTGATGAAGATTTTTCCCTATAAATAAGCTATCCTTTTCTCATCTTTGCTTTATCAGAAAAGTGCCTAAACAGGTGCTCCTTCAACGGATGCGTAGTCAAAATGATACATTTATGATACAGCCTTAAGTTGTTTGAATTCTTTCATTTTGACTGCATGATTGGCTTGGAGCCAACTTTAAAGTCTCCCAAACACTGTCTTTTTACATTTGCATTCAATCAATTGACACTAACTCACTTTTCTGGAAAATTGAGGGCACAAGTGCACTAGCACATTGAGGATGACCAAAATTTGATATTGATTGGATTTTAATGCAACTAATATATCTGAATGCACTTTCAACACAAGGCTCCTCTAGGCACCATTAGGAGTTGATGAATCTAGATATATATCTTTAATATTTCACCAGATTCCCATTTCAAAAAATAGGGGTCACGAATACGCTAGAGGATATGGTATGCTGAAAGAGGTAATTTTCTGAAACAACATCAGTTTCTTCAAGATGCCCCCAAAATAAGTCATGGTTTCTTAGTAACTTCCTAAGATCTTTAGAGGTGGAATCCTTTCCAAAACACTTTCATAATTTCACTAGATCTCTACCTCTTCAGAAAATGAGATAACGGGCCTGCAATTAGAATACATTGCACTTAAAGTAGCTAGATTTTGAAACAACATCTTTACTACATTAGGAATACTTCGCAAACCATTTCTTCATGCTCACCATACTTCTTATTACTCCTAGAATGCAAATCCAGCAAAAAAGGCTTGCCATTTAACTTGATTCAAGCACTGCGGAAAATTATCTTTCAAGGTACATTGCTGAAGCAAGCAGAGACACAAGGGCGATCTTCCAAAATGATGAAGATTGCTTTGAAATTTCTTCATCTAATTGATCAATTCACTTAGGATTCCTGCAAATACCTTAGGGGAGAGATCTTGTTGAGATCAAAACTTCAAAACCTTTCCAAATATTGATTTTAGAAAATCAAGTTCATAGCTCCATGAGGGGCCTTGGTGCACTAAAAGAAGGCAATTTTTTAAACAATGGGGGAACATTTGACTTGATCAATCTTCCTTAGAATGAGCATAGATTGAACATGAATTGATGTTTCAAAGGAGAATTAAGCTTTCTTCTCATTTGGAAAAGTGCATCAACGTTTGCCCAACCACACCTATATCACTTAGCCGACTGACATTCATATACTTTGCTCAATTCCCACATATACAAGCTTAAAGAAATAGATGAGAAGGAAAACCACCTAATGGCTATCTAGACTTGGACATATAATTATTTGCATTGATTTAGCACCAAACTAGAAGCGTAAAATAGCAAGACTGAAAGTTTGGCAACATGTCTATATTTAATTTAAAAATAAATAAAGAGTAGCTATATTAACATTTATTGAAAAAAATATTAAATTTAAAAAACATACAATAACACAGTATCTTTCACTATCAAAAGATTAGAAATGGAAAGGAATTTGGGAATTATCTAATGTGGTCTTGTAGACATGATTAAAAGTATTGAATGAATGAATGAACAATTTTAATAACATCTGTGAGGCCAAAACAACTTATGGGACCCACAAGTATGCCAAAAATAAATAAATAAAAAAGAAACATTAGGCCTTTTGGAGTTGTTTCTCTAATCCTACCCTTCAACAGTGAATATTGACCAATAAATTTGTTGTCTTGGCCAATTGCTCTTCCTCAAAAAGAGTATCTAACTTGCCATTTGCTAGAATATCCCAATAATTATAGCGGATGTCATTGTATGCTAGACATTCCATGAGATAGTGATGCTTAGTCTCAACCTCCCTCGTGTTACAAAACCAACATATTCTCTCCTCCCATTCTTCCTCGAGTATCGTCCATTTGCCTGTATCGCATCTCAAATGATGGGAGCTCGTCCTAAGTTGTACAATGAGAATCTTAGCTCTCCATTTGATATTTGCTCCTATGTATGATTTCTCTGCACGAGCTCTTGTTGGGTTAAATTATTTAATATAGTAGTCCTTTTTGTGCCCGTTTTGTTTTGACCATATGCAGCTCCTGAATTTATCCTTCACAAATTTATTTATCTCAACGTTGTTATTTGAACATTCATGTTTACCGATATTTCATTTTGTGATATTACTATTAGGATTTAACTGTGTGATTTTTGAGTCAAACTCATTGACCCATGTTTCATGAGTAGTGATTCAACATGAGTCCATCTCTCATGAGAATAAATGAAACACTTAGCACTCATTGGATCTAGGTGACGCTCACAAGGGTGAAGTATCAAGACTTCCCAGGAGGTCACCCATCCCAGTACTACTCCAGCTCGAGCGTGCTTAACTACGAAGTTTCCTCCATGGTTAAACCCAAAGCTTGCAATCCATTTGCAAAACCTTCACCAAGCATTGTGCCTTATGAACCATTCATTAGAAAGCCCCTTAAGCTCATCAATTAATAAGTAGGAGATAATTTCCACAACAAGTCAAATTGTGATATTACTATCAGGATTTAACTATGTGATTTTTTAGTCAAACTCATTGACCCATGTTTCATGAGTAGTGATTCAACATGAATCCATCTCTCATGAGAATAAATGGAACACTTAATACTCATTGGATCTAGGTGATGCTCATAGGGGTGAAGCACCGGGAGTTCCTAGGAGGTCACCCATCCCAGTATTACTCCAGCCTAAGTGTGCTTAAATACGGAGTTTCCTCCATGATTAAACCCAAAGCTTGCAGCCCCATTTGTAAAACCTTCACCAAGTGTTGTGCCTTATGTACCATTCATTAGAAAGCCCCTTAAGCTCATCAATTGATAAGTAGGAGATAATCTCCACAGTAAGTCAAATTGTTATATCATTATCAGGATTTAACAATGTGATTTTTGAGTCAAACTCATTGACCCATGTTTCATGAATAGTGATTCAACACAAATCCATCTCTCATGAGAGTAAATGGAACACTTAGCACTCATTGGATCTAGGTGATGCTCACAAGGGTAAAGCATCGAGACTTCTTGGGAGGTCACCCATCCTAGTACTACTCCAGTCTAAGTGCGTTTAACTACAAAGTTTCCTCCATGGTTAAACCCAAAGCTTGCAAACCCATTTGCAAAACCTTCACGAAGTGTTGTGCCTTATGAACCATTCATTAGAAAGCCCCTTGAACTCATCAATTGATAAGTAGGAGATAATTTCATAGCAAGTCAAATTGTGATATTACTATTAGGATTTAACCGTGTGATTTTTTAGTCAAATTCATTGACCCATGTTTCATGAGTAGTGATTCAACATGAATCCATCTCTCATGAGAATAAATGGAACACTTAGCACTCATTGGATCTAGGTGATGCTCACAAGGGTGAAGCACCGGGACTTCCCGAGAGGTCACCCATCCCAACACTATTCTAGCCTGAACGCGCTTAACTACGAAGTTTCCTCCATGGTTAAACCCAAAGCTTGCAACCCCATTTGCAAAACCTTCACCAAGTGTTGTGCCTTATGAACCATTCATTGGAAAGCCCCTTAAGCTCATCAATTGATAAGTAGGAGATAATTTCCACAACAAGTCAAATTGTGATATCACTATCGGGATTTAATTGTGTGATTTTTGAGTCAAACTCATTGACCCATGTTTCATGAGTAGTGATTCAACATGAGTCCATCTCTCATGAGAATAAATGGAACACTTAGCACTCGTCAGATATAGGTGATCTCATAGGAGTGAAGCACCAAGACTTCCCATGAGGTCACCCATCCCAATACTACTCCATCCTGAGCGCGCTTAACTACGGAGTTTCCTCCATGGTTAAACCTAAAGCTTGCAACCCCATTTGCGAAACCTTCACCAAGTGTTGTGCCTTATGAACCATTCATTAGAAAGCCCCTTGAGCTTATCAACCCATGTTTCATGAGTAGTGATTCAACATGAATCCATCTCTCATGAGAATAAATGGAACACTTAGCACTCATTGGATCTAGGTGATGCTCTTAGGGTTGAAGCACTGGGACTTCCCTCGAGGTCACCCATCCTAGTACTACTCCATCCTGAGCGTGCTTAACTACGAAGTTTCCTCCATGGTTAAACCCAAAGCTTGCAACCCCATTTGCAAAACCTTCACCAAGTGTTGTGCCTTATGAACCATTCATTAGAAAGCCCCTTGAGCTTATCGATTGATAAGCTCAAGGGGATTTCTAATGAATGGTTCATAAGGCACAACACTTGGTGAAGGTTTTGCAAATGGGGTTGCAAGCTTTGGGTTTAACCATGGAGGAAACTCTGTAGTTAAGCTTTCTTAGGATGGAGTAGTATTGGGATGGGTGATAAGCTCAAGGGGCTTTCTAATGAATGGTTCATAAGGCACAACACTTGGTGAAGGTTTCACAAATGGGGTTGCAAGCTTTGGGTTTAACCATGGAGGAAACTCCATAGTTAAGCGCGCTCAAGATGGAGTAGTATTGGGGTGGGTGACCTCATGGGAAGTCTCGGTGCTTCACCCCTATGAGCATCACCTAGATCTGATCTGTGCTAAGTGTTCCATTTATTCTCATGAGAGATGGACTCATGTTGAATCACTACTCATGAAACATGGGTGAATGAGTTTGACTCAAAAATCACACAATTAAATCCTAATAGTAACATCACAATTTGACATGCTGTGGAAATTATCTCCTACTTATCAATTAATGAGCTTAAGGGGCTTTTTAATGAATGGTTCATAAGGCACAACACTTGGTGAAGGTTTTGCAAATGGGGTTGCAAGTTTGGGTTTAATCAAGGAGGAAACTCTGTAGTTAAGGGTGACCTCCAAGGAAGTCCTGGTGCTTCACCCCTATGAGCATCACCTAGATCTAATAAGTGATAAGTGTTTTATTTATTCTCATGAGAGATGGATTCATGTTGAATCATTATTCATGAAACATGGGTCAATGAGTTTGACTAAAAAATCACACAGTTAAATCCTGATAGTAATATCACAAATTGACTTGCTATGGAAATTATCTCCTACTTATCAATTGATGAGCTTAAGGGGCTTTCTAATGAATTGTTCACAAGACACAACACTTGGTGAATGTTTTGCAAATGGGGTTGCAAGGTTTGGGTTTAACCATGGAGGAAACTCCGTAGTTAAGTGCGCTTAGGTTGGAGTAGTACTGGGATGGGTGACCTCCCGGGAAGTCCTGGTGCTTCACCCCTATGAGCATCACCTAGATCCAATGAGTGCTAAGTGTTCCATTTATTCTCATGAGAGATGGATTCATGTTGAATCACTACTCATGAAACACGGGTCAATGAGTTTGACTTATAAATCACATAGTTAAATCCTGATAGTAATATCACAATTTGACTTGTTGTGGAAATTATCTCCTACATATCAATTGATGAGCTTAAGAGGCTTTCTAATGAATGGTTCATAAAGCACAAAACTTGGTGAAGGTTTTGCAAATGGTGTTGCAAGTTTGGGTTTAACCATGGAGGAAACTTCGTAGTTAAATGCGCTCAGGTTGGAGTAGTGTTGGGATGGATGCCTCCCGAGAAGTCCCGGTGCTTCACCCTTGTGGGCATCACCTAGATCCAATGAGTGCTAAGTGTTCCATTTATTCTCATGAGAGATGGATTCATGTTGAATCACTACTCATGAAACATGGGTCAATGAGTTTGACTCAAAAATCACACAGTTAAATCCTGATAGTAATATCACAATTTGACTTGCTGTGGAAATTATCTCCTACTTATCAATTGATGAGCTTAAGGGTCTTTCTAATGAATGGTTCATAAGGCACAACACTTGGTGAAGGTTTTGCAAATGGGGTTGCAAGCTTTGGGTTTAACCATGGAGGAAACTCCATAGTTGAGTGCACTTAGGCTGGAGTACTACTGGGATGGGTGGCCTCCCGAGAAGTCTCGGTGCTTCACCCGTGTGAGCATCACCTAGATCCAATGAGTGCTAAGTGTTCCATTTATTCTCATGAGAGATGGATTCATGTTGAATCACTACTCATGAAACATGGGTCAATGAGTTTGACTCAAAAATCACACAGTTAAATCCTGATAGTAATATCATAGTTTGACTTGCTGTGGAAATTATCCCCTACTTATTGATATTTCATTTTCCATCCATTTAATATCTTGTTTCATCCACGTGTCCTTTCTTCTAACCAACCTCCCTTCCATGATCAGCTTAGGCCAATGATGCCTCTAGTGGGAAGATGCCTGTTTCAATCAATAGGATCTCATAGGGAACTGTGGTTTTAATTTTGAGACTACTAATGATCAAATGCTTTTGGATTCTTTCTACCTGTCTCCATTTTGGATCCAATATTTTGTTGCCCCAAATCTCACATCCATAGAGGATCACCAGGGTAACTATCAAGCCAAAGAGTATTTTTTTGGTTTTCCAATCCCATAATTTTGCATTCCTGCATCTATTCTATAAGGAGTATAGTGCTCTCCATCCTCCTTGTATTCTTTTTGCTCTACAAGTTTCCTGGCTAAGTTGCTTGTTGAAATCAACCTCAAGGTACCTGTACTCGTCCGCCATCTCTAATGGGTTGCCATTGAAAAGAAAAGTCTTTTGCTGCCTCTTGTTTCTTTTCAAAGAGAAAATCATCACATTAGTTTTGCTAGTGTTCACCTGCATCCTTATCACCTAGCAGAAGACCTTAAGTGCCTTCAAGTGTTCTCTCAGACCGTCGATAGTTTTAGCAATTAAAATGAGGTCATCCGCATAAAGAAGCAACTTAATCACATACTTAGCTAACTGGACCCCATCGCCATTGTTTTTGTCAAGATACTCTTCTAACTTGTCAATATATAACCCAAACAAGGTAGGTGAAAGGGGGCACCCTTGTTTGACCGCTATATCGCTGCCAAAGCTATCTGACATCCCTTCCATAGTTCTGATTTTAGCAATGACTTGCTCATATAATTTACGTGTCGCAGCCCTAAGTTTAGTGAGAATTTTCAACTCTTCCATTCTAAGCCAAAGTTTGTCTCGTGGCACCGTGTCAAAAGCCTTTTTAAAGTCGACAAAGCAACAAAAGGCCTCTTTGCTTGGTGTGTTCTAAATCCTTTCAACTAAGAATCTTAGGGCTCGTTTGTTTGCTGGAATTAACCTGGAATAGGGAAACGGGAATAGGAAAATTGGAATAAATCTATTCCAATTTTGACCCAAAATGAGAATAAATCGAATTCCAAGTATTTTTTGGAATTAGATTTATTCTTGCATTGGACCAAAATTGGAATAGATTTATTCCAATTTTCCTATTCCCGTTTCCCTATTCCAGATTAATTCCAGCAAACAAACGGGCCCTTAGTGTTACCCATTATCAATAGTGGAGCGTTTTGGTGTGAAACCCACCTGCCCCTTCGCTCTTTTATCATCTGATTCAACCCACTTATTGATCTTACGTTCTACCATGCTACCAAAGAGCTTGCCCAAGAGGATGTTAATCATAATAGTCAAAAAGCCGCGCTCCCATTTGCGTTTAAATTGAAACAACCTACAGTTTTTGCTTTTGCTTTTTGTATTGATAAAAATACAACCAACAGCTACTCTACAATATTCAAATTCCGTCAAAATGAGACGAGAAAACATGAACAGAGCAAAACCCTTACGAATATAAGAATTACAGTGGCAAAGGAAGGAATGAGGCGAGAAGAGGCCGAAGAGGCTCTGAAAGTACTGGAAAAATGCCTTTACTCCTTGCGCTGGAGGCTGCGACCAAAAGTCAGGCGTCGCTTTTATTTGGGTATTTTATTTTTTCTCAGACCCCAATTGTTGTCAAAATATGCTTTTAACTTCTTTCATTTTGGTTTTTCTTTGTTGTTAATTATAAAGTTCTCAGTAGCTCTTAAAAGCATTCGAACATTCAATTTGTTGGGCATACAACAAACGTTTCAAAGTTCACTATCGATATGGCAGTAGAAAAATGGAAAGATGATTTGAGTTTTTGGTAAGTAGGAAAATTCACAGATATTTACAATTTCGTTTATTTGCCTTTAATAAGAAATCTCTCATATTTTAAATTTGCCTGGTACTCGTACCATTGGCTTGCTTGCCAGCAATAAGAAACACCTTTGCTAAGAATTTTGATATGGTATTTTCAGATTATTTGGTAAATTTCATAGATTTTCAAAATAAGCTTGGCGTAGCTGGCATAATAAAGAAGTGTTTCATTTTGCAATTTTTGTCTTGGTTGTTGTGATCGAAAGGTATCCTTTCTCTTAAATTCAACTCGCACTTGCACCTTTTGCACTATTGCACATTCGGTTATTCAGCTTGGACTTGCACCTTTCTTGTGAAACCAATGTACTTGCACCTTTAGCTTGGTTGCCATAATGGGTGCATCTCTTTTGGCATTGAAGGCATCCTTTCTACAATTGAAGGGCATCCTTTCTGTCAAATTTGCCATAGATTTGTACGATTGCTTAATTGTCATGATCAAAAGGCTTCTTTGGTTAACTTCACCTAAGGGTTACTCCTTTAGCTCAGTTCCAATAAATTAGCGGCAGCCCTACTGTCCTAATTACTCAAGGGTTGTTCCTTCAGCCTGGTTGCATTTAGTCGGAATATTCTGTTGATGTACACTGTGCTCAACAAATTGAATGTGGCATTTTATTTAATTTATAACCATTATTATCTTTCATGACATCTTGATCTGGGCCTCCTTTCAAAAGTCTCCGTAACTTTATCGCTTGAGCTCATCTCATTCTACTCAGGTTCGATATCATTTTTAATTTACCCCTAATTGCTTTAAAATTAAGGATTTTTATGAATTTCCTTTCATAGTTTTCCTTCCCATTTTGGTTAATGTTTATTTTATTATTATCACCGAGAAGCTATCAAATCCCAGCTAAGAAGAGGTCAAGCTCTTCCAAAGATGTGCTTTAAGGCTTTCATTCTGCAATTGAGGCCTTTTGCGTGAATGCCCCATCTCAACATGTAAGCCCAGTTGGAGAGCTGTCACATTACAAGATTTAATTTAGTCACGTCTTGTTACAAAAAACATGTTTAGATGTAAAAGTAAGATGTTCTGTCAGATGGTGTATATATGATATATCCATCTTCAATTTACCTTTAGCTTGCAATAATAGCAAAATCCCACCCTGTGGCAAACAATGAAGTATCATTTGATCTTTAGCTTTGATGAAATTTACAGTGAAAACAAAAACTATACTGTGTAAATCAAAAGCTCTCCACAGATGAAAAATTAGAGCAATATTAATGATACTGCACAGTAAAATGGTGTTTATTTTTTGTTAAGGGTAAAATAAGTTTTGAAGGAACCTGAAACCCTACTTACGAAATGCTGCCATCAGGATATTCACAGCTAACTAGCAGCCTACTGTTAGCCAAAACACAGACTAACACCAGCAAAAGCAACAACACAAAAACAAAACCTAGGAAGACTACTGGAGGTTCTTGAGGGCATCTGCCACTAATCCTCCAGAACATCCAGATTTTGATACAGATTTTTAATATCCCCTTAATTCTTTGCCAATTCTGCAGAACTCTTTAGATTTCCCCATGTACAAGTACGCAGACCCTTCTAGCAGCAACCTGGGTGTTTCTTTTTGCTCTCTCCAAATCCACAAAAGCATTGTCAGGTGATAGAAGCTTTTGCTTTCTCCACTAAGCACTTACTGCTTTTGGCACTAGTATATATAGCCTTAAGACTCAAGTTGATTAGGTTTACCAGGTGGTCATTAATCTTTTTCATCTTTGTCTTCAGTCCAACCGTTTCCTGACTCCATCATAATCAGTTTTCAGAGAAGTGACTTACTTAGCCGCATTAGCATTTTCATCTCATCACCCACCAGTCTAGGTGTGCCATCTCTCTTTGAATGGAGGCTATATTAGTTTGCATTGATCGAATTTTGATGTTGATCTGATTAATCTCTAGGAAGAGTCATTTAGACATTCAAAATTGGTCAACTGCAGCATCCCTGGCTACCTCCAGCAAATACTCCGATTCCTCTCTTTCAGCAGACAAGAAAGGGGAGTCCTAATGTAGAAAATGCACAGAAGGAGGGCGTATTTCTCTCTGATGACCAACATTAGGGGAAGGGGGGAGAGGAGGTACCTGGGTTAGGATTATCCTCCTTAACTACCATTTGAGTTTCCTTGCCCTTGAATTTCATAGCATCGTCTTTACCTTGCAATTCAACTCCAACAAAACCCATCGCCTGCAAATCATCACCAACTGAGACCTCATTCCCCAAAACCAAAGCTTCCCCTTTCACTCTTTATCCCTTCTCAGTATTCTTTACCTCCAACAACTGAGAAGTTTTATTTTCTTGGGAATCTGAATCAGCACCATTGGTATCCCATTCTTCATCCTTGGAGTTCTCATCATTAGAGTTTGTGCTTATCCTATCTCCTGATTCAGTACTGGAAACTTCCTCATTTGCCGGTATAGGGGAGTCACTCTTGCTTCTTATCATTGGAAGAGCATGGGAGGAATTTGACATATTCCACAATGAGGAGGATTAAAACCCTCATGCAAAAGAGGGTTTGTGCCTAAAGCGATTCAACAAGGCAAACTGGAAACCAAAGACTAGTAAATCTTCCATCTAATGTGAAATAATTCAGAATCACCTTTACCACTTCAGCCCATAGCTCCTTTGGGGTTTTAACCTGATATCCGCTCTTGCTTTCTTAACCAATCTCTTTCCTTCCTTGCATTTGAGGAAATTTTGGACAACTATCTTTAGTAATTTCTCGTCCCTAAATTTTTTTTCTCCCCTCAGTCGAGAGACCAATCACTTGGGCAATGGGTTCCTCTTTTATTTCCATAGTCTTACCATAGGCCATGAGAGTTCAGTCTTTCCACTCCTTCAAAAAGAGTTTGGTTCTTTGGGTTGGAAGTTTGAATCATGGAGGCATTTCAAGTAACTAGTAACCCCACACTTCCACAAAATCATCCACACCTTATTGTTTCTCTTGACATTGTCATAGGTGATGGGCTTGAATTTGTTTCTTTCACCACCCATGGATATAAGAAACGAGCAGGTCACAATTAGACTACATGACTGTGAAACCACCATCCTCAACACCTCTAATACCATTGGCTGATTTCCCCTAAATGAAAAACTGGGATAAAAACTGCCCACAATTTGTGTGGCCATCACGACTTTGCATGGATAATTAATTTTGACATTATAATCCCAAGCCACACGAACTCCAAAGGGGTATTGGCAATGAGCAAAAAGTTAGGATATATCACCATACTTGCTATTAATCAAATCAAGCCTTATGATATTTTGTACACTTATGGTAAGGGTTCGTTTTATTACGAAGTAATTGGAAAATATTTGCTTGTTATTAACAAAGACCAAGAGGTCAATATATACAAAAAAATAAAGTGATGTTTCCTTAGGAAATGATGTGAAGAATAGAAACATTCTATTCTAGGTAAAAGAAAGCTAAAAAAGCTAACAGATAACTACAACTAACTAAATATTAGAAACATTCTAATATTTACAATAGATTACAATTAACTAATAATAGACATTTATCTATTATCGTAATACTCTCCCTTAATGGTTAGTCTATCCACAAGACCAAGTTGTCCTCTGAATTTGACAAACTTATCAGGACCAAGAGGCTTGATGAGAATGTTTGCAGTCTGATCTGTGGTAGGAACATACTGCAAATCTATTGTCCCATCTCCAACCAGCTGTTGTATGTAGTGACAGTGAACATCCACAAGCTTGGTTCATTCATGGAAGACTGGATTTCGGGCTAACTTGATAATGCCTTCGTTATCAACAAACGGAGTAGTCGGTCTTGTTGGTGACATCTGCATATCCCCAAGCATCTGACGAAGCCAAACAACTTCACATCCTGCCTTAACAGTCCCTTGTATTCGACCTCTGTAGAGGAGAAGAAACTGCCTGTTGCTTCTTATTGGTCCATGTGACGGCACCGGATCCCAAACTGAACACATATCCAGAAGTTGACTTTTTATCGTCAACAAAGCTTGCCCAATCTGAATCTGTGAACTCAGTGAGTCTAGGATTAGAACTTCAAGAGTAAAGAAGTCCATAATCTGAAGTGCCCTTCACATAATGAAGCACATGCTTTGTGGCCATCCAATGATCAACCTTGGGAGTTGTCATAAAGCGTGAGATGTAGCTGATTGCAAAGCTGATGTCAGGCCTAGTATCAGAGAGGTAGATGAGGCTGCCTACTAGTTGCCTGTATGTAGTATCATCAACGAGAGGAGAATCAGACTTGGCTGATAACTTGAGACCTTTGTCTATGGGTGTAGATGTAGGCTTGCAATCTTGCATATGAAATTTGTCTAACAAAGCCTTGACATATTTGGACTGATAGATGAATATACCAAAAGATTGTTTCCAAACCTCAACACCTAGGCAATAATGCATGAGCCCAAGGTCAATCATATCAAAAAATTGGCATAAATTCTATTTGATTCCCTGAATCAAAGATTTTGAATTGCCATCATCCACATAAATAACCAAAAGGATGATGTCACTGTTAGTAGTCTTGATGTACAAATTTGAGTCAGAAGAACTCCTCTTGAAGCCTTGATTGTTGAGGTACTTATTAATTTTTATGTACCATGCTCGAGAGGCCTGCTTCAAGCCATAGAGAGCTTTTACCAATCTGAGAACCTTATGGTCTTTACCAACAAACTTGAAACCAGGAGGCTATGTCATGTAGACCTCTTCATGGAGATCACCATTAATGAAAGCACTCTTGCTGTCCATCTGATGAACCTTCCAGCCAAACTGTGCTACCATGGCTAGGACTAATTTGATTGTGCTCATCTTTGCATTAGGAGCAAAGGTCTTCTCATAATCAATGCCTTGACGCTAAGAAAAGTCCTTCGCAACTAAATGAGCTTTGTACTTAACCAAAGTACCATCAAATTTGTATTTGATTTTGTAAACCCATTTGCATCCAATAGGTTTCTTCCCAAGTGGAAGATCAGAAAGAACCCAGGTGTTATTCTTCAGCAGGCTCTGGTGCTCAGATGTCATGGCCTGTTCCCACTTTGGAATTCCTTTAGCCTTAGAATATGTTTGAGGTTCAAACACACTATGAATGTTGGCCACAAGAGCAAAGTTAACAGACTCTATAGGTTTGCTATTTTTTTGAGTAGTTCTCCCATCAATGAGCTCATCATCATGAAGATCAGCAAGTGTCTTAGCCCACCACTTAGGCCGGAGAGGAGAAAGATCAACATTAGTATCAGGAGATGCTTGGAAGAATCTTGATCAAACTTAGGTGAAACATCAACAAATCGAGGTGATATTACAGGAGAAGCTGGAGGTGTCTGTATAGGGATCACTGATATAACTGGAGCTGCAGGAGTTATTAGAGCCCTCCCATTAGGTAGACCTAATGGAAGCCAAACTCCCAAATCATGAGCCTTCATAGGCTGGTCTGTTGGATCTGGAACAGCAGAAACAAGCATGAAAGGTCCTCACTGCTCATCAAAAACTACATCACGACTATAGATGAGACGAGATGTCTCAACAAAGTGGTAGGCTTTGTGAAGACTACTGTATCCATCAAGCATGAGTTTCTGACTTTTGGCATCTAACTTGGTGCATGATGCATCAAGGATCCAAACAAAAGCAAGGGAGCCAAAAACCTTCAAGTGATTGATTCTGGGCTTGTGACCTGACCAAGCCTCTTCCAAAGTTTTACCTTTGACCGCCACTGTGGGTGACCGGTTCAAAAGATAAACTATAGTGTTGACTGCTTTTGCCTAGAACTTCTTCGAAATCGGAACATGTTTGTGTTCGAGCATGGATCGAGCCATCTGGATGATTGTTCTGTTTCGTCGTTCAACTACACTATTCTGTTGTGGTGTGTGGGGTGTGGTTAATTAGCGTTTGATGCCATGAGTATCCAAGATGCTAGAGAAATCATTTGAACAAAATTTCCCCCCATTGTTTGATCTAAGACTAATAATAGATTTCCCAGATTCTTTTTCAACTAAAGGTTTAAACTTTTGAAATACATGAAATGCATCTGATTTCTTTTTAAGGAAATACACCGACATTTTTCTATTGAAATCATCAACAAACAACAAAAAATACCTAGACCCAAGAACAGAAGGAGTGGCCATAGGGCCGCAGATATCGGCATGAACAAATTGAAGTACCTGAGAAGCTCACCATGAATTGCACTTGTGAAATGTGTACGATGTTGCTTCCTAGCTTGGCTTGCATCACAAACTCTAAGCTGCTGAGTCTGAATCTCTGGCAATCCAAGGACAAGCTCATCCCGAGCAAGCTGAGAGAGATAATGCACATTTAAGTGCCCATATCACTGATGCCAAAGGGTGCTAATAGATTGCCGCCGAGCAGCCATAGCTAAGTCCTGAGAATCACCAGAATCAGTAAGTCGGAAAAGACCATGATCCTCAAGACCCATTGCAACAGTAGACTGTTGCCTGATCAATGATGGTACATTGATGTGAATTGAAGGTGACATCAAAGTGTGGAGAATGTTGCAGTAACTGACTGACTGAGAGTAGATTTAGTTCCATCCCTGGAACATAGTACACATCGAGGAAAATGAGATTCCTGCCAGCAGATTGAATTTGAATGTTGCCTTTGCTGACAACGGTGTACTCTTCTCCACCATAAAAAATAATAGCATTTGAATAAGGCTGGTAGTCTATAAACCAGCCTCTACGGTGAGTGAAATGATGAGAGGCACTTGAATCAATGCACTAGGCAAACGACTTCACATGATCTGTAGGTCTTTTAGCCATAAAGGTGTAAAAGGCAGATTTCGTTTGTTCAGTGTGCTCTGCATTGATTGCTTTGGTTTGCGAACTTGATTGCTTAGATTGTGCAGCTAGGCGTTTTCGACATTCAACCTTCATGTGACCATACTTGTGTGGCAATAGTTGCATTGAATGTTCTTCCTTCGGGAGCCGTCTGAAGCTAGAGCAGAAGACTTTTGTTGAGACGACTGCTGAAACTTGCCTTTATCCATCTAAAAGGATTTAGCAGCAAAGACTTTCTATGTGGAGAGGTGGAGTTGGAATTGCTATTGAACTGTTGTTTCCACTGATCTTGTTGAAGCAAAAGTGTGTAGAGATCAGTGAACTTCAGATCAACACCAGAAAACATGATGTTGAGAGTCTCGATAAAATGCTCATAGGACTTTGGTAAACTCCTAAAAGTGATAACCACAATGTCTTCTTGCGATCGATGGCAAGCAACTGATCACGGATTTCTTGAATCCTATTCAGGTGTGCCTGGAGCGAGGTTCGCTCATCCATGATAATAGAAAACAAAGTGTTCTTCAAGAAGAAAACTCTGCTTTGTTAGAAGTTTCATGAATACCTTTGAGATGTGCCCATATCTCGATAGTTGTCTTGCTGGATGGAATTTGAGAGAGCTGATCATCAACCACAGATAATTTGAGAAGCATCACCGCCTCTCAATTATTCAAATCCCATGTACCAGGAGTAGTGGACACTTCGTAACACCTAGAACAATTTGATCAGTATTCCGATATTCAAAAATTGCTATGATCCGCTGCTTCCAAGTGCCATAATTTTGACTATTGGATTTTGAGTTGTGTTCGAGCAAAATGTTTGCCAGAGATGCCATGACACATTTTTCAATGAAAAATCGTGAAAATTTGAGAAGGCCTGTTCTTTAAGGCAAAAAAATGGAAGACCTAGAAAATTTGGAGAGTGACACAAAAGAGAGCTCGAAAAACCCAGAAAGAATGTTGTTGGTTTTGGATTTGATAGCTCAAAAAAAATTTGAGCCCAAAAATTAGGGTTTCGAAGAAAACCCTAGTCAACAGCAATGGAGGCAAAAAAATTGCAGAAAAATGGTGTTTGCAGGCATAAAGATGCTCGATTTTTTTCAGAATAGAGGCGTTTTTGCTGAGATGACATAGAGGATGAAGAGTTGACACAAAGAAAGGAGATTCTTCACCCTAAAATCATGATTTTAGTAGATCCCCTATCAGCAAAAATGCTTGAAAAAAACAACCTCAAAAAATGGTGTTGTAGACGTTTTAGACTAGCCGTGAGTTGCTTCAAGCATGGGTTTTAGACACACGATTTGCAGAAAAAATCGTCTAGAGAAGTCCCGATTTTTGCAATCAAATGAGCTAATAAAATACAGTAATAAAATACAGACGTGATTTGCCAAAATCTTAGCAAATAATCTAGTCGCAATTTGAATTTGCCTGCAAAAAATATCAGCCACAATTTGCCAAATCCTTAGCAAAAAACCAATAGCTATTTTTTGCAGAGATTGTTCTCCAAACAAAACCCTAGTCGAACCTTAGGTGTTTTTGAAGCAAGTAAATTAGGAAAAAATTAATTTTGAGAATAAAAATTTGAAAATTTCAATAAGTAATTTTTATTTTGGAAAAAAAACTCATCATGCTCCGATACCATATTATGAAATAATTGGAAAATATTTGCCTGTAATTAACAGAGAGCGAGCGGGCAATATATGCAAAAGAATAAAGCGATGTTTCCTTACGAAACAATCGTAAAGAATAGAAACATTCTATTCTAGCTAAAAGAAAGCTAAAAAAGATAACAGATAACTACAACTAACTAAAAATCAGAAACTTTCTAATATTTACAATAGATTACTAATAGATTACCATTAACTAATAATAGACATTTATCTATTCTTGTAATACGTTTCTCTACTAACCAATCATGCTATTCCTAGAGACCCTGATATTGGCAAATGCATCAGCTAAAGTATTCCTCTCCCTAAAGATGTGGGCAATAAATACCTCATCAAAGGAACTAATTAGCATTAGAACATCATTAATTAGGATCTCTATAGACCCACTCACCTCTTCAAGCATTGTATTATATTCATGGAGTCACCTTTGATCCACATCCCCTTGTACTCTTGAGAATGAGCTTGTTTCAAGCCAAGATAGTAAGCAGCTAGTTCAGCTAGATGATTAGTTTGGATTCCTAGAGGGAGTGCAACTGCTGAATGAAGCAGACCAAATTCATCCCAGTGAAATGGTGTTTGATAAGTAGGAGATATTTTCCATAGCAAGTCAAATCCTGATATTGCAATCAGGATTTAATTGTATAGTTTTTGAGTCAAACTCATTGACCCATGTTTCATGAGTAGTGATTCAGACGAGTCCATCTCTCATGAGAATAAATGGAACACTTAGCACTCATTGGATCTAGGTAATGCTCATAGAGGTGAAGCAACGTTACTTCCCAGGAGGTCACCTATCTTAGTACTACTCTAGCTTGAGCGCGCTTAACTGCGAAGTTTCCTCCATGGTTAAACCCTCTCTGGCTTGCAACCCCATTTGCAAAACCTTCACCAAGTGTTGATGCGGATAAGTAGGAGATATTTTCCACAACAAGTCAAATTGTGATATTGCTATTAGGATTTAATTGTACAGTTTTTGAGTCAAACTCATTGACCCATGTTTCATGAGTAGTGATTCAAACGAATCCATCTCTCATGAGAATAAATGGAACACTTAGCACTCATTGGATCTAGGTGATGCTCATAGAGGTGAAGCACCGAGACTTCCCGGGAGGTCACCCATCCTAGTACTACTCCATCCTGATCGCGCTTAACTACGGAGTTTCGTCCATGGTTAAACCCACTCTACTTGCAACCGCATTTGCAAAACCTTCACCAAGTGTTGTGCCTTATGAACCATTCATTGGAAAGCCCCTTAAGCTCATCAACTGATAAGTGGGAGATATTTTCCACAAGTAGTCAAATTGTGATATTGCTATCAGGATTTAGTTGTGTAGTTTTTGAGTCAAATTCATTGATCCATGTTTCATGAATAGTGATTCACATGAATCCATCTCTCATGAGAATAAATGGAACACTTAGCACTCATTGGATCTAGGTAATGCTCACAAAGGTGAAGCAACGAGATTTCTTGAGAGGTCATCTATCTCAGTACTATTCTAGCTTGAGCGTGCTTAACTACAAAGTTTCCTCTATGGTTAAACTCTCTCTGCTTGCAACCCCATTTGCAAAACCTTCACCAAGTGTTGATGTGGATAAGTAGGAGATATTTTCCACAAGAAGTCAAATTGTGATATTGCTATTAGGATTTAACTGTGTAGTTTTTGAGTCAAATTCATTGACTCATGTTTCATGAGTAGTGATTCACATGAATCCATCTCTCATGAGAATTTATGGAACACTTAGCACTCATTGGATCTAGGTGATGCTCACAGAGGTGAAGCATTGAGACTTCCTGGGAGGTCCCCCATCCTAGTACTACTCCATCTTGAGCGTGGTTAACTATGGAGTTTCCTTCATGGTTAAACCCACTCTGGTTGCAACCCCATTTGCAAAACCTTCACCAAGTGTTGTGCCTTATGAAACATTCATTGGAAAGCCCCTTAAGCTCATCAACTGATAAGTGGGAGATATTTTCCACAACAAGTCAAATTGTGATATTGCTATCAAGATTTAACTATGTAGTTTTTGAGTCAAACTCATTGACCCATGTTTCATGAGTAGTTATTCACACGAATCCATCTCTCATGAGAATAAATGGAACTCTTAGCACTCATTGGATCTAGGTGCTGCTCATAGAGGTGAAACACCGAGACTTCCCAGGAGGTCACCCATCCCAGTACTACTCCAGCTTGAGTGTGCTTAACTGTGGAGTTTCCTCCATGGTTAAATGAACTCTGCTTGCAACCCTATTTGCAAAACCTTCACCAAGTGTTGTGCCTGATGAACCATTCATTAGAAAGCCCCTTAAGCTCATCAAATGATAAGTAGGAGATATTTTCCACAACAAGTCAAATTGTGATATTGCTATTAGGATTTAATTGTGTAGTTTTTGGGTTAAACTCATTGACCCATGTTTCATGAGTAGTGATTCACATGAATCCATCTCTCATGAGAATAAATGGAACACTTAGCACTCATTGGATCTAGGTGATGTTCATAGAGGTGAAGCACTGGGACTTCCTGGGAGGTCACCCATCCCAATATTACTCCAGCTTGAGTGTGCTTAACTACGGAGTTTCCTCCATGGTAACCTTCACCAAGCATTGTGCCTTATGAACCATTCATTAGAAAGCCCCTTAAGCTCATCAACTGATAAGTAGGAGATATTTATTACAACAATATCACAATTTGACATATTATGGTCTAGGAAAGGATGAAGCTGTTTGAGAAATATCTTTGCCTCCTGCTCTCGAATTGGTATTAATTGTGCACATTGTGTAAACAAATTTTTTTAATCTTCATTTTTTCTGTCTTCATCCAATAACCATCAAAGCTTGAATCTCTAAGCACTAGATAATTGTTAAAAAAGACATGTCAAGGGAGCATAATATCCATAGGCAGCGAACTTAATTGTGCACATTGTGTAAACAAAATTTTTTAATCTTCATTTGTTGTGTCTTCATCCAATAACCATCAAAGTTTGAATCTCTAAGCACTAGATGATTGTCAAAAAAGACATGTCCAGGGAGCATAATATCCATAGGCAGTGAACTTTGTCCCCCATCTTCTTCTAATGCATGTGTTTCCTTTTCCATTCTGGGTCCTGAGAGAACTTTATAATTTCTATAGCTTTATTTAGACAATTTGCTTCATAGATTGCATTTAGTAAAGGGAGGAAACTAATGAACTCCTTATCATTAATCTCACAGTTGCTATCTTTTGATAAGGAGTATAGCATGGGAACATAATCTTTTGGTAACATTGTTTTCTTTAGACAAATTCAAACCTGTCATCAATTTGTTGACTACCATCAAATGCATAGCTCTTGGTTTTTTGATTTGTTACATAGAGCTATCGAGAACAAAAGCCAAGACTCACTGTTAAAGAAGGGCTTAAAGAATTACTGATTCTTCCAACAAGTTGGTTGAATCATGTGATGAACTTGCTCATGAGTTTGTTGCTATCTTCTTTTCAAATGGAAGTTGAGCAAAACGAAAGTGACATTCTTAATCAGTTTAAAGTGTGATAGAATCTTCACGCACATTGTCCTCCAGTCAAAGATGCAGCTTGCAGTGAGGTGATAAAACCATTTTGTTGTTGCTCTAACTAGGCTTTCAACTAAAAGTTCAATTGCAGTATATTGCAAGCAACAGTGAAAGTTGAGATATGCTTATGAACATGCTGAGTGCCATTGCCATCTATATTTTTTTGATCGGTGATAATAATATTTTATTGATAAGAGAAAAATAGTTCACATATACCAGATAGCATTTCAGCACTTCTATAGTTCATCCAAGAAACTACCCATCAGATTCTACCCATAAGCAAAAACTTTCCCTACTTGCAGTTCATTAAGGAAAAGAGCTACTCATAAGAGTTCCAAGAGTTTTGACTCAGACATATTACATAATTTACCTTTAACAGCATAACCAAGCAGTATAAACACTGAAATAAGGGTCTGCAAATGTCATATTAGAAGTAGAAACAGAAACTTAACCTATTAACACTATTGATAGTCTTGACCATGCCACCACACCCACTTCTAGAACGAGGCTAAAGAAGATCCTCCTCCTCACTCACCAACCTTCTCTGCCTCTTTGCTTTCCTTGTCTCTGTAGCCAACAAGGAGCCCTATGGAACAAATAGGCCACCTGCAGCCTGCTTGACTCCCTTCCTTTCACCACCCAGTCGCCTTCCTGGCCATCCTCTTCCCTCTGTATCTGCAGCTCCTTCCTCATCGATATACTCCACACAATGAAGGGCTCCCCCCCATGGGAAACCTTGCGGAGTCACTGTAAAACCATAACATGGTTCTGCAAAGGCCAGAATTTGTGCCATCCCACCCATCCCACTCGGATTTAACAATAGCCCTTATTACTCTCATAGTCTCTTCCCAAGAGTCCAGCTGCATTGCCCAGGCCATCACCATGGAAGAGATATCAACATTAACCCGATAGCGATGATCGATTTCTGTAAAATCTTGCCCTAACAATTCCTCCAAAATCTCCATCAAAAGCTTCTCCTTGTTGCAGCAGCAAATACCTTTCAACCTCCACCTTGCAATAGCACCAGAAAAGGGTGCTGAAAATGGGCTGTTTATAGCAAAAAGTTACTTCAATTATTGAAGTCCTTGTGACAGCCCCTGAACGCTTTGCAAAGATAGACAAAAGTAAAATTGAACCCTCAAGCTTTATTTCTAGCACAATCGAGATATTATTGGATCTTTCTGCTGTTGCCTCCTTGTTTCATAAAACTTCAGTACTCTCACACATGCGAGAGGTGTGCCACCTAATTTCTCTTCTGCCCTTGTCATAAAACTCCATCATTTCTGCTTTGGCACCGAGTTGCCCAAAAAAAGTGGCTGATGGGAAGAGTTTTGGCTAAAGATATTGCCCACCATCTCTCATCATAAATGCAAACCTAGTCACTAATGTCTCCAAAAATCTACTGCGTTGATATGGAATTAAATTTGAATTCAAATTCAGTGTCTTATTCTAACAAAGCCTCCATTCAATTCCCAATAGTCCTCCATAAATTTCTCTTGCCTGGATTCCCGCAATCTAACTGATGTATTGGATAGCCTATCAAGCTCTTTATTATCTCTTGCTTGACATGATCAATCTTATAATCCCCAAATTCTTCCAACGGTCCCTTAATAAACTTTATATATATATATATATATATATATGTATATTCAAATACCAAACCTGCGAAATCCCATCTGATATTGCCATGACCACGACCATCGAATCTCCTTCAAGATGATGCTTTCGCACTTTCAACTCCTTTGTACTCTGAACTTTTAGTGCCGCCTGTATCTTTTCTTTATTGTTTATTCTATCTTTCAACCTCTTGGCCCCTATTGCCAAGGTATTACCCAACTCATCTCTAGCAATAAAACCCACACCAATTGGACCCTAGAACCTTTCTAGGCCCTACAAAAATTCACCTCCAGCCAATTCTGCTCTGGAGAAACCCACAGATCAGAACACACAACCGAAGAAGGATGAGCCCTTCCCAGCCCCTGAACAGGCCACCATTGCCATCTAATTTTTTTAATATTGATTGGTAAAAGGCTACTGTCATGATATTTTATTAATTTTTTAAATAATACATATATGTTTTTGCCCCATTCAAAGTGCAGGCAGTGGGGGAAAAATAATGATATTGCCATCTAATTTATTAGAATAATATTTGCTTATATTAATTTAATGGTCTATAATTTATTTTTTGGGTAGATTAGATTTTTTTCTAATTTAGTTTTCAATGTTCGATTGTTTCAACTTTCTTTAGGAAACAATGTTCATTTTTTAATAGGAAACATCAATAATGTAATTGCCTATATAATTTGTTTCATTCTTGCAATAAAATCAAGCAATAACCATTGTAACATGGTATCAGAGTGGGAATAATTTTTTAAAGAACTTTTTACAGAACTAATATTTTCCAAGCAGATTTTTAAGTGATTTTATTTTTCAAAGTTTTGTTTTGCTCGATCTCGTGCCTGAGAAACTAAAGTTTTGTAAAATAAATTTTCAAGATCACAGGTTTTCATGTTATGTCTGTGAAACTCTCTGATTTCTAGTTTTTTTTCTTGTGGAAGTCGTGTTTGCTGATTCACGTTCATTCTGATGTTGTGTTCGAGTCATCTTTACCTCGTTTTTTTCACCAAGCTGTTGTGTTACATTTTTAATCTAACGCGAAAGCTTTTCAACCTTAATATTTGTGACTAGAGCTTCAGAGATCTGCAAAAAGTTTTTGTTTTGTGATATTGCTATCAAGATTTAACTGTGTGATTTTGAGTCAAACTCATTGACCCATGTTTCATGAGTAGTTATTCAACATGAATCCATCTCTGATGAGTATAAATGGAACACTTAGCACTCATTGGATCTAGGTGATGCTCACAAGGGTGAAGCACTGGGATCTAGTTTTTGTTTTGTTTTAAGTTTGTAGTTTGCAATTTATTTTGCATTTTTTTTCAAAAACATGTGCATCTCTTCTTCACAGTTAGTTTATTTTCTGCCGCCTAAGTTCGTCTCTGCAATTCTTTTTGGTGCCATTTTGTTCAAAGTTGTGAGCTAGGGTTTC
This sequence comes from Cupressus sempervirens, assembly GCA_028749045.1. Lineage (NCBI taxonomy): Eukaryota > Viridiplantae > Streptophyta > Pinopsida > Cupressales > Cupressaceae > Cupressus > Cupressus sempervirens. The sequence goes on from CM053791.1 coordinate 617,257,999, forward strand.
CGCATTTAGGATTTACTTTTTGTGGCAAATTTGTTTATACGATCTTTGCAACTAGAGTTTGTAGAATTTTGTGCTCACTTTAATATTTTTGAAGTTGCTTATATTTTTTTGCCCCAGGGTCAATCGAAAGGTTTTTGGTTTTTAGAGTGTTCATTTATTTTCTATCTTGAATTTTGTCCATCAGAATTTGCCTCTATTTTTTGTGCATTGGGATATGTCCCTCAATTTTCATGCAACTAAGGTGTAAGCCTATTTTGATAATCCATTTTTGTACCTCAAAAAACATGCAAGATGACTTTTTTGATCAACATAATGCTGGAACATTAGCAAAAGTTTAATGGCTGCAACTACAACACCTGGAAGTAGCATATGATGATGATTTTGAATATTGGTGCCTTAACAAGATTGTTTTGGGAAAGTCTACTCGTCCTAATGGTGGGTCAAGATAAGTGTGTGTTTAATGAAGGAATCGGGAAGCTGTGATGCTCATCAAATTGTTGGTCATCGACGAACAACTATCCTCAGGCAAGACAATTCGTGAAACATGGGAATATTTGAAGGGCCTACATGAGACATCCAACAAGAGCAGTTAGTTCTTTCTGAAGAACATGCTTTTCTTGATCTTGACAAATGAGAGGATGTCCTTCGAGGGGCATCTCATAAAAATTAAGGACATTTGTAATTAGTTGGAGGCGATTGGTTGGACAGTGGTGGAAGAAGACATGGTACCATATTTGGTTCAGTTTTACGGGCTACACCATCAAATTGTATTGTAGGGGTGGTAAGGTCCAAACGGTTCTGTTTCCAGATCGAGATCCATTAGCATAGATATAGGTGGTTGGACCAGCTCATACACCTACCACTTGTCAATTGAGGTAGCTCTCAACCCCCTCCTCCCTTAAGCTACTCAGTCTGCATGTAGAGGGAGGGTTTTCGCTCCTTGGAGGGTGGTGCATAGGAATAGTTCTTTAACATATTCTAGATGTAACATGCCAATGATTTGACAGGCAACCCCTATCTTTGTTGCCACCTGCTAGTAGTCTTATGGGCACTTTATTGAGATGCTCAATATTACTCAACTAATGTTGACTTGAAGCTTCTACATCTTTGCAACAAATTTCTGTTGTAGGATTAATGGAAATAATATTTCCATAGCGATACTAGTTTGTCAGCCACAAAACAAGCCTTTACAGTGAACTGTTCTGCTCAGGATAAAGGGAACAATTAACTCTCTTAGTAGAAAGACCTAGGACAATCTCGGGACAGCTCCACAAAGAACATTTAGTGCAATTATTGCTACAAGTATGGTCACATTGGTACTGCTTGGATTTTGAATAGAAGTAGGGAGGGTCTCAGTAGAAGGCCAATGTAGTAGAGCGCACTGAGGAGACTATATAGGAGTCTATCTTCTATGCCTTTATGGCCAAATGCCCTAAAAATCACATCAAGTTGTGTGCTTGGTACATCAACTCAGGTGCTTCCCTACTATTTACACATTGTTGAGTTTGGTTCACTAACTAAACACCATTCATTGATTCAGTTATTTTTGGAGGAGAGTATATTGGTGTCGAAAAGGGCAACGTGTAAATTCAATGTGGAGGGAGAAGTTTAAGTTTCTTAGTGTATACTGTGTTCTAGGGATGGAGTTCAACCTTCTCTATGTTGGTCAAATTATGAGACACTCTCCTCAATTGGATGTTGTATTCAATTCGTACAAATGCAATATTGTTGATCAGCAGACTTGTTGTATAGTTGTTGTGTGCATTGAGAATCATGGTCTTTATATAGATTTGTTGACACTTGTGATTCTTGTGAGCATGTTGTGGCAGCCAAATGTTCTTCCATCAACGATCTTTGGCATTAGTAGAATGAGCATTTGGACATATACACTCTCTCACAGTTAGGTTGGGAGGACTTAGTTATTGGCTTATTGATATTTAAACTTAGAATCATGGAGTTTGTGAAGCTTGTTAGGTTGGAAAACAACATTGGATTCCATTTCAGATGCCGATACTTGGCGAGCTTCCAATGTATTACTGTTTACGATTGAAACATGTTGATGAATGTGGACCAATGAACACTCCTTCATTTGTTTGTTCTAGGTACTTTCTATTGTTTGTTGATGATTTTAGTCACAAAATGTAGGTGTATTTTCTTAAACAAAACTTAGAGGTGTTTAGCATGTTTTACAAGTTCAAGGTATTGGTAGAATAAGAGTCACATCAACAAATAATATTTATAGGTTAGACAATGGGGAGGAATTTTGTTCTTCTGATTTTTTCAACTTTGTGCACATCATGATATCAAGCATCAACTTACCACACCTTACACCCCTCGACATAATGGTGTTGTTGAGTGGAAAAACCACAAAATCATTGAGATGACCCGATCTATGTTGAAACATAGAAATGTTTCAAAGAAAATTTGGGTAGTAGTCTACATTGTTGTCTATCTTCTGAATAGATCTCCCACACATGCTGTTAAGAAGAGTCCAGAGGGAGTTTGGTTCGACAAGAAGCCTAAAAACACTCACCTGAAAGTCGTTGGCACTCAAAATTGTATTCCAAGAGATAGAAGCTCATTTTCATAAGATACAGTGAAAACCGCAAAGCATATTGATCAATTGATTTAGACACTGATTGTCTCATATTTAGTCATTACATTGTCTTTTGATGAAAACGAGGTCCTTTTCAAGTCTCTCTCCTATTTTGAGTCCCAAGGATCGACCTCTGCAAGCTAAGGATTTGGATATTAGTCTTCCATTAGGTCTACCTGATGGGAAGGATTCAAATGACTTTGAAGTTGTGGAGTCTCCTGGGAATGATATTGCACCATCCAAATTTCCTTAGGAAGATGTTGATCTACATCCTGTTGAACCTGTTCCAATCATTCTAGAATCATATGTTGGTACTTATACTCTCCGACCTAAATGGTGGGCCAAGACCATAGGCGATCTCTATGGCGATGAGCTCACCAAGGGTAGATTAGTTCGAAACAAGAGAAAGCAACAAAATACAGTTAATTTTGCTCTTATGGCCAATATCCATAGTGTTTATGGGGCTCAATCTTATTTGGAGACCAAAGATACTCTTGAGTGGGAATAGGCTATGGAAGCTAAATGTTGTAGTCTTCTGAAAAAACCACTTGGGTCCTGATTAATCTTTCACCTGGAAAGAAGCCCATCGACTACAAATATATCTATAAAGATAAGCACAAGGCTGATGGAATCGTTGATAAGTACAAGGCTCGACTAGTTGTGAGAGGATTTTTAGAGAAAGAAGGGATTAACTATGAAGAGAGTTTTGCTCTTACAGCCAAAATGAGTACAATTTTGCTCATCTTTCCATTTCAGCCCAATTTGGTTGGAAAGTCCATCAAATGGATGTCAATAGTGCATTCCTCAATGGTGAACTGCAAGAAGAAGTCTATATGATGCAACCTCCTAGATTCAAGGTTGTTGGTAAAGAGCTGAAAGCACTCTATGGCCTGAAAAAGGTTCCTTGGGCTTGGTACATAAAGATTGATAGGTAACTTATGATTAGGGTTTCCAGAGGAGTCCTTTCAATTCCAATCTGTATGTCAACTTCTGGTGATGATATTCTTCTACTTGTCATCTATGTTGATCTAATTATTAGTGGTAATTAAACACTTTTAATAAAGCAGATTAAACAGAGTTTGTGCTAGCCCTTTGACATGAGCGATTTGGCACTCTGACATTATTGCCTAGGTATTGAGGTTTAGAAGACAGATGACAAATTCTTTATCTTGCAATTGAATTATGCTAGGAGTTTTCTAGACAAATTTTGGATGTATGATTGCAAATCTGCATCCGCATCTATGGAGAAGGCTGAAGTTGTTAGCCAAATCAGATTCACCTTTGGTGGATGTCTCTGCGTACATGCAACTAGTGGGCAGTCTCATCTATCTCATTGCTACTAAACCTGACCTCAATTTTGTTGTGAGCTACATTGCTTGTTCCGACAACTCCTAGAGTTGAACACTGGGTTGCAGCAAGGCATGCTTTCAGATATAAGAAGGGTACTCTTGACTTTTGACATTTTGTGTCATAGAAGAAAAGGTCCTAAACTCATGGGTTTTACAGACTTAGATTGGGCAGGTTTTGTTGATGATACAAAGTCTACATCTAGGTCTGTCTTTGGTTTAGGAGTAGATGTATTGATATGAGGTAGCAAGAAATAGTAGGTGGTAGCTCATTCCTCAACTGAAGCAAAATATTGGAGAATTATTAAAGCAACTTGTGGGGCAGTTTGGTTTCAAAGGAGGATTTCTAACATGCATATGTCTCAAGCAGTTCCTGCACCTTTATTTTGTGACAATCAAGGAGTGCTGAAACTTGTGAAGAATCCAGTCTTCTATGAGCAGACTGAGCATGTTGATCTTCACTATCATTACATCTGCAAGCTTGTAGAAGATGGATTAGCACACTTGCAGTGTGTTCCAATTGAGGATCAGATTGCAGACAATCTCACCAAATCTCTAAGCTCGGACAATTTTGTAAAATTTAGGGGATAATATGGTGTCGTTGACAGTTGGACCATTAAGGGAGGCTGTTGGAATAGTATTTGCATATATTAATTTAATGATCAATAATGATTTTTTAGATAGACTATATTTTTTTTTCTAATCCAGTCTCTGATGTTAGATTGTTTCTTTAGGAAACATCAACAATGTAACTGCCTATTTATGTACATTTCATTCTTTCAATAAATCAAAGCAATTCCCATTGTAACATAATTTTGGAAATTATTTCTTGAGCCTTGTGGTAGTCATTGACATACTTCAAGTTGTAGGGGACCAATACTAGCTCCCTACAACAAAGGAGGTAGAGTAATATTGTTGTCATGTGCATCATCACCCGTTACTTGAAATGTTCCTTTATCTTGAACTTGATTGATTGCAAATATGCCAATAAGTTGATGATTTGTTGCTGAAATGAATCTTTGTTTGAACGTGCTTTAGAAAGCATCTGAAAAGGAGGATCAAGAAGCCTGTCTTCCTCTACGATATAATGTACAACTTTTAAGCTTGGACTAGAAATTATCAATCAAAGACAATGAGGATTTTTCCTTGCAATTTCAACTTGTATCTTGTTTCTCTCCAAAGTTTCCAAATTCCTTAGCATTTTAATTTGTATCTTGCAAGACAACACAACAAAATAGCACAAATGAGAGAACCATTCTTCAAATATTAAAGGGAAGCTTTCTGACCAAATAAAACACAAAACTAATCCTATTTTAAAAGTATAGATTAAATCTACAATTATGCACACTATATGATATTTCATTAAGGGTTTTGCATTAATGGAAATCACCAATTGACTATGTTTTTGCCTTGGATGCATGCTCTGAATTGTTAACAATCAAGCCTTGCAATGATATCTTCCTAAGTTGTTGGTTCGTATTCTGGTTTGTATGTGGGCTCGACATTCAGGTTCAAAATTCGCTCAATTTTTCTGAGCTGGGTTCGGGTTTGTTTTGGGTTCGTCAGTACAAGTCTTTAAAAATAAATAAATTTATATTCTCGTGAATGTGCTTGTATAGTGAATGGTTTGTTGATTCTGTTCTGTAACCTGTAATGGTAACCTCTGTTCACAAGAAAAAACAGGAGAAAAACTGTAATCTGTAATTTGTAACCTCTGTTCAGAAGAAAAAATGGTAGAAAAGACTGTCATTCAAGTCACCTGACTATCTGTTTTGATGCACAATAATGTTTTTGGATGTAAAGTATAATGTTTTTGCCCTCCCTTTTGGATGCACGGTAGTATTTCTGGATGCCAACTATAGTCTATAATGTTTTTGCATTTTGGACGCACAAGAAAAACGATAGCAATATAATTCTTGGACTCACGACAAAAATCGGGAATGTGTAAAATGTTCTCTAAAATGCAAAAGCAACCAAAAAAATCAGTGTCCTTTTAGGGTTTTAATTAAAAAATGTTTAAAAATCATTTGAAAAGTCAACAACAGTCAAATTTGTTGGTCATTCGCTTTGGGTTCCACATTGGGTCGATGTGTTTTGTCATCATTCACTGCAACATCACCTCGTAGTCATCCAGGGTCCTTCCCAACAAATGACGAGTGACTTCACCAGTCTTTAGGTGAATTTGAAATGAATCTGAACCGAACTGACTTGCGAATTTGGGGTTGTAGAGATGTATATGGTAACTTAGATATTTTCAGATATCAAGGAGGATAAACTATGAAGGAAAAATGAACAAGCAAATCTTTAGTAATAGTTGTGAGAACACTTTAACCAATCTTTGGTAATAGTTGCAAAGTCCCATGATTCCTGTCAAGCGCGTCAAAGTTTTTGGTCTAGGCAAATTTCTAAATTGTCTTGATCTTCTCTTTACCCACGCTAATTCCTCTTGCACTAATTTTGAACCCCAAACTTGCATTTGGAGACATTGGTGTAAAGGAATGCTGCTCGTGTATGCCAAACACTTCATCCAGATGCTTCAATGGTGTTACCATGTCTTACTGTAATTTACAATATCATTAGAGAAAACCAATACAAATTTTCTCAGCTTAAGAGTGAATTCTTGATTCATGCACAAGTGGAAGGTGGCAGGGACATGACCAAGAACTCATAATACCCATAGCAACATATGAAATCTGTTTTGTGCATATTCTCATTTCTCAACTTAATCTGATGGTACCATAATCGCAAGTCAATCTTTGGAGAACTACACCACACCATGAAGCTTGTCAATCAATTCGTCGATTTTGGGTATGGGGCAATGGTTTTTGATTGCCTTTTTGTTGAGGACGCTATACTTGATTCACATTCTCACAGTTACATCTTTTTTCTTAACCAAAATCATGGATGAGCAAATGGGCTGGAACAAGGCCTTATGTGCCCAGTATCTAATAGATCGCCAATTTTTTTTCTAATCTCTTGTATATCTTGGGATGAAGTTATGGAGTTGTGATGACTAGTTTTGCTCCTTCAAGCTCAATTACACATTTGAATCCTCTATTTGGTGATGGACCTAGGGGAATGCCATAAAAAACCTTACTATTCTTGTCCAAACTCGATTGGATATCAACATTGTAGGATCTCTCATTCTTCGAGGGACTTGTTTTCATCATCAAACATTTACTCGTCCATGGTACTTGGTCTCCATGAAAAGCTCTTTCCATCCTCGTAGCTGAAATCATCATAGGTCCCTCAATAGAAAGGCCATGTAGAACTATTTCCTTCCCATTAGATTTGAATGTTAGATCCATAGTTTAGTAACTCTGTTCATATGTGCCAAGTACAATCATTGGATTCCTAAGACCAACTCTGTATCATCCTTGCCAATAAGATAGGAAGCATCTCGCATCTTATATTTCCCTAAAGTTGACTCCATTTGCTGAATCCTTCTGTTACAAGGACGAATTGTCTTGCCTTCTAAGTCTTCTGTCGTTAATCCCATTTTAGTCACTAGGCCTTGATTAATGTAATTCTGAGTAGCCCCACTATAATAAGAACTATCACCTTTTGCCCCGGAAAGATCCCCTTAACATGGAAAGCATTACATCTAGGGGCTCTTCGTAGTGCATAGTTGTACCTCTTGGATGCTCCTCTCCTTGGTGCTGATGCTTAACCTCATCTTCAGCTATCTTTGACTCAGGTCCATCATCTTCTGTCTCCTCATTGGAGACTACCTCTATATAGTCTATTTGTCTCTTCTCCAAATACCTATGCCATGGTTGCCATGATTCTTCGCATGTGAAACATATCTTCTTCCTCCAGAGTTCATTCTTGGACTCCTCTACTTGGTTTGGCTTAGGGGATCTAAAGGGCCAATGCAACTGCTCTCCCAGCTGAATTGTAGTTGGCAAACCCAACATGTCGAAGGGGACTAAATTGATCAGTGCGATTCATCCAATTAAAAATTTTTCTTAATGGCTTCTTGAAATGAGCTCAGATCAAATGCCCTTGCTAAACCTTTGAGGTCTTCAACTAGGCCTTCTACAAAAAAGGAACAATAGCCTTCTTTCTATCACTTCAGGAATTATCATTGCAAACTTTTGAAATTCTGCTACAGTCTTGTACTTTACCGGCTTGCTTCAATTGTGCTAACTGTCTGAAATGATTTTCTTAATCCCTTCTATTGAACCTTTTTATCAATATTTGGTTGAAGTCTTCTCAGGTGGCGATTGAGTTTTGCCCTTGGGTTGCCATATCATGATACCACCACTTGTGAGCCTCTCCTTCTAGATGCAAGGTGGCAAACTTGATAGCTTCTTCTTCAAACATTGGATTAAGGAGAAGTATGTGTATTATTTCTGAAACTAAACTCTTGTTGAAGAGCTACTAGATGCATCAAAAGTGGGAATGGTGATCTTTCCCAATGGCGCTAAAGGTCCTTCCTTCATACCTTCTCCTTCTATGCTTGTTCCTTGTCTTCATCTCATTGTATTTTGCGAAAGTCACGTCTCTGTGTATGGCAGCACTTATGCATTGTATTCATCATGAAGTCTTGTTATCTCATCATACTGGTCAGGTGGCTCTTCCTCCCTACTTGTGGCTCCTTTATCCAGAAACTTGGCCCTAAAAATCCTTATGTTTGCATTGGCTGATGTCTTTTCACCACTAGAGCTACTCCCTTTTATTCCCTTCTGTATAGGTCTACCAAAACTTAATTGCTGCTTCAGTCTTCTTAAAAGTTTGTTCATCTCCACCATGGTATCCCACTTGCTTGTCTGGAACTTTTTGGTCTCTTTAATAAACTCTTGGGGTTGTCTTATTCTTTGTCGCCCATGGCAGCTTCCTCCTCTCTTTGATGAAACCTCAGATCTCTATCACTCATCATCATTGACACAGGTGGGCAGGATGCCAAGCTCTGATACCATTGTAAAATACCCAATACTTATGTTTGGATATTGAAAATTAATTCAACAGTACCTGCTTGTAGATCTGTAAGCTCAAAGACAATAGAGAATTGGAATAGATTTTGGAATCAGAATATTTATAAACCATAGATGAAAAGGCAAAACTCCACAGATTATAATAACCTTAATAAAATTGTGCAAATGGATTTCTTTAATTATAGAATTTTGCTCACCGAAATTAACTCAAGCATACATATGCGTTACACCGAAGAACTTATGAAATCTCCAGCCCAATGTATAGACTACAACCAATTGGAGTCCACCATTACTAGTCTATTGCTGTCAGTAAAGGTGGCTGCAATCTGGTTTTGGGTGAGGATTGATGGGTGCCTTGGAAGTGGTGCTGCTTGTCGTCGGTAGAAATTGTGTCAGCCGACGGAGTGATTGTCGTCGGTGTTTCTGTAGCCGGTGGGGTAATTGTCGTCGGTGTTTCTGTATTCTGTAGCCGACGGGTAAATAGTTTGTAGTGGACATAATGTTTGTGGCCGACGGACTCCTTCGGGAAGGTTCGGCGGATAGTATTTATATCTCGTCTAGGATCATTGTAATTCATCTTCTATCATTAATCTTCCGATCTTATGAAGCATAATGTAATGTTTTGGCATATGCGAATAATAAAAGGAGTACTGCTGTTCGTGTTCGTGTTCCATTGTTTGTATGTGTTCATTTTACTTGTACGGTAAACATTTGGTGTCGTTGTTTTATGAACCTGGAAGGTGGGAGGAATGAAGATTAATGCCAAATCAGCTTAACAAGGATTAGAATAAGGTCAACGGAAAAGATGGAATCCGTATTGCGCAAGAGAATTTAATTCTGGCACAGCAAGCCGATCGCCGACGGAGATTTCAGAAAAGTGCTGACGGAAACCGGAGGCATGAAAGATTTGTTGGAGGAAACTTGGCAGCGGGTGGAATTGGTGGAAGAAGCACGGGAGGAGTTTTTGAATTTGTGTTCGCCGAGGGAAAAGAATCCAGATGGAAGAGCATCGAGTCGCACGGCTCGAAGTGCTGACGGAGCAAGAGCGTGGAGTAAACTCTTCGTTCAGGATATACTTCCACAGGGGACAACTTCAGAACACCCTTCTTCACCAAGGTTCGCAGCTGTTGAGTCTGACGGTGTGGGAAAGCAGTCTGCTGGTGTGAGAGTGTAGTCTGCCGGTGTGGGAGACCAGTCCGCCTGTGTGGGAGTGTAGACCGTCGGTGTGGGAGACCAGTCCGCCGGTGTGGTAGTACAGACTGTCGGTGTGGGAGTGCAGACCGCCGGTGTGGGAGTGAAGAGCGCCAGTGTTGCAGGACCGAGCAACACCTATTTACAGAAACCAATTGTAATGGTGGGACCAAAAGAGAAACTGCCGAAGTTCAATGGCGATGGTACAATCGATCCCATTCGACATTGCAAAACATGTGAAACGATCTGGAAAGCAAATGGGATAACTGATGAAGACGATTGGATGAGGCAATTTCTGGCCACCCTACGAGGCGTAGCAATTGATTGGTTCACTGATACATATCCACAAAAGCTAAACAGTTGGGATAACATTAAAAAGGAATTTTTGGTAGAATTTAAATTGTTGCGAGATGATAATGAAATTGTAGCAGAGATCTTCAATACTAAGAAGAGGAAGAACGAAACCGTCCGCGTTTACGCCAGGAAATTAAAAGACTTGATAAACAAAATGGAAAGTGAGCCGGCGGACGGACTTCAGAAAAGATGGTTTGTGGAAGGCCTACGCTTGAAGTTGCGGAGGAAAATGAAAATTGTGCCACTGTCGTCATATACGGAAGCTTATAACAGAGCATTGGACCTCGAAAGTGAGCCGAAGACAAAGAAGAAGACGAAGACTAGCTCATCTGATTCGGATGATGACGAGCCTGTCGGAGGTGATAGCAGCGACGAGGAAGGCAACAATAAGAGGTTCATGCCCTCCAGAAGGACATGATCCGCATGATGGAGTTTAAAAACATGCAGAAGGAGCCAAAAGGCAGTGAGCTGTGGTGCACGGAGTGTAAGACCAACGGTCATACTAAAGGATCGTGTCCAACGAACCAATTTTGTGACATTTGTCAGATCATGGGCCATTCGACAAAAGAGTGCCTCTTTAACATGAAGACAAGAGGATCTCCGCAGGTGCTTTTTACACAGGAGGCTTCCCCGTCGGGCAGTACCGGAAATACGAATAGCACAGGTGCCACATCCGGAGGGTACAGGAATAATAACAGAGGGCAAAACAACAACAACAATGCGAACAATAACAATAATAATGGGAGCTGAAGTCGAATCTAGTATGATTCAAACGGACGGTCGATCGTTCAATGCCGAGCATGTAATTTGTGGGGTCATTTTGCGCGGGATTGTACAGTGGCAAACACACCGAAATTATTATGCAGATGGTGTGGACCTAGCGACCATGAAGATGCCAAGTGCTCAAAGTCTGGAGTAAACTTGATCACTGTCGGCATGGTTGAAGAGGAGGTTTTGGCAATTACGCGGAGGCAAGCAAAACTGCCGACGGAGAAAAAAAGAAAATTGGGGGAAGCGCATGCAGAAATTGGAAAGGCATCATCGGTAGGGACATCTCAGTTGAAGGACATCATCGGCACCTTGGCAAGGAACTTCGCAGAACAAAACATTGTACAACAAATCTTACAAATGGAGATACCGGTCAAGATAGGTGACCTTCTCACAATGCCCCAATTACGGACGACCATTCTGAATCATACACCATTTTCGAAAGCAACAGAGGACACAGGAAGGGACAGTAGTCCAATGACGGCAACAGACCCAATGTTGCTGGCACTCACATCCGGACGGCATTCAGCGGTCGTTGAGATGGGGATTTTGGAAAATGTTCTGATAGACACAATTGTCGACGGAGGGTCCGGTGTGAATGTGTTGCTAGAGGATACTTGGAAGAAGTTGGGAAAGCCGACGCTGTGGCCACCTACATTCCAGTTGCTCATGGCGGACCAACACGGGATCAAACCGTTGGGAACCTTGAGGGCGCAACCGGTAACTATTGGTACGCAACCATTTTTATTGGATTTTGTGGTTATTCCATTGAAAAGAAAAGGATATGATACTATTCTCGGACGGACTTGGTTGGTGCAAGCAAAAGTAAAACATGATTGGAAACGAAATACCCTATCAATGGAGCGCGGAGGCAAAAGATTCATAATTGACCTGCACACACAAATGGTAGGTGAGGAGGCAGCATTGTCAGACTCAGAAGGTGAAGGCGACAGTGACAACGAAAGAAATGACGATGAAGGAAAGAGGAGAATGGAACCGAACGACGAAGGAGTATTGACACTAGAAGGAGGATCAAATGATGACGACCTAGACTCGGTGAATGGCCTTTACCACTAGCAGATAGAAGACTACGAATTGTTTCCGAGTTGTAATATGCTAAGGGTCGACGAAGGTGAGAAAAAAGAGGAAAATGAGTGTCTGAAGGAATACAGAGCAGCGGAAGAAGGAAAGGCGGTTACGCCTGAAACTGAGGGGAAGAACATACAGTCCAAACCCAGAAAAAAGAAAGATCCCACCATTCGGTACACGGTGAACGAACCGCACAGGAAGAAAAGAATGCATCGCACCATAAAATTACTTGAAGGGTACCGACAGCAAGGAAATAAGCTAGATGCGCGACGACTGCAGGCATAGTGTGCGACGGAGGTGACACAGAACAGGCATAAGGCATGGCATGACAAACTCAATAGGTTTCAGCTGGGGCAGTTGGTACTCAAGTACGACAATTGGAATGAAAGCAAACAGGAAAGGTTTAAGGCAAGATGGGTTGGACCATACCAGATTCGAGAAGTCGGCGACAATGGAGCAATTAAATTGTCAACCTTGGACGAGGAAGAGATCCCTCAGGCGGTGAACGGGTCCAAATTGAAAACATACCGCACCTGGAAGATTTCATCACCGTCGCTGTCGCCGTCGAAGAAGTCGTTGCAGAGTGATTCGACACTGTTGCCGTCGCTGAAGAAGTCGTCGCCGAATGATTTGAGGGCTCCGTCGTCATTGTAGAATGGTGATGCCTAGAGGCAAAATTGAGGTGCTGTTTTTTTTTTTTTTTTTTTGAATTTAAAAAAAAAAAATGTTGGCGGAATGTGCCGCGGGCAAGTTGTTCGCGAAAGGTGCCCTGCGGGCACGTGTTCGCGGAAGGTTGCTCTGCAGGCACTTGTCAGCGGAAGGTTGCTCCGCGGGCCTGGGAGTGGAGATTCGAAGTGCCGAGAGTAAGAAAGGTGTGTGGAGGAATGAAATTTTTTAGTTGGAGGCGTAGGAGGATGGGAATACAGGAGGAGGAAAGAGGTGTGTAAAGCCTAGTAGCTGAGACGTGGAGGAGCAAAAAAAAAAAAAAAAAAGACGACGACGGATTGGGGTAGTGCGAATGAGTAGCAGATGATGCCACAGGGAAGGGGAAGCATCAGTGGTTGCCAGGAAGAGTGAGGAATCGACAGAAACAGTGTGTTCCATGCAATTTTGTGTGGGTTTCAGAGTGCTAATTTGGTCATGGTGGCGAGGGGCAGCACCCTGCCGGACCCCTAGTCGTTGCGGATATCAATCGTGAAGTGTGACCAGTTGAGAAGACTTGAAGCTGTTGCAGGCATGGAGTGTCTGTGTATCAGAGGCATTGGGAGTAGGTGTTGGCCGAGAGGCTGTCTTGGTGGATGCGTAGAGAGCTCGGGAGGAGCTGATCATCCAGTTGGAGGCAGTGCAGTGACACTTGGCTCAGGGTACCGAGGAGTTGAAAACAGAGAAAGTAGCATAGGTGGTTATCAAGGTCAGCTTCATTAAGGAAGCAGTATTGTGTTAGCAGAGGCTACAGGCACGGGACGAAGGTGACAGTGATGTGTCAGAAGTAGATTTATCTTGTTGTAATTAGTTCGTTAATGTATTTTGGTTGTTAATTTATCTCAGATATTTTGTAATTGTTGTCCGGAGACGACTTTTTTTTTGGGGGGGGGATGATGTCGTTGGTAGAAATTGTGTTAGCCGACGGAGTGATTGTCATCGGTGTTTTTGTAGCCGACGGGGTAATTGTCGTCGGTGTTTCTGTATTCTGTAGCCGATGGGTAAATAGTTTGTAGCCGACGGACTCCTTCGGGAAGGTTCGGCGGATAGTATTTATATCCCGTCTGGGATCATTGTAATTCATCTTCTATCATTAATCTTCTGGTCTTATGAAGCATAATGTAATGTTCTAGCATATGCGAATAATAAAAGGAGTACTGCTGTTCGTGTTCATGTTCCATTGTTTGTATGCATTCATTTTACCTGTACGGTAAACACTGCTCCTGCTTGAGGTTGAAGTTGATTCACCTTTTGTGTATTTTCCTAGTGCGTGCTCTTTGGATAAGATGGCTCAGTGATGATGGCTGAAACCATTATATGTTTGTCTTCCAATCTAGATCCGGAGATTTCCGTTCCGAATTCTAGTGTTTGCTCCTCCTCTTCAGATTAGATCCTGCAATCAGTTTGAATGATGTTAATTGCTTATGCACTGTGCTAAGGAATTCTCCAGAAAAGGATGGGTATCATCCTACCCTTGGTATGTGTGCTGAGATTTGCGTTCCGTGAGACCAGTGTGCTTAAAGAGAGAATTTGCAATATTTGTGCTGATCAAAATGGATTTCCATGGCCTCATACATAGGCGCTGACACAAAATATATCCCACCGGTCAGTCCAAGACAAGCCTTTCACAGGTCGGCTTCTAGAAAATCTAATAAATATTATTGAATATTAATATATTAATAATTAATATTGGAACATTCAATATTATTATTATTTAATATTATTTCAGGCTAATTAGTTTTATTAAAAAGGATACTTTTGTCTCTTTTTTAAAACAGATTTCGAGTAGGACTTATTTGGGGTTATGACAAAAACTTTCTTTATGTTTGCTTGAACCTGGTTCATTGTTTTACGAGTTGCGAGTAAGAGTAAATATTGCTTGAGCGAGAGGTTTCTTCATGAGGTTAATACAGATGTAAGGTAGATGGCCTTATGAATTCCTATAGTGCATGTAACACATCAGAAAACCTACCAACCAGCTTGCAAAGATGACCATATGAAACAGTCAGCTTCCAGAGGAAGTTATCTTGGGTATTGTTAGTGGCTAGTAACTCGACAATCGGTCCTAACTTGATAGTATAATTCAGGATGTTTTCATTTTTGAAATATAAACTTTAATTGGTCATGGTGAATACATCTTTATTTGGGTTAATCATCATTTATTGTTTGTATAACATATAAAATTAAAATCCTGAAGATTGTTTTGACATTGTAGACTTGACTAGATCAAACATCATTTATTTATTTTTAATACTTAAAATTTCTTTTTCATAATTTTATGAATTTAGGGGCTTTTGCTATTTTTGTGTCAGCAACTATTTATTTGTTGGTTTCCATAGATTACAATAATAGATTTCTTTTATTGTGGACAGATACTTTGGCACTATGTACCGGATTGAGACCTGTGGTTATGATAGATTATGGAGGAAAAATGCCTGAACTACAAGAGAAACTATATGGAGTTCTATGTTTGGCTCAAAAGGTTTGAATTAGGTTGGTTCTAGTAAATGGAATATAACATTTTTTATGAATTTCACTTATTGACACTGTATTGTGTAGTTTCTTCTTGGTGCATCTCATATTTACACTATGCATTTTGTTATCTGTTGGCTTTCTGTTTGCACTTATGGTTTATACTATATATGCATGAAAAATTGTATGTAAATAATTAAAACACTATGCGACTCTAGGGACATGCTCAAAAACTTTAAGGTTCTGGCATATAAATTATTAAATACATACACATTCACAATATTGTTGCCTTGAGAAAGCCTTTGTTCCTTGACAAGATCAAATGTGTCTTGGAATTAATAAAAGATAGCTTGAGACCAGAGATTCAATGTTTCCATTATAGGACCTAGAAGATATATGATAAGTTTTAATTAAAGGTTGAAACTTATAAGGGTCCGCCATCTATTGGCAAACATAAGGAAGGAAAGAACTTTAATGTCACTTAATGCAAAGGATAAATATTCCAATACTTGGAATAGCTTTATGCATAATCACTTTTCTGAAGACTAATGCACAATAACTCAAAGTATATAATATCTGCTAAACATTGATCAAGCATGTGTAAAGCATACACAAGACCAAGGGTCACTTTCTAAGACCAAAAGTCAAAGAATTTTCTTCTGCATTGATTATTAATGATACGATTTGCCAACGGATGAGTAGGCAAAGATATTGAATATCTCAGATTCAATAATACAAATGATCGAATGCAGGACAGTGTCAATTGAATGTAGAAGCTAGTTTATACTCCCACAAGCATCCCATAGATGATTCATAACAGCAACCATATAACTATCGATGGAGTAGAAGATTTACAGTAGCACCTGACTATTGATATATTAGAGTCAGTGATTATATAAGAAGCACTGTGGACTAGAAAGATGATTTGATCAAGTATAACTTCCGCCCCGTATGAAGGAGATGAAAGTGCTGTTAAATTGAAGATTAAGATCGATGATTTTGATATTGTCTTAAGCAGTGATTATAATTATTGAAGGTAACAATTGTAAGTGATATGCAGTGATGAAAACAGAGATATCAATTTGTACATTTGTAAAATTTGCTTCTGCATTTGATTGTGTTTGATTTTTCACATCAACCTTTCCGATCACACTCCGTGATCCATGCAAAAAATCAAACACAATCAAATCCAGAAGCAAATTCTACAAATGCATAGATTGTGGAAATTCAATGCCTGTTAATTTGTACATTGCTAATCGAGAAATGGAAACATCAATATTGATTGACTTAGTACTGATTTTCTGACCAACTATTAAATCTTCCCACCACCATAGAGACAGAAAGACCAATATGAAGTTGTGAACGGCAAATAGAGACATGATAGCCAAATTTACTGTGATTACTATACATTCAAAGATGAGCTACAATATATGTTGACCATATGCAGGACGGCAATAAATAAAAGCCAGCATTAAGTGACATAATAAAGCAGATTAATTATCAATTAATTAAAGAGTGTTGAAGATTGGTAGCTGTAGGAGCTATCTGCTATACCTGTGATAACTATCTCTATTGAAATTGTCATCTTCCCAAGCATTTGGTCGGTGGCTGAAAGGCATTGATAAATCAGTTTAGCCATTTTATGGAGATTTTGTTCTTGTGTAAGATTGGCCATTAAAGAGCCATATGCGTATTTGGCTGTTTGGTAATCAAAGATTCAAGACATTAAAGAGTTCAGACATTAAAGAGTCAAGCCAATGAAAGGTCAAGATAATGACATGGTCTTCACCTTGTAGCGACAAGATAGTGAAGGGTTGAGAGAATTTTATATATTATTCGGGAGGAATTTGTATGAGATTTGATTCATAGATTGATATCTTGTGTTTTTGAATATTGCTTCAGTTTTGAGCCTTTTATTTGCGCATATTGTATTTCAGACTTCTGCTTATTTACTAATAAAGTGTTGTGGCTGGGTTTTCCTCCCTCAGGTTGGAGGGTTTTTTTCAGGATGAATTGTTGTGTCTTAGATTATTTTGTTTTTGCTGTTTATCTTCAATTCCGGTATGAAACATCAACATGCTATCAAAGCAAGGATTTGACAGGAGAGTTGGATGGAAACCAAATTCTTCTAAGATGTGGATCTATGACGGAATTCACACTTGTGCCAGATTTATGAAGTCTCTTATAGAGGAAATTTGCAAATAAATTAAAATTTGATGTTATAATTGCAGCTAATTGGGGCTCAACATTGTTTATGGTATTTTCTATCATTTTTAGCAAGGTTGTGTTTTATATACATGAGCTGGTTGCTTGTGTACTTGTTTCAATTGCAAATATAACAAATTTTTTTTGCCCTATGATTGTTTCAATGAAGAAATAATAAGATAAGATAAAAATATTAATGTCCAACAAAAGACCACAAAAGGTCTATGGGATTGAGAGTTTACAACAAGACAACAGACAACAGTAGGAGCACCAAACAATGTCCGAGAAAGCGAACAACAAGAAGCAAGAAGAGGAAAAGAAAGGCGCAGAGAAAGGCCAAGATAAAGACTAAGAGTCCTTCAATGGCAACAAGAAATCAGTCACAGAAGGATGAGACTGCGGGTGGACATGAGCCTTGATCTGTCTCTGTGAGCTCCTGGAAGAGTGTTGCTGACGTAAAAACTGCTGTGGAATCTGACAGACTTGGAATGATGGGTAGAATTGAACGTCCTTTCCACACCACGTAAAGGAGATAAGGGTGAGAGAAAGGCAGTAATGAGCTGATTAGAGGTATGTTGGTAAGGAAGTAGTGATTGTAAAGTACTATCACAGAGCAAGGTGGCCTCCTAAAGATAAAGCATGAGACACCGCTGATCACTGTAATTGAAGAAAGCTGAAAGAGAAAAACAGTCTTGAAACAGACAATAAAATCTTCCTCTGATCTCATAAAAGATAGGGCAACGAAACATAAAGTGAGTCTCTATCTCGACCTCCGCTAAAGTACATAGCTTACAGATTTGTTCTCCACTGTCAATATGATGGTCGGTCTGAGCCCAAAGACGGTGAGAACCAATTCTAAAGGAACCTAGAGAGATACGCAAGGCATGACACCACCATCAAGATAGATAACTAGGACGAACAATAATCCCATCACAGATCTGTAGAAAGTGCTCAACATAGAAGGCCATCCTCGGACGTAACCCACCAGGATGGTTAGTCTAGGTGGTGATAATGTACTGTCTGTAGATATTTAGTCTGACATGCTCATTTAACTCTTGTTGTGAGGGGAGGAGATGAGCAGGGGATTTCAGCGAGAATTGATAAGGAGGGAGGCAGTCAATATCAATCTCAATCTCAATCAAGCTCAACAGACATGTTTGCGCATACCAGCAACGAGCTCGAGAACTAGTATTAGAACTCGCAGTAGCAACAAAAGAGCACTACGCCAGGTAGGAGTATCTATCTCGTTCTCCAACCAAATCTGCAAAACCACGAAGGCAATCAAACCAAATCAAATCAAATATGATCGCAAGACTAAAGGGATGAGCACCGAACTCAAAAAGAATGATACTATGAGTGAACCTGCAACATCTAATGATACGTCGTAAAAGCAATGTCTGCACCCGTTCAATCGAGGCCCAATCAGAAACAAGGAGAGAAGGCCCCCAAGCCACAGAGCCAGAAAGAATAGTCGACCGAACAAGGGAGTCCAAGAGGCATAACTTGGATGAGGTATCTTGAAAATGGTGTCAAAAACACTGTTTCTCAAGCATAGCAATAGTAACCATACCCTTACTAACTCTAGGCTGTAGTGTCGGTCTCATACTGAAGCGGGGTCTAGAGAACTTCACTCCCAAATACATATAAGAAGAAATAATTTCAATCTCCTGTCCCTAAAAGAAGTGAAGATGAGAGGTCTTTAAGCAATTAAAGACCATAACCCAAGTCTCACCTAGGTTAACCACTAGTTGTTGCTGATTACAAAAGCCAAACCATCAAGAAGCCTCTGAAAACTCTCTAGAGAAGAAGTCAGAAGAACCACATCATCCGCAAAAAGAAGAATGGAGATAAAGACCTGGTGTAAGTAGCAACCGTCTCCTAGGAGTGAGGACTTCTAAAGAAAGTCCTCAAGCTCGTCAATATACAAACTAAACAAAGTGGGGAGAGAGGCTAGCCTTGTTTAATCCCAATGGTGCTATGGATCAAAGTTGAGAATCCCTCAGGAGTCCTAAATCTACCCACCACAGTTTCGTATAATCTCATGATAGCAGTAAGTAACATCTCCGAAATCCCAATCACACGAAGCCTCTGAAATAGAGCCATCCTAGGAATAGAATCAAAAGCCTTGCGGAAATCAATAAAACAGCAGTAAACTTTCGTCGATATGTGTCTAGCCTCCTCAATAATAGCCCGTAAAGTGAAAATGTGAACCATGGTCCGATAGTGAGCCTGAAAACCAGCCTGTCCTCTAGCTCTACAACCTCTCCTATCAAGCTCTCTGGATAACATAGCATTCAGGGCTGTAGCATATAGTTTGACAAATGTGTGTCCGATCATAATGGTCTTGTAATTACTTGGGTCAGAGATAGGACCGGTCTTGTGAATCGGATAAATCAGATGCCTTGACCAAGAAACTGGGAACCCAGTGCGAACTACTCTATTAAAGAGTATAGAGAGATAGGGGCCCAGAACTGAGGCACCAAACTCGAAGAGTTCAGCTTAGAACCCCTCATTCGCCACTCTGCTGCATCTCATGGATTTGATGGCCTTGTAAATGTCAGAAGGGCTGAACAAGTGACAGTACGGAGGTGGAATGGGGTGGATAGATGGCTGCTCAGGAATGTCATAAAGAGCCGTGGTGTGAGAGGTTAGGGAGCGAAAGTCAAGGATGGAGGAGGGATGGGGATAGCAGGGAAATAGGGTGCGCTAGAAAAGTTGGGGATTGTGAATAAGCGTGGAGCATAGGGATTTACACTGGAATGCGATAAAGGATCATTTCTTACAGTGAAGAAAACGGAGGTAAGAAAAATGAAGGTGAGTAAAAGTGGGGGAATGAGCCTCGAAAGCGGAATGCACTGAGCGATGAAAAGCTTTGCAGTCAACATCGAACCATTGGTTCATAAGGCATGTATTACGACGTTTGCTTTGGAGGGAGAGAGAAGAGTGGCAAGGTATGGAAAGGATGGCAGACTTCCAAATGGCCATCACAAGCAAATCAAACATGAAGGAGGTCTCACTAGAATCACTAAAGCACGCAGGATTAAGGAGGCTTGAAAGATGAGAGGAAAAGAGCTCACTGTTGGCGTCAAGGAGGTAGAAGCAAGCAAGGGGAAAAAGGTGAGGAGATTGAAGAGGAGGTGATGAGTGGGGAGAAATTCCAATATTGAGGAGAGCATGATTCGCAAGAGGAAGGTGTAAGATGATCAAGTTGTGGATGAAGGAGATAAAGGAGGGAGAGGTGAGGGCATAGTCAATAACGTTAGCACCCCCACAATGAGGCTAGCAAGTAAAGAGCTCAGAACTAGGAAAGCATGAAAGACCGTTCAAGATCATAAGTCCAGAGGACTCACAAAGTTGCATAAGATGGCGACCATAACAAGAAATTTGGCCAAGAGCATCATTAGAAATATGCTGAAGTCCCAAAGTAGTTGGATCAATCTCTGTGGAGCAGATGGAAGCGGAGCATCGATCATAAAGCGGAGTCTGGAGTTCTCTAGTCATTGCATTGAAGTCGCCAAAAATGATGTCTCCCAAAGTAGTGAACTGAGAGATACTCTCACAAAGGTCAACATATGGGTCACCGTCTTCGATACCATGGATAACATTATGAGAGGAAGCTGATAGGAAATAGAAATCAACAATAAAGAAATCTCTCTGACGGTGACTCTTACGGTCAATACGGACCCACATGAATTAGGCGTACGTATTAGAGTGGACAACAAAAGTACAACTGAAAATATCATCTCTAATCAAACAAGCAATGCCACTAGACCCACGGACCCCACCAGAAGTACGAACCTCCTCTCTATAAATAGAAACCATTGATAACCTGTAAACCTCGGAAGAGGATGTGCGAGACTCTTGTGGGTCTAAGTGATGACAAGTATATCAGTGGACCCCACCGAATCGTGGAAGAGATCGGGTAATGACCATAGAGAACCATTACCATTCCAACAGTTAACAAGAAGAGAGCAAGTGGGGGTCTCCCTTTTGATCGACTGCTACCAAGACCGTCATTTGGTCTTGGGGACCTGTCTCGCTTCCCATCCACTGGGGGGGGGGGGAATCCCGAACAACTCCTTTGAGATTCCTAATAATTGCCCATTACTTTATTGTTTGAACTTATTTAATATATATGCCATTCTTCAATCCATCCGCAATTGAGAAGTATTAGTATTTTCATATATTACCTTGCTCGAACGATTATATTCATATTACCATGAGCTTTTATTATATTGTTGAGAAAGAGATATTGCCGTAAATATTTCATCCTTTAGCCGTTGAGGCTAAAGCTTATTGGAGCCAATTAATATACTTTGTGATAATCTTTATTGGTTGGGGATTATTATTAGAGGTGAAGATTGAATAAATATTTGCTTGATAGAGTTTCTAGTGTGGTTACTATAGTTCGTGCTGAATATTTATATAAGTTGCTGCCGTGACTATAGACCATAAGCGATTGATTGTAAAATCCTGCTTTTGTATTGGTCCCCATGAGTATGATAAGTATGTAGAGATATTTTAGTGCAAACGAATTTGCTGTTGCATTTCCCCATAGTCTTGTGTTACCTTGTTCAATTAATGGCCTCCAAGGAAGATGTATTTGTTAGTGATTGTGGAAAAGAGAAGCTTTAGTTTGTCTAGGTCAATTCACTTCCAAGAACCGTTACATGGCTCTTTAGAGTTTTAGTTTGGGAGGATGTATTTGTGTTTGGGCGGCTACTACATATTAGTGTGAGGCTTGAGTGTGGTGCAGAGAATAATCTGTACACAAAGATTATTGCTGGACAACTCTAAATAGTTTTAGCATGGAATTTTGAAAGATGTTTCTATTAATAACCCTCATCTTGAGCATGTATTGTACCGTTATTTTGTAAGTTGTTAATGTTGGCAGGTCATTGAGTGTAAGGGGATACAATGTTGGGCATTAGAAGTCAGCGAAACGTGTGAGTTGGTTGTGGGATGCCTCTTCTTGGTGTGGTTATACAATAAGTCTGAAATTTTTACAACATCATTACCTGCTGGATGTTCTCATACATTCACTGTTGGAGCTATGCACAATGATGCAGTATCCGAGGAAGACACTATAATATTGTTGAAGATGGGAGCCATATCTCATCAATAGAGGTCAGATTGATTGGAAGTAAGGGGTTGGATCTAACGAATGTAGCAGATATAACACAAATAAAGGAAATTCAATCAGCCATGGCGGATATGGAAGTTAAAGAGTCTCAATTGAAAGCACAAATAGAAGCGAGATCTTGGTCTTATGTGGTTAATGGATCAACAATCAAACAAAAGGAGATTTTTGAACAAGTCAAAAGACAAATAAAAGAAGAGCAAGACAAGCGGGGCAAAGTGGTTAGTATCATAGTCAAAGGAGTGAAAGATTTCAGAGAGTGACAAAACGGACACCCTAATGAGGGATTTTCTTAGAGATCAGCTGAAGTGGACAACTGACATTCAACATGCAAACATGATTGGTAATTGGTTAGATAGAGGGAGAGAGAGATATACACGAGTTACCTTGAAAAATGTAGAAGATAAGAACATCATCATGAGAAATAGAGGGCTGCTCAGAGGCACACGATTTTATTTGGACGAAGACTTAACCTTTTCTCAGCAAGAAGAACAAAGAAAGGAATGGGAAAAAATGAAAACAACAAGAAATCAAGGGAAATGGGCTTGTTTGAAAAATGGGAAAGCCCAAATCAGTGAATGTTTCTCGAAGGAGAAATGGCAATTAGGGACCCCGCATGACTGCTTAAGCATTGTAAGTTGGAATTGTTGAGGTTATCCATGGAGAAGAGGTCTGGGGGTGGGGTCCATTGCAGAAGAGAGGGATATTATCATTCTGTAGAAACACATGAGCACAATGGTTGCAAAGTACTAGTTTTCGAAGGTTACAAAAAAATTTCAGTTAGGAATAAAGGAAATGAGATAGGTAAAGGGCATGGTGGGATTACGGTGCTAATTTGTGAGAGGTGGTATGGCACTGATAAATTTGAGAAAGAGGACCAAAATAAATAGTATATTTGGCTACAAATATCAGTGAATGAAGTAAATTTCGGATTGGTTGCATGCTACTTTGCTCCAGAAAACTCTAAATTCTATAAGAAGAGAAACCTAGACAACAAAGATCCCTATGCATCACTAAAAAAATGCATTGTACAGTTCAATACCACTGGAGATATAATGTTAGTGGGGAACTTGAATGCTAGGACAGCTAATAATCAATCCTTGCAGCTGATTGACAGTGAAAAAGTGAGAAATAATCCTCTATGGTTGGAAGAAGGTAGTGATAGGCTTTGGAAGAGAGCCTTCGATGATGACAATGGAGGTGTGTCGCACTTTGGATGTGAATTACTGGGGCTGTGCAGTGTGTTCGGTATGGTTATTTGCAATGGGTTGGAAAGATGGCCAAAATTAGGGGGTATCACGTGCAAGACGTATAATGGACAAAGTGTGGTTGACTATGTAATTTGTTCACAAAATCTTATAGCTAAAGTGCTTGAGTTTAACATTGGTGTTTGCCCCATAGAGATGAACTCCAACCACATGTCTTTATGTTTTAAGATGGATTTCACTTCAAACAACCCACACAATAAACATGATACTCACATGCAAAATGCAATTACCAACAAAGGCAAAATCCTTTTAAATCAAGAGAACAAAGTCATTTTCAATGTGATGCTTCAACAACAACTTCGTGAAAGTAATAATCTTTTGGCTAGTGACAAGTTTATCGAGGAATGCGAACCAATTCATAGCAGCCTGCGACTGTTATTATTCATAAGGCTTTAGATGCATGTAAAAGGTCAAACAACAAAAAGAGGGCTACTAATACCTTTCTGATGAATCCTTGTTACGATGAGGAGTGTAAGGCAGCAAAAAGTGTTAGAAATAAGGAATATTGAGAAGGGGGGGGGGGGTGAATCAGTATTCTACAAACTTTTGTCGCTAGCTGGATATTATTTATTACTTTGAACCTTGCATAAGAAAGTAAACAAGTAATGCGGAATAGTAATAATAACCATGCATAAAGAGAACTCATAACACCATATTTTTTAAACTAGGGAAACCCTAGCCAAGGGAAAACCCCGGTGGGAATGATGCCCACAAAGATATACTAATATATATGTTCCTTGTTAGACAATGGACCATGTTAGGAGTCTATAAAAACATTCAATACATAGGAGTCCTTGTTAGGAGACTTTGAATACCTGTTAGGAGATTCCAACCTTGTTAGGAGTTGTAGTACAATGGATGCAAGAAGAGCTCACTGCCCAAACAAGTAATTAGTCCTCAAGTATATAGATGCTGTACCTTCTTTCCAGCTGATCTCTGACCTTGTCTTGATCTCGGATCACAAAATCGCTTCTGCATATGATACAAAACTTTGCATTCGCATATAACATTACTTCACATTCAATTCACATAATTTGCACATCACTTTCCTTTTCTCTTTATCAAATGACTTCGCAAGATGTCTTTGCATAAATACCATGCCTTTTCACAAATTGTTGCTAGGTCGGCTAAGACCACAATATACTTTTCCAACTTAGAGTAAACATCTAGGATGTCGGCCCTAATTGCTCAAGTAATTATTTTGTAAACAAAATAATTCCTTTACCTTTCATTCTGATGTCTTGTACATCTTAATTATCATTCTTCCGTACTAATATCCGAGGTTATACACGTCATTACCAACATGTATACTGTCTCCATCTGACCTCGCTAGTCATAATATGATGTTAGAAACATTTTACATATAAAACAATGTACTGCTGTAAACCATTTTCATACTTAGACAATTTTTTAGAGTACCAAAAGCTAAGTATCTTTATTTTCGAGGTTTTCTACAATATGTACATCATGTGTTGCCATTAATGACAACAATTACATCACTACATCTAACCAATTGTCAACAAAAAGATCTATGAAAGGGAAATAAACTAACAAAGAGATCAAGAAATGGTATACCAAACTGATTCGTGTGAAAAAAGTAGAGTATGTTACAGAAAGAAGGCAGCAGTTAATATCCCTGGGGAAGCATGACCACAAGAAGTTTTGGAAAGAATTACAGCAGGAGAGAAAACAAATAAATAACATTACAGATGCACAATGACTCGAGTATGCAAAGCTGCTATACGAGCACTTGCAAGAGGAGAACAATCCTCGTACTGTGAATACTTCGAAAGAAATCTTCACAGTTGATGATACGAAAATAGGGATAAAGAAATTGGCAAGTGGTAGAGCGAGTGACATTGATGGGATGCAAGCTGAATTTATAAAATGGGGAGCAGAAATCCTTACGCCTTATATAAAGGATATTTTCAATCGTGTTGCTTGCAAGGATTTCCCATTAGATTGGATTACTAGTGTGGTTACCCCACTCTTTAAGAGGGCATATCAATAATCCATCGAACTACCACACTATTATGGTTAACCAACTTCTCGACAAACCTTTTGGGAGCATGATAGAATGTAGAATCAGCGAATGGGCAGAATGTGAAGGTAAAAGAGCAAGAGGGTAGGCAGGTTTCAGATGCAGACACTTCACCGTTGATCATTGCATCACTTTGTGGCACATAATCAAGAAAGTGTGGGACAATCATGGGGAAGAAGCTTACTACTGTTTTGATGACTTCAAGAAAGACTTTGACATAATGCCTAGAGACAAGTTATGGAACAAAATGAAAGAATTAGGCATTTTGGATGAATATAGGGCAGCAGTGCATAGACTATATGACAAAGTTAGAGCCAAAATCAGAACTAGTGATGGTATGTCCGATTATTTTGGGAGTGACATTGGTGTTAAGCAAGGATGCCCTTTATCTCCTACCTTGTTTGGGCTGTACATCGATAAACTAGAAACTTGGTAAGATAACACTGAGGTGGAGGGTGTTCAATTGGCAGGGTATGTGGTGAAGCTTCTTTTGTACGTTGATGACCTTAATTTGATAGCAAAAATGACTCAAGGATTAAGAGATCATTTAGGGGCCTTAGAGAAATTTTGCCAGGAAGTTGGAATGTAGGTGAATATTTCCAAAACCAAACTCCTGATTTTCTCTCTAAGGATAAAAGAAAAGCATACTACTGCATTTCTTTTTGAAGGCATCCTTCTCGAAATCATGAAAGAGTACAAGTACCTTGGGATTGACTTTCATTATAAACTCATCTGGGAGACTTGTAGAGCGAAAAGGATTCAAGGGGGTTCAAAAGCTTTATTTCTACTTCAAAATAGATGCAAGACAACGGAATTATGGGACTGGAAAACCAAGAAGACTCTCTTTAGTTTGCTGGTCATGCCGATGGTTCTTTATAGCTGCGAGGTGTGGGGGGCAGCATGTCAAAATGTGGATGGAGACAAATAGAGAAAATTCAGAAACACTTAATCACAAGCAATCTCAAAGTCAAATCTTTTGTTCCCTACGAAACTCTTTTGTCGGAGGCTGATGCTTTTTTGTTAGAGGCTTCAACAATAATTTGGTTACTTAGCTACTTAAAGAAGATTGAAAACATGCATGACCATTGTTGGCCAAAAATTGTGAAAGAATCTGCTCTTAATAGTAGGAAGAAAACATTAAATGGATGGATAAATGGAACATCAAGGTTGAAATGTTCTCTAGCTGAATTAAATAGATAATGTGTACTTTGATTGGCAGGAATTTCATCAAATTGTTGTCATGTAATAAAATACTTAAGAAAAGATAAAAACTGAACTACCACTTGACTGTTTAATGATACTAATGCTTTAGATTTGATAAGGCAACCAATGATACTGACTCTTCAGTCAAGTCGGGATTAGAAACCTGAACTTAGAAATTAATAATAATGCCTTATATTTAAGACAGCAAATCAATAACTCTTAAGCTATAAGCTGAAGGCAGGATTACAGTCCTTGCAAAATTAGCAAATATGAAATATAAAAAGTGCACAATGAGTATATGATGGACAAAACCGTATTAATGGTGAATGCCATTAAGAGAGTTTGAGTATGTAGTAACCACCTAGCCCATGTAATGTTTCGATCTGGTAATGCTACAGTCGTGCAGTGACATAGGCCGTACGGTGGTGAGAGTAGGTACACATGAAGGATGTATGGTGACAGAGCAGGCACAATAGGAAAGCTGTATGATGTTAGCTCATAGAAAAGGCCATACGGGAATGGTTGTACGATGTCAAGAATATGCCCGTACGGTACTGAGTGGTGTCTATACAGTGATGGCTTTAGTGTCGGACAGGAGGGACAATGGTCATATGGTGGAGTAGGGTGCCTTTCGGTAGGAGGCCGTACGGTGAGATAGTCATGCTGTGCGGTTGTCTTGGGTGGCCATATGGTAGGCCCAGATGGCCATACGAAATGGTGATGGGTAGGTGTACGGTGATGTTGCTACGCCACAGTGACGGATGGTGTGCAGCATAATGCTAAGTCTTGTAACCAAAACACTTATAGATCCAAATTCATAAATAAAGCCAAAACACGAATGGAGATAGAATATATAATCTTCAAATAATATTTGCCACAAGATGGTGCTCCGATTTGCCAGATTCGAGTGAAGTATTATAGGCGATGGAATAGGGTGAGGGTTGAATCCCACCGAAACTGAACAAACCAAATAAGGAAGATCTTTCACTTCCGCAATGGCGAACAATAGAGAATCCCAATAGGAATCCGCAATACAAAGAAATAATCCAAAATGCATACCTACGACTACCTACAAGCCATGCTTAAATATCCATTAGGGAAAATCTTTCCGAGGGTGTACAAAGATAGCTGACAACATCTACCAATGGAAACAAAAATAAAAATGGGTCCAAAATATATTAAATCAATCGGCCCATTAACAATAGTTTGATTAATAATTTATTTTATAACGGGAACATTACAATCCTCCCGTCCCAAATTTTGCTTGTCTTCAAGCAAATGCAATGTCAAATGCTGTAGAATGTGCTCATCCTCCCACGTTGTGTCATCCAATGGCAGGTGTTTCCAACGTACCAGATATTCCTTCACCATGCAGTTCCGCAGGGTCTTCTCACGTACTTCGGTGATCTTGGCCGGTTCCAATATGAGCTTTCCTTTTTCATTGAGCGGTGGAAGGTCAACAACTACCGTGACGTTATGTCCCACATCTTTCTTAAGGCAGGAGACATGAATTTTTTTATGAATATGACTCCACTTTTGAAGTTCCAACTCATAGGCAACTTCACCAATTCGGCGAACTACCCGATAAGGGCCATAAAATCATGGCTTTAGTTTTTCTTTCCCCTTTTCCTTCAATGAGGATTACCAATATGGTTGAAGTCTGAGATAGATCAAATCTCCCACTTCGAAACTTCTTTCCATTTGGTGTTTGTCAACGTACATCTTTTGTTGATGTTGTGGCCGTTGTAAGTTTTCTTTCAAGCATCTCAGGATGTCTTGTCCCTCCTAAAGCTAGTCCCTCGCTCTTGGTGCGTGACTGTCACCCAGAACTGTGTCGATGAAGGAACGGGGTTTGTACTCGTATAGTGCTTTGAATGGTGCCATCCCGATGGACATGTGGTAAGTGGTATTGTAACAATATTCCCCTAGGTGTGTCTATTTGACTCACGATCGTCGTTGTGTCGAAACGTAGTTCCGAAAGTAGCCTTCAAGCCACTTTTTCACAATCTTTGTTTGTCTTAGGGTGGTAACTAGTACTTGGCGACAATTCTGTTCCTACCAGCCAAAACAGTTCTATCCAGAAGATTTTGATAAATCGTCTGTCTCGATCACTGTCAATGTTTTGGGGTAATTTGTGTAGACAAAAGACTTATTTGAAAAATAGATCGGCTACCTGTACCGCTTGAAAGTTTGAGGGGATGGTGAAGAAATGTGCGTACTTCATCAATTTGTCAACCGCTACGAAAATACAATCCTTTTTGTTTACCTTGGGAAGTCTAGTAATGAAATCCATCGAGATACTTTCCCACTTCTAGTTTGGAATGGGTAGAGGTTGCAGTAACTCAATGGGTAGAGTATGTTCGGATTTGTTTTGCTAGTAGAATGCACACTCTCTTACATACTGCAATATGTCTCCTTTAAGACCTTTCCATGAAAACGTCTCCCTAAGACGTCTGTAAGTTTTGAGGAAGTTCAGGTGTCCTGCCAAGGGTGAGTTGTGTATCTCCAAGATTTTATGCTTCAATTTGGATTCCGATACTAAATATATCCTATTCTTATAGTAAATGATGCCATCCACCACTTTGTACTGATCATCCTGGGTGTTGCCATCCATTAGCTCACAGCCAAATGTGTTTTTGGAATATTCTACTAACAAATGTGCTTTCTAGTCAGCTGAAATCTGGGTCAATAAGTAGATGGTAGGTTTCTTGGATAAAGCATCTACAACCACATTGTTATTCCCTTTCACATATTCAATGTAAAAATCAAAAGCCTGAACCTTGCTTAACCATTTTTGTTGCCTTTCGTTCAAGTCCCATTTCTTCAAAAAATATCTTAAACTATTGTGATTCGTACGAATGACAAACTTGGCACCCACCAGATACTGTCGAAACTTGGTTAGTGCATGTACGATGGCCAACATCTCTTTGTCATAAATGGAATATAAGTGTTCTGTTTGCGTAAGCTTCCTGCTCTCATAGGCTATGGGGTGTCTATCTTGCATCAGTACTGCACCAATGCCTTCTTCGGATGCGTCGCACTCTAGAATGAATGGTCGAGTGAAATTAGGTAATGCCAGTACAGGACAAGTGCTCATTACTTCTTTCAATTTATCAAAAGTGAGTTGCGTCTTTTCATTCCACTAGAAGCAACCCTTTCTTGTCAGATTTGTTAATGATGCGCTGAGCTGAGAGAATCCCTTTACAAACCTCCGGTAATAACTACATAGTCCAAAAAGTGCTCGCAACTCAGAGAGTGATTTTGGGGGAGGCAAATCAAAGATAGCTTGAATCTTCTTTTGATGAATGTGAACTCCATACTTACTGACAACATGCCCCAGGTACAATATTTCTGTCATACCGAATTCACACTCAAATCGGTTGGCGAACAAGGACTGATCCTTCATGATCTTTAGGACTTCATCCAGATGGTTCAGGTGCTCTTCCCATGTCTTGCTATAAATAAGAATATCATCAGAGGATACCAATAAGTACTTACGCAATTGTTTGTTGAAGATGCGATTCATGCATGACTGTAATGTAGTGAGTGCATTCGTTAATCCGAATGGCATGACCAGGAACTCATAATGGCCGTAGTGATAATGAAAGGTCGTCTTTTTCACGTCTTCTTCCCTCATGTTGATCTGATGGTATCCGGAACAAAGATCTATTTTCGAAAAATAAATCGCGCCATGTAATTCATCCAATAACTCATCGATCCTTGGAATAGGATATCTATTTTTTATCATGTTTTTGTTCAATGCACGGTAGTCCACTCACATGCATATCATTCCATCCTTTTTTACCAATACCATTGATGACGCAAAAGGGCTAGAACTAGGACGAATCCATCCTTTCTCAAGTAGCACCTGGATCGTCTTTTCGATCTCATCTTTGAAGCTCTTGGGATGGCGGTAGGGTGTGGTTATGACCGGCTTGGCTCTTGCTTCCAACTCGATAATATGTTCAAACCCTTGATGGGGAGCTATGCCAGGAGGAATGTCTATAAAAACTTCATCATGATCACTCAAGATATTCTGGAGATCATCATCCCGGGGAGGTGTCCGTTGACTTTTTACGAGTTTTGTCGAGACAAAACAGTGTGCAGCCCAAGCAACGTCATCACGCCAAAAAATTGCCTCCATCCAATGTGCAGAAACTTCCTTCGGTCCTTCATTGGCCATTTTGTGGAGAACAACCCTCTTCCCATTGACAACAAAAGTGAAGTCCATTCGTTTGAAGCTTTGAGTGTATTCATCAAGTGTCTCCATCCACTGTATGCCTAGAATAACCTCCATATTATCTAGGTCCACTATGAAGAAATCTTTTGTCACCGTGTGATTCACTATTGTGATACTTAGCTGAGGAACAAGGTGTGTGCAGGGCAGTAGGGTTCCCTTCGACAACCTTGACGTGAATTCTTGCATGCGTCTCTGTAGGTAGACCTCTTCATTTCACTAGAGATGAGTTTATGAAGTTTAGCGTGGCTCCGCTATCAAGCATCACCATAACCCTTTGTCCTTGGAGGGTTCCCTATACACGAAACACTGTGCACCTCAGGCTACTGGCTAGGGCGATAGTTCCTCCGCGCCTATACTAAAATTGTAATTTTTTCCATACAGTTCAAACTAACCATGTTGGTGTCCTCGTGGTTTTGGTTGTCTTCGGAGGGTATTTTTTCCTGTTCGTCCTCATCATTGAACACGACCTCAATGTAGTGGATTTTTCCTTTTTCGAGGCATTTGTGCCCAGGTTCCCATGGTCCCTTGCAGTTGAAATATGGTTTCTTCCTTCGAAGCTCCTGTTTGGTAGCTTCGTCCAATGACGTCTTCTTGGGTGGAGGTTTATTATCTCTGTCCCTCAGAAACACCGACAGTTTGGAATGTGAGCAACTTTGAGAGGATAACGCCGATGATGATGCCATACTCTGTGTCTTCTTAATGGCCTTCGATAGGGTGGCAGGATTGAACTCTTTTACCCAACCTTTTAGTGGAATCGTTAGTCTGTCCATGAAGAACACTATTCGTCTTCTTTCAGAAATGTCCGTGACCAAAATAGAGAGTTTCTGAAATTCTACAATGTACTGGTCGACCAATCCAATTTGTCTCAGCTGTGCCAAATCTTTGAAATTGAGGTTCGAATCTTTACCATCAAATCAATCTATCAATCTCTTAGTGAATTCTGCATAAGTATTTATTTGATCATGCCCCAGAGTGATGGTGTCGTGATGCCACCATTCATGTGCTACTCCCTCCAAGTGTAATGCCGCAAAGTTAATTGCTTCTTCTTCTGGCATAGGATTAAGCTGGAAGTAAGTATCAGCCTTTATTACCCATGCTTGCGCAGATATGGATCCGGATCCACCAAATGGAGATAAATTTACTTTACTCAACTTCCTTCTGAGATCATCGTTAAAATACCCTCAGTTTTCGTCTCTGGAATATCTCATTCTTAGATCTGTGTAGTCTTTGTAAGATATTTCTTCCTCCAAGTTCGCATTCTTCTAGTCCTCTCTCAACTGTTCTTGAACTTCCTCAAAGGTTGGCTGCTTCCATCCGTGTGGTGCCTCTGTCCATAGGGGAAAAGATGACATGGAAGTTCGTGAGCATGTTGGATGAGTGTTACCCAATACAGAGTTCGTGCTATAACTACTCTGTTCATCGGATACTTTATTGTTTGCCAATTTCTTTAGAGTTTCTTCCATGAGTCGCTAAGTATCATTGATCTGCGCCTGATTTGTCGCAAGTTCTCTTAGTAGCGCTATGAGTTTGGTAGCCGCAAGTTCTGGCTCTCTCGCCATTCTATCAACCGAATGGGATCTTCTTCTCTTCCGGCTATAAACTCTCATCCACTGTCCACAGGCTGGCAAGATTGAAACTTTGATACCACTGTAATGTTTTGATTTGGTAATGTTGTAGCCGTATGGTGAATTAGGCCGTACGATGGCGAGAGAAGGTACACGGGAAGGTCGTATGGTGAAAGAGCAAGCACAACAGGAAAGCCGTATGGTGTCAGCTCACAGAAAAGGCTGTACGATGTCAAGAATATGTCAGTATAGTACTGAGTGGTGTCTGTACGGTGATGGCTTCAGCGTGGACAATGGCCGTACGATGGAGAAGGGTGCAGTACGGTAGGAGGCCATATGGTGAGACAGTCAGGCAGTGCAGTTGTCTTGGGTGGCCGTATGGTAGGCCTAGATGACCGTATGGAATGGTGACGGGTAGGTGTATGGTATGGTGACAGATGGTGTGCGGCAAAATGCTAAGTCCTGTAACCAAAACACTTATAGATCTGAATTCATAAATAAAGCCAAAACACGAATAGAGATAGAATATATAATCTTCAAATAATATTTGCCACAAGATGGTGCTTCGATTTGCTAGCTTTGAGCAAAGTATTACAAGCGACATAATAGGGTGAGGGTTGAATCCCACCAAAACTGAACAAATCAAATAGGGAAGATCTTTCACTTCCGAAATGGCAAACAATAGAGAATCCCTACAGGAATCCACAATACAAAGAAATAATCCAAAATGCATACCAACGACTACCTACAAACTGTGCTTAAATACTAGTCGAGGAAAACCTTTCCGAGGGTGTACAAAGATAGCTGATGACAACATCTACCAATGGAAACAAAAATAAAAACGGGTCTAAGATATATTAAATCAATCGGCCCATTAACAATAGTTTAATTAATAATTTATTTTATAATAGGAACATTACAGCTTGTCACCACTTCTAGTCACTTACCCAATCTGCGGTCTGCTACTAGACTCGACTCTGCCAACCCATGCTGTTGAAAAGGAGCTGACTCGTGGCAAGGAGGGAGATAATACCAATGCGATTACCCAGTGCAAATGCTGTGAAACACTTAGATATTCTCCCGAGATCACTTCCAGTCGTGTTTCTCACTTTTTCCACCTGTCAATACATCTACTATTTTGTAGTTCCACCTATGTCGCTGCTGTCCCCATTAACCACGCCTTTCAATGAATCCTAAAACGGTGGTATTCACGTGCAGGATGTTCACCGTGAAAGTGCATTAAGTTGGTTGTCTAAGTCCCACTATCTTGTGAACTCCACTGTATGGAAGAATGTTGCCAATGTATAAATTTGAGAGGGTCAAAAACTATGCTCTTGTGAGGACTCCACTAATACCTTCGGCCTTGGAATGACTGCCCCCTTGACTATCATCCAACATCAATTGATAATCTATAAATGCTAATACCATACACAAACCAATTCATCTTCCTGCTGTTTAATAACTCCAACTTCTTGCTTAACCTCCAAGTACCAAATCGAACTTAAATCTGATAGTGCAATGTGAGATGCTAGGTTTTCGTCTAGTCTCACTGTTTTTTTCTTAAGGGGTTTTGTCCTTAGGAAATATCCAGTCACATTAAGCAACCTTTAGGATTTATAAAAACAACATATATTCGTGGTGGCAATCCCAAAGCAAAGGCTTTCTTTTATAACCTCAAAGTGAGGGGAGATACAAACAACTTAGTAATGTGGGAGAAAAGACTATTTTGTCTTTTAGTCACTTCAGTCATTTTATCATAAAGTGACTTTAAACAATAAAGTACTTTATATTCCAACTCAATAAAATAATGTGACTTTAACCTTAGAATATCCCCTTTAAAATCTTCTCAAGTGAAACCAAAACTCCTTGACTGGCTGACATCCTAAATCAAATGCTATTAGCCTATCCGGATGGAAAGATAGACCAACTAGGCCCCACTATAGCTAGCACGGAGAAGGGGACATTACAACGGTGCAGGAGTGTTCGAACACTAATGTGGGCATAAAAAAGTTTGTTAGAGAGAAGTTTTGAAGTGCTACGTGGAGTAATAACATTGGTAGAAAAAAGACTTATTACATTAAAGAATTCAACCCAACTAGGGATCATGGCAAGAAAGCATACCTTCGGGCTGCTATTAAAGAGAAGGCAAGGTTGTTAGTGGCGCAATTGAGGACGGGATCTCATCACCTCAGGTGCGAGACGGGTAGATGGAAGAGGCCCAAAGAGGCTTCGAAGGAGAGGATTTGAATGTTTTGTAGGACGGGATGTAAAAACCCTCAATAGGCTATATCCTTAACAAACATCAATTTGCTTTTGCTAATCAACAGTTTGATATTTTGTCAAACATTTGGTAGGCAAATTATTATCACCGAATAAATAATGCTTTAAATTCACAGCCAACTACTCACAATTTTAATAGATTAAGTCTTCATCAATTTGGACAAATGAACACCTAAACAATTTAGAAGTAATTCTATAATTGATGGCAATGCTACTAATATCCAATTTAAAAATTGACTTCTAGAAATTTACAAGAATGCAATAATGAACTTGGAAATTGACTTCTAATAGATGAAATATGGATTGCAGCTCTCAAGAAATAATCCAATTTACTCGTAGGTTCAGAAATACATGCTCCTTGTTTATAATCACAGGTGCTCTAAAACCCGATTCCTGCCCTCCAATAATTGATTGCAGCCTTCCACAAAGTCTGAAATCGCTGCCAAATATAGGGATGACAGCCACAATACATTCCTCTTTGACCACGCCAAATAGTAGATAATAATGGTGTTCCAAATCATAAATTCTCTAGCCACAATGAAAATCCCAGGTACAGTACATAACAGTCGAGAAATATTATAATTTAATTAAGACAATTCTCAGAATTAATTCACAATACCTTAGTTGTGAATTACCAGGCACTTCTTAATTCCAAACCCTTATACTTCAGCAAGGGCAAAGAAATCAACAAATTCAGAAACTCTTCGCAGGCAACAAAAGAAAATAATCAATTGAATGCTTTACTCATCAAATGGGCTCATATTTATAATCTCCGAATGGCACAAAGTTTCCCAAATGAACTTCACTTAAGAAGCTTCCCACACAACTTTAAAACATAATAAAGTGCCATTATAAACTAATCTACTAATTGCTTTTGGCTTTGAAAATGACCTTTTCCACCATAACTTCAAATTTTGACATGTAAGGCCACTGTTTTTTGTTCCCATGATTTAAAACTTTTCATCCCGGTTCCAACGAGCTATGATACTGAGGTGACCAACCAACAAAACTAACAAAAATAACAACCTTAGCGTATTTAGATGAATAATAATAATTCACCCGTCTTGCGAAAACAACTGAAGCAACATCAAAATTGAAATTTGACAACACCAAAGTGATCTTGATGATGAAAGACGGCGAATGAACTTGACGGGGTGACTTACTATAAATAGACGCTCCCTCCAAAATTCTTGGAGCCCAAACCGGAATCTCGAAATAAAAATTGAGAGCATCCTCCAACTCCTTTGACTTAACTGAGCTCATCGGAACCAACAAATTGACTTACTATAAATAGTAAGTCCCTCAAACGGAGCCAAAACACACCATAGGCTGCTGGAAAGCCTATAACCACACTCTAAGACCCTCAAATCCTACTGTCAGCTCACGAGGATCGCGATGGTGAACTGACCTGGTCAACTACAGGAACCTGGTAAAAATGGGGACATTACACAAGAGCTATTAAAACAGAATGGCATGTTCTTTTGGAATGCACAGCTTACGACAATGTCCGAACTTATTATGATGTCATCCTAAAGGCGGACAACATGCATAGCTTATTTGAAGTTGACAAGATCAAGCAAATTGCGGATTTTTTGGTTAAGATCCATATCAAAAGATTGGAAATGGAAAGAAATATGAAAATTGCTTAGTGCTACGTTCTTTTGGTCCCTTAGACTGCTGTGGTCTTGTGGACTTCATTAAAACCATTCATTCATTCATTGATTCTACGATGGATAAGTTTGAGGTGAAAGCCCTTGTGATGCTTTTTCTTTGAGATGGAGAAATTTGAGGCAAAAGCCCTTGTAAATTTTCCTTTGAGACGGAGTAATTTGAGGTGAAAGCCCTTGTAATGCATTTTTCTTTGAGATGGAAAAATTTGAGGTGAAAGCTTTTGTTTGCCTTTGAGCTAAAGGTATTGGTCTTTCCACTCATAGGAGTAGCCATAGTCGATACCATGTTGAGAGATTCCATGATGATATCATGTTGAGAGACTCTGTGACAATTTTTTTTTTCTTCTCACAAATGGGTGAAGCCATTGTGTCATGTTGAGAGATTCCATGACTTGAGTGGTTGAAAAGATATCTCCTTTGCGAAGAGTGAGTGTTGAAGATTGGTAGCTGCAGGTGCTATCTGCCATACCTGTGATAATTATCTCTATTGAAATTGTCATTTTCCCAAGCACGTGGTTGCTGGCTGAAAGGCATTGATAAATCAATTTGGCTATGTTATGGAGATTTTGTTCTTGTTAATGTTGGTCATCAGCCATATGCGTATGTGGCTGTTGATTGTTGAAGTTCATGGCTGTTTGGTAATCAAACAGCCAAAATACTGAAGAGTCAATACAATAAAGGGGTCTTCACTTTGTAACAGCAAGATAATGAAGGGTTAAGGCAATTTTATTTATTCTAAAGGAGGCATTTGTATGGGATTGATTCATATATTGATATCTTGTGTTTCTGAATATTACGTAAGTTTTGAGCCTTGTGCTAGGGCATATTGTATTTCAGACTTTTGCTTAGTTATCAATGAAGTGATATATTTGTGGCTGGGTTTTTCTCCCTCAAGTTAGAGGGTTTTCCCAGAACAAATTGTTGTGTCTTAGTGTTCATTTTTTTTGTCTTTGCTGTTTATCTTCAATTTTGGTATGGAACATCAACAAAGAGTTCGATTAATTGAGAGAGAAAGTTTTACTATGAAGTAGAAAGATTTGGAAGATATCTCACTCCCCTTCACCAAGATACCAAAGTATGATCAAACTCACTCCATTCTCATTAGATTACTTATTCTTTACTTATCCTATTTGGATCTGCTCGGTTGAACACTTGCCAAATTGGCATAATCAGGTGTTAAGCTCATGGATCTTCTGCAAATGTTTACACTCCTATAGATGATTCTATTTGGACAGATTGCTAGAAGAGCAGGCTTATGGATTTCGGTGTGTCTTCTAAACTGCAATCTAGCCCTCCCTTATACCTAACTCAAGGGTCATGTTCATTGAATGGACATGTCCCTCTCTAGGTCGGCCTACTTGAAAATAGGATTGTTTCCTCAAGATTGGTGCCCATTCCAAGAGTCACTAATGGTTAGTAACTAACCAACCACACTAGTAAATAAGAAGGGTTATAAAAGCCACAAGGAAGATACCGATCTATCTAGAGGGGACAATATGTTCTAGTGACCAATACTTAAGGGAACTCATGCATCTAGATTAGACTGATCTGAAAATCAGAACACTTGTCAAAGTTACAAGGAATTAACACTCCTTAACTTGATAAGTGATAGAAACATATCTAGCAACATCAATAGAGATGACTAAGCATTGATATATTCTCTATACCTTTCTGAATTTCAAGCATGATGTATCATTATACAAATGGTACTTGAAAACACATCGTATTACAAATCTTGTAATATGAGTTATCATCGGAGCTTGTGATCAAATCACTAATATCAAATCACCTAGGGCTTGTAACACAGGGTGTTTGACAAGGCTTGTGATATGAAGTATTACTTGAGCTTGTGATAACAGTATTGCATAGATGCAATACTCAGGATAAAGACTAGAGAATAATTAAATTCTCCCTTTACCCAAGTTGTGATGTTTGGAGTTTTAGAAATGTCACTGTCACAACATGATCTTGATTTCGTCCAAGATCTAGATTCTACCAGCAATCCATTACTAGAATGCCTTACACAAGATAAAATCCCGAGAATAATTAAATTCTTCCTTTATTCAACTTGTGACTCATAGGCACTAACAAGCTCATATCACAACATGATCCTGAATTAAGATCTATCAGTACATTGGATAAAATCCGGAGAATAATTAAATTTTGCCTTTATCCAAGTTGTGATTCATAGACATAGAAATGCCTCCATCACAACAAGATCTTAAGTTCATCCAAATCTGCCAGTAGTTCTCTACTGGTCAGAACATTATATCAGAGATCGTCACCTCTTATAATGTCTTTATACAAGTGTTCATTATTTCAGAGATCGTCACCTCTTAAATAACAAACACAAATGGTGAAGCCCTATAACAGTCAATATCTTGACAATAATATAAATTATCATAAGAATACAAAACAATTCAATCATACCTGGATCTTTCCTGAGATGATCACTCTCAGAAAGGTTTGATAAGAATACTTGCTTTCTAATTTCTAGTACTTAAGGATAAAGTCTAGAGAATAATTAAATTCTCTCTTTATCCAGGTTGTGATTCATAGACATTGAAATGTCTCTTTCACAACACAATCTTGAATCTATTCAAGATTTGCCAGTAGTCCTCTACTGATTTAAAACACCATAAGATCATTTGCTATCACTGCAAATTCGTGTTAGAAGAGTGTTTTTTATTACTGCAAACTGATGCTGCAAGACAGTTTCCTAAAAAATGCTTCTACACCATGATGTTTATAAAGGTAGGCCCATTAGATGGTTGCTCACTTTTAGATTTTCCAAACTCCTGGATATCAAATCTTCTGAGCTCTTTATTCAAGGTTGCCTTGATGAGATGTTAGACTCCCTCTGAATCCAAAATTCTTTCCTACAAGAACATTCTTCAAGAAAAAAATCGAGGCATATACTCTTCTGATAAAAATTAGAAATGAAAGATATTATAGACATAAGGTAAAAGAAGAGCTCAAGTACAATAGATACTTATCTTTTGACCACAACCTTGATGAAAGCTTTTGTACTTTATGAGTATACACCATCTTGACATGGTACACTCTATCCGAGTTTGTTTAACCTAGATCCTGGGGAGTCAACTCGATCTTCTAGCTACTTTCTCTGACATATAACCTTCTTATAAGATGATACTTATGATTCTCTACTACAAATTCTTTATTACTCAGGAATCAATAAAGCATGGTCTACTCCCTTTGAGTCAAGATTCACCATTGCGGATCATTTAGCTTCTCCTTTTGTTAGGAAGGCATACCATGCTAATATCCATGATCTTAGTGTCACAACATGTGTCACTTAATTCCCTCCTTTCTAAGAGAACCAATATTAGTAATCTGAATAGTCATAAGGTTATATAGAATGCATCTTTTCTAAGTCCACAATCATTAACACTCCTTCTTGGACTTGAGGGAAGATCAGAAATGCCTTGAGTAAAATGTTTATCTTAATGATCTGTAGTTTCATGATGTAATCTTTATCCATTTGCATCTCACCAGTGATTCTATCCACGAGTTATCTTCTTTGATGAACTCCCTCTCAAACAAAATAATCGAGTTTGTCTAAGATTATAGAATCATTTGTTCTTATTCCAAGGTTCCCTTTTATAGTGGATCAAGCTTATTCTGAATTGGAGTTTCCTTTCAGTAAAGTGGCATTCGGCTTACTCACTGTAAATTCTCCAAATGTCTCCATATCCTATGATAAAAAAAATTAGACACTCTCTGATTCTGAGTCTTGATGGGTGCCAAGAAAGCTTTCTAACTTGCTGCCATCTCCCCTTCTAGAAGAACACGTAAGCAATTACTAGAAACTGACAAACAATTCCATATACTACTGATCACAGAATGGAATTCCTCAATCAACCCAGTACATCAATTAATCATTCGTATTACCACTTATCTTCAATCATCCTCTTAATCTGGTTATGTTTTGTTGGTTTTGCTATGAGTGTCGATTAAATGAGACCATTCCCACAATCATTGAATCATTGGATAAACTTCTTAGTTGAATCATTGAAAATAATTATCAAACCTTAGACTGTTGTCAGCTTCTTTCATGATTGTTTGATCAACGAATTCTTAAGTGAACTAATTCTGAATATTCAACGTGTTATATCCATTTGCTATTTCAATGATTGATATGGATCGTCCTTCGGTGCTCATTTTTCCCTTCACAAGATTCACTCCCTCGTTATCCATGTGCTTCAAATGTGCCTTGTTTATTCTAGTGCACATACACCTTGACTTCCTTTCACTCCCAAGTTTAACATGTGATACTCCCTTGCTTCAAAAAAAAATATTATAATTTTCTTCTTTTTACAGGCTACTCCTTAATGATCCACTTTGGGTGGAATTGTCATTAGTTACAATATTTTGTCCCTACGCTGACTTTGTATCATTCGATGATGTGACTCATACTTCTGTTCTGCTTCTGCGTATGGAAGAACTATATAGTCTAACAAATATTAAATCTTCTCCTCTATAATTGCTCAATGCTTAGGTATCTTATTTTTGTTTTGCTAAACTGTATTGATGACCAATTATCACTGGCTATAATTATCGTCACTGATATTGATATTCCGTTAATTATTTTTGTATACTTAACACCAAGTCTTTACTTCTAATTATTGGTTACATCGAGTTTATAATTTCACAGTGCTCAGTTTGATTTTTAGATTCGATTTCTCCCATTATAGTTGTGTTGATTTCCCTTTTCATATTCTCTTTTGGTTCCCATTATACCTATGATAATCCATCTCATTTAAAATCTGGTACTCAAATAATGCTGTACAGGGCTCCACTCTCTTCAGGGTTCCCGCCATACCAATCTCATCAACCACGAAATCATTTAACTACACTCGATTAGAAGATTAAACCCGTGTACATTGTCAGAATCTCTTAGATTCAGTACTGCTTAGGTGGCATCATCTGATATCAATCAAACCTTCAACCGAAACCATGTTGAGCATGAAATTGGAACAGTGTAGGAATGTGCAGATCATAATTGATCATCACATTATTGTTGACCTGTGATGGAGGGCGTTTGTCGCAAGGTATCAAAAAACTTCTCTTAAGCAGTTGAAAACAAATTTCAACTAGGTGGATTCCTGTTATCCTCCGATCCACATTATCGCTGATGCCCTCCCTCTGCGACTTCTCTTTCTCTCAGTCAATCAAAATATTGACTAATGATAAGGCTCCAAACTTCAATACTACAATTTTGGTGTCGATATTTCTAGTATCAATGTCTGGAAATTGAATTTCATGCATTAAGAATATTGTGAGACTCTCGCAAGATACATGAGTGAGTATGCAGTTGGGAAATTCTCCAGACCTGTTGTATTTTAATTATTCTCAGTAAACAACCTGGTTTATGATTGCCTTACTTGTACCCATAGTCTCTCTATTGCAATGTCTTTATTCTTCTCTACTGTGAAGAACATATGTGACCAACGTCTTAAGTTTCTGGTTTTCATTTGCAGCCGTTGCCTTGATACCATGTTAAGGTCATGGATCTTCTGCAAATGTTTACACTCCTATAGATGATTCTATTTGGGCAGATTGCTAGAAGAGCAGACTTATGGATTTCGGTGTGTCTTCTAAACTGCAACCTAGCCCTCCCTTATACCTAACTCAAGGGGCATGTTCATTGAATGGACATGTCCCTCTCTAGGTCGGCCTACTTAAAAACATGATTGTTTCCTCAAGATTGGTGCCCATTCCAAGAGTCACTAATGGTTAGTAACTAACTAACCACACTAGTAAATAAGAAGGTTTATAAAAGCCACAAGGAAGATGTCGATCTGTCTAGAGGGGACAATATGTTCTAGTGACCAATACTTAAGGGAACTCATGCATCCAGATCAGACTGATCTGAAAATTAGAACACTTGTCTTGTCAAAGTTACAAGGAATTAACATCAGGTTTGAATCATATAACAATCAATCAGAGACAACACCATAATTGCAGGAGTAAATTGTTAAAGGTCACAAGCATTTCTTATCATAGTTGCAAGAATACATATTCTTATCAGAAACAGCAACCTCATTACTCTTAGTGATATTGTCATCGCTTTGTTGCATATATATAGATAGGTATATCAGATATAACAGTATCTTTGTGATTGTCTAAGAATAACAGCATATTAAACAGATCACCACAATCGTTATTGCATAGTTATACAGACGTATCAGACACAACTTTATTGGAAAGAAGTTCATTGCATAGTTCATATCATTATATCAGAGAAGGCCGAACTAGACATCTGCAGATTAGAATATATTATATATTCTAATATAGACATACATATATTTGAATTTCTCAAAATATATTATATAATATGTATAGAGAGAGAAAGAGAGGGGTATTTCAATAAGTGATAACAACAATATTATGCAAATAAATCATAAGAGCAATAGTATAATAACATAATAAACTTCAACAAAGCAGTATGACAGCAGTCTCAATCATCAAGATACAATAATCTATGAGACTAAGTCTCATTTGAGCTACCAATATCCAAAGGCTTAAGAACTATTTGTGTCACTATCGCTCTCTTCCTGAATTAGATCATCTAATTGTAGCCTTACTATTCTGCTTCCTTGTCAATCTTTCTATCATCTTTAAGAGCAACACACCAACATGCTATTGGAGTCTTTCTATTCTCAATAGATTGTTGGTGCTGAAGTCTCAAGGTGCTATGAGCCACAACTAGTTTTTCAGCTTGTTTTGAGACAAGCTTACTTTTAATGGAGTGAATGAAGCCATATGCAGATCAATTCCTCGCTGCAGCAGACAAACTAGCAATATACTATGTTCCCCCGAGTTTCTGGGACGGGGACGGCAGGGGACAGCAGGACGGCATTTTTTTTTTGCCGATTTTGGGGACGGTGGGGGACGGCAAATGGGGACGGCAAAAGTGACATTTTTTTTAGTTTTTTTAATTTTTTGTGTGTTAAAAAATTGGGGACGGATGCAAGTCCCCAATGAAGTTTCCGGGACGGGGACGTCCCCGTCCCCGAAATGCTGGTTTTTTTGGGGGGGATGCATCCCTGGGGAACATAGGCAATATATGAGAGCAAACAAATGGCAAGTTGTTTCAACTCCACTTGTCCTTCCCATGATATATCCCCCATCCAATGAGGGCTTTTTGTGCAATAGTGATGCTATACGTTGTAGCCTTTTTTTTCTGAATATGGGACTTTGAAGATTGACAACTTCAAGCCATTGCTCTTGAAGAATGGTTTCCTTCTCATTGCTATACATTTTATAAGGGCTTTTGTAAGCCCCTTCATCACTTCATCATCCTTACAAGGAATAGGTCTTGGTGCAAACCCCTTAAGATTAAGAACATAGATAAGCATATGAAAGGGGTGCTCATTGTGTTTTGCCTTTATGACAATAGGCCTAAACTGCCCATCATAGAATTGCAATCCAGGA
Source organism: Cupressus sempervirens (assembly GCA_028749045.1). Taxonomy (NCBI): domain Eukaryota; kingdom Viridiplantae; phylum Streptophyta; class Pinopsida; order Cupressales; family Cupressaceae; genus Cupressus; species Cupressus sempervirens. Next base: position 617,302,524 of record CM053791.1, read on the forward strand.
TCCTTGTTATGAATTGTTTGCTGCTTTTGATCATGCATGTTATCAAAAGTCTCAGAGATCTCTCCAAGTTTAGGAGAGTTTGTATTTGCATCCTGGATTACCCTCACAATTGGTGATATGATCCAGAAAATGTGCATGCATTAGTGAAACTAGGAGATGCATCTCGTGCACCTTGGTGAGACATTTCTCTAGCTCTTTTTGCGCACTCTGAGTCTACAAAAATTGTTGGAGACTTTAACTCAATGTCTCTCTCCGCATGCCTGTTGTCCGCCAAGTTTCCTAGTACTTCCCATATGGTTCCTGCTGAAAAAGGGACACAAAAGGCATACAAAGTAATGTTTTGCATTATTTTCTTCCATTTGCTGCTGGAAGCTCTGAAGTCACTTTGGGAAGCAGTGAAGGTGGCCTAGAAGAGTGAAAAGTGCACATACTGCAACAACAGGTTTGCATTTACTTTTGTTTTCCATTTTTTTGTTGTTAAAATGATAAACCTTCTACAAGCCTGTAATCATGGCATTTAATACTGCATTCACATGTTGTGTGAATGATTAAAAAACTGGGTGTGTTTTGAATTTTTAAATTTTAAATACTACATTCACATGGCATGTGCACTGTTTTTGCACTTCACCATTGTGCTGGACCTGCTGGTACAACCAGCCATGTATGCATCCAAAAAGTGTTGGCTAACAGATTGGGCTTTTTCTCTTATATTATCTATTGAGACTCCATTGTCCTATAGCCAATTTGCTAATCAACAGTTGAGCGAACTATTTATAGTTCCTCTCTGAATTTTCTTTTGAAGGGTACATCTCCCTCCTGATATAATTTTTAAATGTACCAAATAGATATTTGAAACAGGGTATGCTTTTAACCTGAAATTAGAAAGGCAATTAACAATTACTCATCACCATGAGGTAACTGCAGAAATAAAATAATGAACACAAACTGTAGGGATATAACCATCTAATAAAACACATATCTTTCTGAAGGAAGGTCTTTACTCAAAGATAAAGAAATGGCTGCAGATCTTAGGTACAACACCGAAACTTCCCACTACTATAGTTCACATAAATCTCAATGAAAGAAATAGTGTCACAAGCAACAGAATGATCGATTGCTTGAAACAAAAGTTCTATAATAACAAATCAATCATGGAAATGCAAAGATCTAATGTCTTAGCAGCATAAATTTTTATCTAAATTTTAACATAAGCAACAATCCTTCCCAAAAATTGAGTCTCACTCAGCTGTAAAGAAAAAGGGGAATTTTTTAGAAAAATAGTCGATCGCTTTCAATACATTTTAGTTTACTATTTAATTTTAGAGTCTTCTCAAAAGCTCAAAAACCTCCTTAGTTACCCGTAAATGAATATTTTTTAAAGAAACTTTACCAAAATGACTTATCATAACAATGCATTTGAAGTTTATGAGGATCATCACAGACAACCATAGCTGTTTGATTACTTCAGCTTTTGCGATGAAGGTTTTATGGTGATAAGCACACCACATCCAAATAGCATTGATCCTGGCTAGCTCCTTGTATTTATCCTTGCAGCATACATAAGGATGGGCTGTTGTTCTGATGTTCTGCTAGTACTTCGTTTTTGGGTTTTTTGTAACAATAACGCCAGAGTTGTCCTTCTGAAGCTCACGGTTAATGTCTCTAAAGTTTTGTATTACTTGCTTAATCATTTCCTTGGCCTCTAACAATTTGTTAATATTGGCTATGCTTTTCTATATGCATTCACATTTATAGCTCAGGCTGAACACCCAGTTCTGGTAAGGCTCAGTATGTGACAAGATACAATGTAACCTGATATCTATTACTTCTTGTATTTGCTAAAGGTAGTTGTATGAGTAACACCTTGCATCTTCGCCACTTTGGTTTTAGATGACACCGCATTCCTTGCCACTACTAGGGCATCATATGATTCACTCAAATTATCAATAAAAGGTAGCCCCCAAACCTTTAGATCCTCAGTCTATTCTCTTGTAATCTTCCCAAACTGGCTATCTATTTGTAATTAAGAGAATAATTCTTTATTCTTGTCAGATGTGGGATCAAGAATGGTATCTGAGGTATCAGGAATCTGAGCTGACAAAGGACCAAGCATTGACCTTAGGGTTTTAGAGAGTATCTATACCATAGCTTTCAGATTATCATTGTCAAGTTCATTTTTCTCTATCCTATCTTTGACCCTGTTTGTTGAAACTTGCCAATTGTGTAAGTCTTCTTGTAGGTTGGGGACTCCTATTTCAATGTGAGTAAGATTAAAATATGGTTCCTTGAAATTGCACATCCAAATATGGGTGTTATACAGTGTACGAGCCTTCCTTTCCTCTGTACGAACTATGCCTATGGTGTGGACTTCTTCTGTATGTGCAGTATGTATTTTTCCAGGCTCCTTTTGTACGGACTTTGCCAACCGTACGGGCTCCTCTCATATGGGCTTCTGTGCCAGCCCTAAAGAAATTTAAAGTTGTTGAATGACTGCTTGGTAGTGTACAACTATGGAATAGAAATGTACTGTTGAATGTCACATACAGCTGCAACTCTTTTCATTAGTAGGCAGTTATACGAGGGCATACAGCTGTAGAAGAGTAAATAATTATGAAATGAGAGCATATAGATGTACAAAGAGAAAAAGCATGATTGCATACAGTTGCAAAGCAAAATCCTGCATATGCCAAAAGTGATCACAGAGTTGTAAGAAATGTTTGTTTGTCATTACACTTTCATTATTTTGCATTACTAGGACCTTTTGTCTTGATGAAACTATTGGACCTTCCAGAAATATGTATTTTGTATTGCTATGAATATGTTATTGAATATTGAATTTTATACATTATGTGAATTGAGCTTGAATTTTGATGTCATATATAGCTAAAGTTGCACTTGCATACCAGCACACTCACATAGACAAGTTTACAACCATGCATGTGCCCCCTCGCACATGCATATGCACACACACAACATAGACACAAACAAAATGCACAAACATTATGGATATAGATCAGACGAAACACAGATAAGCTTCTGCATGCCAACTCATAGACACAGACAAAGGCACAGAGAAACACAGAGGCAGACACACAGACACAGACATTGCTGTCCTCAAACAATGATCCCTAGTTTGCCACCTTGAAATGTGTCTGCAATGCTTTTCCGACCACTCCCTGAAATGCCATGGAATATAGTTAAACTCTTAACTTTTGTAAGTTTTGTTAAAGGAAAAATACCATTGCTAGCTTTATTGCAGTATAATTGACTTCCAAATTTCTTTTGGATGATTTATGTTTTCATGAATATGGATTTGACATCTATGTATGTGATAGAACATGTTTTATTATCATCTGATTGCTTCCAATAGTGTATTGCAGTATAATTGACTTCCACATTTCTTTTGGATGATTATGTTTTCATGAATATGTACTTGACATCTATGTATATGACAGAACATGTTTTATTATCATCTGATTGCTTCCAATAGTGTATAAGGTCCATTGTGTGCCTTTTAACTAAGATGTCAGACTTCGGTGGTTTGATCACAGGAGTCCAGAATATATCTCTCTTTGCGAGTTATAATCATAGAAGAAATGGTATACTTGGTCCATGTTCAAAACTTGCTCGAACACATGCAATTGGGTATGGGTTCAAACTCCCAATTCCAGTTTGTATTTCTCGATCAAGGTCCTATGAAGGTTAGCAAGGAGTTAAATACACAATGATGTTGGTAATATGCTTCTGCTTTGATTAGGAGTCGTTTCATATCACTTAACTTTAACTATTGAGAATTATTTGAGGTTTTATTTATTTTTTATTGCAGCTGGCTTTACCAGAACATGAAAATATTCTTATGGCACAATTTATATCAATCCAAAAGCTGTTGTTATCAGTCATGTTAAATCGATATCAAGTGAGAATACCCTCACAAGACTGTTCATTAAACATATCAGACAAAGCCACTTCCATATGTTCAAGCACAATCCCCACCGGAAATGACGAACAGAAGGGATCAAATTTCAGGTTTACAGTTCCCACATTGGACAGTGAATCTATGGTGGTTTCTAAAGCTTTGGATATAATTGATCTCAGTCAATGTATGATGGACACTCAAATTGCTCCTCCAACACTGAATGGGTATTTATCTGCCCATTTAAGCATTGCATGTGATTGATTCTTTCTGAGCATCTTAGTTTTTTTGGTACAGTATTTACTATTTAGTGATACCTTAGCATTCAGTTTGGGTCTTTGTTGATCAGAAAGTGACTGTTCTGATGATATCTAAATTTATAATCATTGCATGTACTTTGGTCTTTTTCTTTGATCTAAAGTCAATGTTAGCTGTTCTGTACAGATCCTTTTCACAAATTACTGAAGCAGTTGTTGCCTTATTATATCATATTGGCTTTTGTACCATGGGGAATCTAAGTATATCACATTATGCAGGTGGCTTTTGGGTTATCCTATAGTGTATATCTTCAGAAGAGAGAATGTGGATCAAGCAGTCAGGAGTCTCTCTGTTGGATCTCTACACCTCTTCAGGATTTTAATTTGCAGGCACAGTCTTCTAATTCTCTTTTTGTCAAATTTTAATATCTGTATATTTTATCAACTGCAGATTTTATGCAAAGAGTTTAATACCTAATAAAAATATTCTCGATTCTTTGCAGCGAAGTAAGTTTTGGCAAAGAAGATCCCGAGGAAGAAGAGCTGATGAGGTGAACCTAAATATGATTTTACCTATTATCCCTTTTTGCATCTGCCTATTTTGTTGTTTTTGTAGGATTACCAGGAAGTTTCTGCTATATATTTCAAAATGCATTCTCCAGTTTGTAAACCTGTTTGTACTGTAATGGGGATATCAGGAAAAGTTGTTCTGAAGGAGGTTTTCTACCACGTATGTAAGAATTGGGTACATCCAAAATAGAACTTGTGTGTGACATCCCTTGAGATTGTGATATCCCCGCTTAAATAAGATTTATATAAATGGACGATTAATATAATAATGATATAATTATAATATTATAATTTCATATTATAATATAATATCTCAAAGTATATTATAATAATAACAATATTAACAAATGCAAATAAATTAAATAATAGTTAAATACTATTATATAAAATAATAAAATATTATTTTATATCAAATTTAAGTATATATAATTAAATATAATAATATTAATTTTAATATAATAAATATAAATTAACCATAATAATAACATTAGTAAATAATAATAATAAAATTTACTGAAAAGACACCTTTTCTTATAACAAAGTATATAAAGGAGCATTATACACCCATAAGACATCAGAAAAGGTGTGAAATATGTCTGCAACAAACTTAATAAAGAAATCTTTAATAAGTCACAGCAAGGGACATTATAATTGGTATCAGAGCATTCCTTCTAAGCTAGGGTTATATCGAAATAGCATGACTTTTACAACTTACATAAAATTTATTACTTACCTATAAGGGTAGCCCTAGTAGAGAGAACAAAGGTGGATTTGGGGAGAGGCTAGTGTAAATCCGGCCAATCGGTTGTTCCGATATGGGTAAGGAAAAACATCCCAAAGATGCTTTGAGGACACACCCAAGATGTGATTAAGGGCTTAGATCCACAAAAACCTTGAGGGGAACCGTTGAGTTTGGTGCCTAAGCAATCTGTTTACATCCTAACTGTTCTACTCGACCAAGAATAATAATAAAAGTAAAACAAAACAAGCATTCTGTTAAGTAGGCCACCTCATCTGTACTAGTGATCAATTATGGTTGCAGGATTCAATTGAAGAAGTGAATTTTGTAAATCTTTTTCTTGACCCTAGCTCACTGCAAATTATAAATTATAAGCATCATGCATCATTATATATCTACATCATGTTTACTTTCTGTCGTCATACATTCACATGTCTATTTTGTGTCTACTTCATGTCTTCATGCATTCATGTGTCTACTTTGTGTCTACTTCGTGTTTTCGTGCACTTATGTGTTTACTTCGTGTTTACATGCATACTGCATGAATCCTTTATTATTTCTTGCATTCAATTATATGCTGTACAAGAATAGTTATGAATAAATCTTTTTTTTGCTTGAGAACAAGCAACGTTTGAGAGGGTAGGACTGTGATATCCCTGCTATATAACATTTATATATATGGATGATTAATATAAATAATGATATAATTATAATATTATAATATAATATCACATAATATATATAATAATAATTAAATGTTATTATATAAAATAATAAAATATTATTTTATATCAAATTGAAGTATATATAATTAAATATATAATAATATTAATTGTAATCTTTAATATTAATAAATATAAATTAATCATAATGTTAACATTAATAAATAATAATAAAATTTAACGAAAAGACACTTTTTCTTATAACACAGTATAAGGAGCACTACACACCCATAAGACATATCAGGAAAGGTGTGAAGTAAGTCTGCAACAAACTTAATAAAGAAATCTATAATAAGTCCCAGCAGGGGACATTACAGAGATACTACAGCTAAACTTTGAAAATAAAATAAGAAATTTCATGATTATGTTGCCGATGCTCAAAAAAACAAATTATTAAGCAACTCACAAATCCACCTAATTTAGGCATATAATTCAGACAATGGGATATATTACAATGGTTTTTGTGAAACACATTCTTAGGTGAAATCGGTTTGAAATGAAATTATCAATGATACAAAACTATCATCACCTGATTGGTAATTCAATGTTCATTTTCAGAACATGGTGGGCAGATTTGAGCTAAAACAAGATTGAATCCTAAAAATAGCTAGCTAAAAGATTTCCAACCAAATGTGACGATTTTTTCCTGATTTGTTTGTTGCTGTTAGGAGATGTTTTTTATTGGTTTGCACTGATTTTTAATTCAAGTTTCAATGCCAATGTTTGACTGAACTTTGCCAGCTTGAGCATGCAAATAAATATGAATTTTTGATCTTGAAATGCAAAAACACAAATGACTGATATGAAAGATGAGAATTCTGGTTTATCACGACAGCAATGCATTTTTTCAAAATGAGATAACTAGAAAACTACAACAAGAATGAACATAAACAAAAGTCCAGCGCTCACTGCAAGAAGGGATTTTATTGCTAAAATCACAATAAGATTGACGTCCAGCTAACCAGGTAACATCAATGTGTTTTATTTACAATGCTGATAATAACTAAAAACAAATATGCAGGAAACTCTAAACCCTACGCCTGGCCTGCAGGTAGGATCACCCTGTCAACTGACAACTTTCTTGTATAAATTGCATCTCTCTAGTGGTGCCTGTTATGCTTTATTTTATCATGTTTTCAAGGGATTTTTTCCTATGGTATCAATTGCAACCCTCTTGTGCTGCCTGTTATGTTTTATTTTATCATGTTAATCTCCTGCTGCATACTTTTGCTACAATCTTGGCTGAAATTCTCATGGAATAATCTGCATGTTTAGTGTATTTTTTTGTGCTTTACTTTATCATGGTAATTTATGCTGCATATTTGAATGGTTATGTTTAATTTTTATTCACGCACATTACACCATGTTTTCTAACGTGGCATCAGAGTGTCTTTTTCAAGTGACTTGCATTCAGGAAAAGAAAATGATGTCTTAACATTTGCAGATCAGTGCCCTTTGTTGTGCCTTGGAAGCTGGACATATATAATGATGTTTAGAATGATAGGAAAGCAATCATTTCCAAAGGGAATTTTTTTAATGGATGCATACAAAAGGTCAATCTTGGAAAGCCAACCACAAGTCTTGATGGCTGGCATAATTTTTCTTTCTGGGTTTCCCTGAATATATCGTACAAGTATCTATAACTTCTAGCAAATAATGATGTTTTCTGATCATGCACATGTTAACAAAGGCTTCTGTGACCAAGTAGAAGAAACCATGAGATTTGTAGGAATGTCAACTAATGAAAACGTAGACTGTTTCAAATTTAGCTTAGGCACATTGTTAGAAAATTGAAGTTACCAGAGGTTCTATGGATTTCTTTCTACATTTGACTGTGTGAATAAAGAACGTATGGCAAAGAGAAACCTGTCAGTTGTGATGCATGTGGGTCAACTGGATCAATTCCAATATAGAAGATGAACAGGGAAAATCCTCCAACTGTACTTTCCATCACACCAGCTTGCAAGAAAAATTAAAATAAATTCATTGATGACTGGTAAGTTTAAAACAATTCCAGAATATCCTGTATGTTATATTATCCTGAACTTTGTAGTTTCTTTCCAGCAATTTTCTTACATAACTATCCATTTATTTGTTTTCTCCAAAATACTTTAATTCCCTTTTCAGTCTTGTCAAATTCATTTAAAATATATGTTACCGGCATTTCTATTTTAGTATTCTGAGTGAATTCGTAAATTTTACAGTAACAGAAATATATGACTAGGCCTCCCCGCCAAATATGTCATCTTATTTGAATATCTTACACACAAGTAAATTGAAAATGATGAAGTCATGTAATTACACAAAAGAAACAAGTGTCAAGGAAAGATCATGACCAAGCAGAAATATATGTTTGCTTGTGTTACTGCTTTAGAACCAACTTTTCATATATGCCTAGACAAATAGAAGAATCATTTTTTCTTCTTTTCTTTTCAGCTATCTTGTTTTAAATATTGCATCTAATTTGTTTATCTGCGTTCTTTGTATGCTGTTGGAACAGTTTCTCCGTGCCTGCCAATTTAAGCAGTTTAGGCAAAGATGAACCATGGGCAGAATCATTTTTCTTGCATATGTCTGAACAAGTTAATCTCTGTAAAGATGTGTGGAGGTCCATTAAGTTAGAAGTTACACTATGTGCTCCAAATTCAGTTGTCTTGTAGCTATCAAGCTGTTTCTGACATTTTGTGGTACAATTATCATTACAAGGTTTGAGTGCCTATTATCTTGGGAGTTCAGGAATTATTTGTATGTCTTTGCCATAATGTTTTTATCAGCTGAGATCAAGCTGATCTGGTGATATATGTATTTATATAAAAAAAGATTCATTGGTATCTTAGTAGCAATGGTATAATTTTTTTTTGTTACATTATAATTTGATGTATTCCTTCTCTTAGTGATTAAGTATTTGACCTGCCTGCCAATTTAAGCAGTTTAGGCAAAGATGAACCATGGGCAGAATCATTTTTCTTGGAGTTCAGGAATTATTTGTATGTCTTTGCCATAATGTTTTTTGTCAGCTGAGATCAAGCTGATCTGGTGATATATGTATTTATATTAAAAAAGATTCATTGGTATCTTAGCAGCAATGGTATAATTTTTTTTTCTTACATCATAATTTGATGTATTCCTTCTCTTAGTGATTAAGTATTTGACCTGTTTTCCTTTCTGAGTTTGATGCTTTGTTTGCAAAAGGGGAAATAACTCTTATGAAACGATGACAGTTTTCTGTGTTTGGATGCTGTTCTACTTATTTCTCCACTTTCTGTGATAAACATGGCATATGTAAGTTAACCACACCATACACCCCTCAACAAAACAATGTCTTAGAGCTTTGCAACCACACCATTACAAATATGGCTAGGTTTATGATGGAACACATAGACATTCCTAGGAAACATTGGGCAGAAGTAGTGTTTATTGTGACCTATCTTCTTAATAGGTCTCCCACACATGTTGTTAAGGGGAGGACTCCTAAGGAAGCTGGAATTGGTTGCAAACCTAAGATCAACCACATGAAGGTTTTTGACTCTTTTCTTTGTGGTTTGGTTACTTTGTGCATTGCATCTTAAGTTTTTTAGAGCTTTTGGACAAGAGTTTTGTGTAGAGAATGTTTTGAGCATCATCATCATCATCTAGTAGTACTTTGACTCCTCTCTCCATTATTGTCATTGTGGCCCTTTTCTTTATCTATGTTTCTTTCTTGTGTATCATTGCAAGTTTTGTGCCCTAGATCACTATCTCTATTTGAAATTAGCTTTGTGTTAGGGTTTGAGGAGTCTATCTTTGTCCTTTTTATTTTTTCACTAAGGTTCTTCAACCATTATTTGTTAATGTCGAGTGTCAGTTTGATCATTTAGTAAGTTTGGGTTAGGATTAGTGTCAGTCATTTTAATTTTATGTTGAAGTCCAAGTTTTATTTGAAGCATCGAAGTTGTTAGAGGTTTGTACCTCTAACAACTCCAATCTCCCAAGGCCCGTAGGATCTAAATTTATATAAGGTAGTAGATTTCTTGAGAGTTTTAGAGATGTAAGAGATTCACACCTCTGACACCTCTAAAACCCTTGATAATCCACAACTACTCAGATTTACCAAACTCCATGCTACCATCATAGCTTCAGAGATGTCAAAGGTTTGTACCTCTGACATTCTTGAAAACTTTGACCCCCACACAAATCATTTGCATCCCAAAAGCTAAGTCATAGACATTTTTAGAGTTGTCAAACCTTTGCAGGCTTGACAAACTCAACGTTCCTAAAGCCTCTAAACCTCAAATCCTTCAATTAAAAAATACATCCACGTAATTAAACCATGGAGATGCCAGAGTGTGAACTCCAAAAGTTTGAACTTTCTCTCTTTAAAGAAAAATCCTAAATACCAGTCTTTGCACTTTCATACTTTTCACGCTACGACAATCCTAAAAACTCCAAAGTCCAAAATTCCTTCCTTTTATTCTATTTTAGTTCTATTATTAGTCATTCAATTGCATCATATTATCGCATAACCATAAATTCATCCTTAACTTAGGTTCCTTTAGTTTTCTTAGTATAACATTTATTAAATTCAATAAAGTTGTTGACAATTGTCCCTTGTGTAGGTTAAGCAATGGCATCATCATCAAAGGAAAAGGTAATTTCCCCTCAACTCTTCAAGTACCAAGTAGTAGGGAATTCCACCCTAGCCTAAATTCATTAACATTTGGAGATCAAATACAAAGAACTTGGAAACTTGGATTGGAATGAGTTCTTGCAGCAATGTAAAAAGCCTCTAGGAAGGTAAAAAATGTGCATTGCCATGATGTTAGTTGGATTGGTATCGACAACGAAATCTTCCAATGTCCATCTTGCCATCTAATTTGATTATGACACTTGTACACCATTATATGCCCAATGAGAAGGTAGTGAAGAATGTAGCTAGTGGGGTTATCTTGGACCTAAGACAATATGTGATTGAGCAAGTCTTGTTGTTATGTAGAGCTTAATTAGACTCAAAGGTTAATTTTTCCTAGTTTATTTAGTGCAATTTCCCCTAGTTTTTCCTACAAGGGTTTAGGGGCAGTGCCCCCATAGTAGGGGTCAAGGGGCAGTATCCCTTGCAGGGTCTAGGGGTAGTGCCCAAGGTAAGGTCTAGGGGCTGCCATGTAGTGTCCTCGAAGCCAAAAATGAACTTACTATTGTAAAAAGGCGTTGGGAGTTATTTTTTTCTTCTATTAGACAACATATTTTAGCTCTAATTTTATAAGCGACAAAAGTCTTGTATAAAATGGCTTAGGGTTACAAATTTTATATGGAGTATGGTGATTTAGTAGCTTCTTGTGGTGGTATTGAGTAACAAGGGGTTGTAGATTGTAATTAGGTTGAAATCACTGGATAATAATATTGGACTTGCAGTTTGGTGGATGTAGCCTGGGGATTGGCTAAAGAACATTAAATTTGTGTGTTCAGTTATCTTATGTGTGCTTTATTCCTTTGTGATATTGGTTATGGTTGCATGTAATTATTTTGTCTCTCTAATCTTAAAATGCCTTTCACATCTTGAAATTTGACACCTACAACATTCCTATGGAGTGTCAATAGGTGGTACATGGAGAATGTAGCTATGAAAAAAAAACTAATTCTAAAGAAGTGTCTGATTACACCACTTCCGCAAGGAAGGATTGATAAAGCATACATTAGAGGAGGTTATGTGATTGGTGATATTGGGTACAACATTGCACTACTAAGAAGGGTAATGGGTTGGCCAACTGCAAGGTAGTTCAAGCCATGGATGATCCACTTTATTGAGAATATTAGGACCGGGAAGAATAGAATATACTAGGCCACATTGATAAGTGACAATATTCATGACGAATTTGTGGGAGTCAAATATGACCCCAAATTTTGCATGACTTAATGCATTGTGTATCTTATAGTTGCAAGGGTAGGGTACACAAAGATTTTAAAGTGGGTGTTTGGGAGTGATGTAGTGGTATGGACAACATAGTCTACATACAAGTGATCCACAATATCGAGTCAGTCAACTAGGGGGCTATTACATTTAATACAAAACTTTCTCTTATATTAGACTCTTTGGAAGTACTATATACCCAAAGAATCTTCCATGATATCCTTCTAACAAGCTAATATTATTGCAGATGGGTAGGGAGCTAGATTGATCCTATGAACAAGTATAGATGAAGCACACAATTTTTGAACTTTCCCATTTTTGTCAATGCATGCACTATTATAGACACAAAGGCCCTTCATATGTTCTTTGTAGAGTGGGAGCAATATCCTTTGTAGGAGTAACAATCTATTCAATTGATTGATTCCATTGGCTACTTTTGAAAGATTAAGGAGATGATTACATCCATAAACATCACATCGAGGATCATCGGATTAATTGTATAGATGATTATGAAGTACATATAAGAGACTACTCTAGAATGAGCTAAGAGTTAGTAGAGGTTTCTTTGAAGCTATACTTCCCAATAAGGGAATGATTAAAAGACTAAGGATGTTTTAGATCCATTATGCAATAAAGGTAAGATTAATGAGTGTCACGTGTCCAATGTAGAGGTTGACCAACTAGAGAATGATGACATCCTGCATAAGGATAGGTATGCCACTAACCTCAGATTGAGGTGGATCTCTAAGCCTTTCAAGATAGATACAATACCTTCAAGACCATAGTTTATATCTCCTTAGAGAAAATATAAAGGAAAGGTGGCAAGACACTAGCAACCATGGGAATAAAGAACTTATTCAAGTGTATGGACAATGATGAGACCAAGATTCAAGCTTTGTAAATGCATAGTGAGGCTGAATTTGTTTTATCCAAGATAGTGAGTCTCATTGACTCTGCTAATCTAGAGAATTCATTGAAGGCTACACTTGAGAAGCAAGATATGACACATATTCATTCGATTTCTTTCCTAAGAACATGTATATTGAGACACAACTCTGTCAATTTTGGAGAAAAGTGTATAAAAACCATTTTACAGCTATTGCATTCTATTTTTGAGAATAAAGCCAAGCTTTGAAATTGGGTAAAAGGTGAGAATATAATTATTTATTAGGCCCATGATTGGGAGGTAATGAGATCAAACCTTAACCTAGTAAGGAATTAAAATATTCCAGTTGTTGTTGAAGTTATATGAAGGATTAGAATTGGATAAGTTTGATGATTGGGTCACATCTATAAGCAGAGGTGCAAAGGTATTTCTTCAAAAGTTATCCAAAATTGAAGATATCAAGTATCCAAAAAGATAGTTGATGAAGACTTATTATTCATTAAGGTGAGCCTTGAGATATTTGAAGATGATCAAAGAACCCGTTTGTACCCTTTGGAGATGGTGGTTCAATAACTCAAAGCCTCATTTGAAGCCATTACCATGGAGGACAATCTTAGTGCCTATAAAAAAATGAATGGATGTTCAGGAAGGTGACCTTGAAGACTAAAGAATTTGAAGCTGCAGAGAAGATAAAAAAAGTTTCCAAAGAAATAGTATAAGGAGATTTGCACCATTGACATGGTAGATCACTTCGATGTAATGACATAATAGAGAACAGGTCAATATACCCAAGAGTCCTATCAAAGAAATAAGAGGAAATGCCTTGAAATAATTTTGCATTTTTTGGACACTCAAGGATAATTTTGCACTCAAGTTCTCAAAAATGCGCATTCAAGATCAATTTCAACTTCTTGTCCTCAATTTTGACATCACAAAATTGAGACAACCCTATGGAATTTTCTCAAGGATTTTTAGGTGCATCCTCTTTGTTTCAATGCATTGACGAGATGTTATGAAAATAATTCATTATCTCTGAATTTTTCTTTGTGTAGTCTTGTCCATGTGTTCTTTTGAAGGTTTCCTGTCGAGATTATCCCCAATTGTTTGTTGGTAAGAGTTTTTCTTCTTCCATTACAAACACTTGATTTTTGTTCAACTTTCTCATCTTTTTTTTGTTCTTCTTTGTGTTGTAAATATTTTTTTTCTTTTGTTTTTGCCTTAGGTGAATAGCCTTTGGAATTCCGCTTGATTCAAGCTAACCTAAGTTCAAATCGGAGTTGTCTAGCTTAAGTTATAATAGCAAAAGTGAGGTTTTTTACGTCAACTGCATATTTTTATTTAAAATCTCATAAAAGTGGGGTTTTTGTTGGCAATTGCAAATATAAGTTTATGTTTGGTATTTAATGTAGATTTTGTGGTCTATTTTAAAATTTTAGCTAATTTTGAGTTGATTTGACCATAGTTTTTTTATGTTTTATGAAAATAGCCTTTTTCAAGACTATTTTTCATGTTACTTTATTAAAAATTATAGTTAAATATTAAATATAATTACATGAGACAACTTAAGTGCATAAAGTGATATTTTTATTACACATTGCATACATCAACATGCAAATCACTACGTGAAAACCCACTTCCAATAAAACATAAGTCGTACCAATAACTTAAATGGACTTTTTCAATGCAATAACACATTTTAATGTGTTAAAGTGGGTTTTTAATATTCATTTGCATATTTAGAACTTATTAAATCAATGTATGTGGCAAAATCTAACCCATTTACATATGTTGTTGCATGTATAAGTTTATTTTAATTATATTAATACATTTAAATGAGGTTTTTCTAACTTATTGCATATACATCTTTTAAAATTACCACTTAATGGGCTTTTTAAGTTAAAAGACATGTTTTAATAACATGTAAATGAACTAGGTGGCGGTTTTGGACCTAATTGCATATATTTAAAAATCTATATCACTTAGCCTAAGCCAAATTGACATTTTTTGGCTCAACTATATTCATTTTAAAATGTGTTTTCATGTTTTAAAACTCAACCAAGGCAAAGTGGCAATTTTTTGCCCAATTGCATGTCTTTCCAAAACATGTAAATGGTCTCCAAAAGTGTGTTTTGCACTAAGTCTTTAATGAAAAACACAAAGTGGTGATTTTGGAGTACATTACATGCATTATAATATAAGCATTTGCACAAGGAAATCTTGTTTTAAACTTGAAGCTTTCACTTGGAGGGTTTTTGGGCACATTTTTCACATGCAAATGCAACCAAAAAGTGTGTTTTTACTTCATAACATGAGACTTTTTGATCAAACATCCAAAAAATATGATTTTAAGCCCCAAAAAACATACTTTTGGCTTTCAAAACTTCACTTTTTTGGGCTTTTTTCTCCAAAAATGAATTTTCCCGCCTTCAAATGCTCATATCTTGAGCAATACTTTGTTGTTTTTGATGATCTATGGGTCATTTTTGGATAAAATCACCCAAAAAACACATTAGGCTACTAAAAAAGGGAGTTTGTAGAGTGTTTTCTTCATTTCTCAACCCATCTTGGGCACATTTTTGCTCAAGAATGCCCTAGTTTTGAGCAATTTGCACCATTAAAACAACAATTGCTTGGATCAAGGTAAATTTGAAAGCATTTCTTATCCTTCCTAGCTTGCGTTTAAGTCTTCTAAATCACTTGATATGCTTTGGACACCATTTTCTAAATTCTTTGCATTTGGCATTGATTTGGTCAAAGTTTGTTCCAAGTTTTGGGCATTTAATCTTTCTAATTATATCCACATGTCCAAATTCGAATCTTGATTGTCCCCAATGTTTGAAATCTGAAATCTATTTAAGTCTTTGGCTTTGGACAAATCTTAAATCTTAAATCGCTTGGATTTATTTCAGATTTGCTCAAAATTTGGATAAAGACTTGTTTTCTCATTTTTGGTGGAGTTGGCCTAAAATTTCTTGGTTATTTTTCTAAGGCATTTGTATATATTTGTCTTGAAAGTTCTTGCAAATCTTTATCATTTCCATTTTCAGATTTGCATTTCTTTTGTCTATATGGAGTTGCTCCTTCTATCTTCCGTCTTCTTCTCCAAGTTGCATGTGCAAGGTTTCATTTACTTGAATATGCAGTCGAGGATAGAATCCCATTCTAATATGGAAGCAAGTCCCTCTTTTCCCCTCATGAGAATGTAAGTGCAAGTCCCACCAATACACATTCCATGAACCTCCATATGGCTGCCCTATGGTTGTAAAGAATTTCCCATATGCTTGCCGGATACAAAGTATGACTTACACCTTTTAAAGTATGCTATATTTTTATTCCATTACACTTTATTCCTCATTTACATATTTTAAAGCTCATTGTTTGCATATGCAATCCACTGCAAAAAACTCATTTGGCTATTTTAGCTATTTTTTAGCCATTTTGAGTTTGACCCATTTGCTCATTCACTAACCTCAGTCATTTCATCCATTCTACCTATCCATACCTTGCCTAAATTTCGTATTTTTACATCAAAAGCTTGCCATGGACCCCTTACATGATGTTCATACACTATGGAGCTTTCATGTGATAGTTGCGCATGCACACCATTCGACAATGTCAAGAGAAGTTATACTAGCAAAAGGGAAAGAGACTACTATTGAATTGAATGACATTCTCCAGTCACTCAATAATCAACTTGAGTTGTTGGACAAAATCTTGGTTCTTGGAACAACATGATGGAGATTGATTTGGATGTCTTGTGTGACAAGAAAGCATGATCAAAGAAGCATTCAAAGGGCTATCATGCGAAATGATCACAAAAGATAATGGACTCAAGAATCAAGAAGATGCTATCATAGAGCTCACAGAGGCCATCCGCTTACAGCTTGAAGTGAATGACTTCAACATCAATGTGCTGGGTACATTTGCAAGCTAGAAGTATTCTTTGAAGAATGTGCAAAACCAAATGGAGATTTGTAATAGAAAGATATTTGGAGCAACAAGCATACTCATGAAGGTTACAATGATCTCGCAACACACCAGTGAACCAAATGGTGTAGTTGTTTGCAAGTCCCTGTGGAAGTTTGGAGAGCTAGTTGATACCATGTTAATACTTCAAATCAGATTTTTATATGATTTGAGTAAATAGCAATAGGAAGATTACATGTAAAGAGATTTTATGTTGTAAGCATAGGATAACATGTCCCTGTAGAATCAACTCATGTAGTCAAGTTGCAACTTCATTAGGCGTGCAATGTTGAATAAGGTCAAAATAGTTAGTTAGAGATAAGCCAAGGTGGTTGAAGATTTGCTCTTTTTCTTCCACCTTTCTCTCTCCTATTTTCCTATATAAAGGAGGGAGCTCATTGTAAATAATCATCTTTTGGAAAGACAAGAAAATTCTGCCAATTTGTATTGTGCACTCTAAGACTTTATGCTTGTATGCAAATCAGATTGCTTTCAATAAAAGAGGCAACTTGCTTTCAAACTTTGTGTTGATTCAAGTTGTTATGTGACGACATTTTTTAAATATTGATTGTGAGTTTTGGAGCATTGATTAAGAGGATTTGAATTTAATTATGCAGACTTTGAGCTGCCTATTACATTTAGAGCCAATTTGACTTTTGAAGACTTTGTGCTACAGGAGGACAAATTGTAATTGATAGTAGTGGCCGATTACTTAGAGTTGAAGACTTTGGGCTTTATTTGTAAGTGTTTTTATTAAATTTGAGAGTATTTAGTAAGAGACTTTGTGCCTTACTATTTATTCTGCTTGAGTCCTTATTTGAGACAAAGGCATGAGACTTTAGGTTCTTGTTTTTATTTCACAAAATAAAAAAAATAAACTGCTACTCCTGGTGTTCTTCTTACGTCAATTCCAGAGTCATTGATATTATCATAGCAATTAGACACTTTTTGTTAAGTTGGAAAGTTAGAGTTGTATGCAAATCATTCTTACAAAAAGAGGAATTGATCAAGAGAACTATCCTTTTTGTAATTACAGTTAAGTTCCTATTGAAGCCACCTATAGTAAGAAGGGAGCCTCCCCTACTACTGAGAGGAGAAAGAAATATCATGAAATGTTGCCTAAAGTTCACAATTTTGTAAGTCATAGTTAGTGACGTACAATTTTTTTAGCCAACACAACCAGAGTTTAAACTTTTTCTCTTCTATTTTCTTAATATATAATGGCCCCATGCACGAAATAATATTATAAAAATAAGTGTAGGCTAGTTAGTGTATTAATAAATGTGGTGACTAATCTAGATTACTGACACTTCTATAAACCATTGCATCTAGATTAAAGATACTTTTCTAAACTTATAGAAATCAATTTACAGTTTCCTATCCAAAGTGTTTGAGGTCTATGCTTTTTTGTCTTGGATTTCTGGCAATGAGACCCAAAAGGTGCACAATAGAATGTAAGATTCAATGAGGGATAATGCAACAAATTTAGAAGACCCTCAAGAACTTCAAGATGCAACTGCAACTAAGCAAAAATAATAGACTAAATATGAAATGAGATTGATTTCATGACATTATAATTAATCCAAGTGTGATTTAAACTGATATGAAAACAAAGCTATATTAAACAAATAAAGCTAGAATGCTAGAAAACTAGGAATTCAAAGCAATATCATAATGATAATGTAAAAATGAAGATCCTTTGAACTAAGGAAGAGGCCTTAAAATATAGATTTCAAAAAATTAGATGTTGGGTCGACATGGAAAGTTAAGTAATGATGGAGATGTTTCCATTCTCGATCCATGTGCTCTCAATTTTAGCAATTTCCAAAAAGTATGTGCACTTTGGGTGGAGTTTTTATTTTTGTTTTTGAATTTAAAAATTGGCTTTATGCGTGCACATTTAAGTCAATTTTTATGTATAATTGGGTCTAGCATTAACTTAATTCAATTATTTCAGAATAGGGGAACATGATTTACTAGACAAAATTTAGGTGATTACATTTGCCCCTCTTTGATTCATTGTGCAAACCATGCATTGAGTCAAAAATATGTTGAGGTCCAACAACTATTTGAAGTGATGAACTATCCTTAAAGGAACTGAAACCAAACTTGATTGAGCTCCAAACTTGATCGAGTGAAGATTAGTGAGCTTGACTTGAATGATACCAACTCCACACTTGATTGAATTAAAGATTAGTGAACTTGATAGGAAGTTGATTCTAAACTTGATCAAGAAAAGATCAATTATATAAGTTCTAAACTTGATTGAACTAGAATTGATGAAGAGGAGCTTTGCACAACTTGATTTTAAGCGACAAAGATGAAAATTAGGATAGCTTTGATTAATCAAATACTATCAGATTGATGTACGCCAGTGAGATTGCCATACCCCTATTTAGATTAAGTACCTACCCCAAGTAATTTGATGTAAAGAAATGAAGTCACTTATACAAAAGATCAAAGAATCTCAACTTGATGTGGTTTAATGAAACTGGGATGCCCCTAGTGATAACATCTTGATTTCTTTATATTTTTGAGAGTGTGATGATATAATATTCTTTCCCCATCGGGATCAAAAATCAAAATGAAGGCGACGAGATGCATATTTTGAGGTAGAATTGATCAAATGTTGATTAAAATAGGGTAAAAAATGATCAAGGGTGGTTTGGAAAGATGTGGAGAGCATTTTAACCAGAGTTGACTAAGATTGACTAGAGCATTTTGATATGGGATCAAGTCAAATTTGGATGATTTGGAAGGAATTTGGTTGATTTTGCATTGCTATTAGTGATTGAGAAGGGTGGTCAACTACATTTGAGTAGAAAGGTTGACTAGGAAGATGATTTCAAACTTTAATTTTGATTTTGAAATGCATTTAGGATGTCAAAATTATCTAGAGGTGTAAATTTTATGCTAATCAGAGGTGTTTGACAATTAGGTCAAATTTGCATATAAGGGGCCTAAGGGGTCATTTTCAAATCATTTACACAATTGACTTTTGTGAGTTCAAAGCTATAAAAAAGACACCATGCAAGTTCCCATTAGATCTCACCGATTCAAGCATTCAAGAGGCATATCTGGCCTCATGACTACCATGCACTAGTATCTTATTTTGAATTAAATCTTGAGTGATTTTGGTAAATTTTAGTTAGTTTTTATGTTTTGAGCTCTTGTAATTGTATGATTAAGTAGTTGCATCACATACTTTATTAAGGCCTCTCATACGATACAAGGGTAACTATTATTGTATCACATAGTAGACTTCACTTTTATCATATCAAGGGTACCCTTGTATCACACCATATGGTGTGACATGTTGCATGAATTTTTTTTATCATATCGTTAATAGAAGTTGATTGTATGATGTTGTAGTTAAATTTCTTGTATCGTACAGTTCAAAATGCAAGTATTATGCTTCTTTTCATGTTCTATTTGATTTTTTGTTTAGTATCTCTACTTTGTAGACATGATTAGATACTTTATGATATCTTTGTGATAGATTATTGACTCCTTTTGTATTTGATTGATGTAGGTGCACTATCTGAACCTTCACAAATGTTACCCTTATACCGCAAGGTTGAGACTAGTTCGACACCTTGATGGTCATGATTAGGGTGTGATTGATAATCTTGGCCTTGGGATGCTTTTATAGATCCCAAATATCTCTGTGAATAATAGATTATTGACCATACTTGTTGAGAGGTTCTATTGAGAGCATAACATATTCTATTTACTAATAGGTGAGATCACTATCACCCTAGAGGATGTGTATCCCTTGTGCTAGCGATTAGGTGAGCATTGCATTTTAGATCCATTTCTTGTCTATTGTTTTGAAATAAATGTAGTGTATTGATATCCATATGTGTTCTTGTAGGTATATTTTGATTAGACCCCTACTAAGGGCATTGCAACAATGAGGGAGTTTTTTTTTTGGTGATGATACCATTTTGGAGAGGCACATCACCTGGGACAATATGATGCTCCACTATGAGTCTGATTACCAATTTCTATGTGTAGTGTCCTTCTTGATAACCTATGTGTTGGCCTTAGATTAGAGTTAGCAAGGGTTCTTATGTGGGTGCAACAGGATGCTTTGAGGTATGCTTACAAAGCCATGACATTTTTCTTCAAGGTCAAGTTTTCTCTATGACCTTTACCATGAGCTACATGACGTGTCTTACCAGAAATGTAAGAGATGGTTGGCTTATGTATTGGTGATATAGATATGGGCCTATGAGAACATCCTAATGATGAGGATGACAGTGAGTCTGTAAGCATATGAGATGCCACACACACACACTCACACACACACACACACACACATGCACAAACACGTGCAGACATGCATGCGCACATGCACACACACACACACACACGTGCGCGTGCACACACACACACACACATACACACATGTATGCACACCCACACACGTGCACACACACACACACACAAAGGTTACATCCATTAGCCCTATTTGGGGAAGAAACTTTATTGGTGTTAGTTTTTTTATGATATTAAAATGGTTTTATGGTGACCATACAGTTAGACTAAGATATGGGGAGGAGCTCAGATGGAGCTCTCTTAAATTTTCTATAGTAGGCCATTGTTAGGCAGACATTCAAGATTGGTCAAGCAGTTTCACATTTTTTTATGTGTGGAGGCAATTTGGGAGGCAACAAGGGATGAGAACATAGTAAATGACATATTATCAATACCCTAGAGAGGATCTAGAATTGGGATTAATGTTTTCCTTCACAAATTATCTATAGGAGATGTGAGTGATGCAACTAATTTAGTGGGACTATTTGCTTGATGTCCTAGATACGAGAGTCATAACATAATATCAATAGTATTTTAAGGATCATCTATTTCCTAGGTTCTAAATTAAATACCTTGCCTAAGGATGTTAAGAAGATAGGTAGAGGTGGAGGAGGTGGTGGTGGTGGACTGAGATTAGGTGGGACACCAAGAGCTAGTAGCAATAGGGCTCTGATAGCAGGTCATTGACATAGGCACAACAAGATGGGGACATTGGGGTCTAAAGGTATAACTTTCGCCCTGAAGGAGGATGTGGAGTGATTTGTACATTGATGCATAGAGAGAGGTGTAGAGGTGCAGAGGGATGAGGAGACACTTATAGTTGAGGAGTGGCAGAAAGCACTAGATCAACCTACAAATGATACTATTGTGCATTAGAGATAGGATATCTAAGATCTTAGAGAAGAGTTGGATTAGGCTTAGATCATGATAGCTCTATGTGATGAGTGGATTGATGTTCTAATGAGGGAATGAGACTAGTGAGAGCATGTGTTGATCAATGAGAGAGATTTTTCTTGGAAGAAGGTACAACACCATGGTGCCCAAATGACCTATTATTGTGGGACATAGATTGCAGTGGTATCATAGGGACAAAGCGTTCCCTCATACTCATAGAAGGTGGCCTAGTCTATATGTGCAGTACTAACACTGATGTGAGGTCAGAATCCTCCTCCCCCACCTCGTGCTCATGAGTGAGGTAGTTAACCATGAGACATCCTATTATAGATTGTACTTAGGACTAGATTAGCTATATTGAGATTTTGATTATGATGCATACACGATATATCTAATGTAGCTGATGCATTTTTTTGTATATTTAGCAACATTTTGACTTTATATAGATTTTGCATCTCATATTACCTTGTGTTAATCAATTTTCACATATATGAGATTATTGGATTCATGACCTATGTGTACTTTGTCTTCCTCTTCCTTGATATGGATGTAATTTAATTTATGTATTTTTCTTTCTTGAACATGTGATGTTTATGTATGCATTATTTCTTTTCTACTATCATATGATATGCACATGTTTCTCATTACTATAATCATGACATTTAATAAGCTTTGATGTGATGTACAAATGATTTAAGAGATTAGTACTTGGACAGATAGATGTGATTATTATGATGAATAACCCTTGATGATATGATGACAAAAGTCACACTTGAAGATTTGATGAGATATTTCATTAAAGATGACTAAGAGATGATTCATGTAGTTGAGTGCTAGGATTGATGAGAATTACATTTGTCTAATTATGCTAAGATTTAGGTATACCTTAATTCATGCAAGATGCAAAGGCTATTATGCAAACTTGGGATGAAAATGAAGATGCATACTCTAAGACTGGTCTCATTGCTATTTAGTATCATCAACAAGCATTATAGTGATACATCATGGGATCATATAACCATCACTGGTGCCACTATGATCATGAGGGTATGAATATGATATTTATTGGAAAAAATATGAGAAACTAATGTATGCATCAAGGCATACAACTGAGATGACCTTATTTTAGTTTCCAGTTGATATTACAAGATTGCACCACCATCGAGGCACTAAGAGTCGAGATAACGATGAGTGGGTTCTTGCTTGAAAAAATAATGTGATAATAGCTAAGGAGATACCTTCAAATTTACCTAAGTGTTTAAGTGAACAAGGTCAAGGTCTATGTGGCATCCCAATTATGATGGAAGCTCTTATCAAAGACACTTGATGGATTAAAACTGTTGGACGATCAAAACCACATCCACAAGAAGTAAAAGAAAGTATCATGCTCCATGACCCCTGCCCTCTAGTTGAGTGACATCCCATAGAGACTAAGGATGGAACATAACAAAAAATCAATAGGAATAGACAACACATAAAGAAGATTCATAATTTGTCCTATTGTGAAGGAGGTATAATCAAGCAAAATTCAACAATTTTAGGTGAGCATTTGTGTTGAAGTCTACTCATGTATTATAGAGACATATCTTGTCAAAGCAAGTACGTAGATAGTGTTGAGAGACACACTTGATTGATATCAGCACAGTTGTTTTAGATTATTCAATTCGATAAGTGTTGAGAAACATTGATGTCCTAGGGAAGTGTTGAGAAACACAAATTGGGTGGTGTTAAGAAACACCTATTTTTGTTTAGAGATAGTTATGGTATGGAATTTCCCCATAGTAAGACCTAGACACAAAATGATTCTAGACATGAAAGTTTTTCAAGAGTCAAGTGGGTCATAGTCGAAGCTATTTTTGATAACAAGGCACCTATACTAGGCTTTTGCCAAGACACTTTTCTTAATTAAATTTTTTTTTTGTTCTTCTTTTTTATTTTTATTTTATTTTTATTTTTTGTATTTTGATATTTTTAGTTTTTTCGAGATTCATCAAAGTGCCCATTTGTCAGGTTTTCACTATAATGATCATTTTAAAGGACTTTTTCCGGTGTTTTTAGTATTTTTTCAATATCATTTTCACTTTTTTTTTGAAGTTTTAGAGATTAATGGTTCTCAAGCAAGATCACATTGTTTTTCCCTAATGTGTAGAAGTTGTTGGACATGATGGATTAGCAAACTAAAGGATGATATGGATAGCTAATGATGTATGAAGTAGGGTGTATCCTCAA
Source organism: Cupressus sempervirens (assembly GCA_028749045.1). Lineage (NCBI taxonomy): Eukaryota > Viridiplantae > Streptophyta > Pinopsida > Cupressales > Cupressaceae > Cupressus > Cupressus sempervirens. Next base: position 617,326,904 of record CM053791.1, read on the forward strand.
GGACCATCTCCTCAAGATTACCCAACATAGTAAAAGGGAATATAGCCATATTTTTGGAAATGTAATATAGACTAGGTTACCAAGAGAGGAGGGGTGAATCAGGAACAAATAAAACTTTAAACTTAATTCACCAATTAAACCATCACCACATAATCTGATCTAGTTGCATGCATGAAAGAATGAAAGCAATAAAACATTCATAATACTTTGACACAATATTGGTAACCCAGAAACCTTCCAAAATAGAAAGTAAAACTAGGGTGGGGATGATACCTACAAGCTTTATGAATGCAGTATAAGTTGTCCTATTAAGGCTTACAATTGGTCACTTCTGATGACCTACCCTGTTAGGAGCAATAAGGACTATTAGGTCCACCTTGTTAAAGAATTTACAAACATACAATGAAGTATGCACTCTGTTAGGAGATTTGGAATAAGACTATTAAGTCCACCTTGTTAGAGGATTTTACTGATGCACTTGTTAGGGTGAACCAGTGATTGATCTCTAATCTATAACTTTGATTTGTTGAATGAGATTCCTTGAATTACAATGATCACCTGACTGTGATAGATAAGTCTTTGCGTTTCCTTATACTGCTTGTAGCCTTCTTGAATTCACAATCATCTGCTTCATACTTGTTCCCATACTTATTACATTTAGATATGATACAATAAATTACACACACACACATATATATATATATATATATATATATATATATATATATATATATATATATATATATATATATATATATATATATATATATATATATCAATCCACTTAATTATCTTATGGAATGAGCTACATACCAAATTCTCCATAATTCAAAAATTCGGCCCATTGCTGTAACTTAGGTTCTGAAGAAAACTTGGTGATGTTCTTACACTCGAAAAACACCATCAACACTCGATAGACTCTAGCACCCGGTTGCCATTGAATCTTGATCCATACTAATCACTTCAAGTTGTAGGAACTCGGTGAACACTGTATGACTTAGTGAACATTGAGAAACTTAGTAGATATTGAATTAATCAGTTGAAACTACATGGCTTAGTCAACACTAAATTCATTTTGTTAACACTCCAAGCTAGTAGACACTAACATACTTGGTTAACACTATAGAGCTTGGTTAACACTAAGATCTTCATCACTTGTACTGGAAATCTTGATAGACTCTGCTATGCTTGGGAAATATTGTAAGCTATCTCAAATGCTCGGTGGATACTATGAAGCTCGTCATGAACTATAGTCTGATTGATTAGCTTGGTATCAACTAAAACACTTGGTTAACATTGCTATAAGTATGGTAAGCTTGGTAGTAATTGTAGAGCTCAGTAGCAATGAAACCAACTGACTAAGTGGTAAGTCACTAATAGGAAAATTGACCTTAATTTCAAGAATCTCCCCCTTTGGCATTAGTGAAAAAAGACTTATCATACCAAAAGTCCAAATTCTCAAAATTACAAGTCAAAACTCCCCTTATCAACAATCTGAATCTTCAACTCAATTTTGACTAATATCTACTGTTGTAGCTCGGTAATCTCTTACTCTATTTTATTTTTTTTTTCAAAATTTCTTTTGTAAACATATTTTCTTCTATCTGTACATGTGTTTCCTCTCATATTACTACTCCCCCATACATATATCTAGAGTAAGATAATATTCCTTCTATAACAATATAATCTTCTCCCCCTTTTTGATAGAAATGCCTAAGGTGCAAAATATTTACAAGTTAATACCAAAATGTGACAAGAAATCACTATGTACCTTCAAAATGATTGGCATGGTCTTGTCCAAATTCTCTTGCAACACCTTAGATGCATGCAAGGCTATCTGTACTTCTACTGAAAGTTTCATCATGTGGTTAGCTATGGAGAAATTATTGTCATGGATCAATGTCTTTGCATGTGAAATATGTTTTTGCATTGCATCCATATTGGGAAGGATCATGCCTTGAATATCTACAAGTGTGGCCCTAATCTTGGCTTCTTCCCTTAATAATTTTGCTTGGAGATCTGTCAAGTACATGATCTTCACAAAATGTGCAAAGCTACAACTAGGATCAAGTGACAATTGTTGTGCTCTCGCCTTCATGTCCTCATCTATCTTGGATAGTTTATCCTTTATTTCCTTAGGGAAGATATATGTATCACTTAACTTGAAAAATAAAGAAACAACATAATTTACATAAGTTTTAAGTGTAGCAAGAATAGTAGATAATTCTACTTGGTCAATAACTATCTTTTGTACTACTTGCTCCAAAACTTTGTTTTCAAACTTTCTTTCCACACTCTATAGTAGTTTTCTTGTCCATTCATCTCCTCATTATACTTGTGAACAATTTCAACAAGTTGGTCCAAAATTGGTTTCTTCTCATCAACCTCAATACTTAGTGCATCAATGAATATGCCCTTGATATCTTCAAGAACTTGATTTTTATTTTTTCTTCTCTTCTCCGAGATTTTGTTGTTTAGCCCTTTTCTTCCATAGCTTACCCAGGGTATCCATTTGATCAGGAGTCAGATTGGAAAGATCCCAATCTGGTATTACAATGTCCTCCTCTAAATCATTTTCTTTTGTAGATGCTTCTACTTCTTTTCCCTTTTCCTTTTGGATAGCAAAAGGAACAATTTATTTTCCTTTGCTCAAAATATCTATGCTCGGTTGAGGATTGACCTCAACTGTCATTACACGTATTGTGGATGCACTCAGTATAGAAACAATAGTTGAATTAGTAGAAACATCAACAAAAGTAGAAGAAATAATACTAACATTAGGAATACCTTGTTGTATCTAGGTAATGACTGATGCTAGAGTGATTGGATCCTACTATTCGGTAGATGAAGTGAAGGAAGATTCATTCATCATGATACTTAGTAATGTTGCTCCAGAGATTGGTTGAGTGTTTGGTAATGAAATTTTTACCTCAACCAATTCAGTAGAAGCCTTCTCAGAGCTAGGTTGCACTAAGGATTTTCTCAGAGAATGAGGAAAGGAGGCCATAACCTCAACTGCTATCTTCACTACATCAAATTCTTGAATACTCTAAATCTGAGGAAGATCTCCTCCTGTAGCTTCTTGATGTTCTTCTTCTTCAACATCATTTCCTTCTACATTTTCTATTTCCCCATCTTCTATTTGCACATCTTCATTATCTTTTACCACATCTTCTTAATCATCCTTGTCATCGATCTGCACAAATTGATCATTGGGAATGTGTAGCCCATAGATGCTCTTCCATGCTATGGTGTTGGACTTTACAATTGACTCAATATCCTTTGACAGGATCAGTAATGCATTGAATTTTGGTGCCAGCTTTGTTTCATTTTCCTTTAATGATTTCTTTATCTCTTTATCACTGAGACTCAACATGAGTTGTCTCAAGGTCTGTTCTTTGATGTCTCTTGCAACATTTACTGCATTTTCCCATACTGGTGTAATTGCCTTAAGAATTACATTAGGAAATTGAGCTTTTAGCTCATTAGGAGAGTATTTCCATTTTTCCATTTTTTTTGCTAGGGCATCCTCAATCTATTTCTTCTCCTCCACACTTCTAGTGTCATACTGAAGAGACTTGAAGTATGTGATGCCACCTCCTTCTTCTAATATTTTTAATCTCTCTACAAATGTAGGGGCAATCTTCTAAAATATTATTTGTTCATCTTCATCTTCATCCTCTCCAAGCTTAAGTGTCCTTCTTGTCTTGGTTCACCTGGTGAATACTATAGGGGATGATTTTATAGGTTTTCTTATAGTTACCTTCCCTTTCTTCTTGGGAGGCTCTTCCTCTTTAGGTTCCTCTTCCTCTGTATCTTCTTCCTCACCTTCTTTTTCTTCAAGGTCATCACCTTTTCCTTTAGTTAGCATGAGAGGGGAGCTTGACAACTTGGTGTTCTTTAATATTTTCTCTACCTTCTTCCTTCTTCTTTTCACTACGTGAGGTAACTTGATTTCAAGTTCTATTTTAGCCTTAGCCTCCTCATAGGTGCCAAAATAAGGTACCTTGGGGTCTACTGACTCATTCAAGAGAACCTCAATGATGTCCTTGATGTCATCTATGTTAACCTCATATCCTAGAGGTTTAACCCATGCCACTCTGGGTCTTACTGCTTGGATATAGATCTTGTCATAATCAACTAGAAAAAAAATGTCCTATTCATTTTCCTCTACCAACTTCCTTGGTATTCTGAATCTATTTTTCATTTTCTCTTTGAAGGTGTCAAAGTAGTTATCCATTATACTTTCAAAATTTTTACCCATCTTTGCTATAAACTCATTGATTTGATATAACACCAATGTATCCTTTTTCCACACCACAGTTCCTTTGAAGGGAAAAAAAATTGTACATAGAAGAATAAACAAGTCAACAAAGAACCAAACTTACATGGGTTGTTCTTCGAGACTTGGATGCTCTACATGTTCTTGCTGAATTGTTTCAACATTATCTTGGCAAGGTCAAAAGATAGGTTATTCTTCACCACCTTTAGTGCTAGGTCAAAAAATTCTCATGATACATTGTTCACACAACTTGAGTTGTATATCTTATGTGGTATCAAATGGATGCCAAACTTCAGCTCCATGTTTGTGGCATCGTTCAACTTCATTCCTCTACCATCCCATTTGGCAAGAGTTCTTTTAACCAGTTCAACCCGACCTAGGGTTTTTGAGGTCTTCGCCTTGTTCAACATTGGCAACCTAGTTATCTTGTGGATCATCTTCTTTGTAATCTAGATAGGGTGATCCAACCACAAATGCATTTTTTGGACTCGAATCAAGATGAATATTATCCATTTTCCTTGGAAATCCCTTGATATTTGTAGAATATGCATCAAATCCTTTGTATCCAAATGTTTATGCTCGGGTTTAAAATACCATCCAAACATAGCTCATTGTATGCTTGGTTCATCTCTAGGGTTCCTAGTTCTTGACTTGAGTAGTGATAAAATAACCTAATGTCATGAATGAGAAGTACCTTTGGTGGAATCTGAGATTGCACTCCAACAGGATCAAGTGCCTGCGCAACTAGTGGACTCAACTTGAATGCGAGAACCTTGCAATCAACTCCACAAACCAACATCTCTAAACCCTTTTTTACCTTGTTGCTAGAAGATGCCATTTTCTTGGTAATGTTTTGAACATAAGAGACATGTCCAACAACAACTAATTGAATCAATCAAGGGCTCTAAAATTGCTCTTTTCTATAAGCTCTGAAAATTCATAATGAAACAATACATTCAATTTCCTCCTTTTAACAAAATTCAGTCTTTACCATTGCCATTAATGCTTCATACAAATGTTTTCTCGGTGATAGGCCATCCAAGACTCGGTTTGGTTTTTATTTCTTGGAAGACACCTTCAACTTGGTAAAGTCTCTTGACTCTGTAGGAATTGCCAACTCAGAGAGAACTTCAAACTTGGAAAAGTTACCACCACTTGATCTAAAGTTGGTACTCGGTACAATCACCAACTTGGCATCTACATCCAAAAATTTGTAAGTATATGTAACTTGACCTTTCTCAGTAAGGTCTCATGACCCGACCTTGCTCAATAAAGTCTTCAACTATCATCATAGCTTGGTGATCCTCGTGCATCTTGAATGTTGATATGGATCTTCTGCTTGCTGACTAGAACTAGTATGGGATGTCTTCTTCTGAATCATAGTTCCAGTAATCTCCATGGATGACTAAGTTGAAATGGTTGAGTCATCCAACTCATTGACTCGGGTGTCAACCATTTCATTACTTTGATTTGCATTCTTAGGAGATTTCCTTACACATTTTTTCCTCATCAAACTTCTGATATTGTTAGCCTTAGCTTTCTATTCATCTTCTACTCTTCCCTAGTTCATACAGTTCTTGGTAAGATGTCCAAGTTCTATACATACAAAACATCTCTTTGTGCTATCTCTCTTCCTTGTGTGATGTTTTATGCAGTTTGCTCCAATGTGCCTAAACTCACCACAATAGTGATATCTGCACCATGTATTATAATCCCATCCAAATATAGTTTTGACAATTTTTTCTGCTAGGTTCCATTTCTTGGTCTTGCACTCTGAAGATTTGTGTCCTTGTTTGTTATAGTTGTGACATTTTCCTTCAAACTTGGGTTTCTCTGTGCATTCACTTGCTCTATGTCCTAGTTTATTGTAACTGTAACATTTCCACTGAACTTTGATTTACCATTGCTCCAACACTTGTTTGATATATGAACTATCTTACCACAATGACTACATGTAGGCCTTTTTTTATTTTTATTTTTGTTTTGAGCTCCTTGCTAAGAAGAATCACCTTCTTTTGTATATCCTAATCCAGCTTTGCCTTTGTGTCTGAATTGAGTTTGCTTATCCAGTTGATTCATGCTTTCTTTTGAATTCATTATCCTCTCATTGGTCTACTTCTCTATGTTGACATTATTCTTCAATCTTTCATTTTCTATCCTCAAGTTGATAAGATCTTGATTTGCATCATTGAGTTAATCAATTAGATCTGTTTGTTAAAGAGATAGTTGATTAATTACACTGTCCTTTTCTTCTATTTATTCTTTGAGTTTTTCCTTTTGTTCTACAACTTCACATAATATGATTGATTGAATTTCTCGTTCTCTTTTCAATTTTTTGACTTCTTCATGAAGAGTAAGATTCTTGTCAAGTAGATTTGTGATTGCTGCATCAACTTCATCTAAACTTCTTTCTTGATAAATGCCTTCAATTATTTCTTCAGTGTAGAGATTGCCATTCATTTGTGCTGCAAGATATTTTCTTCTTTTCATGAATTGATAGAGTTGATCCATGGACAATAACAAATCCAACTTTTCATTTTCAATAGATTTCTCCAGTCTATAGACTTCCATTGGCTATGATATTTTCTCAAGTTGCTAAACTTTTGATGTGAGAACTGATGCTCTAATATCAATTGTTGGAAATGTAATACATATTAGGTTACTAAGAGGGGAGGGGTGAATCAGGAACCAATAAAACTTTAAACTTAATCCACCAATTAAACCATCACCACATAATCTGATCTAGTTGCATGCATGAAATAATGAAAGCAATAAAAATTTGGCCTATTAAGGCTTACAATTGGTCACTTCTTATGACCTACCTTGTTAGGAGAAATATAGACTATTAAGTCCATCTTGTTAAAGGATTTACAAACATACAATGAAGTATGCACTCTGTTAGGAGATTTGGAATAAGACTATTATGTCCACCTTGTTAGAGGATTTGACTAATGCACCTATTAGGATGAACCAGTGATTGATATTTGATCTACAACTTTGATTTTCTGAATGAGATTCCTTGAATTACAATGATGACCTGACTGTGATAGAAAAGTCTCTTCTTTTCCTTATATTGCTCGTAGCCTTCTTCAACTCACACTCATCTGCTTCTTACTTGTTCGCATACATATTACATTTGGATATGATACAATGTATTACATATATATCAATCCACTTAATTACCTTATGGAGTTGGCTACAATACCAAATTCATCATAATTCACAAATTTGAACCACTGTTGTAAGTTGGGTTTTGAAGACAATTTGGTGATGTTCTGACACTCAACAAACACTATCGACACTCGATATACTCTAGCACTCTGTCAACTCTCGATAAACTCTAGCACTCAGTTGACATTGACTCTTGGTCCATACTAATCACTTTGAGTAGTAGGAACTCGGTTAACACTGTATGACTCAGTGAACACTGAGAAACTCGGTAGATATTGAATTACTTAGTTGACACTGCATGGATCGATCAACATTGAATTCATTTTGTTAATACTGTAAGCTCGGTAGACACTGACATACTTGGTTAACACTACAGAGCTCAGTTAACACTAAGATCTTCATCACTTATACTCTAAAGCTTAGTAGACTCTTCTATGCTCAAGCAATACTATAAACTATCTTAGATGCTTGGTAGATACTATGAAGCTTGTCGTGAACTATAGTTTGATTGATCAGCTTGGTAGAATAAAAGACTTGGTTAAGGTTGCTAGAAGTATGGTAAGCTCGATAGCAATGAAACCAACTAAGTGTTAAATCACTAATAGAAAAATTGACCTTAATATCAACACATACAATGATCAATACACAGTTTAGGAAGATGCAGAGGATATTAGCACAGGTAGAGATGGAAAAATACTAAAATTGATTTTTTTGGTATTTTTTGCATTTTAGTATCTTATTTTGAAAGGTTTTTAGAGAATTTTTAGGCTTGGTCTCCTTGGGAAGATGTAGCGACACACTTAATCCTTTTGGATTTGAATGTAGAATACTAGGATATCTTTTCAACAAAGCTGATGGTTCATGATTCTAATAAATGAGTATAAAGTTATGATTTCTACAAGTAGACTTAAAATATTCTATAATATTTTATAGTATTTAGAATTTGTTTAATAATTAGATAGTACGTGGACTTTTTATTTTCTTCTTCAGGGGATACTGGTGATCTAATTTGTTTTTGTATAAATTGAAAATTTGAATAGAATGGATCACTTTTTGGCTTGCAAGAATATGCTGTTGAATTTTTAATTGATTTCAAATAAATAAAAATACTGCAGGTTTCACACTAGGTATTGTATCCCAAATTAATAATTTGGATAATACAACACTTATTTTGGATAAGCTATGCAAGTCAATGAGCTAGATAACCTATAGGATAATGATATGATGTCATGAAAGCATACAATCCCAAAAGAGTGGACATGTCACAAGGCTTCTGAAAACCATGTTTTTCTTTTTATTTTCTTCATTCATTGTAATCAAGACCAAGGGGTCAATTGGATATGATAGTGATAGAGTAGAATGATAAGGATGAAGCTAGTTATGGAGGCTGTAAGTGAATAACGTGGGGTAAGAAAGATCATGATAGGATAAATGATGGAAAAGATAGTTGATTCTCATGGATAGCTCAACATTGTTAAGATAAAAGGTGAAACAAGGAATCGTTGGTTAATAAAAGATTATACATGACACCTTTTTACCAAGCTTTCATCATGGTACTTATTTAAGGTGCCACAAGAAATAGCTTTCTCCATAGGACAAATTTATTTCTCTTTACTTTTTCTACAAAGGTGTTGTTGGAAATATGGTCAGATAGATGTATTAATGGTTGTCATTTATGGAAACATGTATTCAACATTTCATTTATGCATTTAGAGATAGAAAATTCTCTAAGTGTTAGACAGTTTGCAGTAGTACAGAGAACATATGTGGTGTGTACAAATGACTTGTTGAGATTTAGCCTATGCATAGTTGAGGAAATATCTATGACATTGTCACAATGACGTATACTAGTGCACATGTGTGTACAGACAATATGACATGAGTTATGATTGAAATACCAATACGAGTATTTAACAAAATAAAAACAATGCATAACAAAGTATTGGAGTGTACAAACTGAGGAATTATTTTGGTTACAAAATAATTACTAAGTCATGATGTGCCGAATATGTGGATATTATTCATAAGTTATTTTATATTATGTCAAGCATGTGAAGACATGAAGGCCGACTGAGAAAAGAATTATGAAGATGTGAGGTATAAGAAAATATCTTATCTTGTGAAGATAAGTGTGTTGTGGTGTGGAAGTGAAAGAAGTGTGTGGTATATGATGTACTATGCAACATATGATCTATGAAAGATTTGTGATTGATGATATGCAAACTACATTTGATATATGATCAGAGCAAGTGCAAATTACAACAAACAAAAAGTATTGTATGTATATCTATACTTGTGAAGAAATAAGTTGTATAATTGCATGTTAGGGTAGTGGGCTCTTCTTGCATACATTGTATTTGATCTACCAACTCCTAACAGGGTTGTAGAAAATCCTAATAGGGTTGAGGCTTCTAACAAGCCCTAGTCCTCTAACAAGGACTCGAAACACTATATGTACTTCATAGACTCCTAATATGGTTAATATCCTTAACAGGATCATATTGTTTAGTGAATCATCTGGTGGGTATCATCCCCACCAGAGTTTTACCTTGGCCAGGGTTTCCCTAGTTAACAAATAATGGTGTTATGAATTCTCTATGTGCATGGTTATATTTACTATTCAACATTGTTGGTTTACTTTCATATGCAAGTTATAAAGTAATTAATAATATTTAGTTGTGTGCAAAAGTCTGTGGAATATTGATTAACCCCCCCACCCCACCCACATTATTTATCTATTTCTAACAGGTGTATGTTTACTAGGTTTTCCTTTTTTAATTTTATTGTTTTGGTTTTTGGATTATCAGGAAGGAATTCAAGACTTTTTCTTTTTGGATCATACTCATTTTGAAGGATATGTTATAATGGGTGAGGGCCACTAAAAGGTATGCTCAAAGATGCTGATAGGGTGGTGGAAAGTTGGTGATATATTGGATACATATATATGGGGGATAAGGCTTTAGGTGTTGGTTGAGATAAATAGGATAGAAGGTGGAAGGGTACAGGTAAGTTTTAGATAGTGGATAGAGTATTGAAAGGATTGTGTAAGGATAGATGTAAAAGTAGGTAAGATCAACATTAACACACACCTTGAAGGGTGGTAGAATGATGGAGGAAACATGGATAAAAGTAGCTTGAGATTTTAATGTATAATGTGGTAGAGGATGTTAGGAAGAATATGAAGTAGAAGCCTTTGTAAGCTTAATGTCAAATCTAACCTATTTTCAATATGCTAGTCTTTTAAGAGAGACATGGGAATCCACATAGTTTTTTCTTCTTCTTTTTTTAATGCTTTAGGAAGCATTTCTTTAATGATGGATTTAGGAACCCATATTTTCTTTGATTTCATTCTTTTCTTAGTAGACTTTTGTGGTCTCTTGAATATTTCTTCTTTCTTCATATCCACATGTCAATAAATAGGACATGACAATCTTTTGATGTAAATGAATTCTTGTATTTTTTTTTAAAAAATGTTGTACATCCTAATTGCTTCCAAAAGACTTAAGATTTGTGGATGGATGAGGCTGATATGATAGGTTTTAGATGGATAGGTGGATGGAGTATTTTTTCATGTTTTCTACATGGTATAAATCCTACCTTCAAAAATTAGAGTTTCAAGTTTGATTCTTTATTTAAGAATGATTGTATAATGTAATTAAGGTCAACTTTTATGTGATAAAGATATACAATTGGTTCTCCTATTCATGGTGTCATTATTTGTGCTTGAGTATTACATCTTCATGAATTTATTTTTCTTGTTTATGATGATGATAGAATTGGTTCTATATGATGATGATAGAGCTGATTTTTTATTGCAATTGATGTCTATCAATATTATAATTTCTAGACTTTGCCAATGCTTCAATTTCTCCATTATGACTAATTGGAGAGGGAACTTCTTTTAGTGCATTCATAGAAATTTGTCTCATATGCACACACATGTGGGTGGCTGGACTATTTGACAAGTTCTTAAATATCTTGCACCTTTTAAAGTTTCCTTCGATGATTACATCTGCAAATTCTCAATTGTGCTACTTTGGGCTACAAGGATTTCTTACCATTTCCTCAAAGATGTGATTCAAAAAGTTTTTAACAATGACTTATATATCCTTTTAGGATTTATTTTTTGCAAATTTTCTTGAATCTCTCATTACCATACTTTTGTTTGCATTTATTTATAATCTAGTTAATTAAGAAAATTCATTGTAGTTGTACTATTAAATATGCATTTATCAAAAGTAGAAAAATACAAAATAATTGGAATTTAGTTATCTTCTTATTAATTTACAAATTTTACAGTTTTATATTTTTAATTACATTGAGCAACAAAGTCTTCCTTGTGAACAAACACATTTATATTCAATTAGGCTATCCAGATTGTTGACAAACAACCTAAAGGAACCTTGGGGGTTGATTCTATTGATCTTTCAAGAGAGAAGTCTGCATTAGATTTATACCATTAGCTTTGCATAAAAATGATAGTTAACAAGAAGTTTGAAGGTTCTATTTGTTCTAAATGACTCAACATTATACATAGTTGGATAGTCGAGCATATTCCTAATTTGAAGGGGGTAAAAGCACAAACCTATGTCACCTTTTATAAAGAAACGTGATATCAGAACGTGATAGTTCAACATTAGTGACAAAAAAAAATGGTGTTTGTGTTTAAAATATGAAGATGATGTAAACTAATGAAATGTGTAGATTTGGATGAACTTTATGCCTATAATTTTTATAATTTTTTTGAGTAAGAATTTATTCATTTTATTTTATTTTGAAGTCCCTTTTTTAACTGTAAAAAATATAGGGTGTAGTTCCTGTCAAAAAAGTATATGCAAATCATCTTTTTTTGTTCTGATTTGAAAATATCTTATAGATGACATGTATAGCTAGTGCACAAAAAAAGAAATAATTATTTTTGATGTATGTTTTCTTTGTTATAAGCACTCAAGTTCAACCTTATCAGAATCCAACAGTTTTTTCCTCCCGTCAAAACTTTCCTATCAAATCTATACCTTATTGAAAAAAATTACATATTTGTCAAGAGGATTCTCTCCTCTAGAGATAAATATAATTTTTTAATTTTTTTGATGTGATTTACTATTTTTTTTGCTTTTTTGAGGGAGCATCTTTTGAAATGTTGAAATATCAACTTATAATACTTTGAGATTATAACATTTATAACTAATCAAAACACTCAAAAATTTATATAATGATGATATTGAATCTGAGATCTATAAAAGGGTATTTTAGGTTTTTGAAAAAAATTGAGTTTTGATAGAGAAATGAGATTTGACCAAAACAAGTTTTGGTATCACAAACGGTGACACAGATCTGTCCTTTTATCAAAGAGCATGTATTGTCTTTGATTATCACCAACCACCTGACATGCTAGATTATTATAAAGTTGCACCTCTTTCTAAACTTTTGAACCAACTAAAAGCTCAAAACTCTCCTTACAATATGGAAAACTTACATAAGTAGGAAATATTTGTGTTACAATATCTTAATTCAAGTTCTCAAACATGCTTATCACTATGAAATCTAGGAATAATAGCTTCTAAAAGTGAGATCAAATAATCTATCCACAATAATTCTCATTGATATATTCAGTGAGTCTAATGTTTGGTTGCCCTATTATTTTTAGTACATTTTTCCTATGTCACTAGTAATTTTTATTGAAATTGATGAAATTAAAATAGATTTATTCTCTCTAGTTAATAACATAATACGATCTTGTAGTGAATAAGAAAGTGATTTGAAAATAAGATGCCTCAAATTTAGTGATGGTGGATTTTTTAGTAGATTTGATCTCTATAATATCAAATAGGAAATGCATCAATGTATTGTGTTCAATGAAGTACTCAAATACTAGGATTGAAGTACCAAGGCATAATAGAAAATTCAAATAAAAAAGCTATAAAATAATATCGACAAACTTAAAAGGGAAAGGGGGAGGCATATTACCGAGCTCGAAGGTTTGTAATTATCCATGATTATTGAACATCATACATTGTTAGTAAGTGGAGCTTCTTCCCAAACTCTAAAATAAGTATCAAGGCGTTTCACCCTAAGTCACTTACATCGCATATCATCAAGTAGTTGATGTGTTTCTTAAAATACAAAGACTCTATCCCCTATTTTAATTGTCTCTTCAATGAGGAGTTGGTAGACCCAAATAGTATATAAACTATCTAAAAAATACTAGGGTAATGAAATGTACAAACAAGATTTGTTGAAGCTAGATTTTTAGGATGAATTAAAGGATCCACAAAAGAAACAAAAGTCTCTCTAACTATACAAATCACCCCAATCAAGATAAAAAATTGGAATGTTCAAAAGGAGTTTCCATCAAGTCACTCAAAATAATTAGTGGTGCAGGGGAACCTCTCCAAAGATGTAATAGACTAGGTTGGTTAAGGATTAACATGTAATAAGGATCATAGGATCCATTTGGTTCAATAAATGGACCTAATTTTAAGACCATTTGGCTCGAGGCAACCTTATAAACCTTAGGTCAAAGGTTGGTAATAGGGTTCATATTGATGATTTTTATAGATTTTGGATGTCCTAGGATGTTTAGGATAGCAATGATCTAGTTTGGGTCCCTAGAAAGGTCATATGCAAAAGTTGCTTTAAAAAATGTAAAATGTTGTAAAAATTGGTAAATGTAATAAAGAAAGTTGACTTTTCCTATACATCTATACCTAGTGTTCCACTAAAGTTACTTTCCATTCCAAGAATTAGAACTCGATATTATAGGTTGGCAACACAATTCTATTGGGAAATCTATATGTAACATGCCCCATATAATAGTAGGGGCCCTATCACACCATACAGAATTCTATTGCTAGTGAATGCAGGTGCAGGGTATGTATATTGAAACCCAGTGCATGCAAAGGAAGATTAGGAAAGGTTTGGGGGGTATAGGGCAACTCCTACTATTCACTAGGGGAAACAGACCAATCAAAACTTTTCTTAAGTAGAAAAAGCCTACTTCTGCATAGAAAGAAGGCTAGTCAATATTGCATAAGCAATATTGACAACTTTTTGTGCAAAAGTTGCAAAAACCTTCCTAACAACCCTTTTGGATTGAGAAGTTGCTTGTGATCTTTGGGATAGGTATAAAAAGACTAGTAATAATTGAACAAAGCTAAAATGATATTTTGTGAAGATTTTGGAGAAGTTTTGAATAAAGAAACAATAGTTTTGGATGCAAATTCTTTGTTCCTCTGTACTATTAAAACTATTTTATATGGTAGGTGAGCTTAGTTGACATATGTGTATAGTGATCTATTTATTGTTCCTATTGAAATTGGTTTCATTTCTTGAAGTGGAATAATAAGGGAGATCTATCCATTTTGCTTTAAGTTGTCTTCAGACCCTCTCCACAATAGGATTTCATAAAAAATATTGCCCTATCTCTACTTGACACAATGGAATCTTCATGAATATTGGTGTGAAGAAAAAAGGGTCAATGCACTTATGGATTCCTAAGCCCCAAGATTGGAAGTTACTATTTCATATTTTTAATATCAAGCCCTACCCTAGGCCCAACATCTCTATGTGCTTGGGTAAGAATTGGAGGAAAAGGTGCCACAATAGGGAAAGAAGGATTAGGGGACTCAAACCAATGTTGTATTTGGTGTTGATTAGGATGTTGGAAGATGCCTAAATAGTTTCCCAAGTTATAGCAAACCATTTCTTGATTTATTTTTCTAAAATTGTCCTCATTTTCCCTATTAGGCTTGGTAGCACAATAAGAGTTTGGAGGTGCATTGATAGGGCCAAAAAATAATATCTTGGGAATTGATAGACCTACAAAAAGGGTTTTTGGAAAGTCTACTTTTATAGGGTTTTGTAAAAATTATTGAGTTAATGATGCATGAGCATCCTGGGTTGCCTTTCTATCCTACTCATCTTTGTTCATTATGCCTATTAATTCCAAGTTCCAATGGTTGCCGAGTTGCAGTCATCACTAAGTTCCTATATGTGCCGAGATGTCTAGTGGTGGCTAAGCATTCCTATATGTGCCGAGTTTTTTAGTGTTGGCCAAGCATGCCTTCATGTGCCAAGTGAACTTGATGTTTGCTAATGCTCGTTTCCTTGTTTGACTGAGTTTTTCTGTGAGTGGTTCCTAGTGTGAGCTGACTTATGTATTTAATTTGGGTTGTGAATTTAATGTAAGGATCTTGTCTTGGGATGTGTGCATACCATTTTGAGGTTGGCCTTCTATTATGTAATGATCTTGAATCTTCTGTAAGCCATTTTGGCAAGTATAAATAGGGGTGTTTAGGTTTAGGTCAAGGAGGACTTAGAGTATTTGGAGCAGATGATCTTAGAGGAATGAGTTTAGAGTTGGATTGATAGAGATCATGAATCTTGAAGTTGAATCTTTGTATTGGTCATAATCCAGAAGACCTTACAGCTAGACATGCATGTTGATAATTGGATGAATTAATAAAATATTTTTTTTATTTTTTTCTCTCTTTGGTGTTGTTCTCCTTTGTTTTCTTCTGTTGTGTTTACTCAACAAGGTGGTTGGATAGTTATGTGTGCCTCTGGTCCTAGCTTTCCAATTTTCTCCTTGCACCAGTTAAGGCCTAAACACTTATTGAGAAGACCTAATTATTATTAAGAAAGTCTACTATGCCAATTTGAGTAGACAAATTTCTAGGGTATTAGAAATTAAGTGATGCAAATAATTTTCTTCATTTGCCTCAAAATAGGAAACTTTTCTCGATACCCAAAATCAAACCTAATTTGATCTTTGTGTAGAATGGCAATGGTGATATTCTGGTTTTTTTGAGCATTTAAACATGTTGTTAGATTCCCAAGAAGGGTGTGAGGTTTTTTGGAAGTTTAGAGGTGATCAAAAGGAGGAATAGAGGCTTAAGGACCTATACTACACTTTTTGTAGTGCTCTTTGCATTAAGTGGTATCAAATCACAATATTGTTTTGTGGTAAAGGAAATTTTTATGCTGCAAGAAGAATTAGAAGAAAAAGTGTTAATAATGATGATCAATGTAGAACTTGCTAAGAAAATGCAAGAACATGAAGAGGATAATAAGTGTCTAAGGGAAAAACTAAAGAGATTGCAAGTAGGTTGAAGCACTATGAAGGGACTTTGATAGGTGAGAAGGGGATGATGAGGAAGAAGCCCCTATGCAGGAAGAGGAGGATGTTCTTGTAGAATAGAGACCACTGCTCAATGTCCTAAAGACCATGGGACTAAGGGCCATGGAAGGAAGACCAAAAGTAGCCACTTTTAGTGGGAGGATGGATCTTAATATTGTAATGGAGTGAGTGGAGTTGCAAGAAATTTATTTTTAATGTAAAAAAATTGCTGACAACCTAAAGGTAAAACTTGCCAAGTCAAAGTTGAGGGTGTAAATGCTCACATGGTGGAATTTTTTTTAGAGTGAAAGGGAAAGATAAGGAAATAATTTGATCACCTATTGGAAGGGTATGGTATCCAAGATTAGGGACACCTATATACTTGAAGACTATTAATTCTAATTGCATAGGAAAATCTAGAATTTGAGACAAAATGAAATGGATGTTAATGCATACAATGAGGAGTTTCAAAATATTTGTGTGAGATCAAGGACACTAGAAGAGGAACATGTGAAGTTATGCATATATATGAATGGATCAAGGATGAATATCTAGGAAGAATTGAGCACATTATGCTCTGACACAATGCATAAATGTTATCAATTGGCCTCAAAGGTTGAAACGAAAATAAGGAGTTAAAGGAGCAGAAAAACAACTATTGGATAACTAAGAGAAGGGTTGAATCAATTATCACAGGTCCTTAAACATAATTTATAGCATTTTAAACTTATCATAAGATAACTCGATTAAGCATTCAACCAACCAACAACATATGACAACTTTATGCATTTGAAAACATGGAATAACATAAAACACATCCAATAACACATTAACACTAGTATTTAACATGGAAACCAAAATTGGGTTAAAAAAACCATGAGAATTACCACTTACAAAGAAATTTACTCTTCTGAAGTGAGCTTGGTTAAGAGCCAACACTGTTAAAGGTTATAAGAACATTTGTTAAATGTTATCTTCTTAGGGGATTTTCACCAAAGATTAGCTAGATCTACCACCCAATTCATGAGTGGCCTTAGTAAAGGACTAAGTATATATTTTAGAATAAAACCTCAATAAGGATTTACAAATAGGACTATTAATTCCACTTGGTTAAGAGATTTTATGGTACAATGGTTAAAAAACAACAGTGAAATGATTTGTTGAAATAACAACTAAGTTTGCATGTTCAGATCTCCTTTCCACTCAATCCTCTTCTTCACACTCTTATTTAATTGGCATATCATCACTCACACACACACACACACACACACACACACACACACACACACACACACACACACACACACACACACACACACACACACACACACACACACACACACACACACTTCATTCAACTCTTTCCTTCACACTTTTCTGGCCTCTATTCTGCTTTGTGACTCTTCTGTCTTATCTAGACTCTTCAACAAAAATCAATAGTTGTCAAGAACTTTAATATCCTTCCTCATCCTTTATATAGGTACTATTTTTTGCTTAATCTCCTTTATTAGGTTTCTTTTAATTCCTCTTATCTGTTTGATCACATCTCAACTCACATACAATGTATCTAGTACTAGGTAAAACATTTTGTTTATTGCACCAACTTTAATTCACCTTGGAACTTAAAATTTTCTTGGATCACAAACCTTCCTTTGACTATCTTCAATTTGATCTTACCTAACTAATTTCATCAATAGATTTTACTAACAAACTTCTTTCCTTTTTTATAATGTTCTATACAAATCCAAATTCACACTTGATGTCATCCCATAATTGACTTAATCAAAAATATTCTCCTTCATTGAGTTGTGTTCATCCTTTATCAAATAACCTCATCTTCTTAGTTAACATTGTTCACTTGGTTACATTATCTTGTTTGGTGGCACTTAATTTCTTGGTAACACTTAAAAACTTAGTTCTCAAACTTATACTCGATACACCTCTACTAATCAATATCTTTGCTTATCAACCACCATTTCTACCTTGGTAGTAAACATTTATTTCTTGAATTTTCACTTCACAACTTCAAACCTTTCTTTCCAATAAATGTATTTGAGTTGTATATATTTGTAACTCTATCAAATAATGTAATTGTTGAAAACTACAATTGGAACAATTGTTGCATTGTCATTGATGTCAAATCTATTGGTGAGATAGTTTTCTATCTGATCTAAATGTCATCTATTTGATAGATAAAGAAGATTTGAGAAGTTGTTCATAACAAAAGGATCTAGATGAAAGGTTGAGTTACGAAGAGGAAACTACAAATGGATATTTGATTAGTTAGACTTTGATAAGATAAAGTGATTGTTTAAATCATGTTGCAAGAGGAGAAGACAATAATGTTCAAGTCTTCAAAGTGTTAGCAAAGATAGATCAAATGTGTAGGCTTGATCGAGTAATAAAGTAAAATACCAAGGAATTTTGGTGAACATGCCGAGTGATGCTAGTGTTAATAAAGCTAGAGTAAGTGCCAAGAAAATTCAGTGTTGACTAAGCATTAGTATTGACTGAGTTAAAGTGTTGATGCTAAGCAAGAAGTTTTATAGCGACCGAATAACCAAGTGATGACTGAGTGTCAGAATTTAGTGTTGGCTGAGGAACAACATTTTAACTATTTGCAAGGAATCATACTTTCCATCTGACTAAGTTGATTTCTTGGGATATGGAAAACATGTTGAAGATAAGGATTGATGAGTTGGATCATTTAATTCCAAGAGAGGATTAGGTAATCAACTTAAGAGATGAATTCAAGGAGAAGTTTCTAGAAAAGAAGAGATAAACATAATGGTGATTAGATACATTGTATCTGATGGATTGAATTGTGAACCCTAAGATCTATGGTGTTGTTTAAGTTGAAAAAGATCATAACTACCTATTTAAAGAGGTATAAAGGAAAAATTTCTATAGAGAGTGTAGAGTGCAAAGAGGTTATGTGCATGTGAAGAAGTTCCAGAGAGTTTGAGTTGTTACTAATGTTGTTCACTGGTGAATCTAAGTAGAAGGCTTAATTGAGTTAAGAAGAAGTGAAGGGTGATTTATTGAAGGTTTTCCAAGTGAATCTAAGATTGAGATGACAATAGAGGTGAGATAGTGAATTAGTATTAGGAGTTGAATAGAGATCTACACATGCAAAGTGAGTTGTACTTAACAGATCAAACCTATTGTTACTTTCTAACTATTATGAACAGTATTTGAAACCCTTTAATTAAGGTTGACCTAATAGTCATAAGGAGTTAATAGTCTATGTAAATCCTATAACCAAGTGATATTCTAATGGAATGTTCTAGATTCCTCTAAGAAGGTCACTCCTAATAGGGTGATTAAATCCTTTAACAAGGTCACATTTAACAGTGTGTATTGTAACCTTTAACAGGGTTGGCTCCTAATAGGGCTCACTTCAAAAGAGCAAAAATTAGTGACATGTTGCTAGTGGTTTTTCCCAAATTGTGTTTCCACATTAAATCCTACTGTCAAACATGTGTGGATTTTATTAGAATGTCTTACTGATTAAAGTGTTGGTGTAAATAAGCATTAACTATTTACACTTAAGTTTACTTAGGTCAATGCATTTTATTATTTCTTAAGGGAGGCACTTAGGAGTTTGTATACTTTTATGAGTTGTCATGTTGACAACACTGGAGTAAGAAACTCTAATTTAGCATATGGTATCTACAACACTAGAGTTTGCATAATTAACTAAGTTGTCATGTAGAGAACACAGTTATTCACACTCCTATTTTAGCACATGGTGTCTACAACATAATTTTGCATGCTACACCTTTGTAGGCTTATCCTCTCATCATCACACTTACTCTTGTGCTTAATGGAGGATAACCCATATCTAGTGGACATGTGCCTAGTTGTATGACTTATCATGTTGCTAACTTCTAGGCATTCTAGAGGCATTCTAGAGGCTTTTATATACATGCATTCCTAGTGTACTTTCATATCAATTCACATCAATTCATATCAATTATATTGAATAGAATAATATACTATTATTCTGATCATACTCTTTTAGTCTACTATTGTGCTTGTGCTTGAGTTCCTTGATCTTGGGTGAATTTTCCCTAAGATAAATTCTTACATGGTATCATAGCTATACCAAATTCTTACATGGTATCAGAGCTAAGGGAGATTCTCTTCACATAGCCATTTGAGACCATTCTTGCTTCTACACCTTGACCAAAATCTAGAGAATTCACAAAAATTAGGAGTGTCTATAAACAAAGCAACCCTTGCCATTGCATCTAGAATGTTGATTTGGTGAAATTTGACTATAAATTCACCTATCCGCCTATAGTCAAAATTGAGGCAATTTTTTTTTGCAAACTAGAACCCAAAGGCTTGATTTGTAGAATTGGTACGATCACTTTAGATCTCTAAATTTCAATTTCAGATTTGCATTATTTTTCATTTGCATCTTTACAATTTTTTTTGGATTCGCATTATTTTCCAAATTTTTTTTTGGCCATCAGGCCAATACGAAATTTTTTTTTTAGGTGAAGATTGAGCTTGTTGGTGCAAATCAAATATTTGTATCACATTCAGAAGGTCAAAAAACCTTCAAATCAGATTTTGGTTATCCAAATCAGACATCTGAGAAAAAATCTAGAGTCATTTATTTTTTGGAGGCACGATGATGGTGATTCAAGAAAAATAACAATAGAGGTGATTTTCAAACAACGAAATCTCCCTCATACAGACTCATTTTTTTGAGGATTTTTTTTTGTTTTGTGGTAGAATTTCATGATCTACACATTGGTGCAGGTGGTTTGAGATCTCTATTCCTAAATTTTTTGCAACTCACAAATCTTGATTTTTTCCACTTCAAATGCTTAGTACGGGCTCATGTGGACACATAATCAAGTTCTATTTTTTTTGAAAGTGCATTTTTTTGTCTAGTTTTCAGATTTGCAATTAGATTATAGGTTTTGTGGACAAAAATACTACTTTGAGAAATAGGCCCTAAATTGGCATATGGCTATCACACTAAAGTGCCCAAATCATATATTAGAGGGGGTTGATTGATTATTTCTGCATTTTGGAGGGTGCATGCATTTATTGATCTCATGGAGTCTTGTCACATATGTCAGTTTGGTTTACAACCAAAGTTGACACTGAGGAACTATCAGAAATGGAGTGTCTTAATCATTTCTCATCTAAGAGAACATAAGGAAGTGTTTCCTTCTCTATACTTGAACATACTACCTTCATTTAAATATCTTCATCTTCTTCTTCACTTTATGTATAATAGTATGAGTAAGAAATCTTTTGCTCCTTTTCTTATGGAAAGTTTTCCTCATGATGTTTGGATGGCTCTTTGGGAAGCATATCGAGATCCACGAGTCCGTCCATTACCTGAGGACATTCTATCTCCAGTCATTCTTGTTATGGTACCTTCCACACCAAATGAGATCTCACCTCCTAATACTCCTGTTGATTCTATTGATCTAGTTCTAGCCACATATGCTTTTGATTTAGTGGAGCAGGATATACCATGTCTTCCTACTTCAGCTTCATGGGATGACTTCTTTCCAGACATTGCAAAGCTATTCATGGAGCCTCACATTGACGATGTGGGAGACATCATCGATGACATTCACCTTTTCTTTATTGAGGCATATACTTCATCTACCACCATAGACGTGATAGGTCCAATAGAGAAAGTTACACCTAATCTTCCAGCTCTAGCATTAGTGGATGACTTCTTGACAGATATTTTAGGTTTGTTTATGGAGTCACACATAGTAGACTTGGGAGACATCATTGATGATGTACATATTTTCTTTGATGGAGAAGATCCTTCTTCAGTTGTTGTGAGGGCTCACTCTAACCCTCATGTCCATTCTCTACATGATTAGTCTTCACAGGTTGATGTGATTATAGATACTTATGTATAGTAGTTGTAGGAGTTCTCTTTTATCATTTGAGGAGATAGATGGTTCTTTGGGGCATATTCTACATCCATCCTTGCTTGATTTGCACATGTTCTTTTCTACAGTGTTTGAAGGGCTGACTATCAGTATCGACACAAGGACAATTGAGCAAGTTTTAGAGGCACCATTCATCATCGAGATTCTTTCTACACATAGGAAAATCATCTCATTGGTACCTTTGACATTGTTTCTTCCAAAGGGGAGGAACATTATTCAACAACATTGGATCAACTTGTACATTGGAGCAGCTATCATTGATTGCAACTCTACATTTAAGGGGGGTGACTACCTTTTCTCCTTCTTCTTCTCTTTTATGGGGGGGACTTTTTCCTCTTATGGGATTTTTTCCTCCCATTTTTCTATTGTATATACTTGATGTATGTCATTATGGTGGGGGGTGGGTCTTGATTACTCCATCCATCCATACATCTTCATCTCTCTTTTTGGGGGAGGATTTTTCCCATGAGGTTTTCCCTCTTTCTCTACTTTATGAGAGATTGCATTTCATTATGTACATGGGTATCTGACATGGCCTAGTAGTAGGGGCCCATCATGCATTTCATCCTAGCTTTTTGTAAGCTTAAGTGCATTCCCCTAAGTTGTACTTAAGGGGTGGTTTTGGTGTAAATAAGCATTTAATATTTACAATTTACTTAAGTTTACTTAGGTCAATGCATAATTTTATTATTATGCATTATTTTATTATTTCTTAAGTGAGACACTTAGGAGTTTTCCTACTCTTATGAGTTATCATGTTGACAAGACTAGAGTAAGCAACTCTAATTCAACACATGGTGTCTACAACATTAGAGTTTGCATAATTAATTGAGTTGTCATGTAGAAAACATAGTTATTCACACTCCTATTTTAGCACATGGTGTCTACAACATAAATTTGCATGCTACACCTTTGTAGGATTATTCTCTCATCATCACACTTACTCTTGTGCTTAATGGAGGATAGCCCATATCTGGTGGACATGTGCTTGGTTGTATGATTATCATGTTGCTAACTTCTAAGCATTCTAGAAGCATTTAATAGGCCTTTATATACAGGCACTTCTAGTGTACTTTCATATCACATCACATCAATTCATATCAATTATATTGAATTGAATAATATATTGTTATTTTGATCATACTCTTTTGGTATACTATTGTGCTTGTGCTTGAGTTCCTTGATCTTGGGTGAATTTACCCTAAGACAAATTCTTACATGGTATCAGAGCTATACCAAATTCTTACATAAAATTTTCATTCTGAAAGTTTGTTATTTTAGAATAGTGGACAACTAGCTAATGTTGTAAATAGTTTACAGTAGAGATCAAGAAATAGAATGCTAAGATCTAAAGTTGTTTAAGTGTTTTTTTGTTCAATTGGTACATATGGACCTTGGATAACTAATTCATCCCTTTGCCAATTATTCTAAATATTCTAACAGTAATAGAACCAAACCAATATTACCTTGTCAAAGCCTAATTCATCAATTGCCCATTGAATCTTATAACTTCTACTAACTTTTTATTTTCTCAACACCACATCCTTTAGATGATTTGACAACTTAAATAAATATGCAATGTAGTAATTTAATAAGCTTGACATCAATGAAAAAAATAACTACTGATCCAATTCTCCTACATTCCTTTCAGTGCTCGATTTGCTAACCTTTTTTTATCATTATTACTAGCTTATCACTTGCAGTTATTAGATAATTGGGGGGGGGGGGGGGGTGGTATATCGATTTTGTTTAGTTATCCTACAATCCCTTCAAACAATTTCAGTAACAACCAAACTTCATAAAATCATAAGAATTTACTCAGTGTACTCATAAAATATATCAATTAACTCACTCAATCACTTCACTCCAAACTGTTCATTCAATGTTTTATTATAATTGAATGACAATGATACAACTTAGTTATTATCAACCATTAACTTAGTTATTACCAAGTTGCAGTAAAATAAAAATAACATGTAACACAACTTGCAACATAACAAAAATCATACATTTGACAACATGATTTTTAACGTGGAAATCTTGTAAAGGGAAAAACCACCTAAGACTGATAGCCCAAATTTTTTATTCTTCTGAAGTGAGCTCTGCTAGGAGCCAACCTTGTTAACAGTTTACATACACATTGTTAGATGATTTACACCAAAATATCATCTAGACCTTATCACTCCTTGATCTTTTCTAAAGAGTGGCCTTCTCTAAAAGACTTATAAATACCACTAATCAATATTACAATATAGGATTTCATAGAATTTTTAGGTGCACTTAGTTAAGAGATTTTTTTCCTACAATGATTAGAAAGTAACAGTGCAAATGATCTGTTAGGTATTGCACTACCTTGTTTAGATCTCCTTTCTATTTAGTTTCTTTTTTATCTCTATCCTCTGATCTCTTTACTTTTTTCTCTTGAATGACTGATGCAGTCCTCTATTTATCCTTCTTTCAGCTCTTCTCGGTTCACCTGGCTCTACTATAACAACTTCACACTTTGATATACTTTCTTAGGATTCAATCGATACCCAACCATCATCATCAACAAAATAAGTAGAAACCTAATTTTTTTCTCAACTTCTCCTTAAATAGTCATATTCGTGCTTCCAAATTCTTCTAACTATTTCCTCTTGACCATGATCATTGATGTCAGATTGATACCAAATTCAATGAATCTAGAGACTCAAAAAATAGAACTTTCATAGAAATTTGTGTTAGCCCCAGTTGATAATGTAATTAATAATGCTGAATATATGTAAGAGAGTCACATTAGTTGTTATGTTTTCGTTGATGTTAAGTCTTAGTTAGCTAGACATTATGCTAATTTAGTAGAGTTCCATATCATTTGATTGATGAAGAGGATTTGAAGAAAGCATGTTATAGACAGAGTTGATAAATATGATATTCAATGAGCACTTGAATGAGTTGGATGGTGATAATGTAATATTGATCTGATTGTTTTGCAATCATGAAATATTGTAATGTATTAAGCTACATAAGCTAAATTGTGTGACAAGGTTAAAGAAGGAAAACATTATTCGCTAAGTGACTACAATGTTCATTGAGTAGTTGGAATAGTTAAGTTGGAAGTTTAGTATTGCTCGAGAAAGTCTAGTATTGACCAAGTATAGACTACTATATTACCCAAATAACATGTTGCATTTACCGAGTAATAGCTAGAAGAACAAGATTGCAAAGATGAAATATAAGGCCAAATTTTGATGAAAATATAGAATTTTTGAGACGGTAAAAAAATGAGTTAAAGTTTGTTACAAGATCAATGAATAAGAAAATTCAATGTCAATTTGATGATGAAGATTAGATAAGTATAAGGATGGAAACATAGTTCTATGAAAGTTCTATTTTTTGAGTGTCCATATTCATTGTATTTGGTATGAATCTGAGATTGATGATTATGATTAAGTGGTAATGAATGGAAGAATCTATAAGTACAAAGATGAATGTTTAAGGAGATGTTCAAGATGGTTTTCCAAATTTTCATCAAAAGTTTAGTTGAGATTCCAATTTCTCAATCATATTCATCAGGTTGTCACTCGGTAAACATTACCTTTACTCAGGTAACATGTAACTCAACACTAACTTGCTTAGGAAACATTGCACTCTTAATCTTCCTTACAATTGCTTAGGAAACACTGTAGTCACTTAGTGAATATATTCTCCCTTCATTAACCTCATGACTTTGTTAAGCTTGTGAACTTCAATATATTGTAATAATACATGATTTTAAAACAATCAAACTAATATTACATGATCATTTTCCAACTCATTCAAGTGCCCATTAAATACCTTACATATTAACTCCATCTTCGTCATACTTTATTCAAATCCTCTTCATTAATAAATCCTCTTCATCAATCAAATGATATGGTACTTTCCCAAGTTAGCATAATGTCTATCCAATTAAGACTCTGACATCAATAACAATATAACAACTGATATGACTCTTTTACATACATTAATAATATCATCAAATACAATATTAGTTGGGGTTAACAATTTCCCTTTTTGGCATTGATGAAAATACATAACATAATATTCTACATTACAAAACATTACATAAGATAATCAAATGTATGAATTGTCAACAACACAACTTTGTAATTATGGTTCTTCAAAATGATACCCAGTCTTCATCTTCAGCATCAACAAAAGTTCAACTTCTTCAACATTGCCCCCCCTTTGATTATGATATCTTGTTCAAGTTTAGTTTTATGTCTTCTTTATTTGATTATTCTCTCTATTCAATATATTCTCTCCTTTTTTCTCTCTCCCCTTTTTGGGTATATGCAACATTAAATATATTCTTCCCTTTGGATATGTTCTCCCCCTTTGTACATCTTCTCGATTATCTCCCCTCTTCTAGGTTATTCTCCCCCTTTGAAAACAATGCCAAAGGTCATTAAAAATTTAAAATGTGAAACTTATAAAACCTTGTAAGTACCTTTTTACCTTGCATGCACAATTTATATCATATTCATCATAGTTAACTTCACAACTTCAGAAATTATCCTAAAGTGTGAACACTTTTGCATCAACTCCATAAGATATATCAATTTATTAATGACTTGATGTAGCATGCAACTCAAAAGAAACCTTAGGCAATGGCTTGGTAAATATATCATCAAAATTCTCTTTATACTTTACATAGTCAAGCCTTACTTATTTTTCTTGTACTTTCTCCCTCAAGTAATGATGCTTGATAGATATGTGCTTTGTCTTTGCATCCATCACCAGGTTTTTTGATAAATTTATAAAAATTGTGTTATCATAGTAAATAGTGATAAGTTTGGTTACTTCTTGCATTCCTTCCAACAACTTTATGATCCATACAATATTTGAATAATTGATTTCAATAACAACATATTAAGCTTCAACAATAGATTATGAAATACAATTTTTTTTCTTGCTTATCAATGAGATCAAGTTTTCTCCTAAAAAGAATTCTCTTTAACTTGTGCTTTTTCTATCATCAATATTTCCAGCTCAATCAACATATGTGTAGACTTTAAGATTAAATTCAACTTCTTGTTTATACCATAGACCATAATCTCTAGTTTCTTTGAGATATGTGAATATCATTTTTACAATAGTCAAATGTCTTTCCCTTGGATTAGATGAAAACCTTACAAAAATTCTAATAACTAGGGAAATATTCAGTCTACTGTGTACAACATATTGTAGCTTTCCAATCATAGATCTATATTGTATTTGATTAATCTCACTAGTAGTATCTTCCTTTCATAATTTCACTCTAGTCACCATAGGTGTACCAATTGGTTTAGACTTATTTTTCCCAAATGTTTTCAAGATTTCTTTCACATACTTGGATTGAGTAATATAAATACCTTTAGGTCATCAACAAATATTTCAGCAATTAACAACTTGTCTTGTGATTCATTCTTCAAATATAGATTACTATTTTTACTTGTTTTAGAAAATATTATCTTAATTAGATAAGAGTGTAACCTTTCATACCATGCTCTTGGGGCTGGTTTCAATCCATGCAATGCTTTGTTTGACTTGCAGACCATGTCCTTTCTAGGTTCAACAAATCCTTCAAGATGTTCAATGTAGACTTTGTCTCAAATATTTTATTGAAAAATGTAGATTTAACATTCATTTGATATACCTTGAATTTCTTGTACGTAACATAAGCCAATAGAGTTATTACTCCCAATCTCTTAACAAGTGCAAAAGTCTCACCATAGTCAATTCCTTCTTCTTGGGTATAACCTTTGCAAACCAATCTAACATCATTTCTTAGCTCTTCTCCATTCTCATTTAATTTGTTTATGAAAATTCACTTGGTTCCAATTATATTTTTATCATCAGGTCTCGGTACAAGTGTATATGTGTTATTCTTTTTAATTTGATCAATCTCCTCATTCATAGCATTAATCCAACAATAATCATTCAATCTATCTTTAATTGATCTAGGCTCAAAATCAACAAGTAAACATGTACCTTTTTTTTTTTTGGCTTCTTAGCTATATTCTTGCACTTCTATCTCTAGTTATTTGTTTAGGTGAATGGTTCTTTCTCATGTATTTGGCTAATAGAGGTTGAGTTCTCTAATTCTCATCATTTCCTTTTCTCGGTGGGAGTTAAGCTTCTCGTTCTGCATTGTCTAGTGCTTGGGTATAAGTTTTTGAGATTTGCTAATCACTATGTCATACTCTAGTGCAACTATCTCATGTTTAGGTACAACTTTCTACAACTTGGGTGCTACTATTTGATGCTCGATAGGCCTGTATTGTAACTTGATTAGAGTATTTGGTGCATCATCATGGACATAGAAAAACTTGTTGTAATATTCAAGTTCCTTCTTGCTTTCGAGATCATTATTCTTTGTAAACTCATCAAATCTCACATTTGCACTTTCAATCATCTTGTTAATAGCCTTTTTCAAACATTTTTATGCCTTTCTCTTATATGAATAACCTAGGAATATACCTTCATCTCCTTTAACATCAAGTTTACCATTCCTAACATCCTTATGAATATAAAATCTACTTCCAAATATCTTGAAATAACTTATATTTGGTGTGAGACCATACCATAGCTCATAATATTTCTTATTTGTTCCCTTCTTCAATTGTACTTGGCTGAGTGTGTAAACAACAATATTGATTGCATCTCACCATAATATCTGAGAGACCTCCTCAATCATTAGTGTCCTTGCAAATTCCATGATAGGTCTATTTTTGATTTCAACAATACCATTTTTGTGTGGAGTCCTTGGTGCAGATAACTGTCTTTTCATACCATTCTTAGCAAAAAATTTAGTGACTTTGGTAGACATAAATTCATCATCTCTCCTAGATCATAAGAATTTCAAAGGTTTTCCTATTTTCTTTTCAACTCTTTCTTTGAACAATTTAAACATATCAAAAGCATGTAATTTCTCCTTCATGAACATTACAATCATCATCCTTGAATACTCATCTATAATCATGATAACTATCAACTCCAATTGGACCACATAAATCAATATGCACTAACTCCAAAATATCATTGAAAGTGTGAGACTTGCTAGAAAAATAAGAAGTTGTCATCTTCAAAATTTCATCATCATCAAAGAAACACAAATATTAATAACAATTTCAATACATCCAATCACTTGGTAGACATATCCAACATAAAACTTAACTCATAAATCAACTTCTTCTTAAACTTTTATCAAACTATTCTTTGCTTTATCGACTGTTAGTAAACTTCTAGTTATTACCTAGTGATAACTTAATATTTACTAAGTTGTAGTAAACTACACAAACATGTAAATAAACTTGCAACACAAATAACATTCACACGATTTTGACACCAATATTTACTGTGAAAACCCTATTAAGGGAAAAACAACCTATAATCAACAACCCAAATATTTCACTCTTCTAAAGTGATCTTGGTTAGGAGACTACCTTGTTAAAGGTTTCATACACTTGTAATCCATAACAACTGTCAATTATATCTCTTTCAACTTCATCAATTGTCGAAAAAATCACACTTAATTCATTACCCAATTCAAACCAACAACCTAAAACTATCATTTTCTCCTCAAATAGATTTGTCAATAGTTCTAGATCCTTCAATATTTTTTTGCTTAATCCAAATTGTTGATCTTAGGTTTACAAATAAATTCCTTTATACAATGAATTTAGACACTTAGAAAATATAACTTTGCATATAAATTTGTGTCCATCCTTATCCTTCTTCAATTTCCTTTGTCATATCCTTCTTGAATTTTGTCCATTGTTGATCTTGCAACAAAATTTGACTCCCACTATAGACCTTCTTGAACTTTCTAATTTTCCATCAAAAGCTGGCCCCAGATTCAAACTTCTCAATCATGTTCATCAAGATTTCACTTGGTAAAAATTACATTTACTTAGACAATATGTAGCTTAGTTAACACTAACTTGCTCAGGCAACACTACATTCTTCATCTTCCTTACAATCGCTCAGGCAATACTAAAGTCACTTGGTAAATACAATCTCCCTTTGTTAACCTTATGACTCAGTTAAGCTTGTGAACATCAACATATTGCAAAAATATATGATTGTAAAATAATTAAATCAATATTACATGATCATTTTTCAACTCATTCAAATACCCATTGAATACCTTAAATATCAACTCTATCTTCATCATACTTTCTTCAAATCATCTTCATCAATAATATGATATGGTACTTTCATGAGTTAGCAAAATGTCAAGCCAATTAAGACTTTGACATCAATAAAAATATAACAACTGATATGACTCTTTTACATACATTTATAGCATCACAAAATAAAATATCAGTTGGTGTTAATAGGTAAAATGCTAATCAAATGGTGATTGTGCAAAGTTGTTGAAGATGAAAGAAGATTGTTGAAATAGTTGAACCAAGAAGAGTTGAAAGAAGGAGAAAATGAGAAGGAGTGAATCAACTAGTCAAGATATCAAAGAATAGAGATTAAAGGATAGAGATCAGAAAGAGACCAAACAAAAACACGATCTAAACAAGCAAAGTAGTGCTATACCTAATAGATCATTTATACTATTACTTTTTAATCATTATATCAAAAAATATGATAGACCAAGTGGACCTAACAAGTCTATTAAATCCTATATGTTTACATTGATTAGTGATGTTTTTAAAGTCCTTTAGAGCATGCCACTCTTTAGGCAAGATCAAGGAGTGATAAGGTCTAGATGATCTTCTGATTAAAACCCTCTAACAAGTTCACATTAAAAATGTGTATGTAACATGTAACAAGGTTTTATTTTAGCGAAGCTCACTTTAGAAGAGTGAAAATTTTGGGTTTCCAGTTCCAGGTGGGGTTTCCCTTTAGATTTTGGTATAATTGATTCACAAGTTACTAATAACATAAGGAGACAATACATTGTATTACTCATCAATTCTACTATTTGTTATTGATGTCAAATAATGGACATATTATTTCATGTTGTTACTATATCTTTAGCAAGTTTATTGGTTGAAGGTATTGAGAAGCAATAAGGAAGCACCTTATCAGGTAACAACTAGAATGGTAAATGGAAACAATTTTAAGTGATGGGTTATCTTATCAGGTTATTAAAGACACAAATCTTATCAGTGAAATTATTCTTTATCAGTAACACTGAAGAGATAAGTTCAGTATTAGGTTAAAAGTTATGGGATTATGGGATTTTTTGAGAAGTTTCTACAAGGATGGAGGGATGTATTTGTGATCATAAGATCTAGCTTTAGGGTTTGTAAAAGCATAAAAATGATGAGGAAACAAAGAAGAGAGAGGAAGAGAGAATATAGTCTAGAAAGAGGAATAGAGTTATCAAAGTGAAGGAAGAAGAAAGAAGAACAATGAGTGCTATGTTGTTATGTTGATGAACTTCATTGGATATGATACATCAAGGTAGTGCAAATCACAAATCATTATTATTTCTATTTCTTTCTCATCATTGTAGTAGTCTAAATCCCTTGGAAGGGTAACCTTAACTGGTCTATTGTAAATCCTTTAACAAGGTGAAATTCTTTGATTAGAGTATTAAAATTATTTAACAAGGTTACTCTTAGTAGAGTAAAGATCCTAATAGATCTAGATGGAAATCCTATAACAAGGTACACTTAAAAGTGTTTTCATATTTTCTAATGAGGTATATTAAAAGAGTGCTATAACAAGGTACACTAAAAGAGTACAATATTTTGTGGGCATCATTCTCATATCATGGTTTTCACCCTAATTGGGTTCCTACAAGATAAATCCTACTGTTAATTGTTTGATGTTTATACTATTTGTTTAATAGATAACACCACTATAAGTATAAGTGGAACTTATTGATAAATTGTAAATATTATAAAGTTAAAATTTGAATTTTGTGATTACTAATTAACCCCCTCTAAGTAATCAATTCTATACCTACAATTGGTATCAAAGCTTTTGTTCTTGAACTAGAAGAATAACTACTTTGGGAAAATATTGCAAGATGTATAGGAAGGAAGCATCAAAGTTCAAAAAATATGAAGATGATTTTGGGATGTGGGAAAGCCAGTTGAAACTGCACTTATCAGGACTTGAAGATAGTGTCAAAGACTTTCTTACCACAGAGTATACTAAACCTAGTGGAAAATTTGATGATGTACATAAGAAGACAACTATTACACAAGATAGTAATGGTAGAACTTGTTAGTACTTTAAAGAACATAGAATATGTTGATATCTAGGGTTTGAAAAATAACTAAAGGAATGTGGGATAAATTATTAAAAGTACATGGTGGAGATATGCATGTTCTAGAAGCCAGAGTAGAAGGATTGAAAGGGAATTTGGATGCCAAGAAGATGAATGAGAATAAGATTATTGCACAATATGAAACAAAAATCAAAGAAATTGTTTATACAATTAAAAGAGCTGGAGGTACTATTGAAGAAAATTAAGTTGAAAGTAAGATGTTAAGGACCTTACCTAACCAATATGCAATCTGAGTTATAGCTACACAAGAACCGAGAACTATTGATAAGATTAAGATTATCATTGATTCACTTATTAGCAGGATAAGCGTATTTTTGCTAAGAAACTATGATAATAATCAACTAATCAATGAAATTACACTTCAAGCTTCAACAAGTGAAGAGACACAACAAAAAAGAATATTTGTTGATGATGCAAAGTACAAAGGTCTAGCAACAAAAGAAAAAGATCTAGAAGAATTGGGAGCCCTAATAGAAAAAATATTTCCTAAAGGAAAGGGCATATACAAAGGACAGAGCCACATTGCATGCTAGAATTATAGACAAAGTGGTACTTTTGGACATAGATGTCTTAACAAACTAAAGAAGGAGTAGGGTAAAGATAGTATGAACTAGTACAAGAAGAAAAAATACGTTGGACATAAAGAAAATAAAACATGTTATAAAGATAAAGATGAAGACAATGAAGATGATGTAGATAGATATGATGAGGAGATAGTCTTTGTTTCCATACAAGAAGAATCATCTATCGACAAAGAAGTTATCAGATAACAGAAGGTATTAATCTCCCAAGTGGACAAGAACAATGACTAGATCATTGACAATGGATGCACACATCATATGAATGGAGATAAAGATAAGTTTACAACCATGGAACTATGTGATGGAGGATCAATGAAATTTAGAAATGGATCACCTTGCATGATCAGAGGAAAATGTATAGTTAATCTAACTAATAATATTGTATGTAATGAAGTTTATTGGGCTGATGGTTTATAGTACAATCTTTTGAGTGTTTCACAATTGAAAAATAAAGGTTTTAAGTTTGAGTTTAGTAATGGGAAATGCAAAATATTTGAAAAGAGTGAAAGACTACTTGCTATTGGTGAACACACAAAAGGAAATCTTTCCATGTTGCATAAATCACTAGGACAATTTTTGATTGCCAAAGTTGAAGAAAGATGGTTATGACACAAGAAATCATGTCACATAAACTTTGAAAATCTAGAGAAAGTGAGAAGGAAGAAAAGTGTAAGAGGAATGCCAATAGTAAACAAATCAGAGAATGTTGTGTGTAAGGAATGTCAATTAGGAAATATCATTTGTTCAAGCTTTTCAAGAAAGGAATACTCAACACAAAATATGTTAGATCTAGTTCATAGATATTTGTGGTCCTATTGGTCCAAATAACTATCATGGAGATAATTATTTATACTTTTTATTGATGATTACTCAGGGATGTTGCTAGTAATGTTTTTGGAAGAAAAATCAGAAGCATTTGATATGTTCAAAAAATACAAGGTTAGAGTAGAAAAAGAAACTAGAAGAACCTTAAAATGTCTTAGATTAGATAGAGGAGGCAAGTTTATATCAAATAAATTCAATCAATATTTTGAAGAGAATGGAATCAAAAGAAAAATGACAACACCAAAAACACCAAACAAAATGGTACTGCAAAAACAAGGAATAGATGTATAGCTGAATGTGCAAGAACATTGTTAAGTCAAAATAATGCATCACACAAATTTTGGAGAGAAGCTATCAGTATAATAGTCTATACTCTTAATTGGGTATAACTTGGGAAAGGAGTAAATAAGACACCTTATGAAATATGGTATGGAAGAACACCAAATGTAAGCTATTTTAGAGTATTTGGCAATAAGTCCTACAGAAAGAAAGATTAAAGGAATGGGAAGTTTGATACCAAAGGTGAGAAAGGAATATTTTTGGGTTATTCAAATAAGAGAAATCCATACAAGTGTTTAAATTTGAAAACAAACAAAATAATTGAGAGTGAAAATATAAAGATAGATGAATTCTTAGAACAAAATGAGGAGCATAGTAGAAGAAAATACAAGGAATATGATGATTTGATATACTTTGAACTTGAGAAAACAAACACTCAAAAAAAAAAGAAGGAACTGACAATATCGTATCGATAATAAATCAACAAGATCAAGGTGAGGAACAAAATGAAAGCACAAAATCAGTTACATCAAAAAGGAATAGAATAAATCATAGTCTATCAGATATAATTGGTGATAGAAATGGAGTATTAATTATAAGATAGCTAAGAACAAGAAACTCTACATGTCTGATATTTGAGATAAAACCAAAAATGGTGAAAGATGCTTTGAAAGATAAAGTTTGGAAACAAGCTATGAAGGAAGAACTTGATCAAATAGAAAAGAACATAATATGGTCACTAGTCCCCAAACCCAAGGAAAACGATGTTATCAAAACTAAGTGGGTATCTAGAAATAAGTTGAATGAAAGTGATGAAGTAATAAAAAAAATGCAAGATTGATTTGTAAAGGATATGCACATTAAGAAGGATTAGATTATAGAGAGACATTTGCTCTAGTATCTAGACTTGAGGAAGTAAGAATATTGTTGTTAAAAGCAACACATAAAGGATTCAAAGTCTATTAGATGAATTTCAAATCAATATTTCTAAATGGAACATTGGAAGAAGTGTACAATGAGAAACCTAAAGGTTTTTCTATAGAACAAGGAAATGATTTGGTATTTAGATTACATAAAGCTTTATATGGATTGAAACAAGTATTGAGAGCATGGTACGAAGGACTATACACTTCTCTAATCAGGATCAGACTTGTCATAACAAGTGATAAATATAACCTATATCTCAATACTAAAAGACAAGATAGAGTCCTGATTGCTGAAATCATTGTAGATGACATAATAGTTGGAGGAGATGATGCATTAAGAAGGTCATTTGTAGAGGAAATGATGAATGAATTTGAAATGTATATGTTTTTATAATTAATCTTTTTTATTATTCTTCAAGTACAGTAGATGAAGAAAGGTATCTACATTACACAGTCAAAATACATAAAAAAAATATTGAAGACATTTGGAATGGAAGAATCTAAACCTATTAGTACATTAATGGTTATTGGTTGTAAATTATGTAAATGAGATGAATCCCAAGAAGTAAATGAAACCTTGTATAGGTCAATGATTGGGAAGCTACAATATGTTTTTCATAATAGACCAAATATAGCTTAGGCTTTAGGAATTATTGCAAAATTTTCATCACAACCCAAGGAGTCACATTTAATAGTGGTAAAACATATGTTTTGATATCTAAAAGGTACTCAAGATTTTGATTTATGAGATGAAAGGAAAGGATATTTTGATTTGAAAGTTTATACGGATGCAGATTGAGGACTGAATATTGATGATAGAAAAAAAACAAGTGGTAGAGCATTTTTTATTGAAATAAGGCTGGTTGCATGGATCAACAAGAAGCATAATTGTATATCATAGTCAACTACAAAAGAAGAGTATGTGGCAGCTGCAACCAATTGTCAACAACTTGTATGGATGAAACCAATTTTGGAAGGGATACAAGAACCAATTGAAGGACTTGTTGTTATACACTGTGATAGAACCACTTCCATTAACATTTCCAAAAATTTGATAATGCATTTAAAAACCAAGCATATAAAAATAAAGTGACACAGGAGCATCCTGGGCTACATTGGTATCCTGCATGTTTTCTTGTTTCTTTGTTGTTGCCAAATTGCATTTCCTAGCATTGTCGAGTTCCTTGTTGGTGTCAAGTTCTTAATTGTTTCCATGTTCTTTGTTGTTTCCAAGTTCTTAGTTGATGTCGAGTGCTTAGTATGTGTCAAGTGCCTATTGGTGTCGAGTGCTTGTTGATGCCAACTTTGTGTATGTGCCGAGCATTCTTGGTCCTTCTTTGAATGAGTTTTTCATGTTTGGTTCTTAGTCTGAGCTAAATTTCGTATTTAATTTGAATCATGTATCTAAGGATAGGATCTTGACTTGATATGGGTGTAGACCATTTTAAGGTCGGCCTTTCTATTATGTAACTAGAATCTTCAGTAAGCCATTTTGGCAAGTATGAATAATGGTGTTTAGGTTTAGGTTAGATAGAAGGAGATATTATTAGAGAGTTTAGAATAGATGTATCTAGAAGTGTGAATTTGAAGCTGGATCCTAGATCTAGAAGTTGTATTTTGTATCTGGCTATAACCCAAAAGGCCTCACAACTGGACATGTATGCTAATAATTTGATGAATCAATAAAGTATTTTTCTCTTCTATCTCCTCTGGTTTCTATTCTTAGTGTTGTGTTTCCCCCATGTTTACTCTTGTGGGTGGCTTTGGTAGCTGGGTGTGCCTTTGACCCTAGTTTCCATTGGTCCTCCCCGCATTAGGTGGTATTAGAGCTTGAGGTTCATCTTGGTAGGCATTAGATCATGTAGAAACCTAAGTTGATTTGATTGTAGGGTAGTAGATCTAAGGATTTGACCTAAAACTTGTAGAGGGTTATGATCTTACAAGAATGTGATTATAAAGATGGTTCAAGGTAGAGGAAATGCTGATAATATCATATTGGATAGATTGAGACAATCTACATCCAGATTATATGCTGTAGAGACATCCTAGAGGAGAGGAGCACATCTTGATGATGTGAGTGATGATTAAGTAGTAGCACCAAACCCTAATCCAAAACTTGAAGAAGATCAAGATGAGGCAAGATTGTTGAGAATATTGTCTAGGGCACATTCAAAGCCTAATGTAGAAGTTTTCCTTATGATGAAAAATTGGATACCAATGTTGTGTTTGATTGGATCTATGATATGGAGAAGTTCTTTGAGTATGAAAAAACTCTTGATAATAGGAAGGTGAAAATTGAAGTTACTAGATCGAAAGGTCATGCTTCACTGTGGTGGGAGCATTTGCAAACTAATAGAAAAAGGAGAGGAAAGGAGAAAATTAGGACTTGGCTGAAAATAGTGAACAAGGTGAAGAATAAGTTCCTTCATGCTAATTACCAAGTTAGCTTGTTGAGAAAGATGCAAAATTTGAGACAAATGGACATGACTATGAAGGACTATACTGAGGAATTAGATAGATTGGACACAGATCTAGACATATGAATGATGACGTGGAGAAAATTTCAAGGTACATAAATTGATTGAGATCTGGGA
Source organism: Cupressus sempervirens (assembly GCA_028749045.1). Taxonomy (NCBI): domain Eukaryota; kingdom Viridiplantae; phylum Streptophyta; class Pinopsida; order Cupressales; family Cupressaceae; genus Cupressus; species Cupressus sempervirens. Next base: position 617,364,877 of record CM053791.1, read on the forward strand.
TTCAAGATGAAATAAGTTTTGTTAAATTGGAAAGTATGGGGAAATCATATCATTATGCCTTGAAAGCTGAAGAGATCTTGACAAAGAAGCATGCAAAAAGACAAAGAGGTAGAGATGGTAGATTCCAGAGAGGTAGAGGTAGATCTTATGGAGAGAGTGGCAGATCTGACAATTCTGTGCAAGATAAGGGCTAATATGAATGGAAGAGTGATGAAAAAGGAAAGACTGAGTGGAAAGGTGGTGATTCTTACTAAGGAGGTACTAGTTCTTACAAAGGAAGGGATAATTCTTATTTTAGAGGTGGTTTTCATGGTAATTATTTCAGATGTGGTAAAGAAGGGCATAGATCCTTTGAGTGTAGATCCTTTGAAAATGTATAAGGTAATAGAAATATTGTGGTTTAAAGAGTCACTAAGGGTTCACCAAGTGGACCTAAGGCTGGAGAAAATTTGATGGTGAGAAGAACTTTATGTAATAAAGAAGTGATGAGGAACTTGTCCTAAGGAGAAGTATTTTCAAGACCAGATGTAAGATGACTAGAAAATGTTGCAAGGTGATCATTGGTAGTGGGAGTTCAACAATTTTGGCATCAAAAGAGCTGATTAAAAATTTGTAGTTGCAGAGGTTGAGGCATCCTAAACCCTATCATGTTTCATGGATCAAAGATGAGTATAAGATATTGGTAAGTGAACAATGTATTATGAAGTTCAAGATTGAACATTATTTTTATGAAGCTCTATGTGATATTATGCCTATGGAATGTTGTCATATTTTGTTGGGTAGACCTTGGAAATATGATAGATATGATATGCATGATGAAAGATTGAATCAATATACTCTTTGTGTGAATGGGAGAAAGCAAATACTTTTGCCTTTGATTGAAAGTCCAGATGAGGTTAGTTGTACTACTATGAGAATGTGCATGCTTAATGGAAAGAAATTTGAAAAAGAAGTGAAGAAGAATCAAGTTAATTTTTCTATAATTCCTATGAGGCTGAGTTGTACCAGTAGCATCTACATGATAGAAAATAGTGGTGACTAAGTAACAACTAGTAATGATCGAGTAGTAGAAACTGGTAGAGGCCAAGTACTAATAGAAATTGAAAATTTGTTGAATGAATATAAATATATTATTGTAGAAGATATTCTTGATGGTTTACCACTAGTAAGAAGTATAAGTCATTGTATGGACCCGATTGCTAAAGTTAGTTTGCTAAAAGAATGAAGAACTTAACAAACAAGTGCATGAGTTGTTACATAAAGGTTTAATCAGAGAAAGTTTGAGTCCATGTGGTGTACATATTGTATTAGCACCTAAGAAGAATGGAGAATGAAAGGTGTGTACTGATTCTAGAGCTATTAAAAAATCAAAAAAAAATATAGGTTTCCTATGTTGAGGATGGATGACATAATAGATTGTTTGAGTGGAGTGAAGTATTTTAGCAAGATTGATTTGAAGAGTGGTTATCATCATATCAAAATTAGAGAAGGTGATGAATGGAAGACTACTTTCAAGACAAAAGATGGTTTGTATGAATGGTTGGTAATGCCTTTTGGTTTGACTAATACACCTAGTACTTTCATGAGATTGATGAATGAAGTTCTCAAGGAATTTTTGGATAAGTTTGTGATTTTTTATTTGGCTGATATTAGATATTCAGTAAGACTAAGGAAGAACATCTTGAGCATGCGAGATAAATATTACAAATATTGAAAGAGGAAAAATTGATGATTAAATTGAAAATGTGTTCTTTTATGCAAGAGGAGATTGTGTATTTTGGATTTGTGATTTCAGCTGATGTTTGAGAATGGATTCTAAGAAGATTAAAGGAATTTTGGAATGGCCTACACCTGAGAATGTGGGTGAGGTAAGATCATTTCATGATTTTCCTGGTTTTTACAAGAAGTTTATAAAGAATTTCAATTATGTTTGTAATGCTATGACTAAGACAATTAGGGTAGATAAAAAGGATTTCAAGTGGACATAAGGAGCTGATAAGAGCATTGAGACTTTGAAACAAAAGGTTGTTGAGTTACCTGTATTGGCTTTGCCTAATTTTAATAAGGTATTTCAAGTTGAATGTGATGCAAGTGGTAGTACAATAGGAGATATATTGAGTCAAGAAGGTAAACCTGTTGCTTTCTTTAATGAGAAGTTGAATGATTCTAGAAGGAAGTATTTTGTGTATGATCAAGGGTTTTATGTAATTATTAAAGCCTTGAAGAAATGGAGATATTATTTGATTCCTAAGGAGTTTGTGTTGTATACTGATCAGAAAGATTTACAGTATTTGGGAGTTAAAGATACATTGAATAAAAAACATATAAAGTGGATTGAGTACTTTTAGAGTTTCAAATTTTTGATTAAGCATAAGAGTGGAGTCACTAACAGAGTTGTTGATGCATTGAGTGAAAGATGTTCTTTGTTGACCAAGATGAAGGTTGAAATTCTTATTTTTGATGAAATAAAAGAGTTGTATGATACTGATTCTAATTTTTTGAGGCATGGAGAGAGTGTAGAGCACTAAATCTATCAGATCACATGAATAAGTATGATGAGTATTTCATTCAAGAAGGTATGTTGTTCAAGAGAATTTAGTTGTGTATCCCTAAAAGTGATATGAGAGTTAATTTGATCAAGGAAAAGCATAGTGGTGGATTGGCTAGACATTTTGGAATTTATAAGACATTGAGATTGCTGAAGGATAAGTATTAGTGGCCACAGATGTATAAGGATGTTCATAAATTTGTAAAGAGTTGTGGAGTTTTTCAAGTCACAAAAGGAGTAAGTCAAAATACTAGTTTCTATACACCTATTTCTATTCCTGAGAAACCTTGGAGTGACATCAATATGGATTTTGTTCTTGGATTACCTAAGATAATAAAGGGGTATGATTCTATATTTGTTGTTGTGGATAGATTTTCTAAGATGGCTTATTTCATACCATGTAAGAAGACATCATATGTTGAGCATGTTTCTGAAATTTTCTTCAAAGAGATTGTTAGATTGCATGGATTACCAAGAAGTATTATTTCTAATAGAGGCCGTAAGTTTATTGGTTACTTTTGGAGGACTTTGTGGAAGAAGATGGGTATTGAGTTGAAGTTTAGTTCTACATTCCATCCATAGATAGATGAAAAAATAGAGGTTGTGAATAGAAGCTTGGGTAATTTTTTGAGATTTTTAGTTGGAGATAAACCATATAATTGGGAGTTGGTGTTGACACAAGCTGAGTTTGCATATAATAATTCTGTGAATAGGAGTATAAGGAAAACACTTTTTGAGATTGTTACTAGAATGCAGCCTAGAGGAATATTAGATTTGAGGGATATTGTTGGTGAATAAAAGAGAAGTGTTATAGGGGAAGAATTTTCTAATTTCATGGATTCTTTGCATAAGGAAGTAAAGTTGAGGTTCAAGCAAAGTAATTAGAAGTATAAGGAGAATGCTGATAAATCTAGAAGACATCATGATTTTGAAGTTGGTGATGAGGTGATGGTTCATTTGAAGAAAGGTAGATTTCCTAGTGGAACATACAATAAGTTGAAGATGAAAAAATTTGGACCTTGTAAGATCTTGAGGAAGTTTGATAGTGACAATGCTTATGAGGTTGAGTTACTTGATGACAGGGATATATCTCCTATATTAAATGTTTCTCATTTGTATAAGTATCATGAGTCAGATGATGAAGTTATTGTATCAGATGATTATCCTAAATAGAATATTGAAGAGGTTGAACATGTATTGGATCAGAGAGTTGGTAAAACCATAAGAGGAAAATCTTACTATGAGTATTTAGTGAAGTGGAAGACAAGACTAGTTGAAGATGCTACATGGATTTATCAATCTAAGTTGGGTTTAGCTCAAGTTGTGAAACTTGGATGATTTAGGAGAATCATTTCTTTCAACCCTGGTTGTCTAATGTAGGAGCATCCTGGGCTGCATTGCTATCCGGCATGTTTTCTTTTTTCTTTTTTGTTGCCAAGTTGCATTGCCTATTGTTGAGCTGTCATTTTGCACAATGCTTAATGATAGAAATCCTTTCAAACTCCTCTCTTGAAAAGTTAATTTGAGGATCAACTCAAAGTTTTTGGGTGATCTTGCGACCTACTAGAATCCACTTAGTTGAAGATAAATGTGAATGTTCATGAGGAGATCTTTTTTGGTTCTAACCAATTTTGGATCAAATGACCAATCTGGTTGCTAGTTCAAAATTAACCACAAAAGAGATATGTTTTTTGGTATTTTCTATTTTTAATGAATGCGATCTAATAATTTAACTATATGAATTCCTAATTTAATCAAGGATTAGCAAAAAAAATAAAAAAGATAGGGCAACAAGAAATTTAAGCAAATAACATGAAAGGGGAATTCCTAATGGACATAAACCATGAAAACAACATGTCAGTGAGTTAAGCTTTCGAAAAGATCAGTGGAAAATCAATGAAAATAGGAGCAACGCTTCCTTAATTTTGCTAATGCAATCATCGGTGAGAATTTAGTAACCATAAGATGTTTCATTTTTCATCAGATCGAAAGGCCATGGAAAGTGCGCTCATCTAAGACAAAAAGCTATGAAGGAACAAAGTGGTGATCTCTTCTTGAACTAGATACATTGACAGAATTTGTAGACCTATAGCAAACACCATAACTAAAAGATTGCACAACCAAAAATAATGCAATAAAATTTTGGCTTAATCATAATTCTATGAACATACATTCACAAAAATATGACACACTTAGGCAAGAATCACTACACTCCAAATGTGAGCACCAAAAGCATATATTATTGTAAAATAATGGCGGTAACCCTGAATACATGTTATGTTCTTGAATTTATAAGAAATTCTCTCCTCAATTTGTGTTGAGAGTGAGTGATCTCTTTATGTAAACATATGCTTCTAAACTAATAAATTTTTTTATTTATGTACAAACCAACTATATAACTGGTGCTTAGTAGGAATCCATCCATATTTATATCATTAATTGGATGCATGAGCCTTTACACGTCTTAAAACAAAGAAAGCATGAGAAAATAAGAAAGAGAGAGATATCAGTTGATGTAGGAGTCTCCAGAGATGCCAAAAATAGAAGCTCCATGTTCACTAGCTATCTGTAGGAGTTGAACTACATTCATAATGTGTTTTCAGTGCATGGAAAGCTCTAAATTTTGAACTGGCAGTTAACTGTCGGTGCACCTCTGACTTCTTCAAAACTTCTAGAACATCATTGAAAAAGTGCACCTGGCACACCAACACACCTCAAAATTCTTTAAAAATCTTCCAAAACACTTACTAAAAAAGTGCACTAGCACACTTAGCACACCTGTGCACCAGTGCACCAGTGCAACAACACACCTCAAAAGCTCGATTGGCTAAAAAATCAAAGTTGTCATTTTTGAAAATGGTTTTTGGGTTTTTCTCAAATGGGGTTTGGGATCATTTTTTGTGTACTTACTTTACCCCCTTTTTTATGATTTATACTCTCTTTATAGCCAAACATTTTCATACACTTGAACACCTATTTCTAAAATCCCAAGCCACCTGTGTTGAATCTTATCATCAATAGCTGCATAAGATGAGGAACCTATTCTGGTTCATGTGTTTGACCTCTATACCTTTGATCTTTTCTTCTCTCCAACTGTCTGATCCTTCCTGATCAGAGACCAAGTGATCTAGATTTATCCAAAATGATCAAATGTTTGAAACTTTTCTGTATTTTTTCACAAGTTTTTCTAGGTCTTCTTAACTGGATTTTTCAGAGGTCTTCTGCTCAATATTTCAAGTTGAAACTTTCATCAGTCCTTAAAACTAGTTAACCAAAGGTTCACTATTTTAGGGATTGAAATTAAATTTTTAGTTCTTCTTTCCAACGATGTAAACAGTTCTTAATTTTGAGCTGTAGGTTAAAAGTTATGACCCTGACAAGTTAAGGATGCCCTTTTATCTACATAAAGAAGCAAACATTAGTCCTAAATTGAAGAAAAAGTGGATTAATAATACCCTAGAGGTGAGTCGTACAAAACCCAAAAACCTAGACCGCTCCAAAAAGACCTAAAAAACATGATTTTACCCTAGAAATAAATTAAAAAAGGGGGGCATAGCAGGTGCACCTCTCTTGTCATGGAAAAAATTCTAAGTTAAGTTTTTAGGGGGTGTGCAGTAGTGCACCTAATTAGATGTGCTACTGCACACCCAAAATGCATAGCTTTTTTTTGTTTATTTTAATTTAAAAAAAAAAAGAGTTTTGTGTGTTTGCAAAGGAGGAGCAACAACACACCTAATTAGCGCACCTCAATTTAGTTTTAACACTTGTTTATTTTGTGCTTACAAGTGAGGGGCAAAAGAAGATGAGCACACCTCAAGGGGTGTGGTGTTCTACTTAGGGATTTGATAGAGGGCGAATGAAATGGAGTATGGAGAGAAGTAGGAAGGAGAAGGCAAGGGTTTCATAGGCCTCATATTCTTTTGTGCTACTCAGGTTTGTAACAACACAACTACACTTTTGTACATCACAAAAGAATATGTCATTGACTTTTGGTGCACTAGTGCACCAGTTGGGGTGTGCTTGTGCAACTTTCTATTTTGCAAAAAAAAGACCTCCATTAGAAAACTTTGATCTTCAACAACTGGGTTTCCTAGTCGAGACCCACACTTTGACCAAGAAAACCCTAAAAAGCCTCATATCCCATATTAGGGGTCCAAGAAGCCAAAGAAAAAGTAGGGGGTCCCCATTTCTACTAGAAATGGGGCGTGCATTGTGAAACCACAACACTTATCATTGTCGAGTTCCTGGTTGGTGTCGAGTTCTTAGTCATTGTCGAGTTCTTGGTTGTTATCGAGTTCTTAGTTGGTGCCAAGTTCTTAGTATGTGTCGAGTGCTTGTTGATGTCGAGTTCATGTATGTGCCAAGCATTCTTGAGTTCCAGTGTTGTTTTGGTCTTTCAATTCTTAGTTTAATTTAACTTTCATATTTAATTTGAATTATGTATTTAATGATAGGATCTTGTCTTGGGATGAGTGCAAACCATTTTAAGGTCAAACTTTTTATTATGTAATGATCTAGAATCTTTTGTAAGCCATTTTGACTAGTATACATAAGAGTATTTAGGTTTAGGTTAGACAAAAGGAGAGATTCTTAGAGAGTTTAGAAAAAATATATTTGGAAGTGCAAATTTGAAGCTGGATCGTGGATTTGAAAGTTGTATTTTGTATCTAGCCATAACAATGATTAGATAAAAGAGAGAACAAGTAAAGAAAGAGTTAGAGGTGGCAAGATAAAGAAAGACATATCACATTGAATGAGGGAGATTATTTATTTGACACAAGACTACATTTCTTATTGGTTTTCCATCAATTCCAAAGGGGGAGATTGTTGGCATAATTGATTCGTAAGTTGTTGATAACATAAAGAGAGATATTGTCATAGGGAGTGAGGAAAACATTTGAGAACATGTAGAATAAACTCACCTTAACCTATCACCACTTTTGTGCTGAAAGTTACACATGGAAACTTATACAAAAATTAGTGAAACTACAAACAACATAAGGCCAAATACAACATATTCATAGGTGTAATTAATTCACTTCACATATAAAGGAACCACAACATGCTTGACTGTGAGGCCTTATAGGTTGTAGCCGAATAAAAATTAATTTATGAAATTAGAGTCTCAACTCCATCCTCTATCCTCTAACTCTCTAATAATCATTCTCTAAATCATACTTTCCTATAGCTAACCAAGCTTATTTTATAGCTAGCTAAGCCACAAGTTGGCTAGTCAAGCATTTAATTATAATATAGGTCTAGACTAGGAAGAGTAAACAAAAATCCATTCAAGGAACAATATGAACTCATGTGTACTTAAATTTAGGTCCATACATGTGTTAGGTGTCATCTCTTAACTACACAAGATGCCATGCAATTAACAAAAATAGAATAATACGCTTTGCTGGATGAAAAAAAAGGAAATAGGAACTACAAAGAACGACACAAAACTCAAGAAATATAAAACATTAGAAATTTCATGCTTAGGAAAAGGATCTAGGAGAGGTCCTCGACATGTTGATGATTGCAGACAACATGAAAACAAAAGCAACAACAACTACTTTGTGAACAACAGACAGGAACTGAAAACAAGAAATATTTTTGGTTGATGCAAGATTACTCAAAGACCCAAGATGCTCTTGTATTAGACACTTGAGGTTAATAAAGAACTAATATCCACATCAAGAATGGATGATATTCTGACCTAAATCATAAAGATCCAACTCATCTTTTGTAATCCATGAACTATCTTCAACAATTTTGTCTCTCCACTAAACTAGGTATTCTGTATAGTCTTTTCCTCTAGTGCTTTTACTTATTCTGCTATTATAAATCCTTTCAATGCTATCCATCTTCTTATTAGGATAATCCAAGTTATTTTTCAGCTTGTCATCTAATTCAAAATACTTAAAGATATCTGTAATTTTGACTATAAGAGAAATATCCATGTCTTTTGCAATTCAACTTCAATGGAATTTCCACTGTCAATCTTCTTTAGAATCTTACAAGGACCAAACTTCTTTATTTTCAGCGTACTATAGGTACCAACTAGAAATATGTTCTTCTTCAAGTGAATCATAACCTCATCACCAACTTCAAAATATTTATATCTCTTCCTCTTATAAAATCTCTATTTGTATTCCTAATTACTGTACTCCAAGTTCATTTTTACATCCTCATGCAAAGTCTTCATAAAATATGAAAATTCCTTAGCTTCAACACTTCTCTTTGTCTCAAGGTTTAGACCTCTTAATTGTGTAGTTCCTTTATGATTAATCCTAGTATCAATTTGAAAAAGTGTCTTCTTAGTGCTCCTATTAACATAATTATTGTATGTGAACTCTGCTTGTGCCAAAATGAAATCCCAATCAGTAGGCTTATCTTCAACTAAACATCTCAGCAAGTTACCCAAACTTCTATTCACAACTTTAGTTTGCCCATCTGTTTGTGGATGAAATGTAGAACTAGAATTTAGCTATGTATCCAACTTCTTCCAAAGTGTCCTATAGAAGTTACTATTAAACTTTGTATCTCTATCTAAAATAATGGTCTCGAGAAAAATATTCAATCTTACCACTTCCTTAAATAATAATTTAGCCACATATACTGCATCGGATGTCTTCTTAAAAGGTATGAAATGAGCCATCTTTGAAAATCTATCCACTACTACCAAAATAGAATCATTACCTCTCCCAGCTCTAGGAAAATCAAGAAAAAACTCCACACTAATATCTTTCCAGGTCTTATTAGGTACATGAAACTGTGAATACAAGCCCAAATTATGTCTGGTTCCTTTTTCTATTTGGAAAATATTGCAACTTATTACCATTTTCTACACATCCTTATAAAACAGTGGCTAAAACTACCTATTTGAAATCAATTTCACTATCTTATCAATTCCAAAATGTCCAGCAATTCGACCACTATGGTTCTGTTGAAAGCATGAATGTTGATGATACTTCTATGGGGGAGTATTGTAGAAAGATGATTAGATAATTATCATTATGATATGCTACATTCATGACTGTGTTTGTCATTTATGTCAACATAGCAATTTTCTATGGTATCTAATAGAAGAACAACGAAAAGATCAAGTTGGTATGGAGAGATCGTTGAGTAATTTCACTAGCAAGGTTAATGGGAGATACTACTAAGTGTGTAGTATATGTAGCTAACCTCGAAAGAAGAAAATATTAAATCTAGAATAAGTTATGCAAGTTTTGGTGAAGACTATTCTGAGAAAGAGTTTATAGAAGTGTGTTTTGGTAAACTTGTCATATCTCTTAACATAATTGCTATTTTAAGAAGCAAGGTTAAAGGCATGCATAAGATATGTTGGTGATGACATCGATAAGCTTCCTCATTAGATTATTACATGTACAAAAATTTAATCAAGTTATAAGGCAACTGATTATTGTTATCACTAAGTGTAATGTGTTCTTAATGAGGTCCTATAATAATTAATTGAGGTGCAATAGCTGAATTAGGGATTTTTTTTATGGATTTGATATAAAGGAAGGATATTTTCCTTTGATTGTACATGATTGTATGAATCATTTCAAGAAGCATGAAGAGTGGAATGCAAAGATAAGTAGAGCAAAATGAAGTTGGAGAGAACTTCATTGACAAGGTTTTATTTAGTGATCTGAGGTTCTTGACCTAGTCTATAAGGTCTAACAGTGATTGCTCCAGTTGATAGGACATAGGAAAGAGGATAAAGCACAATACAAACAATTATTCTACAAGGAATAGTTGAGAGATTAGTTGGACAGAGAGTTTAGTGGTCTTTCCCTAGAGACTATTTAGATAGTGGGTCCTTCTATCTTCTACAAATCCTAACAAGGTTGGCACAACTCCTAACAGGGTTGGAATCTCCTAACAAGGATTCAAAGTCTCCTAAAAGGGACTCTTACGTACTGAATGTGTTTATAGACTCCTAATAGGGTCCATCCTCTAATAAGGAATATATATATTAGTATATCTTGTGGGAATCATTCCCACTGAGGTTTTCCCTCAGATCAAGGGTTTCCCTAGTTAACAAATCTAGTGTAATTGTGTATGTGTATCTTGTTATGGTTCCTATTTACTTTGGTTGAATGGTTAAGATTAATTAAGGTTGATAAATGTTTTAATTGGATAACTAATTCACCCCCCTTTTTAGTTATCTTGGTGGACTGTCATTTATAACAATTGGTATCAAAGCATCAGGTCCTTGAAGATAAAGTATAACAATTGGGAGATCCATGGTGAACATATTTAGAAAAGATAGTCTGAAGTTTGATGTAACAAATTATGAAAGTTGGAAGGAAAAGATGAAGACACATTTGCTATGTATGTTTCTAGGATATTGGATCTTGACAAAATCAAACAAGACAATTATTGCTGAAAGTGCACTAGAATCTTGTACCAAGGATGAGAGAGAACTTTTCATGTGCAACATGAGAGCTAGAGAAGCACTATTTCCTACATTTCCTAAAATTGAGTACAACTAGGTAAAAGAACTTGATACTTCTCATGAGATTTGGAAAGATTTGGAAAATAGTTTTGAAGGTGATGAACATTCTAAGAAATTGAGGTTACAAAGTTGGATTTGTGCATTTCAAGATGCTAAAATAATGGAAGATGCATCTATAAGAACGTATGTAGGTAGAATATATGTGGGTAGAATATCTAAAATTACTGCAGGTATCAAATCTCAAGGAGGAACCAAGGAAGATGATGAGGGGATTTGGAAGATACTAAAGAGTTTAACGCCACCATTTAGGTAGGAAATCCAAATGATATAGTTGTTGATCTCTTGTACTGAAGATTTTACTAAGGAGACACTACTTGGGGGACTTGAAGCAGTTGAGAATGAGCTTAAATAGTCTAGAGAATTGTCTAGAACATAGACAACTTTCAGTGCCCTAAACATTCAACCTAATCTATTAAGGAGCACAAGTGCTAGAGGAGATTTTGCTAGCAGTAGAAGATTTGATGAGGACAAAATGATAGAAGGAGTAACCCTTATTGTAAGAAGAGAAAAAGGTGGTAAGAAAAATCATTAAATGTTGGACTTGTAATAAATTTGGTCATTATGCATCTAAGTGTCCTAAAAGAGAGAAAAAGTATAAAGGGAAGTTCAAATCTAGAAGAGATAGAGATTGCTTGTATGCCAATGAAGAAGATGATTTTGATGATCAAGTAGTAAGTGCTAGTGATGATAAAATTCTATTTTTATCTATTAAAGAAGAAAGTCCAGAGAAATGGCTTTGGTATCACAGGTTGAAAAGAAATCGGATTGGATAATTGACAATGGTTGTTCACATCATATGACTGGTGATATGAACAAGTTTGTTGACTTCAAAAGTTATGATGGAGGCATTGTCAGAGTTGGAAATAATGCAACTTGCCATGGTAAAGGTATTGGATCTGATAGTCCTTATTTTCACTGAGCTTAATTTTTAAGATTTTATGGTGAAAATATTGAATTGTTGTTGTGATTGTTAGGGTTGCATATTTCTTGTTTTCATCTATAGTGGAAACCCTAGTATGTTTTGGCTTGATCCAATTATTTTCTATTATTGTCCTAAGTGTGAGATCTAGTGCCCTAGGGTTTTACTTTCATTCTATATAGAAAAAATATTCATGAAATTGGTCTAATCCCTAACCCTAGGTTTTATAATTGAGTGGGTTTTCATTTTGTCTTGTACATCATCTTCTACAATGTTACAATAAGTGGGTTAGTGAAGCATTGGGAGGAAGTGTTTTCAATGTCTCGATCATTAGACAAATGTGTTGTCATCGTATCATGAATGGTAAAGTTTTTCTTTCTAATCTTATGATTTACTTTGTGTTTTAAGATCATATCACAATTTAAATGGTTTTCTTTTTGGTTATCTCTGATGTTATTATAAGGGAGGTCATCGTAGCATCATGAACAATGAAAAGGAGTGCTACGATATTACAAAGCAACAAACATCGAAGGATCATGAAGGAAATATTGGGATGCTATGATGCTGTGAGGTACTTATGATCATAAGATTTTAAAGATATTAAAAACAAGAAAAGGTGATGGTGCACTGTCAAACAAGTGTCCAGTTTTTGATTGGCTAGAATAAAGGTATGAAAACCAGATGTATGCTTAGTCAAGATTAGTGGGACTAAAAAGGAATTTTATATTAATTTTGTGTGGCATGTGGAATATCTGACCTTATGATGAATGGCTCATTGTAAGATCTGAAGGTAATAACAGATGTGTTCTAATGTTATGATTAAGCTGTGGTCATAAGATTGCACATGAAAATTATAAAGTTTGTGATGTTATGGTAAAAGGAGTTAACTATTTATTGGAGTATCATAGAAGCTTGAAAGATCACTGGAGATATTATGAGATGATAAAAGTAACTGCAATTGTAAGATCATATGTTGAGAAAGGTCAACCTGTGATGCTATGAAGTTGTTTACCATGAGATCATAGAAGAAGATAAGGTCAATACTGATGCCATGACAATGAAGGAGTTGTAAGATTGTGAAAGGTTTTTCTATTGTGTCTGATAAGTCGGCAAGGGTTTTTCAAGGTTTTTCATAACATCAGGAGACTAATTTTTTAGTTGTAAGATAATGCAAGAGGTCCTTTCACTAGTCATGGTCATAGCATCATAGGCCCTATTTTGATATTAAAGTGTTAAGTCACTTTTTTGAGCTGGAAAAAACAATGAACTTCTTGACTGATAATAATTAAATATAGTACAAAAAGTGCATTGTTGGATATTAATGGCAACACTCCCCTAAGTTAACAGAACGAGTTGATATCGTGTTTTAAGCATGTTAAAATCAATGCAAAGTGAATGTTAATTTGCATATATTAATTTGTGAAGATTTTCCTACTTTATAATTAGAGTTCACCATTTGCAGAGAGAAAATTTGAGCATTTTTAGAGTTTTTAGTGCAATCTAGAATGTTATTTTTAGAGCTTTAAGAATAGAACAATTTCCATATCCTGTGTTTATTAGCATATTGTCAATATGTCTAAAAAAGAAATAGAAGAGATTCAAGCATCATACATGGGAGTTGCAAAGCCTTCAACCTCTAAGGGTGGGAAAACCAGGTAGAAGAAACCAAATAGATTTGTTGAAGAATGGATGAAACTTTTCTCAGGTTCTTCTAATGCCAATGTCATAGATGATCAAGCTTTCATTGATCCATATGCCCTCTATAGAGATGTTGTATGCCTTGGTGTTACTAGTTCGAAGCTTTTTAAATGCTTCTATTATAACAGGGAAAAGAAAATTCCTGTGTGTAACCCTTGGAAGAAGAATCTTGGTAAACTGATATTTCTAGAAGTCTTTATAGATGTAGACTTTATGAAGGTCCTATTTCAATGCTATAATCTGGCCACTAAATCCTTCTATAGGATAGATGGGACCATCCTCTACACTCTAGATTAAGAATCATTCACTGAAGCCTTTGGATTGGATGGAGCTATAGGTTAGCCTATAGATTTAAAAGATTTGCAGAGGAAATTTAAAGCAAACACCAAGGCATATACTAGGAAATATATGCTATGACATATTCCCATGGATTTGAAGGAAGTGGGTGATTACCCTAAGAAGGTGGAAAAAATGCCATTAGACAAATTTAAGAATTATTTTGTAAAGATAGTTTATGGTGTCCACAAGGTGGTTGGGAAGGATAGGACTGATATGGTCTATGGAGCAAAATTTATAATTGCAAGAGATGTACAAGACTCCTACCATGGTGGGAAGTATGATGATGTCAATTAAATTCTAGAGGTGATGAAAGAGAATATTGCTAGGGCTCAAAGTGGAGAGTTAAAAGATTTCACTTTCCATCATTATTCACTGCTGATGCACTTGATCCTCTACAAGAATGTAGGATATATAAGATCTAAATTTATTGATCACACTTCTGATGCAAATGGAGATCTACCAGTGCATTTGTGGACACGCGTGTGGTATAGTAATTATCATTTTTTTGATTCTATCTCATTTTTCAATAATTTTAGTGTTGTAATTATGAAGATGTTAGATCTTGGATATTTTAGGGCTCCTGATATTTTAAAAGGCCTTTTGAGACCAGCCCTACTTCTTGAAGGAAAAAGACGTGACCACAATCAGGGGGACATTTTCTTATTTCCAACCTTTTCTTTAATGAGAGTGTATGGTTGTCCTCAACCACCCCATATACTACCAAATTTTATCCCTCCTAGGTTAGGTATAATTAAATTTATATGGAAATTATTTATGGTCAATAGGGAGTACTTGGGACCCAAATTGCATAGGGGAACATTTTTGTGTAGGCTTTTTAGGGTTAGTGATTTTACAATTGGGAAGGAGGCCTTGGACTAGATCCATTCTTTTCTCCACCACTACAATTTGTCTACTATCCCCTATAGAATGTATGACCTTGATAACTAGATGAGGATTACCCTTAAAGAAATGAGAAACTATGTATTGCCCAACACCAAGGAATTTCCCCATGAGGATGTCATTTCAAATATAGTTGCAAAAGGTGAGGCAACTAACAAGCTAGCTAAGCTAGATGGTGTTTTGAGGGTGGAGAGAGAATTTAAAAGAATAGATCCCCAATTCTTGGTTTTCTACATGGATATTCCCCATCCTCAAAGGATTAGGAAGATGGTCATTGACCATGCTGAGATCATGGCTAAGATGCCCGAGGGACCATTAGGAGAAGAACATAGGGTGTGCCCTGACAACCTTGTGCCTGATGTAATTCTTGAAGTAGAAGAAGATGATGTCCTTCAAGCATCATGGGTAACAAAAGGAAAAAAAAAGACAAAAGATTGTCCACATCCTTGCTGAGGTGAAATAGAGGACACTATGGATCGTGCCTAGGAATAGTTAGTATTTTTTTGACTTAAGAAAAATTATCTCCAAAATACAGTAATTGCAACTTAGAGTACCCTCACAGACTTAGAATTATCTGCAACAAGGCTAGATGATAGGATCATCTAAGACCAATAGTTCCTTGAGGATGATGAATTCATAAAATCTATTGAATTTAAGAGCTTCTTGTACAAGGTAAAACATAGTGAGCTAGTATTGAAGATGAAACCAAGAGAGTCTAATGAGTAGAAGCTAGAACTAGTAGAGAAGCTGTAGGCCTATGATCCTAAAAGTGAAGTAACAACTCTAGAGGAGGCCAGAGATCTAGTACAAAGGAGTGGCATGCTATTGGTTCCTAGATGGGATTTGGAAAAAGCATTTATGCTTGATCACATAAGGAGGCAAGAAAGTGCCATTTCATATGAGGCAATTAGTGTAGATGGATTGAGGAGAGGGACTAGTTTCAACATTGACACAAAATCTCTTACAATTTGGAGTATGGCTCCCTCATCTAATAAGCCAAAATTAATGGATGTACAAAGAACTGAGAAAGGTAACATGATTGTATGGACTCTGCAGGGAACCTTTGGCACAAAAATATCTAAGGCCATGAAGCACTTTTCATTTATAAATGAAGCCAAGGTAGAGGAAATGGAAACTAGATTATCAAAATCCATACATGATGACATAGATATGAGGAAACTCTATGAAGATGAGCTCATAAGAAGCCATGTGTATAAATAAATGATTGTGGAGCTTGAGGCCAAAATCCAAGCATTGGAAAATGAAGTTTCATCTCTCAAAGACCAACTTACACGAGCAAAGAATGTATAGAATAGAGGGAAGAGAAAGAATATCAACAACAGGGAGCTAGGGATACAACTGAGGTGCTGATACAAATAGAGGATTTGAGAGAAGAGGAGGCTTCTAAACCTAGGAGAATGAGCATTGATGCTAAATCTACTCAATAGGGAGGACATATAAGGACAGTTGTCCTTAGAAATATGTTGAGCCATAGAATTGAAGTTTTGAAAAATATGTCACAACAGGCTCATAGTCTATATATTACTTTACAAAGTGCTAAGAAATTTTTTAGTGAATAACTTTCATGGCTATCACTCACTTTTAATCTTTGGGGGCCATATACACAATTTCTAGAGAGGCTAATTATATTGATGGCTAAAAAGCAAAATTTTCTTGATAAAATAATCATAGTGAAGGAAGGCCTAGAGATA
Source organism: Cupressus sempervirens (assembly GCA_028749045.1). Classification (NCBI taxonomy): domain Eukaryota; kingdom Viridiplantae; phylum Streptophyta; class Pinopsida; order Cupressales; family Cupressaceae; genus Cupressus; species Cupressus sempervirens. The sequence goes on from CM053791.1 coordinate 617,381,508, forward strand.
GCTAGAGAATTGATTAGTCTTTTCACTAGTAAATTATAGGTTATACAAAGAAAATTATAGGTATGCTACAATATCCATTTTTGAAGATACTTCTAATATTCCATATAATAAGTTATTTGACTCCCTATTTAAGGCAGAAATATATTTGAATAAATTTATTGTTGAATCAAAAGTAATCATGCATGCTAGGTGGACCAAAGCCACTTAGGATTTGCAAGAGGTAAAAACTATAGAGTGGCCCACAAAAAGAGAAATTCATGTCTAGGAAGTGGTAGGAGAGATCAAGGCTCTGTCGATGGGGAGTAGTTGAGATATTTTGCATATAGGACAGTGAAGGAAAAAGAGAAGAAATGATCAAGCTAATGATATAAATTTTCTTTTACCATCTCAACTACTTTTCCTTTTTCTAATTTATCTTTTGGAAGAATGTTCTGCATACCTTTTGTTCCATCTTCCAAAGTTTTTTGTATCCATTAACTTTTTGACATGTGTCCTCCTCTCATCTGTAGCTTGTTGCTATCCTATAAATAGATTTCCAAGATGAAGAGTAGAGGTCAGTTGTCTGCAAAATTTTCTCATGTGTCATGTATTATTTTGCAATTCGTCCATTTTGTTCTATGGTTGTGTGAATGAGTTCAATGATTGCATACTTGAATATAAAAAGTGAACATTTGGTACCTATGTTTTGTCCGAGTTGTATTATGAATTTTATGTTAGTATTATCAAGATCTTAAGAAGAAGGATTTCTCCTTAATTATCATTATTTTTGAGTTTTGTGTCCTTTCTCATATATCCATAATCTTGAGATTGAATGAACAAGTTTTATTTAGTTTAATGCAATTTACACAAAATTGTAGATATTTTATTGATTGCTACTAATTCAAAGAATTGGGTAATTGCTTTTTGTAATGAATAGGGTTTAGGTTTTGTGAAAAGGATGAGAATCAAAATGAAACTTAGAGTTTAATGTTGACAATTTTAATCACAAATTTATTAAAAAGGTTCAAATCTGCTAAATTTTGACTCTATATATCCCATTGGATAAGACACTAGTCCCTTTAAAAGTTCAAGAATATATTAATGATCCACTTTACTGCAAAACATTCATAACAACAAATCAATTTACCTTTTTATGTTTTAAAGAACTTAAGTGGTGGTCATTACTTGTTTGCATCTACTTTTTTGGTTGTATTTAGCTACCACGATCAGAAAGTTTATTTAGCAAATCATAGAAGAATATTGACCATTTTTACTGTAGGGAATAATCTTGAAAGAGAAAGTACCAAGTTAACCAGATTAATTCCTTAGGTTTACCCACCTTGGCCTTGTAGAGCCTAAAGTGAAGTGAGTCCTAATGACTCTATTAATGTTGGCCCATAAATAAGATTTAACCTTGCTGAATATAGGATTTAGCTCATCCTTAGGCTTGTCCTTGTCTTATGCTTCTTGGTATTAGGTTTAAACCCACTTTATATGTTCCTTACTAGAAAAAATTCAACAAGATCTATAACTCTTGATGGTAAGACTGAAATTGAGGATGTATACTTTGTTTATGGTTTGAAACACAATCTTTTGAGTGTTGGAAAATTAGTGGATAAAGGTTATCAGTTACAGTTCATAGAGAAGACATGCATAATCAGAGACAAAGATAGAAAGGTAATTGGAATAGGAACCACATCTAGAGGTAATGTATTTCAACTAAATCGCACTAAAATGACATATTTAGTTGCAAAGATAGATGATAGTTAGTTATGGCATAAGATATTTTGTCATATAAACTTTGACAGCATTGTGAAAACTAGTAATATGTTTGTAGTTAGATATTTGCCTAAGATTGTAAAGCCTACTAACACAATTTGCAAGGAGTGTGTGTTGGCAAAGCATAAAAAAACTTCTTTTCCCAACAAGAAATTTACTACTATAGCAAAGTTGGAGATTGTACACATAGATCTTAGTTGTCTTGCAAAGACTAAAGGAATCTATGGTGAAATGCATTTCATGATTATTGTTGATGACTTTTCTAGAATGATGTGGGTTGCATTTCTTAAAGAAAAATCTGATGCATTTGACAAGTTCAAGATATTGAAGAATAGAGTTGAGAATGAATCAAATATGAAAATTAAATGTTTAAGATCAGATAGAGGAGGAGAGTTTACTTCAAATGAGTTTAATATCTTTTGTGAAGCTAATGGAATCAAAAGACAATTTTCAACTCCTAGAACCCCTGAACAAAATGACATTATAGAAAGAAGAAACATGTTAGTAACAAAAGTAACAAGAGCTATGTTAGCTAAGAATGATGTATCCAAGATGTTTTGGAGAGTAGCTATAAATACAATAGTCTACACTATGAATAGAGTGCAAGTCAAGAAAGACACAAACATGACCCCTTATGATCTATGGTTTGGTCACTCACCTACAGTTAAGTATTTCAAAATTTTTGGCAATAAATGTTATGTCAAAAGAGATGACGATGTTGGTAAATTTGATGCTAGAAGTGATGAATGTATATTTCTTGGTTAGTCATTGAAAAGAAGATCTTATAGATGTTATAATCTGAGAACTAAGACTATTGTTGAGAGTGCAAATGTAAGAGTTGATGAGAAATTTAGGATACAAGAAAGAATAGTTGACTATAATTCTAATGATAAGAATGTTGTTATTAAACCAAGGAATGATGAAGTATTCTTTGAGACTAACAATGATTTGCGGAATGAAGGAGAGCTAAGGCAAGAAAAAAGTTTAGAACCTAGAACAAAGCTAAGAGTTGAGACAAAAACTCCTACTTATAGTAAGAATATGACAAAGAATCATCCACCAGAGCATATCGTTAGCAGTAGAGATAAAGGTGTGATGACAAGAACCAAAATCAATGAAGAACTATATCTGATATCTCAAATAGAGCCAAAGAACACAAATAAGGCATATAAAGATGACTATTGGAAGCAAGCTATGAAACAAGAATTGGATCAGATAGTGAAGAAAGAGACATGGGAATTGGTCCCTAGACCAATAGACAAGAATGTGATAGGAACAAAATGGGTATTTAGGAACAAGATGGATGAACAAGGTGAAGTTGTAAGGAACAAAGCAAGATTGGTATGTAAAGGTTACTCACAACAAGAAGGAATAGATTATGATGAAACCTATGCTCCTATGGAAAGAATTGAAGTAGTAAGGTTATTCTTATCCTATGTAGCACATAAGAAATTCAAGGTATATTAGATGATGTCAAGTTAGCATTTATGAATGGAGAACTTGAAAAAGACATATACATAGAACAACTTGAAGGTTTTCCTTTGATAGATGACAAGGAAATGGTATGTAGATTAAAGAAAGAATTATATGGTTTAAAGCAAGCACCTAGAACCTGGTATGCAAGATTGGACAAGCATTTGACAAAACTTGGATTTAGTAAAGGTATGACAGACATTAATCTATATTGGAAAGAAATAGATGATGGATTGATGATTTTGGTAATATTTATTGATAATATCATATTTGGACGAGATGATGATGAAAGTGACAAGTTTGCAGAAGAAATGAAGAAGGAATTTGAAATGAGTATGATAGGAGAGATGAAATACTTCCTAGGATTATAGTTTGTGTAGGATAAAGAAAGAATCTTCATTTCTTAGACTAAGTATTTGAAAGATCTATTGAATAGGTTTTTTTTGGAAACATGTAAACTAGTTGTAACACCTATGGTAACTAGACGCAAGTTATCTACAAAGGATGAGACACCTACTGTTGAGTAGAAGAAGTACATATCTATGATTGGAGGATTGCAATATTTGACTCACACAAGGCCAAATATAGAAAATGTAGTTGGAATTGTTGCAAGATTTCAAGCTAATCCCAAAGAAGAACATTATGCAATAGTTAAAATGATATTTAGATATCTAAAGGGAACTCTAGAGTTCAGATTGTGGTATGACAGATCTAATGATTTTACTTTATATGCTTATACTGATGCTAATTGGGTAGGTAATATGGATGATAGAAAAAACACTAGTGGTGGAGCATTTTTTCTTGGATAAATATTAGTTTCTTGGTTAAGTAAGAAGTAGGATTGTATCTCATAGAGTAGAGAAGAGGCAAAATATGTTGTAGCAGAAAACAATTGTAATCAAGTTATTTGGATGAAGCAGATGCTGAAGGGTACAAGGATAGAACTCAGTGAGCCTGTTCTCATACATTGTGATAAAATAAGTACAATGAATATGTCAAAGAATCCAATATTGCATTATAAGACTAAGCACATTTCTATCAAATATCACATGTTGAGAGAGAAGGTTGTAGAAAAGGAAATCATATTGGAGTATGTAACCACCAAAGAGATGATTGCAGATATTTTCACCAAGCCTCTTCCTAAAGAGAATTTTGAGTATTTGCGAGGTATGTTAGGGGTTATGTCCTACCTACTTTAGAGTAGATGATGTAGGAGTTCATTAGTCTAGTGTTATAGAGAAATATTATTTTTCTAGATTGAATGCTGATGCTTCTTGTATGGGGGAGTATCTACAATAGATAGAGTCATCTAGGACTCTTAATGGATTTTTTTTGGATAGTGTCTATGGACACTTCAAACAGTCAGTTAGTTGTTACAGAGATAGATGGTTGCTGAAATTTTTTACATTGATGTCAATGGGGGAGAGATTACAACATGAAGAAGAGTTTGATATAAATTAAATTGAGGCATCTAAATGGGGGAGAATGATTGATGAAGAGGATTTGAAAAGAAAAGTTAATAGTCTTTTACAGTTGGTATTTTTGGAACTAGATGTTTTTCATCTATGTTACGATCGATGCCAAAGGGGGAGATTATTGGAAGCATGAATGTTGATGATACTTCTATGGGGGAGTATTTTAGAAACATGATTAGATCATTATCATGATGACATGTTACATTCATGACTATGTTTGTCATTGATGTCAACATACCAATTTTTTGTGGTATCTGACAAAAGAACAATGGAAAGATCAAGTTGGTAGAGATAGATTATTGAGTACTTTCACTAGAAAGGTTAATGGGAGATACTATTAAGTGTCTAGTATATGCATCTAACCTTAGAAGAAGAAGATATTAAGTCTAGAATAAGTTATGCAAGTTTTGGTGAAGACTATTTTGAGATAGAGTTTACAGAAGGATATTTTGGTAAACTTGTTATATCTCTTAGTAGAATTGTTATTCTAAGAAGTCAGGTTAAAGGTATCCAAAAGAAATTTTGGTGATGATGTGGCTAAGCTCACTCATCATAAGATTATATGTACAAAAAGTTATTCAAGTTACAAGGTAACTGATTATTGTTATCACTAAGTGTAACGTGTTCTGAATGAGGTCTTATAATAATTAATTGAGAAGGTGTAATAGCTGACTTAGGGAATTGTTTTATGGATTTGATATAAAGGAAGGACATTTTCCTTTAATTGTACATGATTGTATGAATAATTGCAAGAAGAATGAAGAATAAAATGTGAAGATAAGAAAAGTAGAGTGAAGTTGGAGAGAACTTCATTACCGATGTTTTATTTAGTGATTTGAGGTTTGATATTTGGATCTAAGGTTCTTGACCTGGTCTAGAAGGTCTAACAATGATTAGTTTGGTAGATAGGATAGAGGAAAGAGGATAAAGAATAGTACAAATTACAATTATTTTTTAAGGAATAGTTGAGAGATTAGTTGGACAGTGAGTTTAGTGGTCTTGCCCCAAAAGCTATTTGGACAGTGGGCCCTTCTATCTTCTACAACTCTTAATAGGGTTGGCACAACTCCTAATAAGGTTGAAATCTCCTAATAAGGATTCAAAGTCTCTTAACATGGAATCTTATGTACTGAATGTGTTTATAGACTCCTAATAGGGTCCATCCTCTAACAAGGAATATATATATATATATATATATATATATATATATATATATATATATATATATATATATATATATATATATATATATATATATATATATATATATATATATATATATATATATATATATATATATATATATATATATATATATATATATATATATATATATATATATATATATATATATATATATATATATATATATCTTTGTGGGCATCATTCCTGCTAAGGTTTTCCCTCTGATCAAGGGTTTCCCTACTTAACAAATATGGTGTAATTGTGTATGTACATCTTGTTGTGGTTGTTGTTTACTTTGGTTGAATGTTTTAAGATTAATTAAGGTTGATAAATGTTTTAATTAGATAATTGATTCACCCCCCCAGTTATCTTGGTGGACTATTATTTCTAACAACTTCTCCTTCATGATGTTATCTCTTAGAGATCATCTTAGAGATCATCTAGGAATACACAACTAAATTACCTTAAACAACATATCTTCTTGAATGAAATAATCATTCCACTTATCTCTCACCATCTGTTCTTTACAAGCTTTCCAAGGTTCTTCAAAATTAGGATTGGTTTCATACAAATACTTCAAATCATTAAAAAAAAGTACCTTAACTCTCATTTCTATCAAAAAATTCCTTCTTCTACTCAAAGCATCAATGACCTTGTTTGACTACCCACTCTTATGTTTCAATGAAAAGGAAAAGTTCTGCAAAAACTCAACCCACTTCTTATGCTTTGATTTGACTTATTTTAACTTTCCAAATAATACAAAGCTTTATGGTTAGTATACAAAAAATAATTTCTAGGCATCAAATAATGTCTCAATTTCTTCAAATATTGAACAATAGCATAGAATTCTTGATCATAATTTGAATAATTTCTCTTAGCATCATTAAATTTCTCACTAAAAAAGCTACAAGTTTTCCTTCTTGACTCAAAATAGCTCCAATATAACTTCCACTAGCATCACATTCAACTTGAAAAACTTTATTGAACTCGGGCAAAGAGGCTGTAGGAAATTTTGTAATCTTTTGTTTAAATATTTCAAAACTCTTTTGTGCTCCATGTGTCCACTTGAAATCCTTTTTATCTCATCTAATAGTTGTATTCATAGAATTACAAATACAACTTAAATTTATGATGAACTTCCTATAAAAACTTGCCAACCCATGAAATGATCTTACCTCTCCAAGATTCTTAGGTGTAGGCCAATCAAGAATAACTTTCACCTTTTTAGGATCCATCTTCAAACCATTAGCTGGAATCACAAAATCAAGATACATAACTTCTTCCTTCATGAATGAATATTTCTTTAGGTTACTCAACAATTTGTCTTCTTTCAACTTGTGCAATACTTGTTTGACATTATCAAGATTTTATTCTTTAGTCTTAACCTAATATCAAAATGTCATCTAGATATACAATCACAAATTTACCCAAGAATCTCTTCAAAACCTCATTCATCAGCCTCATAAAAGTACTAGGTGCATTAGTTAGAATTAAAGGCATAACCAATCATTCGTACAAACCCTTATTAGTCTTAAAAGAAATTTTCCATTAATCACCTTCTATAGTTTTGATCTGATGGTAGCCACTTTTCAAATCAATCTTGATAAAATACTTCACCCACTTAAACTGTCCATTATGTCATCCATCCTAGGAAAAGGGAATCTATATTTCATTGTTATCTTGTTTATGTTAGAAATAGGAAATACTGACAGGGGGGAGGGGGGGTTGAATCATTATTTTACAAAATTTAACCCAAAAATGAATATTATTAACAATCCTATAGATTTCATATGAAATAAAGCTAACTATGCTGAATAGTAAACATAACCATGCAATAATAAAACTCATACCACCATATTTTGTTAACTAGGGAAACCCTAGCCAAGGAAAAATTGCAGTGGGTATGGTACCCACCAAATGATTCACTAGTCAAAAGTATCTTGTGAAACATATTGACCCAGTTAAGAGTCTATTACATCCATATAGTATCTCAGTCCATGTTAGAGGACTAGGCCTTGTTAGAAGTCTCATCCCTATTAGGAGTTGTTATATACAAATATAAAATCTATACACGATGAGCCCACTATCCAAACGTGTAATATACAATATAGTTCATTCAACACAAAGAGATAAAAAAAGGAAACCTCTTTACACCTCTACTGATATCATAGATCATTATATCAATATCACATTATTTCACAATCACTCACTTTACTTTGCATATACAATCTTTTCTTTATACCTTACTAATTACAGATTATCTTTCTAACCAACATTCATGTCTTTATACATATTACAAAATATAAAATATACTTTTGATGACTTTAGGGTTAACATATAGGATTTTATCCCTAATTATTTAAGTAATTATTTCTTTAAAAAAATAATTCTTTAACCTAGAATACCCATTTTTATGTCTTGCTTTGTTCTGCTTGTATATTGCTGTAACTGGTAATTTGTCCATAAATCTTTCCATATTTTCCATACTAACCTACAAAATTGAACATGTCATCATGAATGTCTTAGGTATCCATGCCTAACTTCACATATTTTAATGTTTCCTCTATAAACCACAGTGATCAAAACTCTATATGTTCTGCCAGATAAACTAAGTGATACTTAGTTTTCTAAGTATAACTGCCATAACTAAATCTCTATGATTTTCCCTCTTCACATAGCTCATATGTTTTAGATTAAGGAAAAAATAGGTTTTGAGGGGAGCTGAAACCCCTTACATAAACAAAAGATAAGTGATAAGGATCACTAGGTTTTACAAGGACCTCAAACATGATGTTCGCAAGTAAACAAAAGTCAAATTTTATAGGGACCTGAAACTAGAATAAGTACTAAAAATAGTTCAAACCTAGGTTTTACAAGGACTTAGAACCTAGAGTTAATACAAAAAAAAGATGGAAAAAATAGAAAAAATAGAAGACTAGAACCAGCAACCTGACTAGGGACTAGACACCTGCAAACTAGACCAACAACTAAATTAGATCTTTAATGACCTTAGCTAATTCCTTGCTTGCCTCCATATTACTTTGAAGGATGTTTTCCATAGTAGAACTAGCCACCTCAACAACATATTTCTTCATGCTCTATCTTGTTCTTTTTCTTGAAGCACCCAAAATATTGTCCACAATAACATCAGGAGACATGATCTCCTCATTACTCTTTTCCCCTAAACTGGCGACCACAACATATAAGTTGGACATCACCATCTCTATTTTTTGCTCACTATCTTTAACCAGTTGCCAAAGTTCCATTTCATTCTCTTTTAATTTCTCAGGGATATTTCTAACTTGAATTCTATTTGGGTTCTCTTAATTTTTTCTTGGTCTAGATCTCTTTGGATTTCACCCATTTTTTCTTTAGAATAATTATTTTTCTATAGATCCAGGAGTCCACTTGGAGGGAACATCTACTTTTAGCTCATATGTTTCCATAAATGACAACATAAAGTAGTCTAACCTATCCAAATTTCCAACAATCTCCCCATTTGGCATTTATGGCAACATATGGGAAAATTGGCTAAGTCCGAAAACAAATCTTTTCAAAATTGACCTTTGCAAAATTTCAAAAATTTCAAAATTGCAGATCATTACAAATTTACCAGCTTACCTTGTATCTCCTAATTATACTATAACTCCCCCTTTGATTATAATAATAATTTCTACATTTACTCCCTCTTACTTACACCTTATCTCTTCCTTATACATATATATCTATAACATTTTCCTTATCACTCCCCCTTTGACATCAATGAAAAAGGCACCAAAATTTATATACAAAATCAAAATTGTATTGCCTTCCCTTTATGTAGAGTTTGATATTCTAGAAACATAGTCTATAAAGATAGACGTTAGACTTTCAAACTCTTTTGTCTAGGTGTCATTGACTACCTCTAATATGTTGATAAGCACAAATAAACCATAGGATGCCACCTCTACTGCATTTAGACTAGAATATAATAACCTCTCATAAGATTTCTTCATTGCAAGAAATTCATCAAGATGCTTTTTCACATTGCTTATCTTCAAATTAATATGTTCTCTCAACAAAGAAAACCTCCTTATCACTCTTTCCTTCCTTAATTTAATGATCTCAATTTCGTCATGAATCTGAGCTATAGCTACCTCAAGATCTTCAATCTTCATATTAGGTTGCTGAACTTACTTTCCAAAATATGCAATACATTCATCTTTGTATTTAATCCATAATTTCTATCCTTGATGTGATTGTATGACAGGGTGCATTGTCCATACAATTTCCTTCATTCCTCTAAACATTTTCTAGCTTCCTTGATTCAAGCATCAAGTGTTTGTAAATTATTTCTAACATTGTAATAAAATTTTCTAAGTAAGTAGACATCATGAAAGGTTTGTGCTTTGATTGCTTCTATATTTGGAAAATTTGTAAATTTTGCATCAAAATCTTGAACAACTTTTTCCCTGTCCTGTGGGTCTAGTTCTATCATTCTCACTACTATTGTGTTCTATAACCTATTTGTTGCTTCCAGTAGTGAGCTCTACAAACTCTTTACTTTCTTGTTCTTCTCAATTATCTTGCTAAGTGATGAGGTCAATTCAATTTGATCATCATCATTTGATCTAGTAAGAGTTACTAATGAAAGAGATGTCCTAGAAGAACTAGGTACACTTGTCTTGTTATCTTCCTCCTCCTTTTTCTTCTTTTCTTCTTCCTCCTTTATTTTCACTTCTCATATCTCTCTATCTTCTTCTTCTTTCTTTTCCTTTTCTTCCTCCTTCTTTTTAGCCTCTTCCTCTTTTTTCTTATTTTCTTCTTCCTTTCTCTTTTTCTTTTCTTCTTCCAATTTCTTTCTCTTTTCATATTCTTCCAACTTCTTTTTGTCTTCTTAAATTTCTTTCCTCTTTTAGCTTTTCTTCTAGTTTCTTCCTCCTCTTTGCTTCTTTCTTTCTTTATTCCTCCTCTTCCTTGCTCCTTTTCTCTTCCTCATCTACAGAGGTCGTGTAGCTGACAAAATTGTCAACACTAGATTTCCCATAATCCTTAAAAGGATCTTCTTTTGTATCAAGGGTTTACCTTGTACTGTCCACTTGCATGCTATCAATCACAATGATTACCTGTAGTGTTGACTTTATCATTATTGTATCCTTCCAACCTTGACCACTGTTATTACTACTAGAATTGGTGCTACAGATGTCTTTGGTAAGGTTACTATTCCTACTACAGACTCAAATGGTGATGTCTTCTCTACCACTATAGGGAGTTCTCCCCCTATATCCTTTCTTGCTTGATCAAAACTAGGTGTAAAGGTCACAGACTTAACAATTACTTGTTTAGTTTCCTAGTTGATCTCTTCATAGTCTCCAACCATCAATAATATTGCTTTTCTCTTATTCCTCAAAAGGGTTTCAATACCCTTCATAATTCTTTCAAGGTCTTCATCGATGTTTACCTGGGACAAATTCCTTATCCAATTTTCTCTATTTCCCCTATCCTCATCAGCTACCCTTCTCTTTCTATTGATCAGTCTACTATACACATATTTTGGTATCTACTTCCAAATATCCTTAATTTTTTTTTTTGTCAAATCATTTGTCTCACATGTGCATTCTCCAACTATAATCTATCCATGTTGTTATACAAATCAAAAAACTTATTTAACTATACAATGTTACTATTGTCTATAATTGCAAAATTTAACGTTTCAACCTTTGGTTTCCAAGGTCTTTTTCTAGATGATTTTCCTTCTCTACTTGTGTTACCTCTATCTCTTCTTCCTCAGATTCATTAGATTCAACTAATTGTAGGGTTTTCCTCCTTTTACCTAGTCTACTTAACATTTCTTTTTTCCTTTTCTTTTAAGGGGACTCTACTTGCTCTTTCTTAACATTAGTTAACCTCATAGACCTCTTGGTGCTAGGCAGGGTATAGTTTGAATTTTTGTGATGCTAACTTCTTCTTTGTCTTTTCCTTTCTTTGATGGAGTTAAAAACTTTGGTTGCACTTGTATTACTGCTACATAGGGTACACTTTTTTATGGTCCAACTACCATGACACCTTGTGATAATCAAATATCAATTTATAGTGGTTTAGCCATTAATAACTTAGTTTGACCACTTTCTCACATCTCCATAGAAATTCCCATTTCTTTTTTGTGTTCTTCTCTTGTCATACTGGATTCTTTCAAGATTGCATCAATATTTTTCTCTACTTTCTTCATGATTTCCTTGCTGTGAAGTTCACTATGAACATCCTTAACTTTCTCCTCATAGCTGCCCCACCTAGGACACCCCTTGTCTCTTTCAAACTACAAGATTATCTTTGCATATCTTTCTATTAGTTTCTCAATCATTTCATATCCCATAGGGTCAATAAATTTGACTCTAGGTTTAACTACTTCCATACAAGATTAGTTTCTATCATAAAGGAAATGTCATTCTTGTAATTTTCAACCAACGATGGTGGGATTCTAAACTTGTGTTTCATGGCTGATTGAAAATTTTTCATCATCCTTGTAATATCATTTGTCATTTTCTCCTCTGATTGCTTCCTATAGTAATGGGTTATCATGCTCATAGTTCACTTATCACTATCCCATTCATGATGAGGCATACTAGGGAAACTTTTGATCACTTGGAAGAATAGATGCATTAACAATGATTCAAATATGAATGCTAAATTCTTTGTCTTCTTCACTCTATCTATGTTATCCAATAATTTTTGCCTCACAATTTCACACATATTGACCTTTTCTCTCTTCACAATCATCAAGTAAGTTGCATGGATGAATCCACTAGACATTGAATTTAATCTAGAACTATAATTCATCTTGTATCCAATGATTTTTTTTAATAAGCCTTACCTCTATTTTGGTTATCACATCTAATCTCATGTTTCTACCATCAGATTTAGTCTTGAGTTAGTCTCAACCAATTTCTTTACATTCTTTTCATTTACTAGATTACAACCTTCATTTCTTAAACTAGTAAGCTTGTGGATCAACTCATTATCAATCATAACAAGGATGTCACCTAACCAAAATAGATCCTCATAAATTCTACTTAGAATGGTTATGCTCCACTCATGATTATCAAATTCCATGTAAAATATATACTTGACTAAGTTCAAATCATTTAGATGTTCAAACCCTTTTTTCATACACAAATCACTATTACAAACTAGGTCTAAATCCTTATGAATGTAAAAATTTGCTCTCACCAATGCTCTCAAATTTGCAATGAATGTACACTCTAATATCCATGACATGTAATACATTATGGGGAACTTGTGAAAAGGTTCTTAGGGGATCATCTTCCAAAGAAACATATGGGAGTTTCTTAAACTTATATCTAGGCCTCTCACTAACATCACATACTATGGGATTTCCATTTTCAAATCAATACTTCAAATAACGACTACACACATGATAAATATCTTATTTTTGTAGAACTAGGGTTTTCTTTGGTTTTCTAGTCACTTTCTCAACTACATCATCTACATGTCCAATTCTGATATCCAACATGCATAATTCCTTAGTATATTCGTTCACACATATGTCCTTTTTATAGCGAGAAAGATCTTTTTCATCTTTCCAATCATGTCCATCCATGTCTTGATCTTTTCCTTTCCCTTCTTCTATCTCCCAGTTTACAAATGATTCCACCAAAGTGAAGTATGACCCTTCAACTTTGTGACAACTATCTTAACCTTCTTATTATTAGGAGTGCCTTCACACTCAAGGTATTTATCCATCTTAACAATCCAATGCAATACAACATTTTTCTCAATTCTTCCATCATAGAAAACAACTTCAATAATAGCTATATCATTTTCCCTAGACAAAACTCTCAAAATTTTCCTCATCTTGTTCAACCTCAGGTTTAGGATTAGGATTCAGTGATGCCTCTTCATCATCACTAAGATCTTCAAGATGTAAACCTCTTCTCTACGTTGTCTCAAAAACTTCAAGTCTCACTGATATCTACCTCAATATGTCCATAATAACATCTTCCTCTACCACAAACCATCTTGACAATTGTTCCTCCAAGACCGTAACCTTTTGCAAGTTATAGGTTAGATTTAGATCTACCACCCTATAACCAAATTAAATAAGGTTCTCCACCATCCAAGCCTCAAAAAAGAACTCACTTTGATACTTCTTGAAATAGGGATTAAGGGAAAACCTTGGGAACATTTAGAATAAACTCACCTTAACTTATCACCACCTCCCTAATCAGAGTTACACATGGAATCTTATGCACAAAATCATTGAAACCACTAAAATCACATATAAAGGAACCACAACATGCTTGACTGTGATGCCTTCCAAGTTGTAGCCAAATACAAATAAATTTATGAAATTAGAGTCTTAGATACATCCTCTATCCTCTAACTCTCTAATCATCATCCTTTAAATCATGCTTTTCTAAATCTAACCAACCTTATTTTATAGCTATCTAAGACACAAGTTAGCTAGTCAAGCATTTAATTACAATATAGTTCTAGACTTGGAAGAGTGGTCCAAAATCCATGTAAGAAACAACATGAAATCATGCATAGTTAAAGGTAGGTCCACATGTATGTTAGGAGTAATCTCTTAACTATGCAAGATGCCACACAATCAATAAAACCCACACCAATAAAAAAAGCATGCTTTGCTCAATGAAAAATAGAAGGAAACATGAACCACAAAGAATAGCATAGAACTCAAGAAATATAGAACATTAGAACTTGCACACTTATAGGAAATAGATCTAAGATAGGTCCTTGACATGTTGACAACTACACACAACATGAAAACAAAAGCAACAATGACTACTTTGTAAACAACAGACTGGAATAGAAAATAAGAAATATTTTTGGTTGAAGACCTAAGATTCTCCTACATCATCTATGTATTATATTATTTGTCATTGATGTCAAATAATTGACATATTATTTCATGTTGTTACTATATCATTAGAAAGTTTATTGTTTGAAGGTACCAAGAAATAATAGGGAATCACCTTATCACATAATAGCTGGAATGGTAAATGGAAACATTTTTTAGTGATAGGTTATCTTATTAGGTTATTAAAGACAAGAATATTATCGATGAACTTATTCTTTATCAGTAGCACTGGAAAGATAATTCAAGTATTAGGTTAAGTGTTATAGGATTTTTTGAGAAGTTTCTAAAAGGATGAAGAGATGTCTTCATGATGATAAGATCTAGGTTTAGGGTTTGCAAAAGCATAAAAAAATGAGGAAATAGAGAAGAGAGAGGAAAATAGAATAGCAAATGGAAAGGGGAACAAAACTATCAGAGCAAAGGAAGAAGAAAGAGGAACAATGAGTGGTATGTTGTTATGTTGATGAGCTTCATTGGATCTGATATGTTTTTTGGAAAGATTCCTTAGCCATGGAACATGACACAATTGTGTATATAAGGTGACTTGAGAACCTCCTCCACATCCAACAATGGAATGAAAGAAACATGCATTAGAAAAATGCAGATCAACACCAGTTGGGTTGGAGACAATTGATCATATAAAGTTGGATAAATAGGTGGCCATGGCATAAACCATGCCCAGATATCCAAAGATTGGTTTTCCTAAAAAAGTCTATACAATATGACTAATGATACTAAATCTAGGCATAATCAAAATATATACATCTAGATGGCTGAAGAACTAAGGGGGATGCTGGTAAAAGATTAGGTCTCCCCCTCTAATAGGATTAAAAAAGGTTGTATTAAAGCTTCAATTGGTTAATGACATTCCTGCCACCCACCAACTTATTCTATTGATAGGGGTAGCCCCGACCCCACGGTGATTAGTAGGCCATAGAATAATCTATTTATGCCAGAAGGGGGCCCTACAATAATCTATTTAGGGGCATATTATTGTAGGGGAGGTGTAACATATTGAAACCCAGGCATAACATAGGTATATTGAAAGCTAGGCATAACTTGGAGCAACAGTATACTTCTCAACTCCACCACATGATGCAAGGAGTGCCCTTTTCCTGAGGGCCATAAAATAGTAGGGGTCAAGGATTCTAGTGGTGGATGGGAGGATATAGATGGAGGGAGGGGACTATAATGAGAATTCTATAGGGTAGGCCCCTACAACATAATCTACCTCCCGACTTCTAGACTAACCTTACTTTCATTTCATCTACACTGCCCTTTATTAGATTATTCCCGACTAATAATTTGCAATAATCAATAATATTTTGTGGGCTTCATATTATTGTAGGGGCCTACCTTTCTAAGGGCTAGGTGGGCCCGACCAATAATCTATTTAGGGGCCTAGCCTACAAGGGTAGGGGCCATTTCACCCTCCTTGCAAATTCACAGGAAATCCCTTACCCAACCAATAATATTCCCTTAAAATAGTATGGGGTAGGGGGCAATCCTACATCTATATGAATTGGAAATAGCCCTACTATTTTAGGGGCACCCTTATTTCAATTGCACCAGCTCGTAGGGGCTATGGAAGCATTGCATTTGCATTGCCCCCCAAGCCCCTCTCTATGTAATTGAGGGTTCAAAGGTAATAATATAGAAGGGGGCCTACTATTTAGAAGGGTAAGGGGCTCCTGCACACACCAACACCAAGTTGATATTCTATATATAAGGAATTTTCATCCCCTTTACAAATAATAGGGGCTCTCAATCGAACACATCACGAGCAACAACCATCTAATTACCAAGGAAAACAAATGTCACAATACTAGAAGATCACCAATTCATGCCAAAAAATTGTAGATCATCCATATTTCCTTTCTTGCCACACATGTCATCAATTTGTCTTTCATGCATGTACCATATTTCCTAGTTCACACTCCCACTGTGAATAATCCCCCATGATAAAAAATACCAATTTCTTTATCTCATCAATAAATCAGATCATTATTATTTCTATTATGCTCTCACCATTATAGTAGTCTAAATCCCTTGGAAGGGCGACCTTAATCGGTCTATTGTAAAGCCTCTAACAAGGTGACATTCTTAAATTAGAGTGTTAAAATTATTTAACAAGGTTACTCCTAGTAGAGTAAAGATCCTAATAGATCTAGCAAGAAATCCTGCAACAAGGTACACTTAATAGTATTTTGTAACCCTTAATTGAGAAATCTCCTAATAGCTCACACTGCAGAAGAATACTATATTTTGTGGGCACCATTCATACACCATAGTTTTCACATGATTGGGTTTCCACGAGATGAATTTTGGTGTTACAATTGTTTGATGTTTATACTATTTGTTTTGGGTTTACTATTTATTTAACCGATAACAACACTATAGGTATAACTAGACCTTATCAGTAAACTATGAATAAGCTAAAGTAAAAAGTTGAATTTGGTGATTACTAATTCACCCCCCCTTTTAGTAATCAATCCTATACTTACATTATATTTTTTCCATTTTAAAAATCTTGCTATAAAATGTATGAATGTTGTAATGTTTCAAGTTTATTTACATGTTACCTTCATTTTACTAAAACTCAGTAACAACTAAGTTAATGTTTGATAATAACCAAGTCATATTACCATCAACCAGTTATAAAGGAACCGTGAATGAATAGTTTAGAGTAAAGTGATTGAGTGAGTGAAATAATAAGTTAGGTAAATAAATTGAGTGATTTATTGTGATGTTTATGAATTTTTTTTGGTTTTAAAATTGTAAGAACAAATATTAGGATAACTGATTCACCCCCCACCTCCTCTTAGTTATCTAACAATTGGTATCAGAGAACAGTGCTGGGAAAAATAAGTTTAATGGAACTTGAGATAAAGATCAAAGATTTATAAGAGAGAGGTACCAAGATTGAACAAAGAGAACTTAACATCATGGAAAGATAGAATAAAGTTTCATCTACCTAAAATTGGAGATAATATAAAAAATTTATTGGAACATGAATATTCTACCCCTACTAGTCCTATGACTATGGAGAAAATCAATGAAAAGAGGAATCACAATAGCCCATAATGCAGTGCAAGGTAGGAGAGTCCACAAGGGAGATGTTCTAGCCCCCCAAAAAAATCACATAGTAGAATATAAATAATAATATAGAGATTTAGATTCAAATAAAACCAATTCTCATAATAGAATTATAATATTTACATCCAATATGCCTGACTATAAGGACTTTTAGGTTACGAAGAAATACATCAAGAATTGCAATAATTATTCTGCAAGATCTCGCAAGATCCAATCATCTAGCTAGTCCAAAAACAAAATCTAGTTGAGAACTCCAAGAAGAATCTAAACTTGTGCTCTCAAACCACCAAGAAACCTTCGTATTTTCCAAGCCACACTTATCTACTAGCTTTGCTAAAATTTGTTCCTTTTAGTTACTCCATATTGAAATCCATCATTAATAATGACTTTATCCATCACAAGACCCCTTACTTATACTAAATAAAGCCAAATGTCAACCTAAAAATTTATATTAAAATAAACCCTCAAGCCACAAGTCAGCTTGGCAATAGACATTAAATACATGAAATAACTAAATACTTTTGATAGGCCCGAAGGTTATAATGCACAACTAACTCAAATGAAAACATAAGAGTATCAGTCCTTTGAAATAGGTCCATGTACTATCTAAAAATCCAAATCTAAGAGTGCACAAGCCAACTCTATTAGATCAAAGCTCACAAATATAATCTCCAAGTACTGCCAGTAAATTAGGAACATGCAACCAATAGTCAAAAAAATGGCTCTAACTCCAAGATGATAACTCCAAACTCTATACACACTTAGGAAAAGGTTCCCAAATATGTCTCAAACATATCTTGAATTATGAAAAGCATAAATCTACAATTGTGATCTTGAAGCTCCTACATATATTATTGCAGACTTCCCTAGGTTGCTCTTACATTAGCCTGATTATTGAGATTACTTCTGTACTCAATGATGTTGAGTTTGATGATATCAAGGATTATATTATGGCCAAATAGATGTGGGATAAATCAACACTTGTACATGAAGGAGATGATAATTTAAGGAGATCTAAAGCTGAAAATATTAGAGGAAAGTATGATGGCATGAGAATAAAAGAAGGTGGAATGCTTCATAATATGTAAACTAAATCAAGGAAGTTGTGAGCACAATCAAAGTTTTGGAGGAGATAAAAATGATTCTAAAATTGTAAGTAAATTTCTTAGGACTCTTCTTCCTACTTATGCTATCAATGTTTTGGCAATTCAAGAAGTGAGAGCTATGTCTAGTAATGTCTCCTACACTTGATATTTTAGTTGGTCAGTTGACTCCATTTAAATTGAATAATTATAAAAATAATATGGTCACAATAGAAATACTATTAAATATTCACTAACTATTGGAAGTTCCAAGAAAGAAAAGAAAAATAAGGAAGAAAGTGAATCTGAGTCTGAGGATGATTTGGATGAACTTGAAGCATTGCTTACAAGAAGGTTGTTAAGAGGTAAAGATAAATACCAAAGTAAACTACCCTTGGTTTATTTCAAATGTAATGAGGTTGGTCACTTTGCTGCTAAATATCCTAACAAAAGTAAGAATGAAAAAAATGACAAGAAATATTTTAAGTATAGAAAGAACATGGATTACAAAGACAAAGGGAAGAAATCATGCTACATTTCTGAATAAGAGAACACCAAGTCCAATACTAATGAAGAAAAGGAAGTGTTTGAGAATGTGTATGTTGCAATCATGAAAGATCACATTGGAGAAAGGTATGAAAGTGAAACTGTCCTTATATCAAATATTAGCAATAATGATTCATGGATTATAGATCGTAGATGTTCACATCACATGACTAGTGATCTAAGTCAGTTTGATAAGTTTGAAGAAATTGATGATGGTTGAATTGTTAAGCTAGGTAATGATGTCCTGTGTCTAGTAAAAGGTAAATGATCACTAATTTTGAATGATAAGATCAGATGTGATGATTCATATTGGGTACAAGGAATACAGTATAATCTTTTGAGTGTTGCACTATTGAATTCAAGTTACAAGCTAGAGGTTTAGAATCGAAAGGTCAATATATTTGATAATGAAGGTAATCTAATTAGAACTAGAATGCAAACAAAAGGTAACTTATTATATCTTGATCCTACTATTGAGACATGTTTATTTTCCAAAGTTGAGGATGTATGGTTATGGCATAAAAGGTTGCATCATGCAAACTTTAAGAACATGGTGAAAGTCAGTAGAAAGAAAAGAGTAAGAGGCTTATCAAATCCACAAAAACCAGAGATACTAGGTGTAAAGAATGTAATCTTGGTAAAATGAAAAAATCTAAAATTTCAAGCAAAAAAAATACTTCAAATGATATCATGAAATTGGTGCATATTGATCTATGTGGTCCAATAGGTGTTGACAGTTACTATGGTGACATATATTTCATATTATTTGTTGATCATTGTTGATTTTAATAGGATCAGTGTAGATGTAATTGAATTGCCTTCTTGGTATATATATTCTTTCCAAAGACAAAGACAATGATCTTATATTTATATTAGAGAAAGGATCAAGATTAGACATGTCCTAGAAAGGGACATGTCAATTCATTAACATAACAATAATTATATATATCATTGTATTAAATTTTCTATTATAATAACAATATGTAATTTCTCACATTATACACACACACACACACACAAACATATCACATAATAATAAATTTGTATCTCAAATATAAAAAGTATATCTGAATTATATATCATATATAATCATATATATTCATAGGCTTATCCGACTGAAGCTATCAAACATCAACACTCCCTCTTAGCTAGGGAGGATAAACACAAGACATATATTACACCATTGGTAAAATTAGGCATGCCAAATTTTAAGGATATCTTTGATCAAAAGATATTCACCATTTTGATATCACATTCGATATCATGAGTATTTTCCTTTAGAATATATGATATTCATCGAATACTTTGAGTAATGGTCATTAGAATATCAACACTTGATACTCACCATGTACTCAATAAGGTAATGGTCTACAAAATATCAACATATGATATTCACCATTTTGATAGTACATTTGAGTATTGGTCTACAAAATATCAATATATGATATTCACCATATATTCTTTGAGTAATGGTCTTCGGAATGAGATGTAAGATGTTCACCAATTACTTTGAGTAATGGCCTCTAGAACATCAAGTTGTATGATATTAACCATGTACTATATGTAATGGCCTATAGAACATTAATTTGCATAACATTCACCATATACTCAAAAAGTGTTTATAAGGTATGTGCTCACACATTCTCATAATGCTTACCATATAAAAATCCATCATGCAAGGTATAATTTATCATGATCTAGATAGACATCATAAGATATCCATCATAATAGAACATTAAGTTAGTGTAATATCATCACCTTTCAATAAATTTTGCAAATACAAGTGATAAAATTTGGAAGTCATCACTTCCTCATGATATATATAGGGGGCAAGCTGATTAAAATTGCATAGTTGCAAGATAGATTCATGAATTACAATCCTCTTGACTACTACAATTTATTGATAACTGAAGGATCCATCTCAACATGGTTTAATCCCTCTAAATCAATATGATTGAGATCACCAAATGTTGACTATATCATATTATCTATCTGCTTTGTCTCTTTCAAGGTTGCCTCTAATGAAATGTCATGCTCCCTCTGAATCTCAAGAACATTCTCAAAGAGAAAGATCAAGGCATATAATTCTTACAACATGCATAGAATTACAGATAAGAGGTTAACCAGAAAAAGAAGAAGAAAAAATAGTAAAAATATTTATCTCATATAGTCAAAGAATGATGTTAGAATGGTGAAATACCTTCTTTTTAGATTTGAAATACCATGTTGATTTTAATAGGATCATTTTAGATGTAATTGAATTTCCTTCTTTGTATATATATTCTTTCGAAAGACAGTGAGCTTATATTTATATTAGAGAAAGGTTCAAGAGTAGACATGTCCCATGAAGGGACATGCCTATTAATTAACGTAATGATAAATTTTTTTTAAAAAAAAAAAAAAATAAAAAAAAAATAAAAATAAAAATATCATTGTATTAAATTCTCTAATATTATAACAATATGTAATTTCTCACATTATATATATCACATAATAATAAACCCATATCTCAAATACAAGAGGATCTGTTGTTTGGAATGGTTTTTTAAAAGCTAGGGACCTAGCTAATTCTAAAGTTATTGGAAACTGGGAATTGGGGAGGATATCCAGTTCTAGTTTGATAGCTGGCTCATTCAGGCCCCCCTTATGAACAACCCCATCTATGAGGTTTGGATGAATGATTGCATCAACCATTTTGGGTAGAAAGTTAGTAATTATAGGAATGACCAGGGATGGATAGACCTTTCCATCATCTCTAAAGATCTTAACCCTATTATGATAATGCTTAACTCTATGGCCCTAAATAACAATAGGGACAAGTTTTTCTAGGGAGATAATGCCAATGGGCAATATATTGCCGCCTCTAGGTATTCAGCCCTTTGGAGATTAAAAGAGATTCCTCCTTCATTGAGGGCTTGGATTCCTGGCCTCATTCCAAAAATTAATATGTTCTATTGGCTGGCTCTACAAGAAAAAATCCTTACCTAGGATAACCTCATAAAAAGAGGTCATATTATGCCTAGTAGATGTGAGTTATGTAAAGATCAAATGGAGACTGGCAATCATTTGTTCATTCATTGCTCTTTCTCCAGGGAGGTTTGGGTTTCCCTCACCCAGGACTTAGGATTCAGTTGGTGTGTGCCTTTTAACCTCCTGGATCTCTTTTTTCAATGGAAGTGTATGTTCAATGGGTCTCAACTTCAGGAATTAAGTTCCTAGATCCTGCCTCATTTCTATTGGAGCATATAGAAGGAGAGAAATAATAGAATCTTCAAAGATAAAGAGGAGCTAGCTAAAGTGATAGGAAAGAATTTTTTTGCAAACATAAAGGAAAACTATTGAGTAAGGAAAGGGGGAGATATTGAATTAGGTGGTAGAAAAAAAGAGAAGGCAAAATGTAATCAGGTTGTAATCATTGGATTGTAATAAGATCGGACTTGCTGTTTGGTGGATGTAGCTCAGGGATTGGGTGAACCACATTAAATCTTGGTGCCTTGTGTTCATTTCTGTGTGTTCTATTATTTTCTGTTATTGGTTATATTTGCATGTAGTTTTTATTTCTATCCGTGGTTTATCCTAACAAGTGGTATCAATATCCATGCTCATGCATAAAACTGTCAAATTTCAGATTGTTGTGTTTATTTTAAGAGGTTGGATGATGATAGCTACATTATTTTATGTTTATATGTTGATGATATGCTTGTAGCTAGGTCTAACATGGATCATATTAAGGGGCTGAAACGCCAATTAGCACATGCATTTGCTATGAAGGATTTGGGGGCAGCAAAAAAAATCCTTGGTATGAAGATTTGCAGAGATAGGAAGAACATAACATTGACGCTATCTCAAGCTGATTATGTTGAGAAGGTGTTGCAACGTTTCTCTATGGAGAATGCTAAAGCTGTCAGCACACCTTTACCTAGTCATTTGAAATTGACTAAGGAGATGTGTCCCAAGACACAGGAAGAGGAGGATAAGATGTCCAAGGTACCCTATGCTTCAGCTGTAGGAAGTTTGATGTATGCTATGGTATGCACTAGGCTAGATATTGCACATGCAGTGGGAGTCGTTAGCACGTATATGAGTCATCCAAGATTTGAGCATTGGAATGCTGTCAAGTGGATTCTCAGATATTTGAGAGGAACATCCAATAAGTGTTTACACTTTGGGGGCTCTACTGCTGATTTACAGGGCTATGTTGACTTAGATTTGGCTGGGGATATTGATACCAGGCAGAGTACTACAGGTTATGTCTTTACTGTTGGTGGGGCAGCCATGAGCTGGGTTTCTAGGTTATATAAGATTAATGCTCTCTCCACTACAGAGGCAGAGTATGTTGCTGCTACAGAGGCAGCCAAAGAGATGATATGGCTTCAGTTCTTCTTGGAAGAATTGGGACATCCTCAGAAGGATAATTATTTGTTCACAGATAGTCAGAGTGCCATTCATCTTGCTAAGAATTCAGCTCTGCATTCTAAGACCAAACACATACAGTTGCGGTACCATTTCATTCGGTCAGTTTTGGAGGATGGACAGTTAAAGCTGGAGAAGATACATACCAATGAAAATCCAGCAGATATGTTGACAAAGGTTGTAACAAGGGAGAAGCTGAACTTCTCTTCAGCTTCAGTTGGTCTTTTAGACTAAACATGAATAAAAGAACAGTAGAGTCCAGGATGGTTTGATCCAGTGGGAGCCCCATGTGGTAGTGGTATTGGTATAGGATCAGTCTCCAAGTGGGAGATTGTTGTTTAGTGTGGAGCCTGATCAGTCCCCAAGTGAGAGATTTTTAGATTGTGGTGACTGATCAGGAAAGTACTATACATACTTCATAAATAGTAGCCGACATATTATGGCTGACATATGGCCGACATGTTATAACTCTAAAGCGGTTTAATAATTGTATAAAAGGGCTTAGGGTTGGGTATTTTTCATAATGTTGTGATACAAAATTGGTTCTTGCGGCGGTATTGAGCTGTAAGGGATTACAGATTGTAATCAAGTTGTAATCACTGGATTGTAATAAGATCGGACTTGCTATTTGGTGGACGTAGCCCAGGGATTGGGTGAACCACGTTAAATCTTGGTGCCTTGTGTTCATTTCTATGTGTTCTATTATTTTTTGTTATTGGTTATATTTGCATGTAGTTTTTATTTCTGTTCGTGATTTATCCTAACCCAAAAGACAGAAAGATGAAAAGACAGAAAGATGAAAGACAGAAAGATGAAAAGACAGGAAGCCAAATGGCTTCTCCCCCTGAAAGGATGGCATAAAGCCAACTTTGATGGAGCATCCAAGGGAAATCCTAGCTCTTTGGGAAGTGGAGGCATAATAAGGAATGAAAATGGAGATGGGATTGCCAGCTTTTTCCCTCTCGCTAGGTTATCAAACCAACCACTTTGCAGAAGTGAATGTTGTGTGTAATGCTGTCAAATAGGCTTTTGAAATTGGAGTAACTAATCATTGGCTTGAAGGGGATTCAAACAACATAATAAAATGTATTAATGGAAACTCTTAGCCATCATGGTCAATTGTGAATCTTATTGATGAGACCCGTGAGACTCTTGCCAAATTCAGTAGAGTCCATGTCACTCATATTTTTTGGGAAGCTAACCCGATCACTGACAAGTTTGCAAATATTGGGGTCGACACAAGCCAAATTATGACATGACATCCTGAAAATACTTTGTCGATGGATGTTAAAAGCTTGATCAATCTGGACAAGATCCAAGGAAGTATAGAGAAGATCAACTTGTAGTTATGAGTATGAATGGATTAAGGGGAAAGGTTACTTCCCAAAAAGTTAGCATGGGAAATTCTAATTGCTGCAATTTATTATAGACTAGTCGACACACATTTTTGGTCATTTATTACATTTACAATAGGAGCAACATAAGGGTTAATTCTTTCTACATTTTGCTTAGTCACAGAGGATCCAATCTGTTGCAGTGCGAGGTGCATATGAGAATTGAGGGTGTGTAGAGTGCAGATATGGTTGGAAAAAGGTGTAGAAAGGAGCCAATGGGTGAAATTGAGAAATGGAAGAGCAGGGACAAAGTTTGGGAGTAGCTAGATCTGGGCGAGATTACCAGATACATAACAAAATTGCATGGCTTTGATCAGGAGGTGACCAATAGTATGAGTGGTTCATGGAAGGATGGTAGAGTGAAGGTGAATGGGGTTTCTTTCATGATCATTGAGGAGGTGATTTCAACCATTGTTGAAATCCTGATTGAGGGTTTTAAAATTTTCAGGGACAAGAAGCTCTCAGCTAATGCTATGCAGGATTTTGTTAAGGATAAGAAGGAACTGAAATCCTTGAAGAAGATTGACACGTACTATGTTCTTGACACCATGAAGAAACTATGGAGGTATGTTCTGAGAGCTGTTATAGAGTATATTACTTTGGACCCTAGGTTTGATAGGGCTTGTACCCACCACTTTGTTCTTTTGAATCATTTTCAGTGCAACTGTAAAATTTCTTTTCCTTTTTACTTGTTAACTTCTTTGAGCAAGGTGGTGGTTAGCTTCAAAAAGAAGCCCTCTGATAACCTTGTGTTGCATGAGGGGCTCTTGTTGCTTATTTATGAGAATTTTAAGGCTCATACTATAAGCAAAGACCCCCCTCAGACTGAGAATGTGACCTCTAGTAGCTCTAGCTACTCTTCAGACTTGGATGACATTCAGAGCTTTAGCTTTGAGGATGACATGATTTCATCCGTTGATAAAAAAACCACCCATTAAGTCAAGAACTTGCCTTCCTCCATCACCCCCAACAAAAAAAGTGCTAGGTATCATGGGTAGAAGCATCTTATGAAAGATGTGAAGGATGACAGTGATGAGGAGGAGGATGTGGAGATGAAAGAGGAGGAAATGGAGACATAGGAGGAAATTAAGGAGGATCAGGGAGGGAAGAAATGCAAGAGGGAGGGTCTGGAGGATGAGATTATGCAGCAAGATTGGGACATGTCTTTGCTACCTCTTTCACCTATCCATATTCATGCACAACCTAAGGAAAAAAACTTGAATTTTGAGATCGAGGGTGGGGAGGTGTAGGTAAATAATAGGAGGAAAGCTTGGAAAAAATTTAAAGTCAAGACCTCAAAAATGGGCATTTTTAGAGAGGCCATGATCCCACAGGTCCTTGTGGATAACCAAGAAGGGATTAGGCTTGAAGAACTCATTAACCCAGCTATTGTGGCTATTTTGGACAAAGCTAGGGAAACCAAACTAAATCTCTTGAACAATTCCCATAATAACATGATTGATAACTTCAAATCAATCAAGTGGCTTTTCCATGAGCTGGAGGAGGTCAAAGAGTAGGTGGGTCATATGGAGAATAACAGGAATGGAGTAGACTCTTATAAAAGAGATTACAATGGTGAGAGGCTTAGTCTTGCAGAGTGAAGGATCAACACTCTCAAAATCTACAATCATAATCTCTCGAATCAAATGATTTCGATGCTAAGCTCCATTAATAGCAACATCATATTCTTAATGGGCTGGATCAAAGACAGAGTTATGAAGGATGATGAGGATGGAAAAGCCAAGGAAGAAGCTAGAATGGGGGTCGACACCACAAAGGACAACATCAACAATGGTGAGGACCAGGAGCGTCAAAGGGTGCTCCAACAAGAGGCGGAGGAGAACAAGATGGCCTATGAGGTAGCTCAGGTCATGCAAGACCTGGAGAGAAAGAATGAGGACTAATCCTCTTCCTATTCTTTTGTTTCTTTCTATGCCTTTTTTTGGCTTTTTGTAAGGGCTTTTTCCCTTGTCATTTCATGCTATTTCTGTCCCTGGCCTTTTCTTTGGTTTTTGTCTATCGGCTAGGCCTTGTGCTTATTTTTAGCCTTTGAAATGGAACTTTTTTGGCTGGGCTTTTCATGCTTACTATCAGCCTTGTTAATGTTTTAACTCTTGGGTTTTAGGGTCCCTATAAAACCTATTTATCTAATAAAAAAATGCATATATGAATTATATATCATATATATATTCATAGGTTTATTCGATTGAAGCTACCAAACATCAACAATAATTACTCTAGAATAATGATTGTTATGTCCATGAAGGTGAAATCATTTGACGGATACAATTAATTAATTGTGTTTTGTTTTTGATGTTACAAAAATGTCATATTAGTTTTAGCCAATTCTTGCCAAGCTCACTCAGGTAGTGAAGACAATTTTTTATGTCTACCGAGCATTCCTAAGCTTGCCAACTTCAAAAGTTACTGTCTATCGAGTTCACTTGGGAATCAAAGAAAAGTACATTGAAGATGAGTGTTAACTGAGATCACTTGGTTAATAAAGGAAAGTTTGATGGAACCAGTGTTGACTGAGCTCACTCAGATGCCAAAATATTTTTGCAAGTTTTTAGTGTTAACTGAGATTCTATTGGTTAACAAAGGAAATTGTTTTTGAGTTAGTATCTACTGAGTAGGATCGACTAATGAAGGATTTTATAATTTTGGTATATTAAGCTTAATTGATTCATCTATTGGTTCTAGCCAATTGAGGTGATGAATATTGTTTATTCTAAGTTATATTTGAGTCAACTTGACAATATGGATGATATAAGTATAAGGTCAAGTTGTGAATGTTAAGTGTGTATGTGAGTGAAGAATAAGAAAGAGCCTGAGTGAACTGAAGATTTAATGCTGAGTAGAGGAAGTGAAGGATAGGAATAATATCTATGGAGGAGATGACAATGTAAAAAGAGCCAAAGCAGAAAGCCTCAGAGGATAGTTTGATCAGATGAGAATGAGAGAAGATGAAAACATTGAAAAATATGTGAAAGAGTCAAGGCCAGTGTAAGTGTAATCAAAGCATCTGGAGGAGACATCAAGGAGGAGACTGCTGTAAGTAAAATTCTTAGAACTCTTCTTCCTATTTATGCTATTAGAATATTTTCTATTCAAGAGATGCGATGTGATCCAAATTGTAAAATGTCATTGGATGCTCTAGTTGGAAGATCGATAGCTTTTGAGTTAGATAATTTTGATAACTATGTTCCTCCTTCAAAAAATATCAAGTTTGCATTTGAAGCTAAGCTTTCACTCAAGAAAAAGTGCAAAAGTCAAAATCCAGTCAATCAAGAAGTAAAGAATATGGTACATTACAAGAAAGTTTAGATAGTGATCTTGAAGTTGTTGAAGCCCTACTTGCAAAATAATATTCAAAAGGTAGAGGAAAATACAAAGGTAAAGTTCCTTTGATTTTCTTTTCTTATGAAGAAGTTGGTCACATTGCTGCTAGGTGTCCAAACAAAGAAAACAAAGATGAAAAAAAAAGTCATAAATGCAAAGGCAAGAAGGATTTCAAGAACTACAAGAACCATAAGGACAAAGGTAAGAAATCTTGTTTTATGGCTAAAGATTTTGATAATAGTAAAGATGAAATGGTATATATTGCCATCAAGGATGAGTCTAATGATGAAGGAGATAAGATGACACTTATCTCTCATGTTAGCAAAAATGATACATGGATTATTAATAGTGGTTGTTCACAACATATGACTAGAGATAAAACAAAATTTGAAAATATGGAACCATATGATGGAGCTAGTGTGAGATTTGAAAACAATGAGCCTTATTGCATTTAAGGTAAAGGGCATATCTCATTGACCAATGAACTTGTATGTAACAAGTCGTATTGGGTTGAAGGACTAAAGCATAATCTACTGGGTGTGGCACAGTTGAACAATAGTGGATTCAAGGTAGAATTCATATGAGGCAAGGCCAAACTACTAGATGGTAAAGGAAATCTGTTTGGATCTGGCAAACAAACTAAATGTAATCTATTTTATCTTGATGTTGGTGAAAATTCATGTTTTATTGCTCAAGTAGAGGAAAGTTGGTTATGGCAAAAAAAGGCTTTGTCATGTAAAATTTGATAATCTAATTAAGATTAGCAAACATAAGAGAGTAAGAGGTCTCCCTAGTTTGAAGAAACTTGACATGAGTCTATGCAAGAATTTCCAAGTTGGTAAGATGGGAAAGACTAGTTTCAAAAGCAAAAACTATCAATCTAAAGAAGTCTTAGAGATTGTTCATATTGACTTATGTAGTCCTATTGGAATAGAGAGTTATAGTGGAGAAAAGTTTTTCATTCTTTTTGTTCATGAATACTCTAGAATAATGATTCTAATGTACCTAAAAGAAAAATTAGAAGCTTTACAAAAGTTCAAGTGGTATCTGGCAAGAGTAGAAAAAGAAATTGGACAAAGTTTGAAATGTTTAAGATCAAACAGAGGTGGTGAGTTCATCTCCAATGAATTCAATAATTTCTACATTGAAAGAGGAATTAAAAGACAAGTATCAACTCCTAGTACACCACAACAGAATGGTATATCTGAAAGAAGGAATAGATCTATCATGGATTGTGCAAGAACATTGCTTATTAAAAAGAATATTGCTCTCAAATATTGGAAGGAAGCTATCAGCATTATAGTTCATACCTTGAACAAAGTATAGTTAAAGAAAGACTCACATCAAACTCCTTATGAACTATGGTATGGCTACAAACCTAATGTAAGTTACTTGAAAGTATTTGGCAACCAATGTTATATCGTAAAATAATCTAGAAAAGAAAAATTTGATGTTAAAGGTGATGAAGGCATATTTCTAGGACACTCTTGTAGAAGAAAAGCATATAGATGTTTGAATCTATCTACTCATAAAATCATAGAAAGTGCACATGTGAAAATTGATGAGTTTGTAGAAAAGAGTGAAGAAGAAAGCAATAAAGAGCCAGAGGATTATAGAAGATTTTTTTACTATGAACTTGATACATTACCAATCACATCTGAAGGAAATAAAGCTTCACCTCTCAAATTCCCAAAATCTCCATTAGCTACCGAGTTACAACTAGTACAACCTGAGTCATAGTTTGAAGGACCCGAGTTGTAACAAGAGGATACCAAGTTAGTTCAAACCAAATCTGATGGACCCAAGTCACAGACAGTGGGACCTGAGCTTGACATTGAAGTTCATGATGAAAATTGTGAAATTCAGTCATTATCCAAGATACTTGTATTGGTAAGATATGTTATAAGGCATCATGCACCTGATTATATTATAAGAGACAAATATGATGGAACAATGACAAGAAGTAAATCGAAAGGTACATATTTACTTGCTGAATTTGAACCTAGAAGTGTTAAAGATGCATTGGAATAATGAAAGTTCGGTTAAGGCAATGAATGAAGAAATAGAATAGATTGAGAAGAACAATACTTGGTCTCTTGTTCCTAGACCTAAGGATAAAAATGTAATTGGCACAAAATGAGTGTTTAGAAATAAGCTGAATGAAGATGGAAAAGTTTTTAGAAACAAAGCAAGGTTAGTATGTAAAGGTTATTCCCAAGAAGAAGGTATTGATTATGGTGAAATGTTTTCTCCTTTTGCAAGATTAGAAGGTGTTAGAAATTTACTTGCATATGTAGCACAAAGAGAATTTAAAGTGTATCAAATGGATGTTAAATCTACATTCTAGAATGACATTCTAGATGAGGAAGTCTACATTGAACAACTAAAAGATTTTGTAGATCTTAGCAAAAGAGACATGGTTTG
This sequence comes from Cupressus sempervirens, assembly GCA_028749045.1. Classification (NCBI taxonomy): domain Eukaryota; kingdom Viridiplantae; phylum Streptophyta; class Pinopsida; order Cupressales; family Cupressaceae; genus Cupressus; species Cupressus sempervirens. Next base: position 617,412,574 of record CM053791.1, read on the forward strand.
CAAATTACACAAAGCCTTATATGGTCTTAAGAAAGCTCCCAGAGCTTGGTATGAAAGACTACATGATTATTTGGTAAAAATTGGTTAGAAAAAATGATAACAATAGTTTGTATATCAAAGAAGGACTAGACAAGAAGATTGTATTGGCAGAAATATTTGTTGATGATACCTTATTCATAGGAAATGATGACTTATGCAAGGCATTTTTAGAAGAAATGAGAAATGAATTTGAAATATCTATGTTTGGAGAGATAAAATTCTTTGTTGGATTGCAGATATAGTAGAACAAAAATGGTATCTACATCACTCAATCAAATTATATCAAGGAGATACTGAAGAAATTTGGAATGGAAGATTCAAAGCCTGTTGGAACCCCTATGTCTACAGAACATAAGCTTTCCAAAAATGATGATTCTAAGGTAGTAGATTAGACCACATATAGATCAATGATTGGAAAATAATAGTATGTAGTACATACAAGGCCTGATATTGCATTAGTAGTTGGTATGGTTGCAATATTCTCAAAAAATCCTAGAGAAAATCATATGATGGTGTAATACCCCAAAATTGGCTCATTGCCATGATACCAATTATGGTCTATTTTTAACCAATCCTAAAGACCTATTCTAATAGGCAATTTTCATTCTGCTATTCACTACTTGACTTAATTGTCAGATGCAGAAGACCCTAATCTGCATTCATCATATTTCTTATTTAATTCCTATAGTACGTACTCATGTTAGTTGCATTAAACCTATTGATTAATATTTAATTTAAATACTAAGTATTTTTACTTTAATTAAATTAAATTATATCCTAAAGGCTAATGTATTATGGAATTAAATTTATTTAATTTAATAAATGTGCATATTTTAATTAATTAAATGAAATTATTTAATTAAATGGCGAACTTACTTCTAATTAATTAAACAAAATTATTTAATTAAATGGGAAGCTATTCCTAATTAATTAAATGAAGTTATTTAATTAAATAAGAAAAATGCCTCTAAATTAATTAAAAGATTATTTAATTAAATAGAAAAGGTAATTATGAGAGCATATCTCATTTTATTAAATTAAATATTTCACCAAAATCTCTCTTCAGTTCAAAAAAGGAAATTTCCAGTTCACTATTGATAAAAAATGAGTTAAATCAGTTAACTCCTTTTTCTACTCAAATTAAATCAGTTAACTCCTTATTTTACTCAAATTAAATCTGTTAACTCCCTTTAATTTGGGAATCTCCCTTTATGACTAAACTTCACCTTTAATCCTGAATGTTGATTGAAATAGATCTCAACCATTGATGGATTCTAGGAAAGTCTATTTAAGAGACCCTCATCTCTTCATTTTAGAGAGGATGAATTTGGAGAATTTGCATCGAATTGCTACTGGAATTCATACTCACATTTGCTCATATTTTTATATACATCTTGCATTCTTAGTTTAAATTCATCTAGCTTAATAATGCATACATTTTTAGTTTAATGTCTTTTATTTCTTAAATTAATTGCTTGTACTTCATCTAGATTATCTTCACATTCATATAGCTTAAATTGCATTCAAATCCTTCATTCTTACAGGGTCTAGATGCTTAAACACCTTGAATTTGAGGATATCTAACAAGTAATTCCCTTTAGATAGAAGACATGTTACTTTGCTGGTTGATTTTCGAATGAACAATCCAATGTTCATTCTAGGATGAATCTGCATACAATGACCGTGTTGAGGTGTGTGTGTGTTAGCAGAGGCCGCATATTCACACATATAGATGAAAATCAAGAGAATCATGAGATATTTGAAAGGTACTGAAGACTATGGCTTATGGCCCAAACTTGGAGGCAATTTAGATTTAAATGTGTTTACTAATGCTGATTGGGCAAGTAGTATTGATGATAGAAAGAGCACTAGTGGTGAAGCTTTCTTTCTTGGAAAATGTCTAGTGTCTTAGACAAGTAAGAAGCAAAATTATACATCTCAATCCACAACAGAGGCAGAATATGTGGCTGTAGTAGTTTATTGTTCAAACAACTCTTGGTAGGAATGAAGATAGAAATCAATGATCTAGTTGTTATATACTGTGATAACACCAATACAATCAATATATCAAAGAACCTAGTGATGCATTCCAAAACAAAGCACATTGATATAAAATATCACTTCTTAAGAGAATTGGTGTAGGATAAAGAAGTCAGATTGGAATATGCAAACATAAAGGAATAGATTATAGACATATTCACTAAGCCATTACCTAAGGATGCATTCCTATATCTAAGAGGTATGCTAGGGGTCTGTAGGACTAGAAAATGGGTTAAATACATAAAATACTATGAGAAAATCACAAAACTCAATAATCATATATTAGCACCCACTAGTCTACCATGAAAGCCAAACTAATAAAGAAAGCAATAGAAACCCCCTTTTTTGTTTGTAGCTCCCATGTCCTTCTTTCTTCTCCAAATGATTGTAGCTCCAATTTGCCTATAGTGCACACAATATTGAAGCCAAAGCCTATGATATGGATAATGCCATGAGAATACTAGAAGTGTGATTTTAATGTGAGAGCAAGAAGTGTAGATGCAAAGAAGTGGGGATCCAAAGACTCAAGAATTTGGATTTTCAAGACTTAAGCATTAAGATCCAAGGACCAAAATTGAGAGAAAGAGTGTCCAATTTATAATCAACACTCAAGGTGAGAGCATTGGATTTGTTACCCATAGATATGCTATGTGTCAAGAGATTCCTTTGAGAATCCATGATGCATATGACAAAATATACCAATTGTAAGATTCTATGATGCATGGAAGTCAAACTTCGCTAAATGTGGAAGAGAATCTATGACATGTCATAAGACACCTCAACCCACTTAAAGCCAAGAATCTATGATGAATAAGCCAAATAAGGACATGCGTAAGAGAGTAAGAATATTTGGTTATGATATATCTTATCCAAATGTCAAAGGAGAATCCATGAGGTGTCATATCCAAGTGTCATGATGATGCAATATTTTATGGAATATTTGAATTAAAAATCCTCTTATTCCACAAAATAAGAATTAGTAGAAAATGGAATTAATGATGGAAAATGGAACTTAGGAAATTGTACATTTCCATGGTTTGCAGATAATGAATCAATTAATTAATAAAATTAATTAATTGAGGAGGATAATTAGGAAGAATAATTAGAAGGAATAATAGGATTTAAATTATGGGTTATTTAATCCTATAGAGAAAATTAGTAAATGATTGGCCAAATTGATTAAATGAATGAGACTGTATCCTTTGATGTAAATGTGATGATGATGGATATCAAATAAGATAATGGAAAATAGACCAAAGCCATGGTCAAATTGATTGATACATTGAAATTGATAACATGCCAAGGACACATCACATGAATTGGTTGATATGTAACATTTAACCGATATTGTAAATGCTACAAAATTGAAATTGATTGAAAAGGTTTGATCATAATAACATCGATGGACATTGTCAATGTTATTAAAATGGTTGATGATGCCATGATCTGACGTTGAAAGCCTCAACAACATCAAATATTGAATGACATGAATGATAGTTTGACCTAGCACTGAGAGCCACGACAGTACTAAGGTCAGATTGATAAGATTGATAGGTTGATAGGTTTCCAAGGCATTGAAAGCTACAAAAATACCTAGGAGTTGGACAAATGATGATTGATTTGAGATGTTTGATATGTTTTGGGTTGATTAGGACTAATTTCAAGTGATTCTGAGTTGATTTGGGGTGATTTCGAGTTGATATGAAATGGTTTCGAGTTGATTTGATACAATTCCAAGTTGACATGAAATTGATGTGAAAGGGGATACAAATGACAAAATATGGTCAATTTGGCCAAAAGATCAGAGTTAGCAAAATGAGAAAATGGGACAAATTAGTATGAAGAAGTGATGAAACCATAGATGCGAACCATTCTTGAGCGTCTACAGGGTCATTCCCCTATCTAAAGCTTACTAAATAAAGTTTAGTGATGCATCAACTAAAGCATTCTAAAGATCAATCAGTTGATGCAGAATTAGCAAGGGCATATTGCAAATGAATCAATACTTGAGGTACATTGATATTATAAAAGAAGTTGTTGTCTTTGGCATGTGTTGTCAAAGAGGGAGAAGTTATACTGTCATATCTCATAAGAAATTTCTCTAAGAGGGAGAAGTTTGTAGTAAGAGGGAGAAGTTATGTTTATTTGAAGATAGGAAGAGCTCACACTAACAAAGGGAGTTCTCATGGGTGAGAATTAGAATGAAATTAAGTATATGTTCCTTACTTTATGCTTGCTTTGAAATTTCATTGTGCTATGACATGTTGTGTTGCCATTAATGCCAAAGAGGGATATTGTTGGATATAATTAATTAACTGTGTGTTGTCTTTGATGTTACACAAATGCCATATTAGTTTCAGTCAGTGCTTGTCGAGCTCACTTGGGAAGTGATGACAATTTTTTATGTCTACCAAGCATTCCTATATTTTCCAAGTTCAGAAGGTAGTGTCTATCGAGTTCACTTGAGCATCAAAGAAAAGTGTGTTGACGATGAGTGTTAACTGAGCTTACTCGATTAATAAAGGAAAGTTGGATGGAACTAGTGTTAATTGAGCTCACTCAGGTGCCAAAGGATTTTTGCAAGTTTGTAGTGTTAACCAAGATTCTATTGGTTAACAAAGGAAATTGTTTCTGAGTTACTATCTACTAAGTAGGGTCGGCTAACAAAGGATTTTATTGTTTTGGCATACAAAGCTTAATTGATTCATCTATTGGTTCTAGCCAACTGAGGTGATGAATATTGTTTATTCTAAGTTATATTTGAGTCAACTTGAAAATATGGATGATATAAGTATAAGGTCAAGTTGTGTATGTTAAGTGTGTATGTGAGTGAAGAATAAGAAAGAGCATGAGTGAATTGAAGATTTAATGTTGAGCAGAGGAAGTGAAGGATAGGCAGAATATCCTTGTGAAGCTGCAAATTCATATTTGACTAGAAAGGATCAAGTACAAGCTAGAATAGAGATCTATAATTAGCAATTTAATTGCATTCAATTTAGATCATTTCATTTTTATTCTCTAACCATTGTAGCAATGATCTCTAAATCTATTAACAGAGTTGGTTTAATAGCCAATTGTAAATCCTCTAACAAGGTGAAAATTTTATTGAATTGTTTCAAGACCTCTAACAAGGCCACTCCTAAAAGGGTGATTAAATTCTCTAATAGGATCACACCTAATAGTGTGTTTTGTGACCTTTAAGAAGGTTGGCTCCTAACAGGACTCACTTCAAAAGAGTGAAAACAATAATTAGTTGCAATTGGTAGTTTTTTCCAAATCGGGTTTCCATGTTAAATCTTGGTGTCATTGTGTTCATGCTATTTACTTTTATATGTTTTCAAATAAGTTAAAGTATTGGTAAATCATTGATAACATCTAAAGTTTTTCATGTTAGAGTTTATCAAGCAAACATAGTGTTTATCGAGTTACATCATTTTCTTTGTCTACTGAGCATCGACAATTTTTAGAGTTCATTTTGTACTGACATCTAAGGGATCTGGGATTTATTTTAGTGGTAAATGATTCAACCCTCCCCTCTCAATTACTCCTCTTGTATTTCAACCAATCACATGGTTTTGATATGTTTAAATGGTATAAAGCTAGACTTAGAAAGAAATTGACAAATCTTTTAAATGTTTAAGATTTGATAGAGGTGGTGAATTTATGTCTATTGGATTCACTAACTTTTTTTGCTAAGAATGACGTTAAAAGATAATTATCTACATCAAGGACACCACAAAACAATAGAATTTCTAAAACAAGAAATAAATCAATTGAAGATTATGCAAGGACATTGATGATTGAAAAGAGGTTTCTCAGATATTGTAGAGAGAAACAATTAACACTAATATTTATACTCTCAATCGAGTTCAATTGAATAAAGAAACAAATAAGATACCCTATGAAATTTGTTATGGTTACACACTGAATATAAGTTATTTCAAAATATTTGGAAGTAGGTGTTATATTCAAAAGGATCCAAGGAATGATAAATTTAATTTAAAAAGAGATTAAGATATATTCCCTAGTTATTCATCTAGGAGAAAAGCTTATAATGTTTGAATAAAGTTATTAACAAGATGACTAAAAGTGTAAATATAAGGTTTGATGAGTTTGTAGAGAACAATGATGTGGAAAGGAACTTGAAGATTACAACAAGTTTGTATACATCTATGAAGAGGAATTTGATACACTACCCAAGTTACAAAAAAATCCACTGGGCATCAAACAATAACACTCAAGTTAGAGAATACTTTACTTGAGCATCAAAGAGTAAAAATTTAAGATAAAATTCAACCCCTACTAAGTGAAGAAAATGTTGTCAATCAGAGAAATGAACCTATATTGGAAAAATATGTGAGAAAGAATCATTCCCTTGGAAAAATTATTGCAAATAGAAGTGTTGGAGTACAAACAAGAAGTAAGTTAAGATATAGTACCTTTTTGATTACTGATTTTGAACCAAGAACAATTAAGGCTGCATTGAATAATGATGATTGGATAAATCCTATGAATGAAGAGATTGATCAAATTGAGAAGAACAATACCTGTACATTAGTACCAATACTTGCAGACAATAATGTTATAGGAATTTGTTGTGGTTTCACAACACACACCCCATTTCTCCTAGAAATGGGGACCCGCTACTTTATTTTTTAAGCTTTTTGGATCCCTAATCTAGGGTCTGAGTCTTTTCTAGGGTTTTACCTAGTGTCTTTGGTCAAGTCTAGGTCCCAATTGGAAAACCTAGATTCTGAAAATCAAAATTCTAAGAGGATAAGTCATTTTGCAAACAAAATAATGCACTAGTGCACCTCACTAGATGCACTAGTGCACCAAACAAAATATAAAGGGCATCACCCCTTGATGATGCGTAACAACACAATTGTGCAACACCAAGGGGTGGATTGGGACTCAGGTCTATAAAACTCGGGGACCCTTACCCCTCTCCCTACTTCATTTGGTTCTTTGCACTTTGATCGATTGCATCACCACAGTTGTTGAGATGTGTATCTTTGCCCCTTTGCTCCCACCTACACAAAACAAACACAACTTTAAAAACACCAAACAAAGGTGCATAGTTGCACACCTTTTTCAATGCAAAAAGACCTTACAAAACTAAATTTTTTAAGAAATTTTACAAAGCATAAACAAAACAACAATTTAAGAAACATAGTTCATTAGATTGACCTATAACCAAGTAGAATGATACTACAAGGAACATCCCATTTTTTTAAATTTTTAGAAACTTTATAAAGCATTAGATTGGCCTATCACCAAGTGGAAAGATAGCACAGGGAACATGTAGAGGAAGCATCCAAGATCATCCAATCCTCATACCTCATTGAGAAGAATCCTCTAGGGCTTAAAGTAGGCAAAGTGGACATGATAAGAGAATACATGAAAGAAGATATTGGATATTCTATCATACTCTTGAGTAGAGTCATGGGGTTGCCAGCATCGGGACAACTAGACATTTGGATGGTATATTTTATTGAGACTATCAAAACAATAGAGATGCAAATTGATTGGGCTTCCATTCTTAGTGAGAACTTGGATGAGCAGCTGGTGGTGATTAAGAATAACCAAAAGTTTTATATGACATCATATTTGATATACTTGTTAGCTATGAGGGTGAAAGATTATCCAAGATTCTTCAAGAAGGGAAATATGCAAGATGAAAACACTTGGTCATATATAGTATATCCTTAGTTAGTGAAGAAAAGGCTTCCTAAGCATAGCGAGGAATATAGGATAGTGAATGATGATTTTATATTTACGATAATATGATTCATTGAAGGGGATTATGTCAAGAGGATGTCAAAAGAGGCAGCTAAAAAGATATCAGAAGTTGGAGCCTACTACATCTAGTATTGAACATTATCCTATTTGAGGGTAGTAGGTACAACTATCAATCCCTTGAAGCTCCCTAGGTATCCAAGTGATAGACTTATATTGTTGGAGATCGCTTGACAACTCTTGCCTGCCAGTAATAGAGTACGGAAGCAACATTAAATAACATGGGTATGGCCCATTACTATAGGACTATTCAGTGTGGTTTGGAAATAAGATATTCCATATTTTGAGCCTAAGTGGGATCAATATCCCTTGGATGAGTATAATTCTCCTTGGCCCTATTTTGATAACATCGAAAGAGTGCAATACTTAGCTGACAATAAATTTTAGCATGAAGATGCAATTGAAGATCATTGGATGAACGCAGTAGATGACTACAATATCCCAATAAGGGATTATTGTAGGATGACTCTCTATCTAGCAAGAAGTTTTTTGGAAATAAAATTTCCTCTAAAGGTTTTTCAAAAATATACTAAGGACATACTTGATCCATTATTCAATAGGGACAAGATTGAAGATCAACCTATTATGAATGCTGAGATTGATAAAGAAGAAAACTTAGATATCAATCGCATGGCCAGGTATGTTATCAAACTAGAAAAGTAGTGGATCAAAAGGCCTTTCAAGTTGGATCCAATTCCTCAAGTGGTAGTCTTCTACATGCCCTCCCAACAAGAGGTTGAGAAGCTAAGGTTATAGTGCCTACATTTACATCTCAGTCCTAGTGAGACCAGAAACAATACACCAACTTGATAGAGAAGTTGGATATTATTGGATGAGGAAGACGTATCATCAATCTTAGAAGTTATCCCTGAAGGAGAGGAAGAAGAGGATGATGAGAATGAGGAGGATAACCTTCCTTGAATTGGAGGACTTGTCTTGCCAGAGTCACAGAGGTGGAATAGAGAAGAAGCTCCACAACTACACCACCATCTATTCTTGAGCAGCCTATTCAGTCCACTACATCAGAGGATGAAATACAAAAATGTATTGATGAACAAGAGGGTGAAGGTAATGAAATATTTTAGGTGTCACATTTTTATTTTATGCCTGTCGGTGCTAAATTGGTGGGAAACAAAATAAGAGACTCCAACTAATCCACCTCAAAAGAAGGATTGGAGTCACTTTCCACCTCAAATACAAGGACTTAAAATAACTCCAACGTCACCAAATTGGGTTACATTTTGCATGGATAAAGGTTTATTTACTCCCCTTCCTCCAAATAATGAAGAAGAAAAGTTTCAAGCAGAATAAGAGGAAGAGCCACAACAAATGCCTGCTAATGAAGTGTCAAGGGAAGGGACAGTACATGAGGAGCCTCAACAAACTTCCCAAGACATAGAGGTGAGAACTATGGACTCCATGGATATAGAGACTCCCAATGCAGATCTTTCATAGAAGGAGAAGACTCTAGAAAGGATTGATAAGGGGAAGAGCATAGCAGAAAACTCCTTTTTCATCAAAAGGAAAATCTCTGATGGAGCATATACCAAGATGACTAAGAGAAGAAGTCATTATAAACAAAAGGCAACAATTCACTACTTAGGAAGAGGATAGGATGGAATTGATTCAAGTTCTTAGGAAACCTGAGTCACCACTAAAGGATGCACAGGCATTAGCCTTCATTATGAGTGATCAGAACCATGACTTATTTTCTCACATGGCTATCTCTCCTTTGCATATAGATATTGAAGAATCGACTCCAAGAGATTATCAAGTCAGAGAGATTGTGCTTGGGAAGCCTATGTTGGACATTGCCAAGTTAATGGTAACAATGGGAATGAAAGAAGTGTTTAAACACTTAGAATAGGATGAGGTAGAATAAATAACACTTTGAAAGGAGAATGAAATCCTAAAGGGATATCTAAACAAAGTTGTTGGTCCTTTAGATCCTAAACATCCTAAGGAAACTTTGAATGTGACATTGGAAAAAAGGGATAAGGAGGCAGAATATTTAGACACATTTTTGAAAGCTTGTTAGCAATGGCAAGAAAGGTGTATAGGTTATATAGAGAAATCTTAAGCTACTATGCCAAATGCAGAATAATGTAGATAATATTGCGGCCATTTTGAATCAAGATTTTGGTTTCATGGATGAAGTACATGCCTAGGGTAAGGACCTGCAAGTGCTACAATTGATTAAGAGTCAAAGATATCAGATGTTGATGGAGGAATATACAATAGAGGAATTAGATAAAATTGATGATTGGATAGAGGAGATTGCAGATGGAAATAAAGTAATGGAAACATTACATGTGAAGATTCATAAGCTCAAGGATAAAGCCCAAGAGAAAATATTCGAGGTAGAGAAACATTATAGTGATGCATGTTTAGATATTTTTGAAGATGATGCAAGGAAGAAATCAATAGCTATAGAGGTAGTGGTTGAGAAATTTTGAAATACTTTTGAAGAAGTTTCTAATGATGATGATATTAGGCAAGCATTTAGAATGAAAAAAACATTATTAGATTTGGATGTGAAACTCAAAGATTTTGCAGAGATTCACATCGAGGTGGGCAATTATAAATAGAAGGTGAAATATAAGTATGAAGCATTAGATTTTCTATATGTATCTCAAGTCACTAAGATTATTGAGAAATTCAAGGGAAAATACCCAGAAATAGCTCTGGTATAAAGGGGAACAAAACCCAGAAGCCAGAATTTCAGTTTTGACACTTGGTGAGATTTTATATTTTTTGTAGCTACTTTCAAGGTGCACAGGTGCATAGGTATGCCAGGTGTGCAGGTGCACTTTTTAAGAAGTGTTCTAATTTTTTTTGAAGAATTTAGAGGTGCAACAACAATTAACTATCAGTTCTAAATTTAGAGCTTTCCATGCATCAGAAAAGCATTTTGATGACAGTTTAACTCCTATAGACACCTAGCGAATGTCGAGGTTCAATTTTTGGCACTTCTAGATAGTCCTACATCATCTAAAGGCTTTCTTCTTCTTATTTTATCATTCTTTATTTATTTCAAGACATCTAAAGGCTTATGCATCCATTTAATGATATAAATATGGATGAAGTACTCCTTAGCACCAGTTAAATAGTTAGTTTGTACATAAATAGATTTGTTTTATTACTTTAGAAGCATATGTTTCCATAAAGAGATCTCTTAATATCAACAAAAATTGAGGAGATAATTTCTTATAAATTTAGGAATGTAACATGTATTCCAGGCTGCCATTATTTTGATGCAATAATATATGCTTTTGGTGCTCGCATTTGGAGTGTAGTGATTCTTGCCTAAGTGTGTTATATTTTGTAGATGTATGCTCATGGAATGTAATTGAGCCAAAAGTTTTATTGTGTTATTCTAGTTGTGCAATCTTTTAATTTTGGTGTTTGCTATGGTTCTACAAATTTTGCTAACATACTTAGTTTGAGAAGAGATCATCATATTGTTCTTGCATAGCTTTTTGTCTCACATGAGCACACTTTCTATGGCCTTGCAATTTGATGAAAAGTGAAACATCTTACAGTTACTAGATTCCCATTAATGATTGCATTTGTGGAATTGAGGAAGTGCTACTCCTATTTTCATTGGTTACCCACCAATATTTTCGAAGGCTTAACTCACAAATGTGTTGTTTTCGTAGTTTATGTCCATTAGGAATTTAGTTTTCATGTTATTTTCTTAAACTTCTTATTATCCTATCTTCGTTATTTTTTTTTATAAACACTTGGTTAAATTTAAGAATTCATATATTTGCATTGTTAGATTGCATTCATTAAAAAATAGAAAAAATAGATTTTTTTTTTTTTTTTGTGTGTTTTATTCTTTTTGAGATAGCAAGTAGATTCTACATCTTATCCAAATTGTTCAAACTAGTAAAGGCCTTCTTGTGAACATTCACATTTATCTTCAATTGAGTAGATTCTAGTAAGTAGCAAGATCACCTAAAACCTTGGAGTTGATCCTTGGGTTATCTTTTCAAGAGAGGAGTTAAGAAGGATTCTTGCTGTTAAGCATCATGCAAAATGATAGCTCAATAGAAGTGGCACTAGAAGGAGGGCCCCTTAACATTTGGAATAGAAAGAAAAAAATGCAATTTCAAAAAATTCAGCATTTTTTTACAAGTTCAACAAGCTTCTGAGGTGCATTGGTGCACCGAATTCCAAGTTGTGCCTTGTTTTTTGAGAAAGTGTACTTCTATAGAGGTGCACTTTTTCCAAAATTGATGCAAATTGGAAGATCTTGATCAAAAATCCCCATTTCAATGAGCTTTAAGATCTTCACCTAGTGCACATGAGTTCCTTGAGCTTAGCCATTTCCACAAGCCTCATAGTGACAAATGATTCCCTTGAATCCCACCACTTCTATTCAACATTTCATCATCTTCTTTAGTTCTGCCTCCACAACAACCACCTATCATTCCACCAAACCCTCTAATGGCCTTTTTGACAAATGTTGTAGACTCACCAATCAACTTGGTAGGTGTACACAATGATCTTCCTAAGAATCCTAAATTTTTTTTCCCAAGGTTTACCTATGGAGAGACATGAACTACTAAAGATTACATCAAGGTATTCAAGGAAATTTGCAACTGAAAGTAGATTGCTAATGAGAATGTGGTTCTTCACTTATTCCCTTACTCTTTGGGAGAAGTTTCCTTTAATTGGTATGTAAATCTGCCACCTGGGTGTATTGGAGACTGGGATACTTTCAAAAGATTATTCTTGGAATAATTCAAAACCTTCATCAACCTGGCTGTGATACATCAACAATTCATATCAATCAAAAGAGACCCAATTGAGATGGTTTTGCACTTCAATCATTGCTTTCATATGGCATAACACAAGTTGGAAACACCATACACTATATCCTACATTCCAAAAAATGAACTCATAGAAAGTCAAATTTCTACAAATATATCTGAATTAGTAGAAAAGGTTGAAGAGGAAATTGAAGATCTAAATCCATCATATAGTGACACCTCTTCAGATGGTGGAGATCTATCTTCTCCTCCACCAGGAATGGTCAAATTCCAAAGAAGGAGATAATACATGAAAGGTCAAGGATGGAATTTAGTAGTCATCCATCCAAAAACCAATGTGGATGAAATTATAGGATTGATAGGGGAAATTCAAGACAAACAAGAAAAACATACACTCCCAGTATCAAGAACTAACAATGGAAAATAGTCAAGTCCACCCTATGAAAGACTACAATGGATACCCAAGAAACAATCTTTTCAGGCCCAAGAGAAAGAAAAGTTAAGGAAAAATAAACATAAGGTTAGGAAACCCAAAGAGGATCTAATATGGACACTTTTCTTTGACAGTTCCAAATACAAATTAGGAGCTGGCATAGGTATTGAGTTGATCACCCCAAAAGGTAAGTATTTCTATGCAACATATTGATTACAATTTAGATGTACTAATAATGTTGTAGAGTATGAAGAATTGATCCAAGGACTTCTCTTTGCATTGGAGAAAGGAATCATAGCTCCCATAGTTGAAGGAGATTCTCAATTAGTTATCAGACAAGTGAAATCCATATGCTCTTGCAATGATAAAAGGTTGCTTTCTTATAGGAAAATAGTGTGGGATCTAATGGATGATTTTAATGCTTTAAACACAAAGTCCATTCCAAGGAGGGAAAACATGGTAGCAGATGCTCTCGCTATTTTAGGTAGCACATTACAACTAGTCAAAAGAACTAAATTGAAAAGATTTTTAGTAGAATTGGTTGTTGCTCCATCTATCCTAGACAATATTACAAACTTCCAAGTTTTTCAAGATGATTGACATATACTCAAATTTATCATGTGCAATGGCCACTTTAAAGGGCAAGAAATTGATGACACTCTAGGTGACAAACTTGAAGATGATGAACTTGAAGATGAAGATGGGATCCTAAACTTAAAAACCAACACTATTCCTAAGGGAATGGTTGAGTTGGAATGCATTTTTGATCATAATGAATCAACACTTAATAGAAGAATGGTCAAAGAAAAGTGGATCGAGGAATGCAATTCATACAATTTGGATACTGATGGTGATCCTAGAATGGTAAGGATAGGAAAGGCGTGCAACATACAAGAAAGGGAAGATATTCTCAAGTTACTTACAAAGTATAAGGATGCCATTGCTTGGAGCTATGAAGAGCTAAAACATATGATCCTGAGATTATTATGCATGATATTCCTCTAAAAATAGATGCCAAGCCTTTCCGTCAAAGGAAAAGGTCGGTTAACCCCATTATTGAAACCTTGATAATGAAGGAAGTTAAAAAGTTGCTTGATACCAAGATCATCTTTCCCATTTTCCATTCTATGTGGGTAGCTAATTTGGTTCCTGTACAAAAAAAGACTAGAGAGATTTGTCTTTGTGTGGATTTTTGTAACTTGAACCTCACCTCTCAAAAAGACAACTACCCTTACCCTTCTCTAGATGAGGTTTTGCAAATTTTAAATGGTTCAAAGATGATATCTTTCTTGGATGGATATTCAAGATATAATTAGGTGATGGTTGATGAAGAGGATAGGCTAAAGATGACCTTCATGACAGAGGAATACCTTTTGGGCTGATTAATGCAAGGGCTATATTTCAACAAGCCATGGATGAAGCTTTTAAGGGATTAATAAGCAAGTGTATAGTCATCTACATGGATGACTTAACTATTTTTTCAAAGGATCGAGGCACTCATATTGTGGATTTAAGACATGTATTCAACATATGTCATAAATATGGCATATACCTTAATCCCAAGAAATGTTCATTTGGAGTTACTAAAGGGAAGCTCATAGGTTATATCATCTTTGAAGAAGGAATCTTCACTAATCTTGATAGAATTGAAGCTATTTTGAAGTTTTCACCTCCTCACAACAAAAAAGAACTTAAGTCTTTCTTTGGAAAGATAAATTTTGTGCAACAATTCATAAGCAGATTTGCAGAGATAGTCCATCCCCTTAATGATTTACTCAAAAAGGGAGCTAAAATAGAATGGGTTTTGGAGATTAAGAAATCCTTTGAGGATATTAAAGTGGGAATTTCCATGGCCCTAGTATTGGTGAGTCTGGATTATGGACTACCTTTCAAAATATACTCTTTTGCTTCAAAACATTCATGTGTTGGGATTTTACACAAAAGAAGGAAAAAGAAGATGAAAGACCCATTTGCTTTATGACCCGCCCTCTGAAAAATGCCAAGTTAAAATATTCTAACCTCAAAAAATAGTCTTTTGCTTTAATCAAAGTAGTAAAAAAGTTCCACCATTATATACTAAGGAGCAAGGTATATGCGATTGTACTTGATCCAATGGTTAAGATATTGTTGATGCAAAATAAACTTGGTGAAATATGAGGGAAATGGATGGAAATCCTTCAAGAATTTGATTTAGAAATTCAACCCATGAAGTTAGTAAGAGGCCAAGGATTATAAAAAATGATAGCAGATAACCAAATTGATGATGAAAAGAAGTTTAGATTTGATGGCAAAACAAATGTGGAAGATCAAAAAAATGTTGTAGTATCTCAAGTTGATATTGACCAAGGTATAATAATAGATGTCTGGTACTAGGATATTTTTTATTATCTTTTACAAGATCAATACCAAAATTGGATGAATAGTTCATAGCATAGGGGACTCAAAATGAAGTGTGAATCCTACATGTTGCATGATAGAAAATTATACAAAATGAGCTATAGAGGGATTTACCTAAAGTTATTGGTATGTGAAGAAGTAAAAGAGGTTTTAGAATTTTTTCATGATAAATATGATACAGGGCATGGCTTAGTAGAAGCAACTGCTCATATGATTTTAAGATTAGGTTATTTCTGTCCTACAATCTTCAAGGATACTTTTGAGCATGTGCATACTTGCCACATTTTCCAGACTAGTACTAATAGAGAAAGACATCCTACAATTCCATTGCAACTAATGTTTGAGGTACACCCCTTTGCAAAGTGCGGGTTGAGTTTTATTGGTCTATTAAACCCACTGTTGTCAACTAGACATACTTTTGTTCTCACAACTACTAATTATTGTACATGTTGGATAGAAGCTGAGACTTTTAGAAATTGCATGGCTAAGGTGGTTAAAAACTTCTTGGAAGAACACATTGTTACCAGATTTGGGATGCCAATCTCCCTAGTGTGTGATAATGGATCAGCTTTTACATCAATATTTCTTTCTTAATGGGCATTGGAAAATCAAGTTATTATCAAGTTCTCTTCAAATTATTATCCACAAGGAAATGGTGTAGCCGAGTCTATAAAGAAGAACTTGATTACAGTAATAAGACATTTGTTGAAGAAGAATCCTAAAGATTGGCATATATAACTCAAATATGCACTATGGATAGACCAAGACAGGGTAAAGAATGCTTTGGGGACATCTCCATATTTGCTTGTCTATGAACAAGAACTAGTATTCCCACTTAACCTTAGGATTCCTATTTTTAAATTCATGAGTGGGTATGCCAAAGATGCTAATAGAGTACAAATTAGGTTGATGAATATTTTAGAGATGGATGAAAAATGGACAACTACTTTGGAGCATATGGAAAAACATCAAGTTTTCATTAAGAGGTGATTCGACAAGAGGGCCACGATAAAGTCTTTCGGAATATCTAACCTTGTTCTACTTTGGGACAAGGCAAAAGAAAAGCTAGGCAACCACAATAAGTTTCAATGCTTGTGGATTGGTCCTTATAAGATCATGAAAATTATGGGAGAAAACACTTTTAGGCTGACTTCCTTACAAGAGGAATTAGTTTTGTTGCTAGTCAATGGAAGATTTCTGAAGCATTACTTTAAAGCCTAAGAGATATAAAAAAGTTATTAAAAAAATAAAAATAAAAATATTTCTTTTTGGAAAGTGTGTTTATTTCTACAAGTGTGTTTACTTTCATAAGTGTATTTCTTTTCGATTGTGTGTTTGCTTTCAGTTGTGTGTTTGTTTTCAAAGTTGCATCAGTTTAGGGGGTTAGGTGCACTCAAGATTTCATCTTGGCATATCTTATTAACAACTCTTTTGGTTTTGACTTTTAGGAAGAGGTATTTCTTTGTCAAAACATTTTGATGATTTTGTTTCTTATACCAATTGAGGAATGGATGTTGCTTGCATTAATAGAGGACTTTCAGTCTTGAATTCAAAATTGTAGATCAATGAGTTCTCAACACTTTGCAAATTTAAAGACTAATTATCTTAGCAATTTTTGAACCAAGGTTGAAGGTAGCAAGGGATAGTCCAAACCCCATTGGTTCAAATAGGAGGATCTTCTTGAAAGAATTGCTAAGATCATTGTTTGGCATGAGAGTTTCTAAAAGTTCTTAAAAGAGGAATGCAAGGGATATTCACAAAAGATCAAATTTGAGAAATGAAACCAATGTCTTGGCCACATAGTCTAAGCATGGTTAGGGTACAGAAAGAAAATAAAAAAATAAAAAGGTGTTAAGAATGAAAGATTCTACAAAGTTTGAGAAAGGTAATAACTATAGGGATATACACTCTAAATAAGCTATCTAGTATCAAAACCATTGCTTCATCAAAGAATCAAATGGAAAAATTATAAGCTACATGAAGCAAATATTCAAGAAGATTACCCAGGACTTCAAATGAAAAGTGATAGCCTGTTCAGAGCCCTCAGAACTGATTCTCTCATTTGGTTACGCAAAATGGATACACTGAACACACACTAAACTTGGAGATTCAAGAGTCTAAGTTTTTGATTGTAAAGTGATTCAAAATATGCTTGGAATGTTTAGGATTTAGTTGGTGTTTGATACATATCAGAGGAATGTTTGCTAATGAAGAAATGCCTTGGTCATTTCTTCCTTTTTGTTAGGGCCATTTGCTACAGTTTCACAATGGACGCCCCATTTCTCCTAGAAATGGGGACCCCATAATTTATTTTTTTGGCTTTTTGGATCCCTAATCTAGGATCTGATTCTTTTCTAGGGTTTTTCCTAGTGCCTTTGGTCAATTTTGGGTCCCGACTAGAAAACCCATATTCTAAAAATCAAAATTTTGAGAGGATAAGTCATTTTGCAAAGAAAAATGGTGCATCAATGCACCTCACCAAGTGCATTAGTGTGCCAAACAAACTAAAAAGGGAATCACCCCTTGGTGATGCATAATAGCATAGTTGTGCAACACCAAGGGGTGTGCTAGGACCTGGGTCTATAAAACTCAGGAACCCTTACCTCTCTCCCTACTTCATTTTCTTCTTCACACTTCAATAAACTACATTACTGCACCTGTTGAGGTGTGCATCTTTGTCCCTTGGCTTCCACCTACACAAAACAAACACAACTTTAAAAACACCAAACAAAGGTGTGCAACTACACACTTATCTAGGTGCACAGTTGCACACCTTTTTCAATGCAAAAAGACCTTAAAAAACTAAAAAAATTAGAAACTTTAAAAAGCATAAAAAAACACCAATTTAAGGTGTGCGTCAACACACCTAATTATGTGTGCTATTGTGTACCCTTAAATGAAAAAAAATCCCATATAAATAAAGGGTGCACATCAACACATCCCATGAGGTGTGCTGCTGCACACCTTATATCTTTTAAAAGCTTAAACAAAAAAAGTGCACCTAGCACACCTTAGAGGTGCACTAGTGCACTCTTTTTTTCACATTAGGGATATAAAATTAGGGTTTCTATTATTTTTTCGTGTCTGTATTGGGGCTTGAATTAATCAAATTTTCTTCAACTCTAGACTAATAGACATTTTTATGTAGATTCAATGGCTTGTTCATCATCCTCCCTTGCTACAAAGATGGTCCCAAAACCTGTGGTGTTCAAGTTTCAAGGTGTTTTGACCTAGTCACACTTTCAAGATGATTATTTAGAGATCTGGGATATTAAATTGGGTCATACAGATTTGAGCACATTCCTAGTATTGTGCAACAAAATGATAGAAAGGTTACCAATGATATCTTCTCTGATCTGATTAGGACTTGTTAGTGTAGCATCACATCCAGTATTGATACTATCTTCAAAATTGATCATGACATTAACATAAAACTATTTTTCTAAAGAAAGGGTCATAAAGAGCATAACTGGAGAGATTGTCTTAGATCTCCAACCTAAGAACATAAAAAAGGTGTTCCATCTTCCAAGAGTAGACCAGGTCATCAGATTGACCTATCACCAAGTAGAAAGATGGTATAGGGAACATGTAGAGGAAGCATCCAAGATCATCTAGTCCTCATACCTCATTGAGAAGACTCCTCTAGGGCATAAAGTAGAGAAAGTAGACATGACGAGAGGATACATGAAAGAAGATATTGGATATTCTATCATACTCTTGAGTAGAGTCATGGGGTTGTGAGCATTAGGACACCTGAACATCTAGATGGTACAATTTATTGAGACTATCAAAATAGCAAAGATGCTAATTGATTTGGCTTCCATTCTTAGTGAGAACTTAGATGAGTAGCTGGTGGTGGTTAAGAATAATTAAATTTGTTATATGACATCATATTTGATATACTTGTTACCTGTGAAGGTAATGGATTATCTGGGATTGTTCAAGAAGGAAAATATGCAAGATGAAAATGCTTGGCCATATATAGTATATCCTCATTTAGTGAAGAAAAGGTTTCCTGAGTACAATAAGGAATACATGATAGTGAATGATGATTTTATATTTGCAATAACCTAGTTCATTAAAGGGGATTAT
Organism: Cupressus sempervirens; assembly: GCA_028749045.1. Classification (NCBI taxonomy): domain Eukaryota; kingdom Viridiplantae; phylum Streptophyta; class Pinopsida; order Cupressales; family Cupressaceae; genus Cupressus; species Cupressus sempervirens. The sequence continues at coordinate 617,432,152 of CM053791.1, forward strand.
GCAAAGAGGATGTCAGAAGAGGTAGTTGTAAAGATATCAAAAGTTGGAGCCTACTATATCTAATCAAACATTCACCTATTTGAGGGTAGTAGGTACAACTATCAATCCTAAGAAGCTCCCTAGGTATCCAAGCAATAGACTTATACTGTTGGAGATTGCTCAACAACTCTTGCCTGCCTATGACAGAGTAAGGAAGCAACATAAAATAACATGGGTCTGGCCCATTACTATAGGACCATTTAGTGTGGTTGAGAAATAGGATATTCCATCTTTTGAGTCTAAGTGGGATCATTATCCCTTGGATGAGTATAATTCTCCTCAGCCCTATTTTGATAACATCAAAAGAGTGTAGTACTTAGCTGGCAAGACATTTTAGCACAAAGATATAATTGAAGAACATTGGATGAACGCAATAGATGACTATGATATATGAATAAGGGATTATTATAGGATGACTCTCTATTTGGAAAGAAGTGTTTTGGAAATAAAAGTTCATTTAAAGGTTTTTTAACAAGATACTAATGATGTCCTTGATCCATTACTCAATAGGGACAAGATCAAGGATTGGCCTATTATGAATGCTAAGATTGATGAAGAAGAAAATTCAGATATCAATCATAGGGCCAAACACATTATCAAACTAACAAAGGATTGGATTAAAAGACCTTTCAAGTTGGATCCAATTACTCAAGTGGTAGTCTTCCACACTCAAGCCCACCGAACAAGAGGTTGAGGAGCTAAGGTTATAGTGCATATATTTATAGCTCCATCCCTATGTTGGATACAATTGATAATTGCATGATTGTCTTTGATGTTACACAAATGTCATATCAGTCATCAGACAGAGTCTACCGAGCTCAGAAGGTAAGTACAGCTGTTGACAGAGTTTACCGAGCTTGCAAGGTAAACAAAGGAAGTTCAGTATTTTCCGAGCTCACTCGGTAAACAAAGGATATGAGATAGGCTGTCAGTATTTACCAAGTTTACTCGATCATCAAAGAAAAGTAGCAGACAGTGAAAAGTAGCAGACAGTGTTAACCGAGCTCACTCGGTCATCGAAGAAAAATAGCAGACAGTGTTAACCGAGCTCACTCGGTCATCGAAGAAAAGCAACAGACAGTGTTAACCGAGCTCACTCGGTCATCAAAGGAAAGTCGGAGAAATCGGTGTTTACCGAGTTCACTCGGCGACTGAAGGATTTCACGAAATTCTCTGTATTAACTGAGCTCAGTCGGTTAACACAAGAATTATTTTCTGTGCAGTATTTACCGAGTTAAGTCGGCCAGCGAAGGATTTCTTGAAGGTTAAATAATTAAAGTTAATTACTTTATGTAATGTATGAAGCCGACTTATAGCACAATTATTTATAATTGTAACTTGTATTTGAGCCGACTTACTAATCTGAAAGGTATATATGAAGGATCAAGTTGCGAATTCAAGTATGGATGTATGAATGTGAACAAGCTAGCAGATATGATTGAATATCTAATATGCGAATTATAAGAAAGGTCAGAGCAAATTTTTGAAGGACCAGTGATGCAGAGTTGCATTTGATCAGAGAAGATCCAGAGGAACAGAACAGAGATCTGTATCAGCAAAGATAAGTTGTATTTATTTCAGATCACTCATTGTTACTTTCTAACAATTGTAACAGTGTTTTCAAATCTCTTAACAGAGTGGGTTTAACAGCCTTTTGTAAAATCCTCTAACAAGGTGGCAATTCAGTTGAATTGATCTAAAGACCTCTAGCAAGGCCACTCCTAGCAGGGTGATTAAATCCTCTAACAAGGTCGCACCTAACAGTGTGTTTTGTAACCTTTAACAAGGTTGGCTCCTAACAGGGCTCACTTCAGAAGAGTGAAAAACAGTAACTAGTTACATTGGTGGTTTTTCCCATATTGGGTTTCCACGTTAAAACTGGTGTCTCTTGTCTCTTGTTTCTTGTGTTTTCAGTTTGATTATATGAGTATCAGCAATGAGTATTTCCTTTGACATCTTAAGGGACTTGTGGGAAAAGTTTTTGTAGTAACTGATTCACCCCTCCCCTCTCAGTTACTCCATTCTCATTTCCAACACCCTAGTGAGGCTAGAAATAGTACACCAACTTGATAGAGAAGTTTAATATTATTGGGCTCAAAAGGGTAAAGGAAAGAGGAAGAGGAATCTCCCAAACAAGATGAGCTAGAAGAGGGAGCCTCTCAAGCACTGCCACAACCTAAGGCAGAAAATATACAAGGGTTGGGAACTATTGAAGCTACACAGACTCAAGATAATCCTTAAGTGCTGCCAACTAAATAAGGACAAGGAGAAGCAAAAATAGAAATACAAGAAATACCCCCACTGCAACAAGAGGTACAAGCCTCCCCATCCACTCCTAAGAAAAGAAAGATCAAGAGGAGACAAAAGGTGATTAGGAGATTGATTCCTTTCCCAATAGTCCTAGAAGTTATCCTTGAAGGATAGGAAGAAGAGGATGATGAGGATGAAGAGTATAAACTTCTTTTGAACTAGAGGACTCATCTTGCTAGAGCCACAGGGGTGGAATAGAGAAGAAGCTCTATAATTATGCCACCATTTATTCCTGAGCAACCTATTCAATCCATACATTAGGGGATGAAATGCAGTAAATGATTGATGAACAATAGGGTGAAGGTACTAATGTCTTTTAGATGTTAGATTTTTATTTTATGCCCATTAGTACTAAATTGGTAGGAGACAAAATAAGAGACACTCCAACTAATCAACCTCAATAGGCTGATTGGAGTCAATTGCCACCTTAGATACAAGGACTTGAAATAACTCCACCATCACCAAATTGGGTTACATTTTGCATATATAAAGGTTCAGTTACTCCCCTTCCTCCAAAAAATGAAGAAGAATAGGTTCAATCAGAACAAGAGGAAGAGCCATAATAAATACCTATTGATGAAGTATTAGTAGAAGGAAAAGTACATAAGGAACCTCAACTAACTTCCCAAGACATAGAGGTGAGAACTATGGACTCCACAGATACAGAGACTCCTAGTGTGGATCTCTCATAGAAGGAGAAGACTCTAGAAAAGAGTGATAAGGGGAAGAACATAGCAGAGAAAAATCCTTTGTCATCAAAAAGAAAATCTCCAATGGAGCATATCCCAAGATGGCCAAGAAAAGAAGTCATTAGAAATAAAAGGGAACAATTCACTACTGAAGAAGAGGATAGGATGGAATTGATTGAAGTTCTTAGGAAACTTGAGTCACCACCAAAGGATGCACTAGCATTAGCGTTCATTATAAGTGATCAAAACTAGGACTTATTTTCTCACATGGCTATCCCTCCTCTACATATAGATGTTGAAGAATTAACTCCAAGAGATTATTAGGTTAGAGAGATTGTGCTTGGGAAGCCTACATTGGCCACTGCCAAGTTAATGGTAACAATGGGAATGAAAGAAGTGTTTAAACAATTAGAACAAGATGAGGAAAAATTCATAACACTTCAAAAGTAGAATGAAATCCTAAAAGGATATCTAAATGAAGTTTTTGGTCCTTTAAATACTGAACATCATGAGGAAACTTTGAGTGTGGCATTGGAAAAAAGGGATAAGGAGGTAGTACAATTAGACCCATTTTTGAAAGCTTGTCAGCAATGGCAATAAAGTTTTGAAGAGAAAGGTGTATAGATTATACAGAGAAATATTAAGTTGCTACACCATATGCAGAATAATGTAGATAAGCTTGTTGCCATTTTGAGTCAAGATTTTGGTTTCATGGATGATGTACATACGTGGGGTAAGGACTTGCAAGCGCTATACTAGATTAAGAGTCAAACATATCAGATGTTAATGGAGGTATATACAGTAGAGGAATTAGATAAAATTGATGATTGAATAGAGAAGATTTTGGATGACAATAAAGTAATGGAAACATTATATGTGGAGATTCATGAGCTCAAGGATCAAGCCCAAGAGAAAATTTTGGAGGCAAAGAAACATTATAGTGATGCATGTTTAGATATTTTTGAAGATGATGCAAGAGAGAAATTGATATTTGTAGAGGTAGTGGTTGAGCAATTTCAAAAGACTTTTGAAGAAGCTTCTAATAATGATGATATTAGTCAAGCATTTATAATGGAAGAAGCATTATTAGATTTGGACATGAAACTCAGAGATTTTGTAGAGACTCGCATCGAGGTGGGCAATTATAAATAGAAGGTGAAAGATAAGTATGAAGCCTTAAATTTTATAGATGCAGCTCAAGTCACTAATATTATTGATAAATTCAAGGGAAAATACCCAGACATAGCTCTGGTATAAAGGGGAACAAAACCCAGAAGCCAGAATTTCAGTTTGACACTTGGTGAGATGTATTTTTTGAACCTACTTCTAAGGTGCATAGGTGCACTTTTTTAGAAGTGTTTGAGAATTTTTTGAAGAATTGAGAGGTGTGTTGATATTTAACTACCAGTTCTATATTTAGAGCTTTCCATGCATCAAAAACACATCCTGACAATAGTTTAACTTGTACAGATACCTAGTGAACATGGAGCTTCTATTTTTGGCACTTCCAGACACTCCTACATCATCTGAAGTCTTTCTTCTTCTTGTTTTATTATGCTTTCTTTTTTTAAGACATGTAAAGGCTCATGAATCCATTTAATGATATAAATATGGAAGGAGTCCTACTTAGCATTAGTTAGATAGTTAGTTTGAACATAAATAGATTTGTTTTATTAGTTTAGAAGCATATGTTTGCATAAAGATATCTCTCACTCTCAACACAAATTGAGGAGATAATTTCTTATAAATTTAGGAATGTAACATGTATTCTAGGCCACCATTATTTTGATGCAATAATATATGCTTTTGGTGCTTGCATTTGGAGTGTAGTAATTCTTGCATAAGTGTGTTATATTTTGTGGATGTATGTTTATGGAATGTAATTGAGCCAAAAATTTTATTGTGTTATTCTGGTTGTGCAACCTTTTAATTTTGGTGTTTTCTATGGCTTTACAAATTTTGCTAACATACTTAGTTTGAGAAGAGATCATCATATTGTTCATGCATAGCTTTTTGTTTCACATGAGCACACTTTCTGTGGCCTTGTGATTTGATGAAAAGAGAAACATCTTATGGTTACTGAATTCCCATCGATGGTTACATCAGTAGATTTGAGGAAGCACTGCTCCTATCTTCATTTGTTACCACCGATTTTTTTGAAGGCTGAACTCACAAATGTGTTGTTTTTGTAGTTTATGTCTGTTAGGAATTTAGTTTTCATGTTATTTTCTTAAACTTATTGTTACCCTATCTTTGTTATTTTCTTTTACAAACACTTGGTTAAATTTAGGAATTCATATATTTGCATTGTTAGCTTGCATTAATTAAAAAATAGAAAAATAGAAAAATATATTTCTTTTTGTGTGTTTTATTTATTTTGAGATAGTAAGCAGATTCTACATCTTATCTAAATTGTTCGAACCAACAAAGGCCTCCTCATGAACATTCACATTTATCTTCAATTGAGTGGATTCCAGTTGGTTGCAAGATCATCCAAAACCTTGGAGTTGATCCTTATATTAGCTTTTCAAGAGAGGAGTTCAAAAGGATTCCTTCCCTTAAGCATCGTGAAAAATGACAACTCAACATAACCATATGGATATTTAGTTTGCAAAGGTTATGCACATGAAGAAGGAATAGATTATGGATATAATTTTGCACCTATGACAAGATTGGAAGGTGTAAGAACATTGTTGACTTATGCTACATACAAAAAGTTTAAAGTATACCAAATGGATGTGAAATATGCAATTTTGAATAGAATACTTGAATATGAATTATATATTGAGCAACCTAAATGATTCATTAAACCTGATTAGAGGAACATTGTTTGCAAAGTGAAGAAGGAATTTTATGGGTTGAAACAAGCACCAAGAGTATGTTATGAAATATTATGTTCATATTTAATTAAGATTGGATTTTCTAGAATAAGTGAGAACAATAATCTATATCTAAAATGTGAATCCAAAAGTATGGTGTTGATTGCTGAAATATTTGTTGATGATACAATTTTTGGAGGAAATGACATCTTATGTAAGACATTTTCTAATCAAATGAATAAATAATTTAAAATATCAATGTTTGGTGATATCATAATTTTCAATGGATTAAAAGTTCATCAAACAAGGAAAGATATATATGTGACTCAATCTAAGTATGTGAAATAAATCTTGAAGACATTTCTAATGGATGAGTTAAGCCATTCAGTACATCTATGGCAACTAGAGCGAGACTTTCAAAATAAGACACTACTAGAGACATAAATGAGACACAATACAAATTTATGATTGGTAAGTTACAATTTGTTGTACATAATAGACCAAATATTGCACACATTGTTGCTATAGTTGCAAGGTTTTCATCTATTTCTAAGGAGACACACATGACTGTTGTGAAAAGGATATTCAAATATCTTAAAGGGAATTAAGATTATGGCCTATTGTATAAACAAGATGATGTTGCTTTTGAGTATCTAAGAGGTAAACTGGGGATCCTGCTCCTATCCAAAGTTCACTAGGTGAAGATACATGTTGCATGAATCCATGGATGAATAGAAATATATTTATGGAGTTAATGAAATTAGTTCACGCTTTAGGAACATCTTTGAAGTTGTGAAGAAAACTATGATGAAACTAATGTAAATTGTATATGCAAGGTACAATGGTAGCTACAAGGTTTTATAAGTTTCATATTGAAATTTATAATGACCTTTGACATTGTTGTCAAAGGGATGAAGATGAAGAAAATCAAAAGAATGCCATGCAAAGGGAGAGTAGAATCAAAGTGAAGCTAAAATAGAGAAGATCATATCCTAAGGGGAGGAATTTTGATGAAGATTGTTGTTGCTGAAGATATAGACCGATTTACAGAGAGCCTAATGATGAAGAAAAAGAGATGAAAAATTATATTACTATCAATACATACATTTGATTATCTTATGTAATGTTTTGTATTGTAAAATCACATGTTATACATTGTCATCAATGAAAAAGGGGCTGATTGCTAGCCCCAATTGATAATGTAATTGGTAATTCTATGAATGTATGTAAGAGTCATATAAGTTGTTATGTTATTGTTAATGTCAAGTCTTAGTTGTCTAGACATTATGCTAATTGAGTAGAGTGTCATATCATTTTATTGATGAAGATGATTTGATTAATGAAGAGGATTTGAAGAAAGTATATTGAAGATAGAGTTGATAAATATGGTATTCAATAGGAACTTGAATGAGTTGCATAGTGATATTGAATTTTTTATTTGATTATTTTACAATCATGTAATATTGTAATGTATTAAATTATACAAGCTAAATTAAGTGACAAGGTTAAAGAAGGAAAACAATATTCATCAAGTGAATACAATGTTCATTGAGAAGTTGGAAAAGTTAAGTTGGAAGTTCAACATTTCCCTAGAAAGTCTAGTACTGACTGAGTGTAGAGTACTATATTACTCAAGTGACATGCTATGTTTATTGAGTAATGATGGCAAGAAAAATATTGAAAATATGGGATCTAATGCCAAATTTTGATGAAAATATGAAATGTTCGAGTTGGTAAAATACACTAGTCAAATTTTGTAACAAGATCAATGATAAAGAAAATTTGTAAGGATGGACACAAAGTTTTATGACATTTTCATTTTTTGAGTGTCTGGATTCATTGTATTTGGTATGAAATTGGGATTGACAATTATGATTAAGTGGCATTTAATAGAAGAATATGGAAGCAAAGAGATGACTATTTAAAGAGATATTCAAGAAAAATTTTGGTTGCTGGTAAGAGGCTAATCAAATGGAAATTGTGCAAAGTTGTTGAAGCTAAAAGCATATAGTAGAGCCAAGTGAACTAAATAGAGTTGAAAGAAAGGGAAAGAGAGGAGTGAATCAACTAGTCAAAAGAACATATAAAAGAAATCAAATGATAGAGATTAGAAAGAGATTGATTTGAAAGGAGATCAAAATAAGCAAGGTAGTGCTATACCTAATAGATCATTTATACTATCACTTTCTAATCATTTAAGTAGGAAATCTCAGACTGAGTGGACCTATCAAGTTTGTGAAATCCTATAAGGTAACGTCCATTAATGATTTTTGCAAGTCCTTTAGAATAGGCCACTCTTTAGATAAGATCAAGGAGTGATAAGGTCTAGATGATCTTTTGGTTAAAATTCTCTAACAAATCACATCAACAATGTAAGACCCACACGAGTATGGTGTTTTAGATTTCATAAAATGAAGGTGATTAGGAGTTAATTAGAGTAGGACGAACATTTTTGTTACTATAAATTAATTATGAGATCCTATTAGAGCCTAAGAAGACTCTAGAAATGATAAGTGTGATCACCATTAAATAACTTTAGAAGGAATAACTAAAATCACCTAAAAATGAAACTCTCTAGGTTCAATCTAAGGACTTGATCAAAGATTTACAGAACAGCTCCCTGGCCAAATTAGGGAGGATGAATTAACATTTCCTCTTCTAGGGGATAACAATGAATGTAGGTTAAAGCGATAATAAGACATATGATTACATGTGAAACTTGTGTTTAAAGCACAATGACACACTTTTGAAAACATGCTAATAGATTGAGGAAATTAACCCTAGAAATTTAATCACAAACCCCTCGTAGTGTGATAAAGAGATATTGCTAGGAATGTCAATATGTCTAATTTGATTGAAATATTAGTTAATAAGTCTACATATTAGTGATTTTCACCTAAGACATGTCTACTGCAATCCATTTCATAAATTTTGATTGTTTAATGGATTATAAGAATGGTGATAGTATTTAGAACATTAATTCATTATGCTAATACCCATATGATGAAATTGTGATGTTTTGAATATGAATCAAATGAAAGTTAATTATATGTGTATTTAGAAAAAGGTTAAATGGTTATGACAGTGCAATGCTTCTTTTATCTTAGTTAGAACGGAAATGATTAGATGAAGTTAAATTTATATGTTAATGTGTATTATGTGGCATTGGATTTATTCTGCATTTATATATACGTCCTTGTATATTATTTTATCAGGCTACTAATGTTTAAGTTGAGTGTGCAAGAAAGTTGAACCATGGAGATAAATGGGGGAAATAAGGTTCAATCTTATATGAACGCAGTGAAGCCAAGGTGAATCTTTGGAAGATTCAAAACCTCATTGTATTGTGTTTCTTTCATGATGTGATTGCACATGAGTGTTATAGTTGGAAAGTATGGTTAATTAAAAACATGTAATCGTGATGTATAAAGTGTTTTAATGTGTTTGTGTGCGTGTGTGTGTGTGTGTGTGGCATTTGGCACTTGTAATGTTTATGTGTAAATGACATGTCCAATAGGATTCTTTGGCATGAAGTCACTTAACCTGAGCTTAATTCTCATTATGAAATCACTTAACCCACCTTGGAGATTGTTAGGAAGAGTCACCTTCGTGATAGAAATTAAGTTACAAGTTGATAGGAACTTTAGAGAGCCAAAAATGATTCCCAAGTGTTAATTTTGTGAAAATAAGTTACCCACCTGGTAATAGTATGGGTTGGGAGTTTAAATATAAACATAAGTTGGTCTAGGGGACCTAGGAGACCCTCAAAAATAGTCATTTCCAAGCCAATTCGAAAATCATATTGTAACATGACTTCTTGCCTCATTACACCACTTGGATAAGTTCTTATTGGTGGAAGATACAAGAAAGTAAGAGGGATAGGTGAGGAGGAAAGTGAAGGTCTTTATAGGGAGCTTGTGCTAACCTTGGTAATTGCTACCCACTCTCTAGTTGTAGAGACACATATGGTTAAGGAGGAAAAAGTTTAGAAGCCAAGGAAAAATAGAAAGAGATCTTGATCACCATTGTAGAGCCATAGTTGAAGAAGGTAAGTGCTTCATGCCATGGTTATTCCTTTCATGAAGTTGAAGTTAGACACTATAAGAATGCTTCTTGTAGGATCTACGAGTATAGTATGGAACCATGTGTTACCATTGGAGATTTTGTGTTGTGTTGTGTTGTGAGGGTGTATGTTGTTTCATGAATTTTCGTGGGGCTTCTTTTTTGATTTCCTTATGTTTTTTGAGTGCTGACTTTGTTCATGGGTGTGAAGGCTTCACTCACCCTTGGGAGGGAAGAGCAAGCCTTGGGTGAAAGGGTTAGTTGGGCTTGAGATATATTTGAGAATCTTGGAGTATGGCCTCCATTGTATGCCATATGCCTTCATAATTTGTTATGGATATTAAGGAGAGTGATGGTGTGGTAAGAAGGTTGATGAAGTATGGTTTTCAAGGTGGCTATAGTTGATGGTAGTATGAAGGGAGAATGCTTGTGAATAGCCCCGAAAGGGCATGAAATTATTTTTTTGTGAAAGCTCGAAAGGCATGGAAATCATTGATTTATGAAGCCCCAAAAGGGAATGGAAATTGTTGTTACAAATTTTATATGGTATGGAAAATCTCCTAATTGAGAGCCCACCTTCACCCAATGTTTATGATTCCTTGTGTGAATCATTGTGCAAGCCTTGGTTGGGAATTATAAATGTGATGTTAAAATGAGATATTCATGTTGGTTTTTATTATTGTGATGATGTTTGAGTGTAACCTGGTTGAACCTTATTTCCCCTAGCATGGGGGTGGTCTCCTTGAGGCCTAGGTTGGGAGGTGAGCCTCCATGGTTCTATTTTTTTTTTTTTGTATTTGCAGGTTATTTGATGTCTTGGATGCAACTCATTAATCACAAGAAGAAACTCATTAATCTCCAACTTGATATGTGTTTCTTCTTGTGATTAATGAGTATGGTGTTTTTCATGTCCATTTGGCAATAGAGAAACTGAGAAAACATTTGAATATGGTAGCAAGGTCTTTCCATTTGTGTAATTCTGTTATAGTGATTTCACCACCTTTTTGTGTATCTCAGAAATTATTGGAGAAAGTTTCCATTTTGTGTTTGAGGATAAACTATCTTGTTCCTTTAGTTATTGTATTCCTGCATCTCTATGTGGATAGTAGGAATGGATTTCATCATCATGAAAGAATAGAAACACTGAAAGATTTGGATTATGGAATGTTATTTTTATTTCAGTTTCATTGCACAATAGTTGTATATCCAAGTTCTCATGTAAAATGCATACATATTATAATAAGTGAATGATCAAGGTTAAAATAATTCTTTTAGGCCATAATTAATATGTTCAATCCCTTAAAATAATCTTGGAAAAATCATATAAAAGTTACCTTGGGATTTAGGATAGAAAAAACAAATAGTTGGCATCAATGCATAAGTGCATAATATTAACCTTGCTGTAGGAGCTCATCCAACATTCTGGAAAATATATGGGAAAGAGAATAACCTTTTTCTCTTGATTATAGATCAATAAAATATTCATGGGAGGATATGCTTGGCATCCTATCTAGGACCCTAGGTGACTTAGGAGTTAGGATAGGAATGAGTTAACACTAAACTCTCCAAAATTACCCTAGTCCCATTACTCCACATTTAGGAAAAGACATATAGTCTTAGTCAAGTTAGGATATAGTAAACATGTAGAAGGAAAAAATAAAATAAAATAAATATTAAAATTAAAAATGAGCATCATATATGTCACCACCTCAAGGAGAAAAGAAAGCAAGTCAATACCATATTAAATGCAAAGCAAAGAACAAAAAAACTAAATACAAACACAAATAAATATGGACCCCACATAGCACCATCTTTTCTTGACTTCAAAAAGGAGCTCTGACCTATGTCAGACTTAATCCTATTTTGGGCACCACATTTTGAATAAGGAAGGTAGGAGACTTTAGAAAAAACTTGGGCTACACAACCTTCATACTAATCAACCTCCACTTAGGACAAAGTGCCCACATCATCATAATTTCTGCTTTGAACTTGGTCTAGGTGCCTATATATTGTGAGAAAAGACATGCATTGTGGATTTGACTTGACATGACCACCTTGGAAGGAAGATAATAGCACAGCCTTGTTTGAAATAAGCAAAGTGCAAGGGAAGTAAGAAAAGACTTAAATAAATCTATGACTAGGCAAAAATCACTTTTTCCCTAGGTGCCTACCTTGAACTTAAAGTATGGGAGCATATTTTAATGATTCTTTCCACTTATGCCTAGGGATTAGCTTAGAGACTAGTACAGGGTATTTGGGTAGTCATGATTGTGTTGTAAGATGTGGGTTTAGGACCTAAGAAGCCTAGGGTGGTAATATTAACATTATTATGGTTGTGTGTCATAGTTGTAGTATATGAAATTTAGTTAAACTAAATGAGTAGATATTTTATTATTATATTTTGGTAAATAATAACAATACATATATGTTAAGAAATTAACTTTGGCTTTAGTTATGTAATAAGAATTAGCATAATTGGGGTTATAGTTTAATGACTATTATCTTGCTTTTTTATATATTAAAAGAAGTTAAGGAGATTTATAGGATGAGATAATGCAAGATTTATTTGGAGGATATTGAAGATTTTTTAATTAAAAATTTAATGTACCTTATATATTTATTAGATAGAGAAAAAAGACGGTTACTTTAGATTGTTGGGGTTGAGTTGAAATGAATTTTAAAATAAAATTTGCATAGGATGTTAGTATCAACTAATCTTTATGAGACTTGGTTCCAATTAACATTCAAATAAAGCATTATTCAATATTATAAATCAATTTTAAAATAATAATAATAATAATAATAATAATAATTAGAGTATACGTGTAGTGTTGTTACTAACGAATGACATCCACCAAATTTAGGTTCCAATTAAGTCAGCCAATGTTAGAGAACAAGGTAGAATGGTAAACATTATAACACTTATATGTCTAAGTTGTAGTGTGTTGAGAACCCGATATCATGGAGATGGAATTTATTGCGTGAATAATGTAAAAGCTCCATGTCTATCTGAAGGATGTCTCAATGTTAACATTGTAGTGAGTTAAAATATAAAGATGTGTTGTTCAATTGAGGGTGTTCTTGATAGTTTGACTGATGTCATGTTTTAGGTGTAAAGTTAAGTAAGTAAAGGCTAACCCTAAGAATAACATTAATATAAAAGTAATTAAAAACAAAAAAAAATTTGTTGTGCTTGTTTTGATTGCCTTGCTAGGTTTCGGCATGACATACAATGTGTTTGTAACTTGTAACAATATTGGCCCTTAACCGAGCTAAGTTCAAAAGAGTGAAAATTTTGGGTTATTAGTCCTAAGTGGTTTTTCCTTTTACAATGTTTTGATGTTAAAAATCTTGATGTCAAATGTGTGAATTTTGTTATGTTGCAAGTTGATTTACATGTTATTTTCATTTTATTACAACTCAATAACAACTAAGTTAATGGTCGGTAATAACTAAGTCATATTACTCTCTGTTAGTTATAATATAACAATGAATGAACTACTTGGAGTAAAGTGATTGATTGAATTAAATTATAAGTTTACTGAATACTTTGAGTTATTGCTTATGTTTTTATGAAGTTTGTTTGGCACTAAAATTGTTTGAAGGGACTATAGGATAACTGAACATAACTGATTCACCCCCTCCTCTTGGTTATCTAACACTTTTTTTCCATCCTTTTGCTTCTTCAATCTCCATCATAGATCTTCCTTACATTTTCCAATCATTGATCTTGTAAAAAACATCGACTCATTCCTTTGAAATTCTTGAACATTCTTGAATTCCATCAAAATTCAACCTTATATTCCATCTTTTCTTACTCGATCTTATTACTTTTACTCGGGGAACATAAAATTTCACTCAAGTACTATAACACTTGGTTAATACTAAACTTATTGGGGCAACACTAAGCTTCCAACTTTACTTTTCCAATTTCTTGGTGAACACTATAGTCACTCAGTGAATACTGTCTTCCTTCTTTAACCTTGTCACTCGATATATCTTGTATAGCTCAATACATTACAATATTACATGATCGTAAAATAATCAAACCATCATTACATTATCACTATCCAACTCATTCAAGTACCCATTGAATACCATACTTATCAACTATGTATTCAACATACTTTCTTCAAATCCTCTTCATCAATCATATTGATATAACACTCTATTGAGTTAGCATAATGTCTCTCCAACTAAGACTTGAAATCAATGACAACATAGAAACTGATATGAATCTCTTACATACATTCATAGAATAATCAATTACATTATTAGTTGGGGTTAAGAATCTCCCCCTTTGGAATTGATGGCAACATTACATATGATTTTGCATTAAAAAACATTACATAAGATAATAAAATAAAATATATGCATTGAAAACAATACAACTTTGCAACTCTTTTTCTTCATCAACAGGTTCTCTGTAATTTGGTTTGTATCTTCTACAACAATAAACTTCATCAAAATCCCCCCCTTAGGATATGATCTTTCTTCTATTAAGCTTCACTTTGATGTCTATTCTCTCTTTTTATATTCTCTAATTCTGACTTACAGATTGTCTCCTCTTTTGTATTATGATATTATACCACTATTGGGATACTTTCCTTCCTTTGGTAATCTTCTTATTCTCTCTTTTGGTTCACTTCCCCCTAGTGTATTACTGATATTCTCCTACTTTGAAAACAATGCTAAAGGTTATTATAAGTTCCAATATGAAACTTACAAAATCTTGTAGTTATCCTTGTACCTTGCATGTACAATATACATCAGTTTCATCACAGTCCTCCTCACAACTTCAAAAAAGTTCTAAAAGTGTAAACTCTTTGCATCAACTCCATGAATTGATGCAACATGTATCGTCACCTAGTGAATTTTGGATAGGGGCAGGACCCGCATCTTACCTCTTAAATACTCAAAAAAATCCTTTTGCAATGACTTAGTAAATATGTATGCAATTTTCTCTTTTGATTTTATATATTCAAGCTCACTTATTTCTCTTGTACTTTTTCTTCCAAACAAGGTATTTTTTAGTGGCTAATATTCATAAATTGGCTAATTTTAGATTTTTTTGTCTAGTAATTTGGCTAATAATTTAAGATTTGATACAACCTAAGTCACCATAGTTTTATAAAATTTAGTTATAGAATATTTAAAATCACTCAATAATTTATTTTATTGAAAAATTTAAACTCAAATATTCACCACAATATTCATTACATGATTAGATTTGAGTCACCTAAATATAATATATTAGTGGAGAAATTAAATTGAACTGACCAATAATTATTAGTTACTTTAGTGATATATCACCAATACTTAGTCTTCACTATTGATTTAAATTATATGTAACAATCCTCATAATATTCCATGAGGTAAAAAAATGTTCAATTTTGATTTGTAATATTCCATGGTGATTAATGAACTTCCTATTATTATTGAGATTTGTCAATATTTTATACAAAAAAATTATGATTCAAAAATAATCGCCAATATTAATCATACTTAGAATAAAAAATTGAGAGATTTACCAATAGAAATAAATATATTTTTTCAAAATAATAAAAGATTCGCCAAGATTTTATATCCTTTTTTGGAGGTGGCTTTCTTAAAGTTTACCTTGCTCCCAAATAAGATACTTGATTGATATGTGCTTTATTTTTGCATGCATGATATGATCATTTTGATATATTTATTGCATTAATGTTAACATAATAAATAGTAACAAGCTAGGTTATCTCCTCTTAAATTCCTTCCAATAGTTTCTTAATCCATACGATCATTGAACAATTGATTGTAGCAACAACATATTCAACTTCAACAATAGATTGTGAAGTAAAACTCTATTTATTCCTTATCCATGCAATCAATCTTTCTCCTAAAAAGAAATCTCCCCCACTTGTGATTTTTCTATCATCCACATTACCAACCCAATCAACATTAGTGTACACTTTAAGATTAAAGTCATTAGCTTGTTTGTACCATAGGCCATAATCTTCAGTTCCTTTTAGATATCTGAATATTCTCTTCACAACAGTCATGTGTGTTTTCTTTGGATTAGTGGAAAATATTACAACAATAAAAATAACTTGTGTAATGTCTAGTCTTCTTGTACAATATACTATAGTTTACCAATCATGGATCTGTATTGTGTTTCATTTACGTCTCTAGCAATGTCTTCCTTTGATAGTTTCACTGTAGTCACCATAGGTGTATCGACTAGCTTAGAATCATCCATCCCAAAAGTATTCAAGATTTCTTTCACATATTTAGATTGAGTTACGTATATACCTTTCCTTATTTGATGAACTTGTAATCCAATGAAAAATTTGATCTCACCAAACATTGACATATCAGATTTTATACTCATTTGATCAACACATATCTTAAATAGTATATCATTTCCTCCAAATATAATGTCATCAAAAAACATCTTAGCAATCAATACCATATCATATGATTCACATTTCAAATATAGATTAATGTTCTCACTTGTTCTAGCAAATCTAATCTTAATCAAATAGGAATGTAACCTTTCATACCATGCTCTCATTACTTGTTTCAATCCATACAATGTCTTATTTAATTTGTAAACCATGTTCCTCTAATCAGGTTTAATGAATCCTTTAGGTTGTTCAATTTAGGCTTCCTCTTCAAGTATTCCATTCAAAAATGCAGACTTGACATCAATTTGATAAAATTTGAATGTATTCTAGGTAGCATAGGCTTAAAATGTTCTTACATCTTCCAATCTAGTGATAGGTGCAAAAGTCTCACCATAATCTATTCCTTCTTGTGCATAACCTTTGTAAACTTGTCTTTCCTTGTTTCTTACCACTTCTCCATTTTCATTCAGCTTATTCCTAAAAATTCATTTGGTTCCAATCACATTATTATTTGTAGGTCTTAGTATTACTATCCATGTATTATTCTTCTCAATTTGATCAATCTCCTCATTTATAGAATTTATCCAATTCATATTTTCCAATGCAGCCTTATTTATTCTTTATTCAAAATCAACAATCAAATAGGCATTGTCTCTTAGCTTACTTCTTGTGTGTACTCTAACACTCATGTCTCCAATAATTTATTTAAGGGAACAATTATTTCTCACATATTTTGCTAATATAGATTTTGTTCTCTGACTTTCAATAATTTATCCACTTGGTAGTGGTTCAACTTCATGCTCGGGTAGTATTATCTAGTGCTTAGGTAAAACATTTTGTTACTTGAGTGATAGTGGTTGGTGCTCGATGGCTCTCTGTTGTAACTTAGGTAGTGTGTTTGGTGCCTCTTCATAAACATACACAAACTTATTGTAGTCTTTAGGTTCCTTCTTTCTTCCCACATCATTCTTATCTAAAAAATCATCAATCTATATATTTATAATTTCAATCATCTTGTTGGTAAGTTTGTTAAAATTTTTATAACTTTTGTGTTAGATGATTTATCAAGGAATAAACCTTTATCTCCTTTAAACTCAAATTTACCATTCCTTCCATCCTTGTGAATATAACACCTACTTCCAAAGATTTTGAAATAACTTACATATGGTGTATAACAATACCAGAGTTCATAGGTTGTCTTATTTGTTCCTTTCCTCAACTGAACTCAGTTAAGAGTATAAACAACAATGCTAATTTCTCATCTCTACAATATTTGAGAAATATCATTTTTAATCATCAATGTTATTCACATTCCACAATTGATCAATTTTTCTCTTAGCAATTCCATTCTCTTGGGGTGTCCTCAGTGGAGATAACTATCTTTTGATGTCACTCTGAACACAAAAATTACTCAATTCAACAAACATAAACTCACCACCTATATCAAATCTTAAAAAATTCAATGATTTGCTAGTTTCTTTCTCAACTCTTGCCTTATACCATTTGAACATATCAAAAACATGTGATTTCACCTTCATGCACATAAAAATCATCATTTTAGAATAGTCATCAGCAAACAATATGAAGTATCTATCACCATAATAACTATCCACACCTATTGGTCCACATAGATCAATATGTACTAAATCTAAGATATCATTTGAAGTGTGTGTTTTTGATGGGGACACAACCCAAGCACAGAATGGACACAACAGGAAAGGGAAAATTTTATTAACTGTGAGAAAATGCTAATACATTCAATACAAAGAAAATAGACTTCAAAACATGCCCTAAGGGCTTACAATAGTATAAAATTGGAGATAATTTCTCCTTTCAGTACCTCCTCTCAAACTCCACTTCGAATTGCCTTTTACAATGCCATAAATATTCTCAAATAGACCCTGGAGGGTTAAGGATTAGGAATACATTCTAGAAAGTGCTAGTAGGCATCCACTGACCAAATAGAAGGCTCTAGAAGTCACATTAGAAGTCGGTGCAAAATTAGAAGAATCCAGAAATGATAACTGAACTTTTGAGAGGCATAAATTTTGAACCGTAGCTCCGATTGATGAACCGTTTACATTTTTGGAAAGCTCTCAAAGTGGTCTATAGCCCTATGGACCAGCTTCTCTCATACCCAATTTTTTGGCCCTATTCAACATCATTTAATGCCCTTAACCTAACTTTGAAGCATTCTTAAGATATCTCCAGAAACTAAAAAACTGGGATAACTTTCAAACCATGGGGCCTTTTGACCTGATTCTTTTTTCGGAATGCTCTAAATTACAATGAAAATATTTTGAACAATTTACACCTTCTAGTTCACCAAAATAATGGCTCAATTACATACTCCTATTTTTTGGCATTTACACGTATCCCAAGGTGATTAAAAACTCTATCTTAGAACACTAATAGTGGAACTATGAGAGTTGGAACCTTTATTTGACCCAAATGGGTATCCAGAAATGAAAACACCTAAAATAGAAACTAAGTCTAAGTAAATTTTTTTGGGTGACACATGATTGCCCTTATACCTCTGGATGCTCCTGCATCAGACACCCAGGGTAGATTGAAAAGTGACCCTATCACTTTATGAATGGTAGAGGAAATCCCAAATGGGAAACCTCAGCTGTTGAAATCCAAGTTGAGTCCTCTATCGATCGTCCTTTCCACTTGACCAAATACCCTTCATACTGCCTATTTCTGGTACTCCTGCCCACACGATGATCTAGAATGTCGTCTATCTCCTCCTTCTTAGAAGCATGAATTGGACATGGCTCTAACATCGGCCCCTCATTTGCACCATCATCATGATACTCTGTTAAGTCTGCAATGTTGAAAATAGGAGAAATGTGAATACCATCTGGCAACTCCATCTCATATGCATTTCCTGAGTCATGTTTCTTTAGAATTTTGTAGGGGCCAAATTTCTTCATCTTCAGCTTGTTGTAAGTACCGGCTAGAAATATTTCTTTTTGTAAGTGTACCATGACTAGATCCCCTACTTGGAATTCCTTATGTTTTCTCTTTTGATGAGCCCTAGCTTTATACTCTTGATTCATCTTGGTAATGCGTGCCTGAACCTCCCCATGTAGACGCTTGATATATTCAGAAAATTCTTCAACTTCAGCACTTGTCCTCTCCCCTTGCTCTATCTTCCTCAATACTGGTGCAGTCCTTGGGCTACTTCCATATACAATTTGGAATGGTGATCTACCAGTACTCCTATTTATAGAGTTATTGTAAGCAAACTCCGCTTGTGGTAGAATCAAATCCCATCCCTTGGGCTTATCCCCAACTAAACATTTTAGCAAATTGCCCAGACTTCTGTTTACCACTTCTGTTTGGCCGTCAGTCTGTGGACGATGTGTGGAATTGAATTTCAAGTCTATTCTCAAATTTTTCCACAATGTTCTCTAGAAATACCCCACAAATTTAGTGTCTCTATCAGAAACTATACTCCTTGGGAGACCATGTAGTTTTACCATCTCTTTGAAAAACAAGTCTGCATTATGGACAACATCATGAGTTTTGTGGCATGGAATGAAATGTGCCATTTTGGAGAACCTATCAACCACCACAAATACTGAGTCATTACCTCGTTGTGTCCTCGGCAATCCAAGAACAAAATCCATACTTATGTCCTCCCATGGCTTTGATGGAATAGGCAATGGCTGATATAGTCTAGTATTGTGACTAAATCCGTTGGCAACTTGACAAATCTGACAACTCTGTACAAACTTCTTCACATCCTGTGAAATCTGAGGCCAAAAATAATATTCTCTAAGAATGGCAATTTTCTTATCTCGACCAAAATGTCCTGCCATCCCTCCACTGTGTTTCTCCTTAATCATATTTTCCCTCATGGAACTCCTTGGAATGCATAATTGACTGCCCTTGAATAACATACCATCCTAAAATAAGTAGTCTAACCACTTAGTTCTGTCTACAACAATAGGCTCTTTACAAGCTTTCCATGCTTTAGCAAAATTAGGATCCTTAGGGTACAGATTCTTGAGTTCATTAAACCCAACTACGTCAACCTGCGTTATTGTAAGCAACAACTGTCTCCTACTTAATGCATCTGCAACCCTGTTAGATTTTCCACTTCTATGCTTCAACACAAATGTATAGCTCTGCAAGAACTCTATCCACTTCATATGCCTCTGATTCAATTTACCTTGGCTATTTAGGTACTGTAATGCCTGATGATCAGTATTCAAAACATATTCCTTTGGCAATAAATAATGCCTCCATTTCTTTAAGGCCTGAACTATTGCATAGAACTCTTGATCATAAACAGAATACTTCTTTTTTGCATCATTCAAATTTTCACTAAAATATGCAATAGGCTTACCTTCTTGGCTTAATACAACCCTAATAGAACTGCCACTTGCATCAAAATCCACCTAGAACACCTTTCTAAAATTTGGAAGTGCCAACATAGGTTGTTCTGTCACCTTCTTCTTCAGCAATTCAAAACTTCTCGTAGCTGTCGCAGTCCATTTGAACTCTTTTCTATCCCCTCTTATTGTGTCAGTTAGGGATGCACATATGCCATTGAAATTATTAAGGAACTTCCTGTAAAAACTAACCAGACCATGGAACGATCTTACCTTAGTAGCAGACCTTGGAGTAGGCCATTCCAAGATGGCTTTTACCTTCTTTGGATCCATTTTGAGACCTTTGGGTGATATAACAAACCCCAAGAAGACTAACTCCCTTTTTGAAAAGATACACTTCTTCAAATTAATTAATAGTTTTTCTTCCCTTAACCCTTCAAGGACACTACAAATATGCAATAAATGTTCTTCCAAAGTCTTGCTAAAAATAAAAATATCATCCAAATAGACAATAACAAATTTTCCCAAGAAATTCTTAAGTACCTCATTCATAAGTTGCATGAAGGTGCTTGGGGCGTTCATCAATCTAAAGGGCATGACTAACCACTCATAAAGACCCTCCTTGGTCTTGAAGGTTATTTTCCACTCATGTCCTTCTCGTATCTGTATCTGGTGATGACCACTCTTGAGATCTATCTTTGTGAAGTACTGAGCTCCACTCAAGCAGTCCATAAGATCATCCATTCTTGGCAAAGTAAATCGATACTTGATGGTTATCCTATTAATAGATCAAGAGTCTGTTCACATCCTCCACTCTCCATTCTTCTTTGGTGCTAGTACTGCAGGTACTGCACATGGACTTAGGCTCTCTCGAATCAAACCCTTTCTCAATAGCTCCTGTACCTGTCTATTTAGCTCCTCAATTTTAGTAGGAGTCATCTTGTGAGCAGCCTTGTTAGGAAAACTAGCTCTTGGGATTAAATCTATCTAATGACTGATTTGCCTTACTGGTGGCAATCCTTCTGGAACATTATCAGAGATAATATCTCCAAACTCACCTAGTAAATCTAAAAGTTCAAGTGGTATTTCACTACTACCTTCTTTATCTTTCCTAGGAATCAAAGCATAGCACATACGCTAATGTTTCATGCCATCTAAAAACTTCCTTCCATCAACAAGACAAATCCTAGCACTGCTACATACCTTTTTTCCTTCCTTTTTCATGGGCTTCAGTTTGTAGCGAACTCCATCCTTTGTTAGAGAGTATGTGTTTGCATGACCATCATGTACTGCATGCCTATCAAACTACCACGGTCTTCCCAACAATAGATGGCAAACATCCATTGGAATAACATCACAGAGAACTTCATCATGGTAACTCCCAATTTTGAATTTCACTAAACATTGTTCACTTACCAAGACCTTATGATCATCTTTCACCCAAGCAATCCGATAGGGTTGGGGGTGTTTCTCCCTCTTGAGCTTTAGCTTAGAGATCATCTACTCTGATACCAAGTTATCAGTGCTACCACCATCAATAATCACATCACAACATTTATCCTCACACTTGCACCTAATATAGAATAAACTCCTCCTTTGTCTAGGTTCAATCTCATCACTTAGTAGGACCCTTTCATTTACCAAAGTCTCTCCTCTTTTTGCATCTTTTGAATGTGATGATTGTGCATCCTCATCCACATGAGCAACCCTAGCTTGACCCTCAGCTCTCCTATCTGTCCTTCCTTGTCATTGAGGGCATTCAAAGGCATGATGACCTTCTTCATTGCAATGGAAATAGGTACCACGAAAACCTCCTCTTCCTTGTCCATGTCCTCTATCTCTTCCTCTCTAATTTCCAAAGTCTTGATCTCGAGAGCTATTGAAACCCTCATTCCTCTAGTTCCTGCTAGTACCCACATCTTTATTCTTCTTTTGGGTTTCATTTTGGCCTCCAAATGACCTACCACTGCCTCTTTCTCCTTGACCACACCCTCTTTGTCTCCCTTCAGACCTCTTATTTAGCTTCTCTTCAACTCGTAGGGAAAACTGGTATGCCTCTTCAACACTTGTCATTCTTACCAGACTTAATTCCTCTTGGATGCTAGGTCGCAACCCACTGATATAACAAGGAACCTTCTCCTTATTTGCTTTTGCATGCCCCACTCTAATCAAAAGTTGATAAAACTCCTCTGTATATTCTTGGACTAATTTTTCTGCTTGGTTTAACCCATGCATCTTCTTAAACAAATCAATCTCATAATCAATAGGAATGAACTGCTTCTTCAATTTGTCCACCATACGATCCCACCTTGTGATCTTCTCCTTTCCTCTTCTATTTCTTTCCAATTGAACCTCTTGCCACCAGATTTTGGTATGTCCTTTCAATTTGGCCTTTGCGAACTTAACCCTATCTGGGTCCTTGATATCCTCATACTCAAAGTATTCTTCCAGTTCATTGATCCAATCGATCAACTCATCTGGTTTCAAATTTCCTAAAAATACACCCACATCAATTGTAGGTCTTTTTCCAAACTTAGTAATGGCCCTAAAAAGCCTTTCCTCTACCTGATTCAGAACTTCCCTGTCAAATTGCCCTTCTGGTCCAATTTCTTCTTCTTCATTGTCATCCTCAATTTCGTCGCTTGCGGCAACATTTGTTCCTCTACGGAGCTCCTCCTGCAACGCTTGTACCTACCTTTGGAGGGCTCTAACCTCTTCAGGATTAATAGCTTCGGCCCTTCCACCATGCTCTCTTCATGGAGGCATCTTCTTAACTCAAACCCACAACCACATAGTCTTGGTGCAAACTACCTCACAGTCGGCGCTCTGTTTACACACTCAGGAAAACTAGCTCTGATACCACTTGATGGGGACACAACCCAAGCACAGAATGGACACAATAGGAAAGAGAAAATTTTATTAACTATGAGAAAATGCTAATACATTCTGTAAAGAGAAAATGGACTTCAAAACATGCCCTAAGGGCTTACAATAGTATAAAACTGGAGATAATTTCTCCTTTTAGTACCTCCTCTCAAACTCCACTTCGAATTGCCTTTTACAATGCCAAAAATGTTCTTAAATAGACCCCAAAGGGTTAAATATTAGGAATAAATTCTAGAAAATGCTAGTAGGCATTTATTGACCAAATAGAAGGCTCTAGAAGTCACATTAGAAGTCGGCGCAATATTAGAAGAATCTAGAAATGGTAACTGAACTTTTGGGAGGCATAACTTTTGAACCGTAGCTTCGATTGATGAACCGTTTACATTTTTGAAAAGCTCTTGAAGCGCTCTATAGCCCTATGGATAGCTTCAATCATCCCCCATTTTTTGGCCCTATTTGATGTCATTTAATGCCCTTAACCTGACTTTGAAGCAGTCTTAGGATATCTCCAAAAACTAAAAAAATTGCGATAACTTTCAAACTGTGGGGCCTTTTGACCTAATTCTTTTTCTGGAATGCTCTAAATTACAATGACAATATTCCAAACAATTTACACCTTCTAGTTCACCAAAATAATGGCTCAATTACATACTCCTATTTTTCTAACATTTACACATATCTCGAGGTGATTAAAAACTCTATCTTAGAACATTGATAGTGGAACTATGAGAGTTGAAACCTTTATTTGACCCAAATGGGTATCCAAAAATGAAAACACCTAAAATAGAAACTAAGTCTAGGTACATTTTTTTGGGTGACACAAGATTGCCCTTATACCTCTGGATGCTCCTGCATCAATTTTACTTGAAAAACTAGATTTTTTCATGCTATCAAGTTGAAATTATTTATAGATAACATTCTTAGAGTTTTGAAACTTTGGTAAGCCTCTAACTCTTTTGTTTCTAATGTATGAGGCCTCGCCTCGACCCATCATAGCTTAGTTGATACATTATTATTTTGATACTCATGACTCGATATGTCAGAACATTATTTGGTGCATTGAACATTATTATGCTATTTATGATGTGTGATGCCTTACTTTTAGATATTTGATTTTTTTCATTTAATGCTTTATGAACATGTATGATAATGAAGTGGATGAATGCATAACTAACAATTTGATTTTTCCAATTTTAATGAATATAATGAGATAAAAAATTGATTTGTAGAGAATGGATGTTTTAATTTACATGAATTTCTTCATACGTAATATGTGTGTGTGTGTGTTTCTTGAACTATTGATGTGTGCAATGAGTGTGCAGGAAATTTAGCTGGGAAACCCAATGGAAAGATGGAACTAAAACCCCTTGTTAATTTGTGCTATCTTTGAATTATCTTTCCTTTGAAGGTTGTTAATTGGTCTTACTATTCTCCTAGCCTCTGTTTGTTTCTTGTTAAGTCTTTAAGGTTTAAAAAAATTAAATTTAAGTACCCTAGGGGTAAAGATATGGGTGGGGAGCACTTTCCAACCTCTTAGTCTCTTTGGTTGACTTTTAGGGTCACTCAAAAACCCTATTTTTGGTTGATTGTGAAAATTGATTGTCTCCTACTTGAGTTGGTAACTCAAAACTCCATCTTGAGGTTACTTGAAGTCTAGTTGAGTTAAGGATCATACTTAGAGGCAATTGGAGTAGTTTTGGGGTTGTTACCCAATCTCTAGTTTTGGAGAAAGTTTGAAGATTGAAGGAAGAAAAAGGAAAAAATCTTCTCAACTTGTCATTTTACCATAACATTTTTTGAAGGTAGGGTTCTTCACTCTTTTGATCATGTTTCTTCTTGTTGTTCATGCTTGAATCATGCATAAGGCATTGTGTTGTTCTTTTTATTGCTTGCTTGTGCGTTGGGGTTGAATTGGAGAGATCTTAACTTGTTTCTTGATGTTATTCTTATGCTTGCCTTGATGTTTTGTTTTTGAGGGGATTTCCTGAGAATTTTTTGGCATCACTCACCTTTGGATAGGGAAGAAGTGGCCATGTATGGGGAAAGGGCCTTAGTTGGACCTTAATAGTGTAGAGTCTCCTCTCATGTTGAGAGGAGGGAAAGAGGGTAGGGTGTATGGGCCCCTACTTGTCATCCCATACCTTGTATGAAAATTTGAATTCTTGAAGAAGGGAAGGAATGAATACCTTTGTTATATTGGCCCCGAAAGGAAATTTGTAGAAGAATGGAAGTTCTTGAATTATTAGCCCTAAAAAGTCCGTGTTATGGTATGGTGATTGAAATCTCCTATTGAAAAAATCCACCTCCCCTCTATTTTGGTTCAATGTTGAATCTATTATGCAAAACCAGGTTGGGAATGCATGCTTGAATTGTTCATCATATTATGTTGTTTTACCTCCATGTTGGTTCTTGTCTCTCCATGGTTCCCTTGGTGCATTGAAGATATTGAAAATGACCTCTTGTGAAGGACTTAGAAGAGATTTCATTAGAAATGTAACCTTATGTAAAAATGTATTTTAAACTTTGATGTATTTGGCAATGAGGTTGGATTTTCTTACTGGTTCTTTCCCGATGGAGCCTTGAACCAGGTTGAATAATAGAGAAAGAAAAAGATTGTGAAAACCTCCTTGCATTTCTCTTATGTGATATCAAATTATGTATATGTATGTGAGAAAATAGATCAATGGATAATGTTTTCAAATTGTGAACTCTCAAGTTTTCAAATATGTTAAGGAAAAGAAAATTGGATATGTCAAAATTTCAATTGAAATGTTATATGTATTAAGAGGAAATGAACAATCCTACATTGTGGATAGGAAATTTACCTCTCTCCTTGCTAAATTATATTAGTGACAAAATCAAATTTGATTAAGGAATTATGCATCTCCTTGAATTCAAAATAAAAGGCACATAAACCTTTGTTATATGATGAATTAGAAAACATAAATTATAGGAGAAAAAAAAATTTAAAAAAAAAAAAAAAAAAAAAAAAAATAAATAAATAAATAAATAAATATATATATATATATATATAAAATGGCTTCAAAAAAATAATTTTCATCTCCAGGAGTAAAAAGCTCTTTGGAAAATGTATGGAAGAAATTTTTAATTCATGGAAGAAATAGAGAATATTTTCCTTTAATTCTTTTTTTTGAAAACTCTAGTGTAAAATTTCGCACATAGCTAAATCATAATTTTTTTTGGATATTATAGAATTATATTTATTTGAATATATCCTTTCCTCAAAACCCACCTAATAAAATTTTCGTCATTAATTCAATGGGGGAACATTTGAGCAATTCCTTGTAGGTGGGGTTAATATTAATGTCATTGCAGACCCGTAGGCTTGCTCTGACCTATCGGTGGCAATGAATGAAGGAATGTCACACTTTCCATGCAACCCCTCATCATGCTTCCTAGGCATTGGTTTATAAAGGCCACCTTTGGTGAAGATGACATCACCCAACACAGGCCTAAGACAAGTTAATTCAAGCAATTTCAAAACATGTGATTGGATCCTTCTCGCACTTACCACAGTACGTGCAGTACTTGCTATATGATGCAAGTTGAATCACAAAAAAAAAGGAAAACAAAAGAGAGGGGTGCAATTTAATCCTTCCCCATTCCTTGCCTTAACCTTCAGGCGTACCCTCCTGCTGCATGGGGCAGTGCGAGCTCATTGGGAGAACACCCAAGTGGGGTGGTTGTGCCACTTGGATGGTAGGGAGGGGTAGTTTTTTAGAATAGTTGGGGCAATTTGTATGGAGGTTCTTTTTTAATAGTTGTTTTTTAGTAGTATGTAGGAAGGTCAGCTTGTTTTTCTATTTGGCTAGTTATTAATATGAGTTAGTGCTTATATAAGTGCACTTTAAGTAATGTTAGTGTTTCTTTTGAATTGTGTTGTAAGTAGGGAGCTAGTATTTAGTTTTAGGATTTGTGTTTATAGAGTGGTTTGTTAGTTAGTTTTAAGCTAATAGTGATGTAATTAATTTATTTTAAATATTAGTATATGTAAATTTGAATTTGTTCTATTGATTTAATTAATGCTAGATAGTTTCAATGTGGGTTAATTTAATATAATGATAGTTTTGTAGTATATGTTGGACTCATAGGTATTTCTATTTTGTTTTAATTTATTGTCTAGTCATATTTATTTGAAGTTATGTTGTTGATTATCTTGGGAATATTTTATTTCTATCAAAATTATAGAATTGAATAAGGATTGAAAGTTGGTGGTAGTGTTAGGATAGTTGTATGTGGGTTAGTTTGCTATTTAGTTAAAAGTTCTTTTTAGGTTAGTTGTAATTTTCAATTTGTTTAAATTTATGTGTGTTAGTATTTAGTTAGTTTAGATGTTATGTAAGATGTTTGATTAATATTAATCTAGTTTAGATTAGGTTAGTTAGTGTTAGTTTAAATATGTGTTCGAGTATTAGTTAAAGGTTAATTATAAGTTGTAAATATAAGTTATTTAGTGATGTTGACATTTCTATCAATTTTAGTGTTAGATTGGTAGATTGTGATAGTTTGTTTTATTGTACTATCAAATCGTGTCTAATTAATTTATATTGTTATTATCTTTAGGAATGTTTTATTAGAATCATAGATTAAATAAATTGTGTTTGAACCATATGAAATTTTAAATAAAGTTTAGTTATGAATGTATCGTCACATTAATTAGTAAGTTCGTTTGAAATCGGTATTGGATAATGTTAAGTACATTGATAATATAATAATGAACAATGCCATTATCAATTTAATAATGAGAGTTTAAATTTAACAAATTATTCCTCATGTTTATAAACTCAAGATGTCTTGTAGTGAACCCTTTCTTGCACTTGCGATCCAATTCTCAAACCTTTGTGAACCTTTTAAATTTTTTTTGTGTGTGTGTGTGTGTTTTGCCCTGTATTTTTGGGCATGACATAATGATCTTCACCATGTCCTTAAATTTTACAAGACACAACCTTTTATGCCACAACCATACATACTCAACTTTATAAAATAATCATGTCTCAATAGTAGGATCAAGATAAAATAAGTTTCCTCTTTTTTTCATCCTAGTTCCAATAAGATTTCTTTCATCATCATAGATCTTGAATTATTTTATTTTGAAAGTCCAACTAGTGACCTTAATTATTCAATTGAGCAACACTCAAAAGATTATACTATAGTCCATGTACCCAGTAAGAACCATCACATCTAATCTTATTGATCCTTCCCCTTTCATTGGACATGGAACATCAATACCCAACTTAACCGTTCCACCATCATCAATTTCATCAAATTTATCATACTTACTTAGATCACCAATCATGTGATGTGAGCATCCACTATCTATAATCCATGAATCATTCTTGCTAACATGTGAAATAAGGGTAGTTTCACTTTCATAAATTTCTCTATTGGGATCTTCCTTGATTGCAACATATACCATTTCAACTACTTCCTTCTCTTCATTAGTATTAGACTTGGTATGCTCTTCTTCAACAATGTAATATGATCTCTTATATTGTCTTTGTAATCACTATTCTTCCTATATTTGTAATCTTTCTTGTCATTTTTGTCATGCTTACTTCTATTAGGACACTTAGAAGCAAAATGACCAACTTCATTACACTTGAAATAAATTAGGTACATTTTACCTTTGTATTTACCTTTACCTCTTGAAAACCTTCTTGTACGCAATGCTTCAAGTTCATTTAGATAATCCTTAGATTCAAATTCACTTTCTTCCTCGCTTTCTTTTCTTTCTTAGAACTTCTATTGGTTAGTGAAGATTAAAAGAATTTCCAATTGTGACCATACTATTGTCAAAATTTCTCAACTCAAATGCAATTAACTGACAAACTAAATTGTCAAGTCTCATTTACATTACCATGCATGGATCTCACCTCTTGAATTACAAAAACTTTGATAGCATAAATAGGTAGAAGAGTATTAAGAACTTTACTTACAATTTTAGAGCCTCTAATAACTCTTCTAGCAACTTTGATTACACTCACAACTTCTTTGATTTAATTTACATAATGTATAACTGATGAAGGGTGCTCCCCTTAATTCCAAAAACATACAACAAAAATAAAGAAATAACAACAATTTATGAGAACAAAATGTGGGCTTCTTATTATCATTGCAAATGTAAAATTATAGAATTTTGAAATACAATATGCAAACCCACATGGGTTCCTTCCTTACAATAATTTGCAATACATAGTAGGGAACTATCACCTAGAGTTGTTTTAGAAAATGTATGGGTGTTCATTAAATAGTCATTTTTACACCCCTTGGGAAGTTTCTAGATATCAAACCCTAGCCCTATAGACAAACTAACTCTAAAATTACATATAGAGTCGGCTTGATACACCTTTGACACTTATTTTGGAAATTTTGGTTGGCCCAACTTTGGAAGGCCATAACTTTCAAACCATTGCTCTAATTGACTATTATTACCACTTTTCACAATCCCCACCTTCTAATCTATAGAGGCTGACTTGCACAAGCTCTAATTGACCCCATTTTGGAGCCCATCCAGGGCCTCTATGGTATTCAATGATGAGCCTAAAGTTTTTATACTAAATTTATACACCAAAAATCTACAACAAATTCATGAATACTCATGATATAACATTGAGCCTCAATTGATAGGCCGATATATCTAAGATGGACATCCACCTCTGAAATTAGGACATTCTGAGCTTGTTTGACTAACTTACTAAGTAGAAAGCCTTGAAATACATCAACTTTGCATTGAGACAACCCTTATTCAAGAAACAAAAAGGAAATATTTTTGGGTGATGCAAAATTTCTCTTATACCCATGATTATCCTGCATTAGACACACAGGGTAATTTGAGAAGTGACATTATCACATCTCAGGTGTTCAGAGCAAAACCAAGATGATTAACCTCCTCCCTTGCTAACCATGATGAATGTTCTACTGACCTTCCTTTCCATTTGATGAGGTACTCTTCACAAGTTTTTTTCCTTGTACTTTTGCCAACATGGATGTTCAGTATCTCCTTAATATCCTTTATAGACAAACTAGCTGAATGCGCTTCTATAACCTCATCTCCATCACCTCCTTCATAATAATCTATCAAATCTGAAATGTTAAATACTTGTGAAATATCTAGTTCAGCAAGCAAGTCCACTTCATAGGTATTTCTAGAATCATGCCTTTTCACTATCTTGCATGGTCCAAACTTCTTCATTTTCAACTTATTAAATGTACCCACTAGAAAATGCTCCTTTCTCAAATGAACCATGACTTCATCTCTAATATGAGGGTGACCACAAGAAGTTGGGTCACAGTGCTGTGAAAGTCAAATCCGTGGAATTGTACTTCTCAGAAATGGGTACCCAATTTTTAAAAAATCGGGTACCCATTTCTAAAATTAAGCTTCGAGCACCCGAATGGAATTTCAAAAATTGGGTACCCAATATTCAAAAGCAGATCGAGTGCCCAAGGTGCTCAAATATCGGGTGTCTGATTACTTTTAAATATCGAGTACCCAATTTCTTACAAATCAGGTACCTAATTTGGAAGACTTTATTTAACCCCCTTTTTTGGCATTTTTGAAGTCATTTTCATGACCTCAAAAATGGGAGCCTGATTAGAGATGCATACGAGAGCCCGATTTTCAGCCCTACCGACCACCCCCTTGCTGCTAGTTTTCGTTATACCAAGTATTTTAATATGTTTTGTACTATTTTACTTTATTTTTTTCAATTTTTAATTTAATATGTATGTTAATTTATTATTTTTTTCATTTTTAATATATGTAAAATTGTAAATTTGCATTGTTAATGAGTAAATGTTTAAATTTTTGTATTTGTTAATTAAAATATAGTTTCGTAAATATTTATTTAAAAAAATATTATTTTAGATGTTTTGAAATGTATATAATTTATGTATTTATTACAATGTTGAATGATTAGATTAGATATAAATTCATTGTTTAAACATGTAATTTTACAAATAAATATAACCTCAACCTAGAACCATATAACCTTGACCTAAATTCATTGTTTAAACTATAATCTTGACCTAACCATATAGTTATGTACAATAAAAACCTAAACATATATAACTAAGTACTTAATCACATAACAGCCCGCCAAGGGATCTAAACAAAAAACTTAGTATTTAAAATGATTTTACTTAAATTGTATTGTACTTTGTTTCATGGATCGAAAATGGATGATGTAATCTATTTTATAAATGTATATTCTTTCAGCCTTTCATACCCTATGACATGTACAGTGGATGATTGTGCATTCAGAATTAATTTGCCAAGTGGCATTCAGAACAAATGTATATATTATTTAAATGGATTGAACTAAAGTAGTTAATATTCTTTCATGTGGATATGTTATTTATTTTAATTTTAGTACTTATAATTATTTATAAATGAAATGTAAATGTGCTCATTAAGGAATGCAATCTCTTATGTTTTTTATAAATGTAAATTATTGTATGTATGCTATTGCTTGCTTAGTAAAACTTTTGATTAGTTCTTTGGATCCCTTGGCTGGGCGTCATTTACGAATCAACTATAATGTCAATTTGTATTGAATTTAACTCTAATCATAACCCTTACTATCATCTTAACCTTAATCTTAATTTGCTAAAACCTACACCAGGTAATATATAAATAATTAAATAACTTTCCTATCTTACCTTGAGTACTAATTTTATAAATGTCAAACCCTAAAATTGTAACCTTATTTATGATTTAAACTAAATTATCCTAGAGGAGCATCATGTCATGTACATGTGAATCTAAAAACATTTGTACATATCTAATTACATCATTTATTGCATAGGAAGGATTTAAAATTTTCATTATATTTATTATCCTTGCATATCATATCAAAAGAATCATATAGAGATATGTCATTTACGACATGTCCATCATAGATAATCAAGAAGGGTACTTAGGTAAATATATAAATATAAATAAATAAATATATATATATATATATATATATATATATATATATATATATATATATATATATATATATATATATAAATAAATAAATAAATAAATATATATATATATATATATATATATATATATATATATATATATATATATATATATATATATATATATATATATATATATATATATATATATATATATATATATATATATATAAAACACTATATATTATAAGAAAAGAAAAACACCATATATAGGAGCATCTCATGTACATAAACTAAAAAAAATTACCACGACACATGTAATGAGATCAAATAATATTTGTAAGATTCATCACATATAATTATCAACATGTATAGGGGTGATATAATCAAAATATCAAAAATGAGTGATATCAAAGCATTATATCTTAATATTTAACACTAAAATAAACTAACCCCTGGGTAACCCTAAACCAAATTGAATATATCAAACTAGATTGAAAGGTAAACCTAGCCCTTAACTAATTAATATTATACTTATAAACCAAATTGAATTAAATCATGATCATAAACCTAATTATATATCCCAACTTAACAGTAGAAACCTTGAATTTAACCTTGAATCCTTTCCCCAACCATTAACCAAATTGAATGGTTACCCTAAGATTGAACCAAGTTAAATGTTGACCTTAAGACTAAACCAAATCACCCTAAACTAGAACTCAATAATATATTCAACACTTTAAAACAAAATTCAAACCTAACTTTTTTGAATTAATGTTGGGTTTTAATCTAAAAGCTCTAACTATAATTCTATATCTAAAACCAAATTTAGCACTTTAAAACTTAATTCAATTTATTAACTCTTGTCCTAATTGAAACCTAAGCATGTAAACCTAATCAAATAGTACAAACCAAATTGAACCCTAATCCTAAAACTAATTAAACATTGATATCAAGGTCTCAAAATGATACATCATAAAAAAATTAGAAGAGACTTGAACGAATTAGGCATCTAATTAAGTAACCCTCCCTCACCATCAAGAGGTGGAGGTGTCCACATTAGTGCAAGTAGGAGCTCGGACTACACCCTTGGATACCTAAGAATATATTTAAAAAAGTGAATAACTTGTCTTTCCACTAGATGCCTAAACCTTTGTATCCTAAGTGAGTATTCATCATGTAATATCTAATTAGGAGGGTATTGAAGCACTCTAACACCCCAACCCCTAACTAGATAATTATGTTAGGGTGGACTAATTTCTACTTATCTTGGGTTGGAAGTGCCTAAAAGTTTTTTTTTGGAGATTGGAGATTCCCTTATTTGTTTCCTATTTTCCTGAATGGGTAGCCTAAATGTTTATTGCCTTTGCAAAATGGAAGGCCACATAAAAAAATATTGCCTTATTCTATAAAAAGAAATACCCACCCCCTAGTGATATATAGTAAGATCTTTTTCCTAATTTTACTATCAATTTTTTTGGTCAGAAGACAATGATAGTTCAAAATGATTTAGAAGATAGGGATAAAATGAGAACTATCATTCCTAGAATGAAGATGTATTATTCCTTGATAAACCCATTTCTATCATAAATCAATTCCTTCATCGAAAAAATTAGTAATGAGAAATCTCTACGTCAAGTAATCAATGGAGGGCTCATAAAATTAATCAAGTGATCAATGGGGGGCTCATAAAATACCTAGGTCAAGTAATCAATGGAGGGCTCATAAAATTGATCCCCAAGGGGAGATAAGAATCTCATTAAAAATTAGAGACAGGACACTCCTAAATACATATCATACAAAATTATTGCCAAGGTCTTAGCCTCTAGACTAGAAGATATCCTACCCAAGATCATTAACCCTACACAAAAGTGTTTTGTTAAGGATATTTATGCATATTGGAGAACTTGATAATATATTGGAAGATTATGGATTGGGAAACATTTCCAAGATAGAGTGTAGGCATGCTCAAGTAATTGATTATGAAAATGTCTACAAAAGGGTGGAATGGAGTTTGACTATGATGATGTTGCAAGCCCAAGATTCCATCCAATATTATGTCAAATGGTGTCCTCTCTTATGATTGGTGTTAGGATTTTAGTAAAGAAATTATTGGGGTTAGATCATAATTTTTAGGACTCTCTAGATCAATTATGAAAGGATGTCCTCTTGCATCCTCTTTATTTTTTATTGTTGTTGACTCATTATATTATCTCCTTAGAGATAACTAGTTGTCTCTAAAAGTTAGAGGATCTACTCTCCAAATAATTAATAAGTATCTAACGTATAGTTTTTTGATAATATTCGTATTCTTTTTAAGCTAGAAGAGTGCAAATTATATTCTTGTTAATTAGTTTTAGATTTAAATTTTATTAAATAGTAATTTTGTCATGTTTTATGTTTTATGTTATTTAAACATATATGCAAATTATATTTGATGGACCCACTGCCACCCCCTCCCCCTCCCATACCCCTGCCTCTGCCCCCTCCATCTCCACCTCCACCTCCACCTCCACCTTCACCACCCACCGCAGATGAGCTCCACGAGACCATGAGGTGTAACCTCAATGACCTTATGCATGATATAGAGGCTATCCGACGTGAGAGGCACCCCCCACACCTCACCTACTACATCTTACAGATAGCATGCAAGGTGTGATTGACTCCATCCATCATTTTGATTCAGACAATGATTCATTTAGATCATGGAGAGAAAGTATGTGTGCCTTCTACTCTAACGACTTATCATACAAAGAGGTTTATAACCTGCATATAGGTAAAGGGAATTTTAAACATTATTTTGTAAATCCTAAGATGGGTGAAGCAATTAATGATAAGAAGCCTCACATTTCCATTAGGTGGTGTACACATCCACATATAGAAGCACATTTTTGGGAGTGGTGGTGGATGGTATTTGACCATCCACCACACGCTAACCATGAGGTGCCCATGTACTTCCTTAGGAATTTATGGGCTGAGTTTGAGTTGGGTTTGAAACCCAACTATTTTGATATGAAAGCATTTTAGGGGTTTGGTAGAGGGATGCCTCAGGATAGGCCTGGGGCAAAGATGAGTGATAGAATGAGAAATCGTAGGTGACCTGAGTCCCTTGTACCTCTTCCTGCGCCTATTGTGCCTGCTCCTCACCATCATCAAGCAGTTTCATCTGCTTTTACCCATTTGAGTGCCCTTTCAGGCAATTTAGTACAATAGTGGACACAGGTGGTACATGCTCCTCCACTTGGACATGTTTGTACTAGCTATAGTGGCATATGCATAGGCCCCCATAGCAATCCTAATACAACACATGATGGCCATTATGCTGAGGGTGTAGATTTTGATGATGATGTATACGCTGCCCGTGGTGATGGTAGTGACGAGATAGATGTGTCATCATTTGTTGACCTCATGCAGTAGGGATAGCCCGGAGAGAGTCAAGAGCAGGAGGTAAAATTTTAATTTTAATATAAATATAAAGTGCACATAATTATTTACTTTCTACATAAATGTGCAATTGTATTAACTATATTAATTTGTACTTTTGAAATAACAGAGGATGGATGATACTGTTCCTCCTAGGAGGCAGTATAGTCTTTTTCTGAGACCTACAGACATTGGCATCCCTTATACAGTATGCACTTTGAATTACACTATAAAAATGTACATTCAAACTTGAATTTAATAACATGTGCTCATATGTTCTTTTTATCTAATTTTGTAGGGATTGTCTACATCTACACAGATTGATGTTATTACAAGTCCTACTCCAATTACCATTGAGGCATAGCCTCAAATACATGCAGTATGAACTTTTGACTGAAGAAAAATAATTTGTATTATTTTTATGTATGTACATTATTATTAACTTATAATTTGAACAATTTTGACTCACATGTATATATATTTTATGTGTTTTGATTTTACGAACAGGAGCCATATCATACTCATCCATACAGGCCTTGGTATAGTCTATTTTCGACTCCATCTTATGATTATCATGCTAGCATATATGTAGACACATTTGTGACATTGGCTACCACTTAGGTATGATATATATATCTATAAATGTTAAATTTATAGTGTATAAAAAATGCAGTGTACAAATTATGTACTTTGTAATTATTCATGTATATTTAATTTTGACTAAACATTTATGTATCCATAATTTTAGGACTACGTCACCATGAGTGTTGCTGAGAGCACATGACTTAGCCAGATGGAGGTACCTACATCATCATTTGAGGTCAGTATTGTGATTTATGTACATAATGTATAGTTCATTATGCTCTAAAATCAAATTTAAAAAATGTATGTATTGTAAATTACAGGACCTCACCACTACTGCATTTGGTAGTTTTGATAGTGCGCCTCCTCCCATTACTGAGGGACACCCATCTCATGGGACATTTATTTTATTATGTAGTGAATATTTTATTTATTTGCAAGCTAGATTTTGAGACCCATTTCAATTAAGCATGTACATGATGAGACGTGCCTCATGTTACACAAGGTGATCCATCTACCTCACAAGGTGTTCGACATGACGAGACAACTTATATTATGTAACGCCCTGCCAAGGGATCCAAAAGAATTAACCTAAAGTTTTACTAAGTTTGCTAACATTTTTATTTTATTTTTTAAAGTAAGAATGTATAACATACACATCAAACACATAGTAGCAGAAGCAATAACATGTAATCATCAACAAACATACATAACAGGTTACATTCCTTAAGGATCCCAAGACGTTGAGTCACATTTAAATTTAATTAATTCTAAGTCTAACAACTACCACATCCACATGAAAGAATAATAAGAAAGTCCAATGTCCATAATATACATTTGCTCCGAATGCCTCTTTGCAAATTAATTCGGAATGCTCAATCATCCACTGTACATGTCATAGGGTATGAAAGACTTAAAAGAATATACATATGTAAAAATAAAGATACATCATCCTCAAATCCATGATACAAAGTACAGTAAAATAAATGAAATCCTCCACCATACATGATACATCCATACATCCATAATGATAAAACATCTATCATAAAATCTATCCATCCATCGTAATAATCCAAAAACATAGTGAAGGTAAATGCCAACCAAGAAAGCTCCAGCCATGGTGACTATAGACGGATCTCAATGGTAAGAGTAAAAAGCACTACCACCCGACCGCGTGGAACCTAAATGGTCCACTCCCACCGCGCTGAGGAGATAGTCTCAAGTCCCAAATAGGATATCAAATCACATAATCACAAGTACTCTCTAAGTCTAGGAAATCCTAAAAGTATACGAACTCAAAGGTTCCAACACATAGATCGACATCTAGACCCAGAGGCACCGCATAGACACGTAGGAAACCTACTATGCAAGCAGGAAAGTGTCATCACATGAATCACATTAGAAGTTACCCGAGCAATCCCTCAAGAATCTCAGGTCCCCAGTAATCCTGCGGCCACTAGTATCCTCCTTTACTGACGAGGCATACTATGGAATGCAAGGTCTCAACCAAGCATTCTCTCTACCCCATCCTAGTCTGTACTAGCACTCAAGGAATGGGAGAGAACATACAGTTATCTTATTAGGTTTATTTAAGTCAGTATTTAGGTGAGATGTTTTCACTTATTAAAACAAACAACTTACAATGAGTCATCCCCAGAGCCACTTCAGGTCTCCCGTCCCTCATTGCAAGCCACTTCTCGACACTACACATAGATAACCTACCCTAGGCTCATGAAATCACAAAACAATAAATCACCTCAGTCCTATACAAGCGACTGGAAAGCATCAAAAGATAAACCACAATAGTCACATCAATTCTCCACGAGAAATTGGAAAGTATCAAATAATAATCATCATGATCACAACAGTTCTCTATCAGCAATTGAAGGCATCAATGATAAATCACAATATCCATCGGTTCTTAGCAAGCAACCAGAAAAACTATCCCAAAATAAAGCACAATACTGATCGAAGACTCCAAAATGGTAAAGTCAAAACATGTCACAACATGACATCATAAAAAAAAAATTCACTTAAAACACCTCAGCTTCACACAAAGAAACTGGAAAGCAGTAATAAACAGTAAAAACATCCATCATAGAGCATATCAACACATCACCATGGTTGGGTTTAAAACGATCGAGAACAAATCTTCATAGCATCACATTCGCATTACTCCCAAGCCTCTGGTAACAACCTATAACTGGTCAACATCTAATGAACTTCGAAACACCCCAAAGCATAGACAATAAATAGAAAACGTAATAGTCTAACAGCTTGGATTTGAAAACATATAGTTGCGTTAAACATTAGAATTTCAGTTTTTGTTTTAAGTTATGATTCAAGTTCAAAAGATTTCTAGATTACCCTACAGGTTGACTCATTCATTTGTTCGAATGAAACTAGAATTACCCCCCCATCATGTTTTCAATCAATAATATAATTCTACAATTTTATCAAATAATATCCATTATTAATTAACTTTAATTAAACTAATTTTAATTAAATTAATGAATAATTATTGATCTAAATACTTATATTACTATCTTCATTAATTATCAATTTATTAATATTTGACCAAAAATTATTAATAAATTAATAGTTACATAAACTATATTAAAATGCATTATTATTTAAATTATTAAATATTAATAAAGATAATTAATAAAACATTATTAAATGACATTTATTAAATAAATATTCATAAATTAATTAATAAATATTAATAAAATTTATTAATAAACATTATAAATTAAAATAATAATTAAAAAATATAAAACTTTTTAACAAATTACTTTAATTAAAAAAAAAAATTAATAAAAGTTTATGAAAACTTTACATGAATCTTCTTTTAATTAAAATATAATAAAACTTTATAAAAACTCTTATATATCTTACTTTAGTTAAAAGTTTATAAAACATATCCCTTTTTCATTAATAAAGAGCCGCCAGTAAATTAAGCTTGCTCTGTGTTTAAAACGCAGTACCCGCGTGCATGAAATCCGCTAACGAAAACAGGTAAGTGGGTAAGTTTAACGTTGTTTTATTTTTATTTTTATTTATTTTTAAATAGAAACTTTAAAGAAAATGTCCCCGCCCCATCGCAAGTACACTACAATAAATGCAATTCAGGCTTGCATTGAAATCGCCGACAGGGTAAGGTAAGTGGGGGGGTAAGTTTTCATTATATATATATATATTTTTAATTATTTTGTTTTAATATAAACAATCAAACTTTTTCCCATCCCCCCATAATTAATTTTTTTTTAAAAATAAATAAATATATTATTATTCTTTGTATATAAATGAATTCATTTATAATAAAACATCCTCCTTCCATTTAAATGATTATATATATATATATATATATATATATATATATAAAGACCCCATTAATATTAAAATTTAATTCGTTTATTAAAAATTCTTTTCAATAAAATTTAAAAATAAACAAAGCTTTCCTTCTTAATAAATTTTAATTTACTTTATTATAATTTTGTAATTAACAAAATTTAATAAATTTTTTTTATATAAACATATTTTATTATTTTATTATTTTTAATAACATTTACAATATTGATCTGATAAGAGAAATATTTTCAATCCATTCAAATTTTCTAATTTCTATTTTTTAATTTTTTTCTAGACATATTTTAACAATACAATTATTATAGATTCAGAAACAAGAACAAGAGATTCATGCCATGAAACCCAGAGACTTGATTTTAACAATCACGAAGAAGATAGGAATCTCAAATTACATAATTCAACCAGTGATCAAAGCACAAGACCCTACCTGATCCTGATGCTAATACGAAATCCTCGAAAACTCTGAGAGAATTCGCTCTTCTTCAATATCTTTCCTTTGAAAATCTTTCCTAAAATTCTCCTTCTAAAATTTGCTTACAAAAGTTCTTCCCCAAAAATCTTGTCTCCAAAATTCTTTCCCAAATTCCCTATCTCCAAAATTCACGGTCTTTGAAAAGATGAACCCCAAAGTTGTGATAAGGAGTTTTCTCCTCAAATCGGGGCACTAATTGTGTGTTCACTCCAGAGGACACTTTGCTCAACTGAGTTAACTCTAAAATTAACTTGTATTAATCTTTGCTTTATCTTTCAATGCACATTAAATGAATTATTAAATAATTTAATTTAGTTTTTCCACTTGACTTCTATTTTTAATCTTTATTACTTTTAATCCCATGTGCACTTTATGAAATTAAAATAACATTATTATTTCCACTTATTTTATCTTTTAATTAATTTCTTTTATTTTCAACTCATGCTTAAATCATGCGATCTAGAAACCTTTAATAATTTAATATCTTTTCCACTTTTAATTTATTTTAGAAACTTTAATTGATAAAATATTTAATTAATTTAAATAACAATAATATTTAGCATTTATTTAAAAATGAACTCTAGATATATTATTATTAAATATTATCATGTTCTAAATTATCCTTAAACTTTTATCTCCAAATTCAATTCTTTTTATTTAATTAATTTTTTAATTAATTAAATATAATTAAATATTAAAATATCATAATAATTTTCTATTAAATTAAATCATTAATTAATCTTTTTAATTAGAATTAATTAATAGAAAATACATCAAGGACTCATAAAGCAACATACGAAAACCCATCATAGAAAAACACATACTAAATCAAACAAAAAGGGTTATAATCACGAAATTACATCATTTGATGCAGTCAAAGGGTACTTAACTCTGATACTTGTCCTAATTATGAATTAGGACAATTGGCTAAAATATTTAGGATTTGGACTTAAGAGTTTATCTTCCCTCTCTTACCATTGAGATAATGCGATAGGGTATGCTCATCCTGGCAATTCAGGGAAGTCGATACCCGGTACCTGCAACCTGCATAAAATCCACGCATGTACAAACACAATATTCTAAGCTAAACAGACAATGGCAGGAAGTGGTGCATCGTGTAGATCCCGACTAGTAGGTGACTACGACTCCCTTCCTTAACCACATCAGAAACACCGTACATAAAGAAAACAAACACGCACACCAGACACATGCAGTATGGGGTAAGTATCCATAAGAAAGCACATGTGATAATAAACCATCTAACTAATCATCATCGATAACTAAAAACATTGAATAATCATCATACATGCATGAAATATAGAGTACCAATTAATCTCATCATATAATAAACTGAGTGTAAAACAACATCTGATAATCTCTAAAATAATAATACTAATCATCAAACATAAAATTGGCCTAAAAGAGTTTGGCAAGGATGACTGAAATGCAACTTTGGGGCAGGCACTACATCCACCCCCCCTAGACTTAGGCTTACTCCTGGAAGCCTAGAAGAACAGAAAAGCTAAGGACTCACTGTGCAGGTCCCATTGGACCCTTTCCCCCTGTAGGAGGATATGACTCCACTGAGTACACCCTCTGAGCTCTACCCATGTCACCAACTGTAGGTTCTGAAGCTGCGAGTCCCTGGCCTGAGAACTGTGGTTTCCTTTGAGCACAATGAGATGATTTATGTCCACGTTGTCCACATGTGAAACACTCTCCATTGAAGCTCCTCTGAACTCTAGGTGCACTAGACTGCTAAAAACTACCCCCACTAGGATAAGACTGAACACTCTGAGATGGTCGATCATATTGGTTGGGCTTGTTGCGACGAGTCTTGTGATAGTTCCTAGCATTGGAACCACCACCACCACTCTATGTAGGAGGATAAGTTCCTTCCTGCTGCTGATTACCCCCAGAAGGAGGTTTCCTATTTCCACCTGCTCCCTGACCACCCTTTGATCCTGATGTTGAAGGTGCTCCTACAAAACCCCCATGTCCTAGGTTCACACTCTGCTCTACAAGGACGGCTTGATGTATCGCATCCTTGAGGGTTTTAGGTTCAAACACCTTAACACCCCCAATTAAGCGATTGTTCAAACCTCTGATGAAATGTTGTGCCAATTGTGCTGGGTTGTCACTAAATCCTGAAAAGGGCATGAGCTCAAAGAACTTGTGCTCATACTCTATAATGGTCATAGTGTACTGTCTCAGGTTATGGAACTCATCTACTCTATGCTACTTCCATTCCTCTGGTAGGAATCGCTCACGGAATCTCTCTAAGAATAACTCCCATGTGACATTGTTCATGGTTAAGCCCAACTTCTTTTCCTCGATTGTCCACCAAGTGGCCCCGAAGAACTCTAGGTTGGTGATAGCAAACCTTGCTTTGACATTACTGTCAAAGTCCTGCATAGCAAAAATCCTGTCAAGGGCAATAAGCCACTGCTCAGCTACATATCCAGATCCCTGCCCATTAAAGGGCTTGACCTTGGACCTCTAAAGATCCTTCATTTGTGAAGATACAATGGATCTATGTCGATCCCTCGAAGGGCTCCTAGACCTAGGTCTATGCTCATGTCCTGCCCGATGTGCTCTATCCTGATCATGAACTAGAGGTAGGCAATCAATGATGGTTCACATCATTTGCCTCATGTCAACCTCCTTCGAGTCAGCATGCTCCTCTCTATGGTTCTCTTCCTGATGTTCACTGACATGCTCTCCCCTATTCTCTTCCTGAATGGGGCTCTCGTGGATAGACTCATGCACACTAATATCTCTACCTCATCCACGACCTCTGCCACGACCAAGGCTATGGCCTCTAATGAAAGATCTCATCCTAGATACCATCCTACAATAATATCCAAGACACAAGATGCTATAATAACCATGAAACATACTACTGAAACACATAGATAAAAGACACATGTTTTGCAAACAAGATAGTTTCAATTTTTAGTTTGCCTATAATTTTAGTTTAAGTATAATTTCAGTTTTGAAGTCCAAGTGTTGAAGTATGAAAAATATGCAACTAATAGTTTACATCATGTTTCAGTTCAACTAGTTTACACTAGTGGCGTTCCAATATACCCAGAGCTCCCAATGTAGAAACTTGGCTCTGATACCATATGTAACGCCCTGCCAAGGGATCCAAGAGAATTAACCTAAAGTT
The DNA here is from genome assembly GCA_028749045.1 of Cupressus sempervirens. Taxonomy (NCBI): domain Eukaryota; kingdom Viridiplantae; phylum Streptophyta; class Pinopsida; order Cupressales; family Cupressaceae; genus Cupressus; species Cupressus sempervirens. Next base: position 617,475,638 of record CM053791.1, read on the forward strand.
TTACTAAGTTTGCTAACATTTTTTTTTAAAAAAAAAAAGTAAGAATGTATAACATACACATCAAACACATAGTAGTGGAAGCAATAACATGTAATCATCAACAAACATACATAATAGGTTACATTCCTTAAGGATCCCAAGACGTTGAGTCACATTTAAATTTAATTAATTCTAAGTCTAACAACTACCACATCCACATGAAAGAATAGTAAGAAAGTCCAATGTCCATAATATACATTTGCTCCGAATGCCTCTTTGCAAATTAATTCGGAATGCTCAATCATCCACTATACATGTCACAGGGTATGAAAGGCTTAAAAGAATATACATATGTAAAAATAAAGATACATCATCCTCAAATCCATGATACAAAGTACAGTAAAATAAATGAAATCCTCCACCATGCATGATACATCCATACATCCATAATGATAAAACATCTATCATAAAATCTAACCATCCATCATAATAATCCAAAAACATAGTGAAGGTAAATGCCAACCAAGAAAGCTCCAGCCATGGTGACTACAGACGGATCTCAATGGTAAGAGTAAAAAGCACTACCACCCGACCGCGTGGAACCTAAATGGTCCACTCCCACCGCGCTGAGGAGATAGTCTCAAGTCCCAAATAGGATATCAAATCACATAATCACAACTACTCTCTAAGTCTAGGAAATCCTAAAAGTATACTAACTCAAAGGTTCCAACACATAGATCGACATCTAGACCCAGAGGCACCACATAGACACGTAGGAAACCTACTATGCAAGTGGGAAAGTGTCATCACATGAATCACATTAGAAGTTACCCGAGCAATCCCTCAGGAATCTCAGGTCCCCAGTAATCCTGCGGCCACTAGTATCCTCTTGTATTGACGAGGCATACTATGGAATGCAAGGTCGCAACCAAGCATTCTCTCTACCCCATCCTAGTCTGTACTAGCACTCAAGGCATGGGAGAGAACATACAGTTATCTTATTAGGTTTGTTTAAGTCAATATTTAGGTGAGATGTTTTCACTTATTAAAACAAACAACTTACAATGAGTCATCCCCAGAGCCACTTCGGGTCTCCCGTCCCTCATTGCAAGCCACTTCCTGACACTACACATAGATAACCTACCCTAGGCTCATGAAATCACAAAACAATAAATCACCTCAGTCCTATACAAGCGACTGGAAAGCATCAAAAGATAAACCACAATAGTCACATCAGTTCTCCACGAGAAATTGGAAAGCATCAAATAATAATCATCATGATCACAACAGTTCTCTATCAGCAACTAAAGGCATCAATGATAAATCACAATATCCATCGATTCTTAGCAAGCAACCAGAAAAACTATCCCAAAATAAAGCACAATACTGATCGAAGACTCCAAAATGGTAAAGTCAAAACATGTCACAACATGACATCATAAAAAAAAAATCACTTAAAACACCTCAGCTTCACACAAAGAAACTGGAAAGCAGTAATAAACAGTAAAAACATCCATCATAGAGCATATCAACACATCACCATGGTTGGGTTTAAAATGATCGAGAACAAATCTTCATAGCATCACATTCGCATTACTCCCAAGCCTCTGGTAACAACCTATAACTGGTCAACATCTAATGAACTCCGAAACACCCCAAAGCGTAGACAATAAATAGAAAACATAGTAGTCTAACAGTTTGGACTTGAAAACATACAGTTGCGTTAAACATTAGAATTTCAGTTTTCGTTTTAAGTTATGATTCAAGTTCAAAAGATTTCTAGATTACCCTACAGGTTGACTCATTCATTTGTTCGAATGAAACTAGAATTACCCTCCCATCATGTTTTCAATCAATAATATAATTCTACAATTTTATCAAATAATATCCATTATTAATTAACTTTAATTAAACTAATTTTAATTAAATTAATGAATAATTATTGATCTAAATACTTATATTACTATCTTCATTAATTATCAATTTATTAATATTTGACCAAAAATTATTAATAAATTAATAGTTACAAAAACTATATTAAAATGCATTATTATTTAAATTATTAAATATTAATAAATATCATTAATAAAAAATTATTAAATGACATTTATTAAATAAATATTCATAAATTAATTACTAAATATTAATAAAATTTATTAATAAACATTATAAATTAAAATAATAATTAAAAAATATAAAACTTTTTAACAAATTACTTTAATTAAAAAAAAAAATTAATAAAAGTTTATGAAAACTTTACATGAATCTTCTTTTAATTAAAATATAATAAAACTTTATAAAAACTCTTATATATCTTACTTTAATTAAAAGTTTATAAAACATATCCCTTTTTCATTAATAAAGAGTCGCCAGTAAATTAAGCTTGCTCTGTGTTTAAAACACAGTACCCGCGTGCATGAAATCCGCCAACTTAAAACAGGTAAGTGGGTAAGTTTAACGTTGTTTTATTTTTATTTTTATTTATTTTTAAATAGAAACTTTAAAGAAAATGTCCCCGCCCCATCGCAAGTACACTACAATAAATGCAATTCAGGCTTGCATTGAAATCGCCGACAGGGTAAGATAAGTGGGGGGGTAAGTTTTCATTATATATATATATTTTTAAATTATTTTGTTTTAATATAAACAATCAAAATTTTTCCCATCCCCCCATAATTAATTTTTTTAAAAAAATAAATAAATATATTATTATTCTTTGTATATAAATGAATTCATTTATAATAAAACATCCTCCTTCCATTTAAATGATTATATATATATATATATATATATATATATATATATATATATATATAAAGACCCCATTAATATTAAAATTTAATTCATTTATTAAAAATTCTTTTCAATAAAATTTAAAAATAAACAAAGCTTTCCTTCTTAATAAATTTTAATTTACTTTATTATAATTTTGTAATTAACAAAATTTAATAAAACAAATTTATATAAACATATTTTATTATTTTATTATTTTTAATAACATTTACAATATTGATATGATAAGAGAAATATTTTCAATCCATTCAAATTTTCTAATTTCTATTTTTTTATTTTTTTCCAGACATATTTTAACAATACAATTATCGTAGATTCAGAAACAAGAACAAGAGATTCATGCCATGAAACCCAGAGACTTGATTTTAACAATCACGAAGAAGAATAATATTTAGCATTTATTTAAAAATGAACTCTAGATATATTATTATTAAATATTATCATGTTCTAAATTATCCTTAAACTTTTATCTCCAAATTCAATTCTTTTTATTTAATTAATTTCTTAATTAATTAAATATAATTAAATATTAAAATATTATAATAATTTTCTATTAAATTAAATCATTAATTAATCTTTTTAATTAGACTTAATTAATAGAAAATACATCAAGGACTCATAAAGCAACATACGAAAACCCATCATAGAAAAACACATACTAAATCAAACAAAAAGGGTTATAATCACGAAATTACATCATTTGATGCAGTTAGAGGGTACTTAACTCTGATACTTGTCCTAATTATGAATTAGGACAATTGGCTAAAAGATTTAGGATTTGGACTTAAGAGTTTATCTCCCCTCTCTTACCATTGAGATAATGCGATAGGGTACGCTCATCTTGGCAATTCAGAGAAGTCGATACCTGGTACCTGCAACCTGCATAAAATCCATGCATGTACAAACACAATATTCTAAGCTAAATAGACAATGGAAGGAAGTGGTGCATTGTGTAGATCCCGACTAGCAGGTGACTACGACTCCCTTCCTTAACCACATCAGAAACACCATACATAAAGAAAACAAACATGCACACCAGACACATGCAGTATGGGGTAAGTATCCATAAGAAAGAACATGTGATAATAAACCATCTAAATAATCATCATCGATAACTGAAAACATTGAATAATCATCATACATGCATGAAATATAGAGTACCAATTAATCTCATCAGCTAATAAACTGAGTGTAAAACAACATCTGATAATCTCTAAAATAATAATACTAATCATCAAACATAAAATTGGCCTAAAAGAGTTTGGCAAGGATGACTGAAATGTGACTTTGGGGCAGGCACTACATATTACACATGATGATCCATCTGAGTCGTCTTTGTGTGGAGTAAAGAGGACATTCAATCCGACAGATTAGGTCTTGTTGGCACTTGTAGATTGTGTTTTTATGATGTATATTATTTATGATGTATACACTTTGTGTTAGGATAGTTAAAACTGTATGTTAGACCATGTATTTTTTCACTTCATAGATCATGTTATGATGTATGTTAGACCATGTACTATTTTTTTATGACTTCTTATCATGCTTGTGTATGTAGTATATATTATTATGTTTCACAATGTTTTAAGAATATTCAAACCGTTTTCTTTATTCTGAAATATTTTATTCATGAAAATATGACACATTTTGTAAGTATATATGCAAGATGAACAATAATTTTAACTATCTATAGAGAATTATTGGATAAATATCACATCAAATTTATGCATTGAGATTCATACAAATAAAATTGACCTACTAGATTAAAAAATGTATTGATAATGTACCTAACAATGTATCATAAGTGATCTTAATGTGTTGTTTGGTGATGTAAGACTCATTATCACCTAATAAGACCTATTATGTGGTAGTAAACATATGAATACCTATCATAACCTATAACAGACATAATGACCTATTAGGACTCCTATTTCCCCTTAAGACACACATGTATGGATAATGTACCTAACAATGTATCATAAGTGATCTTAATGTGTTGTTTGGTAATGTAAGACTCATTATCACCTAATAAGACCTATTATGTGGTAGTAAACATATGAATACCTATCATAACCTATAATAGACATAATGACCTATTAGAACTCCTATGTCCCCTTAAGACACACATGTATGGATAACGTACCTAACAATGTATCATAAGTGATCTTAATGTGTTGTTTGGTAATGTAAGACTCATTATCACCTTATAAGACCTATTATGTGGTAGTAAACATATGAATACCTATCATAACCTATAATAGACATAATGACCTATTAGGACTCCCATGTCCCCTTAAGACACACATGTATGGGTAACGTACCTAACAATGTATCATAAGTGATATTAATGTGTTGTTTGGTAATGTAAGAGTCATTATTACCTAATCAGACCTATTATGTGGTAGTAAACATATTAAGACTTATTAAAATATATAGAAATTATTATGACCTATTAGGACTCCCATGTCCCCTTAAGATACACATGTATGGATAACATATCTAACAATGTATCATAAGTGATCTTAATGTGTTGTTTGGTAATGTAAGACTCATTATCACCTAATAAGACCTATTATGTGGTAGTAAATATATGAATACCTATCATAACCTATAACAGACATAATGACCTATTAGGACTCCCATGTCCCCTTAAGACACACATGTATAGATAGCATACCTAACAATGTATCATAAGTGATATTAATGTGTTGTTTGGTAATGTAAGAGTTATTATTACCTAATAAGATCTATTATGTGGTAGTAAACATATGAATACCTATCATAAGCTATAATAGACATAATGACCTATTAGGACTCCTATGTCCCCTTAAGACACACATGTATGGATAATGTACCTAACAATGTATCATAAGTGATCTTAATGTGTTGTTTGGTAATGTAAGACTCATTATCACCTAATAATACCTATTATGTGGTAGTAAACATATTAAGACTTATTAAAATATATAGAAATTATTATGACCTATTAGGACTCCCATCTCCCCTTAAGACACACATGTATGGATAACGTGCCTAACAATGTATCATAAGTGATCTTAATGTGTTGTTTGGTAATGTAAGATATAATCAATACAATGAATACAATGAGTAATGATCTTTAAATTATCATGTACAAGTGACTTGTTTTTAATATTACAATCAATAGTAATTTGAAACTTCAAACAAACATTAATTTAAACATGCTTGAATGTAAAAGTAATGGAACAAAATAGGAGGTCATTACTTAAATTGACAATTAATTTATAATTTATCAAGTGCATACCTTTAAGTTTCAAATAGAAGTAAACTCTCATTTTTGAATTAGTTTGTACAACATATTTCACAATATATGTAAGACAATGTCAATGATATATTTATAGTTCAGTGAACTCAAAACATAAAATTGGTTCAACACATCTCTTCAAATGAGGTCTTGTAAAATAAAATTGTAAAACAAAAACATGTGTTAATAAACACATAAATTAATATTCAAGGTATCTAAACTATGTAAATATATGTGTAATTTGTATGTACTTACTGTATAAAATTGCACAAGATGTTGATGTTCGATCCACTTTAACATTTAAATTTGCATAAATTGTAATTGAGACCTAAATAAGAGGTATATAAGTTCTCTAAATTGGTATTGAAAACACAAAAATAAATGTAATTAAATTATATAAGTACATATATATAAAAATAATACAATAATGAAAAAACTTACATGTGTTTGATTTAAATGTAGTCATCCCATTGTACCATCTGCATCCTCTCGCTTTTGCAATTCATCTATGATTGTCTCGTGCTCGTCCATTGAAATTGTCCATAATACCTTATTGGCAGGTCTCCCTTTGTATCTTTCTAATTTGATATTTTTTGCCACAAACAAATGAATAGTGTTAAATCTTCTTTTTGGTTTGGTAGTCTTCAAATCCTAGCAAACCATTTCTTCTTGTTAGGTATCTATGTAGCTAGGTTCTAGCTACAACAATAGACCCGATTGGATACTCAAAATTATCGTCATCTACTTGATGACATGTGAATTTTTTCTTAGGTTCCATACATCTAGCTAGCCAATACTCAATTTGTTCATCATTATCACTAGGTGCAATAACAACATAAACATTTCCTACAAGATAAGATAAAGTATAGAAACACTTTAATCACATGAGTGTACATATGCAAATTATATAAATTGAAGCATGAGATCACAAAAAAATCTAATTAAATTGTGGATACCAGGTTCTATGAGGTTTGAAATATGATCATAGCCTTCTGATGCAAAAGTAACATTCTGGCCTTCATTTACTATATCATCTTCAAAATGTGTGTCAGTAGGTGCTAATGATCTTTGTTGCCAATCTTCAACCCATTCTGTATTCTTACATTCTTCCCATTCACATGCAAGACAAAATTGACAAAAACAAGCAAGCTCCCTAGTCCATATAGTCCAAGTGTTAGAATTTGAACTCCTAAATGAATGCCATTTAGCTGACCCACTAATTGTATCATAGTCATATCTTGAAGGGATATTATTTTCTTCAACTAGGTAAAAGAAATGATTGATTGTAGAGTTTTGACTTGATCTCGTGTATAAATATTTGTTACACCATTCGAAAATCTCATGTGCATTTTTGACTAATGGTAATATTTAATACCTTACCATCTACAAATTTTTTAAACAATTCAGTTTGAGTCATGTCCAAAAGGTGTTTAGGATGTGGATCACATATTTTTGACCCAATTCTCAATTTAAGAACATCTCTTGAATTAGGTGATACTCTTGTATTATCATGCCAAAATTTTTCAATCAAACTTTTGACTTCACTAGTAAGTTTCATATCACATCTCAGGAGTCTACCACTAGAAGTCCATAAAATATCTGCTGGATCACATTCAAAGTTAACCCTTCTCTTTATAGCTCTTCCTAAAGTCTTACGATTCACATTAAGATATCCACTTATGTTTCTAATCAATCTTTTGTCAGATGTTGATTTGTTAACTAAAGCTATTGTTATTGCTCGTTGTGTTGCATTCTTATCTTTAGACCGACTTCTCTTTCTGATAACATCAAAGGTACTAGCAAAAGTGGATACAACTTGTTTTAAAGAGTCATTTTTATTCTTGGGTTTTGCATACATTCCCAACCTTCTCATTACTTTTTGCATTTTAGACATTTTAATTAGTTGCAACATTAGCTGACATTGAAACCCAAATTTCTTATTATAAAAAAAATGCCTATACAATCTATTAGCATGTGTCCTAATTTGTCTCCATGAAACCAATCCCTCAAGATTATCTAACACATCATTAGGACTATGAAAATTATGTTCAGACACTTTACTATCATCCTGGCATGTTTGTTCAGTAGTTGGTTTTTCTATGTTTACATTCATGCAATTTTTACTTTTAGACACTTTACTATTTTCACTATTATTTAGGATTTGAATATCATTTTCAAATTTTCTTGGTATTTCTTTCAGGGCAGACATTTCAATTGGAGTGTTTTGTGCATGATTGTTTGACAATTGCTTCTCATGAAGAAAATCTAAATCGTTTAAATTGTAACCTGCTTCTAAAAAATCACCAATTTCATCACAAGAGAAAATTTGAGGGTTTGGAGACACACCTGTATTGAATGCATGATTAGAATGTGCACCTGAATTTTCTTGTATTGGATTCTCTTCTTTGACCTCTTCATCCATCATGGTATCCTCAATGTCTTTCTCCTTTGAAACATTGTTCAAGTCTCTAATTCTTTGTCTTCTCTCTCGTTGACATCATGCTTCATTCTCTTTATTTGCTGCAATCTCCTCATCTGTCAGAACTTTTTCTTTTTTCTTTCTTCGTTGTTTTGATCCCATGTTTGCACCAATTTTGAACTTGAATCAGTAGCTTGCAAATTGTATAAGAGGACAAGAAAATAGAATAAGAATGAAAAAATTCATTATTGCAGATCGAAACTGTTATTTAATCATTTCAATCATTGAAACTCAATCTGTGGGACAACTTTTGGGGCCCAACGGGTACATTAGAAATAGTTATGCGATTGCTTAAAAATTGGGCACTCTATTCTTTAAAAATCAGGTACCCAATTTTTAAACAGTCAGGTACAACGGTTGAAAGCAATCGAGCACCTGATTTTTGAATTACAAATCGAGTGCCTGATTCTTGAGACATGAGCGGGAATTTGGTATGGCTCTCAACTTTTGCATGGGGTTTTGCCTTGGGGAAAGGCATGGCATAGGCTTGGTCCCACCAAACCATGCCTTTATGATCCTTTTTTTTAAAAGGCATTTAATCAACAATTTCTGGTATTGTCGTAATTTTTTTATAGTTGTTCCCATTGAATTTTTTGACGAGACAAAAACCCATTACAGGTCTTACTGTTCTAATTCCAAAAATGTAAATTTTATAGTGTTATTATTTTATTTTCTATTTTTCCATTATTTATTAATCAAAACTATCTCCTAAACATTAAAAAGTGACATTCACTAAAATTTTAATAACTTTTTTATTTTATAATTTTAAAAAAATTAATTTATATGTCGTCAACTACATACAATTCTTTTGATGTTAGATTTTTTTTTTTGAAAAAAGTGAGATTTTGATCAAGTTATGTGGTTCGTACATGAGAGGTTTTAAAATTTACCTTTGTAGCCAATTAATAATTAATAATAAAAAAATTATTCAATAAAAAATTAAAGAAAAATATTATCATCAATCTTAGGTGTATTAGGTAACTCCCTTTAAAAAGATTTACAAAAATTCATTTATTTGTGTCAAATTATGGTGTCCATACACGAGCATGGTATGGTCCTAAAACAGGCATTTTGAAAAAGTGGTTTTTAAAGATCCATACCAAAAAAATAATCTATCATATGGGTACACAAATAAATTACATATTTAAAAACTAGATTCTGAACACTAAAATTTTTATTTTTGGAGTTTTTTTATATTCAACCTCTAAATACCTCAAATTTTGACATCAATTGACAAAAAAATTTAAAAAAAGGAAAAACACTTCCACTTTTTGGCCAAAAGTGAGATCCAACTTCTTGCACTGACCCATGAAATTCCTTATACCCCCTTTTCATATCTTCTTTATTCTTATACTATGTATTCATCTTTTTAATGTACTTCCTCACCTCCTCATGGATGTTATTCAAATGTTTAGTAACATCTTCTACTTTGACACTACTTATCTCTCCTTTATCTAACTGCCTCAACTCAGAAGCACTTATGAGACTGCTCTCATATACAATCTGGAATGGTGATTTACCAGTAATCCTATTGACAAATTATGGTATGCAAATTTTTCCTATGGTAAAATTAGATACCATCCCTTTGGTTTATCTCCAACCAAGCATCTTAGCAATTTCACCAAACTTTGATTCACAACTTTGGTTTGTCCATCAGTATGTGGATGATGTGATAAATTGAACTTCAAATCTGTCTTCAATTTTTTCCATAATGTTCACCATAAATACCCAACAAATTTGATATCTTGATGTGAAACTATACTCTTTGGTAGACCATGTAGTCTCACCACTTCTCCAAAAAATAAGTCCTCCACATGAATGATATCATTTCTCTTCTTACACGAAATGAAATGTGTCATTTTTGAAAACTTGTCAACCACCAAAAACATCGAATTATTCCCTTGCCATGTCCTTGGTAAACCAAGAATGAAATCCATGCTCACATCCTCCCATGGCTTCTCTATTATAGGTAATTGTTGATACAACCAAACATTCTACTTTACTTCTTTTGTCATCTAACATACTCTACAACTCTCCAAAAACTTCTTCACATATTATTGTAACTATGGCCAATAATAATTCTCACCAACCAAAGCAATGGTCTTATGTCTACCAAAATGTCCAGTCAATGCTCCACTATGCTCCTCCTTAATGAGATTATCTCTCATCCAAATTTTGGGAATGCATAATTGACATCCTTTCAACAACATACCATCTTGGATTATGAAATTCAACCACTTTGTCCTATCAAGTGTAACAAGTTTTCTACAATCCTTCCAAGCTTCACCCAATTAGGATCATCTGGATACAAATTCTTGAGTTCCTTGGATCCAACCACCTCAATTTGCATCTTTATCAACAAAAGGTGTCTTCTACTAAGAGAATCTACAACTCTATTAGACTTCTCACTCATGTGTTTCAAAACAAATGTATAACTCTACAAAAATTCAACCCACTTCAAATGCCTTTGGTTCAATTTTCCTTTACTATCCAAATATTGCAAATATTGATGACCAATATACAAAAAAAAATCCTTAGGAAGAAGATAATATCTACTTAGGAGTTATGAAGAACTCAAGACCTATGATCTTGAGACCATCACTCATGACATTCTATTGAAACTTGATGCCAAACCCTTTCATTAGAGACAAAGACCAGTAAATCCTATAATTGAGCCTTTGATAATAAAAGATGTACAAAAGTTACTTGATGCTAATATTACCTTCCCAATATAACATTCTACATGGGTTACTAAGTTGGTCCTAGTAAGAAAAAATACTAGAGAAACTCACCTCTATATGGATTTTCAAAATTTGAATTTGGCTTCCTAGAAGGATAATTACCCATTGCCCTCGCTTGATGAAGTGTTACAAATTGTGAATGGGTCTAAAATGATGTTTTTTCTAGATGTATATTCTAAATATAACCAAGTGATGGTAGATGACGAAGACAGGTTGAATACTGCATCTACAACAAAACGGGGAACCTTTGCATACCGAAGGATGCCTTTTGGACTGATCAATGTGGGGGTCACATTCCAAAGAGGGATGGACAAAGCATTCAAAGGGATAATAAAAAAGTGCATAGTTATCTACATTGATGACATTACTATCTTTTCTAATATCTTTTCTAAAGATAGGAGTACTCATATTGTAGACTTGAAACAAGTATTCAATTGATGTCAAAAGTATGGTATATCATTGATTCCAAAAAAAGTGTTCATTTAGGGTCACCAAAGGAGATCTTCTTAGTCACATTAATTTTGAAGTTGGGATATCTATTGATCTTGAAAGGATAGAGGCCATTCTAAATCTATCACCTCCTCATAGTTTTAAAGAGAGGAAATATTTCTTTGGAAAAATCAATTTTGTACGTAAGTTCATTAGTGGTTTTTCTAAGATAGTATGTCCTCTTAATGATCTACTCAAGAAAGGAGAAAATATTGAATGGGTTCTTGAAATAAAGAAGTCTTTTGAAGACATAAAAGTAACAATCTCCACAACCTCAATTCTTGTAAGTCTAGATTATGATTTACCATTCAAAATCTACTCATCTTCTTTAGAACATTCATGCGTTGAGATTCTTACTCAAAAGAAAGACAAAGAGGATGAGAGACTTTTTGCATTCATGAGTTTCCTGCTAAAGAATGCTGAGTTGAATTATTCTAATCTTGATAAATAATCTTTTACATTGATAAAATAAGTTAAGAATTTTTTTGATTATATATTCAGGAGAAAGATATATGCAATTGTGCTCAATCCTATGATTAAGACATTGCTGATACAAAATGAACTAGGCAAAAGATGAGGAAAATGGATGGCTATATTGCAAGAATTTGATTTGGATATTTGAAGTTGGTAAGAGGAAAATGATTATCTAAGATGATAGTTGATAGGGAGATCGGTAATGATAGTGAAATTAGATTTGATGATGAAATCATCACTGATAATCAACAAAAAATCATGGTGTCTCAAGTGGATATTGATCACAGTATAATCATTGATGTTTGGCATCAAGATATTGTTTACTATCTATTGAAATAAATACCCTAAAGGGATGAATAGTTTCCAGCACAAAGGATTCAAAATGAAATGTGAATCCTATATGCTACAAGATAGAAAACTTTACAAAAGGAACTATGAGGGAATTTATTTGAAATGCTTGGGATGTGAAAAAGTGAAAGAAGCTTTAATATAGTTTCATGATAGGTATGACACAAGACATGCTTATCAATAGAAGATACAATGCATATTGTTTTCAGATTAGGTTATTTTTGGCCTACCATATTTAAGGATACATTTGAACATGTATGTTCTCTCCACATTTGTCAGACAAGTGCTAATAGAGAGAGGAATCCAACTATGCCGCTACAAATAGTGTTTGAGGTACACCCTTTTTCTAAGTGGGGGTTGGAATTTATTGGTTCAATAAACTAAACATCATCTATAGGACATATGTTAATCCTCACAACTATAGATATTACACACACTAGATAGAAGATGAAACTTTTCAAAATTGCATGGTAAAGGTGGTTACAAATTTCTTGGAAGGACACATTATCACAAGGTTTGGTATGTCTTTCTTCCTAGTATGCAATAATGGATCATCATTTGTGTCAATCTTCCTTATTCAATGGGAAATAGACAATCAGATTATAATCAAGTTCTCTTCTAATTACTATCCCCAAGGGAATAGTGTGGTTGAGTCCAGCAATAAGAACTTGATTACAGTGATAAATAAGTTGCTATAGGAAAATCCAAAAGATTGGCACACTTAGCTGAAGTATGCATTATGGATAGATAGAGTCAAGATAAAAAATGCTTTGGGGACATCTCCCTATTTACTCATCTACAGACAAGAACTAGTGTTCCCACTCAATGTGAGGATTCTAGTATTAAAATTTATGAAGGGGTATTGTGAGGACACATATAGAGTTTCAATTATATTAATGAATCTATTGGAATTGGATTAGAAAAGAAAAATAACCTTGGAGCATATGGAAAAACATTAGGTTGTTATCAAAAGGTGGTTCGACAGATAGGCCACAATAAAATCTTTCAGAATATCTGACCTTGTTCTCCTATGGGATAAGGAAAAAGTAAAGTTGGGAAATCACACTAAGTTTCAATGCTTGTGGATTGGCCCTTATAAAACTGTAAAGATCTTGGGAGAAAATACTTTTAGGCTGAGTTCTTACAAGAGGAATCGACCCCATTTCCTATAAACGGCCAGTTCCTGAAAAATTTCTTTGAGGCCTAAAAGTAGAAAACATTTCAAAAAAAAATAAAAAAAAATAAAAAATTATTTCTACAAGTTTTTTTGCTTTCAGTTCTGTCTTTAATTTCAGTTGTGTGTTTTCTTTTAAATTCATGTTAGTCTGGGGGTTAGGTGTAATCAAGACTCATTCTTGACACATTTCACAAATCACTCCTTGTGGTTTCGACTTTTAGGAAGAGGTATTTCTTTGTTAAAGCATTTAGATTATTTTGTTTCTTGTACCAATTGGGGAATAGATGTTACTTTCAATCAATATCTTGGTGTTTTCAAATCAAGGTTGACAACAACAAAGGATAGTCCAAAACTTGTAGATTCAGAAAAAAGATCTTTTCAAAGAATTGCTAAGGTCATTTTTTGGTATGAGAGTTTCCAAAAGTTCTTAAAAGAGGAACACATAGGTTATCAAACTAAGGAATGAATATGAGAAATGACACCAATGCCTTGGACACATAGTCTAAGTGTGGTTAGGGTACAAAAAGAGAATAAATAAGGAAAGATGGTGTTAAGAATGAAAGATTCCAAAAGGTCTAAGAAAAGTAATTTGACATTAGGGATATTTCCTCCAAAATGGCTATCCATTATCTATACAAATCACTTCATGAAAGAATCAAATGGAAACATGTGAGCTCTATGAAGTAGGATCCAAAAGATTACTTAGGTCCTAAAATGAAAATATGATAACCTATCAAGAGCCCTTTGAATGAATTATCTCATTTGGTTAGACATTGATTGATACGCAAGATCTATGAGGATTCTTGATGAATCGATTGGTGGAGTGGAGGATTGTTTCCAAGCTCCTATAGGCTCATGATAGGTTGCACCTTGGAACATTAAAGGAAATGAATACACTATGCACACATTGAGCTTGAAGATTCAAGATTCTAAATTTTTGACTATTAAGGAACTTGAAATCTTTTTGAAGTGTTCGAGACTTAGTTGTTATTTGGAGCATGTCAGAAGAATGCTTGTTGGTGAAGAAATGCCTTTGTCATTTCTTCCTTTTTTTTTTGGGGCTATTTTTTGTGGTTTCAAAATGCATCCCTCATTTCTCCTAGAAATTGGGACCCCCTAGTAAATTTTATCTCCTAGACTCGTACTCCAAGGCCTGGGTCATTTTAGAACTCTTTACATGTTAGGGTCAAGCCTCAGACTTTGACTAGGAGAGTTTAGGATGTCAAAGAAGGAGTAAATGTCAAAATTATAAGTGTTAGGTGCATGAATGTAAACTAGCACACTTAGCACATAGGTACACCTTTCCAAGGTGTGTAGGTGCACAAAATATTCAGGAGCTCACTCATTTCCCTTTGGAGATGCACACATGTACACTTGTGCATGTGTGCACCTCTAGAGGATGTGCAACCTAGGCCTAGTTCTATATAAACCTAGGACCCCTCCCCCTTGGCTCACTTCTCTCTATGCTCCCTATTCAACCACACATTTTCATCCTTCAAGGTGCACTCTACCCTACACAAAAACATAAAGTGTTAGATAAAAAAGGTGCACACATGCCCACCTCCTCAAGGTGTGCATGTGCACACCTTTGTTCAATAAAAAAGAATTAAAACCCTTAAAAGAACCTATCACAACACTAAGTCAAGAAAATATGCACATGTTTTCTTTCTAAAACTTAAATTAATCCTAAGGAAACCTAAGGGAAGGTGTGCACATGCATACCTTTTTTCAAAGCAACCTAAGGTGTGCACATGCACACCCCATAAAGGTGGCCATGGGTGCACCCTTTGTGCACAAAGAAAGCATAAGGGATAGATAATTTTCCCCCATGCACCCTCCACAAGAGAATGTGCATAGTTGCACACATGTGCATGTACACACCTCACTAGGGTGCACAGGTGCACAACCACACTAAAATGGTCTTAAAATGACCATTTATTACACATAGCAGATCTGTAATGGTTCATTAGGTGTACTATTTAAATTTCAAGGCTTTTTGGAGGGAAATTGATTATTCTAATTTTTTTTGAGTGTTTTGGGCTAGGTTTTTTGTTAGTTAGGGTTTCTTTTGGGTTAGATTTTTAGCTCTCTAGACTAATGTCTTCTTTTTGTATAGATAAAATGACATCTTCATCATCCTCACTTGTAGAAAATATTTCTTCCAAACCTATAGTGTTCAAAGATCAAGGTACATCAAGGGAATTTTTCTTTCAAGATGGGCATGTCAAAATTAGAGACACTAAGCTTGGACACATTGAGTGGAATGCCTTCCTCACAATACACAATAAGCGAAGAGAAAGATCTGCAATGGTGTCAACACTCATTTGATTAGGGTTAGTTAATGTAGCATCACATCCTACTTCCATGCAATATTTCGAACAAATCATGGCTCTTACCAAAAACTATGTCACTAAAGAAAAGGTTGTCAAGAGTGTCACAAGTGAGATAGTCTTAGACCTCCAACCTCAAAACATTGAGAAAGTTTTCCACTTTCCTAGAGCCAATCAGTATGTACACATATCTTATGAATGAGTAGAAAGATGGTATTAGGATCATGAGAAGGAAGCCAAAGAGATAATTCAATCATCATTTTTTTTTGATAGAACACCAGTGGGCTACAGAGTCAGAAAGGTAGACATGACCCAGGGATACATGAAGGATGACATGGGATACACCATCATGCTTTTGATTAGAGTCATGGGTCTTCCAATAGCTAGATATCTCAATAGCTAGATGGTCCATTCATAGAAACCATCCAAATGGCCAAGACACCAATTAATTGGGCCACAAAGCTATGTGATAACCTAGGTGAGTAGCTAGTAGCTATTAAGGCTGACCCCAAATTCTACATGACATCATATTTGGTGTACTTATTGGTAGCCAGAACAATTGACTACCCAGGACTCTACAAAAAGGATATCATGAAAGATGTTAATGCATGTCCCTATGTGGTATATCCTTAGCTTTTAAAGAAGAAACTCTTGGATCAAAGAAAAGAGTACAAGATAGTGAACAATAGTTTTATATTCATAATCATTTGATTCATAGAGGGTAATTATGCCAAAAGGATGTTAGTAGACCCATCTGCTAGAATCACAGAGATCAATTCCTACTACATCCAGTTTAAAACATTCACCTACCTAAGGGTAGCCATCACACAAGTGAACCCAATGAAGCTCCCAAGATATTCTTCAGATAGGCTCATTTTTTGGATATTTCTAGGCAACTCACATCTACATATGAAAAAGTGAGGAAACACCACAAGAAGACATGGGTGTGTCCAATCACCATAGGTGCTTTCAAGGTTAAGCAGATGCAAGACATCATGACCTTTGATTTTGAATAGGAATAGTCTCCCTTAGAAGAGTACAACTCCCATTGCACGTACTTTGATAATATTGAGATGGTGTAACATCTAGCAGGGAAGCAATTTGTACATACATATGCACTGGAGGATCACTAGATGAATGTAATAGACGACTATGATATCTTAATAAGGGATTATTGTTGAATGAATCTATATTTGGAAAAAAAGGCTTTGGAAATAAAGATCCTACTCAAGGCTATCAAGAAAGACACTAAAGATATCTTGGATCCATTGTGCAATCAAGACAAAATCTATGATAGGCTTATCATGAATGTGGAGATCGGTAGGGACAAGAACATAGACATCAACAATAGAGCTCTCCATATGGTCCAAATAAAAAGGGAATGGATCAATAAGCCTTTAAAACTTGATCCAATTCCACAAGTTGTTCCTCTACAAGCCACAACATGGCCTATCAGAGGTAAAGTTGTAAAATTTATTGTACCAACTTTCCTAGCTCAATTACCAGTGAGGCTAGAAATGGTTCATCAACATGAGTAGGAAATTGAGTATTTTGAAGTAGATAGAGGAGTGAAAAGGAAGAGAGGGGAAAAGGGAAAAAACTAGTTCATACCCAGCTACCTCAACAACCATAGAAAAATCCTAAACAAGTAGAGCCTCAAGATGAGTAGGCAACTCAAGTCTAAGAGACTGAGTAAGTGCCTCCATCAAGATAGGAATAGGAACTAGAGAAAGAAGAGGAAGATTAGAGGGTGCCATTAGAATTTCAAGAGGAAGAAGCCTCCCCCTTAGTTCTTAAGAAGGCCAGGTTTGAACCCACTATGGGAGGGACATGTTGGAGAAAATTAAAGAAAAAGAGTACTCCCCCACAGGTCCTAGAATCTATTCATGAGGCTAAAGTAGAAGAAGAGGAAGGGAAGAAAATTGAATATGCCTCCATGAGTTAGAGGACTCACTTAGCCAAGTCCATGGAAGAGGAAAGAAGAAGAAGCTCCACCATATGACCACCATCCATTCCAAAAGAACCTATTTAGGTTACTACATCAGACGATGAGTAGTAATAGTGGATCATAGACATGGAGGGTCAAGAGACAAATGTCTTTGACATTTCAAATTTTGATTTCATGTTGGTGGGCAATAAGATGGTGAGGGAGAAGATATGGGATACTCCTATGAGTAAATTCATAGGAGAGGACTGGAACCAATTATCACCTCTACCTCGAGGACCTCTGGGCCTACCACCACTACTATCTTAGGATTTATCATTCCTAGACAAAATCTTGGCAATGCCACTTCCTCCTATGATAGACTTAGAAGAATAGGTAGCGAAGGAAGAAGAGCCCTAAAAAATACAAGTCAACAAAGTATCAGAGGAGGGGAAAATACATGAGGAACCTCAATAAAATCCTCTTGATATCGAGGCTAGGACCTTAGCCCAAGAAGATAAAAAGACTCAAACTAATGATCTCTCTCAATGAGAAAAGACTTCAGAGAGGATTGACAAGGGAAAGGAACCTATAATAAAAACCCCCTCTTCAATCAAATATATGTCTCTAATGGGAACTAACTTGCTTGGCTAAAGAGGAAGGTCATGGTTTGATAGAAGATGTAGTTGAATGTAATTGTTGAGGAGAGAATGGATGAGCTAGTAAAATCCATAAATAATCCTTAGCCACCTATGGGTGATGCACGACCACTGGCCTTCATTATGAAGAACTAAGATCAAGACTTGATTTCACACATAGCCATCTCTTCTCCACATGTTGACACCATAGACTTAACTCCTAAAGATTATCAAATAAAGGAAGTCCTATTAGGAAGGCCCAAATAGATACTACCAAAGTATTGATTACTATGGACATAAAAGAGGTGTTCAGACACATAGACCAAGATGAGTCTAAGTTTATGATGTTGTGGAAACAAAACAAGCTTCTAAGAGGCTATTTGCATAGATTAGTGGGCCTAATAGACCTGGACCATCCATAGATCACTCTTTCTATGGCACTAGAGACAAAAGAAAAGGGGACTATACAGGTGGATTGATTTTTGGAAGCATGTCAGCAATGGTGTGAAAATTATGAAGAAAAGAGTGTACAAATAATATAGGGAAATTTGAACCTATTACACTACATGCAATCATGTACATATAAACTGGTGTCCATAGTGAACTAGGATTTTGGGTTGATGGATGTGGTACATACCTGGGCAAAAGACCTACATATTTTGATATTAATAAAAAGGTCAAATGTATCATACACTCATGGAGGTATATACAACATAAGAGATTGATAAGCTCAAGGATTGGATAGAGAAGATAGCTACTGGTAATAAAGTCATGGAGGGACTACATAAGGATATTCAAAGATTAAGAGATCACATTCAAGAGCATATCTTGGAAGAAGAGAAGTATTAAAATGCTACATGGCTTGACATTTTTGAAGATGAGTTGAAAACTAAGCTCAATTCAGTACAATAAATAGTCCAACAATTCTGAAGAACTTTCAAGGATGCTTCATCTAATGAAGATATTAGGCAAGCATTTAAGACTGAAGAGGTATTATTGGAATTAGACACTAAACTTGAGGATTTTGCAAAAACTTGTATGGAGGTTACCAATTATTAGCAAATAGTTAAAGATAAATATGAATCTTTAGATTTTCTAGAAGCTACTCAAGTAATAGAGATCATAGAGAAATTCAAGAGCAAACATCTAGACATTGCTTTGGGATAAGGAAGGAAAAAACCTAGATGCTGGACATTTAATTTTGACACTTGGGAAAATTTTGAATTTTTGGAACTTGTCATCAAGGTGCGCCAACAATTTTAAAGAAGCAATATTATGCTAACAGTTAACTGTCAGTTCCTAATTTAGAGCATTCTATGCACTAGAAACACATTTTGATGGTAGTTTAACTCCTAGAAACACCTAGAGAAGGTCAAGCTTCCATTTTTAGAGCTTCCAGTAACTCTCAGATCCTCTTGTAGCTCCCTTCTTCTTATCTACTTCTTCTTTCTTTGCTTTAAGTCATGTAAAGGTTCATGCACCCACTAATTGTTATAAACAAGGGTGGAGACCTGCTTATCACCTTTTAGATAGTCAATTTGTATATAATTCGATTTGTTTTATTAGTTTTTAGCATATGTTTGTATTTTAAGAGCTCTCACTGTCAACAAAAAAAGAGATGTTTTCTTATAAATATATGGATGCAATATGTACTCTAGGCCATTATTTTGATGCAATAATATATGCTATTGGTGATCTCATTTTGAGTTTAGTTATTCTTGCCAGAGTGTGTTATTTTTTGAATGCATGTTCATGAATAATAATTGAGGCAATGGTTTTATTGTGTTGTTATGATAATGCAACCTTTTAGTTCTTGTGTTTTCCTCATGTTAACGAATTCCACTGATGTAGCAAGTTGGAGAAAAGATCACCTATTGTTCCTATATAGCTTCTTGTCTTGCATGAGTGCACTTTTCATGGCCTTGCGATTTGATGAGAAGTGAAACATATTTCGGTTATTATTGAGTTCCCATCAATGATTGCATCAATGGAATTGAGGAAATGTTGTTCCTATTTTTAAGTTTCCTACTTGATATATTTGATGATTTAACTCATGCTAGATGTGTTGTTACCATGGTTTATGTCTATTAGGAATTCCCCTTTCAAGTTATTTTCTTTAATATCTTGTTACCTTATCTTTGTTGTTTATTTTTCTAACACTTGGTTAAAATAGGAATTCATATAGTTACATTGATAAATTGCATTCATCATAAAACAAAAAAATAACAAAAATATATCTCTTTTGTGGTTACTTTTCAAACAATAGATCAAATATCTTATTTGAAATTGTTCAAACTAGCAAAGGCCTCCTTGTAAACATACACATTTATCTTCAATTGAGAAGATTCTAGGTGGTCACAAGATCTCCCAAAACCTTGGATTTGATCCTAGATTAGCTTTTCAAGAGAGTTCAAAAGAATTCCTATTGTTGAGCATCATGCAAAATGAAAGCTCAATAGTTGATAGCCTACAAATTTGTGCACATCTTCCATTCTCCATTCTTCTTTGGTGTTAATACTATTGGTACAACACATGGAATTAAGCTCTCCCAAATCAACCCCTTTTATAATAACTCATGCACTTATGTTTTCAACTCCTTATGTTCCACTAGTGTCATTACGTGTACTTCCTTATTTGGAAAATTGGCTCCTAGAATCAAGTTCATCTAGTGATTGATCTTCCTTACTAGGGGTAATCCATCAAGTACATTATCTAACACAATATCAAGAAAATCTCCCAATAAATCTGCAACTTCTATAAGTACCTCCTCTACTTCTTCTTTACCATCTTTTAGGATTATAACAAAACACATATCCTCATGCTTAATAGCTTTGAGAAACTCCTTTCCATCAACAAAACATATTCTGGCACAACTACATACCTTTTCTTCTTTTTCCTTCAATGACCTCAACTTATGTTTCACTCCATCCTTTGTTAGAGTGTAGGTATTTTCTCTCCCATCGTGTACTACATGCATATCAAACTACCATGACCTACCCAACAACATATGACATATGTTCAAAGGTATGATATCAGAAAGCACCTACTCCTAGTAGCTTCTAATCTTGAACTTCACTAGGAGCTTCTCATTGACCATGACCTTGTGGTCATCCTACACACAGGCAATACGGTATGGATGAGGGTGTTTCTGCCTTTTGATATTTAACTTCATGGCCATCTTGTCTAACACTATATTCTCAATACTTCCACCATTAATGATCACATTACAATACTTATCTTCACATTTGTACCTTGTGGGAAACAAACTCCTCCTTTGATATGGTTCATTCTCTCCACTTAGAAAAACCTTCCTATTAACTAGGACTTCTCCTCTTTCAACATCTTTAGAATGGGATGATTTGGCATCTTCATCAACATGCACAACTCTAGCCTTCCCTTCAGTTCTTCTATTAGTCCTTGTTTGGCATTGGGAACATTCAAATTCTCTATGCCCCTTTTCTCCACAGTAAATAAATTTTCCACAAAAACCTCCTCTTCCAGATCCTTTCCCTCTTCATCTTCCTCTCTTATCTCTGTTGTTTTGATCATGGAAATGATTGGAATTTTTTCCCCTCTAGTCCTGACTACTACTATTAGCTGCATCCTTGTTATTATGATCATCATTTCAGCCTCATAAGACCATCAACTAGATCTTCCATCGTGACCTATTTCACTATTCTTTTTATCAAACTTCTTGTTTAACTTTTTCTCCACTCTTAGGGAAAACTGGTATGCCTCATCAATACTTCTCATTCAGACTAGACTCAACTCCTCTTGAATGCTTGGCCTCAACCCATTAAGATAACATATGAATTTCTCCTTATTAGCTTCTACATGGCTAGTTCTAATGAGAACTTGATAGAACTTCTCGATATACTCTTGGATAGATCTTCTTGCTTTCTTCAACCCTTTCATTTTCTTTAGTAGGTCAAGCTTATAATCTACAAGAATGAATTATCACTTCAATTTATCTATCGTCTTGTTGGCTCCTAATTTAATAGTTTTAAAATAAACCAATGATAAGAACAAATACGTCTAGGGTGTAGCTAATTCCCATATTCAACACACCTATTTAGACATTGAGGCCAACTATAAGGTTGAACTCCTTCTTCTTCAAGCTTTGCAAGACCTAGGTAGGTAGACCTTATATTCTATTATGTGGTCAGTGCAAAAAAACCATAAATCTAAATCTATATTAAGAAGATGAAAACCCCAAATCCTTCTATGCTCATGCAAATGAGAAAGGTATTAAATAATTAGTAACATTACCTATGAAATTGACAAGCTAAGTGTGGGTATCCTTTTCAACTCTACAACATGAAAGGGAAATGGTTATTGATTAATTGATTTGAAATTAGGATAACTCACATATGTAACAACAAGAAACAAGAAATCTCTAAGCTGATTAGTCCCTTATCTATTGGGTATCATACAAGTCAGTAAATACACCCATGTCCTTATGATCTATCCATTTACTTTGTAAATTGGACATCAATAATCAAAATGAATCTCATATGTATCAAATCCTCCTAAAAACCCTACAATTATGTCAATGCATATTAAGAATTTAATTAAGCCTTTGACTTAGCAACAAAAAAGAAAATGGCATACAACTTCAAATCAAGTTACAACTAGAAAATATGTTCTTTGTCCATACAACACAGAAATTACAAACCCATAGAAAGGAGACAAGATTCAGAATGAAAGTTATCAACAAGAATATGTTGTATTAATTTCTTTGAAATAAATATATTAGGTGCATGCAATAACCCATAATAATACACCAAAGATGATTTTATTAACTAATTTCTCAAAGGAAACTACAATTTTTTCCAAACATGGAGAAAATATTGAAGAAAATGGTGGAATTACAACTAGAGCTCTACTCAATAGATTGGACCCAACCAATCTTTACAATGAAAAAGAGAAAGAAGGTCCAGCAAGAATGGGGATTCTTGGATCTGATATGTATGTGACATGTGTCCACTTGAAATCTCATACTTTTCTTGTTGTAAATCCTCTCTCCTCTCTCTTCTTCTAACTACACATCAAATCTTCATCATTATTGTTGAAAAACAAACCTAAACTTCTCAATGATGAAAGAATACAAACTGACAAAAAGATTTGAGATCTACAGCTAAAAACTTGTGCCAAAAAATACATAAAAATGTTTCCAAGGTAAAATAACATTTTTATGAATGTCTCCACCAAATTTGGGACAAATCCAGATAACCTTTTTCTCTAAAACTGAAATTGAACCTTCAAGGTAAAAACAAGGATGTTTGTTTGAGAAGGCCCTAGTTTTACAAATCTGCTAATAACTTTTACATAGTTGGAGCTACTCACAAACTAATGGAAAAAATGGATTCCTTGTCTTCTCCCCTTTCCAAAAATATATGATACTCATATATTAGGATAAAAATGATGCCCTGGGTGGGCATTTGACTATGCCCTTATTTTGCAAAAAAAAAAAAAAAAGTTTATTATAAAGTAATAACTTTATAATATAACCCATTTTTATTTAAAAATTGATGCACATTCAAATGGGAAAAAAATAAAAATTATTAATTTTAGCACTTTGATATTTTCCCTCATTTTCAAATTTGGGTCAAATTGGTTGACCAACCTATAGGTGCCATATGTCGTCATTTGATAGGCCCTTGAATATTGCATCATCTTCACATCTCCACCTCCTTCCTTAACTACCTAAAAACTATAGAGATCAAGAGATTATCCTTTATCTCCACTTCTCCACATCTCCACTTAACTACATGCCTACAAACTATGGAGATCAAGAGATTAGCCTTTATCTCCACATCTCCAATTCTCTACCTACAAACTGTGGAGATTAGGAGATTATCCTTGATCTCCACTTCTCGACATCTCCATTTCTCTGCCTAAAAATTATGGAAATCAAGAGATTAGTCTTGATCTCCACTTCTCTCCCTACAAATTATGGAGATCAGGAGATTAGCCTTGATCTCCACATCTCCACATCTCCACTAAATTCTCCAAACTATGGAGATCAGCAAACTAGCCTTGATCTCCACTTCTCCACATCCCCACTTCTTAGCATCTCCACTTCTCCAAACTATGGAGATAGGGAGATTATCCTTATAGTTGGCCCTGATTCTTGAATAGGTTTGTTGAACATGGGAATTAGTTACACCCTAGACATATTTGTTCTTATCATTGGATTATTAAAAATGTTAAATCAGGAGCCAATGCATCCAATCCCATTTGGTGATTTTTTCCTTCTTTCATTTATTTTGCTCCAATTGAATCTCTTGCCACCAGATCTTTAAATGTCCCTTCAATTTTTCCTTCGCAAACTCAATTGTATCAAGATCCTCAATATCTTCATACTCAAAATATTCCTCCAATTTATTGATCCAATTGATCAAATCCTCTAGGTTAAGATTTCCCAAAAATATGGGAACCTCAAACTTAGGTCTTTTTCCAATCTTGGAGATGGCCTTGAAAAGTCTTTCTTCTTCTCAGTTTAGAATTGCCTCTCCTTCAACATTTTCTTCTTCTTCGCCTTCATCCTTGCTTTCATCTCTTATGACAAGATTTATCCTTCTGCATATATGTTCTTCTAATGCTTGTATTTTTCTTTAGAGGGTTCTAAAATTGTTAGGTGTAACAACTATATCTCTCTTGCCATGTTCTCTTTGTGGAGGCATTTTTACACTTCTGTTGAAAGCCTAGTGCAAATTTCCTAACAATTAGAGATATGTCTACATGCTTAGCCTAAACAATGGTCCTAGTGCAACTACCTCACAGTCGGCGATCTGTTTATTCACTAAGGAACTCCTTCTCTAATACCACTTGATGAAGGGTGCTCCCCTTAGTTCCACAAACACACAACATAAATCAAGAAATAACAACTTGCGAGAACAAATATGGGCTTCTTATTATCGCTGCAAATGTAGAATTACAAAATTTTGAAATACAATATGCACCTTCCTTACAATAATTTACAATATAGAGCTTTGAACTATCACCTAGACCTATCATAGATAATGTATGTGCATTTCTTAAATAGATATTTTTACACCGCTCAAGAAGTTTCTAGACATCAAACCCTAACCCTTGAGATCAAATAACTCTAAAATTACATATAGAGTTGACCCAATACACCTTTGACACTTATTTTAGAAAGTTCGGTTGGCCTAACTTTGGAAGGTCATAACTTTATAAATGTTACTTTGATTGACTATTATAACCACTTTTTGTAATCCTTGGCTTTTGATCTATAGGGCCTAACTCACACAAACTCTAGTTGACCCAATTTTGGAGCCCATCCCAGGCCTCTAAGGTCTTTAATGATGAGCCTACAATTTTTATACCAAAATTGTACACCAAAAATCCATGATAAATCCATGAATAGTCATGATATGGCACTAAGCCTCAACTAGTAGGCTAATATATCCAAGATGAACATCCAACTTTAAAATTAGAACATTCTAAGCTCGTATGACTAACTTACTAAGTAGCAAGACTTCACAGACAAAAACTCTACATTGAGACAACCCTTATTCAAGAAATAAAAAGGAAATATTTTTAGGTGATGCAAGATTTCTCTTACACCCAGGATGCACCAGCATCAATAATATTTTCACCTTTTTTCATTCTCATGTCATCATACTTGCCTCTAAGACTTTTAGCTTTAGCTCTTTGTACATTTAGATCTCCACCATGTACAAGGACCAATTTGTACCACACATGTTTTGCACTAGTATAGTTCTTGATATCATCAAACTTGATATTTTTGAGAGCACATGTAATCTCAATCATCAAGTTGTTGTGGTTCCTCTTCTCAGTTATTTGTTCCACTATTATAGGAGCATGAGGTGTAGCATATTTATGATCTAATAGTGAGTGATATTATCTCCAATTTATAATAAAAGTAATCTAATTTTGCCTTGTCATGATGAGAAATTCTCCTTGTTCATCTTTGATACCTCTTTCTTATACATCTTGTGATCTTTATCTCAAGTTCCTTTAAACTTTTTTCTCCAAGCACCATGCTTTGATACCAATTGTTAGATAGCTAGGGCGGGAGGGGGGGGGATGAGTTAGTTATGTTTAGTTATCCTATAGTCCCTTCAAATAATTTTAGTACCAAAAAAACTTCATAAATATCATAAGAATTTACTCAGTGTATTCATTTAGCTTATCAATTAACTCACTCAACCACTTTACTCCAAACAATTCATTCATTATTATGTTATAACCTTTTGACAAAAAAAATCATAGTTATTACCAACCATTAACTTTATTGTTATTGAGTAGCAATAAAATGAAAATAACATTGAAAAAAACTTGAAACATAACAACAATCACACATTTGACAACAAGATTTTTAATGTGGAAACCCTATAAAGGGAAAAACTACCTAAGACTGGCAACACAAAATTTTCACTCTTTTGAAGTGAGACCTTCCAGGAGCCAACCATGTTAAAGGTTTATAGACACATTGTTAATGTGACTTAGTTAGAGGATTTACACCAAATGATCATCTACACCTTATCACTCCTTGATCATGTCTAAAGAGTGGCCTACTCTAAAGTACTAATAAACGTCACTAATCAATGTTACCATATAGAATTTCAAAAACTGTTGAAATATTCAAATGGGAAGAGTACTTTTGAAGGGGTGGGGGGGGGGGGGGGGGGGGGGTGAATCAGAAGTACCACACTTTTAACCTTTTTCAAATCTTAAAAAAGAAAAAACTGAAAGCAAACTACATGCATGTAAACATATAAATGAACATAAAGTAAACACATGCAAGTAAACACATAACACTGGATTTGGTAACCCAGAAACCCTCTAGGAATAAGAAGGTAAAAATGGGGTGGGGATGATACCCACAAAAATTATTGCAGCAATAATTGTTTGACCACTTTTGATGGTTTGCCTTGTGAAAGGCCTTCCTTGTTAAAGGCTTTACACTATGTCAATAGTGACCTAGTTAAAGGATTTACAAAAACTTTACATGAAGTGTTACCTTATTAAAGGATTTAGTCACCTCTTCAAAGGATCTACAGAATAGTTGTTACGCTAACCTATCAACATAGGATTTTCAATATCTAATACAATGGCTAGAGAGTATTAGAAACCTTTGACCTGATTGCTTACAATCTTGAATTGCTGATTTCAGGCACTTGATCTATTCACTCTAATGTGATCTTTTCTTGATTTGATATCTATTTGTATCCCTTGCTTTGTTTTAATCAACTGAATGTGTAATTGCTTCTTAATTCACTAAGTCTGTGATGCCCCTACTGTTTACTCTATTTATACAATTTTGCTATCTTCTTAGCAACTTCCTTAACTTCCCTTCAACAACATAAAATCATGGGGCGTAAGCCTCCTTATAAAGACTTTGTAGACTTAGTGTTAGGTATGAATCTATGATCCATATTGATTCTTGAAGTCTCACTCATTCCTTGCATTTTTCTCATTGGTTGCATGCCTTCTCCATTTTTTTGATTGGTTGCATGTTGATTACATAGGAAATATAAAAGATTCATTCTTATCCTTATTTTACTTTCAAATCCTTCTATGTAAGCTCCAAAAATGGTTTACATCTGAGTTTGTGAGGACACAAACTCATATGTTGATTCTGTGTTACTCGGCACATACTGGACAACTGGTGCTTGGCACATATACTATCCTGCTTTGCTCGGTACCTATAGAATTTTTTCTTGCTTGACATATGTATGACTTTGGCTCACTCAACATATGTAATTTTCTAACTCACTCAGCATCAATTGTGACTCAACACCTATATATCACTTAGCACTTGTATAATGCTTGGTACCTGAAGTCACTCGACACCCATTGGAAATCTAACTCGGCACATACTATGGTTCAGCATACATAGTGTACTTAGCTTCAATGTAGAAAGTGATTAAGTGTGTTGACACTCAAATGTCAAAACCATTCTAAAACCAACAATCTCACCCTTTGACATGAGTGTCAGAAACACTTAACTACACATTACTAATCTGTCCTTATGAGTACCCTATCCAATCTATTCTGCATATGTACAAAATTTCAAAATTTGTTCAAAAAAATACCTTATAAATCCCTTGATCTTATTGTGCCCTTTCATTCTTGTATCCCAAAATTCTATGCTAGATGTGCCTGATGCTCTTTGTCTTTACCCTGTACCTGTATGCTGAGTAGTTTTGTCGACTCTGTCTGTATAGGCTAGTTTTAAAAACATTATTTCTCCCCATGAAAGAATGTAATCAAAACTTAGTATTCTCCCCCTTAGATATATTTTCCTTAGTATTATTTCTCCCCTATCTTCCTTATTAATTCTCCCCCTTTTTTGACATTTATGTCAAAGGTTTCTAAGGAGTAATACCATATTTTTCCAAAAATGTGTTGTTTACCTCCATTATTATTTTCAGAGCTACATCCCAATTCTCCAAAGTAATTTCTAGTGACTTGCACTAGATGGTAGTCTCTACAACAAGATGTACAAGTCCATCTAATGTAGAAAGATTAGGATCTTTCTTTAAGATAGTTTCAGCATAGACTTTCTCTTTGTGGATGACCTCAAAATGTGGGGATATGGAGGATTGAATCTACATTAATTTGGCCTTTATATTGGCCTCTTTACTTGCTAATGCAGCTAACTCTCTTTGAGTGTGAAGCGATTGGGCAAAATGCTTCCCACTTTGAGTTGGATCCCTTGGCAGTTGCATGCTAGAAATCTTCAAATTTCTCTCCAAGCTCAATATCCTTTGATTTTTTTGTTGTGTGAAGTTGGAAAAATCACACAACTTCTTGTACAATGAGAAAATGTTCTCAAGTACAATTTTGACCTTGTCAATTTTCTTGGCCAACTCAACCTGTTCAAGTGCTATACAACTTGATATCTTCTCATTTACTTTCCCTTGAAATTTCATATTAGACCATTCCATAACTTTAGCATTTGTATCTTGGTCTTCACTAGTCACCTGGTCAACTATATCAGATAGTTGTTCTATTATGGGCTTTGTTTCATCTGGTGACTGCAAGCTAAAGGAATCCATAAAGATGTCCTTAATCTCATGTAGTGCTTTCCTATGTTTATACTCTTTTTAGAGTATTTCTTCCCTTTTCCTTCTATTTAATGCATCTTGCATTTCTGTGATATGATCCATGGTGATTGTCTTGGAGTCATAAGCAGGTATTACAATGTCTTCATCTAGCTTAGGGTCTCCATTGTGAACTACCTTGGCCACTTTGGTTGAGCTCGAGCCTGGTGTTAAGATTTGAAAAGGTATGGCTTTAGTGCTTGGCTTCTAAAGGGTTCTTGTAGGAGTGCCAATTTTTGGTAGTTCTACCAATGTTTGAATGACAGCCTGCTCCTTTTCTTTTGATGTATCCTCCTTCTCATCATACTTCCCTTCTTCTGTGCTTGGCTTCTATGAGATATCACCTACTACTATAGGTGGTGGAAGCATCAAAATTCTAGTGTTAGTAGCTATATAGGTGAAAGGTGGTTCCTTTGGTTTCACCTTTTCTCTTTGTGGTTCTACTAATGCCTTTTGTAGTTCATCTACACTCACCAATATAGGGTTTGTGCATAACTATGCCTATAGAGTGGATTGATGAAGGATCTTGGAGAGATCCTCTGTAGTTAGGGGATTGATGTTCTGAGCTGAATTGTTAGGAACATCCTTAATGAGTATTGTGTCTATAGGTGTGATGGTTATATGAGGAGGGCTAAGAGGTGTCATTTGTGTGTCTTGCACACTCTGTTCCTCTTGTTTTTGTTGTTCAGCTATTGCTATAGTTTCTTCCTTTTGTGTTTCTTTCTCCTCACCTTTTTCTTTATCCTCCTCATCTTTCTTATCTTCCTCTTCTTTCTTCTTTTCTTCATCTACTCTTGTTGTTGCTTCCTTCTATTCCTCTTGCTTCTCTTCTTCTCCTTTCTTTGCTTCTATTTCCGTTTCATTGGTACTGGCTTCTACCTTATTTGCTTCTTCTTGCTTATCATCAATTATTTTATAAGTTGTTTTCCACAATTGTGTGGATTTATTTACTACATTCTCAATCTTATTTTGTAGGATGTTAAAGGATCTATATTTAGGTGCAAATTTTCCACCATGTTTCTTATTAGCCTTTATTATTTGACCTCTTGTCAGGTTAGACATCACTTGTTCCAAGGTAGATTCTCTAATCTCCTTTTCCATTTTCAGACAATAATGCCATTTATTTTCAATTATCTCATATAGCTCTCTAGGCATGGTATTATCTAGCTCTAGAGGTGTATTCTTAAATTTAGCCATCATGGCATATACTGTTTCCTCTATTCTATTTTGTTCCTCTCTACTTAACTTGTTGAAATCAAGACTTTTTAGATCATTCAAATATGCATTCCTAACATTTTCACAAATTTTATCTAAGGCATATTTGGGAGGATGACTTACCACTCTAAATTGGCTAATATCCTTTGACTCTGTTCTTTCCTCATCATTTGTGTCTGGCTGTGCCACATATTTTCTTCTCTTCATAGGCACTTCATCAGTTTGTTCAATGGCCTTCTTCTTCTATTTTGTTGCCTCTTTAGCCTTTTGTGTAGATGCCCTTGTGGTAGCTCTTGTTGCTAGTGCTGGCCTTGCTTGTGTAGGCTTAGTGACCTTCTTGGGCTTGGGCTGAGCTAGAGGTTGAGTTTTAGCCTTTCTTTTCTTTTGCTCAGCTAGGGTAGGTGCTTCCTTGGCTTCTTCTTCCTCAACACCTTCCTCCTTGTCTTCTCCTAAGCCTTGGGTCAACTCCATTGGGCCTTGCTCCTGCTCTTCTTCTTCACTTTCTCCTTCTTCTTCTTCTTCTTCTTTTTCTTCTTATTCTTCTTCATCATCACCTACTTCTCCTTCAATACTTGCTCCAAATTTATTCTTTATCTTCTTTACTAATTTATGTTTCTTCTTGATAATAGAGGCTATCTTCAATTCAATTTCAACTTTGGATTTGACAACATCATATGTGCCAAAGTGAGGAGCCTTCTTATCTATCTCTTCTACAAGCAATGCTATGATTGCTTCTAAGGCTTCATTTATGTCAAGCTCATATCCCAATGGCCTTAGCCATCTTACTCTTGGTATTGCTGCCTAAATGTAGGTATAATCAATGTCAACCAAAAAGCATATGTCATTGATGTGTTTTTTAACTAGGGAAACTGGTATTCTAACCCTTTGCTTCATGGATTTCTTAAAATCCTCAAAATAACTTGTCATTTGGGCCTCAAAATTGTCACCCATCTGATCAATGAACTCATTGATTTGTGTAATTGCGGTTTTGTTAGGGTTCCAGTTCACCTTTCCAATAGAAGGAAATCCTTCCATAACATAAAAGAATATACAAATAAGAACTGAACCAAATTTGTATTGAGCACCTCTTGACCTCCTTATTGCTCCTAGGTTTTCATTTATTTGCTGCAACATTAGTTTTGACAGATCATATGTGTGCTCTTTCTTTACTAGTTTGTAGGCTACATCAACAATTATACATGACACACTGTTCAATCTATTGGATTGGTAGAATTTGTGAGATATCACTCTCACAGCAAAATCTAGAAAAGGATCAGTTATAGTATTGATGGTCATACCCCTCTGATTCCATTTGGAACTTGTATTCTTTTCAATGATCTCTTTGGAATCACTACACATGATCTTAGGCCAATCTAGGGTTGGGAAACCCATAATGTTATGCACAATCCTTTTTGTAATCTTTAGTGGTCCTATTTCTAGCCACAAACATCTATTATGAATTTTGTTGAGGACAATATGTATCCATTCAGTTTTGAAACCTGTAGGGTAAACTAGGGCATTGGTCAAACCCTTTTTCTTGATTATTTGGAACTCATCCTTTAGAATTTTGTTTTTGCATAGTTTTTCATAGGCTTGGAATATCTCAAGATCACCTACTACACCTATCTTGTAGTTATAACACTTTCTCACATCTTGCACCATGACAACTTTTGGTGGAATGATGGACAATGTGCTAGCTGGGTCATTTTTGTAGGCAACTTTAGGGATTGGCCTAAACTCAGGTTGTTTTACCTCATTACTAACTAATTGGACCTCATGACCTTCCTTTCCTTTGGGGTTTCTTGAACTAGAAGCCATTATACTAAACTGGGGTTTAAATGTATTAAAAGCTTTAACTCTGCATAGCTCAACACTTGATAAATACCTTAGATCGTTGAAATGTATGCTAAAGTTCTATTGAGATTGATGCAAATAGCTTCAAGGTTGCTGTATGATCACTCTTGCACTCTTTTTTGTCTTTTCTCTGTGTTTGAATGGCATGAAAATGATCAAAATTTGACCTTATACCTGTCAAAAACTAGCATTAAATGCTCAGTGCATACAACTGTAAACTCAACACTTGAAGGTTTTACCATGACTTAGCTCCCATTGTATTTTGTTTACTTGGCCTCCATTAGATTTCTATTTCAATCGGCTTCAAATATCAACTCGATCACTATTAGAAACTCAACATCCATTGGAGCTTTATTCAACATCTTTGCTCATGTAGATTTCTTCTTTGTAGTACTTCTTTGTCTTGGAACTGATGTATAATATAACTTTGTATATCAATCCCACACACCTATTCTTGTTTAGTTGGATGAGATGTGATCACTTGACCTCTTGGGTGAAGTGATCTCTCCATTTTATGTGCTACACTCATCTTTCTTCTTCTAGGTTTTGTTCATTTTCCCTCTTATTTGTTTAATATCAACCTTCACTTTTCCCTTGTTGACTTCTATCTTGGATGCTTTTGACTTTGTTGTGCAATTCCTGCTAATATGACTAGTTTTTAGGCAACTCAAACATGTAGTCTGACTTAACCATCTACTGTAATGCCCTCTAAAATGTGTCCTTATGCAATTTTTAGGAATGTGTCCATACTCTTGACAATAGTGATAGCTATACCTAGGGTTGTAATCCCAATTGAAGTGATGACCATGGTTGTTCCCTTTTGTAGACTGATTAGGTGTCCACATAGGCTTTTATCTGCATTCAAATGCTTTATGTCCATACTTTTTGCAGGTGTAGCAGTGACCTTCAAATCTTGGTGTCCTCCTAGTCTTGGTTCTATATTCATGTGCTTGATGTCCTTGCTTTTTGCACTTGTGATAGTAACTTCCTTTCTTAGTCTTATCATGCTGATGACTATTCTTGCTTCTACATACATTAGAGGTATGCCCCTTTTTACCACAGAAA
This sequence comes from Cupressus sempervirens, assembly GCA_028749045.1. NCBI lineage: Eukaryota > Viridiplantae > Streptophyta > Pinopsida > Cupressales > Cupressaceae > Cupressus > Cupressus sempervirens. The sequence goes on from CM053791.1 coordinate 617,509,526, forward strand.
TGACAAGTAGGTCTAGTGTTCTTACCTTTGTTTCTCCTCGCTCAGTGTTGGTGTAACCAAGTCCTAAAGTATCATTACTAGCCCTTGGTGATTTAAATAGTTTCTCAAAGTACTTGATAACCTCATTGGGTTTGTTGAAGCTTTTTGCTATCTCCTCTCTTTTCAATTCATTCTGCAATTGCTCATTTTGAATTCTCAAGTTGGAAATGTCAATTTCCTTTATGTTTAGCTCATGATGAGCATTCATCATCTGACTTAAGGTGTCAAGCTGCATGTTTGAGATTCTTTCAAACTCGATTGTCTTCTCTTCCAATCTATTGATAAGATTTCTTTTGTCATATTCTATCATGGCCTTGTCTTCAATGGCTCTTTTCTTTTGTTCAATCACTTCACAAAGCATTATGGCTTGTGATTCTTGTTCAAGCTTGAGTATTCTGATTTCTTCAGCTTGTGCTCTATTTTTCTCCATCAATTCAACTATTGCTGCATCAAATTCCTTGGAATCTCCATTGGAAAACACTTGTGTGGCATCAATCTCCTTGTAGTGTATGTCATTTTCAGCTATGGCTATATCCTTCCTTTTCAAGGACTTTCTCAATTCTTCTCTAGCTTCTTCCAATTTGTGTAGAGCAAGGTGTACATCAATCACTTGATTTTCTATGATCTTCCCAAGTTTGAAGAATTCCATCTTCAAACCTTTTCTCTAAGCTGTTAGGCTTCTCCTTGTGAGAACCAGTGCTCTAATACCAATTGTTGAAATATTCAAATGGGAAGAGTACTTCTGAGAGAGGGGGCAGGGGGTGAATTAGAAGTACCACACTTTTAACCTTTTTCAAATCCTTTAAAATAAATAACTAAATGTAAATTGCATGCATGTAAACATATAAATGAACATAAAGTAAACACATGCAAGTAAACACATAACACTAGATTTGGTAACCCAGAAACCCTCCAGGAATAAGAAGGTAAAATTGGGGTGGGGATGATACCCACAAAAATCACTACAACAATAATTGTTTGACCACTTCTAATGTTTTGCCCTATGAAAGGCCTGCCTTGTTAAGGGCTTTACATTATGTCAATAGTGACTTGGTTAAAGGATTTACAAACACTTTACATGAAGTGTTACCTTGTTAAAGGATTTAGTCATCTCTTCAAAGAATATATAGAATAGCTATTAAGCTAACCTATCAACATAGGATTTTCAATATCTAATACAATGGCTAGAGAGTATTAGAAACCTTTGACCTAATTGCTTACAATCTACAATTGCTGATTTCAGGCACTTGATCTGCTCACTCTAGTGTGATCCTTTCCTAATCTGATATCTGTTTGTATCCCTTTCTTCATTCTAATCAACTGGATGTGTAATTATTGCTCAATTCACTAAGTCTGTGATGCCCCTACTATTTACTCTATTTCTTCAATTTTTCTATCTACTTAGCAAATTCCTTGACTTCCCTTCAACAACATAAAATTGTGGGGTGTAAGCCTCCTTATAAAGACTTCATAGACTTAGGGTTAGATATGAATCTAGATTCAAATTGATTCTTGAATTCTTGCTCATTCCTTGCATTTTTTCATTGGTTGCATGCCTTCTCCATTTTTTTGATTGGTTGTATGTTGATTATATAGGAAATATAAAAGATTTATTCTTATCCTTATTCACCTACAAAATCTTTCTATGTTAGCTCCAAAAATGGTTTACATATGAGTTTGTGAGGGCACAAACTCATATGCTGATTCTGTGTTACTCAGCACATACTAGACTACTAGTGCTTGACACATATACTATCCTACTTTTCTCAGCACATATAGCATTCTATATTGCTTGGCATATGTATGACTCTGGCTCACTTAGCATGTGTAATGTTTTGACTCACTTGGCATCAATTGTGACTCGACACCTATATATCACTCGACACTTGTATAATAGCTCGGTACCTAAAGTCACTCAACACTTGTTGGAAATCTAACTCGACACATACTGTGGCTTGGCATACATAGTGTACTTGGATTCAATTTAGAAAGTGATTAAGTGTGTTGACACTCAAATGTCAAAACCATTCTAAAACCAACAAGACATGTTGGGTCCACTTGGTTAAGAGATTTTCGTACTACAATAATTAAGATGTAATCTTATAAATTTTTTGTTGGGTATAAAATTACCTTGCTTGTTTAGATCTCCTTTTTTCTTAGCCTCTTTCTAATATTTATCCTTTGATCTCTTTACTCTATTATCTTGACTAGATGATTCACTCCTTCTCTCTTTATCCTTCTTTCTTTCTCCTTCTTTCAACTCTGCCCGATTTACATGGTTCTACTTTCAACAACTTTGCAATTTGATCTTCTTTCTTAGAATTAGCTCAACATCTAACCAACATCATTAACAACATAATAAACAACCAAAAAAACTTCTCAACTTCTTAAATAGTCATCTTTGTGCTTCCATATTATTTCCAATTATTATTTCTTAATTGTGATTGTCAATCTCAGATTCATACCAAATGCAATGAATCTAGACACTCATAAAATATAAATTTGTGTCCATCCTTGTCCTTTAATCTCCATCATCAGATCTTCCTTGCATTTTCTAGTCATTGATCTTGTTACAAATTTTGACTCGTGCCTTTGAACTTCTCAAACATTCTTGAATTCTATCAAAAGTTGACCTTATACTCCATCTTTTCTAACTTGTTCTTCTTACTCTTACTCAATGAACATAACATTTCACTCAGGTAATATAATACTTGGTTAACACTGAACTTGGTCAAACAATACTAAGCTTCCAACTTTACTTTTCCAATTTCTTAGTGAATAATATAGTCATTCAATGAATATTGTCTTTTTTATTTAACCTTGTCACTTGGTATAGCTTGTATATCTCAATACATCACAATATTACATGATTGTAAAATAGTACAACCATCATTACAATATTATTGTCCAACTCATTCAAGTGGTCACTCAATACAATATTTATCAGCTCTATCTTCAACATACTTTCCTCAAATCCTCTTCAACAATCATATTGATATAATACTCTACTGAGTTAGCATAATGTCTAGCCAACTAAGATTTGACATTGATGAAAACATAACAACTAATTCTCTTACATACATTCATAATATCATCAATTACACTATTAGTTGGGGCTAACAGTAGTAAAAATCTAAAATATACCATCTAATACCATCTTACTAAAGTTGATAACACATATGCATTATTATTTTTGTCCACCCCCTTTGATTATGCTTCTCTTTCTTCTTTCTTCACCATCAATCTATATTCTCTATTCATCTCTTTTATTCTTGTTTCTTCTCCCCCTGGGATACTCTTGTCCTTGCAATATTCATCTCCCATATTTTCTCATTCTCATCTCCCATTACTCATATTCTCCCTCTTACTTATTCATCTGATACACTCCCCCTTTGATAAAAATACCAAAGATATCTCCAAAATTATCTCAAAATTGAAACTAATTTTCTACGAAGATATACCTTATACCTTTCTCTAACTGACTACTTTTATTTCCTTACATCTTTTACCTTCTTCACAACTTTAGGCTTCTCCTATAGAGAAAACATTAACATGAATTGATGCAATATGCATCTTCTTCTAATGAACATTAGATGGGGGAATAAACCCTATTTTACCTCTTAGACACTCAAAAATATCCTTAAATAATGGCTTGGTGAAGATATCAATAATTTGTTCTTTTGACTTCACATACTCTTGAACTTGTTCTCTCAAATAGTGATACTTGACTGATATGTATTTTGTCATTGAATGCATCATTAGGTTTTTTTGAAATTTTTATAACACTGGCATTATCATAGTAGATTTTCACATGACCATTTAAATAATTGATAGCAACAACAAAATATTCAAGCTCAATAGTAGATTGTGAAATACAACTTTATTTTTTTCATATCCATGCCATCAATATTTCTTCTAAAAAAAAAGATCATCCACTTGTAATGCAAGAGCATCTGAGGTCTTTTCTATGTACCTTGGTAGTCTAATGCATGGGCATCTTGGCCATCACATTGTCCCTCTAATTTTGTTGGTTGCTACTAAGTTACAACAATTGTCAAGTGCTAGTAAATTTTCAATCATTGCCAAGTTGAAGTTATCCCACATCATGTTAACAATCAGGTTAGTGTGTTGTCCCATTTATTCTGCCTGTATTGACCAAACAATCCTTCAAGTGCCGAGTTGGTCAATCATAGTGTTTGTCAAGTTGCAGTGTTTGCCGACTTGCAATGTGTGCTGAGTGTTCCTTCATGTACCAAGTATTCCTTCATGTGCCAAGTGATTCTTCATGTGCCGAGTGTTCCTTCACATGCCGTGTGTTCCTATAGTGACTTTCTCATTTGAGTGTCCTTCAAAAGTTTCAAACTAGTCTCTAAATCTAGTTATGTGTCTAGAAGCTCCCCTCTCAATGATCCATGTATTCTTATTAGTATTTAGTTCACTTGATAGGGCTAAATATAAAAGTGAGTTTTCAGCTTCCTTGACTTCAACCATGGAGGCATGGTTTTTTTTTTTTTTTTTGGGCAATACATATGAGGGTGTCCAAATTTATCACACTTGTAGCATTGTATTTTAGACAAATCTTTTTTCTTGTAGGTTTGATTGTTATTGCCTCTGTTAAATTTGAAATTCCTTTTATTTTTGTTTTTAGTGTTTGTATGTAGGGCTTGAGTTTCCTTCTCTTTATTTGGAGTGATTACTCTTGTAATTAATCTTTATTTGCAATCATTCTTAAGCTGATCAAATTTTGGTAGAGTAGGTTGTGTGCTAATACCTTGAATAACAGATTCCCAAGTACTTAGTAACCCTTTAAGTGCTATTAATGATAATTCTATATCATCTATATTATTTCCAATAGTTGAAAGTTGATCTATCAATTATGAAATTCTTATGAAATAAGACGTGATTGTCATCTTGATATGAAAAAGTTATTGTTTTAAGGTTAGTAGTCTGCTCATATTATTGAGCTCATTTATTTTTAATAGTCATGAACATATTAGAAGCAGTTGTTAAATTTTACATTGTTGGAAGGATATGATCCTTAACACTGTCCATAATAATTTTCATGGTTTATTTATTATATATTTTCCATATTATTTCATTTGGTTCACTATCAAGCATTGATTTTTTTTATTCTACCTTTGATTCTAACTCAATTTCTAGGATGATCACTATCTATATTCTCCACGATACAAAGTTAGATTGCTTCATGTCTTTTTTTTTTTTTTTTTTTCCTTGGCAATACATGTGAGGGTGTCCAAATTTATCATACTTGTAGCATTGTATTTTAGACAAATCTCTTTTCTTGTAGGTTTGATTGTTCTTGCCTCTTTTTCTTTTTGTGTGTTTTATGTAGGTCTTGAATTTCCTCCACTTTATTTGCAGTCATTCTTAAGTTGATCAAATTTTGGTAGAGTAGGTTGTGTGCTAATACCTTGAATAAAGGATTCCCAAGTAGTTGGCAACCCTTTAAGTGCTATTAATGATAATTCTATGTCATCTACATTATTTCCAATAGTTGAAAGTTGATCTTTCAATTATTAAATTCTTATGAAAAAAAATGTGACTGTTTCCCCTTTATTCATCTTCATATGCAAAAGTTGTTGTTTTAAGGTTAACAGGCTGCTCATATTATTGACTTCATATTTATTTTGAATAGTCATAAACATATTAGAAGCAAGTGTTAAATTTTATATGGTTGGAAGGATATGATATCATTAATAGTCTCAATAATCATTTTCATGATTTAATTATTGTTTCTTTTTCATATTATTTTATCCGGTCCACTATCAGGCATTGATTTGTTTTATTCTACATTTAATTCTAATTCAAGTTCTTGAAGGATGATCATTATCCATATTCTCTATGATATAAAGTTAAATTCCTTCATGTTTTTTTTTCTTTTTTTGGCAATACATGTGAGGGTGTCCAAATTTATCGAACTTGTAGCATTCTATTTTAGACAAATATATTTTCTTGTAGGTTTGATTATTCTTGTCTCTTTTTCATTTAAAATTCCTTTTATTTTTGTTGTTTGTGTTTGTATGTAGAGCTTGAATTTCCTCCTCTTTATTTGGAGTGACCCCTCTTGTAATTAATCTTTGTTTGCAATCATTCTTAAGCTAATCAAATTTTAGTATAGTAGGTTGTATGTCAATACCTTGAATAAGGGATTCCCAAGTAGTTGGTAACCCTTTAAGTGCTATTAATGATAATTCTATATCATCTACATTATTTCCAATAGTTAAAATTTGATCTTTCAATTATGAAATTCTTATGAAATAAGATGTGATTTTTTCTCATTTATTCATCTTTATATCAAAAATTTGTTGTTTTAACGTTAGCAATCTGCTCGTATTGTTGACCTCATATTTATTTTGAATAGTCATGAACATATAAGAAGTAGGTGTTAATATTTATATGGTTGGAAGGATATGATCCTTAACAACATCAATAATATTTTTCATGGTTTAATGGTTATTTATTTTCCATATTATTTATCTAGTTCACTATTAGGCATTGATTTATTTTATTCTACATTTGATTATAATTCAAGTTCTTGAAGGATGATCATTATCTATATTCTCCATGATACATAGTTTTTATTAGCTTCCATCTCTAAATGCTATTGAGATTGTATTCTTGATAATAGAATTCTTATGCCAAGATAGGACATTATCTTCCTAAAATGTAATGTGATGTCCTTGGTCTGCTAGACCAGAGATTGACACCAAACTTCTGTTGATGCTTGGTACAAATAGTACATCATTTAGTTATAGGGTAACTCCAAATTTTAATTAACTTGAATAGGTGTCAATTCCTTTCACTGGATAGGTTGAGTTCTCTCTTATAATGACTTTCTCATTTGAGTGTCCTTCAAAGGTTTCAAACTCGTCTCTAAATCTAGTTATGTGTCTAGAAGCTCCCCTATCAATGATCCATGTATTCTTGTCAGTATTTAGTTCACTTGATAGGGCTAATAAGAAAAGTGAATTTTTAGCTTCCTTGACTTCATCTATGGAAGCACAGGTTTTTTTTTTTTTTTTTTTTCTCTGGGCGATACATGTGAGGGTATCTAAATTTATCACACGTGTAGCATTGTATTTTAGACAAATCTATTTTCTTGTAGTTTTGATTATTCTTGCCTCTTTTTCATTTGAAATACCTTTTTTGTTTTGTTTGTGTTTGTATGTAGGGCTTGAATTTCCTCCTCTTTATTTGGAGTGATCCCTCTTGTAATAAATCTTTATTTGTAGTCATTCTTAAGATGATCAAATTTTGGTAGAGTAGATTGTGCACTAATACCTTGAATAAAGGATTCCCAAGTAGTTGGTAACCCTTTAAGTGCTATTATTGATAATTCTATATTATCTACATTATTTCCAATAGTTGAAAGTTGATTTTCATTTCTAATTTTTTATGAAATAAGATGTGATTGTTTCTCCTTTATTCATATTGATATGCAAAAGTTTTTATTTTAAGGTTAGCAGTCTGCTAATATTATTGGGATCATATTTATTTTGAATAATCATGAGCGTATTAGAAGCAGGTGTTAATTTTTATCTGGTTCACTATCGGGCATTTATTTGTTTTATTCTACATTTGATTCTTATTCAAGTTATTGAAGGATGATCATATCTATAATCTGCATGATACAAAGTTAGATTGCTTCATGGTGTTTTTTCTTTTCTTTTTTCTAGGCAATACATGTGAGGGTGTCCAAATTTATCACACTTGTAGGATTGTATTTTAGACAAGTCTATTTTCTTGTAGTTTTGATTATTCTTGCCTCTTTTTCATTTGAAATGCATTTTATTTTTGTTGTTTGTGTTTGTATGTAGGGCTTGAATTTTCTTCTCTTTATTCAAAGTGATCCCTCTTGTAATCAATCTTTATTTGTGGTCATTCTTAAGCTAATCAAATTTTGGTAGAGTAGGTTGTGTGCTAATACCTTGAATAAAGGATTCCCAAGTAGTTGGTCACCATTTAAGTGCTATTAATGATAATTCTATATCATCTACATTATTTCTAATAGTTGAAAGTTGATCTTTCAATTATGAAATTCTTATGAAATAAGATGTGATTGTTTGTCTTTATTCATCTTCATATGCAAAAGTTGTTGTTTTAAGGTAAGCAGTCTACTCATATTATTCACCACATATTTATTTTGAATAGTCATGAACATATCAGAAGCAGGTATTGATTTTTATATGGTTGGAAGGATATGATCCTTAACAATGTAAATAGTAATTTTTATGGTTTAATTGTTATTTCTATTCCATATTATTTTATCTAGTTCAATATCATGCATCAATTTGTTTTATTCTACATTTGATTCTAATTCAAGTTCTTGAAGGATGATCATTATCTATATTCTCCATGCTACATAGTTTTTATACTCTTCCATTTCTATGTCCTATAGAGATTGCATTCTTGATAATAGAGTTCTTATGCCAAGATAGGATGTTATCTTCCTAAAATGTAGCATGATATCCTTGGTCTGCTAGACCAAAGATTCAGACCAATTTTCTCTTGATGCCTGGTGCAAATAATACATCCTTTGGTTGTAGGGTAACTCAAAATTTTAATTAGATTGAATAGGTCCTAATTCCTTTCATTGGATAGGTGGAGTTATTTCTTATAGTGACTTTCTCATTTGAGTGTCCTTTAAAGGTTTTAAATTAGTCTCTAAATCTAGTTATGTATCTAGAAGCTCCCCTATCAATGATCCATCCATTCTTGTTAGTATTTAGTACACTTGGTAGGGATAAAAAGAAACATGAATTTTCAGCTTCCTTGACTTTAGCCATGGAAGCATGGTTTTTCTTTTTTTCTAGGAAATACTTGTGAGGGTTTCAAAATTTATCACACTTGTAGAATTGTATTTTAGACAGATCTCTTTTCTTGTCGGTTTTATTATTATTGTCTCTTTTTCAATTGAAATACATTTTATTTTTTTATTTGTGTTTGTATGTAGGGCTTGAATTTCATCCTCTTTATTTGGAGTGGTCCCTCTTGTAATTAATCTTTATTTGCAATCATTCTTAAGATGATCAAATTTTGGTAGGGTAGGTTGTGTGCTAATACCTTGAATAAAGGATTCCCTAGTATTTGGTAGCCCTTTAAGTGCTATTAATGATAATTCAATATCATCTACATTATTTCCAATAGTTGAAAGTTGATCTTTGAATTTTTAAATTCTTATGAAATAAGATGTGATTGTTTCTCCTTTTTTCATCTTTATATGCAAAATTTGTTGTTTTAAGGTTATCAATTTGCTCATATTATTGAGGTCATATTTATTTTGAATAGTCATGAACATATCAGAAGCAAGTGTTAATTTTTATATGGTTGGAAGGATATGATCCTTGATACAGTGTCAATAATAATTTTCAAGGTTTAATTGTTATTTCTATTACATATTATTTTATTTGGTTCACTATCATGCATTGATTTGTTTTATTCTACATTTGATTATAATTCAAGTTCTTGAAGGATTATCATTATCTATATTCTCCATGATACAAAGTTAGATTGCTTCATGGTTTTTATTCTTTTTGGGCAATACATGTGAGGGTATTTGAATTTATCACTCTTGTAGCATTATATTTTAGATAAATCTTTTTTCTTGTAGGTTTGACTATTCTTGCCACTTTTTAATTTGAAATGTCTTTTATTTTTGTTGTTTGTGTTTGTATGTAAGGCTTGAATTTCCTTCTCTTTATTTGGAGTGATCCCTCTTGTAATTATTCTCTATTTGTAGTCATTCTTAAGGTGACCAAATTTTGGTAGAGTAGGTTGTGTGCTAATACCTTCAATAAAGTGTTGGAAACTTACAATTGGAATAATTGTTGTTTTGTCATTTATGTCAAATCTATTGATGAGACATATTGTTACCTAATCTAAATATAATATCTCTTTGATTGATGAAGAGGATTTGAGAAATTTATCATAAAAATAGCAACTAGAGGTAAGGTTGAGTTATAAAAAGGAAACTACAATGGACATTTGATTAGCTAGACCTTGATAAAGAAAAGTAATTGTTAATGTCAAGAAAGTTTTTGATTAGGAAAACAAGTTTTGAGAGGACCTAAAACCCCATACAGATGGATTTTGGCAGGGATCCAGAACCCACAAGATGGGATGCTTCCTAGGATAGGGACAGATTCCCAAATCCAGAAGAAAAGAACAACAGCCAAGAGAAGAAGAACATCCATAGAACAGACTACAAATAGAGGTAATAAAGGAGCCAAAGACCCCAAACTATTACCAAATCAGCATAGAGAAACAACCACTAACAACCTGCTCACCCGGGCAGCATCCAGGGCCAACAAACAAGCTAACCACTAAAACTGTTGCACAAAGATAGGAAGATAAAGCTAGAGCAGCACACAGGGCCAAGAGGTAAGAAACCCCCCTTTCACACTGATACAACTTGCCAGACAATGGATGAGAAAGTTAGAGATCACTGGCATACACACGACTCTCCAGATATGGACAAGCCCAAAAGGGTTTTGAAAGGCTCCCCCAACCTTTAATGAAGAGGAAGGAGAGAGGAACACTCCCCTCACCACCTGTTCACAGCCAGCCTGACAAAAAATAATACGATCAATGATCATAGGCTTTAAAGAAAATCTCCAGCAGTGGCCACCCAACCCTCCAAATCTCCAGTCCACCTCTTGCAACTAGCTTCTTTCCACCTCTATAGGCTGAGCCTCCACCTCTAAAAGAACTTCCACCTCAAAAGGAAGTATGAAAGAGGAGTGAAGATTCAAGGAACAAAATCCAAAGGTCAGGAAGAACCACCACAGAAGCTAGGGGACAGCCCCGCAAAGGCCTCCCCCCAAAGGGATTTGAGAATGAACATCTCCTTCCAGCAAAACAAATCGCATCAAAAGATAAATAACAAGAAATGGAGCAGCTGCATCATAATACTTTGGGCATAGCCTAGATAACTTCTTCGTAGAAGAAAACTCACCTGGACACAACCGGCCACCAAAAGACAATATGAAAAGAGGAACCTTCCAGAGCAACTGAGATCCCTCCTGCCAAGTGATTGTCAAGAAAGTTAAGCTAAGTTGAGAAATAGAGTAAATGGAAAAGGAATGCCAAGTGATGCTAGTTTCAACCAAGCCATAGTTAGTGCCAAGAAAATCTAGTGTTGACTAAGCATTGATATTGACCAAGTAAGCTAGTTGATGGCAAGCTAGAAATTTTTATAGTGCATGAGTGTTAAGTGACGACCTAATGTAAGAACTTAGTGATTGCTGAGTAATACTGTTGAAGATAAATTTGAGGAAATTGTGATTCCCAACTAACTCAGTTGATTTCTTAAGAGATGTAAACTATGTTGAATATAAGAGTGATGAGTTTGATCATTAAATTCAAGGTGAGGATTAGGTAAAGACCTAACAAAAAAATTCAAAAGAATTTTTTAGAAGAAGATCAAGAAGATGGATAGATACAATGAATCATGTTGAACCTAATCATAAACCCTAAGATCTATGGTGATCATGGAAAATAGTAAAGAAAGAATTACCTATTTAAAGAGGTGCAAAGCTGAGTCAAAAGTATGTATGCAAGTGTGTATGTGAAGTGAGGCATATAAAGAAAGGTGGATCAGAGACGTACACATGTGAGAGTGAATGTGAATCTAGAAGAGATTTCTTATACAAATGTTATTGATATTGATAAGTCAAATATGAGCAAGAAGGCTTAAGAGTTGTTAAAGGGGGAAGGTTGATTGCTTGAAGGGTTGTCAAGCAAATCAAGAACAAAGATGACAGTGGAGATCTTATCAGTGAATCAACACCTAAATCAAATAGAGATCTAAAATTGCAAAGTGAGTTGTAATCACACAGATCAAAACCTAATGTTTTCTTTCTATCAATGTAAACACTTTGTATTGAAATCCTTTTAACAAAAGTTGAGCTAACAGTCATTTGAAGGAAATAATAATATGTGTAAATATTTATGTTGAAAGTTTTATATGTTTTACATTTTATATTCAGCAAAGCATGTTATATTTGGAACAACAATTCTCATTTACACTAGAGACCGAGTAACAGTATAGACTGAGCAAAAATAGGATAAGTAGAATAGTACATGTTTTATTGTTTAAATTTTCAAATGGTACTTAAGAACCTTGAGTAAGTGATGCAACTCCCCCCCCTCCCCAAGTTATTGTAAACATTTCTAACATAAAGGATTCCCAAGTAGTTGGTAACCATTTACGTGTTATTAATGATAATTCTATATCATCTATATTATTTCCAATAGTTGAAAATTGATCTTTCAATTATGAAATTCTTATGAAATAAGATGTGATTTTTTCTCCTTTATTCATCTTTACATGCAAAATTTATTGTTTTAAGGTTAGCAGTCTCCTCATATTATTGACCTCATAATTTTTTTGAATAGTCATGAAATTATTAGAAAAAAGTGTTAATTTTTATATAGTTGGAAGGATATGATCCTTAACAATGTCAATAATAATTTTAATGCTTTAATTGTTATTTCTTTTCCATATTTTTTTATCAGGTTCACTATCAGGCATCGATTTGCTTTATTCTACATTTGATTCTAATTCAAGTTCTTGAAGGATGATTTTATCTATGTTATCCATGATATAAAGTTAGAGACACCTTCAAGCATGTCCTCAAGTCTACCATCATTTACCATGATTTATTCTTGTTAGTATTTAGTTCACTTCATAGGGCTAAAAAGAAAAGTGAACTTTTAGCTTCCTTGACTTCAGCCATGGAAGCATGGTTTTTCTTTTTTTTCTTGAAAATACATGTGAGGGTGTCCAAATTCATCATACTTGTAGAATTTTATTTTAGACAAATCTCTTTTCTTGTAGGTTTGATTGTTCTATCCTCTTTTTCACTTGAAATGCCTTTTATTTTTGTTGTTTGTATTTGTATGTAGGGCTTGAATTTCCTCCTCTCTATTTGGAGTGATCCCTCTTGTAATTAATCTTTATTTGTAGTCATTCATAAGTTGATAAAATTTTAGTAGAGTAGGTTGTGTGCTAATACCTTAAATAAAGGATTCCCAAGTAGTTGGTAACCCTTTAAATGACAATAATGATAATTATATATCATCTACATTATTTTGAATAGTTGAAAGTTGATCTTTCAATTTTGAAATTCTTATGAAATAAGATGTGATTGTTTCTTCTTTATTCATATTGCTTTTGAAAGTTGTTGTTTTAAGGTAAGTAGTATGCTCATATTGATGATCTCATATGCATTTTGAATATTCATGAAATTATCATAACAATTTGTCAATTTTTATATGGTTGGAAGAATATGATCCTTAACAACATCAACAATAATTTTCATGGTATTATTGTTATTTCTTTTCTATATTTTCTTATTTGGTTCACTATTAGGAATTGACTTGTGTTATTGCAACATGAGAAGAAAGAAAATAATTATGTGGTGTTGGATGATACTAAAAAGGATGATGTTCCAATAGTCCCTCATACTTTGCAAAAACTACAACAACAAATGCTACACACCCCAATGAATGTTAGACTGTCAACAAGGCTAAGTATACCTCCAGAAATATTTTCTACCTCTTTGTATTCTATTTTATTAAAAAATGTTGGTGAATCTAAATGTTATGATAAAAATGTGCAGGGGGATATAAAGATTCAGTGGGAGTCTACCATGATAGACAAAATGGACTCTTTGAAAAAAAATCACACTTGGGATTTATGTAAGTTTCTTGCAGGAAAAAAAGTTTTACAAAATAAATGGTTTTATAGGTTGAAAGAAGAGGATGGAGGTAAGAAAATATTTTAAGATAGGTTAGTTGTAAAAGGATTTGCACAAAAAAAGGGCATTGATTTCAATGAGATATTTTCTCCTATTGTTAAAATGACTTCTATTCATACTATTTTAAGTATTGTGACTACTAAAGATTTGAATTTGGGGAAGCTTGATGTTGACACAACTTTTCTTCATGGTGATTTAGATGAAGAGATATATGTGACACAACCACATGACTTTGAGGTCAAAAGTAAGGAGAATTTAGTGTGCATATTGAAGAAAAGTTTATATGGCTTGAAGTAAGCACCTCGACAATGTTAACTTAGAATTTGATAGTTTTATGCATTGGCATGGATATACTAGCTATCATTCAGGTCATTGTGTTTATTTTAAGAGGTTAGATGATGGGAGCTACATTATTTTATGTTTATATGTTGATGATGTACTTGTAGCTGGGTATAACGTGGATCACATTAAGGGGTAAAATAATAATTAGCACACTCATTTGTTATGAAGGGTTTGAGGGTAGAAAAATAAATCTTCGGTATGAAAGTTTGTAGAGATGGGAAGAATAGAAAATTAAAATTATCTTTGGTTGATTATATTAAGAAGGTGTTGTAATGTTTCTCTATGGAGAATGCCAAAGCTATAAGCACACCTTTTCTGGGTCATTTAAAATTGACTATGGAGATGTGTCCAAAGATACAAGAAGAGGAAGATAATATGTACAAGGTATCTTATACTTTAGTTTTAGGGAGATTAATGTATGCCATGGTATGTACTAGGCAAGATATTACATATGTAGTGGGAGTTATTAGCAGGTATATGAGTCATCTTGGGATTGAGCGTTGGAATGTCATTAAATGGATTCTTAAATATTTTAGAGGAAGATCCAGTAAATGTTTAAATTTTCGGGGCTCTAATACGAAATCACAAGGCTATGTTACCTAGGATTTGGGAGGGGATCTTGATACCAAGTGAAGTACTATAGATCATGTATTTACAATTGGTGGGACAACATTGAGTTGGGTTTCTTAGTTATAGAAGATGAATTCCAAGGAAATAATATGGTTACAATTCTTCATGGAAGAACTAGAACATCCATAGAAGGATAATTATTTATATACAAATAGCTAGAGTGTCATTCATCTTTCCAAGAATTCTTCTTTGCATTCAAAGAAAAAATTACATATAGTTGCGATACCATTTTATTTGGTTATTTTTAGATGATGGAAAGTTAAAGTTGGACAAGATACATATAGATGATAATCCAACAAATATGTTTAGAAAGGTAGTGCCAAGTGAGAAGCTGAACTCCTCTTCAAATTTAGTTTATCTTCTAGATTGAATAGAATAAAGGAAATTTTGAATCCATGGTGGTTCAATCTAGTGGAAGCCTCATGGAGTAGTAGTATTTCTACATGATCAATCTCCAATTGGGAGGTTGTTGTCTAGTGTAGATCCTAATCAATCTCCAAGTGGGAGATTGTTAGTTTATGGTAATTGATCAAGGAAGTAATTCATCGATATGGTTCGAGGATAGGTCAGGCCACGAGTGGTAGTTTTGGGGAGGTAGCCCCCAATATAGCCATGGGAATAGCCTCAAAAAAAATTAGGCCTATTTTATATGTTATTTTCTCATGGGCCAAGATTTTGTAATTATTGTAGCCCTAATTATTTAAGTGGAAAAAGTATTTTATAAAATGGATTAGACTTAGGGATTTCATAAGGTGTGATGTGATAATAGGTTCTTGAAGTGGTATTGAGTTGTAAGGGATCATAGATTGTGTTTAGGTTGTAATCACTAGATAATAAAATATTGGACTTGTTGTTTGGTGGGCATAGACTAGGGATTGGGTAAACCACATTAAATCTTTGTCTTGTGTTCTCTTCTGTGTGATTTATTATTTTTTGATATTGGATATATTTTCATGTAATTTTTATTTGTCTCGTTAATCCTAACATTAGTAAAAAATAAAATTGGGAATAAAATTAAGACTCTGAGATTAGATAATGGAGGTGAACATATTTCTAAATTTTTAAAATAATTTTGCACCTCTATTATGATTAGGAGGGAGTATAAAATACCTTATTATCCTCAAAAAAGTGGAGTAACAAAAAGGAAAAACATAACTATTATTGAAGGAGTTAAAGCCATGATGCACATTCAAAATCTTTAGATAACATTTTGGGTTGAAGCCTCCTAAACAACAATGTACATTCAAAATATATTTCCTCACTCAATCCTAGAAAATATAACACCTGAAGAAGTCTTCACTAGGAGTAAACTTGATCTAAGTCATTTAAGTATCTTTGGTTGTCTTGTATATATTCATGTTCTAGAAGAAAAGATGTCTAACTTGTAAATGTCAGGAAAGAAGGGTATCCTTGTTGGTTATAGTGAGTCTTCCAAAGCCTATAGGGTATGTGGACTAGGAAAAAGATCAATTGAAATTAGTAGAGATGTTAGGTTTGAAGTGTTGGAAATATAAGATAAGCAAGGTAACTAAGAGGGGAGGGGTGAATTAGGAACCAATAAAACTTAATCTTAATTCACCAATTAATCTTTCACATGTATTATGATCTAATTGCATGCATGAAAAACTAAAAGCCTTAAAATATTCATAACACTTTGACACACAATATGGTAACCTACAAACCTTCCAAATAGAAAGTAAAACTAGAGTGGGGATGATTCCCGCAAGCTTTAGTACTGTAGTATAAAGTTGGCTTGTTAAGACTTACAATGATCACTTCTAATGATCTACCCTGTTAGGAGCAATAAGGATTTGTAGGTCCACCTTGAAAAAGGATTTACAAACGTACAATGAATTATGTACTCAATAAAGAGATTTACAAAATATTGTAAAGCCTACCTTGTGAAAGGATTTAACTATTCCACCTATTAGGATGAACTAGTGGCTAATCTCTGATCTACGACTTGATTTATTGAATGAGATTCCTTTAAAGTGTAATGATCACCTTGTGATGGATAAATCTTTGTTGCTCCTTATACTGCTTGTGGCCTTTTACTTTTCACTTTTTCTTCTTGCTACTTGTTACATTACATCTTACATATATCTATATGTGATACAATATATTACATATACACCAATTCAATTTATAATTTTTTAGAGTCAGCTACAATACAAGTTTCACCAAAATACACAAAGTCGGCCCAACTGCAGGTACTCGGGTTCTAAAGACAAACTAAATGAGGTTCTGATACTTAACAACCATTATCAATGCTTGACATCATCATGCACTCAGTAGACATAGAAGCTTAGTTCATACTAATCACTTTCAAGTAGTTTGAAACTTGGTCTTCACTAGTGACTCAGTGAACACTGTGAAACTTGGCATATAAATTGAATCACTTGGTTGACACTGCATAGCTTAGTCAACACTATCATTATGAGCTTGATATAAATTGAATCACTTGGTTGACACTACATAGCTCAGTCAACACTGTATTCACATCACTGAAACTGAAAACTTAGTAAGCACTGTAGAACTTGGTTTGCACTGACAAACTTGGTAAACACTAAGAAGCTTGGTTTACACTGACAATCACCAACTTGGTGGAAATTGCTCGGTGCAAATTGAATGATGTTCCTAGAACTTAGCAGTAACTATAGAACTTGGTAGAGCCTAAATTACTTGGTTAACACTATTAACTATGCAATAAATTTGGTAGCTACTAGTTTTTTGAATAAGTGTGTGTATCACTAATAAAGAAACTTGATTGTAATATCAACATGAAGAAGATGTTGCATATAAAATATAAAAGAATATAGAAGAACCAAATGATGAACCAAACTCAAAATTATATGAAAGCTCTACTATTGAGGTTCAAAGGGATAATTATTTAGAAGATAATGGACCCACATCATCTAATCCTAAAAATGCTAAAAAATCACTCAATAGGAAAAGGCCACTATGGGAAAGAAAAATGATTGAAGAAAATAATTTAGCCTATTGTCACAAAATCTTGCACCCTTGTCTAAAGTTTTTACCTAAGGAAAACCTTGTGAAACATGGAAACAACCTCCAAGCTATGAGACTTGAACTATGAGGTTGAGTCTTTGGAGAAGGCTAGCTTCTTCTACTATTAGGATGCAACTAGACTATTCTTGAAGAGAAAAGGGAGAAGGAATTCATGAAAGAAACTACCTAATCTATTCTAAAGAGGTGATGCACCAAAATAGGGCGTTCATACCAATCTCTACCCATACATGCACAATACTATTATTATGATAGTCCAAAGATATTTTGATTCAGACTTGCTTTAATCTATCAACTACATAAAGATTATACAACCACATGAGTGATAGGAGAAAAATTGCTTCACATCTTTATCATTCATAGGCCAACAAAGAAATAGAAATGCAGGTTGTAGATATTCATAGTACATCGAAGAGAGGTAGATAGAGCTTGCACAGTACAATAATGGCTGAAAAAGATAAGACAAAATGTCATATAACTTGGAGGAAAAGAGGGAATTTATATGAAATTTAAATTTACTAATTTTTTATGATATTTAAAACCTCTAATCAGATCTTTAAGATCAAACAACCAATATTTCAAAGATCTACCAATTTCTCAATAAACCCCAAATTGGGTATGCCGAAAATAGTGCCAAAAACTTCACAGCTTCACACATTATTAATAAATCTGAAAGTGGAAATTTTTTATAGAAATTTCAAAAGCATAAAATCCTACAAAATGACATTTCCAAATCTGTATAACATTTACACAACAGCTCCCAAATGGAGGGCAAAAACAATGCTCATCGAGCTCTCGAAGACAACACAAAATAGCTGGAAACACCACAAAAGCACTGATAATCTATCATAGAAGTATAATCATGACCAAATAAATATATTTAGATGTATTTTAACATATAAATGTCTGATATACAGCAGCAACCCAAAATGATATGAAATATTCAACCGAAAACACCAAACTCTTACAAAAAATCACACCCGGAAACCCACAAATCTGCACTGTTCAGCACAAAGGCAAACTCTGTATGAGAATGCACATGGAATGGCTTCAAACTCCCATCCTTAGCCTTCCTTGAAACCTGAAAACTCCCATTCTTGGGTCTCCTTTGGCAGCCTCTGAAGAACAACAAAGAAATGAGCAAAAATCAAGTTCTGGAATCAACCCAAAATGCCTCCAAACCCCTTAAAAGAGGACATAAACCTACCTCACGTCCAAGAGTGGTTAATAAAATATAATTTAATAATAATTTTATTTATTATTCCATTGGTTTCTAAAGATTAGCCCCTTTTTTTGAAACTTCACTTTTTTGGAGCCTGCTTGCCTTAGCAAAGTTTATTATTTTTAATTATTTGAAAAGGGGACATGACATTATAGTAGAATGCCAAAACAATACCAAAGAAATAGAGAAGATCCAATCCTAAGAAAGAGTACAAAATTTTCTTTTGTAGTGCAAGCATAACTTAGATAACTTCTATCATAAGACAAAATTCAACCACTACAATCAAATCCATAGAGAATAATCACTACAAAATTGAAAGATATGATCACAACACGAATCCATACACAAGAAGATCACATCTTCACCAAAAAAAGCTTTGAGAGGTTAGGAATGGTAGTTATTAAATTTTGATTGAATGGATGGATCAATAGGTGGCAGTGGAGTATCTCCTTGAATTTATCAGACTTAGGAAATGATTAAAGTGGTTGTAGGAGATCAAAAAGATTGGATTCATCATTCAAGGAACTACTTCCACTGCCACTAATCTTTCCAAATCAACCATGTTATATAGTCAACTAGATCAATCCATCAAACCCTACCATGTGGACTGAACATTTCCTACCATCCTTCCATTCTGTCAGCAATTCATCTTATACTTTATGTTTGACTGCCTACAATCGCAACCTCACCACCACCTTCCTTCAACAACAGTCTTTGATAGTGAAACCATGTCCCATTGATTATAATTGTTTTTCAACCTACTCCTAACATTCTTTATTGACTATCGCGAGCATGTGAAGATTACGATTTTAGTTGTATTCACACCATTGCCACCTTAACCCAAGGTTTACTTTTAATCCTTGCAACCAAGCGAACACAAGACAATTTCTTGATTGCAATTCAAAGATTAGCCACTTCTTAATCTATTGCAATCATGTACTGGCTTTAGATTTGAAAGATCTAATGATGTGAAACATATCTTGAAACATTGAAAACTTTCTCCTTTTGCACTATTGTGACTTAAACCATAGTGCATTATCATAACCACACAATCAGGTGAAATAAGAAAAAAATACTCTTACCACCCTGATCTTGGTCAAGTTCATTAACTTAGTGATGACATGAACATAAGGCAATCACACCTTTTCCATTCTAACCTCAATTAGCACTTAACCACCTGTGACCCTGTGAATTGCATGGTCGTGACTTGAAATTTTCAAAGGCATAAAATGAAATAAAAGATATACCCAATATTATATATTTTCATACAATACCCTAGGTGACCATTGAATGGTTTATCAATTTAATTTGATTTTTTGGTACGAGGGCTTTTTGGGTAACATTTGTGGTGAATTAGAGGGCATGCAAGCCTTTTTAGCACATGACTAGTGACTATCAAAAGATCTATTAGGCTATGGAGTCTTTGAAACTTTATCAAATTTATCACCTCTACTATAGTTTGAGTGGAAAAACATGCCTTTCTATCTCTACAACTTGCAAAAAAGTTGGAATCAAGCTGGAATAAAAATATGTGCCCATGCACTTCTTAGAAAACATGAAAGAATAGAAAGCAACTAACTAACTATATACATGAACACTTCATTTTTCTTATAAATAAGGCTTGAAATATATCCAATTTACTGGAATGGATAGAATTTCACTATTAGGTCTGCTTAACTAAAAAGCATTGGCTTGCTTGTAGTTGACGATCACATAGGGGCCACTTCATAAGGTATTGAAATTTGAGTGTCTCCCTGCTTTGGCTCTGTCTACATCCCATTTCAGTACAAGATCACCTTGCTTGAAATTTTTGACCTTGGCCTTCTTATCAAAGCTCTTCTTCATCTATTGTTGATGTATCTTTAAATTCTATGTAGCCTAATTCCTTTTTTCTTCTAGTTCCATCAAATCTACCATTCTTACAGTCATAGCATCATCTTCAATTAATTCCAACTGATGGGCCAATTCAAGAGCAGGAAACTCTAATGAGATAAGAAGTCTAGATTCTCTACCATATACTAACATGAAAGGAGAGTTTCCAATAGCTCTTTTAGGCATTATTCTATCATCCCAAAGGATAGTCTTGAATGTTTGCTACCAAGACCTTTGATTATCTTCAATAGTCCTCTTGATGATTATGATCATATTCTTATTGGATGACTAAGCCAAGCCATTTCATTGAGGGTAGTAATTAGAAGATGTGCTTAAGTAAATACCATGATCAATTTTCCATGCACAAATCTAAGCTCCTATGAATGATTTTGCATTGTCTGATATTATAGTGGAAGGGGCACAAAACCTAGTAATAATTCCATTAAGGAATTCTATGACTAAAGCTTCTCTAGAATCCTTCAAAGCTACTACCTCGATCCATCTTGTAAAGCAATTTGTAGAAGTTAGAATCCATTTGTGACTATAGCTAGAAGGTAGATTAATAGGAAAAATAAAGTCTAAACCCCCACTAGGCAAAAGGATGATCAACCTGGATGGGATGAAGTAGAAGGGTGAAAAGTCTTTGCTTACCTGAGAAGAAATCACATTTTTCACACTTCCTTACATGCTTATGATAGTTATAGAACAAACATGGTTAGTAGTAATTAGCTCTCATGATCTTCATTGTAGTAGTTCTTGCTGAAAAGTGACCACCATCAAGACCATCATGAAGCTGCTTAATCATCTTCTCTACTTGATCTATGTCAATACATCTTAGCAAGGCTCCATTGAAGTCTCTCCTAAAAATAACATCATCAATTATAGCATAAGGAATAGACTATAGTCTACACTATCTTCTTTTGGCTTTATCCAACCTTTGAGGATATCCATTTCTAGCTAAGAAGGTCTTCATGTCATCTATCCAACTCCTTGAGTTATCACTTTTTGCCTACTATTGTTCTGTCAACACCAAGGAAACTTCTTCATTAGGTTCATGAGATGAGATATTTTACAACCTTTTCCCTCTTATTAGCTTGGTAATTTGAAAATACACATCATACTCCATCACTTTAGTGATCTGGCCAGCCCTTTTGTCACTAATATCTCTACTCAACAAGAAATCCTTAACACTCACATGAGGGACCAGCAAATGGATTTTGTTATGTGACAATAGGTGTTTGAATTTATTTAAGGCTCTTATGACTGCAAGGGCCTATTTTTCCACATAGCTATACTTATTTTTATATTATTTTAGCCCTTCACTAAAGAAAGCAATATGTTGCTCTTCATTTTTTTCATTTGACTGAGTCAAAATAGTAGAGATACTTGACTCACTTCCCAAGATGTAAAGGATGAAACCCTTATCAAAATTTGGATTAATGAGAGTAGGGGCTAAAACTATGGCTACTTTGATTTCTTCAAAACTTGTTTTCCCTTCCTTGGTCCATGAGAAGACTATACTCTTTTTAAGAATTGTTGTAAGAGGTTTTACTATGGTAGCTATATCAGGAATAAATCTTCTTACAAAATTTATTCTACCTAAGAAACTTTGTTGACCTTTCTTGTGACTAGGAAGAGAAAGGGCAATACTTGCCTTTATTATTTTTTGATCAATGGTTAGACCATCTTTAGATATAATATGTCCTAATAATTTCCCCTGATTAGTGGCAAAGACACACTTGCTTGGATTTAGAGACACTCCATACTCTCTATATCGTATAAACACTTGTCTGAGGTGACCAAAATGTTCTACTATATCTTTTGAATATATTTTGATGTCATCAAGGTAAATCATAACAAACCTTTCAATCATATTTTTGAAGTCCATCTACATCAATTTTTGAAATGTGGCACCTGCATTTGTCAGTCCAAAAGACATCTTACTATAGGCATATGTGCCCCATTTGGCAATGAAAGCAGTCTTATATCTGTCAGCTTCTTTGACTAATACCTGATTATAACCTGAGAATCCATCTAAGAAGGAGAATATTTTTGAACCATTAACTTTAGACAATATTTTTTCCATGGAAGGGAGAGGATGATGATCCTTAAGGGAGGCTTGTTTTAGATCCCTAAAATATACACATAGTCTAATTTCCACATTCTTTTTCCTAATAGGGATAAGGTTTTCCACCCAAGAGGAGTGCTTGATATGGAAAATGATATTGGCCTCAATTAATTTTGGCAATTCATTTCTCATTAGTGGCTCAATCTTAGGGTTTATTGATCTCTATTTTTTCCTAACCAACTTGACATTATCCACTAGATCTTTAGTATGTTGAAACAAACAAGGGTCAAAACCCTTAAATCATCATATGTCCAAGAAAATATATCATTGAACTCTTGGCATAGATGGATAAAATTTTATTTCTTGGTTTTAGAACACACCTTCCCCATTTTTAGCATCTTCGATTAGCAACTATAGTTAGCATATGATCTCCTTTGTTTGCAGCAAGATTCATGCCTCTATCTCTTGCTTGGTCATCAATATTGAAGACACTTTCTAAGGTAATAAGACCCTTAGGAAACTTATTCGAGCTGAGGTTGATAATTTGATCACCATATTGACCATGCAATCTAGACTGATTTCTATTTGAGAACTCTACTTCATTCTACAAGAAACTCACAATTTGTGCATCAGATTCAAAAACCTGCTAATTGATATTATTATTAGGGACATCGGGCCTGACCACCACTTTAATTCTCTATCTCCTTCATCTTTGAGGCTTCTTGGAAGATCATGAGATACACCCCCTACCACACATCTAATAGCATGTCTCTTTCCTCTTCTAGGGATGCTCTGAATGTTAAATGCTTTAAAAATTTCAAAAAAATCCCATACTCTATTCTTATAAGACCTGAGCAAACCATTCTTAGTAACATTTTCACTTCTCACCTAGTTGACTACTAACTCACAATCTCCATATACAATTAATGCTAGAATTCCTCTTTTTTGGGCAAGCAACAGACCTTGAATCAATGCCTCATACTCAACCACATTATTAGTACAACTAAATTGAAGCTTAAATGAGAAGTAGTACTTTTCTAGTGTAGGAGAAACCAACATCACACCAACCCCTAATCCATTTTTATTCCTTGATCAATCAAAATACATACTCCATATCCCACTAGTGTCTTATTTGATCTTCATTAAGTTGGGAACAAAAAAATCCTTTTCTGATATACAATAAGTGCCAAGGTCTATCTCTATAAGTTCTGATATAGGATCAAATTGATATGCATTAGCCCATTCATCTAAGAGGAAATCAGATATCTCAGCTAAAGAAGTGGCAGGCTCATTCACTATGTCATTCTCACCTATTTCTAGGATAATATAGTTTATATTGATGAGATTAGGAGTGTAAGACTCAATATGATGGAGGGCTAATGGTTCTACTATTATTAAGGCTTTGGTTCCATAGCTAGTTCTAAAAAACATATATGACTAGTCAGAAGATATGTAAACACCTATTTGGGTAGTGAAATCTCTTGAAAGACAAATAACAAAGTGTGGTTTAACTTCAACAATTGATATATGTTGAATTACAATACAACTAGGGTATGCATGTGAGGCCATTTTCATATTTCTAAGGATTCCCAAATTCTTGATAGTACTACCATCTAACTACAATACACCTTAACAATGGGTTCATATTTCATTTCCAAAATATTAGCAACACATTTGGGCATTACTAAGCTACTAGCTCCTGAACCAATCATGCAGTTGTGAACTAGTTTGTCTCCTATAATTAGATAAACATAAAATTGAGGAGGTCTAACATTTTTTCTTGTTTCTACCTATTTTGATGTTTGTACCAAACTCATGGAATTCTCCATGCTAGGTGGTTGATCTTTGAGTTCAATGCTTTCAACCTCTTGTTGTAGCAACATCCTTTGTGATGGCATAATAGTTACAACATCCCACATAGAAATGTTCACATTCATCTTCTTCATCTAATCTACCACAATAAAAGAAGCATTAGATGTTTTAGTATAAGCCTTAGAAGTAGATGCTTGAGGTGGGACAGTTTGTGGGTTGTTCACATTATCTCTACTTTTACCCTGCCTTTGTTATTGAGGAGCATCCACATGATGATTGCCATTATTTCATTGAGAAAATGTTTTTACATTGGGCATTGAACTTGATGTTGAAGGATGATTAGGAGGTTGAGGAGTAACCTCTTCCATAGCTCTTCTTTTTCTTTTGGTATTGTAAGCACAAGAATCCTGGTTTACATTACCATGCTCTTGCACCAAGCGGTTCATGAAAGAACAATCACCCTACTAGAAAGAATTAGTAGGTTGATTAGCACTGTATAGTAGGGAAACTACTCACTCTAGTATAGTTAAAGCCAAGTAAGATTATACCTTCTAATACATGCAATATCAATAAGAGTAGTTACAAGAAGGGCAAGAATCTTGATCTTGGCCAAGATTGTTCTAGGGGACTAAAGCCCTATTTAGATTGGTGTTTGAAGACTGGGGGTGGTCGATAGGTCTATTTTGATTTTAGGGGACATGAATTTGATTTGGAGGTCTACCATGAATAGGACCTTAACTCTAGAGCTGGAGAGGCTTATTGTTCTGAGCTTGCTGCCTCTTCATAGTTCAACTCATTTCCCATCTTTTGCACTACTGCACTATTGTCCTCCATTTTCTTTTTTAGCTCCTGTATCCTCCTATCCATGTTTTACATCATTGCCTACATCATAGCTTCAATCCTATAAACTCTAGTAGAGGATGTGGAGGCTACTGGGACTACAGTAAGAGGATGACTTATGGAGGAGACATGAATAAGGGCTATAGTAGGCTAATGATTAGGCATGTCTAGGAAGAAAGGCATTGGGGCCTTTAGAGCTAACTTGCCTCCTTGTATCAAACTATTTTTTGCTCTTACAGCCACCTCACAAGCATTAGGAAAAGTGTTCCCTCCCATGGATTGTAGGGTTTTGGAAATATCACTATTGAAGGCTCTAAGATAATACAAGAATGTATTACTAGGAGAGGGATTCACTACATGAGATATCCTATCCCATGTCTTCTAAAATCTATAATTGAAATTAGTCATACATTCATGGGGGGCCTCTTGATAGTTGTAAGCTGCTCCAAAAGTGATAGGTGATCACTTTTGTCCTTGAAATGTCTGCATAGGGCTGTCCCTAACCCATCCCAATTGGTAATAGAGTTATGAGGCAAAACTCTATACCATTGTAGTGCCTTTCCTTTCAAGGATGAAGCAAGAAGCCTGACTACTACATCATACTCGATGATGCCATGGATATTATAGGAATTAGATACCTCCTGAATATGCTTAATAGGGAAGATGGAGGTTTCACTAGTAAAATTAGGTATACTTTTGAGTGTAGCCATTGGTATGTCATGTCTTTGGGCCAATAATAGAGGACTTCAGCATTAAAAGAAGAAAACGCATGAGCTCTATGTTGTTCCATACAAGAAATTATTCTATTAATACAACTAGATGGTATTATAGGATGAGGCCTAACAACAAGAGGAGTGGAGATAGAAGGGATATGTGTTACTGATGCACTCCTAACTAGTGATAGAGACACTCTAGCCTTTCTTCTTGGGTTAGAAAAATAAAGCTCTTGATATTGAAAATTACCTTTGGTAGATGCCCTTGTGTGTTTCTTGGGCATGAATCACAACAACTTTGGTCTAGAAACTAGATTGTGTTTGGAGTTTAGAGTCGCCAGGTACCTTTTGGTCAAATGAGCCTCCTAAAGGCTTTATACTGAATGTAGTACTATATCCTCAATGTGAACATGAAATCTTTCTTTGATGCCAGTAAACTTTAAATATTTAATATATTATCCCACTAGGCATTCCCTAATTAGTTGTCACAAAATATTTCACCCTTGTCCAAAGTTTTTACCTAAGGACAACCTTGTGAAACATAGAAAGAACCTCCAAGCTATGGGACTTGAACTATGAGGTTGAGTCTCTAGAGAAGGTCAGCTTCCTCTACTATTAGGATGAAACTAGACTATTCTTGAAGAGAAAAGGGAGAAGAAATTCATGAAAGCAACTACCTAATCTATCCTAAAGAGGTGATGCACCAAAATAGGGTGTTCAGACCAATCTCTACCCATACATGCATAGTACTATTATTATGATAGTCCAAAGACATATAGATTTAGAATTTCTTTAATTTGTCAACAACATAAAGATCAAACAACCACATGAGTGACAGAAGGAAAATTTCTTCACTTCTTTATCATTCATAGGCTAATAGAGATATGAAAATGTAGGTTGCAGATATTCATAGTACATCGAAGAGAGGTGGATAGAGCTTGCATAGCATGATGATGGCTGAAAAAGATAAGACAGAGTGTCATATAACTTAGAGGCAAAGAGGGAATTTATAGTAGCATGTCAAAACAATACCAAAGAAATAGAGAAGATCCAACCCTAAGAAAGAGTACAACATTTTCTTTTATAGTGCAAGAATAAATTTGATAAATTCTATCATAAGACAAAATTCAACCACTACAATCAAATCTACAGAGAACAATCACTGCAAAATTGGAAGATCTTATTACAACACAAATCCATACATGAGAAGATTAATTCTTCACCAAAGAAAGATCTAAGAGGTCAGGAACAATAGTAATTATTTTTTGACTGAATGGATGGATCAACATGTAGTGATGGAGTATCTCCTTGCATTTATCAGACTTAGGAAATGATGAAAGTGGTTGTAGGAGATTAAAAAGATTGGAGTCATCATTCAAGGAACTGATCTTGCTACCACTAATCTTGCCAAATCAACCATATTATTTAGTCAACTGTAGCTATCCATCAAATCCTACCATGTGGACAGAAAATTTCCTACCATCCTTCCATTCTATCAACAATCCATCTTATACTTTATATTTGTCTACCTATGATCACAACCTTGCCACCACCTTCCTTCAGCAACAATCTCTGCTAGAGAAACCGTGACACATTGATTATTGATGTTTCACAACCTACTCCTAAAATTTCCTATTGACCATCATGACCCTACAAAGACTAAGATTTTATCTACATCTACACTATTTCCACCTTACCTGAGGTTTACTTTTAATCCTTGTGACCAAGCGAACACAAGACAATCGCTTGATCACAACTAAAAGCTTAGCAACTCCTTAATATGCTACAATCATGCATTGGCCATAGATCTAAAAGATCTAATGGTGCAAAATATATCTTTGAAACATTGAAAAATTTCTCCTTTTTCACTGTCATGACTTAAATCATAGTGTATTATCATAACTACGTGATCAGGAAAAAGAAACAAAACACGCTCTCGCCACCCTAATCTTGGTCAAGTTTATTAACTCACTGATGACACAAACATAGGGCAATTGCACCTTTTCCATTCTAACCTTAGTTAGCAATTAACTTCCTATGACCCTGTGAATCACATGGTCATGACTTGAAATTTTCTAAGGTACAACTTTAAATAAAAGATATAGCCAATGTTATATGTTTTCATACAAAACCCTAGGTGACTGTTGAATGGTTTATCAATTGAATTTGATTTTTTGGCAAAAGGGTTTTGGGTAACATGGCCCTTGAAGAAATCCTTAGAGAAAGTAAGAAAACAAGAAGCCACTCATTTTATGTTACACTAATAAATAAGCTTGTTAAATCATAACCAATAAATGTTGAAGAAGCCCTAAGATCTCAAGCTTGGAAAGATGCTATGATTGAGGATTATCAATCCATATAAAAAACATAATGTCTTGGAAATTCTACCTAGACCCAAAAATAAATCAATTGTCTCCTCTAAATAGTTATTCAAGATCAAATAGGCACCAGATGGAAGTATTGAAAAACTCAAAGCTAGATTCATATCCAGAGGGTTCTCTTAGAAGGTTGGAATTGATTATGAAGAAATATTTTCCCCTGTTTCTTGATATACCTCCATTAGAACTATAGTTACCATTACTACATTAAAAGGGTGGAAGGCACATCAAATGGATGTAAAGAAGGCATTCTTAAATGGTTTCATTGATGAAGTATATATAGAAAAATCATAAGGATTTATTATTAATAACAAAAAAAATCCATGTGTTTAAACTAAAGAAAGATCTATATGGTCTTAAACAAGCCCCTAGGGCTTGGTACAAAATAATAGATAGTCATCCTACCAAAATAGGCTATTCCAAGAATGAAGTTGATCCAGATATATAGTACAAAGTTTCATATGGTGATATGCTAATACATTCTATCTGTGTTGATGATCTTCTAATAATAGGGGGAGATCACCTCATTACAAAATATAATCAAGACCTTACGCCTAAATTTGAAATGAAAGACTTAGGCTTCCTACACTTTTTTGGGGACTAGAAATATCTATTGTCACAAAATTTTGCACCCTTGCCTAAATTTTTTACCTAAAGGCAACCTTTTGAAACATGGAAATAATCTTCAAGCTCTAGGACTTGAACTATAACATTGAGTCTTTGGAGAAGGTAAGCTCCCTTACTATTAGGGTGCACCTAACTACTCTTTGAGAGGAAAAGGGAGAAGGAATGCATGAAAAGAAAACTTCCTAATCTAATCTAAGGGGTGCGATATACCAAAATAGTTTGTTCAACATTATTTCTCCCTAACAATGCACTATTCACCAACATAACCTCAAAATATGTTGATTCGATCTTTGTCTTAATCCAATAGTTACATATAGATCAGAAACCAACTAAAATTATACAAGGAAGGAACTTTACTCTATAACATCCAAGGCAAAAATAGATACTATTATATAAATTGAAGAATAGAAGACAAAACATCAACAAAGGCAAGGAAGTTTTGCACTTATATTAAAGGGAGAATGAGGTAAGATAAAGAATATATTCATGCATAGACAAAAGGAAAATTATAGTAGTAGAGCATACAATGCAATACTAATGAATTAGAAAAAGGTCAACCCTAAGAAGGATTAAAAAATTTTCATTTATAGTGCAAGCATAACTCATTTAGATTCTACCCTAAGGAAAAGCACAAAAAACTGCATTTAAGGTTGTAGGGAACAATCACTATAAATTTAAAGAAATATATGATCATGGTATACATCTAGATGTAGGAAAATCATATCTTTCATAGCCAATAGAGCCTTAAGAAGACAAAAATGGTGGCCACTAATGCCCTAACTAAGTAGATGGATGACCAGGCGATGATGAAGTGTCCCTTTACATTTATTAGGTAGAGAGAACATTCATAAGTGGTTGTAGATGATCAAGAAGATTAGATTTGTCATTAAAGAGTTGTCTTTCTTTGCTCTTGGCATGCCAAGTCAACCATGTCATCAATCAACTAGAGTCAATCCTTAAGCTCCACCACATGGACCAATCATATTTTATTATTCTCCCACCCAATCATTCTTCTACCTTTATGTTTACCTGTTGACTATCTATGCTCCTTCGCAGCTTCACCACCTTTTTCTTTGTTAGTTGTTTAACCTTGTGAAACTGCGATCAGTATCATATTAATTTTTATTGTCACTTCGTAGCTTGCCTCTCTTTATTTCGCTAACTTTTGTGACCCAGTGACTACATAAAAATGACCTTTGCAACATCATTATTATTTAGGCTTAACAACTTTCTAACTATTGGATGACACGAGATCAACTAATCTACCTTGGTCACACCTTCGCAAATGAAACTAACTTTGGCATCAAATGTTTGAGACTTTGTGATTGATGTGATCTTGACTACATGTGATTCTTTTTGGGCCATTGTGGCCTCAACCTAGTTAACCCTTAACTCTTTGCGACTGTGCGACCACCATATTCTACTTTCATTCTAACCACATCACATGGTCATGGTCTAATTACATATTATAATTATTAACCATGCAATCAAGTATATTTTAACTACTTTGGCTTCACCATTTGGGCCCACAAGGACATGTGTCCACCTTTTGCTTCCCAACATTGTTTACACTTTTTGCATCTTCAAAATACAAGTAAGCAACAACCCTAGATCTGGATCATCTAACAGCTGAGAAAATTTTAACATTCTTGATCTGGCTAGCATCTCTATCCAATTAGAAACTACACATATACCATATCACTCTAACACAAGACTACCACATCATATAGGTTGATCCACATAGTGCCTTGTCACATCTGCACAACCTTAAATTTGGTTTGCATTTGACTTGCTGCGACCATGTGAATAAGAGCTTTCACCACTTCACAGCCTTAAGCATTGTTAATGCCTAACTTAGCATGACCCTATGATGAAGCCAACATCAAACCATGATCACTTAGTTACAACTATTAACTAGATATTAACACTTTAAACCATGACCATGTACCAACCACAAAGATAATTGTCTTACACCTTCATGGCTTGTCAATGGTTAAGTCACCAATTGTAGCAACTAGGAAATGATAGATAGTAACATGATCACAACTTGAATCACCAAGGGGATAAAGGATGAAAAACCTAAGACTTAGGATATAAAGATACCCCAAGGTTTTTACATGTATCCTTATAACATTAGGATGTTTTAAAATATGAATGTTTGAAAAGATATGACCGTTGGCCATGCTTGATAGGAAAAAATCAAATTTTGGCAGGAGGGAAAAAATGGCTAACAATTTTGGTGACTAAGAGGGGATACTAGCATGCTAAGTATATGAAGAGTGACCTTAAGCATCGATTGGGCTATGGAGTCATAAAATGAAACCTATGCTTTGTGAAACCATAACTTTGCCTCTATCTTCTCTACAACTATAAAATTTCAAAATGTGGCTATCTTCTTAAAAAGGGATAACTTGAGCTCAACAATTCTTGGAAAAATGGAATGTAACCTAATATATACATAAAACCCTAACCCTCTCTATAAGTAGGGCTTAAGGTAAATTTCATTAACTAGAATTGGTAGGAAATCACCATTGGGCCTGGATAGCTTAAAAGTATTGGTCTCCTTGAACTTGGTGATAACATAAGGCCTACTCTAGATAGCATCAAATTTGAAGTGCCTACCTGGTTTGGCTCTTTCTGCATTCCACTTGAGAACAAGATCTCCCTCTATAAAAACCCTACCTTTGGCCTTCTTGTCAAAACTCTTTTTTACCTACTGTTAATGTATCTAAAGAGTCTACATAGCCTATTGCCTATTTTATTCTAGCCCTATTAATTCTACCACTCTGATAGTCATGGAATCATCTTCAATTAGCTCCAATTTATTAGCTAACTAAAGAGAGGGGAACTCCAGAGAAAAAGGAAGATTGGATTCTCTTCCATAAACTAACATGAAAGGAGAGTTCCCAATGGCCCTTTTTGGTGCAATTCTATTAGCCCAAAGGGTTGTTCTTAGTTTCAAATACCAACACCTTTGGTTGTCTTCAATTGTCCTCTTCATGATTCTGATTAGGTTCTTATTAGAGGACTTAGCTAAGTTATAACCTTGGGGATATTAATCTAAGGAAGTGCTCAAATATATACCATGGTCAACTAAGTAAGAGAAAATATGAGTCCTAACAAAGGATTTGGCATTATCAGATATTATTGTTGAAGGAACACAAAATCTGGTTACAATTCCATTAAGAAATTTAACCATTGAAGTCTCAGTGGCATCCTTCAAGGCTATTGCTTCTATCTACCTTGTAAAATAATCAATTTCAGCTAAGATCCATTTGTGACTAGAGATGGAAGGTGGATTGATTGGACCAATAAAATCTATCCCCTATTGAGTGAATGATTGATCAACCTGAATAGGATGCAAGGAAAGAGCTGCTAATCTTTGTTTGCCTAAAAAGAAAGCACACTTCTCACATTTTATTATATACCTATAACAACCATGAAATAGAGTTGGCCAATAATAGCTAGCTCCCATGACATTTATAGTTATTTTTCTAGCTGAGAAGTGACTACCATCAGGGCCATCATGAAGTTCTTTGATCATCCTATCTATTTGATCAGGGTTGATAAATCTTAGTAAGGCTCCATTTAGATCCTTCCTAAAAAGAATCCCATCCACTAGGACAAAAAGGGATAGATTGAAACTTAAATTTCCTTCTTTTAGCTCTGCTTAATCCCTGTGGATACCCTTCTCCTAACAAGAAGGCTATCATGTCACACATCCAATTATTTGAATTTTCATCTACTGGTGGTTATTCATCTGTCAATACTAATGCAACCTCCTTAGTCATCTCTTGAGATGAAATCATTTATTTACACAACCCTTTTCCTCTCACAAGTTTTGTGATCTAGACATCAACATCATATTCCATGACCTTGGTGATCTAGCTAGCTCTCTTCTCATTGATATCCTTTCTTAGGAGGAAATCTTTCACACTTGCATGAGGAACAAATAATTGGACTTTTTTGTGAGACAAAATATGCCTGAATTTCTTTAGAGCTCTTATGATTGCAAGAACTTGCTTCTCAACATACCTATATTTATATTCATAGTCCTTTATCCCTTCACTAAAAAATCTATAGGTTGTTCTTCTTTTGTGTCATTTAATTGAGTCAAGATAGTTGAGATGCTTGACTCATCCCTTGGGGTGTAGAGAATGAAATCCTTATCAAAATTGTGGTTGATAAAGGTAGGAGTTGATGCTATTGCTTCTTTGATCTCTTTGAAACTAGCTCTCCCTTCCTTTTTCCAAGTGAAGTCCATATTTTTTTTAGCATAGATGTAATAGGCTTAACCATGGTGGCAAGATTAGGGATAAATCTCCTTACAAAGTTGATTCAGCCAAGGAAGCTTTGTAGCCCTCTCTTATGAGTAGGAAGTGGGAGAGCAATAATTGCCTTCGTTCTCTCTGGATCAATAGTTAAATCTCTCTTTAGACACAATATTTCCAAGAAATTTCCCTTGACTAGTGGAAAACACAAATTTTCTTAGATTCAAGGACACACCATATTCTCTTCATTTAATGAATACCTTCCTTAGATGACAAAAGTGATCTACCACATTCTTGGAGTAGACTATTATATCATCAAGGTAGACCAACATAAAATTTTCAATCATGCATTTGAAAGCCATCTCCATTGCTTTTTAAAAAGTAGCACCTGCATTAGGTAGTCCAAATGACATCTTACTATAGGCATAAGTGCCCCTTTTGGTAGTGAAAGAAGTCTTGTATCTATTAGACTCTCAGACTAACACTTGATTATATCTTGAAAACCCATCTAAGAAAGAAAATCTTTCAAAGCTACTGACCTTAGACAAGATCTACTCCAAGGAAGGAAGAGGATGATGATCTTTAAGAGAAGCCCTATTAAGGTCTCTAAAATCTACACATAATCTAATTTCCCCATTCTTCTTCCTAACTAGAACAAGGTTGGCTACCCAAGAAGAATGCTTAATAAGAAAGATAATGTTAGCCTCTATGAGTTTTGACAACTCCTTTCTCATCATAGGCTCAATCTTAGGGTTGTTTGGTCTTTGTTTTTGTCTAATAGGTTTTGCATTATCATTTAAATCTATGATATGTTGAAACAAACTTGGGTCAAAACCCTTATAATCATATGTCCAAGAAAATACATCATGAAACTCTTGAAACTAGACAAAATTTTCTTGTTCAATTTTAGAGCATACCTTTCTCATATTTAGAGTCTTTCCATTAGTAATGGCAACTGGTATGTGATCATCTTTATTTGCAACCAAGTTTAACCCTTTGCTCCTTGTTTGATCATTAGGGTTGAAGATTCTATCCAAAGTTATAAGGCCCTTGGGTAACTTGTTTGAATTGAGGTTCATGATTTTATCACATATTGGCCTTGCGGCCTAGATTTATTCCTCTTAGAAAATTCTACCTCACATTGTAGAAAGTTGACAATTTGTACATCAAAATCAAAGAATTGCCAATTTGTGTAGTTGTTAGGGATAGTATCCCTTAAAACCATTCTAATTTGCTTCTCTTTTTCATCTTCAACATGCTCTAATATGTCATAATAAGCACCAATGGTTGCAAGTTTGTTAGCATGTTTATTTTTTCTTCTAGGGATGCTTTAGATGTTAAATGCTTGAAACCCCTCAACCAAATCCCAAACCCTATGTTTGTATGATTTGAGGAGGTTGTTCTTGGTAATATTCTAGCTTCTTTCTTGATTAGAAATCAACTATCCCCAAATATCCTTAGAGTCTTGATTCCTCTCTTTTGTGCAAGTTGGAGACCTTGAGTCAGAGCTTCATACTTTGCCACATTATTGGTACAACTGAATTGGATTCTATAAGAAAAATAATATTTCTCCAATTTAAGAGAGATGAGAATGATACCAGCCCTTAAACTATTCTTATTTCTTGAGCCATCAAAGAACAAGCTCCATAATCCATCAATGTCCTCTTGTATCTTTATGAGACTAGGGATAGGTGCCCTTCTCCAATATACAATATGTGCCAAGGTCTATCTCTAGAGCCTCTTGTTCTAGATCAAATTAAGAAGTAGTGGCCCACTCATCCTCCTCCCTAATTGTACAATTCATTTGTATAGGTCTAGGAGTGTAAGTGTCTATGTGGTTAAGGGCTAGAGGCTTTTCTCTTAGGGAAGCTCTTGCCCCATATCTTGTCCTAAAGAACATATAGGACCAATCTATTACAATATGACCTCCTATTTGTGTAGTGAAGTCTCTATAAAGATAGACCAAAAAATAAGGTTCAACCTTAGCTATTGATATGTCTTGGGTTATAGTACAACTAGGGAAAGCATGAAAAGTAATCTCCACATATCTTAGGAGAACCATCAATAGGCTTATTTATATCATGTTGCTACCCTACTACTTGCTCATGTGTAGTCAATGCTAAGTAAGAATCTGCCTTCTAGCACATACAATAACCATAGGAATAGTTACAAGAAGGGTAGAAATATTGATCTTTAGCAAGATTATTTTGAGGGACTAAGGCCCTATTTGGGTTTG
Source organism: Cupressus sempervirens (assembly GCA_028749045.1). NCBI lineage: Eukaryota > Viridiplantae > Streptophyta > Pinopsida > Cupressales > Cupressaceae > Cupressus > Cupressus sempervirens. The sequence continues at coordinate 617,545,384 of CM053791.1, forward strand.
TCTTTGCAGCATGGGTATTACCAATATGTCTATTCTAATTGTAGGGAACATGACTCTGATTTTGATTTGGGGGCCTACTATGCATAGGGGCTTGATACTAAAGTTGGGGAGGCTTGTTTCTTTAATGTTGCTACTTTTCTAGGGTCACCACCTTGTTACTCATCTTTTGTATCACTGAGAAGCTATCCTCTAGCTTCTTCTCTTGACCTTGCAACTTCCTATCTATATTTTGGATCTTAGATTTCATCATAACTTTAATTTCATCTATTCCATTTGAAGATGTGGAAGCTGAAGGGACAATAACAAGGTGTTGACTTGTAGATGTGGTAGGGATAGGGGATATTGTAGGTTGGTGATTAGGCATATCAAGAAAGAAAGGCATTGAAGGCCTTGGAGCTAACTTCCCTTCTTGTAGCAATATATTTTCTACCCTTATGTCAATCTCATAAGCATCTAGTAAAGTATCCCTTCCCATAGTTTGCACTGTGGTAGGTATATCACAATTAAAGGCTTTGAGTATATAAGAAAGCATTACTAGGGGAAGGCTATACTACATTAGGTATTCTATCCCATGTATTTTGAAATCCATAATTGAACTCTATCATATATTTATGGGGTATGGGGTGCTCTCTTGATAGTTGTTAGTTGTTCTAAAAGTGATATGTGATCACTTTTTTCCTCAAAATGCTTGCAAAGCCCTACTCCTAACCCATCCCAATCAGTAATAGAGTTATGAGGTAAACCTCTATATCATTGTAATGTTTTTCCCTTTAAGGATGAAGCTAGAATCCTAACAACAAAATCATCCTCTGTAATACCATGTGTAGACACCTAAATCTGATTACATCATTAAGTAATCATATTTAGTCATCTTCTAGGACATTACTAATTAAATATTTATTATTTAATTAATTAATCATCATCCCTTAGTTAATTAATTAATTAAATTAACTATAGTCCAATTGATAAAATCAAATGATAACCCAAAATCAATTTATTAATTAAAATCTTATTCCTCTATTAAATTAAATAAATCCCCAAATCTATTTAATTTAATCCCATATCCCTTATTTATTAAATAAATCATTTAATAAATTATCCAATCCTCTAAAACATCCCTAAACCCTATCTTAACCCTTAATCCAACCCATTCACCCATACTAACCTCACTTTGCCTCCTAACTAGCCCATCCAATCAAAGCTAAGCCATTTGCCCCCTAAACCCCTTTCTAAGCTAAGTCTAATCCCACTCCTAAACATGTACACAACTTTAAGCAAGGGTTAAGAATTGCTAACCCAAGTCAAATTCAACAATCTCATCCTTACCCTCACCCTCAAGCATTTATGGCTCTTACACAAGCATTAAAAGCTCTTACAAAGCATTTATAAACATTTATGAAGCCCTTATCTCTTGAGCCTCCTTTGTTGACTATTCATCTTGCCTTTCCCTCCATCTAATAACCTTGTGACATGTGTCACCTCCTAATTGGCCCCAAACAAGCACAATCCATGTGCTCTCATTTGAGTGCATCCTAACCCTCCCTCATCTTTTTATCGTCCCTATATCCTAGCCATTCATCCCTTTACCCCTTGGCCTATAAATGAAAGCCTCTCCCTTCACAAATATCATCCACTTTTCAAGCAAACTTATAATGTTATTTTGAGAGCCTAAAAACTACCAAAATATCATCATAATGCTAAAACTCTTCCACACCTCCATTATTGAATCATTCATCCACCCCCATACCTCATAATAACCCATCCATTTGAAGCTTGAGCACACCATGAGAAAACATCTCCATCCATTAGGGACATATCCACATCATCATGGGTTATACCATAAGGAGCTTACCATTCTTGGTTTGCCTTCTTTCTTGGTGATAACCCTATCCTATATTAGATGTTAACTATATAATTGTGTGAATGCTCTCATTTATTAGTTAGTATTCAATATGACACTACTAAATTAGGTGATACACCATGTATATTACAAATATTTGAAATCTCTTGAATATGTTCTACAGGGGAGATGGAAGTTTCACCAGTGAAATCAGGTATACTTTTGAGAGATAATACTAGGATATCATGTCTTTGAGCCAAAAGGAGAGGAATACCACCATTAAATGTGAAAAATGCATGTGATCTAGGTTGGGCCATATGGAATAATGATCTATTTCAATGAAAAGATGGCAACCTAGGCTATGATCTATTGACAACAGGAGTGGAGAGAGATCTTATAGGTGTATTTGTTACTGTTGCACTCCTAACTAGTGATAAAGATAATTTATTTCTCTTTCTTCTAGGATTTGAAAATGAGATCTCAATGTATTGAAAATTACTTCTAGAATATTCTCTTGTATGAGCCTTGGGAATGAGTGACAATAGCTTTGGTCTAGAAACCAGAATGTAGAGTTGGAGTCACCAAGTACTTAAAAATGAGCCTCTTGAAGGCCTAAAAATACTAAGAGAAGCACTATCTTCTCAACATGTATTTGAAGTTCTTTTTTGACACTAGTGAACCAATAGGTATAAGAATGCTTCAATATGTTAGTCCCACTGGGCAATGCCAAAAACTATTATCACAAAAGCTTGCACCCTTGCCTAAAGTTTTTACCTAAAGATAACCTAGTGAAACATGAAAACAATCTCCAAGCTATGGGACTTGAACTGTGAGATTGAGTCTCTAGAGAAGGTCAAATTTCTTACTATCAAGGTGCACCTAACTACTCTTTGAGAGGAAAAGGGAGAAGGAATGCATGAAAAAAAACTACCTAATCTAATCTAAAGGGGGTGATACACCAAAATAGTTTGTTCAACCTTATTTCTACCTAACAACACACTATTCACCAACATAACCTCAAAATATGTTGATTCAATCGTTTTCTTAATCCAATAGTTACATATAGATCAGAAATAAACTAAAATGCTACAAGGAAGGAACTTCACTTTATAACATCCAAGGAAAAAATAGATGTTGTTATGTAAATTGAAGAATAGAAGACAAAACATAAAAAAAGGAAAGGAAGTTTTGCACTTATATTAATGGGTGAATGAGGTATGATAGAGAATACATTCATGCATAGACAAAATAAAATTTATAGTAGTAGAGCATACAATGCAATACTAATGAATCAGAAAAAGGCCAACTGTAAGAAGGGTTACAAAATTTTCTTTTATAGTGAAAGCATAACTCGAATAACTTCTACCCTAAGGCAAAGCATAACAACTACATTTAAGGTTGTAAGGAATAATCACTACAACTATGAAGAAAGATCTGATCATGGTATACATCTAGATATAGGAAGATTATATCTTTCATAGCCAACATAGCCTTGAGAAGATATAAATGATGGCCATTAATGCCCTAATTAAGTAGATGGATGACAAGGTAGTGATGGAGTGTCCCTTTACATTTATCAAGTAGATAGAACATTCATAAGTGGTTTTAGATGATCAAGAAGATCAAATTTTCCATTGAAGAGTTGTCTTTCTTTGCTCTCAGCACGCCAAGTTAGCCATGTCATTAGTCAACTGGAGTCAATCCTCAAGATTTTCCACATGGACCAATCATATTTTATCATTCTATCACTTGGCCACTCTTCTACCTTTATGTTGACCTATTGATTGTCTATGCTCCTTCACGACTTCGTTGCCTTTTTCTTCATTAGTTGTTTAGCCCTATGAAACTGTGATCTACATCATTAACTATTATTGTTTCTTTGTAGCTTTCCCTCTCTTTATTTCACTAACTATTATGACCCAATGACTACATTAAAAATGACCTTCACACCATCACCATGGTTTAGGCTTAATAATGCTCTAACTATGCAATGATGCAAGATCAACTAATTTGCCTCAAATGCACCTTTGTAGCTGAAACTAACTTTGGAATCAAATGATTGTGACTTTACAATTGATGTGATCTTGACTATATGTGATGCTTTTCACACTGTTGTGGCCTCTACCTAGTTAACTGTTAACTCCTCACGATTGTGTGGCCACCATATTCTACTTTCATTCTGACTGCATAGCATGGTCATAGTTTGATTACACCTTATAATTATTAACCATATGACCATGTGATCAAGTATCTTTTAACTACTTTGGCTTCACCATCTAGGCCCATAAGGATATGTTTCTTCCTTTCACTTCCTCATATTGTCTAAAATTTCTACTTTTTCAAAATATGAGTAAGCGACAACCTTAGATCTAGATCATATGATGGTCGAAAAAAATTGAACATTCTTGATCTAGCCAACATCTCTATCCAATCCCAAACTACCTGTATACCATATCACTCTGGCACAAGACTATCACATCATATAATTTGATCTACATGGCATATTTTTGCATCTCCACAGTCTTAACCTAGGTCTATATTTAACTCACTATAACTCACTATGACCATGTGAACAAGATCTTTTGCCACTTCATAGCCTTAATCACAATCAACCCCTAACTCAGCATGACCCTGTAATGAACCCAACATCAAACTATAATCACTCAATCGCAACTATTAACTAGATATTAACACTTTAAAATGTGACCCTATGCCAACCACAAAGATAACCACCTCGCACCTTCACAACTTGTAAATGGTTAAGTCACCAACTATGGCAATTGGGTGATGAAAGTAGTCATATTATGGTGACTTGATTCTCCAAGGGGATAAAGCATGAAAATCTTGAGACTTAGGATATAAAGATACCCCAAGGTTTTTACATGTATCCTTATAACATTAGAATGTTTGAAAACATATGACGGTTGGTCATGCTTGACAGGCAAAACTCAAATTTTGGAGGGAGGGCAAAAATGGCTAATAGTATAGAAAAAGGAAAATTATATTTTCCGTGATTTAGGAAAATATAGCATTCAAATATTGAGCAAATTTGGAATGATATATGATAAACTATTATCTACACCGATGGAGACAAATCTTCATAAACTCAAAAATGATGCACCTAAATTTGAACCTACAAATTCCAATTACTACAGACAAATAATTGGATCTCTAATGTATTTTGTGAATACATGTCTTGATATTGTCATTGAATAAATGCATTAAGTCAATTCATGTGTGAACCTAAGAAAAGTCACCTCATGACAACCAAACACATTCGGAGATACTTATGAGGAACCATTGGTTTGGTGTGAAATATGAAAATTTTAAAATTCAACTTCAAGGGTATTCATATTCAGACTAAGATGATAGTTTCATTAACTATAAAAGCACTAGAAGATGTTATTTCAGCCTTGGATCTGCTATGATATTCTAGTTTAGTAGAGAGAAATCAATAGCTACTCAGATATCCACTGAAGCATAATACATAGTTGTCTCTATAGGAGCACAAAAATATGTATAGTTAAGAAAGTTACTGGTTGGAATATTTGGGAAGTCCTTGAATCCCATAATTATACACTGATAATCAAAGGTACATCAAACCATTAGAAAATCTAGTTTTCCATAACATATCTAAGAACACAGTAATTCCCTGCCGCTACATTAGAGATATGGTTGATAGGAATGTTATCAGGTTGGTATATATCAAAAAATTGCTGAAATATTCACCAATCCTCTCACAAAATTTAAAGTGGAATACTTTAGAGGTAAACTTGGTATAATTGAAAATGTAATTATATCCTAAGATAGAGTTCAGTCATGGTGAACTTCAGTATATATTCATTTATATTTTAAGTGTTAAAAGAGTTACAATTTTGCATATGAAAATTATGTCATGAAAGGTGATGATCTTTCATTTGATGTATTTATGAGGTCACTATTGTAAGGTGAAAATCTTAGCAATAGTTTGATTTGTTATCATAATAGACTTCATTAAGTTGTTGTCCCAAAATTTGCCAAAGATCATGATAAAAAATGTATCATGATTGACTACATTAAAATGTTGTCTCTGAATGTGCTAAAAAAAGTGATACTACACTTTTTGTTCTAGAGTTATTATTCCATTATCATGATAGACTACATTAAGTTTTTGTCCTAGGTGTGTCAGAGATCATGATAATGAATGTATTGTGATAAACTATATTAAGTTGATTTACCAAAGTATGTTGGAGATCATGATACTTGTCTTAATGGGGACTATATTAAGTTGGTGTATTTGAGATCAAGATTGTTATTTGACAAGGCTACATTCAATTATTACCCTAGAATGTGCCAAAATTTAGGTAACTTGTATCCTTCTAGTATATTGATGCAAATTCTTATGTTAGAACAATATGATATTGATGATGTTTTGAGTTACAAACTCGAAAATGGTTGAGTTATTTAAATCCCCCACACTAGGAGAGAGTGTTAAGAATATAGCATCAATCACACCTTGAAGTATGATTGTCACACACACATAAACACATGCATACACATTTAGATCTGTGTCAAATTAGACTATCAACTAATCACATATTCATTTGTGCTTAGAAATGACTCTTATCTATATTGAATGTAATCTACATAGTATTAAATGTAGTTCATAAGTCTATCTAACATAAACTACAACCCTTACACTGAGACCAACAGGGTTTCGGAGCTCAAGACCCTGTCTGAAATTCATAACATTATTAATAAGGAAGAAAAATTTTGGAGGCAAAGATCGAGGATCACCTGGCTAAAGGAAGGAGATCGGAACACTAAGTTTTTTCACCTAACCACCCTCAAGCACCATGCTAGTAACAGGATCTATGGTATTAGAAAGGGGTAGGAGCTGTTAACTGAAGAATCTGCCATCTCGGAAGAAGCTGTTTCCTTTTTCTCTAGCCTTCTCTCTGAGGACCCAATGCTTTCCAATTTGGACCAGGAGGAATTGTTACACTGTATCCCTCAGCTCATTCAACCTATCCATAATAAACAGCTCTGTGCTATTCCTAATGCTTCGGAAGTTAGAGAGGCTCTCTTTTCTCTGCCTGCTGACAAGGCTCCAGGCCCGAACGGTTTTCCCACTTTTTTCTTCCAAAGGTTCTGGCCGGTGATCATGGGAGAGGTTGTTCAGGCTGTCCAGGAATTCTTTGGAGCCAAATCTATTCTCAAGGAGCTAAACTCGACTTTTGTGGTTCTCATTCCTAAATCCCCTGGGGCGGACTCGTTGGACAACTTTAGACCTATTAGTCTGTGCAACTCTCTCTACAAGATCATCTCTAAAGTTCTCACTTTAAGAATGCTCAAGATATTGCCCATGATAATCTCGCAGCATCAATCAGGTTTTGTTCCAGGGAGACAAATTTTGGATTCTGTCCAGATGGTGCACGAAGTCATCCACTCTCTTGAGGCATCCAAACGGGAAGGTATGTTTCTCAAACTGGATCTTTCTAAAGCTTATGACAGGGTGGACTGGTCTCTCCTTGGGAAGGTCCTCTTGTCTTTTGGCTTTGACAGTAAAGTTTGCAAAATTATCTCTCAATTGGTCTCCACCTCCTCTTTGGCTGTTCTGGTTAATGGAGTCCCTTCTAATTTTTTCAAACCATCCAGAGGACTCAGACAAGGAGACCCCCTTTCGCCCATTTTGTTCATCATTTTAGCTGAATCCTTAGGAAGGTTTATAGACTATAGAAAGCGTGAGGCTTGTATCAAAGGGATCCTTCCCTCCTCTAATTGCGTTCCCTTCTCTCATCAGCAATTTGTTGATGATAGTATCTTGGGGGGGGGAAGCTTCTGTCAAAGAGGCCAGAGCCCTAAAGAAGATTCTTGATACTTTCTCCAGCGGGAAGGGTCAGCTAATTAATTGGAACAAAAGCTTGCTCTTTTTCATCAACACCTCTGAGTTTAGACAAAGGAAAATAGCCAGGATTCTGGGTTGTGGGGTAGGCTCTTTCCCCTCTACCTATCTTGGTCTTCCTTTGGGATCCTCTCCCCCGGAGTCTTTTTGGAATGGTATTTTGGACAGATTCAATAGGAAGATGGCTAGTTGGAAAGGGGTCTCTCTTAGTCAAGCAGGGAAATGCCTCTTAGTCAAATCTTCTCTTCAAAATCTGCCAATCTACGCCCTGAGCCTCTTTGGAATCTCGGGGAAAATAGCTGAAAGAATGGAGAAAATCCAGAGAGACTTCCTCTGGAATGGTAATGAAGGGAAGAAAAGATACCCTCTTGTTGCTTGGGAGAAGGTTTTCCTCCCTTTGAGGTACAGAGGTCTAGGCATTAGAAAGATCACTCACCTCAATAAGGCTCTCCTAGCTAAACAAATATGGTGGATCTTCAGTAGCACCGGTGAATGGAGGGACACCCTGGTAAACAAGTACCTTAGAAGACCCACTCTTCTTTTCACCCTTTATAATGAAGATATCCCAAAAGGATCGAACATTTGGAATGGGATCATGAAAGCCAGGGACCTGGCTAAGGCCAGGATATCATGGCAATTGGGAAATGGGAAGGACATCCAGTTCTGGTCAGATAGATGGCTTTCCCAAGACCCACTTATCAATAACCCTATTTTTGAGAGATGGATGCAAGCTTGCACTGATCAAATTGGGTCCAAAGTTTGTGATTATTGGAATGGCCAGGAATGGAGTGACCTATCCCTCATCTCTGAGGACTTGACTCCTATAATGCTTATGCTCAATTCCATGATTCCTATCAATTTGGGGGATGAGCTGGTCTGGAGGGATAATCCCAATGGAAGATACTCAGTTGCCTCAGGCTATAATTCCCTTTGGAGCTTAAAAGAGAAGGCCCCTTGGGCGGAGGCTTGGATTTCGGGTCTCACTCCAAAGATCAACATCTTTTACTAGCTGGCTCTTCAGAACAAAATCCTTACTCATGACAATCTCATGAAGCGTGGACATGTTATGCCCAGTAGATGCCCCTTGTGTAAGAATCAGGCTGAGACCAGAAATCACATTTTCATCTTATGTGACTATGCCAGGGAGGTGTGGAATGTCATCACACATGATAATGAAACCCTCTGGTGCAAACCGGATAATTTCATGGATTTTTTCCATTAGTGGAAAGGTCTTTGTAAGATTGCTGGTCGGCAGGATCACTCGGACTAGATTTTACCCCACTTTTGCTGGGGAATCTGGAAGGAAAGGAATAATAGAATATTTAGAGACAGAGAGGAGCTGGCTATAATCCTTGGCAGGAAGGTCTCGAAGAATATAAAGGAAAATCTCCAAGTGCTGAAGGAGGAAGAAGAAGAAGAAGGGGACAGAAAGATAGATAAAGAAAAAGACAAGAACCTCAAAAGGCAGGATGCTAGCTGGCTTCTCCCCCCAGATGGTTGGTCAAAAGCCAACTTTGATGGGGCTTCTAAGGGTAACCCAGGCCCTTCAGGCTGTGGGAGAATCATAAGAAATAGCTATGGGGAGGGAATAGCTACCTTTGCTTCCCCGCTGGGAATCCAGACTATTCATCTGGCTGAAGCTAGAGCTGCGAGTAAGGTGGTCAAGTTGGCTTTTGATGCAGGGATTACTAAACTCTGGCTTGAGGGGGACTCCAAAAACATTATTAATACCATTAATGGTATTTCCCCTCCCTCGTGGATGATTGCAAACATAATTGCTGAGACTTGCGCCACTCTCACAAAGTTCGATAAGGTTCACGTCACTCATGTTTACAGAGAGGCAAACCCAGTCGCTGATTGGTTTGCTAATAAAGGGGTTAACGCCACCAATAATCTATCTTGGCATGCTGGAAAAGATTTTTCGGCGGAGGCAAAGTTGCTCATCGACCAAGATAATATCTTGGGAAGGACGGCTCAAATCCAAGGCAATTATGGATAATAAAGATTGCTTAATAAATGGTAAGTGCCATTATTGGCATCGTGATTTGCACCAGCAAAAGGGGTTTCCTCTGACTTTTCGACACGTTTGAAAGGACGATACCATTATTTTCAGAAAGAGGTTTATTCATGGGTATCATAAAAGAAACATCACCATTTTTTCGAATGCAAATAACTTGCACAGATCAGAGTTCATGAGTATTGTGGAAGTTGATCAGGTAAACATGACGGGTGAGAGGAGCAGAAAGGAGCCGGTGGGGGAAGTTCAAAAGTGGAAGAACAAGGCCAAATTTTGGAGAGAGCTGGAAAAGGGTGGGGTTACTAATTTCTTCGAGAAACTTCATGGCTCGGATCCTGAGATCACTAACAGCATGGTGCATTCATGGAATAATGGTAAGGTTAAGGTGAACGGGGTCTACTTTCAAATTACTGAGGATGTGGTTGCTGAAGTCATGGGGATTCCGATGGAGGGGCATAAATTCTTCAGAGACAAGAAGATGTCTTCTAATGCTATCAAGGATTTTGTGAAAAACACTAAAGAGCTGAACAAGCTGGGCAAGAAAGAGACATTTTTTGTAACGGATACTATAAAGAAGCTCTGAAGGTATGTTCTCTACGCTGTCATTGAATACATAACCCTAGACCCCAGGTTTGATAGGGTTAGGACTCACCATTTTGTGATTCTGAATCATTTTCGCCATGGTAGTAAGATCTCCTTCCTGTATTATCTTTTTAACTCGATGAACAAGGCCATTTCTAGTTTTAAAAAGAAAGCTACCATCAACCCGACACTGCATGAGGGTCTTCTGCTTCTGATTCATGAGCATTTCCATGCTCAAACCATTAGCAAAAACCCTATCCAAGGGGTGGATGTTGACAAGAGCAGCTCCAATTTTTCCTCAGATTCTGACGACGTCGAGAGCATCAGCTCTGATGAGGTTTTTGAGCATTCAGGTAAGAAGACTAAAAGCCATAAGAAGGATTACCCCTCTATCAAATTACCCAGCAGAAAGAGCCCTAGAGGTCATACCCCAGCTAAAATTGGCTCTGCTGAGGTGGAGGAGGAAATGGATACTGATGATTCTGACAAGGTTTTGAAGGAGGAGCTGGATGAGGAGAAACTGAGAAAAAGACAAAAGAGGGAGGGAGAGAGCATGGAGCGCTCCAGCAGTCAGGGAAAGGATTCTCTGCCCATTCCCCTCTCCCCTATACATCCTCAGCCTCCTTTGGAGGAAAATGACAACTCTGGATAGATTGAGGGGGAAGTGCAAGTTAATAACAGAAGGAAGGCTTGGAAGAACTTCAATGTGAGAACGGCCACTATGGGAATCTACAGAGAGGCGATGAACCCCCAACTCCTGGTGGACGACCTCGAGAAGCCTAGACTCAATGAGCTAATTGACCCGGCTATGGTGGCTATTTCTGATAATGCAAGAGAAACGGGCATGAATCTGTTGAACAATGCCCGCAATAGCATGATCGACAACTTCAGATCAATTAAATGGCTTTTCCATGAGCTTGAGGATGTCAGAGATAGGGTTTCCCAAATGGAAAAAATCAAGAGCATGACAGGTGCTGAAAGCCAAGGTGACCGGAACAGCTGGGAGACTTTGATGGAGAGGAGAGTAAAAAATATTGAGAACTACAATCACAACCTGGCAAGTCAAATGATCTCCCTCCTCGCTTCGATCAACGACAACATCCTCTCTCTCTTGGATAATCTCAAAGACAGGAGCCAGATGGAGGAAGATGATAAACAGAATAGAGACAAAGATAGGCTGGATGTGGATAAAGCCAAGGACAACACTATGGAGCAGGATTTGACGAACGCCTAGGATCATAAGGTAGAAGAGCAACAAGAGTGCGCCGAAGATGCCCAGACCATGCTCGAGATGGAGAAGTAGTCTGCTAGGTTGGGTCTCTGTCCTTTGGTTTTTGTTTCTCCTGGCTTTGGCTTTTTGTCTGGTCTCTATTTTTCTAGATGGCTCTCTGGCCTTTTTAGTGGGCAGTTGTTTCGGGCTGGGCCTTTGGGCTTATTTTCAGCCGTAAGGATTATGTTTTGGCTGGGCATTTTTTCACTTATTTTCAGCCTTTCTTGTTGTTAAACTTATGGGTTTCAGGACCCCTTAAAACCTGTTTACCTTATCAAAAACATAAACTACAACCCTTGTACATTTGTTATTGATATGATTAGGATCTACATATCCCTTTATCTTCATGCTTCATGATATATAGAGTGCTTGTGATATCGGGCATGTATAATTTTGATCAAGGTTGTCAAGGAGTTGTTACAAACATTTAATTTGGACTATTATCCACATATGGGCATGACCCTATGAGGCATAAGACACATAGATTCATGCCCATTATGTAGGTATAAACTTTGGTTTTCTTATAAATTCTAGATGATGTCACTAACTCTGAAAATCATCAATTGCAAATACATGTAATGTAAAAGAAACGACATCTGAAGTAATATTATTGTTTCAAGTCCTCTACATCTATAGTTTAGATTATTATCAGCAATTTTTTCCTTACTATAGAGTGACAATAATTAATAATATTAAGACGATATCACCATTATATATGATCAAATTAAAACAATAAGTTCATTGTTATACTCTATCTGTGATCTATATTCCTTCACATTAAAGGGGGTAAGATGTCATATCCCCATTTAAAGATATAATTTTAATAATAATTAGATAATATAATGTTATTAAATAAATAATTGTAATAAAGTTATATTAAAACTAATACTAAAATATAAAAATAGGACATAATAAGTATTTTATCTAAATTATCAATGAAATAATTTTTTAATATGATATTTTAAATAATTAAAAAATAATAAAATTAAAATGAATAAATAAATAAATAAAATTAAATACAAGAGACAATATTGTAGAAAGTATGTTAACTTTTTAAATTGAATTTAATAATAAATAAGAATAATTAAGTAAATAAATAATATAACATAGAAAAGTCAATATATATTTAACAAATACATAACTCCTTAAAATTAAGATATAAAAGGAAGGAGAGTTTATTTTAGAGAGGGAGAAAAAGGGGAGGAGAATAGAGGAGTTCAAAACAGAATAATAGAAGAGGAAAGTAATGTGAAGAAATTAAGGAAGTGACTTTCTAAAAAGGTATCAATGATATTGAAAGGATGTGAGCTTTCAAAAAAGGTCATGATTATGAATAGTTGTGACTCTTCAAAATATTGTAATTATAATTAATGAGATTTTTCCAAAGGATTTTAGCTTATGAAGTGTTATGAATTTTTGAAAGGATTATAACCATGAATTGTTGTGACTTTTCAAAGGATTTATATTATGAAAGGTTGTGACTCCTGGAAAAGAAGAAACAAAAACGTATATTGTATCCTTTCCTTATAATTAGAAAAGGAAGAATTTAATAAAGTAAATATAGAGTTGAGATAATCTAGGACTAATTCATTGAAGGGTCAACTAATGAAAGAGCTACATGGACCAAGAAAATAGGAAGATAAGAAAGGTATGTTTATGAATTTATTTATATTAATGAATCATGCTTATGGATAATTATGTAATTTGAGATGGATAACACACATGACTTAATGGTTAATGGTTTAAGATCAAGAGAGTTCCCTTTTTAGGGAAGAGACTGATCTTGATATGGTTAATAGCTTAAGATCATGAGAGTCCCTTTGGGAAGAGAGTGATATTAATATGGTTATAAGGCTGGAATATTATATAGATGTTAACATATTCATATGTAATAAGGGCCATGGATGGAGAATGTCTCTTCTAAGAAGGACCTTAAAGGGAGCACTTCACTGAAGACAAATAAGTAACCAAGGATCTAAGGATCCTCAAGAGGGTTATTGATCCCAATGTGGAGATGTCTTTAAAGTTGGGTTAGGATAGAGGGTAGAATAGCGAAATTTGATTTATTATTGTATAAATTCTAATGTTGGTTTTGTTGAAAATTTGATTGAAAATGAATAATTATCAATGAAGAAGATTAATTGCAAAGAGGAAGATGGTTGATAAAGAATTTTTTCAATCATTATTTTTTCATTAACATCAAACCTACTATTTGTTGGAATGAAAATTGCTTATAAGATCCAAGTACTATCACTTAGTTGATTGATGGAGAGGATTTAATCAACAAGATGTAACAAGAGTACCTAAGGGAAAGGTTGAGTTATGGTTTTGTAATGAAGTGCAAGGATTAGTTAAGACAATGGTAAAATGATGTAATGATAACATACTTGAAAATATAGAGGATAGCCACACTTAGAAACATTGGAAGAATAAGTTGCAACAAGGTTGTTTACAAAGATTAACTAAGTTCATTAGTGAGTGTCGAGCAAGCTAGTTTGAGCTACGCAAATTTTTAGTTAGTGTTGAGAAAAAGAAAAATATAGTGTGTGCCGAGTGATATAGAAGGAGCCGAGCATGTTCAGGAGTCAAGAAAAGTAACAGGTGCCAAGCATCAGTAAAAATTAGTGGATGCTAAGTAACATAGTATGTGTCGAGCACCAAAATTTTAATAGTGTTGAGCTACTACATTATTGGAAAAGTCAAAGATTTGCTAGATCTGAGCCACAAAGTTTGTTACCTTGAATTTTGTGAGCTAGATAGAGGATAAGGATGATGAGCTAGAGGCACAAAATTTTATGTAGACCATTTTTGGGTGAATTCAAGAGGATTCTTCATGATGTTTCTAGAAGGAACAAGATATGAGTTAGATTCAGTGAATCGTACCTAATCCATTCAAACTGAAATTAAAAGAGGGAATAATTGAGTGGGAAAAGCATTTCTAGACTTCTTTTAAAGAGTCATAGGCCAAGAAGCAAGAGTAGCTAGCATTCCAAATTATGAAGTGATTGAAAGGTGTCAAGGAGAAGGCATCAAGAGGAGAAGGAAGAATAAAGCACAGAGACTCAGCTTCGATAAGTGGTCAGAAAGAAGATTGCACTGGTGCATCAAGCATGAAGACTCAAGGAGATGAAGTTTGAAAGGAGAACAAGCTATCAGAGCTGCAGAGACTAAAAGCTAGGAAAATTGTGAAGAGCTGAACTATGATCTAAAATCTACAAGTTAAGATGTAAGTTGTATCAGGTCAAAAGCCCTTGTTGTCACTCTCTAACAATTTTTCAAGATAGGGTAAAATCTTATGCACTTAGGTTGGTTTAACAACCATTTTTAAATCCTTTAATAGGATGGCATTCCAAGTGAATGTTCTAAAGTCCTCTAACTAGACCCACTTCTAATAGGGTGGTAAATCCTTTAACTAGGTCATATTTAATAGTGTGTTGTAGCCTTTAATAGGTAGGCCTTTCATAGGGCATCACTTTAGAAGAGTGAGAATTGAGTAGCATGTTACTGGTGGTTTTTTCCAAATTGGGTTTCCATGTAAATCATTTTGTTATGTGTTGATCTTTCATGTGTTATGTTTGCATGTTGATTTACAGTAACTTGCTAAGTAGGAAATTTTAAGCTTGGATGCATGAACAAGTTTAATATGCTCACTTTACTTGATGAAAAAGTTTTAATTGGACATTTGGACCTTGAATAACTAATTCACCCCTCCCTCTTAGTTATTCTAAAGCATTTCTAACAATTGGTATTAGAGCCATCTGCTGATTTAGTTTAAAGGTACTAGAAGTAGGAAGATCAAGATGTCCAAGAGAGAGGTTCCCAAGCTCAACAAAGATAACTTAGCTACATGGAAAAGCCTAATGAAACTGCACCTTGGATCAATAGGTGATTATGCAAAAACCTCAATTGGAGTGCAACATGTAGATCCAACTAGAGCTCTTACTATAGATGATCTGAACAAAAGGAAGGAGCATAATCAGGCAATGCTGGAGATTGCCTTTGCACTCAACTATGCTAATTTTGATGACATCAAAGGATGTGATTTTGCATTCAAGATGTGGAAAGCCTTGTCAGATGTCTATGGAGGAGATTAGAATGTTCAAAGAGCACAAAGAGAAAGCCTCAAAGGAAAGTTTGATGACATAAAAATGGAGGAAGGTGAGAATGCTGCTCAATATGCCTCTAGAATGAAAGAAGTGGTAAGTGCAATAAGAAGTTTGGGTGGTCATTTGGAAGATGACACTCACAATAGCAAATACTTAAGAACTTTTCTCCCCATCTAAGCTATTAGAGTTTCAACCATCCAAGAGCTAAGGTGTGTCCCAGGAAATTAGCTATCTTTTGAAGGAATAGTAGGGAGACTCATTAATTTTGAGTTGTCCAATTTTGATAACTACAAACCTAAGAATCTTAAATCTACTTTCAAGGCTAAGCTATCATTAAAAGATACTAAGGAGGTGAAATCAAATAAGAAGAGTAGAAAAGGAAAACATGCATCCAATGACAGTAGCATATGTTAGAGTAAATAATTAATTAATTATTAATTAATTATTCTATTTACTTAAGCTCACTTAGGTAAATGCATTTCATTAATTAGTTGTAGTCTAGGAGTTTTTTATAAGTTGTTGACAATATGGGAGTTTATTCTCTCCTAAGTTATACTTATTCTCTCACTTTGTTTGAGGACTTTCCAGCTCATGTGGCTGTATGCTTAGTTGTCACACTTATCTCCTAGCATCTTCTAGTTTATTCTAGGAGATTCTTTGAGGCCTTTATAAGCGGTCTCTCCCTCATTGTATTTTCACAACAATGCATATTGCATATTGTAAATAAATATTTTCTTGTGTTTTCATTATTTCTCTCTCATGTTCATTTAGGGTTTTTCCCTTGCTCTATGCTCTTCCTTCCTTGGCTTCTCTTTGATAGGTTTTCACATGCAGGTGATCTTGGGCATCTTCAAAGTTAGATTTCATCAACTCCAATATGGTATTAGAGCCTCCTTACTGCTGCTTGATTGAAAAATTTTTGAAGCCATGATTTAGAGTCACAAACCCTAGTTTGTTTGTGCATTTTTCTTTAAATCAGGGGAACAATAATTTTTTGGAGCACTTTGGGTCCAAATGGACACTACCATTAGATTTAGAAGGTTCTTTTTAGCTAGGATCCATATAAAATTTGTCAATTTTGGAGACAGGGCTACGGGAGGCAAAAAAAATTTAGTTCCAAGGATTTTCGTATGACTATACAGACGATTTCAGCATAAAAATAAATAAATATATTTTTAGGTGCATTTCCAGGTGGCCACCACCATGCCACCCAATGAACACTACCACGCCATCGTAGCCCCGCCAGGGCCTAGCTCGTAGCGGTCACAGCAGGCTATGTCGTTAAGGCAGCACTGTGGCCCGGCCTCCATCGGCGAGCCACCTCGGTGCCACCCTCCTCTCCGCTCTACCGGTGCTGCGCCTGTCTCTACCACTCCGGCATTGCCTCCACCAGATAGCACAACCTCCACTCCGCTCATCTACTCAAGATGCTATGTTAGCAATAGTCAGCCGCCCAGTCAAATTTTTAGGCACATTCTATGCATGACACGTGGCACGAGTGCCACATCATCTAATCTGCCACGTGATGTCCACATGGCACTATCATGTAGCTACCATTTGGCACCTTCTTTTTGCTGTGACGGTCTCCTAATTGTCAAATTTAGTATAGTGAAATGTTGATGTGAGCATGATGTCAGAACTACATCACCCACCTTCTTGCACCTCTCCTTCAGGGTTAGTTTTAGACCTACTTGCAATTTTTTGACCATAACTTGAGCATGCGGAGGTATTTTTTTGATCCGAAAGAAGCACCAGAAAGCTGGTTCCAAGAAAGAGACATTAGTGTAGGTATTTTTAGGTTTTTATACCTTTTTTTTGCCTTTTTTTTAGTCAAAATCCAAAGTCTTGTTTTTGACTCTGGCTTGCATATCTTTTGTGTCCCATGTCAGTTTTTTGAAAATGTTATATTTCTGGAAAGTTGGTTCTGTGTACTTTTCAAAAATGCTATCATTTCCTTTAGATTCTACCCCATGCTCTTTATATCATTTTTTTGGCATTTTTGGTCCATGGTGGATATCTTGGGTGTTTTAGGTTCGAGGATCATTTTTCTGGCATGGTTTCCTTTGTTTTGGGTTGTACTTTGTTTTGTTGCAGCTTGTTTTTAGTTTTGATCATTGTAGCTATCATTTTGAAGCTCTTTTATGTATCATACTAAGATAAAGTGTCACTTTTGCATTTCAAGATTTTGAACATTTTTTTTGAGTCAATTGTACTTGTACTATTTTTATAAAGCACCATGGGGGGGATAGTTGTTTGTTGCTTTAGGCATTCTCCCTTTGTCAAGTGAGTGTCCCTTCCACAACATTAGCCCCATGCAGTGTCAGTGTGACCATGTCTTTATAGGTGTTTGTACCTGTTCCTCTCTTGTCGTTCTTGGTTTGTCTGCAGGAGACTTTGGCCCACCTTTTCAGTTGCCTATCATCTCACCCTATCTACATTAAGGGGGGTTTTTTTTTTTGTTCTAATGCTTCCTTGGTTCGATGGTTTGATAGTTTGAGTTGTGTATTTAGTGGTTGATCCTATATACAAGGCAATTGCAGTGGCTAGCTACCTATACATTTCGGTGAGATGGATCATCTATCATATAGACACGCTCAGTTCGTGCCTTCTTCTTCCATGGAGGTTCTTTAGATCAGCAATTTTCTTTTTGATGGCAGATTTTGCAGCTTCTTCATGCTTCAGTGATGCTCTTCATGATCACTTCTTGTTCGTGTTTTAGGGGACATTTCCCTAGTTGGAGGATTCTTCATTTCTTCACTAGGTTCTTACCTCTTTTTGAGGGAGGGTTTTTCCCATGTGATTTTCTCTCTTTCCCTATTTTTAGAGGTTGCATTCTTTTGCATTGTTCATGGGTACATAACATGGCCTCGTTTCCAGGACCCATTATGCATTCTCCATTTCTGCATTTCTTAGTTTTGTGAGGTTAAGCCATTTCCCTAAATTGCACTTAAGGGGGAGGGTGTTAGAGTAAATAAATAATTAATTATTAATTATTTATTCTATTTACTTAATCTTACTTAGGTAAATGCATTTCATTAATTAGTTGTAGTCTAGGAGTTTGTTATAAGTTGTTGACAATACAGGAGTTTGTTCTCTCCTAAGTCATACTTATCCTCTCACCTTGTTCAAGGACTTTCCACCTCATGTGGATGTATGCTTAGTTATCACACTTATCTCCTAGCTTCTTATAGTTTGTTCTAGGAGATTCTTTGAGGCCTTTATAACCAATCTCTCTCTCATTGTATTTTCACAACAACACCTATTGCATATTGTAAATACATATTTTCTTATGTTTGCATTATTTCTCTCTCATGTCCGTTTAGGGTTTTTCCCTTGCTCCATGCTCTTCCTTCCTTGGCTTCCCTTTGACATGTTTTTACATGCAGGTGATCTTGGGCATCCTTGGAGTTGGATTTCATCAACTCCAACAGCATAAATGAAGAAGATGTAGAACAATTAGAAGCACTATTGGCTAGAAGATTTCATAGAGGCAAAGGTAAATTCAAAGGTAAGCTTCCTATCATTTTTTTTAATTGCAATGAAGTAGGACACATTGTTGCAAGGTGTACATAGAAGAAGAACTACTAGGAAGGAAACAAGTACAAGAACAAAAGAGAAGATGATAGTAGAGATTATAGGGACAAAGGCAAAAGATGCTACATTTTTGTAGAGGATTCTAATGAGAATGATGATGAGTCAAATGAAGATGAGGCAACAACACTAGTAACCTGTGTGAAAAAAAATGACAAGTGGATCATAGATAGTGGATGCTCACATCACATGATAGGAGACAAAAGTAAGTTTATTACCTTTACCTAGTATAATGGAAATAGTGTTAGATTTGGAAATGATGCTTCGTTTCAAATCAAAGGAAAAGGTTCTACTAAAATTACAGAGAAAATTTCATGTGATAATACATACTATATTGAAGGATTGAACTGCAATTTGCTGAGTGTGTCACAATTAGGAAATTTAGGTTGCAAAGTAGTATTTGGAAATAAAACTACCAAAATCTATGATACTAATGGAAATCTGATAGGAAAAGGTGAATAAACTAGGAGTAATTTTTTTCACCTAGATATGGAAGATGCAACTTGTCTTATTATTAGACTTGATGATGTTTGGTTATGGCATAAAAGACTATGTCATGTTAAGTTTGACAATCTGATTAGCATCAGCAAAAAGAAGAAAGTCAGTGGTTTGCCTAAGCTAAAGAAGACTAAAAATACAATGTGCAAACAATGTCAATTAGGAAATATGACCAAGTCAAGTTTCAAAAGCAAAGACTATGCTTCCAAAGAAGTACTAGAGCTAGTGCATACTAACTTATGTGGCCCAATAAAAGTACAAAGCTACTAAGGATATAGATACATAATGCTATTTGTGGATGACTATTATAGGAGGATGACTACCATATTCTTAAAGTAAAAATTTGATGCATTTTAAATGTTTAAGTGGTATTTGGCCAGGGTTGAGAAGGAAACAAGTAATATTTTGAAGTGCCTGAGATCAGACAAAGGAGGAGAGTTTACATCAAAAGAATTTGAGATATTTTGCAATGATAAAGGAATCAAGAGACAAACATCAGCACCAAGAACTCCACCTCAGAATGGCATTGTAGAAAGAAGGAATAGATCAATAATAGATTGTGCCAAAACATTAATGATGGAGAAAAATGTTGCTTTGAAATACTAGAGAGAAGTTATAAGTACTGTTGTTTATATCCTAAATTGAGTACAAGTCAAGAAAGGTACAAATGCAACACCTTTTGAACTATGGTATGGTCACTCACCTAATGTAAAAAATTTCGAAGTATTTGGTTGTAAATGCTATATTCTTAAGGATACTAGGAATGGAAAATTTGATGCAAAGAGTGATGAAGGCATATTCCTTGTATACTCAACTAGAAGCAAAGCATATAAGTGTTTGAATACTAACATTAACAAGATTGTGGAGAGTGCAAATGTAAATTTTGATGAGCATGCAGAAGTCCAAGTAATTAAATCTAAGAAACTAAAAGATTATAGATCTTTTGTGTACTTCTATGAAGGAATGACTACTGAAGACGATACTACCAATCAAGTTGGGAATCAATAACAAGTTTTAGTATTAGCCAAGTCATAGCAAGTGAATGTCGAGCTACATTCAGAAGCTGAGTTGCAGAATGAAGAAAATGCACATTCTGATTCTAAAATCAGTATACATGGAAAAGATAATGAAATACCAGACAGTGATGTGCAAAGTGACTCTAAAGCTAAAGAACCAAATATGGAAAGAAGGACATAACCAAGACTATCTAGATATGTGAGAATACATCACCTTGTAGAAAAAATTATTGGAGACAAGGAAGCTAGACCAATGACAAGGAATAGACTAAGGAATGAATCATGTTTGCTGAGCAAGATTGAACCCAAAATGGTGAAAGATGTACTACAAGATGATAAATGGCATAAAGCTATAGAAGAGGAGATAGATCAGATTGAGAAGAACAAAATTTGGACCCTAGTTCCTAGACTAGCTGATAAAAATGTTATTGGTACCAAATAGGTCTTTAGGAACAAAATTGATGAGAATGGTGAGATAATAAGAAACAAGGATAGACTATTCTGTAAAGGTTATGCACAAGAAGGACTAGACTATGGGGAAAAATTTTCCCCTATTGCAAGAATGGAAGGAGTAAGAACACTACTTGCATATGCTACTTATAAAGGTTTCAAAGTTTATCAGATGGATGTAAAGTCTATTTTTTTGAATGGAATACTAGAAGAGGAAGTCTACATAGAACAACCAGAGGGATTTGTTAATGACAACAACAAGAATATGGTTTGCAAATTGCATAAAGCACTCTATGGTTTGAAGCAAGAACTTAGAGCATGGTATGAGAGACTACATAAATACCTTGTGAAGATAAGATTTGAGAGAATAGATGAGAAAAAAAACCTATAAATCAAAGAAGAAAAAGGTAAAGACATTTTGATATCTAAAATCTTTGTTGATGATATAATATTTGGAGGAAAAGATGTCCTATGCAAAGATTTTGCTGATGAAATGAAACATGATTTTGAGATGTCAATGTTTGGAAAAATGAAATTCTTTGTTGGATAGCATGTACATCAACTAAAGCATGGCATATTTGTGACCCAATCAAAATACATCAAGGAGATACTCAAGACATTTGGATTAGAAGACTCAAAACTAGTTAGTATACCAATGGTAATAGGACATAAGTTATCCAAGAATGATGAGTCAGTTGAAGTGAATCAGACAATGTATAGAACAATGATTGGAAAGTTGTAGTATGTTGTGCATAGTAGACTAGACATTGCATTAGCTATTGGAATAGTGGCTAGATTTTCTAAAAATCCAAGAGAAAATCATCTGATGCTAATAAAAAGAATACTGAGGTACCTAAAAGGAACTAATGACTTTGGTTTATACTACAAGATGAGTGAAAAGTTTGAGTTGAGATCCTACATTGATGCAGATTAGGGAGGTAATATTCATGACAAAAAGAGCACTAGTGGAGGAGCACTTTTCTTAGGAAAGATATTAATTACTTGGACCAGAAAAAAGAAAAGTTGTACCTCACAGTCCATAGTAGAATTTGAATATGTTGTTGCTACTATCAACTGCACCAATATTGTATGGATCAAACATCTGCTACAAGGTATGAAGGAAGAGGTAACTACACCTATTATACTCTATTGTGATACTACAAGTGCCATCAACATATGAAAGAATCTTATTATGCATGCCAAAACAAAGCATATTGTAATTAAGTATCATTATGTAAGAGAATTGGTGGAGATAAGCAAGTGAGAATGGAATATGTTAGTTCAAAGGAATAGATTATTGACATCTTTAAAAAAGCACTACCTAAAGATTCTTTTGAGTATCTTAGAGGTAAGTTAGGGTGATACCCCTATGCAAGCCTATTTGAAGCAAAATCATGATTGCCCTACATCAAATAAGTTGATTGTTGAAATATTACACATTGATGCAAAGGATATTTACTTTTGGATTTTTTCCTGAAGTAATCAAAGTGCTAAAGTTCCAAATTAGTCACAAAGCAAGGTGACTGAGGGAGAAATTGGAGTACCTACAAATGCTACACTTTCATGTTAAGATGTTGAAATAGTACATCTTTGGCATTTTTGTCAAAGAGGGCTAAGTAACAAGAAACTAATCAACAAAATTCAATTGGATAGAGGGAGAAGTAACAAGAAACTGATCAAATCTACAAGATCAAATGGAAAAAGGAATAAGTAGCTGATACCAGAACATGATCAATGCATACAGAGGAAGAAATAATGTAAGAGGGTGTTAGTGAACAATCGTAATCAGATACATTAAAAAAAGTTCATATATGAAAAAGGAAATCACAACTCAAATGGAGTAAATAGTATAGACAAGAATCAATCAAAAGAATAGTAGAACAAGGAGGGAGAAGATAGTTTATCAACAAAAGAATTCAGAGGGAGTCATAAGCTAGTTTATGTTGCTGATAGAATGAATAGTTTTGAATAAAGTTTTCTTTTTGACATTTGATTTACTATTTTAAGCTAGTTAGCATTTTGATAACTTGGTTGATTAGTTTGGTTTTCCATCAATACCAAAGAGGGAGATTGTTGGAAATTTGATTGAAAATGAATAATTATCAATGAAGAAGATTGATTGCAAAGAGGAAGATGGTTGATAAAGAATGTTTTCAATCATTATTTTGTCATTGATGTGAAATTTGCTATTTTCTAAAATGACAACTTCTTATTAGATCCAAGTACTATCACTTAGTTGATTGATGAAAAGGATTTAATCAACAAGATGTAACAATAGTACCTAAGGGAAAGGTTGGGTTATGGTTTTGTAATGAAGTGCAAGGATTAGTTAAGACAATGGTAAAATGATGTATTGATAATATACTTGAAGATATAGAGGCTGGCCACACTTAGAAACATTGGAAGAATAAGTTGCAAGAAGGTTGTCTGCAAAGCTTAACTAAGTTCATTAGTGAGTACCAAGCAAGCTAGTTTGAGCTAAATAGATTTTTAGTTAGTGTTGAGCAAAAGAAAATCTAGTGCATGTCAAATGATATAGAAGGAGTTGAGCATGGTCAGCTGTCAAGAAAAGTAACAAGTACCAAGCATTAGTAAAACATAGTGGATACTGAGTAACATAGTATGTGCTGAGCACCAGAATTTCAATAGTGTTGAGCTATTGCATTATTGGAAAAGTAAAAAATTTTCCAAATCTGAGTTGACAAGTTTGTTACCTTGAGTTTTGTGAACTAAATGGAGGATAAGGATGATGAGCTAGAGGCATAGAATTTTATGTAAACCATTTTTGGGGGAATTGAAGAGGATTCTTCATGATGTTTCTAGAAGGAACAAGATATGGGTTAGATTCAATGAATCCTACCTAATCCATTCAAATTGAAATTAAAAGAGGGAAGAACCGATTAGGAAAAACATTTCCAAAATTTTATTTAAGGAGTCACATGCCAAGAAGCAAGAGTAGCCAATGTGCTAAATTAAAAAGTGATTGAAAGGTGTCAAGGAGAAGACATCAAGAGAAAGGAAGAACATAGCACAAAGACTCTACTTTGATAAGTGGTCAGAAAGAAGATTGCATTGGTACATCAAGCATGAAGACTCAAGGAGATGAAACTTGAAAGGAGAAAAAGCTATCAGAGCTGTAGAGACTAAAAGCCAGGCAAATTGTGAAGAGCTTAACAGTGATCTAAAATTTGCAAGTTAAGTTGTAAGTTGTATCAGGTCAAAAGCCCTTGCTATCACTCTCTAACAATTGTGCAAGATAGGGTAAAATCATATGGACTTAGGTTGGTTTAATAACCATTTGTAAATCCTTTAACAGGGTGGCATTCCAAGTGAATTTTCTAAAGTCCTCTAACTAGGCCCACTTCTAATAGGGTGGTTAAATCCTTTAACCAAGTCACATTTAATAGTGTGTTTTAGCCTTTAATAGGGAAGGCCTTTCATAGGGAATCACTTCAGAAGAGTGAGAATTGAGTAGCATATTATTGGTGGTTTTTTCCAAATTTGGTTTCCACATAAATCACTATGTTATGTGTTGATATTTCATGTGTTACGTTTGCATGTTGATTTACAGTAACTTGCTAAGTAGGAAAGTTTAAGCTTGGATGCATGAACAAGTTTTATAGGCTCACTTTACTTGATAAAAAAGTTTTAATTGGACATTTGGACCTTGAATAAATGATTCAAACCCACCCCGCCTTCCCCCCCCCCCCCCCCCCCCCCCCCCCCTCTTAGTTATTCTAAAGCATTTTAAACAGGTTTTTAGGTATTCTTGTCCTAGTTAGTAGGGACATTACATAAGAAGACAATGTTTAAATGGAATACCAAGCCAGTTGAATCCTATGAATATCTTAAGCACAAAGTTATACAATTTCCTATCTTGGTCCTTCCTAATTTTAATAAATTATTTACTATGGAAAATGATGCAAGAAACCTAGAAATTGGGACAATGTTGAGCCAAGAAGGCATGTCAATTGCATTCTTCTCTAAAATCTAAATGGAGCAGAGAAAAAGCATATCACATATGATTTAGAATTTTATGCCATGATACAAGCACTAAGGAAATGTAGGCAATATATTCTTCCCAGAGAATTTTATATATATATATATATATATATATATATATATCATGCTTTAAGTTTTCTAAATGAGTAGGAAAAGTTGAGTTACAAGCATATGAAGTGGATGAAGTATTTTCTATTTTAATAAGGACTAGTAGACAGGGTGGTTACTGTTTATGGCAACTTTTTATTTTTAGTAAGTCTCTCATTTGAGCTTGAAATGTTCTCATTTTCTACACAAAGATTCATTTTAGAGTTATAAGGCTACCATAAAAATCTCATTTCTCCAACTTAAGTATCAGAGAAGTTATTACGGAGTTTTGGTGGAAACATTTGTAAAAAAATCTTTAGGCTAACTGTTGGAGGCCTTAGAGTGTCTGGATGAGGCTTGAAAACTTGATGGAAGGGCACTTGCACAATTTTGAGCTTGTAGATCATGAGCTAGAATTTTTGAAAAGTGGTTATAATAGCCAATCATAGCAACAGTTGATGAGTTATGGCCTTCAAAAGTTGGGTTACTAAAATTTTTAAAATAATTTTTTAAAGATGTATTTAGTCGACTCTATATGTATTGTTAGGGTCTATTGGCCCTAGGTATTAAGTTTGAGCATCTAGAACCTTCCTAGGCGGCATAAAATTGCCTACTTAAGAAAGACTCAAACATTGTCTAGGATAGCTCTGGGGATAGTTCGCTACTTTTCTTGTAGATTATTGTAATGAAGGTGCCCATGTGGGTTAGCATATTGCACTTGTGAATTCTATAATTTCACATTTATGACATAAATAAGAAGTCTATATTTTGCTCTTGTATTTTTTGTTGTTTCTTTGTTTTCTGTTATGTTTAATGGTATTAAGTGGAGCACCCTTCATCAAGTGGTATAAGAGCTAGAGTTCTTGAGTGTGTGGACTAATCATTGACTATGAGGCAATTCACACTAGGACCATGATTTGGGTTGTGTGTAGACAGATTGTCGATTGTGAGGCAACTTGCATTAGGGTTTTAGTGAAAGTGTGAAAATACCTCCATGAAGAGAGTGTGGTGGAAGAGCTATAGGTGTTACACTTGAGGGTTTTAGAGCCCTCCAAAGACAAATGAAAGCATTGTACGAAAAAATGGGTAGAGGAATAAATCTTCCCATAAGAAATCAAATCCAGGATGAGGACGAAGTAGAAAAAAATGTCAATGTAGAGGCAGTTCTAAACCCAAAGGAAGAAAGGCTTTTTAGGGCCATCTCCAAGATTGGAAAAATACCTAAGTTTGAGGTTCTCACATTTTTGGGAAATCTTAACCCAGAGGAGCTGATTGATTAGATCAAAAAATTGGAGGAGTACTTTGATTATGAAGATATTGAGGATCTTGATAAGGTCAAGTTTGTAGAGGCAAAACTAAAGGGACATGCAAAGATCTGGTAGTAGGAGGTTCAGTTGGAGCAAAATAGAAAGGGAAAGGAAAAAATCACTAGATGGGAGTGAATGATAGATAAACTAAAGTGAGAATTCATTCCTATGGATTATAAGCTTGATTTGTTGAAGAAGATGCAAGGGTTGAAGTAAGCGAGAAAATCTATTCACAAGTATACTGAAGAGTTCTATCTAGTCCTCATTAGAACTGGCCATACAAAAGTTGATAAGGAGAATGTGGCCTGCTATCTTAATGGGTTAAGGCCAAGTATTCAAGATGATTTGAGTCTAGTTTGAATGAATAGTATCAAGGAGGCATACCAATTTTCCCTAAGAGTTGAGGAGAAACTAAGCAAGAAATTTGACAACAAGAATAGTGGAAGAGGTTGCGATGGAAGATCTAGTGGATGATCTTATGGTGGTCGTAATGATAATCAAAAGAACAAGGATGAGGTTGGAAGTAGAAGTCAAAACTAGAGGGGAAAAAATTCAAATAATTTCCATGACCAGAACAATAGAGATCAGAGAGGAAGAGGCAGAGGAAAAGGATCTAGAACAAGAGGCTTACATGGGAAATGTTTTCACTATAGAGAAGAAGGGCATAAAGCATTTGAATATTCCTAATGCCAGGGAAGGATAGATCAAAGAACAAAAGGCTAGGCTAGAGTTGCACATTTTGATGAAGATGCTAAAAGAGGAGAATTCCTAGTTAATAGAAGAGTCTTGCTGAGTGGTGAGAATGAACCTGATAAAAAAAGGAGCTTGTTTCACACAAGGTGCAAATGTGAAGATAAGTGTTTTGATGTGATCATTCATGGTGGAAGTACTAAAAATCTAGTGTCAAAAATAATGGTCACCAAGTTGAAGTTGAAGAGATTGAAATACCCACATCCATACCGTATTGATTGAGTGCAAGATGACCACAAGGTCATGGTTAATGAGTAGTGCTCAATGAAGTTCAAGATTGGAAGCTACTAGGATGAGGTACTATGTGATATAATACATATGGACATATGTCATATGTTGTTGGGTAGGTTGTGGCAGTTTTATAGGCATGCTATACACAATGGGCAAGAAAATACTTACACTCTAACCAAGTATGGAGTGAAACATAAGCTAAAGCCATTGAAGGAGAAAGAAGAAAAGGTATGTAGTGCTACCAGAATATGTTTTGTTGATGGAAAAGAGTTTATCAAAGGTATGAAGCATGAACATATGTGTTTTTCTATAATTTCAAAAGATACTAAAGAAGAAGTAGAGAAGGTTCCTGCATAAGTTGCAAATATGTTGGAAGATTTTTTTGATATTGTATCAGATAATGTACCTAATGGATTTCCCCTAATGAGGAAGATTATTAACTAGATAGATTTGATTCTAGAAGCCAATTTTCCAAACAAGGTAGCATGCAGAATGACACCAAAAAAAGTGAAGAGTTGAATAGACAAGTTCATGAGTTGTTGCAGAAGGGGTTGATTTGAGAGAGTCTTAGTCCATGTGTTGTACCAACATAATTAGCAACAAATAATAATGGAGAATGGAGGATGTGCATAGATTCTCATGCTATCAACAAGATCATAATCAAGTATAAATTTCTATTGCCAAGGATGGATGATATTATGGATTATTTGAGTGGAGCTAAGTATTTCACAAAGAAAGATTTGAAGAGTGGATACCATCAGATTTGCATCAGAGAAGGTGATGAGTGGAATATTTCTTTCAAGAAAAAAGAAGGATTATACAAGTGGTTAGTCATGCCTTTTGGGCTAAGCAATGCACCGATCACTTTCATGAGGCTCATGAATGAGCTACTGAAGGAGTTTCTAGGCAAGTTTATCATTTTTTACCTAGATGATATTTTGATCTTTAGTAAGACATTAGAGGAGCATTTAATTCATATTCACAAGGTTTTTGATAAGTTTAGGGAAGAAAAGTTGTTGATAAACTTGAAGAAGTGCAATTTTGTAAAGGAGTTGGTGTACCTAGGATTTGTAGTCTCAGTAGAAGGTCTAAAAATGGATCCAGAGAAAGTGAAGACTATCCTTGAATGGCCTACTCCAAGGAGTGTGATAGAGGTAAGATCTTTTCATGGACTAGCTATTGTTTACAGAAAGTTCATAAGAGGTTTTACCAGTATTTGTGGACCCTTGACTAAAACAATGAGAGGGGATAGGAAAGATTTTAAGTGGACTATAGGAGTAGATAAGAGTTTTAATCTATTGAAATATAAAGTTACCAAGCAACCTATTTTAGCACTTCCAAATTTTAACATTGTGTTTCAAGTAGACTATGATGCAAGTTGTATTACAATAAGAGCTATTATTAACCAAGAAGGTAGACCTGTTTCTTATTATAGTAAGAAGTTGAATGATGTAAAAAGAAATATTCTATTTATGATCAAGAATTTTATGCTATATTTCAAGCATTGAAGAAGTGGAGACACTATCTTCTTCCTAAGGAGTTTTTTTTATGAACTGATCATCAAGCTTTTCAATATTTGAATAGTCAAGAAAAATTGAACCAAAGAATTTTGAAGCGGTTTGAGCTTTTGCAGAGTTATAAATTTGTTTTGAAACACAAGAGTGGGAAGTCTAATAGAGTTACAGATGCTCTTAGTAGAAGACAACTTTTTCTAATAGAAATGTAGATAGAGGTGGTTGGGTTCAAGGAACTCAATACTTTGTATCTAGATGATCCTAATTTTGGTGAAGTGTGGAAGGCTTGTATAGAACCTGTTACACTTGATAGGACAAAGTGGTTAGATTTCATGATCTAGGATAGTATGTTGTTCAAAGGAAGCAAATTGTGCATTCCCAAAATTTCAATGAGAGAGAATCTCATCAAGGAGAAGCATAGTGGGGGATTGGCTAGACATTTTGGTAGAGATAAAACCATAGCTTTAGTTGCTAAGAATTATTACTGGCCATAGTTGTAGCAAGATGTGAAGAAGTTTGTACATAGTTGCAGAGTATGTCAGATGGTGAAAGGAGTGAAGCAGAATACAAGGTTGTATCAACCATTACCTGTACAAGAGAAGTCATGGAGGATGTCAGCATGGATTATTTTCTTAGATTACCAAGGACTTAGCATGGGCATGATTCTATTTTTGTGGTGGTTGATAGGTTTGCAAAGATGGCACATTTTTTTCCTTGCAAGAAGACTAGCGATGTTGTTCATGTGACAGAGTTGTTTTTCAGAGAAGTGGTGAGACTACATGGTCTGCCAAAGATTATAGTTTTAGATTGAGATACCAAATTTGTTGGGTATTTCTAGTGTACATTGTGGAAGAAGTTAAAGACAGGTTTAAAGTTCAGTTCATCACATCATCCACAAACTGATGGATAGATAGAAGTTGTGAATATGAGTTTGGGAAATTCGTTGAGATGATTGGTTGGAGATAAACCAAAAGGATGGGATATGATTTTACCAGAGGTAGAATTTGCATATAATAATTCTATCAATAGGAGTACTGGTAAATCACTATTCCAAATTGTATATGGGAGTAGTCCTAGAAATGCTTCTAAATTGAGGTAGTTGGATAAGGAGAGATAACTAGTGCTGAAGAAGAAGAATTTGTTGAACATTTGAAGAACATCCATTAGGAGTTGAGAAAGAAAATCATAAAGATGAATACACAATATAAGGCTAAGGCAACTGTGAAAAGGAGGTATAAGGAACTTCATATTAGAGATGAAGTCATGGTTCTTTTGAGAAAAGAGCATTTTCTAGTGGGTACATATAATAAGTTGAAGATGAAGAAGTATGGACTCTACAAGATAGTAAAAAGACACGATTGTAGAAATTCTTATGAAGTGGAGTTGCCTGCTGAATTGAATCTTTCACCAGTATTTAATATTTCAGATTTGACAAAGTATTATGGAGGGATGGAGTTGAAATTACAGAAGCACAGTGGAGTATTTTAGTATCTAGTTCAACTATAAAGGAGATTGAGGAGATATTGGACAGTCATGTTGGAAAAAGTATAAGGAATAAAAATTATGAGGAATTATTGGTCAAATGGAAAGGGAGGTCAGTAGAGGATTCATCATGGCTAACAAGGGAGGAGGTTAAGCATATTGGTTTTTCTCTAAACACCTGAGACATGACGGAGTCACTTCTCAAATTACCCTGGGTGTCTAATGCAGGAGCATCCTAGGTGTAAGAGCAATCCTACATCACCCAAAAATATTTTCATTTTAGTCTTTTCTATTTTAATAAGGACTAGTAGACAGGGTGGTTACTATTTATGGGAACTTGCTATTTTTAGTAAGTTTCTCATTCAAGCTTGGAATGTTCTCATTTTCTATATGAAGGTTCATTTTAGAGTTATAAGGCTACCATAAAATTCTCATTGCTCTAGCTTAAGTAGTGGAGAAGTTATTGTGGATTTTTGGTGGAAAAATTTGTAGAAAAATCTTTAGGCTCACCATTGGAGGCCTTAGAGTGCCCAGATGAGGTTTGAAAACTTGACGGAAGGGCACTTGCATAGTTTTAACCGTGTAGATTAGGAGCTAGCATTTTTGAAAAGTGGTTATAATAGCCAATCAGAGAAATAGTTTGTGAGTTATGGCCTTCAAAATTTGGGTTACCAAAATTTCCAAAATAATTTGCTAGTGATGTATTTAGCTGACTCTATATGTATTGTTAGGGTCTATCAGCCCTAGGTATTAAGTTTGAGCATCTAGAAAAATTTTGAGTGGCATAAAATTGCCTATTTTAGAAAGACCCAAACATTGTCTAGGATAGCTCTGGGGATAGTTTGTTGCTTGTCTTGTAGATTATTGTAATGAAGGCACTCATGTGGGTTAACATATTGTACTTGTGAATTTTGTAATTCTACATTTGCGGTGAAAATAAGAAGTCCATATTTTATTCTTGCATTTGTTATTGTTTCTTTTCTTTTGTTATTGTTAATGGTATTAAGGGGAGCACCCTTCATCAAAAAGTGTGGGAATATTTGAAGAAAGGAAAACTACCTAAGTGTTAGAGCATAGAACTAAAAATGAGGAAGATAGGCCCATGCACCATGATCAATAAATTTGGAGACAATTCATATGAAATATCCTTTCCCCCTATTGTTGATATTTCTCCCATCTTTAATGTTTGTGATCTTATTATCTTCAAAGGTGATGTAGGTTCAAATAATCTCATGTAGGATAAAGAAGCCTCACACATGGAATGGCTTAAGGATTGACCTCATCTTCATCTAGTGCAATTGCAAAAGATCCTTGATAGAATTATGGCTAAAATTACAAAAAGGAATGAGTACAAACAATACCTAGTCAATTGGAAGGGTTTACCTAAGGTGGATGCCACATGGATGGATGAACAAACAACTTCTCAAGATGGAATAAATCTATAAGATCTACTCTCAGGTGGTAACTTGAGTTATAAAAACAAGGTAAATATGGTGAAAGGAAACCTATCCAAAGATATTATAGACTAGGTTAGTTAAGGATTAACATGTAATAAGGGTTGTATGATCCATTTGATTCAATGTATTGACCCAATTGTAAGATCATTTGGCTTAGGGTAACCTTATAAACCTTGGGTTAAAGGTTGGTCAAAGTGTTTAAATCGATTATTTTCATATATTTAAGATGTCCCAAGATGTTTAGGATAGAAATGAGTCATTTTGGCTCCCTATAAATGTCATATGCAAAAATCACTTTCAAAAATGTAAAAGGTTGTAAATGTTGTCAATGTTGTATAAGCAACATTTGCAACTTTTTGTGCAACAGTTGCAAAACCTTTCCAATTGCCCTTTTGGATTGAAAATTTGGTTCTGACCATTGGGATAGGTATAAAAGGACTAGTAATGGCCTAACAAAGTCAAAATGATGTTTTGTGAACATTTTGGAGAAGTTTTGAATAAAGAAACATTATTTTTGGTATGTGTGTAGTGCTCTTCTTCCTCTTCTTATTTCAATTGGTTTCATTTTCTAAAGTAGAGTAATAAAGGAGATCTATCCATCTTATTGTAAGTTATCTTCAAACCCTCTCTACGTTAAGGGTTTCATCAAAACATGGCTCTATTTTGACTTTCCACCATGAAATATCTATGAATATTGGTGTGAATAAAGAAGGGTCAATACTTATATATTCTTAGGCCATAGGACTAGAAGTTACTATTTCATATTTTTACTACAAGCCCTAGGCCCAACATCTCTTTGTTCTTGGGTAAGAATTAAAGGAAAATGTGTCATAGTAGAAAAGAAAGATTAGGGGACCCACAAAAAGTGTTTTATTTTGTGTTTACTAGGATGTTGGAATATTCTTGAATATTTATCCAATTCATAACAAACCATTTCTTGATAGATATTGTATAAAATGGCCTTAATTATCCCTATTAAGCTTGGTAGCATATCAAGAGTTTAGAGGTGCATTGATAGGGCATGTAATTAATCTTTCGGAAAATATATACCTCTCAAAAAAAAAAAAGTATTGTTTACAGGTTTTTGTGTAAATTATTTGGGTTAAGGCCTAAAATTTTCCCAAGAAAACCTAATTGCTATTAGGCCTATCTATTAGGCCAATTTAAGAAGATGACTTTGTGGGGTCTCAAATCAAATGAGTGGTTGATTTAAAGTTCTTATGTCTATATAAATATGCTCCATATATTTCCTTGGTTGGGACAAGTTCTATGAGTTATTTTCTTCATTTTCCTTAGAATATGGAATTTAGCCCTAAACCCAAAATCAGACTCAATCTGATCTTTGTGTAGTATGGTACATGATGATATTGTGGCTTGTTTGATAATTTGAATAGTTTATTGGAAATCCCAATAATTGTGTGAGATTTTTTGAAAGTTTAGAGTTGATCACAAGGAGGAATAGAGGCTTGAAGGCCTATACCACACTTTTTGTAGTGCTCTCTACATCACTCAGGAAGGAAGGAAGGAATGAGATATATTGAAGAGATCGAGAAGATAATGAGGACTATTTTGATGTCATATAATCATAGAAAGGAGAAGATGGATGTGTAGATTCCAAAATGTATATGGTTCAAGTCTTGAACAAAGATGGTCATTTTGCTAAATGATGAAGATGGAGATAACAAGCTTTACTTAACTAATTAATTATTTTTAATTCTTAGTTCATTAGGAAGATTGATTAGTTTATTAGTCTCTACTACCAATAGGCGGGGAATAATATTTTCATCTTACTTTTCCATTAAATTGTTCCTAGGAACTTGGAAATTTGTAAAAATAATCCCACAAAAATATGCACTAATTATCATTTTCTATTAAACATCATTTTTGTCCTTAAATTTCCTACTTTTTCATCGGCCCATATCCATTTTTTTGGTAGTCTTTTTTTTTCTCAACACAAAATTTTTCCCAACAAATGGTCTCTCCAATTCATAGACAATAATGGCAAGGGTTCCACGTGTTCCCTGTATATCCCACTATAGGTGGTTTCTACATGTTAATGTACAAATTTTTATAGGATTCATTAGTTTTATTTAAGGTGTCTCATATTTATCATTCCATAGTTCAATCCACAATTGCGGATCACATGTAGAAGCACATTAGGAAAATGTTATTATCATCACAAGCACATGGTTCTAACTTCATCCTGAATGTTTCTCATTCTTTGATTCATCTACATTATGATTTTTGAAATTTATCATTGATATTGATTGTGTTTTGAAATGACGGTATAATTAAATGTTTCCTTACTTTATTTTTAGCTTTAAATTGGGAGGTATGGCCTTCTAGTTTATTTTATCTAAAGTAGCAAGATTTAAATTTTAAACCATTCCTACCTATTTTTACAAACAAAGAGGTGTGTCTTGTTTAATCTAAACCAACATGATTTGAACTCTAAATAATTCCTATCTATATCTACATACACGGGTATGTATAAGCTTAGATATAATTTTCTCTTCTTTGGAAAGCTTAAATTTTAATGAATGCTAAATTTCCATGCATCAGATATTTAATGTCAAATCTTTCATGAATTTTGGTGAAAAGTATATCAATACCTAAACTTTCTAGTGTGATGTCTTTCCCTTTTTAATATTTAATTTTCATTTGTGAATCATAGAATAGGTAAGTTCATCTAGTTTGTATGCTTTGGTTGACGAATGCCTTTGTTCCAATGTAAAAATAATATTTGATTCACCATAGAGGGTATATGATATGCAAAGTGACTATAAATTTTTTTGTATAAAAAATCCTTCATTTGACTCCCTAAACCCCCATTTCTTTATCACTCTATGTGGACTTTTGCATAAAAATAAACCACTTTATTATTAAGATCTCCAATTTGTTGAAGGCAAGTTTGTGGTGGACTAAAATTTTCTATTTTATTTATTTAAGGTGGAGTAATGAATTTGACACAAGTTAAAGAGACAAAATGATATGATGATTGATTTCCAGTGCTTTCGTAATGAAATCTTCTTTTAATTTCTATCCTCTAGTATTTTTATATTCTATTATCAGTCAGGCAAAGAAAATAGTAGGAAATTCGAGACCACCTATCAATACCAAATAGTAAAAAATGTAAATTGAATTTTTTTGGGACACTCATAAAAGTTTATAATAAATATCCATTAAGAGATTTTGACAAGAAATTATTGGTGGTATCTTAGTAGAGTGTTTATATAGATAGTAATAATCAATGATTATTTACAAAAAAAAAATAGGAAGAATTTGATCAGAACC
Organism: Cupressus sempervirens; assembly: GCA_028749045.1. NCBI lineage: Eukaryota > Viridiplantae > Streptophyta > Pinopsida > Cupressales > Cupressaceae > Cupressus > Cupressus sempervirens. Next base: position 617,580,762 of record CM053791.1, read on the forward strand.
AATCACCCAAATGGCTCTATAGGTCTATGATGAAGCATTAATTTTTAGCTGTGATGTTTTCTTTCTTAAGATATGGTTGTAGATAGGTAACCCATCTCAACCTATAACTCTTCCTATAGCTTCTCAACTTGCAATATGAGAAACCTTTAAACTCGCCACTTAGTGAATGGGTTGATATTTTCCTCTCAAAGACTAACAAGAGAGAACTCCTTGATACATTTTTTATGTCTATGATATAAGTATAAAGGAAAGTGTCTAACAAAATACCTTATCTAATAGATTAATAGGTAGATTGCAATCTTTCATACTATCATGCATTTGAACTTATGAACACCATTACATATTACTAAACAACAATAATATGACTTTATAATTAGCAAAGAAGAGAATTAGGTCTAATATTTATCCCATTTGAGCATCATTCTATTTGAGCACCATTGTGCTCAAATGTGGTTTCATACATGCAAATAAAATAGTTAATATAGTTAATATATGTAAGCAGACAATCTCTATTGAAATTATTGATTCTTCAAGGAAATTCAAAGAATCAAATTAGAGTCAGTAATATGTAACACCAATTCAATGAATTTCCAAAGAAAAATATCATGATATGAGGTTAGAAGAACAAGTTAATTCATGGTATAAAGCTCTTACATGAAAAAAGTGGCATTCCAATCCATTTGGAAGCATGTTATGTTTAGTTTTGGTTGGTGAGTATCATGCATAGAATACACTTTATACTAATAAATCCCTAGATAGTTCATTCAACCTTTTACCATAATGGAATGTTCTTTTATGAACCTAGGAAGTGTCCTCCCAACAATTTCTCCCATAGAGTTTGGATACTTCCCATAGACAATGGGATGCGAGAGCTTGTGTGAAAGAAAAGATAGTATCACATTGTTTTTAATCTTAAAGAATATAGAGAAATAGCATTGCATTATTAAGAGATAAATGGAAACACAATAAAGTTATCTCTATAGGTTAACACTTGTGGCATCTAGGATGTTATCTCAATGTTAATAACATACACTAAGATTTGTAAATCTCATAGTGTAAAAACTTTTAAATAGAAATTTAGCCTATATACAATTATAAATTTTTCTAATAATATCAATTTCACTTTTCCCTTGCAAAAATAGATTGTTAGAAAATTATACACACCATCCAATAGTAAAACTTGTTGATCTTTGTGCTATAAAAATGATTTTGTTATTTGTTGTGGCCTCACAAGGTACGCCCCATTTTGAGTCACAAAATGGGGACCCCCTAATTTCAAAATTCCCTATGAGGCATCTAGTCTGAAGCCTTGATCATTTTGGACCCTCCCCTGGGTCTAGGTAAAACCTCAGTCTCTGATTACAAAGGGTTGGGCAGTTAGACACAGGTACAAAAATCTAGTTTAGGACTTTATTGTGCTTAAGTGCACACATGTGCACTTGTGCACATGCGCATGTGCACACCCTCCAAGGTGTTCCCACTGGTCCCCCTAGGTACCTATATAAGACTTCCCCCTCTTGCTTGCACAATTCAATAATGCACATGTGCACAGTTGAACACTTTGCCATTTACAAGGCAAAACTAGTGCACTAGTGCACCTACCAAGGTGTACTAGGTGTGCTAGTGCACAAAACTAGCTTTTGGGGGGAAAAATCCATTGTCTTGTCTATTTCTAGTGTTGAACCATTTTTTCATTAGTCTAAGTCCTATGGAGTCCTCTTTTGGGTCTTCAAATGTAAGATAACTAATGATTTCTTCTTTATGCAAATAAACTAGCATCCTCATTATGGTATTTCAGATAGAAGTAGGAGTTAAAATATATGACAATGTTGGGCTATAAAGAGGGTATAAATCATCAAAAAGGGAAAAATAAGTACATTAGATTTCTCCAAACCTCGTCTAAGAAAAACCCATAAACTATTTTCAAAATTGAGAACTTTAATTTTTTGGTGAATTGAGCACCTTGCACAAATTCCCTGAAGCTACGTAGGTGTGCATGTGCATAGGTTTGCAATTTGAAGATTTCATGATTGAATTATCTCCAAAAGGTGTGTAGGTGCACAAGTGTGCATTTTAATTTTGATATATGCATGATTTGAAGGACTTTAAAAGGTGTGCATGTGTAGAGGTACACAATTTTACAAGTTTTGAAGAGAAAAGTACATAGGTGTGCAAATAGACCTAAATCATCAAAAAGATCAAAATAAGTACACAAGAGTGATCTAAAATCCCATTTGAGTGAAATCTAGAAACCATTTTCAAAAATAAGAAATTTGATTTTTTGGTGAAATGAGCACCTTGCACAATTCCTTGAAGGTGCGCAAGTGTACAATTTGAAGATTTGGTGAATGATTTATATCTAAAGGTACATAGGTGTGCATATATAAAACATATAGAATCCCCCTAAGGTCTTAAACATTACCATGACTTCCTTGTCTTCTGCAGTAGCCAAGATCACACTCAAACCCATGACTATCAAGTTCTAGCGAATGTCCAAGAAGTCACAATTCATGATTTCCATAGGAAATTGAGGGTAAAGTATGAAGCTTTAGACTTATTATCTCATTAAGAAATCACCTCTACTATCCAAAAGTTCAAAGGGAAACATCCACACATCATTTTGGTATAAAGGGGAAGAAAATCTAGATGCTAGAAATCAAGTTTTGACATGTAGAAGATTTTTTGGATTTTTGGGTCTTGTTAGCAAGGTACATAGGTGCACATGTGCACAAGTGTGCTTTTCTCAGAAGTGCACCAACATTTTTCAAGAAGAAGTAGTGCACCAATAGTTAACTATCAGTTTCTATTTTAGAGCATTCCATGCATCAAAAATTTATTTTGACAATAGCTCAACTCCTAGAAATGCCTAGAGAAGTTGAGCTTCCATTTTTAGAGCTTCCAGAGACTCCTAGATCATCTTGCAGCTACATTATTCTTATCTTCTGATTCTTTTATTCTTTGGTATCATGTAGATGCTCATGCACCCATTAATTGATATAAACAAGGGTGGATACCTACTTAGCACCATTTAGAGAGTCAATTTGTATATAATTAGATTTATTCTATTAGTTTTTTAGCATGAGTTTGTATTAGAAAAAATCTCACTCCTAACACAAAGGGGGGAGATGATTTCTTGTAAATGCATGGATGTAAAATGTACTCTAGGCTATTATTTTGATGCAATAATATATGATATTGGTGCTTTCATTCTAAATGTAGTTATTCTTGCTGGAGTGTGTTATTTTTGTGAATGCATGTTCATGAATAATAATGGAGCCAATGGTTTTATTATATTGTTATGACTGTGTGACCTTTTATTTCTTGTGTTTGTCTCATGCTAAATTTTTTTGCTAATGTACCGAGTTGGAGAAAAGATCACCTATTTTTCATGCATAGCTTCTTGTCTTTCATGACCACACTTTCCATGGCCTTGCAATTTGATGAGAAGTGAAACATCTTTCAGTTATTATTGTGTTCCCATCGAAAATTGCATCAGTGGGATTGGGGAAGCGTTGCTCCTATTTTTATTGGTTTCCTACATGATCTTTTCAATAATTTAACTCACAGATGTGTTGTTACCATGTTTTATGTCCATTAGAAATTTCCCTTTCAAGTTATTTTCTTTAATCTCTTGTTACCTTATATTTATTATTTGCTTTGCTAACACTTGGTTTAAAAAGGAATTCATATAGTTACATCAATAAATTGCATTCATCATAAAATAAAAAGTACCAAAAATATATCTCTTTTGTGGTTACTTTGAAAATATTAGATCAAACATCTTATCCAAAATGGTTCAAACTAGCAAAGGCCTCTTCATGAACATACACATTTATCTTCAACTAAGTGGATTCTAGTAGGTCGCAACCTTGGAGTTGATCTAGATTAGCTTTTCAAGAGAGGAGTTTGAAAGGATTCCTATCATTAAGCATCATGCAAAATGATAGCTCAACATTATCCTTGGTGATATTTTCTCAAATTAAATGTTCATCTATGGGTATGAGGCTCTATTTGAGGCTTGTTGATAGTATCCACCTCCCCATACCCATATTATCTATTGATACAAAATTATCAACTCTATTAATTTTAAGTTTAATTCATCATATCAAATATTTAATATTTGTGAAATCTAACTGCAATTTTTTTTACTGATGCAAAAACAAATGGATCCAAGAATATTGTACTTTTTATGTAGAAGCCAAAATCTGCAAGTCTCATTAATTTTTGTGATAATTCTTTTTCTATGTTTATATAATTTTTTTTTTGGTGTGATCATCTCACATGTACACATGTTTTGGAAACACTAGTATACTTGATAAATCAAAACTTTCTAAGTTTTGTTAAACCTATGCTCCATGAAATGTCAAACTTCCACCTTGTCATGTGAGTATTAAACTTATCACATTCACTTGCACTGGTGTGGACTACTACTTGAATTTGATATTCCCTAGTCTCCACACATCCTATTGAATTTATTAATGCAATAGTTAATTAGGTATTTCTTAGTTTCAACTTGCCAAATCCATTCACAAACACACCTTCCTCCTCATAACAAAAGATTGTAAATAATCTATTGAGACTCTTGTTGAAAATATAAGAGGAGTAACTGAGAGGGGAGGGGTGAATTAGTTACCACTAAAATAAATCCTAGATCCCTTAGATGTTAGTTTAAAACAAACTTTGAAAACAAAAAACTATTGATGCTTGGTAAACAATTAAATGTTGTACTTGGTAAACACTGGGATTTCTCGGTAAACTTTAACATGCAAAACTTTAGAGATTAATAGTGATTACCATTACTTTAAATTAGTTACAAAACACATGAAGAAATAGCATGAACACATTTAACACCAAGATTTAATGTGAAAACCCAATTTGGGAAAAACTACCAATTACAACTAGTTATTGTTTTCACTCTTCTAAAGTAAGCCCTATTAAAGGTTACAAAACACACTGTTAGGTGTGACCCTGTTAGAGGATTTAATCACCCTGTTAGGAGTGGCCTTATCAAAGGTCTTGAAAAAATTCAATAGAACTATCACCTTGTTAGAGGATTTACAAATAGTTGTTAAGACAACTTTGTTAAGAGATTTAGATCACTTTTACAATGGTTAGAAAGTAACAATGAGATGGCATGATTTAAATACAATTGATTTGCTGATTATAGATATCTATTTAGGCTTGTACTTGATCCTTTTTGATTGAATATAAACTTTCTTCTTCACAAGGATATTATTCTTATCCTTCAAATTCACTTCCTCTTCCCATTATTAACTCTTCAATCATATCAACATGAAATTACACTCTTTGAAATCACAACTTGACCTTATATGTATATCATCCACTTTGTCAAGTTGGCTCAAATACAACTTAGAATAATCAACATTCATCACCTTAGTAGGCTACAATACAAGTTTACACAAAATTACAAAGTTGGCCAAAGTGTGGACACTCAGGTTCTAAAGACTGGCTCGGTGAGGTTCTGATACTTGACATCTACTATCAATAATCAGAATTGTCATGCACTTGGTAGGCCTAGAGGCTTGATCCATATTGATCAATTTCAAGTAGTCTTGAACTTGATTTGTATTAGTGACTCCGCAAATACTATGAAACTTGATTCATACTACATAGCTCGGTCAATACTAACTCAAAAATGATTTCCTTTGTTAACCAATAGAAGCTTGGTTAATAGTGCAAACTCACAAAAATCCTTTGGAAACTAAGTGAACTCAATTGCACTGATTCCATCCAATTAACCTTCATTAACTTAGTGAACTCGCTTAACACTCATCTTTAGCAAACTTTCCTTGAGGCACAAGTGAACATGGTAGACATTGCCTTTTGAACTTGGCAAACATAGGAATGCTTGATAGACATAGAAAACTATCTTCACAACCCAAGTGAGCTCAGCATACACTGACTAAAACTGATATGACATTTGTGTAACATCAAAGACAACACACAATTAATCAATTGTATCTAACAATCTCCCTCTTTGGCATTGATGGCAACACAACATGTCATAGTGTAGTGAAATTTTCAAAAATAAGAAACATATCCTTAGTTTCATTCTGATTCTCATCTATGAGAACTCCCTCTATCAATGTGAACTCTTTTTTGTCTTAGATTTCTCCCTTTGTTAGAAAACTATTGTATACTTCTCCCTCTTACTATAAACTTCCCCCTCTTAGAGAGATTTCTTATGAGATATGATAGTATAACTTCTCCCTCTTTGACAAGACATTCCAAAGACAAAAATTCTATTATTATTAATGTACCTCAAGTACTGATTCATTTGCAATATGCCCTTGTTAATTCTGCATCAACTGATTGATCTTCAATATGCTTTAGTTGATGCATCACTAAACTTTATTTAGTGAGCTTCAGACAGGGGAATGTCCCCTAGATTACTTCTTAGATACAAAAATGCATCCTTAGGTAATAGCTTGGTGAATAGGTCTACAATTTATACTTTTGTATTAAAATATTCCAATCTGACTTCTTTATTGTGCACTAATTATCTTAAGAAGTTATATTTTATGGCAATATGCTCTGTCTTGGAATGCATCACTGGGTTTTTTGATATATTGATTGCACTAGTGTTATCACAATATTTGACAATTAGATCCTTGATCACTATCTTCATAACTACCAATAGTTGTTTGAACAAAAAAATGTTTGAGCAATTAACTATTGCTACCACATATTCTACCTTGACTATGGATTGAGATGTACAATTTTGCTTCTCGATTGTCCAAGACTCTAGTCTTTTACCAAGAAAGAATGCTCCACCACTAGTGCTTTTTCTATCATCAATGCTTCCTACCCAATCAACACTGGTAAATACTTTCAAGTCCAAATTGCCTCCAAGTTTATACCATAAGCCATAATCTTCAGTACCTTTTAGATATCTCAAAATTCTCTTGATTTCCATCATGTGATTTTCTCTAGGATTAGCTGAGAATCTTGCCACCATATTGACTACTAATGCAATATCAGGCCTTCTATTTACTACATACTATAGTTTTCCAATCATTGATCTATATGTGATCTAATCTACTTCCTTGGAATCGTCATTTTTTGAAAGCTTGTGTCTCATAGACATAGGGGTTCCAATAGGTTTTTAATCCTCCATTCCAAATTTCTTCAGTATCTCCTTGATGTATTTAGATTGAGTGATGTAGATGCCATCTTTGTTCTACTATATCTACAACCCAAGAAAGAATTTTATCTCTCCAAACATAGACATTTCAAATTCTTTACTCATTTCTTCTAAAAATGCCTTGCATAAGTCATCACTTCCTATGAATAAGGTATCATTTACAAATATTTCTACCAATACAATCTTCTTGTCTGGTCCTTCTTTGATATATAGACTGTTGTTATCATTTGTTCTTAGAAAACCAATTTGTACCAAGTAATTATGTAGTCTTTCATACCAAGCTTTGGGAGCTTGCTTGAGACCATATAATATTTTGTGTAATTTACAGACCATGTTTCTTTTGTTAGGATCTACAAAACCTATTGGTTGTTCAATGTAGACTTCCTCATCAAGAATTCCATTCAAGAATGCAGATTTAACATCCATTTGATATACTTTAAATCCTCTATGTGTTGTATATGCTAGTAAAGTTCTAATACCTAATCTTGCAACAGGAGCAAAAGTCTCATCATAATCAATACCTTCTACTTGGGAATAACATTTACATACTAATCATGCTTTGTTTATGGAAACTCCTCCATATTCATTCAACTTATTTCTAAACAACCATTTTGTGCCTACATTTTTATCCTTGGGTCTAGGAACAAGAGTCCAAGTTTTATTCTTCTCAATCTTCTCAATTTCTTCATTCATTGCCTTAACCCAACTTTTATTGTCCAATGCATCCTTAACATTTTTAGGTTCAAATTCAACAACTAAACATGTACCTTTCAATTTACTTATTGCTATTGTTCCATTAGATTTTTCTCCAATCATCTGATCAGATACATGATGCCTTCTAACATATCTTGCTAACATAGGTACTTTGGATAACAAATGGCTTTTACTAATTTTATTATGAACTACAATGTCAGGCTCTAGTCCTTCTTTCTATGACTCAAGTCCAATAGAATTAGTTTGAACTAGCTTAGTAGCTTCTAGCTGTGACACGGGTCCTTCAAATTGTGACTCAATTTGCATTGTATGCAACTCAATAGATGATGGAGATTTTGGGGACTTGAGAGGTGTAGTCTTATTTCCTTCATATGTGATTAGTAAAGTATCAGGCTCATAGTAAACAAATCTTTTGTAATCCTCTAGCTCTTTAATGCATTCTTCTTCACTCTTTTCTGCAAACTATTCAATTTTCACATGTGCACTTTCTATGATTATATGAGTTGACAGATTCAAACATCTATATGCTTAACTTTTGTAGGAGTATCCTAAAAATATGCCTTCATCACCTTTTACATCCAATTTGCCTTTTCTAGATTCTTTCAAGATATAACATTTGCTGCCAAATACCTTCAAATAACTTACATTAAGTTTGTAGCCATACCATAGCTCATAAGGTGTTTGGATTGAGTCTATATTTAATTGTACTATGTTCAAAGTATGGACTATATTGTTGATAACTTCCTTCCAATATTTGAGAGCAACATTTTTTCAATCATTAGGGTTCTTGCACAATCCATGATAGATCTATTTCTTCTTTCAGCTATACCATTCTGTTGTGGTGTACTAGGAGTTGATACTTGTCTTTTGATTCCTCTTTCAATGTAGAAATTATTGAATTCATTTGAGATGAATTCATCACCTCTATCTGATCTTAAACATATCAAACTTTTTTCCAGTTTCTTTTTCTACTCTTGCTAGATACCACTTGAATTTTTGAAAGGCTTCAAATTTTTCTTCTAAGTACATTACAATCATCATTCTAGAATAATCATCAATAAAAAAAATGAAAATTTTTCTCCACTATAGATTTCTATTCCAATAGGTCCATATAAATCCATATTTCTGACTGATAGTTTTTGCTTTTGAAACTAGTTTTTCCCATCTTACCAATTTGGCAATTCTTGCATAGACCCATATTAGGTTTCTTCAAACTAGGAAGACCTCTTCCTCTTTTATGTTTTCTTATCTTAACCAAATTATCAAAGTTTACATGACATAACATTTTGTGCCATAACTAGCTTTCCTCTACTTGAGCAATGAAACATGAACTTTCACTAAGATCAAGATAAAATAAATTACCTTTTGTTTGTTTGCTAGATACAACCAGATTTCTCTTTCCATCTAATAGTTTGGCCTTTCCCTTCATGAGTTCTACCTTGAATCCAATGTTGTTCAATTGACCCACACTTAGTAGATTATGCTTTAGTCCTTCAACCCAATAAGCATTGTTACATATAAGTTCTTTGGTCAACAGGATACATCCTTTTCCTTTTATGCTACAAGATTCATTATTTCCAAATCTTACACTACCTCCATCATAAGGTTCCATATTCTCAAAAAAAATTTTATCTCCAGTCATATGATGTGAGTAGCCACTTTCAATAATCCATGTATCATTTTTGCTAACATGAGAGATAAGTGCTATTTTATTTCCTTCATCATTAGATTCATCTTTCACAGCAATATATACCATTTCATCTTAACTATTATCATAATCTTTAGCCATAATACAAGATTTCTTACCTTTGTCCTTATGGTTCTTGTAGTTTTTGAAATCCTTTTGCCTTTTTTCTTATTACTTTCCTTTTCATCTTTGTTTTCTCTCTTTGGACACCTAGCAACAATGTGACCAACTTCTTCACAAGAAAAGTAGATCAGAGAAATTTTTCCTTTATATTTTTCTCTGCCTTTGAAATATTTTATTACATGTAGGGCTTCAACAACTTCAAGATCACTATCTGGAATTTCTTTTGATGTTTCATCTTCTTCACTTCCTGATTGACTGGACTTTGATTTCTTACCCTTTTCTTTGAGTGAGAGCTTAGCTTTAAGTGTAGATTTAATATTCCTAGAAGCAAGAACATAGTTATCAAAGCTGTCTAATTCAAAAGTTGTCAATCTTCCAACTAGACCATCCAAACCTAGCTTGCTATTTGGATCAAATCTCTTTTCTTGAATAGAAAATACTCTAATTACATAAATAGGAAGAAGAGTTTTGAGCACTTTACTTACAATAGTTTCCTCTTTAATTTCTCCTCTAGATGCTTTGATTGCACTTACATTGGCCTTAATCCTTTCTACATATTTTGCAATGTTTTCATCTTTCCTCATTCTCTTTTGATCAAATTGTCCTCTGAGGCTTTCTTCTTTGGCTCTTTTTACATTGTCATCTCCTCCATAGATATCTTTCAGTTTATTCCACATTTCAAAACAAGTTTGGTAGTCTTTTACCTCATCGAATTCAACATAACTAAGAGTAGATGCTCGACATCCATTATCAATACTTGACATCTTCATGCACTTAGTAGACATAGAGGCTCAGGTCACACTGATCACTTTCAAGTAGTCTTGAACCTAGTCTATATTGGTGACTCAAAAAAAACTGTGAAACCATATTCATATTACATAGCTCGGTCAATACTGACTCAAAAATGATTTCCTTTATTAACCAATAGAATCTCGATTAATATTGCAAACACAAAAAAAATCCTTTGGCAACTAGGTTAGCTCAATTAGCATTGATTCCATCCAATTAACCTTCATTAATTGAGTGAGATTAGTTAACACTCATCTTCAATAGATTTTCCTTGATGCCAAAGTGAACTTGCTAGACACTACCTTATGAACTTGGCAGAAATAGGAATGCTCGGTAGACACAGAAAATGGTCATCACTCCTTGAGTGAGCTTGGCATACACTGACTAAAACTTATATGAAATTTGTATAACATCAAAGAGAACACACAATTAATCAATTGTATCCAAAAAATCCATGTTTCTATAAAAGGGGACCGTAAATTGTATAAAAAGGAAATAGATTTAGATTTGAGAAATAAAGAGGAAATATAAGATATAATACTATATATAGTGGCATACAAATATTTTTATTATTAGTTTAGTTTTCTATAGTTTTCAATCCAATTAGTTGATTGATATTTAAAATCTTATATGAGAAGTTATTTGTACTAGATTGATTTAGATACAAAGTATATTTTAAATCATTTGAAAAAATCAACTTATGACTTATGGTGGCATAAGTAGTATAATCTTGTGTGAAGAACTAGATGCTTGATAGATATAAACAAGTTACAGATTTAAAAATCATCTTGTAGAGTGCAACATTAAGATATTAAAAGGAAATGAATTTGTTACCCAAGAGAAGAGGAGGCACTAGTCTTTATAAATATTTAAACTTATTAGATAAAAGAAGTAGAAGAATTGAAAATAAATATAGAAGTAAAAGTATATACAAGTAAGAAATATTAGGAGAAAGATTAAGAGTAGCAAGAAATCTTGTAGATAAATTGATATCATAAGATTGTTATATTATGTGATAGAGATAAAAAATAGATTACAAGGAGTGTAGGCATACTTAATCATTATATAGGTAAACTATCATTCATCTAGAATAGCCAAAAGTGTAGGGGAGTTTGAACATTTCAAGAAGTCTCATTCATTGGTCAAGTGATTTATATGACCTAATCATAAATATTGACAAAGTATTAGGGTATTACAACCTATTTATTTGGGAACAAACACACCCCTTATTAATTAATTTGGTATAAAACATAGGCCACCCATCTCACCAAATTTTAGGCCCAACAACATGATCAATTGCTACACACAATCAATTTCCTACATAGAGACTAATCTTAGAGTAACACCACCATACCCATAGTTCAAAATTAATTGAAAGATTTAGATTTGGATTCTTTATCATTTCCATTATGATGGTTGAAGGCTAGCCAAAACTAATTATAAAATTAGTTCCCTTGATGCATTGCCTTTATTAACACATCTATAGGATTTTCTGTAGTGTATATCTTTTTTAGCTTTATCTATCCATTTTCTAAAATTGATTATATGAAACAAAACTTGAGTTGTATATGTTTAGTCTATAATGAATGGTTAAGTTATTTGAAATATGAATGACACAACAACTATTATATACAACCTTAAATTCTCCTACTTTCCCAATCCATCTATAAATCTTCTATAACTAAATCATCTATTTTCTAGCCTCTATAATAGATAACCATTTTGGCTATTTTGTTGAAAAGCGACAACCTTTTCATATTTGATATATTATTAATTCTGGTTTTATTTATAATAAAACACATATCTTGTATTTCTTCTCCTTCTTTGTAACTTACCAAATCTAACTCAATATATTCCTATAGCACATTGTTGGAACCTCCAAAACATAATGCTTGAGTAGTAATACCTCTCAAACACTGAAGAGTTCACTTTACTATATTTAATTTCTCTTTCCCAAGATTATTCATATACCTTATCCAAACTCGTATTACATATACAATATCTAGTGTTTTACACACCATAACATACATAAACATACTAATTATTGAAAAGTATGGAACTTTTGGACATGTTCTCAATCTTCTACTGTGTATTGGGAAACATCAGTTGATGATCTTAAGGGGCTTTCTAATGAATGGTTCATAAGGAAAAACACTTGGTGAGTATTTTGCAAATGGGGTTGCAAGAAGAGTGGGTTTATGTTAACATGAATGTTGATGATATTCCTATGAAAATATTAGCATTTGGGAGAGTATTTTTGTGATCATATGTTGCATTCATGGCAATAATTATCATTGATGGAAACATATTGAAGATTAACAGATTAACATAAAGATATCATGGTCGTACAATTTGAGTGTTGAAGCTAAGGTCAAGTGTAGTTGAGGACATATTCTACATAATATCTTGATGCTATGGTTAGAGTGCATGTAGAAAGTTGAAGAGTGGTAATAATTATTACAGATTTACAAAAGATTGTATATAGGTAGAGTTCCTAAGAAGTGGTTTTTGGTAATTGGGTTATATCTCCTAATAGGGATAAAATATGGTTATGTGTAGTTGCATAGTGATAGAAGACAACATGATGATGATGTTAGTAAGCACGTGAAGTTTGAGGTCACACATGTGAATATTTGTGAAGACTATGAGTTGACAGTGTTATGTAATTATGACAAAATGTAATGTAGTGCATATTATTTTATCTTAATGAGGTCCTATTGTAATTATAATTTGGGAAAGCCTCAAGGCTAACTCAATGAATTAATTTGAGGACTCAGTATAAAGGAAAGTTATTTTCCTTGTGATTTATGAAGGTGAAAAAGTTGTGTTGAATTAAGAAAGTGAATTGTAAGTATGAATTATATGTGAGTAAGCGATATAAGGGATTATTGTGATGTGAATTTGTAGATTTGGTATAGAGATTTGAGAATTATTTGGTGCAGCAGAGGCATAGTGAATGAGCACAATGATTATATTTGGTAGAGGGTGCTAGTGGATAATTGATCATTTGCTATTATTTTGAAAGGAATAATATAGAGGCCAATTGGATAGTGAGTTTGGTGGACTTTCCTATTAGGATTAACCATAGACAAAAATAATTATTACATGCAAATATAACCAATATAAAAAACTTATAAATTGCACAAAAGAGAACACAAGATACCAATATTTAACATGGTTCACCTAGTCCCTAGGCTATGTCCACCAAGCAGCAAGTCCAATATTATTACTATCTAGTGATTATAACCTTATTAAAATATGAAATCCCTTATAACTCAACACCATAATAAGAAGCAATTATTGCATTGCACCTTATGAAATCCCTAACCTTAAGCCTTTTCTATACAAGATTTTTGGTACTTTAGGGTTATGATTAATTACAACATGTCAACCCAAAATTACCCCAAAGAATAATTAAAAGTGTATAGTACATTCCTAATCTATCACCATATATCAGCAATGTCCCACCTGGGGACTAATCAAGATCCACACTAAACAAAAACCTCCCACTTGGAGACTAATCCTATAGCAATAGTGCTACCACATGAGACTACCACTGGATCAAAGCACCTTGGACTCAGTTGTTCTTTTATCTTGTTCAGTTGAGAAGACCAACCAAAGCTAAAGAGGAGTTTAGCCTCTCCCTTGTCACTACCTTTGTAAACATATCTATTGGATTGTCATTTGTATGTATCTTGTCTAGCTTTAATTGTCCATCATCCAAAATTGATCAAATAAAATGGTACTGCAACTAGATATTTTTTTCCTTTGTATGTAGAGTAGAATTCTTTGCAAGATGAACAACACCCTGGCTATCTATAAACAAATAATTATCCCTCTATGGGTGTCCCAATTCTTCCAAAAAAAATAAAGCCATATCATCTCCTTGATTTCCTCTGTAGTAGCAACATACTATGCCTTTGTAGTGGATAAAGCATTCACCTTCTATAATCGAGAAACCTAGCTAACTACTGCCCCATCAACAATAAATACATAACTTGTAGTACTTTGCCTAGTATCAATATCCCCTTCCAAATCTAAGTCAACATAGCCCTATAAGTCATTATTAGAGCCCCCAAAGTATAAACACTTATTGGATGTTCCTCTCAAATATTTGAGAATCCATTTGACTACATTCCAATGCTCAATTCCTGGATGACTCATATAGCTAATAATGACTCCCACTACATATGCAATATCTAGCCTTGTACATACTATAGCATACATCAAGCTTCCTATATCTAGTTATGTGTAGTTGTATAGAGATAGAAGACAACTTGACGATGATGTCAGTGAGCACATGAAGTTTGAGGTCAAACATGTGAATATTTGTGAAGACTATAAGTTGACAGTGTTACGTAACTATGCAAAAATGTAATGTAGTGCATATTATTTTATCTTAATGAGGTCCTATTGTAATTATAATTTGGGAAAGCCTCAAGGCTGACTTAATGAATTAATTTGAGGACTCCGTATATAGGAAAGTTATTTTCCTTGTGATTTATGAAGATGAAAAAATTGTTTTGAAGTAAGAAAGTGAATTGTAAGTATGAATTATATGTGAGTAAGTTATATAAGGGATTATTGTGATACGATTTTGTAGATCTGGTATTGAGATCTGAGAATTATTTGGTGTAGCAGAGGCATAGTGAATGAGCGCAATGATTATATTTGGTAGAGTGCTAGTGGACAATTGATCATTTGCTATTATTCTAAAAGGAATAATATAGAGGCCAATTGGACAGTGAGTTTGGTGGTCTTTCTTGTTAGGATTAACCATAGATAGAAATAACAATTAGATGCAAATATAACCAATATTAGAAAATAATAAATTGCATAGAAGAGAACACAAGATACCAACATTTAATGTGGTTTGCCCAATCCTTGGGATATGTCCACCAAGAAACAAGTCCAATATTATTACTATTTAGTGATTAACTTGATTACAATCTCTAATCCCTTACAACTCAATACGACTGTAACAAGAAATTATTGCATCACACCTTATGAAATCTCTAACTCTAAGCCTTTTTTATGCAAGAATTTTGCCACTTTAGGGTTATAATTAATTACAACATGTCATCCCAAAATGACCCCAAAGAATTATGAAAAGTGTATAATACATTCCCAATCGATCACCACATATCTACAATCTCCCACTTGGGGAATGATTAGGTTCCACACTAATCAACAACATCCCACTTGAAGATTGATCCTGTATTAATAGTGTTATCACATGGGACTCCCAATGGATCAAAGCACCCTAGACTCAGTTGTTATTTTATCTTGTTCAGTCGAGAAGACCAACTGAAGCTAAAGAAGAGTTCAAATTCTCCCTTGTCACTACCTTTGTAAACATATCTATTGGATTGTCATATGTATGCATCTTGTTTAGCTTTAATTTTCCATCATCCAAAAATGATTGAATGAAATGGTACTTCAACTAGATATGTCTTTTCTTTGAATACAAAGTAGAATTCTTTACAAGATGAATGACACTCTGGCTATTTAGAAACAAATAATTATCCTTTTATGGGTGTCCCAATTCTTCCAAGAAGAACTAAATCCATATAATCTCCTTGGTTGCCTATGTAGATACAACATACTATGCCTCTATAGTGGATAAAGCATTCACCTACTATAATCAAGAAACCTAGCTCATTGTTGTCCCACCAATAGTAAATACATAGCTTGTAGTACTCTACCTAGTATCAATATCCCCTTCCAAATTCGAGTCAAAACAGCCTTGTAAGTCATTAATAGAGCCCCCAAAGTGTAAACACTTATTGGATGTTCCTCTCAAATATCTAAGAATCTATTTTTCTACATTTCAATGCTCAATTCCTGGTTGACTTATATATTTACTAATGAATCCCACTACATGTGCAATATTTGGCCTTGTACATACCATAGCATACATCAAGCTTCCTATAGCTGAAGCATAAGGTACCTTGGACATCTTATCCTCCTCTTCTTATGTCTTTGTACACATCTCCTTAGTCAACTTCAAATGACCAGGTAAAGGTGTGCTAACATCTTTAGCATTCTCTATAGAGATACATCACAACATCTTCTCAATATAATTAGCTTGAGATAATGTCAATTTTCTATTCTTCCTATCTCTATAAATTTTTATACTAAGGATTTTTTTTTCCTACCCACAAATCCTTCATAGAAAATGAATGTGCTAACTATTCTTTTAACCCCTTAATATGATCCATGTTAGACCCAGCTACAAGCATATCATCAACATGTAAACATAAATCAATGTTGTTATCATCATCCCACCTCTTAAAACAAACACAATGATCTGAATGACACCTACTATATACATGTACATACATAAAACTGTCAAATTTTAGATATCATTATTGAGGTGCTAGCTTCAAGCCATATAAATTTTTTTCAATCTTCACACTAAGTTTTCCTTACCTTTGACCTCAAATCCCTATGGCTATGCCATATATATCTCTTCATCCAAATCACCATGAAGAAATGTTGTTTTAACATCAAGATGATCCAAATGCAAATCTTTAGTAGCCGCAATACTTAAAATAATGTGAATAGAAGTCATTTTAAAAATAAGAGAGAATATCTCATCAAAATCAATGCCCTTTTTCTATGAAAATCCTTTTACCACTAACCTGGCTTTAAATATTTTCTTACCTCCATCCTCTTCTTTCAACCTGTAAACCCATTTATTCTATAAAGCCCTTTTACCTATAAGCAACTTGCATAAATCTCATGTCTTTTTTTTGAGCAAAGAGTCCATCTCTTCTTTCATTGAAAACTCCCACTAAATCTTTGCATCCACTTGCATAGCTTCATCATAAAATTTAGGTTCACCAACATCAATTAGTAAAATAGAGTACAGAGGGAGAAAGCCTTTATGGAGATCTACTTAGCCTTGTTGACCGTCTAACATTCAATGGGTTGTGTGGTATTTGTTGTTGTGGTTGTTGTAGATCATGAGGAATTACTAGAACATCATCTTTTGGAGTATCATCCAGCACTTCATAATCATTTTATTTCTTCTCATGTTGTTGTAACATATCTTTGTACAACACTTTCTCATTGGATATGACATCCTTGCTTCTTATAATTTTGCAATTTTCAAAATCCCAAAGCCTATAAAAAATTCATCAATGCCATATCCAAAAAATATACATTTCTTTGACTTAGCTTCCAGCTTGGTTCTATTTTCATAATCTATATGTGAAAATGTTTCACAACTGAAAGTTTTTGAGAAAAGAATAACTCACCTTCTTACCAATCCATGCTTTCTCTAGAATGCCACAACCTAAAGGAGTAGAGGGACCTCTATCAGTCAAATGTATAGAAATTTTGATAGCCTACATCCACATGTTTAAGGTAAACCCAACATGCAACCTCATGCTCCTTGCACACTCCATTATTGTGCTCTTCATGCATTTAGCCACTCCATTTTCTTATGGAGTCCTTGGAATAGTTTTATGTCTATGAATACCAGTAGTGGAGAAATAATCTTCAAACTCATAACTGCAATACTCACCACCATTATAAGATCTAAGGCATTTTAATCTCTTACCAGTCTTATTTTCAACCAAGAATTTTCATTTCTTAAAAGTTTGAAATACATCATATTTCTGTCTAAGGAAATAAACCCATACTTTTCTAGTTGAGTCATAAATAAATGTAACATAATAATGAAAAGCCACCAATTAAAGATACCTAACCTAGTCCCCATATATCTGTATGCACAAACTCTAATTTCTCATTTTTATTTTCCTTTCTACTCTTCAGAAAACTCACTCTATTTGTTTTTCATAAAAAAAACTTTTATAGAAATCCATATTAACACATTTTAGACCTGGTAAAACATCTTTGAATGAAGTAATTTAGTGCCTTTCTCACTCATGTGCCCAATTTTGTTGTGTCATAGTATTGTATTTGAATCTACAACAATTGTTTGTTCTCCCTACTCAACTACAACAACTATTCTTGAACATTCATTTTTTTTAAAAATAATTAAAGTACAAGAAACACTATCAACTATAAAAAGATATAAGGTGCCCACTTTCATGACTATTGCTATGACAAGAGAGCCTTTTGAAACCTTACAATTTTTATCATTAAAAGTAACTATGCAACCCTCATCACTAAGTTTCCCTACTAAAATTAAATTCCTACTTAGCCTTGGAATATGTCCTACCTCATATAGTAGCCAATGATTCCCATTCTATAATGTAATCTTAACTTTTATCTTTCTAGCTATTTGACAAGGTTCATTATCTCTAAAATAAACAAGCCTAAAGTCCCCTTAAACATAATCAATAAAATAACCTCTATGGGGTGTGGCATAAAAAGAAGCCCTAGAATCTAAAACCCAAGAATCATTAACACTTTCTAAAGAAAGAAGCAAAGCATCCTCTTCGGATTTGTTGCTTACCACATTTTCCTCCTTGTTCACTTTTGGTTTATCCCCATCATTGTTCTTTTGAGTCCAATAATAGTCTTTCTTCATATGCCCTAGCTTCCTATAGTACCAACAATCTCTCGGTCCTCTAGATTGAGACCTTTTTCCCTTTGACTTTGCTCTTGATTTCCCATGATTTCTAGAATTTTTTCCACTCTTAATCATATTTCCTCTTCTATATGCATTGAAGGAATTTCCTAATGTAGATCCACCTAATTCTTTCCTACAAGTTTTCTCACTCAGAATAACACCAATCACATCATCAAATTTTAGGGTATTAGATCTAGAAACATATTTACTCATAGCCATTACCAAGCCATTCTAGCTTTCTGGCAAAGAACACAAAATCAAGAGAGCCCTAATTTCTTCATCAAAATTAACATTCATAGAAGATAACTAACTAGTAATAGTATTAAACTCATTTAAATGATCTGCAATAGATCCACCTTCTATCATCTTCATATTAAATAAATGCTTCATGAGAAATACTTTATTTAAAACGGAGGCTTTTTATACAACTTCGCTATGGTTTTTATCAACTCTTCCATCATATTATTTTTTTTAATGGGAAATGTCACCGATGGTGCTAGGTATAATTGAATACTTCCAAGTGCCTTTCTATCTAAAATCTCTTAGTCCTCTTTTGTCATAGTTCCCTATTTCTTTGTATTTTCCTTCCAATGGCTTCTATAAATCCTTTTGATAAAGATAGTCCTCTATTTGTATTTTCCATAATTGAAAGTTCTTCCCATTAAACTTTTCAACCTTTAGGTTACCCTTGTTTTCCATCACTCCTACTCAACCATGAGACTTTCTTGCAGAGGATAACTACGAAAAAAAAAAAAAAAAACTAGGCTCTAATATCACTTGTTAGGATTAACCATGGATAGAAATAACAATTACATGTAAATATAACCAGTATTAAAAAATAATAAATTGGACAAAAGAGAACACAAGAGACCAAGATTACAATCTGTAATCCCTTATAGCTCAATACTACTACAAGAAGCAATTATCACATCACACCCTACAAAATCCCTAACCCTAATCATTTTTATACAAGATTTTTTCACTTTAGGGTTATAATTAATTACAACATGTTGGCCCAAAAGTGTATAATACATTCCTGATCAGTCACCACATATCAACATTTCCTCCAATGTTGTTTGGGCAGTGGGTCCATCTGCCTTCCACAACTCCTAACAAGGTTAGAATCTCGTCATAGGGATTCAAAGTATCCTAACAAGGATTGATATGTATTGGCTCCTAACAAAGTCCATGATCTTACAAGGAATTTATATATTAGTACATCATTTTGTGGGTACCATGGTTAAAAAATATGGTTTTATTGTGTATGGTTATCTTCTTATGGTTATTGCACTTGCTGATTACATGTTTAAGATTTAATAAGGATAAGAAATTTTGTTTTGATTGCATAACTAATTCAACCCCCCCAGTTATCTTGGTGGACTTTACTTCCTAACAATTAGTATCAAATCATTAGGTCCTTGAAGTAAAATCTTAACAACTTAAGAAGATATATGTCGAGTCATTTTAGAAAGGATAGTCTGAAGTTTGATGAAACAAACTACGATAGTTGGAAGAAGAAGATTAAGGTACATTTTCTATGCATGGGTCTAGGTTATTGGTTAATTGCTAAGAATTTGAAATAAGTAACTGAAGAAGATAAACTTGAAGGATTTTTTGAAGCACAAAGAGATCTATTCATGTGTAATATTCTTACGAGGGAAGCAATTTTGACAACCCTTCCTAAAAATGAGTACAATAAGGTAAAATATTTGGTTTTGGCAAATGAAATTTGGAAAGCTTTGGAATCTAATTGTGAAGGTGATAAGCATGCTAAGAATTTTAGATTACAGAATTGGATATTTTTGTTTCAAGAAGATTAAATGATGGAAGATGAATATGTAAGAAACTATTTTGATAGGATATCATAATCTTTTTCTAGAATTAAGGCATGTGATGGGAAGAATGATGAAGATGAAATCATGTGGAAGATCTTGAAAACCTTGACACTTGCATATAAGAAGATAGCATAGATACTTGAATGAGTTATATCATGCTTAGAAAATTTCACAACAGAGACTCTTATGGGAATATTGGAAATATTAGAGATAAGTTTGAGACAAAGGATATTTTCCTAGAATTCATACTGCAATCAATGCATTGTGTATTTGATCTACCTTGTGTAGGAGTGTGAGTATTAGTGAAGATTATGTTAGCAATAGTAGAGGAAGTACTAAAGAAGATTGAAAGATTGCAAAAGGTATTTCTCAACTTGTGAGAAGAGAACCTCAAGGTAAGAAAATCTTAAATGTTGGACTTGTAATGAATTTGGTCATTATGCTTCTAAATGTCCTAAAAGAGTAAAGAAGTACAAAACAAATTTCAAGTAGAGGATATCTAGAGAATAAATTTAAGCAAATGATGAAAATCTAGAAGCTAGTGTGGAAAGATTCTTGAGTGAAAGTGATAATGATACTGATGAATTAGGATTTGTTGTAATTAAGGAAGAGATTCCTAAAAAGGGGAGTTAGAGAAGAAAAGGCATTAGTGTGACAAGTTGAAAAGAAAAAATCTGATTGGATCATAGATAGTGGTTGTCCACATTATATGACTAGTGACATGAACAAATTTTTTGAGATCAACAGTTGTGATGGTGGAATTGTTAGAGTTGGGAACAATGTGACTTGTCATATTAAGGGAATATGACATATTACACTTGATGTTAAAACTAATATTGATGATGTTTATTTTTTTGATGGACTAGAACATAATCTTTTAAGTGTTGGACAGTTGGTTGACAAGGGATATCAATTAGAGTTCATAGAGAAGACATGTATTCTCAAGGATAAGAATGGTAAGATGATTGGTACTAGAACAACATCAATAGGTGATGTTTTTCAGCTAAATCGTATAGAGATGACATGCTTGGTTACTAAAGTTGATAACAATTGATTTTGGCATAAAAGGTTTTGTCATATAAATTTTGATAATATTATGAAAGTGAATAGTACACTTATTGTTAGGGATTTTCCTAAAATAGTGAAGCCTACTAACATGGTATGCAAGGAATATGTTATGGATAAGTAGGAAAAGAGTTCATGACATTAGAAAAGTTAGAGATAGTGCACACAAATTTGAGAGGTCCTACAAAAACAAGAGCATTCTATAGTAAAATATAATTTATGATTCTTATTTATGATTTTACTAGGATATTGGGGGTAGCATTTCTTAGAGAGAAATATGAAGAATTTGAGAAGTTTAAGGTGTTTAAGAAAAGAGTTGGAAATGAATCTAGGTTAAAGATAAAGTGTTTAAGATCTGATAGATGTGGAGAGTTTACTTTGAATAAATTTAACAATTATTGTGAAGTAAATGACATTAAAATGCAACTTTCAACACCTAAGACACCTAAGAAGAATGGAGTAGAAGAGAGGAGAAATAGATCAGTGATAGAAGCAACTAGAGCTATGATATTTGAGAATGATGTCTCAAATACATCTTGGAGAAAATTAGTTAACACAATAATATATACAATGAAAAGAGTATAGATCAAACAAGGTGCTGGTAAGGGTCCTTATGAACTTTGGTTTGGACATGCATCACCAATTAATTATATCAAATTTTTTGGAAGTGTTATGTTAAGAGAGAAGATGATATTGGTAAGTTTTATGCAAGAAGTAGTGAAGTTATGTTTCTTGGTTATTCATTGAAGAGTGAAGCATACATATGTTTTAATCCAAGAACTAAAACTATTATTGAGAGCAAAAATGTTAAATTTGATAAGAAGTTTGGAATTCAAGAAATAATACTTGATTATGATTCTAATGAAGAAGCTAACTCAAACGCTAACCAAGAGAATGTTGAGTTGTTTTATGAAACTGACACATATTTCTACAATGATATATAGATTGCATGGAACAAAGAGAAGAACCAAGGAGTGAACCTAGAGTTGAAGAGTTGAAGTAGTGAAAACTCACAAGAAATTGATAAAGAACCATCATGTTGATTAGATTATTGGTAGAAAGGATAAGGGTATGATGATAATAAACAAGGTACAAAGAGATGAACTATGTTTGATTTCTAAAGTAGAGCCTTAAAGTATAAGTGAAGCTAGTAAAGATAACTTTTGGATTCAAGCTATAAGAGAGGAGTTAGATCAGATTAAAAATAATGACACATGGGAATTGGTTCCTATACCTAAGAACAAGAACATTATAGGAACTAAGTGTTATAATGATTTAAAATAACTTAGAGGGGGGGGGTGTGTGAATTAGTTATTCTTAGGTCTAGGCGTACTAATTCAAATTTTACTCACTTCAAATAGATTACTCAATCTCATAAAGTGTTATAATGATTTAGAATAAATTTGAAGGGGGGGGGTGTGGGGGGGTTGGTGAAAAGTTATTCTTAGGTCCAGATGTACTAATTCAACTTTTACTCACTTCAAATAGATTAATCAATCTATCTCATCAGCAATTTAACTTTTCATATAGTTTCTTAGCTCTCTATTTCCTATATGTGAATACTATCAATAATATAAACTACTATAAAAATATAGCATGCATATACCAATAACATCCACACATGAAAATAACACTTTAACACTAGGATTTAACATGGAAATCTAATTTGGGAAAAACCACCAAGTAACATGCTACCAATTTTTCACTCTTTTGAAGTGATCTCGGTTAAGAGGCAACCCTATTTAAGGTTATACAACACACTATTAAATGTGACCTTGTTAAATAATTTAATCACCTTGTTAAAGTGGCATTTTCAGAAGACTTTAAATCATTCCATTACAATGTCACCTTGATTAAAGAATTTACAAAATGACTGTCAATTCAACCTTGATTAAGGGATTTTGATTGATAAAATGGTTAGAATGTAACAATAGGTTTGATCTATAAAGTACAGCTTGCTTTGCAAATTTAGATGTCCATTCACTCATCTGGTGACTCATTGACTAGCCTCTATTCATATCTCCATAACTGATCTACTTGACATTTCCTCAATCAATCATGCTTCACCAAACTCTTCGCACTTATACCTTTTTATTATTTTCTTCATATATTCTTCTTAAGATCACCAATCAACAACAAACCAACCTTAGAAAATATCTCTTTTGCCTCCTTGAATAGGTAATTTTGATATTTTTCTTCTTAAAAACCACCACTGATCTTAGTGTTAGGTCAAATTTATTGAATCCTTCCATATTTTTGTTCTCCTTCTTTTAGAAAATCTTAATCAAACCATTTCCTTTGATTGCTTAGAAAACTCTCCTCATGCATTTAATACACCAACTCATCAATCCTTATCTTATATACACTTTGACTAATTCACAATTCTAACTATCTTGGCCTTAGATTTAATTCTTTCTCAAACTATAACTCTTTTTGTCACTCCGCAATTATTGTGTTCTTCTTCTTAGCTATAATTATGTAGCTCAGTATACACTCTACTATCTTGCTTGACATCAATAGGATTTCTTGGTCATTACTATGTTCAATCACTACTAACACTTCATATATTTTCTTGACAATAATTAAAACTCAACTTGAACTATTTTGTTTATCTTGTACATAAGTTCCTTAATCTTTTGTTGTAGTTCCTTCTTTGATTGAAAAATGTTGATACTCAGTCAAGCTTATCCTTTTTACTTGTTCCAACTCTAAGCTTCATCCAATTGTCTTCCTATTTTCATGTATTGATTGAACAATGTATTATTTTGTCAAGTACTAACTTATCAAGTACCTATTTTATTTTCATGATATTTAGCTTCTCATCACTTATCAACACCACTAGCTCACCTTGCTATCTCTTCTTTTCAAATCCTCTTCATCAATCAAATGATATGACACTCTGCATTATTAGTAAATGTCTCTTTAGTAAGTTTGACATTTTTTCTTACCAATAGGTTTGACATTAATGAAAACATAATAATTTCTCCAATTGTAGTTTCCAATAATCTCCCTCTTTGGCATTGATGGCAATACTGCACTAGTTACCATGCAATCCAAATTCTTCAATACTTGTAGTGTAAGCTCCCTCTGTGCTTGTGTTCTCTCATTCTTACATTGATTATAATTCTCATCTAATGCACTCTTAGGATGCTCCTCTATATCATTTCAGTATAATACCTCACACAATTGACAATAACTCCTTCCTTAGTAACTTGACCATTCTTTGCCTCTTTATTAGATAGGAATGGTAACAGTCATACATCTCTCTCTTTCTATATATACTTGTATGGTAACTTGATAATCTTCTCTCTCTTTGAAAACAATTCCAAAGACATTAACCATTCACATACATCATCATCACTATTCTAACTAATATAGAAATGTCACCTCAACATTAGCTCTTTGCAACTACATCTAATCATAGTTGAATTTCATTCTTTTCACACCTTTAGGAAGTTCCTACATTGTGACCTCCTACATCAATGTTTATGATATTCTAATTTGAAAAATTTGATTTAATGGAGTATCTTTTTTCAATTTATTTAGGTAGGGGAATGATCCCTAACTTAACTCTTATATACTCAAAGGAATCCTTATGTAGTGCCTTGGTGAATATGTTAACTAACTAATCTTTTGTATTCACATATTCCAATCTCACTTCTTTGTCTTGTACCAACTCTCTCAACTAATGATACTTGATCTCAATATGCTTATTCTTTGTATGTATCACAAGGTTCTTTGATATGTTTATAGCTCTTGTGTTGTCATAGTTTATCACAATAGGTTTAGTGATCTCTTCCTTCATTCCTTTCAACATTTTCTTGATTCATACAATATTTGAACAATTCACTGGTACAACAACATATTTTAGCCTCTTTTGTAGATTGTAAAATATAGTTATTCTTCTTTCTTGTCCAAGAAAATAGTCTTCTTACTAAAAAGAAAGGTCCTCCACTAGTACTTTTTCTAACATCAACATTTCCTACCTAATCAACATCAGTATAATCCTCCTACTCAAAATTTTCACTTTTCTTTTACCATAGTCTTTTTTTCTTTTTAGGTATCTTAGTATCCTTTTCACTTTAATCATATGATTTTCCTTGGGATTAGTAGAGAATATAGAATTAATTCCAACTGCTAATACAATATCAGGTCTTCTATATACAACATATTGTAGTTTTCTAATCATTGACCTATATAATGTTTGATTCACTTCAATAGAATCATCATTATTTGATAATTTATGTCCAGTCACCATAGGTGTTCCAACTGGTCATGAGTCTAACATAACAAAGGTCTTCAAAATATCTTTGATATACTTGGATTGAGTAATTAAAATACATCTATTCATTTTATACACTTGCAAACCAAAAAATAATTTAATCTCTCCAAACATTGGTATCTCACACTCCTTTTTTATTTGATTAGAAAATGACTTGCTCAATGAATCTTTTCCTCCAAAAATGATATCATAAACAAAAATTTCAGCTAGAAATATCTTATTTTTAGATATACTTTTAAGATACATATTTTTGTTATCATTAGTTGTTGCAAAACCAATTTTCACAAAATAATTGTGTAACCTTTCATAGCATTCTCTAGGGGCTTGCTTCAAACCATATAAAGCTTTGTGTAACTTACATACCATATTCCTTTTGTTTGGATCAAAAAATCCTTTAGGTTTTTCAATGTAGACTTCTTTCAATAGAATTTCAATTAGAAATTTAGATTTTAGATTCATTTCATATGCTTTGAATCCTTTGTAAGTATCATATGAAGCAAAGTTCTCACTTCGTCTAACCTTGCAACCATTGGAAATATAAATGGGAAAGTAAGTTCTCAGAGGGGGGGGTGAATCAATGCTTCAAACTTTTGACTACAAAACATTTCTCCATCATCCATCTCATAAATTAGCTAATAAATTGGAATATGTAACATGCATCACATCCATAACATAATGTAAACAAACACATAGCACAAAATATTTTTGTTGCCTAGAAATCCTCCAAGCAAAAGGTAAAATTGGGGTGGAGATGACATCCAAAAATATTCACTACTAGAGAAATAAAGTGTGGCCAATTATGGCTAAAATTTTTTGACCATAAACTATGATCTATTCTATGAGAGGTCTGCCCTTTTGAAGGCTTACAAAGAATGTTAGGTCTCACCTTGACTAAAGGATTTAAACTCACAATTAAGTAAGCACTTTGTTAGGAGATTTACAAAAGTCTTTTAGGACTACTATTAAGATATTTACCTTATATCACCTATAATAATGATTCAGTACCTAATCCTTCAATTAGCACCCTTCTACTAGATGTTAGATCTCCTCTTTGCTGATTGTATTGTGATCCTTTTGATCAAATGTATATTCTCTGACCTTTCACTACTTGTCTTCTCAACTAGTTTTGTTCTCATCAAATAGTTCTACAATACTTAACCTCTTCTCCATGTCTCCTTTTGCACAAGATACTCTCCTTAGTATCTTTATCATTGCATAACTCCCCCTTAGGCTCTTCCTCTTTAAATAGGAACCATGGAGACAATCTTAGGTAATAATCAATGAATCTCATTGATTGCTATTGTCACTTAATGCTTACCTTTTCTGATTGGTTACATGTGTTGCATAGGGATGCATGACATGAATCCATCCTTATCTCTTGATATCAAAAATTAAATATTATGTTAGCCAAAAATGGTTTTCAGAAATTTTTGTGTCATTACAAACTTGTATGTCATTGATTGGTTTAGTCGACATCAATAGGCTTCTAATGCTCAACCTCAACTATGCTCTTATTCTATTTACTTAGCTCCTAAATCACTCAGCACATACTGGATACTTGGAACCTACTAGTGTTCGGCACTAACTAGTCATGTCATTCAGCATGTATTGTCTATATAGTTATGCTTAGCATGCTCTAATCACTTGGTTTGCACTAATCACTCAGCTCACTTTGTTTGCTCTTTCTAAATAGTGGCTCTGTCATAGTGATGAACAACCAACTATGCTAGATAATGGCTAAGTGTTTTCTCACTATTTTGTAAAAACCTTAATGAAATTAACAATCTCCCCCTTTGACATGAGTGGTAAAAAAACTTTGTCATGACATATATAATATTACTTCATGCATAAGTTAGACAATATAGAATTTATGCTCAAGGTCTATACAAAATCTCAAAATCTCAAAATTTGCAAAAATGTTGTCATTACCTTGTTACTCCCCTTGAGTAAATACTTTATTTTGATTTTGTAACTCCCTTTGAGTAGATATATGCTTTGAAAAATTCTTAAAATCTTCAAAATCCTCAAAATCTTCAAAATCCCCCTTTTTGACACTTATGTCACCGAGGGTTGTACACTTAAAGTGTATTTATCCAAAAATGGCTTGTGTAATTGCATTATGATTCCTAATGTGGAATCCCAATTATCTCTAGCTACATCTAAAGATTGGATATGAATTTCTAAATTTGTTGCCATGTCAACTAGACCTTCTTGTGTAGAAAGATGGGAATCTTTCTTCATCAATGTCTCTACAAAGGCTAGTTCTTTCTACAAAACTTCCATGTGTGGGGTCAACATGCACTGAATATTTATCAAAATAGATCTTATTTTTGCATTTTATTCTTGCAACTTGGAAAGCCTACTCTATGTCAGCAATAATCTCTAAAAATGTAATTGAATGGTACCAAGAGATGTCTTCAATGAAGATCAAGTAGACTTATGATCTCCTTGCAACCTATCAATTGTTTGTTGAGTGTATTGGGTAAAGAAATCAGCATTGCATAATTTACTATACAGAGAGTAAATGTTATCCAAAATTTTCTTCACACTATCCATCTTAGTTGATAAATCAACTTGTCTTAGTTCAATAGCACTGGATATCTTATCCATGACCTTAGTGTGAAACATCTTCTTAGACCATTCCAATAACTTTACATTACTTTCTATAACTTTTTCTTTTATCCTATCAACTATATGTACAAGTAATCTTTGATCTCATGCAAAACCTATTTTTGCTTGTGCTCTCTCCTAAGCTTCTTTTGTCTTGATTTTCTTTGTAGTGCCTCTTGGAATATCTCCATTTCTTCTAGTTTGATTATTGTTGGATTGAACTATGGTAGAATTATCACTTCATCCAAACTAATATCCTCTAGTGATGTAGTTTTAGCACTCTTTGGTGGGATAGTACTCAACATTAATATATGCAATGGAGTGCTTGAGTACTTGATAATTGAAGAGTCTAGCTACTAATAGGTGACATAGTCTTTGATATCAATAGAATCAATAAAAATGTCTTTGATCTAGTGCAAACCTCTTTTTTCTTCTGCTCTCTCATGAGCTTCTCTTGTCTTGATTTTCTTTGAAGGGCCTCCTAGAATATCTCCATTTCTTCTAGTTTGATTATTGTTGGATTGAACTATGGTAGAATTATCACTTCATCCAAACTAATATCGTCCAGTGATGTAATTTGAGCACTCTTTGGTGGGCTAGTACTCAACACTGATACCTGCAATGGTGTGGGTTGAGTACTCAGTAATTGAAGAGTCTAGCTACTAAGAGGTGACATAGTCACTAGCAAGGTAAATAGTGTCTATATTGCTACTTGCTCCTCTATCTCAATAGTCATCTTATCCTCTTCTACTTGTTCATCCTCCTTATGATCTTCAATATGTTTTGGTGAGGTGGGTACTGTATATGAGAAATATGTTAGCAAGAAATACTAATCTATTAAGAGAACATAGCATTAACTAGCATAAAAATCATAACATATATGAGAGACAAAGTGAAACCCTCAAATAAGAATATGAGCCATAGAATGGCTCTCCCAATGAGGATGGTCACTTGATTTAGGGATGAGTCTATTTTCTTAGATTTGGTATGTATGCTCAAGGTTCTCAAAACTAGCTTCAATGGAGATGGATGGGTAATGACAAATTGGTAGCCTTGTGAGCTCTCAATTTGGCATTATAAGGGTATGGTTTAAAGGCTTTTTTTCTCAAACTAGCATTATAACTTTGGCTTAAAGGTTGTGATGAAATGGCTTGGGAGGGGATTCAATTTATAGGCTAAGGGCTTGAGGGATGGAGGGCTAAGATGCAAGGATGGGGAAAAGCTCATGGAGGGCTCAGATTACATGAGAGGAGAACACATGGATTGTGCTTCCTTACAGCCAATCAGCGAGTGACACATGTCACAAGGTGAGTGGATGGAGGGAAGGGAAAGGATGAGTCAACAAAGGAGGCTCAAGGGATAATATCTTCATAAAGACCCTTCTTAATGGCTTGTAAGAGCAATGAATGGGCTTGTAAGAGTCTTTATGGCCTTTGTAAGAGCATTGAAGGCTTAGTGGTTGGGATATTTTGGAGGGAGTTGAGATTGTTGACTTTGCTTGGCTTAGGAAAGTCTTAAGCTTACTTAGGGAATGTGACAAGGTTAGGGGGGGGGGGGGGGGGATTAGAGGTGATTTAGGATTAGAATAAGCTTGTTAGAGATATGCAAGTGGATATCATTCAATGAGGGTGGGTGAGTTAGTGGCTAAGCTTGGTTAGTATGGGTGGATGAGGTGGATTAGGCTAAAAAGGGGGTTTAGGATAGTTTAGGGGTTATTATATTTGAGAGCTTTATTTATCAAATAGATTTATTTAATAAATGAGGATTTTGGAATAGAAGAATAGGATTAATTGATAAATAATAGGTTATTTGATTTATCAATTAGGACTATAGATGATTAATTAAATTAATCAGCTAGGGGATGGCAAAGCATTAATTAAATAGGAATTTAATTAATGATGCCTTTAGAGATAACTAAATAGGATTACCAAAGTGGTGTAATCAAATTTAGGTGTCTACAGGTACATGATTATCTTCCTTACTTTTATTCTCTTTACTTCCTTCCTTATCAATTACCACAATTGTTGGTATACCTAAGCATTGTAGATTAGGCAGTGATATAGATGGTGTACCTACCTCTTTCTCTTTCATCTTAATGAAAAATGTTGGCATTGCAGATGGTACATTAGTAAGCTCATCTTTCTTCTCCAAAACCTTATCCTATGATTGATCATGTGATTCTTTCTCCTTTACTTCTACAACAAATTGGGGCATAATAGATGTATCTTGTTGTACTTGTTTCTCAGTGGATGCAATCTCAGCCTTTTGAGATTCATCAATCCTAACCAATATAGGATTTGTGCTTAAAATAGTTGTATTGGTGGATTCTTGTTGTAATTTCTTAATATCATCATCACTGAGTGTATTTACATTCTGTGTATTATTATTAATGATGTCCTAAATAGTTTCAAAGTTATGTTGACTCTCTTTCTCTTCCTATCAAAGACTAATGTCTGGCATGTTAACATTTGTAGTCTCTTGAGTGTCATCTTTTTTTGTGTCTTCCTTCTCTTCTACTGTATCTTCCTTCTCTCCCACTTTCTTTTCTTTCTCTTCCATTGTCTTTGTGGTCAACCCATAGATTGATTTCCAAAGTAGTGTACTTTGGGTTACCACCTCTTCAACTAATTTCCTCAAAATATGAAAAACTCTATATTTAGGAGAAAATATCCCTTTTTACTTCTTTTCATCCTTTTTAATCATCTTCTTATCAAGAGAAGAAACAAATTAAGCTAAAGTAGTCTCTCTAATCTATTTTTCAGTCTGCATGTTGTATTTCCCTTTTTTCTCAACTCTCTCATATAAAATTTTAGGAATAGAGTTAGCAATCTCTGAAGGAGCAATTTTGAAAGTAGCCATCATATCATAAATAGCTTCTTCAATGTTATTCTTATCAATAATTTTTTTTGGAAATCTAGATAAATTTACATTATTCTTTACGTTCTCTCATAGATTATCTATATCAGATGAGGGATTATGGCTTACCACTTTGAATTGACTTATGTCATCTCTTCATATAATTCATCTTAAGGTTTTGATTAACTTCTTGGTTTCTTTGTAGGCTAGCTCAGCTCTTTAGTATAACTCTTCCTTTTTCCTTTATTTGATTGTGCTTATTTTTGTTATGCAGTGGAAGCCCTTCTGCTTGACCTTGTCAAAGGTGCAGCTAGCTTCTATTCTTTCTTCTTTGTTGTCTTCTTCAACTTCTGTACTTTCTTCTAGTGTGCCTTCCTATTAATTATAGTTTCCTTAGGCTCTTTCTTGACTTCCTCTTCATCATCTAAACCTTGATCCTCTCCTAGTCCTTGTGTTAACTGTAAAGCTCCCTGACCTTCTTCTTCTTCATCACCAAATTATTCTTTAAATTTCTTCATCAATTTGTTCTTCTTTCTATCAATAGTAGTAGTTTGCAAGTTGATAGTAATTCTTGCCTTAGCCTCTTCATAAATACCAAATGCCTTAACATTCTTGTCAATTTCCTCTGCCAATAGTGTAGTGATGGCTACAAATGATTCATCAACATTCACCTCATAAGATAAATGTTTCATCCATCTAACCCTTAGAATAACCACTTGAACATATGTATAGTTAGCATCTACTAAGAAACAAATATCATTATAATGTTGCTCCACTAGAGATATAGGTATCCTTGATAACTACTTCATAAACTTCTTAAAATCTTCAAAGCAACTAATCATTACTAAATCAAAATTCTCTCCTAGTTGATCAATGAATTCTCATATCTGTTATGCAAAAGATTAACTGGTCTTCCATACTACTTTTCCAAATGTAGGAAATGTGTTTTGCACATAGAAAAATATGCAAACAATAAGTGAACCAAAATTACATGAACTCTTTGCTTTCCTGATAGCTTCTAGGCTTTTTCATAATTATTGAAGCTAAAGCTTGGCTAGGTCATAGCTATGATCTCTCTTGACAATTTTATAACCTAGGTCAATGGTAATGCATGGCACACTATTGAGTGAGCTAGACTGGTAAAATTTGTGTGCAATCACATGCACTGCAAATGCAATTATAGGGTCTATGATTGTATCAATTGACATTCCCCTCCTATGTCATACTACTCCTATAGATTTCTCAATCGCTTCCTTGGCATTGCTCCTCATAGTCTTGTGTCTATCTAGGGTAGGATACCTTGTTACCCTATCAATGATTCTCTTAGTGATCTTGATAGGACTATCCTCCAATCACAACTAGTTGTCATGAATTTGGATCAAATTTTTTTTATCCACTCCATTTTGAATACCTAGGGAAAATATAGGGCACATGTTAGCCCTTTTTGTTCTACAATTTTTTTTTCTTCATTCAGTATTTCATTCTCACACAACTTTTGATATCTCTCGCTGATCTCTAGGTCTCCAACCTCTCCTAACTTACACATGTAGCATCATCTTATGTCATGTATCATTAAAAATTTTCCTAGAATAGTTGATAAAGCTCCTAATGGATCTCCCTTATATGCAATTTCAGGTATGGCTCTAAACTTATGAGGTTCCCATACACCATTGTTGATCAATTAAACATTTATAACCTCTTTACCTTCTTTCCTTTCTACTGTTGAAGAACTTTCTACCATATTCACTTGCTAGGGTTTGAATTTATGAAATAATGTAAGTCAGCAAAAGTGAAATACCTTTAGATTCGATGAAAAGTATCATGTAGCAATTGAATCTTGTTTTTTTTCATTGGAAACCCTTTCAAAATTCACCTTGGTGATCTTTGATTATTTGGTAGATGCAAATGACTCAAAAATCAACTATATAACTCTAAAAACCTTGCAATTAATGCTTAGTGCTTACACAGTTGTAAACTTGGTTGCTATAGGATTTTTCAGTATGCTCGATCAATATCGCTAAGTTAGAAACCACTACAATGATTCTTTTAGTACTCGACAATATCAAAAAAAATATCATAACAATAGATTTTCTTTTTCTTCTAATCACTTCTTTACATCTTAATTCATGCTGATAAATCTTTTCATTCCTCAAATGCTTGGAACTGATGCAAAATATATCATTTTAGGTATCAATTCCATACATACCTTTGATTGCCTATTTGGGGGTGATGTGATCACCTAATCCACTAGATAAAGTGACCTCATCTTGGATTTATGTGCTACAATATTCTTTCTTTCTTCATGTCTTTTTCATCTGCATCTTTGTCTTTTCAATATCTACCTTTTCTTTGCCTTTGTTGAATTTATTGTTTGGTGTAGGTGACTGAGTTGGGCAGTTTCTACTTACATGACCTACCTTAAGACAACTAAAGCATACAATCTCACCATCTAACCACTTTTTAAAATTATCTCTAAAGTGATTCCTTATGTAGTTTTCAACAACATGACCATATTCTCCACAATAGTGACAAATGTACCTTGTATTGTAATCCCAATTGTAAGAGGTTCCATGATGATGTACCTTTGTTTTCTTGTTTGATGTCCACTTAGGTTTAGATCTACATTCATATGCTTTGTGTCCATACTTATGAAAATTGTAACAATATCCATCAAATTTTTGAGTGTTGATGTTTTTGGTCTTGCATTCATGTTCATGGTGTCCTTGCTTCTTGCAGTTATAGCAGTGTCCCTTGTATTTTTGCTTAGGGGTTTGACTGCCAGTGTTACCTCTGTAGACATTTTTTGTATGACCTAATTTTCCACAATGATGAAAAGTGGGTTTTTTGGTATTTCCCTTATCATTCCCTTGTTCACCACTTTTAGATGATTCATCTTCCTTAGTAGTAGAATATCCCAATCCAATAGTATCACATTTATTTGTGGTGTGTTCATCAAATTTTCAAAGAACTTTATGGCTTTGCTAGGCTTATTAAACCTTTCAATAAATTCCTTTTATGATTTCAATTCAATCTATAGTAGGTCATTCTATGATTTCAAATTTGTAATCTCAATGTCTTTCCTATTCAGTTCTTGATTTAAAATCATTAGTTGATTCATTGTGTTTAGTTGCATGTTTTCAAATTTTTGCACATCTAATGTCTTGTCCTCAAGTTTTTTTGCTAGTATTCTTTTATCTTCTTCAATCATGACTTTATCCTCCTTAGCTTTCTTTTTTAGTTCAGATATGTCACACAACATAACTGATTGAATTTCTTGTTCCCTTTTTTAGATTCTTGACTTCTTCATTTAGGGAATTATTATTTTCCATTAGATCTACAATTGCTTCACCAAATTCTTTGGATTCCTTGTCTTCAAATAATTTGATCATGTCTTCTTCTTGATATTGACTATCATTTTGCTGAATGGCCAGATCCTTTCTTCTCTTTAATGATTGCTTCAATTCATCTCTTGCTTCCTTCAATTGATGTAGGGCATGTTGTATTTCAATCTTCTAGTTCTAAATAGTCTTTACCAATTTGTAGACTTCCATCTTCAAGATCTTTCCTCTTAAGCTATCAAACTTTACTTTCTAGATAACAAGGCTCTAATACTAATTGTTGTAAATATAAATGGGAAAGTAAGTTAAGAGATGGGGTATGAATCAATACTTCAAACTTTTGACCATAAAACATTTCACCATCATCCATCTCATAACTTAGCATATAAACTAAAATATGTACCATGCATTACATCCATAGCATAATGTAAATCAACACATAACACAAAAGATTTTGGTTACCTAGAAACCCTCCAAGGAGAAGGTAAAACTAGGGTGGGGATGACATCCACAAATCTTCACTACTGCAGCAACAAAGTGTGGCCAATTATGGCTACAAATTTTTGATCATAAACTATGATCTACCCTATGAGAGGTATGTCCTAGTAAAGGCTTACAAAGACTATTAGCTCTCACCTTGACTAAAGGATTTAAACTCACAATTAAGTAAGCACTCTATTAGGAGATTTACAAAATCCTATTAGGACTACTCTATTAAGAGATTTACCCTATATCACCTATCAAAATGATGTAGTACTTGATCCTTTCGTTAGCACCCTTCTATTAGATGTCAAATCTCCTCTTTCTTGATTGTATCTTGATTCTTCTAATCAGATGTATCTTATCTAATGTTTCATTGCTTGTCTTCTCAATTGATTTTGTTCTCATCAACTAGTTCTACAATACTTAACCTTCAATTAAGCATCGCCTCCATGCCTCATTTTTCACATGATACTCTCCTTAGTATCTCTATCATCACGTAACTCCCCCTTAGGGTCTACCTCTTTAAATAGGCATCATGGAGATGATGTTAGGTAATAATAAATAGCTCTAGTTGATTTCTATTGTTGCTTAATGCTTCCCTTTTTCTAATTGGTTGCATGTGTTGTATAGGGATGCATAACATGACTCCATCCTTATCTCTTGATATCAAAAAATCAAGATTATGTCAGCCAAAAAAATTTACATAACATTTTGTGCCATTAAAAACTTGTATGTTATTGACTGGTTCACTCACCATCAATAGACTTCTGATGCTTGGCCTCAATTGTGCTCTTATGTTGTTTACTTGGCTCCTAAATCACTCATCACACATTATCTGCTCAAAACCTACTAGTGCTTGACACTAACTAGTAATATCACTCGGCATGTATTATCTGGATACTTATGCTCAACATGCTCTGATCACTCGACTCACACTGATCACTTGGCTTGCTCTGTTCACTCGGCATGCACTATGCACTCGACCTAAATAGTGGCTTGATCGTAGTGATAACCAACCAACTATGCTAGATAATGACTAAATGTTTTATCACTATTTTTTCAAAACCATAATGAGATTAATAGTAATTGGGGTGAAAGTTTCACCATAGTCAATTTCTTCTTCTTGCGCATATCACTTATAAACTAGTCTTGCCTATTTCCTTGCGACTTCACTTTTCTCATTCAATTTTTTTTCTTCTAAAAACCCACTTAGTTCCAATCACATTCTTATTCTTTGGTCTTGGTAACAATGTCCAAATATTGTCTTCTAAATTTTCTAAATTTCTTCATTCATTGTTTTGATCCAGTCTTCATTCTCCAAAGCATCTTTAGCAGATTTAGGCTCAAACTCACACAATAAGAATGTATCATTTTTTAGTCTTCTTCTTGTCATGACTCTTGAATATTTATCAACAATAATTTGATCTAGTGCATTGATGTCTTCTCCCATACTTTGACAATATAGGTTCAGGTCTTCTTTCTTCTAATTGTTGTTCACTTGATTATGCATGTTGAACTTCTTCAATTATCTCTAGTTGCAACTATGCTTCCACTATTTAATGGTTGATGGTATTTACCTATGACTTGAATCCTATAGACTAATAATCAACAATCTACTGGTGTTTGGTAGAACTCTGCTACAAAACCTTGAAAGTGTCTAGCTCCTGATGCTTGGGAACCACATTTTCTAGTTCAAGTAAGGTGTTAGGTTCACCTTCATAGATGTAGATAAAATTTCTATAGTCTTCAAGTTCTTTCTTGAATTGCAAATTCATCAAATCTACATTTTCACTTTCTATAATATTGGTAGTATTAGAATTCAAATACTTATAAGCTTTTCTTTTAGTGTAATAACTAGAAATATGCCTTCATCACTTTGTTCATCAAGTTTACCTTTTCTTGCATCTTTTAATATGTAACACTTGTTTCCAAAGACTTTAAAATAATTCACATTAGGTGCATATCGATACTATAGTTCAAAAGGTGTTTTATTTGTACCTTTCTTCACTTGCACTCAGTTTAGAGTATATAGTGATGTACTTATAGCCTCTCTTTAGTATTTCTATAAAACATCCTTCTCCATCATCAATATTCTTGTGCAATCCATAATTGATCTATTCCTTCTCTTAGTTATACCATTTAGTGGTGGCATTCTTGGTGCACTCGTTTTCCTCTTGATTCTCTTTTCATTAAAGAATATGTCAAATTCATCTGAAATGAATTCACCATCTTTATTTGATCTCAACCATTTCAAACTCTTTCATGTTTCTTTCTCAACTCTATCCAAATACAACTTAAATATTTCAAATGCATCAAGTTTTCCTTTAAGAAACATCACAATCATCATTCTAGAAAAGTCATTAACAAATAGAATAATATATGTGTCACCATAATAGATTTGCACTCCAATAGGACCATATAAGTTAGTATGAACCAACTCAAAAATATCATCAGAAGAATAGTTCTTGCTCTTGAAACTAGCCTTTGTCATCTTACCCATTTGACATTGTTTGTACATCACTTTATTAGGTTTTCTTAGTCTTGGTAACCCTCTAACTCTTTTCATCTTACTAAATCTTACAAAAAATATCAAAGTTCACATGACATAGCCTCTTATGCCATAACCAAACATCTTCACATTGTGCAAATAGACAAGTATCTTTAGATAGATCTAGATAGAACAAGTTACCTCTTGTTTGTTCTCCACTTCTAACTAGTTCACTAGTAGCATCATAAATATTTTCCTTCTTGTTCTTGAAATTAACTCTATAGCTTGAGCTTATTAACTATGTCATACTCAACATGTCATATCCAATATGCATTATCACACTTGATATTTTTCATTTAGTTTAATTTTTCCTTTACCTTTCAAATAACATGGTGTATCATTACCAAACTTAATGCTACTTCCATTATAATGTTCTAGCTTCTCAAAATTACTTGTATTGCCAGTCATATGATGTGAGTAACCACTATCAATTAAATATATTGATATGTTTCTAGATTCGATTGTGTAAAGATTTTTACCATCAACATTTCGAATCACACTACATAATCCATCATCAGGATGAAAAAGAGAAAGAGATGCCAAAAAAAGAGCACTTTGTTTGGCATCTCTTTCTCTCTTTCATCTTGATGATGGATCACATAGTGTGATTCAAAACATTGATGGTAAAAATCTTTACACAATTGAATCTAGAAACATATCAATATATTTATGTAATGAATTGTGGAGATCTGATCTCTTCACTATCAATTAGTCATATGATGTGAGTAACCACTATCAATTATCTATCTATCATTCTTACTCACATGTGAAATCAATGCAATTTTCTCATCTTCATTAGAATCATCTTCCATTGCAACATAAACAACTTCTTCATCATGATCATCAAAATTACTATCATAACCATCCTCTTCAATATTGTAACAACATTTCTTACCTTTTTATTTGTAGTCTTTGTTACATCTATTACCTCTATCATCTCTCCTTCCTTTGTACTTGAAGTCTTTCCTTTCCTGTTTCTCATCTCTTTCAGGACATCTAGTAGCAGTGATTTTTTTAGTGGCAATTAGTTGGCAATTGGTGAATATGTCCCAATCGGGCTATAAAAATTGGCAAAAAAAACATCGTATACTAGTTGATCGGTTCGCCTAGATTTTATAAAATACTCATATAGTGGTCGAAATATTCACCACTATTATTATGTAATTTCAGTTTGGTAGTCGGGTTCTTCACCCTTATTTCTCTTTAATGTTTACTCTTATTCACTATGGAATTAATTGAGTGTCTCTTTCGACGATCATCATTCGCCAAATTCCCATTTTCCTATGTGAAATTTTTATTTGTCCTTGGACCCAATTTGCCATGCATCACACACAATGGGGTCCCAAATTCTCACCCTATTCGCCCACTTGATTACTTGAAATTACGTGGGCTTCACCAAATATTAGTTCTTATCATATGTAACGGTTGGCCCATTTGCCAAAATGAAAATGATTTATTTGTAGTTATCTATTTAAGATATATGACTTTCATTATTGAAACATGCTGAAAGAAGGAGCCTTCTTCATAGTATTGTGATTAGTAGAGAACTGGAATGACTATGATTACGAGTCCATAGTATTTTATTATAGCCTTAATTTGATGGAGATGTCACAATCAAATTTAAATAGGAAGAGGAGTAGGACTAATGAAGGTGGAGATGTCCAAGAGAGACCAATAAAATGCAGAAATATATATTCATACTTTGGTGAGGGTAGACACGGTAGTGTTGGTCAAAGTAAGGAAGGTACATCATCAGAGGAGCTTGTACAATCTCAACCTAAACATAAGTCCATTCAACAAATTGGGGAGCCTAATAAATTTGGTGATGGAGTTGCAAAACATGATATCTCTAATGAAGATGACCTTGAAGAAGAATATCTAGTAAATAACCAGTACCAGGACAAATCAATCAACTTCAGTGATGATGATGGTGCAATTAATAGTAACACTAAAGGGAGAGGAAAATCGAAAGAAAAAACTTATCATCACTGGGAGATGGCTAGGAGATTTAAATTTGATTGGGCAGAAAAGTATCCATTCGTTGAGCCCGTGGACAATTCAATTGTAGGTGAGCCACCAGTAGAATGCAGATGTGCAATTTGTATTCGAAAGTATAAAAAGGAAAAGCAGTTGCAGCTTAAACTAGACACCATAGAGAAACATGTTGTTAAGATTTACGAAACCTCAACTATAGATGGTAAGGAAATAAAAGTGGTAAGATATAAAAAAAGGAAGCAATGTCAACATAAAAGGAATGCTGAAGAATATTATATGTTTCAAAAATTTTAGACAAAGCCTGGTGAAGTTCAACGTTCTATTAATGCTATTTTTGCAAAAGCAAGTGAAGTAGAAGAACGTGGAAAATTTGTTCAATTAAGTAATGTTTTCTATATTTTGAGCAGAGGGTGTCCAATGACAGACTATCCAGAAATGAGTGGTTTTTTACACTTTCTTAAAGTTCCTAACTATCTTGTCAGTCATTAGTCGATAAATAGTGGATGGGAATGGCAAGTTGTATTGCGCAAGTTGAAATAGAGGATGTACAAAGAAAAATAAAAGAGTCAACCTTTATTGCATTGTCCTTAGATGAAGTTACGACAATAGATAATATGTCGTGGGTATGCATGCATGTTTATATTGTACAGAATAATATTTGCTAACCAAATCTACTATCTGTTGCTAAATTGAGAGACAATGCGACAACAAAAACTTTATTTCAGTTAGTAAAGAGCAATTTAATTGAAAATGGAGCTATGGATGAATTGACAATAGCAAAGAAGTTGGTCTATGTTGGAGTGTTGGACTTTTAAATGGTACTAAAACTACTAAGCGACAAAATGCTTAATACCAGAATGACAGTACATACACAATCTAAAGACTAGCCTATTCTTATCAACAATTGCATATGTAATATATTTGGACCCAACTTCAACAAAACCACAAATGGTTTTCTACTCTTTTGGCTCTGCACAACCAGGGTGGGTATACCCAAGGATGGTTCAAAACTGAAACGACTGTATGAGGATTATTCTTAGTTTCATTCTGATTCTCATTTCAAGATCCTCAAATATATACATAATTCTTACTAACTTGCTAAACACATCCCATAAACAGATATGGCCAAGAAGTCTTCTATAGATCTACAGACATTTTCAACAACAATGGCTAACTGAAGCTAAAAAAAATTCCATGCAGACAAGTGCTGGCCAACTTTGAAGATCTACAGGAAATAAAAGTAAAATTTTATTTAATGATGCATTTGAAAAACCATTTGTAAGATATTTCTCCTTCAGCTGAAATAACTTGATCAGTGCCTAATCCATTGGGGTTCAGAGTCTATAGAAAAATCTAAGATCTAATTTGTTGCCTTACAACAAATTTTATCAGCAATTCTTATCAGAATTTATCATTCAAAATCCTTTTCAATACTTGAGGAATCTTATCACATTCATCAAAGCTTTTATTTAATCCATTGAATTAACAACAATGATAGATGGATATACAACCTAACTAGATTGCATTCAATTGTACAAGCTTTTACTCATACAACATCAAGGTAGCTAAGTATTGAGAAGGAGACAAAATTTAGAAAGAACTAAAATGGGGACAGTTCATAGTTTGTATTCATTTCCTTTGAAAATGGTATATCTTTTACAATAAACTCAGAATAGCCTTCAGAAAGAAACACAGTTCATTCTATCTTCATGTATTTTCAAAAAATTTGATAGAAAAATACATTACAAACTTGCCTTCAAAATTTGGACCAAAAACTAGACTAAGCACAATACTTAGAAGAAAAAGAATTCGGACCCCTCTTTAGCCTTGGGATCTCACTTAAATAGTGTGAGATGCAACAAGCTTCAGGCTAAAAACAAATGACAGGTGTCCCTCTAAAAAAAAAAGGGGGCACCCACCTACAATTCTGTCAAAAAGACAAGAACAAAATAACAGAAAGGCTAATTACAACAAACATTCTTTGGTGGGTCCCTTTCTATTATGCTTCTCAGTTGTTGAGACAAGAAAATATGATCTGATCTTACAATCATTCTTCATCTTTGGAGCACATAGCCATGAGGTCTGAAAGTGATGTATCATCTTCAGTTACTTGCAAACTCATTTTAATCTGGGGATCTTCCATGTCTTCATTACTAATTACAAGCGTAACTATTACTTTCACATCTTCCTCCTCATTGTCTCCTGACATCTGTTCCATAAACTGATTTTTCCATTTATTAAAAACATCATCATCTGGCCAATCAAAACTTAGAGCTTCTCTTTGTATCTTTATTAAAGAATTTGCACTTCCTTCTAAATCATCGAATTCTTTTCTCATAGCAATATAAAACAACTGTATTTTTACTAGCTCTTCATTTGTCTTTGCCCAGAACCAGTGGCCAGTCTCACTCATGATGTTTATTATTCTTTCATTGAATAACTCATCCATCTCCCTTTTCCATTTTTCCTTTTCCTTTACTGTATCAACAAATTCTAAAGCACAAGAAAATAGGGTGAATTTTTCAGCAATATATTTGGAAAAACAGAGTGTTAATCTTCTCTGTAAAGAATCTCTTTCATCACCAAAATTCTCTAGCTTATTTAACAAATCAAAAATCTTCTCAACTTGATGATAAGGCATTTGGACTACAGATATACATATGATTGTAATATCATTATTTCTCTCCCTCCATTTTTGCGCAAGAGAAGTCAGTCTATCCTTTTCTTTATTCAACTCATCCATAAGGGTTACAATTCTTGTCAACTGATCATAAAAATTTGACCATTGTATTTTATCCCTCAAATATACCACACCCTGCTTCAATTTTTCTTCCTGTTGATTTCTAAATTCTATCTGCAACTCATGTAATTTGGTTTTTTCTGCTTCAAAGTCCTCTGCAGTATAGAATTGGGGCCTTTCAGGGGTGTCAGGTATTTCAATGATAGGGGTTGATCCAACAAATGACTGTGAAGGGTATGCAATTCTAAGTTTATTGGATTCTCCCACCTTTCTTTTCCCAAGTATCTTCTCCAATTGAGATACCCTGTTTTCCATCTCAATTCTCTTTTTTACTTCTTGATTGTAGGCATCCACCACTATTTCATACTTACTCTATAAATCATTCATTTCCTTTTCTTCTCTTTCTGCAGTGGCCAAGGAAAATTTAGAATAGTCCACATTCACGTAGGTTGCTTGTACATTTGAAGTATCAACGACCCTCCTCACAATGATACTTCCTGTTAGTCCTGAATCATCAGGTTGTAATGGAGTAGTCCTGGATCCTCTTCTTAGTGACCACATAACAAGGGTAGCTTGATCATTACTGAATGTTGTTCCCAAGAATTCCTTTTTATCTGGATCCTATAATCCTAAATTATTTGACACAGAATTAAAAATTAAGGCATCAGCAATATCCCAATTGGGCCATAATAAAATATTTGCATTTTTCACCATCTGTCTACCCTCGTCAGGGGTTAT
Organism: Cupressus sempervirens; assembly: GCA_028749045.1. NCBI lineage: Eukaryota > Viridiplantae > Streptophyta > Pinopsida > Cupressales > Cupressaceae > Cupressus > Cupressus sempervirens. Next base: position 617,624,275 of record CM053791.1, read on the forward strand.
ATTCTGGAATTCTTATATCATTTGTTCCTTTATTTGATTCTAAATGGAGGCTTCATCCATTTTTGGATGCTCTACTTTCATATTCCTACACCTTTGTTCAAAAATGTGCATGTTTGCCCTCCATGCAAACTGATGGAAAGCCCTAGATTTTACAAAATTGTTATCAGACAAAAATTGCTGACTGGCTTGTTCCAAAATAGGGTCTAATTCCCTTCCTCTGAAATTTTCTACAGTTAATTCAAAACTTGGCATAGGAGGCTCCTGGGGGTTCCCTTCATCAATTTCTGCTTGAGTAACAAAAACTCCTCCTTGCAACCCCATTTGTTCAATTTGCTCATTGGTGAGCTGCTCTTCCTCAATTCTCATTGGAGTTTGGGAAGGTGAGTAACCTTCACCATGGGATTCCTCTTCCCTTATTATTTTTCTTCTTTTGGGAGAAGGTTCAGGGGGTCTTTCTTCAAGGACAGTATTAGTAGATTCAATTACCTATTTTTCTTTGTTTACAATGGGCATTTGATCCCGAATAACAGTATATCCTATCCTCTTTCGCACAACCAGTGGACCTACTCCTATGTTAGGGGTGAAACCCAATTTCCTCATAACTTCTCTGGCTTTATCTGGAAAAGAATCAATAAAATGTTGTTTCTTTTCATTCATTACCTCCATTATTTCTGAGAATGTACTCATGAGCTTATTTATCCTATCTGCATTAGTTGCAGCATTACTAAGAGGACTGTAATCTTTGTCAAAACAATTAATAAACTCCAAAACTTTTGAATAGACTCTCCATTTTTATTTCTATGTTTCTTGCTCTTGGAGAGAATATTCATTCCTTATTATATCTTCAGGGAAGTAGAATTCATGCTGACTTGGACGAAGCTTGATCCTATGTCTAAGAGCAGAATTAAAGAAATCTTTTGTGTCACAAAAATGAGCATGAGATACTGCCATCTTATACCGATCCAAAAATTTGTAGAGGAAGATCCACCCTTCTTTAGTTATTACAAGTTGGTGAGCTACAGTGCAAGTAGGAAAAATTGATCCTGTTCCCCTTTTGTGCAAAAAGGTCTCCTCCACTCCTCCCAACTACCATAAAAATTCAGCTACCCCTACCTTTAAAGGTACCTGATAGGGTATTACATGGGGTGTCCCTTTGAACCCATAGACCCTAATGACAGTTGAGATTGGATATGAGATGATATCTCCCCAATTATGTGAAACTTTTAAACTATGGGGTCTGTCCATAGGCCTAACAAGATGCATTAGTGCGTTAGGAATTCTAGGATTGTCACTCAATATGAGGCATCTTAGTTTAGAAGTAAAGTGCCTATCAAATCTAACAAAACTAGTATTTTCTGCTTCCCCATTCATGTCTGCACTCCATAATTGAACTGGTAGTGCTTCCCCTTCTTGTTCCCTATTTAAAACCATTTCTTTACCAAAATATGTAGCCCCTTTAAAAAGAAACATATGCATCAATAGGGAGTACTAACCCCAAACCTTTTCCACCTTGCCCTTTGCAATCCCCACCAATCCATTGTGAATCTCATTAGCCAGGTAAGATGCAAAATCAAAAATTACTTCTACACTGAAAGAAGAGATTTGGGTGATCATATACATGAAGCTCACCGGAATAAAGTCTTCTTCACCCTCTTCGAAGACTCTGCATAGGGTCTTGTATATCTCTACTGCCCTGGCATTAAAGCATGATTTCTTGAAAGGTTCTTTAGAAGATGATGTTATTGCTGGTAGGTTTCCAATTCTGCCTATGTGGGCTTTCAATGCACCTTGTCTAACTACATCCCTTTTGGACATATATTCTTTTTCTAACTCTATCAAATTAATGGGCACATGATACATGGTGAGAGGTCCTAAACTAAAAACCTTCCTACTTTCTTCTGGACTGATGGTAATTAAAACCTCACCATCCATTCTTCTCACTACCTTAGTGGCTTGATCATAACTTTTCGCTACAGTTTCAAGAAGGTCATAATCCATAAATACACTGGGAACAACAAGCTTTCCAAGATCAAAATTCCATATATTGGCATGAGGGGCATATAATTTCCTTTCTACGAACTATTTTTTGAACAAACTCAAACCAGTTTGAGAAGTTTGAGCATCCTGAACCCAATTACCCTTATCATACAATCCATCAGCTATCCTTAGCCTAGGGTTCAATGAGGTTAACCTTTTAACTTGTACTGTCTCTACAGAAGACTCAGGAAGCAACTCAAGCAAATCATCATGCACATTCCTATCCAAAAAATTTACTACACCTGAAAATCCCTTCTTCGGAGGCATCTTGGACTTATTTTTTACAGAACTGAAAAGCCTATGAGGATTATGGTAGTACTAATTACTTGAATTTTGTCTTTGTTTCCCTTTTTATTTCCACAAACTTTCCACAAATAGACAACTTCACAATTTCTACAGGCTTCAGCACACTTTCCTTCAGTAATTGCTTCTGCACAAGAATGGCTCCAAATCTTTGCTCGCGTAAGATGAAACTGATGAAATCTCTCTGTATTATACTCTATTTTTTGTCACGGACGATGCTTTCATGTCTAATTAATACAGAGAGTGGCACTACATTCTATGTTTAAAACTGTCGTTGATTTTCAAAGATCCTACAATCATGTGATACGGAGAGAACAACTAGGAGTTGTATTTGACATGCCAGTCAATTTACCCAATGAGAACTTACCACGTATATAATTCTTTCCTTGATGGTGCTTGTATCTAGACCCATTGACAACTAAGGACACATGTTAGCATGTCGCTACTTTGTTATGCATAAAGAACGAGAACCTTGCCATAGCGAAGCAGCGACAATTGTCGATCTGATCCAGAATCGGTCAAATGATATGTTACTGGGTTTTCTCAGAAAGAAGGGGTGGGCCCTATTCGCTATGTCGCTATAATTATCTCCCTTGCAACTCTTCATAGTGAGAAAATGACAGTCATTGATCATATACTCAATCAAGGGTGAGGAAACTGCACGAGGTCTTCTGATTCATATTCGCTATGTCGCATGGCTTAAAAAGCATGCAATTTTTCAAAGCGAGGTAGTGAGGGCTATTGATTCCGTTCCAATCTGACGTTCAGGATCTCTTTGTACATTTGATCAGAAAGGCATTAATGAAATACAGATTTTTGCATAGTTGGTGCTTGTCAAAATTTTATTGTAGTCCTAATTATCATTCCACGCCACCAAAGGTCCTGCCGACCTTCAAATTTCACGGGGCCTCGCTACTTCGCTAATGGCGAAGTATCTGATTTTTTCGATAGTGAGGTAGTGAGCTCTGACACTTTAATGAATTTTGTACCATAAAATGCAAGGGGCAGCAGATAATTATTTTTATTATTTAAACTGCTTTTGACAACGACATTTATTACTTGTCACGCCACCTGGTGTAGTCATGGTACCGAAAAAATGCAATGTCACCGCCTCTTGATTTCACGAGGCCTCACTACTTCGCTAACGGTGAAGTGTTTGATTTTTCTGATAGCGAAGTGGCGAAGCGTCGAAAAAATCATCATTTCGGCTCTTATTTCAGATATTCTACTGGGTCCCCTTTCCTGTTTGGACGGTAGTTGCAACATATACCTGCACAATAAATCATTCAGAAAACAAAGCTCCAACCACCGTATCTTCACTTTGCAGACCTGCCTCATAAAATACTCAGCATTCACTACCTCGCCATACTTAAAAAGCATACAATTTTGCATAGCGAGGTAACGATAGTGGTAGATCTACTTGGATCTGACGGCTGGGAAAAATGAGAAAAAAGGTGTCTCGGGGGAACAGAAGATAAAAAGTGACAGAATATTTATCTCATTTGAAAATTCAAAAATTTCGCGCTCAACAATTTATGAATAGAGAGAACATAGGGTTTTCATGAGTTTTTTTCATAAGGGTTTTCATGAATTTTTTCAATGGATGGATTATCCAGAAACCCTATGTTTCACTTAGAAATAAAAATTTGACTTTCTACAATTGAACAAAAGACTTCTGTTACACAAAAAGTCAAACCAACAGAGTGGATGGAGCTTCAGTAATGCAAGGTCAAAGGAATGGTCTTTGCACAAAGATGTAGGCTTCTTGTTCACCATATGTTGTTTCCATTCACTGTATGGCCCATAGGATGAATCTTGCTTTTAGAGTTGTGAAGAAGTTTCCTTCAATAAACAAGGTTGAAGATTTAGTAAGAGAGTTGTATGCATATTTTTGTCAAAGTCCCAAGCATTTTAGGGAATTTCAGCACTTTGCTAATGGAATTACCAATGGAAACAAGCTTCTAAAAGATGTTGATACTAGATGGATCTCTTTGGATGGACTAGCCCATCAAGTATTTTCCGAATATCAATCTTTCATTGGACTAATGTACGAAAATTGGGACAATGCAGAAAATCAAAGATGTGGTGACCTGCTTTGAAGGTTAAGCAATATAGAGACACTTTTGACTTTGGCATCTCTTCTTCCCATGCTAGAAGAAATGAGGTTAATTATGAAAAAAGCCCAGCAAAGAGCCATGTATATTGCAGAATATGCTCAGTTGCATAAAATGTCATGCCGAGACCTCGATAGTCTCTATCATACTGACCTAAATTTATCCAATGATAGATTTAATCACTAGCGAAAACTATCAGATTTGGATGATCTTGATAATTATTTAAAGATCATTGAAAATGGAGATTTATGTGTTTTTGTAAGGGGATTTCAGATACCAATGTACTACAATGCCCCAAAGAAGTGAGCTACAAGAGTTACAAGGGAAGAGTTTACCAAGATCGTCGAGTCTATAGCATCTACTACAAGGGACATAGCCTATAGAGTTTCCTCTAAAATAATATCATGATTCCCATATGATCAACTACTTGAGGCCATGGCAATTGTGTTTCCTCAATATTGGTCCTTCAACAATAAGGAAGATTATTGTAGAAGGCTGTTGATTTTGACAAAGAAATTTTGCAAATCTATAGAATTAAATGGAGTGACTATCAACAAAATATTAGATTGTAGTGCCTGCCCCTAGTCTACATTTTTGAGCTACATTTCTGATATCATTGCCAAACTCTTTTAGGCCAATTTATGTTTGATGATTAGTATTATTATTTTAGAGATTATCAGAGGTTGTTTTACACTTAGTTTATTATATGATGAGATTGCTTGGTACTCTATATTTCATGCATGTATGATGATTATTCAATGGTTTCAGTTATCGATGATGATTAGTTAGATGGTTTATTATTCCATGTGCTTCTTATGGATACTTACCCCATACTGCATGTGTATGGTGTGCATGTTGTTTTATTTATGTATGGTGTTTCTGATGTGGTTAAGGAAGGGAGTCGTAGTCACCTGCTAGTCAGGATCTACACGATGCACCACTTCCTGCCATTGTCTATTTAGCTTAGAATATTGCGTTTGTACATGCGTGGATTTTTATGTAGGTTGTAGGTACCGGGTATCGACTTCCCTGAATTGTCAGGATGAGCATACCCTATCGCACCGTCTCAATGGTAAGAGAGGGGAGATAAACTCTTAAGTCCAATTCCTAAACCATTTAGCCAATTGTCCTAATTGATAATTAGGACAAGTATCTGAGTTAAGTACCCTCTGAATGCATCAAATGATGTAATTTCGGGATTATAACCTTTTTGTTTTGATTTAGTATATGCTTTTCTATGTAGGATTTTCGTATGTTGTTATATGAGTCCTTGATGTGTTTTCTATTAATTAAGTCTAATTAAAAAGATTAATTAAATATTTAATTTAATGGAGAATTAATATGATATCTTTAATATTTAATTAATTGAGAAATTAATTAAATAAAAGAATTAAATTTAAAGGTCAAAATTCAAAGATAAATTTAGAACAGAATAATATTTATTTAATTTAATAATAATATATTTGGAGTTCATTTTTAAATAAATGCTAAATATTATTGTTATTTAAATTAATTAAATATGTTATCAATTAAGTTCTAAAATAAATTAAAAGTTGAAAGATATTAAATTATTAAGAATTCTAGATCGCATGATCTAAGCATGAGTTTAAATATGAGAATTAAATTAAAAGATTAAATTATAGAAATTAATAATGTTATTTTAATTTCTTAAAAGTGCACATGGGATTAAAGTAATAAATTAATTTAAAATAGAAGTTAAGTAGAATATTAAATAAAGTTATTTAATAAATCAACTTAATGTGCATGAAAGTTGAATGCAAAATAAAAGAAAAGATAATAAAGGTTAATTTGGAGTTAACTGAGTTGTGCAAAGAGTCTTCTCAGGTAAACGCACAATTAGTGCCCCGATTTGAGAAGAAATTGCTTATCACAACTTTGGAGGTTCATTTTTGACATATACGAAGTTGAACGAGAATTTTTGGGGAGACAACTTTTGGAAGAAGGTTATTGAGAGGAGCGAATTCTCTTACAGTTCCTAGGGATTTCATAATAGCATCAGGATCAGGTAGGGTCTTGTGTTTTTGATTATCGATTAAATACGCAATTATCCTTTCCTATCTTCTTCGTGTCTGGGGTTTGTAAATCTGAATTCTCTATGATGAATGTTTAAACATTACAATATTAGAATTTATTAGATACTTGTCTATAAACTTCTGTATACAAAATTTAAATGGGAAGGGTTGAATCTTAGACTGAAATTTTAAATTAAATGTTCGGATGATTGACTATATTTTCTATATCAATATAGAGAAGGAAACAATTTTTTTCAATGCATATATTTATATATATATTAAAAGAAATTATTTTAATATATATATAGTTATAAATTTATATATATATATATATATATATATTCAAACAAAATTAAATTTCAAAAAAAAAAAGAGTTTGATTAAAAATAGATTCGTTGTTTTTATTTTAAAAAAACAAAAAAAATATATATATATATATTAATGTATTTAGTAGGGGGGAGGGAATCACCCCGTACCCACCCCCACTGTCGGCGGGCTGACAGTGCCTGCGTCGCAGGTATAGAGTACCTGCCGTCACAGGCCCTGCGACCGCAGGCCTGCGGCAGACTGCAGAGGTCTCTTTAGCCGACGGGCTATAAACGTATGTTTAAAATATGTTTTTTTGGTTTTTATATATAATTTTTATTATTTATAAAAACAAATTTTATTATTATTTAAAATTTTTAATTAATAAATTTTTAATATATATTTTTAATTAATAAAGATTTTAATTTTTATTAATATTTAATAATTAAATAATAATGCATTTAACATAGTTTGTAAATATTAATTTATTAATAATTTTGGTTAAATATTAATAAATTAACAATTAATGGATAGATTAAAATAAGTAATTAGAACAAATGATTATTGATTAATTTAATTAAAATTAGTTTAATTAAAGTTAATTAATAATGAATATTATCTGATTAAATAGTAGATTTGGAAGATTGACTTAATGGAAGTTATTATAGAAATGGGTTAATCGTAAGGGGTAGATATGAAAACTTAGTTACTTGAAATTCGACATTAAACTGAAACATAAACCTTACCTTAACTCAATAATATACTTTCAAATCCAATCTCTGAGACTTTGATGTTGTCTTTGTGCTTTGAATGTTATGGGGTTGGTTTAGCGTTGACCAGTTTAGGTTGTTACTAGAGGCTCGGGGTTGTGAATGTGATGTCATGATGATTTGATCTCGATCTTTCTTAACCCAACCATGGTAATGTGATGAAGTGCTCTATGACATGATTGTGTTTACTGTTTGTTATTGCTTTCCAGTTTCCTTGAGTGAAGCTGAGATGTACATATTTGAGATACTTGACTTAACCATTTTCGAGTCTCAATCAGTTATATTTGATAACCATTTTTGAGTCTCGATTATTTATACTTGGATTTCTTTTCGGTCGCTTGAAAGGACTGAAGTGTTTGTTATGTTCTTGATGATGTCATGTGTTGACTTGACCATTTTGGAGTCTTCGATCAGTATTGTAATTTACTATTGGGATACTTTCTGGTTGCTCATTAGAGAACCATTGGATTTTGTGACTTATCATTGATGCCTTCAGTTGCTGATAGAGAACTGTCGTGATCATATGATTACTATTTGATATTATCTATTGCTCATGAAGAACTGATGTAATTTTGTGGCTTATCTTTTATGATGTTTTTCAATTGCTTGTATAGGACTGAGGTGGTTTTTTATGATTCTTTGATTTATGATTTAATGAGCCTAGGGTAGGTTATCTATGTGTAGAGTCAGGAAGTGGCTTGCAATGGGGGTCGGAGCCCTAAGAGGCTGCCTTGAGAAACCCATTGTAAGTCATTTTTAATAAGTGAAAACATTTACACTAAATGAGAGAAAATGAACCTAACAAGATAATTGTATGTTCTCTCCCATGCCTTGAGTGCTAGTACAGACTAGGATGGGGCAGAGAGAATGCTTGGTTATGACCTTGCATTCCATAGTAGGCCTCATCAGTACGAGAGGATACTAGTGGCCACAGCATCAGTAGGGACCCGAGATTCCTAAGGGATTGCTTGGGTAACTTCTACATGACTTTTGTGAGGACACTTTCCCGCTTGCATATTAGGTTTCCTACGTGTCTTGTGGTACCTCTGGGATTTAGATGTCGATCTTTTTAAGAACCCTTGAGTTAGCATACTTATAGGATTTCCTGGACTTAGAGAGTATTTATGATTATAGGTTTCGTTATCCTATTTGGGACTTGAGACTATCTCCTCAGCGCGGTGGGAGTGGACCATTTAGGTTCCATGTGGTCGGGTGGTAGTGCTTTTACTCTTACCATTGAGATCCGTTCCATGGTCACCGTCGCTGGAGTTTTCGTGATTGACATTTACCTTCACTATGTTCTTGGATTATTATGATGGATGGTTAGATTTTATGATAGATGTTTTATCGTTATGGATGTATGGATGTATCAAGTATGGTGAATAGTTTTGTTTATATCTTTACTATACTTTGTATCATGGATTTGTGGATGTTGATGCATTTCTATTTTTACATATGTATATTCTTTTAAGCCTTTCATACCCTGTGACTTGTATAGTGGATGACTGAGCATTCTGAATTAATTTGCCAAGAGGCATTCAGAACAAATGTATAATATGGACATGGGACTTCTGATTATTCTTTCATATGTATGTGATAGTTGTTAGACTTAGAATTTAATTAAATTTAAACGTGACTCAACGTCTTGGGATCTTTAAGAAATGTAACTTGCAATGTATGTTTGTCGATGATTACATGTTATTGCTTCCGCTACTATGTGTTTGATGTGTATGTTATACTTTCTTACTTTAAAAAAAAAAAATGTTTAGCAAACTTAGTGAAACTTTAGGTTAATTCTTTTGGAACAGAATAATATTTATTTAATTTAATAATAATATATTTGGAGTTCATTTTTAAATAAATGCTAAATATTATTGTTATTTAAATTAATTAAATATGTTATCAATTAAGTTCTAAAATAAATTAAAAATTGAAAGATATTAAATTATTAAGAATTCTAGATCGCATGATCTAAGCATGAGTTTAAATATGAGAATTAAATTAAAAGATTAAATTATAGAAATTAATAATGCTATTTTAATTTCTTAAAAGTGCACATGAGATTAAAGTAATAAATTAATTTAAAATAGAAGTCAAGTAGAATATTAAATAAAGTTATTTAATAAATCAACTTAATGTGCATGAAAGTTGAATGCAAAATAAAATAAAAGATAATAAAGGTTAATTTGGAGTTAACTGAGTTGTGCAAAGAGTCTTCTCAGGTAAACGCACAATTAGTGCCCCGATTTGAGGAGAAATTGCTTATCACAACTTTGGGGGTTCATTTTTGACATATACGAAGTTGAACGAGAATTTTTGGGGAGACAACTTTTGGAAGCGATTTTTAGAAGGCGAATACCAAAGAAAGATTTTGGGAAGAAGGTTATTGAGAGGAGCGAATTCTCTTACAGTTCCTGGGGATTTCATAATAGCATCAGGATCAGGTAGGGTCTTGTGTTTTTGATTATCGATTAAATACGCAATTATCCTTTCCTGTCTTCTTCGTGTCTGGGGTTTGTAAATCTGAATTCTCTATGATGAATGTTTAAACATTACAATATTAGAATTTATCAGATACTTGTCTATAAACTTCTGTATACAAAATTTAAATGGGAAGGGTTGAATCTTAGACTGAAATTTTAAATTAAACGTTCGGATGATTGACTATATTTTCTATATCAATATAGAGAAGGAAACAATTTTTTTCAATGCATATATTTATATATATATTAAAAGAAATTATTTATATATATATATATAGTTATAAATTTATATATATATATTTATATTCAAACAAAATTAAATTTCAAAAAAAAAAGAGTTTGATTAAAAACAAATTCGTTGTTTTTATTTTTATTTTTAAAAAAAAAAGAAAAAAGAAAAAAATAATATATATTAATGTATTTAGTGAGGGGGAGGGAATCACCTCGTACCCACCCCCACTGTCGGCGGGCCGACAGTACCTGCATCGCAGGTACTGTGATGGCAGGTATAGAGTATCTGCCACCGCAGGCCCTACGACCGTAGGCCTGCGACAGACCGCAGAGGTCTCTTTAGCCGACGGGCTATAAACGTATGTTTAAAATATGTTTTTTTTTGGTTTTTATATATAATTTTTATTATTTATAAAAACAAATTTTATTATTATTTAAAATTTTTAATTAATAAATTTTTAATATATATTTTTAATTAATAAAGATTTTAATTTTTATTAATATTTAATAACTAAATAATAATGCATTTAACATAGTTTGTAAATATTAATTTATTAATAATTTTGGTTAAATATTAATAAATTAACAATTAATGGATAGATTAAAATAAGTAATTAGAACAAATGATTATTGATTAATTTAATTAAAATTAGTTTAATTAAAGTTAATTAATAATGAATATTATCTGATTAAATAGTAGATTTGGAAGATTGACTTAATGGAAGTTATTATAGAAATGGGTTAATCGTAAGGGGTAGATATGAAAACTTAGTTATTTGAAATTCGACATCAAACTGAAACATAAACCTTACCTTAACTCAATAATATACTTTCAAATCCAATCTCTAAGACTTTGATGTTGTCTTTGTGCTTTGAATGCTATGGGGTTGGTTTAGCGTTGACCAGTTTAGGTTGTTACCAGAGGCTCGGGGTTGTGAATGTGATGTCATGATGATTTGATCTCGATCTTTCTTAACCCAACCATGGTAATGTGATGAAGTGCTCTATGACATGATTGTGTTTACTGTTTGTTATTGCTTTCCAGTTTCCTTAAGTGAAGCTGAGATGTACGTATTTGAGATACTTGACTTAACCATTTTCAAGTCTCGATCAGTTATATTTGATAACCATTTTTGAGTCTCGATCATTTATACTTGGATTGCTTTTCGGTTGCTTGAAAGGACTGAAGTGTTTGTTATGTTCTTGATGATGTCATGTGTTGACTTGACCATTTTGGAGTCTTTGATCAGTATTGTAATTTACTATTGGGATACTTTCTGGTTGCTCATTGGAGAACCATTGGATTTTGTGACTTATCATTGATGCCTTCAGTTGCTGATAGAGAACCGTCATGATCATATGATTACTATTTGATATTATCTGTTGCTCATGAAGAACTGATGTAATTTTGTGGCTTATCTTTTATGATGTTTTTCAGTTGCTTGTATAGGACTGAGGTGGTTTTTTATGATTCTTTGATTTATGATTTCATGAGCCTAGGGTAGGTTATCTATGTGTAGAGTCGGGAAGTGGCTTGCAATGGGGGTCAGAGGTCTAAGAGGCTATCTTGAGAAACCCATTGTAAGTCATTTTTAATAAGTGAAAACATTTACACTAAATGAGAGAAAATGAACCTAACAAGATAATTGTATGTTCTCTCCCATGCCTTGAGTGCTAGTACAGACTAGGATGGGGTAGAGAGAACACTTGGTTATGACCTTGCATTCCATAGTAGGCCTCGTCAGTACGAGAGGATACTAGTGGCCGCAGGATCAGTAGGGACCTGGGATTCCTAAGGGATTGCTCGGGTAACTTCTACATGACTTTTGCGATGACACTTTCCCGCTTGCATATTAAGTTTACTACGTGTCTTGTGGTACCTCTGGGATTTAGATGTCGATCTTTTTAAGAACCCTTGAGTTAGCATACTTATAGGATTTCCTGGACTTAGAGAGTATTTATGATTATAGGTTTCGTTATCCTATTTGGGACTTGAGACTATCTCCTCAGCATGGTGGGAGTGGACCATTTAGGTTCCACGCGGTCGGGTGGTAGTTCTTTTACTCTTACCATTGAGATCTGTTCCATGGTCACCGTGGCTGGAGTTTTCGTGATTGGCATTTACCTTCACTATGTTCTTGGATTATTATGATGGATGGTTAGATTTTATGATAGATGTTTTATCATTATGGATGTATGGATGTATCAAGTATGGTGAATAGTTTTGTATATATCTTTACTATACTTTGTATCATGGATTCGTGGATGTTGATGCATTTCTATTTTTACATATGTATATTCTTTTAAGCCTTTCATACCCTGTGACTTGTATAGTGGATGACTTAGCATTCTGAATTAATTTGCCAAGAGGCATTCAGAACAAATGTATAATATGGACATGGGACTTCTGATTATTCTTTCATATGTATGTGATAGTTGTTAGACTTAGAATTTAATTAAATTTAAACGTGACTCAACGTCTTGGGATCTTTAAGAAATGTAACTTGCAATGTATGTTTGTCGATGATTACATGTTATTGCTTCTGCTACTATGTGTTTGATGTGTATGTTATACTTTCTTACTTTAAAAATTAAAAAAAAATGTTTAGCAAACTTAGTGAAACTTTAGGTTAATTCTTTTGGATCCCTTGGCGGGGCGTTACATAGATGAGGGTCTTCTTAGACAACAATCAGGCACCTTTGCAAGGACCATGAAGCATCAATATCAATTAATGCGTAACCCACATGAAGAGGGCTCGGCAACAAAGCTTTGGATAGAACTAAAACAGAGCACATTGTTGCGTGAGGAATTTTTGGAGTACTTCAAGCTTTCTGGTCTATATCAAACCATGATATTGGGTTTAGTGGAGGATGAGAGAGTTTTCAATGCTTTGGGCTTCCTAAAATCAAAGCTAAGAAACAAACTAGACAAGAATTTGGAATCATGCTTGAGGGTATACACATCTATGTATGATGTCAATACTTTTCCTTATCAAAAAGCAATGGAAATCTAGAAGAAAAGATGAAAAAGAAGAGGGGTGGGACTGGGCAACACCATTAACCAATCTCCTACAGTGACTCCAAGTGGGACAAGTGCAGTTGGTAGTAGCACTGGCCATGGGATTGGGATTCATAGAAGCAGAGGTCAGAGTGAACTTGAAGTTGAAGAAGAAACAAATGAAAATGAAGAGAACAATGAAGCAATTGGACTACCAGAATTGGCTGATGATGATGACATAGAGATGAATTGGAAAATTTAGGAAATTTCTGCTAAATTAGCAGTGGCAACCAATAGGTATTTTTTGAACTTATTAACTACTATATGATATCCTATCATTCAATGTTCATTTTAGAAAAGAAAGAAATTGGAATGTATTATGTTTCATCATTAAAATTTGAGAACAAAGAGTATTATTACTCTAGAGTGTAGTTTATATCATGTCATCAATGATCATTCATATTTGAATTTAAAATTCTTGAATGAAATTTTGTTTTCTATGTTATTCATTTATTCAACATACATTGAATTGGAAAACATGAAAATTAGATAGAATCATAGATTCAATTCCATAATTAATAATTATTAATAGTTTTCATTTGCAATATTTGGCTAATATGGTACAATTCTTGTAAGCCAATGACCCTGAATTCCCTTTTATAGAAACAAGGGAGTAACAATAGCTTCAGGTTGATTTGCCTAATGTGAAGTCTCAAAATCTAAATCACTAAGACATCTACAAGTCTACAACATCTCTACAACTTTAGTTGTACATTTCTGCATTTGACAGGTCGGTTTAGTAAATTAGCAATTTTAGAATAGGCAATAGCATCTGCAAGACTGTAACATTGATCCTGTTCAAAAAATAAAGTTCAAACTTGTTACTTTAAACTCAGTTCTAGAGTCTAGACTGTAGTATGTAGGATAATACGAAAGATATTCATATATAGTAAAGATATAGAGATGATTGAAACTGAAACTGCTTTCACATATAGACTATAAGTTTTTGTAGTATGCTCCATTCTTCTTTGGTTGGAAGGGAAAAAAATTTGATGTTATGGTAAATGACCTGCATTCTCGTCAACATTCCATACTTGGAAGAGCGAGTTTCAAGCAATGTTCCTTCCACTAGTGCATGCAAATTTGTGAATGTTTTGATGCACTTTGCAATGCCTTCATGATTTCTATCCTGAGGAAGGTTGCCTAAATCAGAGGTTATTTGGTCCTCCAACTTTTGTTTGTAAACTTCTCTCCCAATGAAACCCGTTGTTGAGAAATTAGGTCCAAGACTCAGTAAACCAAGAGATATCAATTTTGTTGTTTTATTGTTCATCTTGGCAAGCTTTGGCCCAAATAAAGAAAGAACTTCTTCTACTTCTATTAATTTTTGACATTTATGAAATACAGAGATTGCCTTTATTATTGAATCAATGCGGTCCTTAATTCCCTTGCTTGCCAAATGCCTATCAGCAATGCTGTTGATTTCTTCCATAATCTACTTTGTCGTTTTCTATATCTAACCAAAACTTTTGTTCTCCTCAAGTTTCTCTTTCAACTTCCCAAAAACATTTGTAAGAGCTTTGTAGAGTTTGAACCAATCACACAACCTATCAGTAGAAGTCTTTATTTGCCCCCATAAGTAATTTTTTATTTGCTTTACTATATTATTTACATGGTCATTCAAGCCATTTTCATATTTTTTAATAGTATCATTTTCCTTCTTTAGGTCTTCTTTCATTTCTGAGTACTAGTGTTCACTATGTTTTCTTATTTTCTCTGCTTTATTTTCCCACCCTTTTGCTTTCTCTTCCCACTCTTTTTTTTTTTACCCTCTCATTTCCCAATACTTTATTTAACTTATTGTTTACATTTGCAGCATTCTCCAAGTTTCTGTATAACTTTGTTGAAGAGTCTTTTTCATCCTAAAGTTTTTTTTCCATTTTTTTCAAATTTTTCCTCAGAGTTTTTAGTTCTGCGTCCATTTGTTCTTGTTGTTCAATTGCTTCTTTAGAGCCAGAGGATGAATTTTTTATCCTTTTCTCTAATTCTTTGCACCTATTTACTGCTTCTTTCTCACTTGCCTTTACATTTTCCAAGTTTTCCTTTAACTCATCTATTGTGCCTTGAAGCTTTCCTTTCTCTCTCTCCAACTTCATCAATGAATTGTAGACCACTTGGTTGGTCATTTTGGACACATTTATCTTGTCCACATTTTTAATTTTGGATAAATCTATTTGGAGGGTGCTAACTTGAAATTTAGATGGATCTAACTAACTCTCTAGTGGATTGTTATCTCTAGGTGGGGGCATAAGAACCATGAATTCAATCATATCTTTACTTGGGTCATATGTGGGAAATAACCTATTGGTTGCAGGTTCTACATCATGAACTGCAGCAATTGCTTCCATCTTCATTGTCTTACTATTTTGTCTATTCTTTTTTTTTGATATTTTATAGTTAGTTACAAATTCATTGTAATGAAAATCAGGATTTTGTGAGACAATTGAATGTTTGAATGGTGAAATAGCAGTAGCACTTGCTCTGATGTACGAGCTTCCACCAATACCATGAGGATAACCAACACCTAGACCCATTAGTGGGGTTTGTGGACAGTTTTGAGGGTTTTGTCCTGAAGGATGGGCAATTGTTGTACTCAAATTCACCATTGGCATTGTTGTACTAGTAATACTACTAATACTTGTCATAACCTTTTGCTTCTTTACACTTTCTTGATCTTTGGGACCAAATTTTTTTGCATCTATATACAATGTCCTTTTCAGACCACTAGTTATAGTTGTACCCATGATATCTATAGCTGTGGGATTGACAGTTGATTTAGATTAAATCTGAGTGCTTGGAAGTGGTGCTGCAAATGAAGCAAGAACAAATTTAATTAATTGAGATGAACCCAATGTGGATGGAATTGACTGAGTTGATGATTGATCTCCATGCCCAAGGCCTAGTTTCTGACCATGTTTTGGTGCTACAGTTGGTGCTTGAGGTGGTAACCAAACCCCTTCTCCACTGGGACCCAGACCACCAGAACCTTGGTAGCCCATTTTTTCTACAATTTTTGCCCCTTTGCTATATAGAAGTTTGGTGGATGCATCAACTCCTCTCTAAATTTGTGTACTGGATGAGGGATTCAAAGAATTTTGGTCATCATAATCATCATCAGTATCATTGTGATGTGCTTCAGGTGGATGCTCCTTATTCCACAATTTGTCAAACATTGTATCCTCTTCAACCTCATCACGATCTACAGAGGTCTTTGGCTCACCAAGATTCTTCCTCATTTCCCAAAATTGAGAAATTTTTCTTCGACTCCATCTAGCATCTATACATTCATTCATTAGCTCTTTTAGAATAGATTTTGTAGATGGTCTATCAACTTTCTTGTAGAAATTGGACGATGTCATGCCCTACACTTTTCCTTTCTATTGTGCAATGCCATTATTTGTGATGACAATTCTTGTATTGACATATTATTTTTAGCAGCATATTTCTCCATCTATTTTTTGACCTCCTCCTAGGAGTCCATGTTTTTAAATTTTTCAATCAAATGCATACTTTCATGTTCATATTTTCTTGCAGAAGTCCCAATGCCCTTAAGCCTTGCTCCAATTATGTACAGTGGATCATACTGCCAGTGACTGTCAACATCAAATCAAAAAATTGAAAAAAAGGCTTATGCCACTTTGAATCCTCTTCTCTAAAATGCGAACCCTCCAAAGGAGAATGACAAGGAAGGAAATATCATTTTCTTTTGCTAACCATGAAAGAGTACATCTATGCTCTCCATTTTTCATACATATTCCAATGCAAATACCCTCTCTATTACATGTATTGGAAGTTTGTAGGGTTCTACCTATGAACTATAAAACCTTAACACAGTGTACTCTTCCATTAAGTATCGGTCAGCCAATTGTAGTTCACTTTCGAGTTGAATGCAATTACTACAAGTAACAGGAAATCTAGGCATTGGAGTGCCTATAATTTTATGGTACATTGGTGCCAAAAAGAAGTCTACAAAAATTTTGTAGTTCCTTCTGTTATCAATCATCCTTATCTAAGGTGTCCACTCATATATTGGATTTTGGCCTTGTGTCTGACTGCAAAGCTTGTTTGCCTCAAATAATGCACGATGCTTTACTAGGAGAAGATAACACAAGTAGGTTGTGAATCTAAATGTCTTCTCTGAACCTCTTTGAATCATTAGTAATTGGTCTTGCATGCAATGAACAATGTGCTCAATAAAACAATATCTTACTATTTCTTTTTTTAAATGAATATGATAAAGCATTTCAAGAATGTTGGCATCCACTTGTTTGTTACTATCCAATCCCAAAAAAAATGCTAGCAAGGAAATGTTGTCCTGTGCTCATGGCACAAAAAAATCAAAATCATAAGGAGGCATGTGATTTGGACTCAACCTACAACCGCTTTTTATTCATCTGATATAAGAATCTCTCTATTTTACATCTATTTTTTCATAATCATCTACCAGCTTTCCTAGGTCAATTTGTATGTTTGACTATTGTTGTTGAAACCCTAGGTTTAATAGACTAGAAATTCACTCTCAGTTATGGACAAAATTTCCTCTTGAGTAATTTTATTCACAATTGCTTTTCTATTTTCATCATAATTTTCAGCACAGAGCATAACAATTTATGGGCAAGGGAATACTTGAGGTAATGCCATGTGTGCCGACCCAACTACCCATGGTGCAATTTTATTTGCAGTTGCATTTACACTAGGGTTAAATGAACAAAATTTTGAAGCCTTATTTGGATTGTTCCACTTGTTTTCAAGTGCAAATATTATCTCCATTATACCCTTATTTCCATGAATAATAGGATCGTGTATATCATGGAATAAATCACTGAAACTTGGTGTTTAAGTATATTGTGAAATTCTATTATTTTGCCCATGTTATTCTTGGTATTTGTTTTGCCCATCCTGGTAAATATTTAAACACAGCTACAAGCCTATAGGGGTGATTCAAAATTAAAACTTTACAGACTAAATTTTTTTATATAATATAAATAGTAAAGTTGTAAATCAAGAGGCTTGAAAAATTTAAAATGCAAAACCTAAATTTCTAGGATTTTAGTAGTTACACTTACCCGTTCACGTTCACATTGTTAGTGTAGTTTTTTATTTTTCCTATTTTGCTAGGTTTTTCCTACACTTTTAATAATCTCGCTTAGGTTAATAAAGCATGTCTTATTAGGTGAATGGTTGTGAGGTGTCACCTTCCTACATGTGAGCATCCATTAGCTATCTTGGGAAGATACTTTGCTATCTTTAGTCCGATAGATGGTTGCTCCTCATTGGTTAGTGTTGCCACCTCCTCCCTCTTCCTAGCCTATATAAGCATGCTACCTGGCTTGTATTTGCATCTCTTGTTTTTGCATCCTCTTAATGCTATTTTGCTTCCAACATTTACATTACTCTCTTGGAGACTAACTCTATGATGCTATTTTGATTTTGTATCATTTGCATTCATAGTTTAGATATTTACTCTTTGCACTAGTTTTCTGGGTTTTAATCTTTCTAGATTCTAACATGGTATCAGAGCTTTTCTATGTGCAAGAGTAGATTTTAGTTTCCTTATTTGAGAGATTCGGGGGGGGGGCAAATAAACTTTATTGTAGTTTTTTGAAAAACGAAGTATGCTCTTCTCTTGCATCTTTGGATGATCCTGAGAATCAGAAAAGTTTTGACAAAAACAGTTTTTCTCTGGGGTTTCAATCTCAAATTTGACAACCAACTTGCATATTTGGAGTTTTCAATCAGTTTTGCAGGTTCCAACATGCCATTGATGGACTTAAGAAGCTGATCTAGCATTTGCATGTCATATTTTGGTTGTTGGGGTCGTTTTCTGATTTTTGGAGCCATTTTTTACTATTAAAGGCGTCTGATTTACACTACAGCAACATCTTCTATTCATCAACAAGAAAAACGCTTTCTAGGTTTTGTTCGCAACCCCGAAAAACCATCTGGGTATCTTTTATATTTTGCATGCAAGCTGTATATTTTTCAGAATTGAGCATGCAAAGCTACAGCCATACCCCTCTCCGTTGGCAGCCGCAGATTTGAATGCAGTTTTCAAATGTCTCGTTCTTGCTCATACGGACTCCGATTTTGATGATTCTTGTTATGATCTTGGCTATTTTCTTGTGCTCTATCAACTAGTGGAGTTAGTTTTTGATTTCATGCATGAATTCTTCAAAAATTGCAGATTCTCAGCCGTGACTGTGCACAGTTCTCGTTTTGGAAACTTCAGAGGATCATAACTTTCTCATACGACCTCGTATCGAGGTGATTCTTTTTTTGAAAGTGCATGATTTTTTGAGTAGATCGCAGTGGTGCTATTTGTTTCTTTGATTATTGTGCCCAAGTTTTACTTTTAGCATATGCTCTTCATGAGGGTTTGTAATGCATTGAAATCAAGACCACTAAGTATCTCTTTCTAGTGGTAGTTGTAAATGCACTAAAATAAAGTGCCAAATAATATTTCTTTGGGGGGAGTTCTTTGATTGAGTAAAGAGGGGGGGGGGGGGGGGGGCATTGTCGTGGCTGGGTTCTCTTCTTTTTAGCATTTCTTCGTCATGGATCAGACAAATATACCCATCCTAACTCCATACAATTACTTTGAGTGGAAATCATGCATGAGAATTCACTTAAAGAAAGCTGGATTAAATAGGATAACTATGGGACTTGAAACTGAACCTGCTAAAGATGAAGATAAGCCTAAGTGGTTTAACAAATGTGATGAGGCATTTGGAACATTGTGTTTGTCTGTTTCTCCTGACTTGCTATTTCACATTGAGTCTTTGGATACACCAAATGAAGTATGGACAAAGCTAGAAACACTATTTGGCACACAAGATTCAATGAGGGGTCATATGTTGGAAAATGAATTAATCAGTTTGAGCCCAGGCAATTTCAACACAATCCAAGATTTCTTCACCAAATTGAAATCACTAAGGCTGCAGTTAAAACAATGTGGAATTGAAAAGAAAGATGAACAACTGATTCTCAGTATTCTCTCTAAGCTAAGTTCAGAATATTCTGTGTTTGTCTCTACCTTCTATACTACTAAGGGTGCACTTGGTACTCAATTCACCATGCCATCTCTAGATGATTTTGCTGTCAACCTCACTCGAGAATAGGACAAGCTAATCCAGATGGGCATTCTTAAGTCCTCTAAGTCACATGCCTTGGCTGCCAACCAAGGCACAAAAGAACAAGGACAAAGTAGTAACAACAATAGTAAGGACAAGAAACAAAAGAATAGCGAGGAGAAGAAGGATCAGATGTTGGTTTCTTCGAAAGCAACTATTGATACACCATCTTCCAAGGGTGATAAGCCTAAGAAAGAAAAGGTCAAATGTGCCTATTGTAAAAGACCTGGTCATGATGAACATAAATGTTTGCAGAAACAACTTGATCACTTAACATACATTCTTGAGAAGAATAATATCAGTGTTCCTGAGTCTATCAAACAAAGTTCTAATGAAGGGTCTAACAAAGAAAAAGAAAATAGCAAGGGGAAAGGAAAGGGCAAGGCTCTTTTTGCAGTTGCTTCCTCACCATCCACTTGGGTTCTTGATTCGGGTACTTCACACCACATGGCTTCATCTAAGGAAGAACTTGCATCCTTGGAGCTGTGTACTATGCCTTCTATTTTGATGGGTGATAACACTCTTGTTGAGGTGTGTGGGAGAGGGTCTGTTGATGTGGGGGATGGCACATTCCATGATGTTCCTTATGTACCCTCATTGTCAACTAATCTCCTATCGGTACACCAGATCACTCACACAAGTTTAGGCAAGCGGGTTGAGTTCACTCCTGATTCAGTGGAGATATGTGAGTTGCACATTGATTCTACAGTTGCAGTTGGGAGAGCAGATCATCAGTCACGACTCTATATGTTTTCTCACTTTGTTCCTGATCCTCCTTTGACTATTTCACTCATTCACTCTAATAATGTGAGCAAATTATGGCATGAGCAGTTTGGCCATCTTAACTTCCACTACTTGCATCAGCTTAACCATCAAAGCATGGTCACAGGGTTGCCTTCTACTTTGACATTGGAGTCACTTGGAATACATGATAGATCTTCTAATGGGTCAGATTCACTTGAGCAGTCTTCTACCTCCACTTTTGATGCAGAGAGTGATTCAGAGGACTCACCTCCTTCCTCTCCTAGTCATCATTCACAGGTTGATGATTCTCCTCTAGATTCTCCATCTTCCGGTCCACTTTGGGCTAGACAGACCTTGCAATTTACAGGTGATTGGGTTGGGGATCCATCAGACACCAAGCAGACTCGTTCACAATTCCAGGATGCTCTACACATCTTCATTGCTACTGCCTCAAATCCACAGTCCTTTCATGAGGCTTCTGGTATTTTTGAGTGGGATACAGCTATGCAGGAAGAGTATAGTTCCTTGATGAGGAACCACACTTGGGATCTTGTCCATTTTCCTAAGGGAAGAAAACTTGTTCGATGCAAGTGGATCTACCGGACAAAATTTGCAAGCTTTGCTGGAGGTGCGGGATGCTACATCTTTTGGGGGGGCCTCTTCCTCTCACTTGGAGTCCTAATTTTCTTTGGGGAGTCTCTTTTCTCTCTCTTTTGGGGGAATTTTATGTACATGGGTACCTCATCAGGCTTGACTTGTCGGGACCCATTTCTACATCCACCTAAGCTTTGCTTATGGGGGGGTGTTAGTGTAGTTTTTTATTTTTCCTATTTTGCTAGGTTTTTCCTACACTTTTAATAATCTCGCTTAGGTTAATAAAGCATGTCTTATTAGGTGAATGGTTGTGAGGTGTCACCTTCCTACATGTGAGCATCCATTAGCTATCTTGGGAAGATACTTTGCTATCTTTAGTTCGATAGATGGTTGCTCCTCATTGGTTGGTGTTGCCACCTCCTCCCTCTTCCTAGCCTATATAAGCATGCTACCTGGCTTGTATTTGCATCTCTTGTTTTTGCATCCTCTTAATGCTATTTTGCTTCCAGCATTTACATTACTCTCTTGGAGACTAACTCTATGATGCTATTTTGATTTTGTATCATTTGCATTCATAGTTTAGATATTTACTCTTTGCACTAGTTTTCTGAGTTTTAATCTTTCTAGATTCTAACACACATTGCCCTTAGTTTTGATTTTTGTAGAGAGTTGAGAGACTGTAGTTTGTTGCTTTCCTCGAACCACAATCCTCAACCTAGAAATTAAGAATCCGTAACTTTGTAAATTGTAACCCCTTTCTAATTTCTAAATCTGCAGACAATGTATAACTACAAAATTAAAGAAACTTAATGCACCAAAATTTTACAATTTGTACTGTATAGTCTATAGTCGTCACACTTGTCACATAGTACACTTTTAGTTTAAATGTGAGTGGAATCATGGACCACTAGTTACTAGACACGCGTTAAGTGTTAACTAACTTGTCATAATGTATTAATGTCATTCATAACATCACTGTTAACTACAAGTGGAATGTGATTATGTCAATGTGTCAACTGAGCAATGACACATGTCATGATTTTGGGATGCGTTTGAAATAATAGGGTTTCTTTTTCCTTTTAGCCCAAAACTCAACTTTGGTTGTTGATCTATAAACATCCAACGACACCGGTGAATGGTTTGGTGGCCCCGTGGGTTGTGGGTCCCACTCCCATTAACTAAGCTAGTCAAGTATCAGGATGACTCACATCACAAGTCAAATGTGTTAGTGTCACTTCATCACCAAATTGAAACAACATTGTTATTTTTTGGTCGATCGAGGAGTTTAGTGACACGTGTCATGATTCCAAGACGCATTTGAAATGAAAGGGTTTCTTTTTCCTTTCAACCTGAAACTCAACTTCGGTCGTTGATCTATAAACATCCAATGACAATGGTGATTCGTGAACGGTGTGGTGGCCCTGTGAGACTACCGAGTTGCATAATTGCATATACAGAGTAACTTAAGATAATATTACTATTTAATTTTAACTAAATATTTGGGAAAACAACTAGCTAGTACAATCAAAACTAATATTAATAGATTTTTAAGATATTATCTATACATTAATATTTTGAATTAATATTAATATTATTAATCATCTTAAGATTTAATATATAAGTGCTAATCATATAATTAACATGGGTCAATAAGTCTACCTCAAATCCTCAAATCAAAATTACAATTTAATATATTTGTTAATTTATAAAAATTAAATTAAATTTTCTATATAGCTAAAATTAAATATATTTCATAAGACATAGATATATATCTAAAATTTGTATTAAAATATTAATATTATATATTCACAAATTATACCTCTAAGTAATATTATTTATCTTTAGCTATAATATTTCTACTTTCTTTTCACAATAGGTAGGGACTCGTGCTCCAACAGAGCCCTTGTAGTTGTTATTATTATTATTTTTTTGTAAAACTTTATTTAAAATCAAAAGAAGTGGAAAATGGATCTTCTGCACAAGCAACAAAATACATAAAATAATAAAATTTTACCTAACAATTGTAATGACAACATAAATGCAATTATTTACCTAATTAATCTTGGTAGTTTAACTTTACTATTTGGACATTAGTTATTAGTGCCTGCCATAGGAACTATAGGCAACAAACTTTTTTAACTAGTGTTTGAAATAAACAACTTTAACCAATCAAGTTTCACATAATTTTTTAATAATAACATATTTTTCTATTAGGTAAAGTTTGAGGCAGGAACTACGTTGCTCTGCAACCTTGTTTTTAGGGGAAATGTATTAGTGATTATCATTATAAATAATATTTGATATTCACATAGGCTTTTATAAACAATTCAATAGAAAATTCAAAAATGCAAAATATTGCAATGTTGCATAAGTAAGCATAAGAAGTTAAAACAATGAAATACAACTTTATATGGAACTAAAACTCCAAAAATTTCATTGATATTTCTTGAAATTTACAAATTTACAAAATCAGGGGAAAACCCTAGACTCTAGTACTACTATACTATTCGTTGTAGAAACCACCAGAATCGACCATGGTTGCAAATTCTTGTAGCTAGTGGTTGCCATCTTCCACTTCATCTAGGAAAAACTATTTTCGAAGAAAATTCAACCCAATTCTTGCCCATTTCCTATGGTGCTTCAATTGCCTAGCAGTCAAGCCCCGTAAAAATGGTTGTAGGACCACATTCTGGCTAGGTTCCAGAAGCTTGTGGACTTCACCCACCCAAGGGATCCCCACTCCTAAAATTGCATGAGCAACAATTTCAATGTCATCCCCCAAATATACTACTTTAAAAATCTTCCTTAGGAGCAACACAATTTCGGCCCTTACTTCTTCAAGGTCAAGCAGGGAGGCTAGAAATTATGATGTAATGTCACTGTTGACATGATACCGATTCTCATTCTCCAAAAACTCATGCCCCAGAACCATTTTGACAGCATCAATAAAAAACTTCACACCAAAGCATGGAACAACCTCATTGCAAATTGACAAGAGGTTTTCCTTAGGAACACGACCTAGAAAGGCCTTCTACTCCTCTTTCAAAGTGCATCTCAGGAAAATAGGGTTGTCCATCTTTACTACAAAGTTCAAACTCTAAGCTCTAACAAACTAACACTAAACAAACCAGACCTATCTATTAGGAATAAGGTGTCTCAACCTTGTATAATTCCTATTCTTATTATTTGTTTTGTAAAATGTATTTCTTTCAAATAATGTTGATGTGTCGACATCTTGAATTGTGTGTAAGGAGATCATGACTAAAACGGTTATGACGGATTCCTATGACACGTAAGAGCTATGTTAGGAAGATTCAATGACAGGTGAAGACATGTGGCAACTAAGATATTTGAGTACTCTACACTCTACCCCAATAGTGGGGTTCGGGGCATCGCCCCAAAAAAAATTTTGGGGTTCCTATTTTCTTGGAGAATGATAAAACCCTAATATGGTTTACCTTTTGGGAGTAGCCCTAAAGTGAAGCGCATGTTATAAGTGTTTTTAGGGTTGCGAAGAGATGCGAAAAAGGTGTATTGTTGGTACTACAAGTAGCTACTGGAGTCTTCTATTGTTGATGTTGAACTTGTATTGCAAGTGTATTGTAACCTCGTGTTGAAGATAATACATTGTGCAGGTTCTGAAGGGATGGGGTTGTTTTACCGAAAGGTTTTTCTCCACCGAAAAATCCTTGTGTTATGTGTTCCTTTCTCTGTCTATTTTCTGTATGCATGGTTGGCTACAATATTGTTGTTTACATGATATTGAATCTATAAGTGTAGAAGATTTTAATAGGATTTGCATTATACTTTCCTTATGAGATTAGTGTAGGAAGCTATTTCTGCACCTGAGTTTCCTTACACTATCGACTACCAAAAATGAGATGAGAAATGATGAAAGAAGTAGCTCAATCACCTACAAATAAGCTTGGTGGGTAGGGTGTTAGGGATTATTTATTTTTTTCCTAAATAAGCTTAGCTATTGAGAAATATTTTTTAAATATTTGTCTGTCCGACTGCCAATTCAATTACATTAAATTAGCAAATATTCTCAAATCTTGAACATAATTGCAAGTACATGTTGAAAAGGCCAATTATAATTAAACACTAATGCTGTCCATTGTCCTCTAATGCATGTGAAGCCACTTAACCGATGGAAAAGGTCAATTCTAATTAAGACTAATAGTACTACTGCTAGTGGACTATGGCATGTCCTGTAATGCGTGCAAAGCCGCTTAGCCGATGGAAAAGGCCAATTGTAAATTGTAATTAACAGTGATAAGACATCAATATACTATCTCCTGCAACTTAAGTGATACACGCTGGACAAAAATGTGTCACCATTCTGGACACTTGAACAAGGTCAAGGCTTCATTCCAAATGTTTGGTCCCGAAATAAACCTTCAACCGTTGATATATTATCATTGGATGGTAGTCTGAATCATGTAATTAATATTTATCATTTAAATAACCCAAACTTTTTTCATTTTAATTTTTTTATTTTTGTCTATAATCTATATGTAATTAATTTTTATCATTTCAATCATCCGAGCTTTGTTCATTTTGTATTGGTAATAATGATAAGATATCTTTCGGCTTATTATATATAGTTATAAATAAACTAAACTACAATGGTATTGGTAATTGTCGATAAAAAACTATCAAAAATTGGTTGTACAATTTGGGAAGTGGTGCATGGTTAGTGGTAGCATACTAGCGAGAGAATGTCGCTATCACTAACATGGAATTTAATTCTTTCCAGGTACACTGTACTCCACAGACAACTTACCTTGATACGTGTCAACATTCTGATGACTACCTCGAGAATTCTTCTTCCTTTAAGAAATGTTGGCCAAAATTAAACCTCGGCCATTGATATTGGATCATCAGATGGTCTGAGTTCTCAAATAATACATTGAACATAATTACAGTGGTAGTGGCAAAGATTATGCTTCCATAATGTACGGTCAAACAACCACATCTTCAAACCATCACTTGCCACTTACCACTTGCCACTTGCCAATAATTTATGTAAGTTGGTATGTTAGGTTAGGCTACTTATTTCCCATCTTTTGAAAATAGTCATACCAACTATAACTTTCTGAAAACCATTCAGCATAACAAATAAATTAATTCAATTATTTGGAAAATAATTTTGCCATTTTTTTATAAAAAAAGGTATCGGTTATTAAAATATTCGCCAACCAATATCCATATTTTAAAACATAATTTTCCATCAATATTAATAATTTTTTAAAAAATTTATAATCGCCATTATTTTATAAAAATTGTCTAAACTATTAAAAAATTTGCCACCAAATATCCATCGATTGACGCATAATTTTCCAACACTATGAATTTTTTTTTCACCCAAATGACATGTGATTCACCACAGCTTTATTACATGTAAAATAGATAATAGGAAGTATATGGTAACCCAAAAATCAACACCATAATACTTTGACACAAGATATGGTAACCTAGAAACCCTCCAAGTAGAAGGTAAAATTGGGGTGGGGATGACACCTACAAGCTTCACTACTACAATAATAAAGTCGGCCTATTAGGGATTAAAATTGATCACTTCTAGTGATCTACTCCTTTAGGAGTATGAAGGACTACTAGGTCCACCTTGCAAAAGAATTTTACAATACAATGAAGTATCTTCTTAGTTAAGAGACTTAATAACTTGGTTAGAGGATTTGACTAATGCACCTATTAGGATGAATCACCAAGATGATCCCTCCAATGCAACTTGATTTGTTGAATAAGATCCTTTGAATAATCTGATCACCTGACTTTGATGGATAAGTCTCTGCTTTTCTCTTTATACTACCTTCTAGCCTAATTACATATTATGGTCCATGTTTTCTTCTTGTCTCCAAAATAGACATATATCTTCTTCTCTTACACAATTAATCTTCTTAGAAAAATGAATTTTTCTTCCTTATATATCCTTCAAGAAATAACTCTATATCAAGTTGTCTCCCACAATATATATATCTTCGTAAAAACCAACTACACCTTTAGGTTGGCTCAAGTACTGATGCTCAAGAAATACAATACATTTGATCTTCTACTATCACTTGGGAAATACAAAGAGGTTGGGTGATGCTTAACCTTGGTTAGCACTAGATGCTTGAGTAACACTATGGAGCTCAAGTGATACAGCTAGCTTGGTTAACATAGAGTTCTCATTTAACTCTGTGAACTCAGTTCACACATGAAGTTTATTTCCACTGATAATACTAAACAACTTATTTTATACTATGAGCTCAGTTAGCATAGTAAGCCTTTATCTTCTTGAGATACACTATAATTTTTTCCCTGATGGAAATATCAGTTGTAGTATTAACTAACCTTCCTGGATAGCTTAAGTGGTTTGTCACTAATTGACAATATATCTTACCATAGGGTCAACTATCTCCCCCTTTGGCATTAGTGAAAAAAATACTTATCTTGAGTAGTTCTATATGGAATCAAAAATTAATTATTCAAAAAAATTCTTGTCAAACTCCCCCTTTGCATGTGCTTGGTTCTATAGCTTGGTTTGAATTGGAATGTTGTAGCTCAATTACAACTTCTATAAATTTGGATTTTTCAAAATTATTTTTGTTTGACTTGAACATCTGATCTATATCATTCCTCTATACATATTTCCTCCTTGATTATATACATACTATGTTTCCCCCTTGTTTGTTAGAAATGCCAAAATATAAATGTATAAAGCAATACCAAAATGTGTGAGGAAATCATTATGCACTTTCAAAATTAAAGACATAGTTTTATCCCAATTCTCTTGTAATACCTTCAAGGTGTGTAATTCAATCTAGAGTTTAGCTAATAACTCCAACATGAGGTCTGCAAATGAGAAGTTTGCATCATGTACTAGTGTCTTTGCATGTGTTAAGTGCTTTTGCATCACATCCATATGAGGAAGTATCATACTCTAGATGTCTGTAATGGTTGCACTTATCTTGGCTTCCTCCCTCAATAACTCAGCCTACAAATTTGTCAAAAAATTGAACTTTACAAAATGATTTGAGTTGGTACTTGGGTCAAGTGCTAACTAACTAGCAATGCTCTTCAAATCTTCATCAATTTTTGTTAGTTTTTCTTTTATTCCCTTTATGAAAATTAATGTATCACACAATTTTTTGAATAATAAAACAATATTCTTTACAACTTCTTCAAGTGTTCCAATCAAAGTGGAAAGTTCTACTTGATCAACAACAATATTCTTTGCTAGATTTTCCAAAACTTTGTTCTCAAACTTCCTTTTTCCCCTTTATAGAAGTTTCTTCTGCCCATCTATATCTTTATTGAATTTATGTACAATATCTACTAGTTATTCTATAAAAAGGACCTCATTATTTACCTCTATTTGTAATACATCCAAAAATATATTCTTGATGTCTTCAAGAACTTTGTCTCTATCTCTTTCTACTCTCAACTTCCTCTGTTATGCCCTTTTTATCCATAGATCACTAAGGATATCCATTTGATCAAAAGTGATATTGAATTGATCCCAATTTGGAATTTCAATCTTAGTATCCAAATCTATCTCATAAGAAATCTTTTCCTTTTTCTCTAGGAGAGACAATGATTGTCTTTCCTTTCTCCTCTCCACTCGATTGACTTGAAAGTGCTTCTTTGCTTTCTTTTTCAGCCTTGTCTTCATCCTTAGGTTCCTTCTTGGTTAAGGCTATACTAGAGATAGATTAAGTATTCAACTCAAGTCCTACTTGGGTGGATGGAATAATATGCTCCTTCTTCTCTGATTGGTCTACACTGGGTGTAGCAATGGCTTTGCTCAGAGTGGAGGGTAGAGATGTAATCACTATTGTTGCCATCATCTCTGTGCTAGACTCTTTGATAGTTTGTACCTCATGTTCTTCATCTTTCTTCAACTTTCCCTCTTCCTCAAAAAAATTTTTCCACAAGTTTTTTTTGGACTACACATCATCCTCAATATTGTTTGGAAAATTTTGGAAGGCTTTGAATCTGGGAGTCTTCCTAGTCTCATGCTTTGATGTGACCTCCTTTGTTTCTGCATTGGAGAGGTTAGGCATTACACTTTTTAGAGCTCTCTCTCTAATGTCCCTTTTTGTTTTAACACCCTTAGTCCACCTTTATGAGACTACCTTCAATAGGACATTAGGAGCTTTCCCTTTCAACTCAATAGGGTCATATTTCCATATTTCCATCTTCTCTACTAGAGCATCTTTAGTCTATTATTTCTCTTCTTTGCCTTTGGTTTCATACTTGATGAATTTAAAACTTGTCATTCCACTTCCTTCTCTTAGTCTCTTAATTTTTTTCTCAAAGGATAGTTGAGGCTTCTTTAACAGAATGATAGGATTTTTCTCCTCTTTATCCGGAAGCTTTAGCTTCCTCTTGGATTTCTTGGTAGTAGTGAGTACAGGGGTAGCTACCTTACCCTTGTAAACATTTTTCCCTTTTTCTTGGGAGGTTCTTTCTCCACTTCATGTTCTTCCTCTTCTCCTTCTTTTTCTTCCTCTTCTTCTTCCTCTTCATCTACACCTTTTCCCTTAGTAAGCATGAGAAGGTTACCTTTCAATTTCTTCTTCATGGTCTTCATCCTCTTCTTCCCTCTGTTCAAGACTTGAGAAATCTCTATCTCTAGAGATATCTTGTTCTTTGCTTCTTCATAGGTAACAAAGTGTGTTTCCTTAGGGTCAATAGGATCATTGAGAAGAGACTCAATGATATCCTGTATATCATCAATGTTAATCTCATATCCCAAGGGTTTCACTCATGTAGTCCTAGGAATAACTACCTAAATGTAAGTGTTATCATAGTTAACAAGGAAACAGATATCTAGAGCTCATATTTCTCAACCAACTACTAAGGTGTCCTATACTTGCTCTACATTTTTTCCTTGAATTTATAAAAGTATGCTTCCATTATCCCATCAAAATTCTCTCCCAATTCTTGAATGAAATTATTGATTTGATAAATTATAGGTTTGTCCTTACTCTAGACCACACTTAATTTGGATAGAAAGAAATTTTGAACATAAAATAATAAACACATGAGTCAAGATCCAAACTTACATATGTTTTTTTTAAAGCTTAGATGCTCTCCATGTTTGTTTTAAGTTGGTTGAGTTGCAACTCAGCAAGGTCAAAAGATAAATTGTTCTTCACCACCTTGTAAGTCAAGTTAACTGCTTAACAACAGACACTATTCGGTCAACTTGAGGTGTAGATCTTATGCGCAATGACATGGATCCTAAATTTGATTTCCATGTTAGAGACATTATTGAGCTTCATTCCCCTATCATCCCATTCTACTAGGGTCTTCTCTATTAATTCTCCTCAAGCTAGGGTTTTTTTTGTTTTGGGTCTATCCAACATAGGGAAACTTGTTACTCAGTGAATCATATTCTTTGTAATCCTCATAGGTTGCTTGATCTAGAAGGAAATTTCATACACTCTACTCAAAATTAACTTGATCCACTTGATCTTGAAACCCTTTGGCATGTATAGGGCATGTGTCAAACCCTTGATCTCCAAGTGTCTATGTTCAAGTTTGAGTACTCCATTGTCACACACGGAATTGTATGCTTCATTCATCTCAAACCTTTCTAATTATTGAATAGTGTAGTGGTAAAATGACCTAATATCATTAGTCAATAGTACCTTAGGTGGTATGGGTGAATGCACTCCCATTGGATCCTTTTTCTTGGAAATTGCTAGATGTAGTTTGAAATTTGGTGCCTTCCAAGCCACATTCTTCACTAACATTTTTGAACCCTTTTTCACCTTCAAGCTAGAGATAGATGCCATGATTACTTATTGAATGAAGGAATTCACAAAAACTAAAACTTTTATGGAAAAAATAAAATCTCCAACACTTAATTCACTTGAAGATCACTCTAGTGCTTGAAATTGCTTTGAAAAATGAATGCAAGGTAACAATAAAACCCCCTTTTATAAAAAAATAAAATTCAAAATTTAGGGCCTCTTAAATGTATCGTATAGTGGTAGGTCAGATAGCTCAATTAAGTTATTTGAACTCAACATGAACAGATCCTTCCATAACTCAGTTAGAACTAGGTTCTAACTTTAATTGGTTACAATTAAGTTGTAACTCGGTTAAAACATAACTTTATTACTTTTCCCTGTGCATCTTTCTATGTTGAATTGAATTGCTTCCTTCTTGTGAATCTAGAACTGATGTGAGATGTTCTTGATTTCCTAGTTCCAGTCATCTTCATGGATGCCTAGTTGGATGTGGATAATTCACCCAACTCATTGGATTGGATGATGATAGCTTCTTTCCTAGGGGGTTCCTCTATTTTCCTTACTCATTTATGCTTCCTCTAAGTTCTAATTTCCTCAATTTTTGACTTACCATTATTTCCTTCATCATTATTTGATGTATCTCTATTCATTTAGTTTCTTGGCAAGTAGCTTATCTTCTTGCACACATAACATCTTATAATGGTATTTCTTTTTATGTTGTGAGTTTCTACACAATTTATACTAATGTGCCCATATTCTCCACAAGAATGACATCTTCCCCATGTATTGTAGTCCCAAGAAATAAATGTTTTTTGGTTTGGTTCCATTGTGTTGAATGTTTGGATTTGATCCGCACTCTGAAGATTTGTGACTTTGTTTGTGACATGTAAAACAATTCCCTTCAAATTTGATTTGGTTCTACATTCAT
The DNA here is from genome assembly GCA_028749045.1 of Cupressus sempervirens. Lineage (NCBI taxonomy): Eukaryota > Viridiplantae > Streptophyta > Pinopsida > Cupressales > Cupressaceae > Cupressus > Cupressus sempervirens. The sequence continues at coordinate 617,656,773 of CM053791.1, forward strand.
TTTCCTTGTGACCATACTTGTTGCAATTGTAACACTAACCTTTGAACTTGGGTCTCATGGTGTTGTTCCAACAAATATTTTAAGTATGACCTAGTTCTCCACAAGTGTTCCATGTAAGCCTTTTGTTCTTCTATGCTCCTTGTTTTGATGACTCTCCTTGATTTGGTGTATCCTAAGCTAGTAGTTCCTTCAAGTCTATTCAAAGTGTGCTCATATAATTGATTCATACTATCTTATGATCTCAATCTTCTCTCATTTAGTTCCTTTTCAACTCTTATCTCATTCTAGAGTCTCTCATTTTTTGCTCTCAGATTGATGATTCCTTGGTTTGCATCATCTAGCTGATTAATCATGTCTGCTTGATTTAGAGATAACTACTAAACTTCATTGGTCTTTTCCTCTAGCCTTGTAGAAATTAATCTTTTTTCTTTGTCTATCATTTCTTTATCATTTATATCTTTTTTCTTTTTCTCCATGAGTTCACATAACTTGACGGGGTGACTTTATTGTTCTCTTTTCAGTTTCTCACTTCTTGCAAAGTAACATTTCTCACTAGTAGATATTCTATAGATAAATTTTCTTCATCTAAGTTTCTTTCTTTATATAGGTCTTCTATAGTTTCTTTTGTGTAGAGATTTTCATTCATCTTTATAGCCAATCATTTTCTTCTATTTAGAGAGTGAGTAAGTTGTTCGTTGAGTATCTTGACTTGCTTTGTAGCCATATGAAGATCCAATTATTCATTGTCAATAGCTTTCTCTAATTTGTACACTTCTATTTCCTCATATCTTTACTCTCCTATTGGTAAGCCTCTGATAAAAGAACCTTTCTATTATACCAATTTTTGGAAATGGAATGATAAGCGACTATTGGGGGGTGAATCAATAACCAATAAAACTTCTTTTACTTAGATTATTGCTTTAGATTATCTATTCTAATTCCATGCATGAACATAAAGAAATCAACACCATAAAACTTTGACACAAGATATGGTAACCCAAAATTTCTACAAGTAGAAGTTAAAACTAGGGTGGGAATGACACCCACAAGCTTCACTACTATAGTAATAAAGTTGGCCTATTAGGGTTTACAATTGATCACTTATGGTGATCTACTCTGTTAAGAGTATGAAGGAATACTAGGTCCACCATGCAAAAAGATTTTACAATACAATGAAGTATCTTCTCTATTGCAAGACTTATCATAAGACTATTAGGCCCACCTAGTTACAAGATTTAGCTAATGCAACTATTAGGATGAATCAACAAGATGATCTTTGCAATAAAACTTGGTTTGCTGAATAAGATTCTTTGAATAATCTGATCACTTGGCTATGATGGATGAGTCTCTTCGTTTCTCTTTATACTACCTTGTAGCCTAATTACATATTCTACTCCATGTTCACTTCTTTTCTCCAAAATAAACATATATCTTCTTCTCTTACACAATTTCTTTGTGCAGACAAATGAATTTTTCTTCCTTATATATCTTTCAAATAATAGCTCTATATTAAGTCAACTCCATAATATATATCTTCATAAAAACCAAATACTTTAAGGTCGCCTCAAGAACTCATGCTCAAGTAATACAATGCATTTGAGCTTTTGTCATCCCTCAAGCAATATAGAGAGCTTGGGTGATATTGAACCTTGGTTAGTACTAATTCTTAGGTAACACTATGTAGCTTGGTTGTAGTATTAAATGACTTTCCTTGATATCTTAAGTGGTTTGTCACTAATTGACAATATGTCTTGCCATAGAGTCAATATATATATCATATCATTGATAATTTAATTTTTCATGCAATTTCTTAACTCTCTATTTCCTATATATGTTGAATACTAGTAACATAAACTACTATAAAAATGTAGCTTACCTATAACAATAACACCCAAAAATAAAAATTACACCTTGACACTAGGATTTAACATAGAAACCCAATTTGAGAAAAACCACGAAGTAAAATGCTACCAATTTTTCACTCTTTTGAAGTGAGCTTAGTTAAGAGCCAACAATGTTAAAGGTTAGACAACACATTGTTAAATGTGACCCTATTAAATTATTTAATCACCATGTTAGGAGTGGCCTTGTTTGATAACTTTGGATCATTCCATTATAATGTCACCTTAATTTGAGGATTTACAAAATGACTATTAGGTCAACCTTGATTAAAGGATTTTGACTGATATAATGGTTAGAATGTAACAGTGAGTTTGATCTATAAAGTACAACTCACTTTGGAAATTAAGATCTCTATTTTATCATTTTATGGTTCATTAACTAGCCTCCATTCATATCTCCATCACTGATTTGTTTGGTATCTCCTTAAGCAATTGCTCTTGACCAAACTCTTCACACTTATACTGTATTGTTCTATTTTCATAGCTTCTCCTTAAAATCATCAATCAACAACAAGCCAACCTTAGAAAACATCTCTTATACCTCTTTCAATAGGTAATTTTTATCTTTTACCACTTAAACATCATCTTTGATCTTAGAATTAGGTTAGATTCATCAAGATCTTCCATCTTTTTATTCTCCTTCTTCTTCTATAAACTTTTGATCAAATCCTTGACTTTTATCACTTAACAAACTCTCCTTGTATATTAAATATGTCAACTCATCAATCCTTTCTTCCATTTTCTTTGATTAATTCAAAATTCCAACTATTTTGGCCTTAGATTCAATTCATTCTCAAACTATAACTCTTGTTGTCACTCAAAAATTATTGTGTTCTCCAACTTTGACTAATTCAAAATTCCAACTGTGTTGGCCTCAAATTCAATTCTTTCTCAAATAATAACTCTTATTTTCACTCAAAAATAATTGTGTTCTCCAACTCAATCATCATTGTGTAGCTTGGCATATGCTATATTTTCTCACTCGGCATCAACAAGCTCACTCGACCATTACTATATTTAATCGCTATTAATTGTTCTTCATACATTTTCTTAGAAATAACTAATACTAGGCTTGAATAATTTTGTTTGGATTCTACATAAGCTCCTTAATATTCTACTTCAACCCCTTCATTGACTAACCAATGCTGATACTAAGTCAAGCTTATCATTTTTACTTGTTCCAACTCTAAGCTTTATCCAGCTGTCTTCTTCTCTTCATGTATTGATTGAGCAACACATTATCTTGTCAATGACTAACTTATCAAGTACCCATTTTATTTCCATGATACTTAGCTTCTCATTGCTTATCAACACCACTAGCTTACCTTGCCATATTTCCTTCTTTCCAAATCCTCTCCATCAATCAAATGATATAACACTCTACACTATTAGTAAATGTCTCTCTAGTATGTTTGAAATTTTGTCTTACCAATAGGTTTGACATCAATGACAACATAATAATTGATGCAATTGTAGTTTCCAACATTAAGTGAGTTTTTAGAAAAAAATGAATGAACAAGGTGAGGTCATGAGAAATAAAGCAAGACTAGTATGCAAAGGATATTCTCAGCAAGAAAGTATTGATTATGAGGCAACATTTGCACCTGTTGCTAGAGTAGAAGTAGTTAGAATGTTTTTGGCTTATGTGGCTAAAAATTAATTCAAAGTGTATTAGATGGATGTGAAGTCAACATTTTTAAATGGAGAACTTGAAGAATAAGTTTACATTGAACATCTTGAAGGATCTCCTTTGAAAAATGAGATATGGTCTGCAAGTTGAAGAAAGAAATGTATAGTTTGAAGCAAGCACCTAGAGCTTGGTCTGGAAGGTTGGATAAATGTTTGGAAATATTGGGATTTCCTAAGGGTACTACAGATAGTAACTTGTATTTGAAGAAATTGAGAATGGATTTTTGATCATTGAAGTATTTGTGTATGATATAATTTTTGGAGGAGATGATGAAGAAAGTGAAACATTTTCTAGTGAAGTGAAGAAGGATTTCGAGATGAACATGATTGGTAAGATGAAGTATTTCTTGGGTTTGTAGATTTTGCAAAATAGTGAAGGTATTTTCTTATCACAGACTAAGTAATTCAAAGATTTATTGAAAATATTTAGTTTGGAAAGTTGTAAACCTATTGGTACACCTATGGTAATTGGTCATAAGTTATCTAGAAAAGATGAGACACTTATTGCTGAGAAGAAGAAGTACAAATCCATGATTGAAGGTTTGTGATATCTAACACATACAAGGCTAAACATATCTAATGCAATTGACATTTTTGAAACATTTCAAGCTAATTCTAAAGAAGCACATTATGCCGCAATAAAGAGGATTTTTTAGATATTTGGAAGGGTATGCCTAATTTTGGGTTGTGGTATGACATGTCAAATGATTTTAGTGTATGTGCATATACTGATGTGGATTGAGCAAGCAATATGGATGATAGGGAAAGTACATGTGGTGGAGCACTTTTTGTAGGAGGAAGATTGGTTTCTTGGCTAAGCAAGAAACAAGTCACATTTCAAAAAGTACAATAGAAGTAGAGTATGTAGTAGTAGCAAAAAATTATAGTCAAATTATGTGGATACAAAAAATGTTGAAGGATATTGGAGTTGATTTTATTGAACCTGTTGTCATACATTATGCATTATGATAACACAAGTATAGTAAGTATGTCTAAGAATCCTATGTTACATTCTAAGATGAAGCACATATCTATTAAGTATCATGTTTTAATAGAGATGGTTGCAGAGAATGAGATTAGACTAGAGTATGTTAGTACAAAGAAGTAGATAGCATATATATTTACAAAGCCTTTACTGAAGAATACATTTGAGCATTTTCAAGGTATGCTCGAGGTTATTCCCTTGCCTACTTTATAGTAGATGATGTAGAGATTGCATTAGTCCATTGATACATAGCGCTAGTCTTTATATAGACTATATGTTGATGCTTCCTCTATGGGGGAGTATCTATGTTTGAGCTAAGTCATAAAGGACTCTTGGTAGTTGGTATTTCAATAGTTTCTTTGGACACTTGAGCTGATTGAAGGTAAAAATATTGGCATAATGATGTCTTTTTCATTGATGTCAATGGGGGATAGAATGCATGAAAAACATCTCTTGAGAATGGAGGAGAGTTATACATGAAAAACATTCAAGAAAGAAAGTATTGATATTAATGGGAAAGTATATCACTGGGAGGGGTAGTGGTGTTCATGAAGAGTTGTTCCTAAGAGTTTTAGATTTGATTGATGAATAGGATTTGAATAAAAGATGAATACAATAGTGGAACGGTTGCAGTAGAGTGATATGTTTAGTATTCCTGGAACTTCAATTTTTTCCATCTATGTCATCATCAATACCAAAGGGGGGCATTTTTAGCATGAAAGTTGATGATATTCCTATGAGGGACTATCCTAGCATTTAGGAAAGTCTGTAAGGAAACTTAGGTGTAGAAATAACTTCCTACACTAATCTCTTAAGAGAAGTATGGTGCAAATCCTATTAAAATCTTTTACACTTATAGATTCAATATCATGTAAACAACAATATTTCAGCAAACCAAGCATAAAGAAAATAGATAGAGAAAGAAACACATAATACAAAGATTTGTCGGTGGGGAAAAACCTTTCAATAAAACAACCCACCCCTCTAGAACCTGCACAATATATTATCTTCAACACAAGGTTAAAATACACTTGCAATGCAAGTTCATCAACAACAACAAAAGACTCCAATAGCAACTCACAATACCAACAATACACTTTCTTGCATAAAACCTCTTTGCAACCCTAAAAATGCTTATAACATGTGCTTCACTTTAGGGTTTCTCCCAAAGGTAACTATATTAGTGTACAGTACTTAAATTAATTAGTTGCCACATGTCTTCACCTATCATTGAATCTTCCTGACATAGCTCTTACATGTCATAGGAATCCATCATAACCGTTTTAGCCATGATCTCCTTATACACAACTCAAGATGCCGACACATCAACATTATTTGCAAGAAATACATTTTACAAAACAAATAATAAGAATAGGAATTATCCAAGGTTGAGACACCTTATTCCTAACAAAGTCTTTATGTGATCATATGTTGCATTCATAGTATTGTTTGTCATCAATGACAATGTACTGAAGGATGACAAAGTAGTAGACATATATTATGACTATAAGATTTACAAAAGATAGTATATAGACAGAGTTCCTAAGAAGTGGTTTCTAGTAATCGGGTTATGTGTCCTAACAATGATAGAATCTAGTTATGTGTAGATGTACAGAGATATAAGATATCTTGATGATGATGGCAGTGAGTGTGCAAATTTTGAGGTCATACATGTAAAGATTTTCGAATATTGTGAGTTCAAAGTGTTATGCAATTATGAAATGATGTAATGTAGTGTGCATTGTTTTATCTTAATGAGGTCCTATTGTAATTATAATTTGGGAAAGCCTCGAGGAAAACTTAATAAATTAATTTGAGGACCTATTATAAAGAAAATTATTTTCCTTGTGATTGATGAAGATGAAAAAGTTGTGTTGAAGTAAGAAAGTGAATTGTGCATGTGAATTATATGTGAGTAGTGATCTAAGGGATTATTGTGATGCAAGTTTTTGGATTTGGTATTGAGATCTAAGAAGTATTTGGTGTAGAAGCAACATAGTGAATGAGTACAATGATTATATTTAGTAGAGGGTGGTTGTGGATAGTTGATCATTTTCTATTGTTCTGAAAGGAATAATACAAAGGCTAGTTGGACAATGAGTTCGATGGTCTTTCCCCTAAAGCTATTTGGATAGTGGGTCCTTCTACCTTCCATAACTCCTAACAAGGTTGGCAGAACTCCTAATAGGGTTGGAATCTCCTCACAGGGATTCAAATTCTCCTAATAGGGAAATATACATGTACTAAATGTGTTTCATTAGCTCCTAATAGAGTTCATCCTCTTACAAGGAATTTATATATTAGTACATCATTTTGTGGGTACCATCCCCACTGGGGTTTTTTCTTTGATCAAGGGTTTCCCTAGTTAACAAATTTGGCGTTATTGTATATGATTATCTTGTCATGCCCACAATTAAACAAGGCAAAAACACAACTAATTTTATTTTTTTAAAGTGTAGAAGCTGAAGATAAGAAACTTAATCTATCCTTAAACTAGGAGGTGATGAAGTTAGATGATGAAATGAAGTTTGCTCCACTTGGGAACTAGATCTCAAGTTCACTATGAGGAGGTTACCTGGTTGTTAGTTACTAAAGGAAAACTACATTAAGATGTTATGGTTATGAACCCTCAATCTTCTGCACCCAATATGGGACACTCTAATGTGCAAGTCAAATCCAAATTTGTGTTACTATAGTGGTGAGAGTTCTAAGGATTGCAACGAGTAGGTGTTTTATCAATTATTCATTTTATTAAGTTTACCTTTATATTAATATTTATTTATTTATTAATAATATTTAATTATTATTATTATTTCAAAACCACCTATACCTTCTATTCTTAATATACATCTTTTATTTTAATTGTTAACATTATTATTATTTAATATTAAATTAAAGTTTCTATATTTGTAAATAATGTTCAATTAGATATCAGATCATACTACCAATCTAATCACATACTTTCATTTCTTTAAACATATCACCATACTTACATTCACAAGCCTAATTTAATACAATTTTATGTATATTTAAATTTTCTTTAGAAAGAACAATTTTTTTTTTAAAAAAAAAAAATAACAACCAACTATTTAACCTATACTACTCTTTACTCAAATAATTAAATACATATTAAAAATAATAATTAACTAACCACCCCAACTTTTTAACCATATCCTATATTTAACTTAACACATTAGTAATTTTTTTTCTACATGTACTAATATTAAATAGCAATTTACATTATGAACTTTTTACCTATCTTTAATTCCACCCAAGAAACTTTTTCTTAAAAATACATAAATTTAAAAAAAACTAAAACAAATTACACTATCAACTTTTTACATATATCTACCCATACTTGAATTATAAAAAAAAACCAAGTTGAAATGCCAATATATTTATATTTTTGTTTTAGGAAAATTTGCATTACTAATTATTTCTATGTCCCACCCATCTATTAATACTATAATCTAATACTCTCATTCTCATAAAATAACATTAAACCTTTTAAATTCCACTCTTTCATAATAATTTCCTAACTCTCTAAAACTTAACATCCTTTGAAATGTACTTAATATAATACTATAAATCTAATACTATAAATTTAATACTAATACTATAACCTTATTAAAACTGAAAATGGACTTTATTTTTACATGCTCTACTCTTACCCCACCTAAATCATAATCATATCCCTGCACACACAAAAAACTAGAGTCCTATCAACCATGACTAAAATGATGGAGGCTAGCATAGCTTAGAAAACAATGCAACTACCACTTCCTTTATTTGTGAATGCATGGTCATTTCAATGGAGTTTTTTTTTTTTCTTGCTTTAAAATAATACACACAATACAAGTGGTCCGCCTTTTGTCTTCCCCAAGTCAACACCTAAAAAAGGAGGAAGGTAGGTGGAAAAGAAGGGGGATGAGGATACATACACCACCCCCACCCCCCCAACCTACATTTAATTAAATGCCCCCATAAAGGTAAGGCCGCCAAGTATGGAGGGGGGGATGATTTTTCCTTTCTCCCTCCCATCTTGTTATAATTTTTTTTTAAAAAAAATTCAGCCCTATCAATAGTATGCAGGCCGCCCACTAGATGAGGGATTTTATTAATATTATATATTTTTTATTATATTTCTCTCTATTTAGTCCATTGGTCATTAAATAGGGTGACAGTATACTTAACTAATCTTTTTGAAAGTCTCTCTTATAAGCAATATTGATAAGATAGTGACTTAATGTTTTTTTTTTTAATTATTTATTTTTAAATGGTATAGGTGGGAGAGTGTTTATTTTATTCTGTTTATATTATTCTATTGACTGTATTTTTTTTTGGAATTGGATTTAGTGGGTTTGCCATACATTTTCCAGCAAGCAATATTCACCTACAGGCTACTTTTGAAGTTAATTTCTTTTTACTAGTTTTCTTCATGGATTCTTATATTTGGTTCAAGATCGACATGAAATAATAGAGCCATTCTTCCTATCAATGTAATTTTCATGGTATATTTTTTTTTAAATGAACATATTGAAATCTATTTGCATGGAAACCTCAAAGAATATCATTTATGCTAAATCCATTATCGAAACTTAAACCATTATTGGAAAACTGAATACATAGTTGAAAACTAATTCATTTACAATAGCTTCTAAATGCAATTTCCATATCTATTAATCTTTCAAGATTGAGCAAGAATGCATTGAAAGTTGAGAATAATAGGATAACTAAATGAGATAAACTCTTTCACTATCTACAATTATGCTTGATCCATTCCTTCCACTCATTCAAATACAAGATAATGAAGCTATAATCACAATACAATATGGTTCTTATTCTTAATCCTCCCAATGCCCCCATACAACAATTTTCACAAGAATGAACATAGGGTGGTGGATTCTCCATTAGGACTACACATGGAAAACTTGCTACATCACATAAGTAATTCACAATTCCTTTCTTACAATATGGTACACAACACAATAGTGATCTCTTCCACAACTATAATATACATGAATACAAGAAGGGATTACTTCCTTCATCACATCACAAAATGACGTATCTTCTTCTTCTTCAATATAAGGGAAGTTCCAATAGCTTCATGAATCCAAAAGCACAACCTGAACAAAAAAAAAAAAAGGAACCATGGAGGCTCACCTCCCAACCTAGGCCTCAAGGAGGCCATCCACCGAACTTGGGGAAGAAAGGCACAAATGGTTGCACACTACACATCCACATAACATGCATGATCAAAACATTATAAAAAAACACTACATAATACATTACAAGACAACCCAACCCAAGGCTTGCACAAAGATTCAACAATTTAATCAAGTTATAGGGTGAAGGTGGGCTCTCTCCATGAGGAGGATTTCCAAACTAAGATTCACAAATATGCACATATTCTCATTATCTACATGCCCTTTCGAGGCATACAATGACTCTCCTCTTCTCACACTTGCTTATACCTCCCAAAATGCAAGTAAACAAGAATTCCATATTCCATTGAACACATAAAAATCATCTCCACAAATGGAAGAGTTCCTCAACTACATGAGTGAGCCCAACTAACCCCTTCACCCAAGCATCTCTTCCCTCCCAATGGTGAGTGATGCTTCACACCCATTACACAAACACACAACATGAAAATAAAACAAGATTCAAAAAAGGAATCGCATAAACTTCTCACATGCAACACTTAAACAAAAGATCCTTTTTCACAAGCTCACTCCAAGCAATGGGAAATGAAAGCTTTAGTAGAGCTCTATATCCTCTTCCTCCAAACCCTAGTTTTCTCTAAGGATAGAGAGTGGCCAAGTGAGTTTCCAATTTGTCCATGCCTCTACATATCACTCTCATTTTTGAATTCAATAAAAAATGCATTCTTTTTGGGGTCTCCTAGGTCTTCTATGCACCCTAGTGGTCATTATTAGCCCCCTAACTTAAAGTATTAATATGGGTAGGGTTTATTTTTATCATAAATTAACCTTAGAGCTGCTTTATGGCCCTCACCATGCTAGGTAAGTTCAAATTCTAAATTTCTATGGTGGGAACCTTGTTCTCTTTTCTAATTTAAGACAGTAAGTCAAATTTCTCAATTAAGGTATTTAACTCAGGATAAGGTGGCCACATGATCCATCATCAAAGAACATGTCATTTTCACATAATGAGTATAAGTGTCAAGTGACACACACAAAATTCACTATACATCACATGACACATTTAGAATCTACACATGAAATACATACCACACACATACGTCTCTCATTTACAAAATAACACATCACAATGAGGTTTACAAATCTTATAAAGATTCACCTTGGCAATGTCATATTAACATGTGTTTATACCTTGTTTCCCCATTATGTTTCCATGGTTCCTTTCCTACACACTAAACTCGAGCATCACTAGTCCAATGAAAAGCCACATATAAAATATACATGAAAGTAAGAGTACATGATACTTCGTTATTCTACCATTCACATACAACACATTCCATAATTAACTTCCTATTCTCAATCATTTACATACTAAGCATTTAATCATTAACCCTAAAAAAAATTACATATTACTAACTTTCCTAACAAGATCAAAATAAGCATTAGAATCACATTAAAACCCATTTCTAACATAATAATGAAATGCTGAATAAATATCCATTAATTCATCGACTAAGCCAATTATTTCCTAATACATATCATAATGGAAAATTACAAGGTAAATATCATCAGTTATGTAGCAAAATTTACTGTCCATCAAGTATCAGAATATATGTCCAGATATCTAGTCCTAGGTAACAAAATGGAAATACAATATCTATGCTATGATGGGTTGGGGTGAGGCCTCACATATCTTCTTATGGTTATTGCACTTGTTGATTTCATGTTTCAGATTTAATAAGGATAAGAAAAGTTATTTTGATTACATAACCGATTCACCCACTCCACCTTCCCCCCTCTCAATTATCTTGGTGGACTTTACTTTCTAATAGTTTAACCATGGAGGAAACTCCATAGTTAAGTGCACTCAAGTTGGAGTAGTACTAGGATGGGTGACCTCTTAGGAGGTATCGGTCCTTCACCTCTATGAGAATCACCAAGATCCAATGAGTGCTAAGTGTTTCTTTTATTCTAATGAGAGATGGATTCATTTGAATCACTAGTCATGAAACACGAGTCAATGAGTTTGACTCAAAAACTACACATAATTTAAAATGATCAAGAAAATATGTACTAACTAGTTTTGCATTATCATTTGAATTTTTTTAGTACATTACTTATTCACTTTAGGAAAATGTTAAAGTATTAATTTCCATATTTCTTGTTATTCTCATATGAAGTTTTTAATTTTTCTCAACCATTTCCTTTATAATTTTTTTGTTAATTTATCCTTAAGAGCATTCACATGTTGCATATTAGATCTTACAACAATTATGTAATCAATATATAATTAAAGTATTATATAGATACCATCATCTAATCTAATAAAATAAATCAAGTCATATGAGTCACATGTTTTGTAATCTATTTCAATATTTAGAACTATCATATCAAAAAATATCATTGTCAAGGTGTTTGTTACAATCCATGCAAGGCCTTCTTTAACACACACAATAAGTCCTTATCTTTGACATTATATCCAAGTGTAGTTGCTACATATAAGTCTCTACCTCCAACTACCCATGGAGAAAAGCTATTTTTACATCAATTTTTCCAAGATGCACATCTTCTATAACCACAAGGCTTAGAATAGTTTGACTGAATTCATATTTTACAATAAGAGAAAATATTTTATTCCAATCTATAAATTTATTCTATGCAAAACCTTTTACATCAAGTCTTTGTTTGTACCTTAATTTTCTTGCATATTCTTCCTTCATCTTGTAAATGCATTTATTCTATAGTGCTCTTTTACCTTCCAGAAACTAAACTCAATCCCAAATCTGATTTTGTATCAAGGAGTCTATTTCCTATTTCATTCCCTACTTTTACTTCTTTTTATTTTATAACTACATTTATGTTCCATATTTTTCAAGTTCACCAAAATCAATCAACAATGCATAATATAATGAAAGGGGGGTATCTTTTAGGAGTCTACTTATCTTAGTGTACATCCTTCTAGGAGTTTAAGGTGAATACTTTAGTTTTAAAACCTTAAAAACTAATTTTTTTGGTATTTCATTAAAAAAATAATCATTATCTTTTCTTTTTTCTTTCCTTGAAACTAATCTATGTACATGACCTCATTAAATAAGACATCTCTATTTCTAATGATTTTTTATTCCAATAACCCTACAACAACTAGAATTATTTAATCCATACATTATAGAAGTACATTTCTTGGATTTTACCTTAAGATTTATTTTATCTTCTATGTCAATAGGGACAAATGTTTCACAACTAAAAGTTTAAAAAATAAGTAGTGAACCTTTTTACCAATCAACACCTCCTTTGAAATACTGTTATCTAGAAAGTTCAAATCTATTATATTTTAAGTAGACAATTATATCTAAAATACTTTCAAACAATTGTACTGTCAATCCTACACACAATCTCATACTCTTTTTATACTCCATGATTGTTCTATTAATCCTCTCAAACACATCATTTTCTTATGATATTCTTAGAACTATCTTTTGTCCATAATCGAATGGTATGAATAGTAACTTTTGGCATTACTCAGGACAGCGATGGTGGAAAGCAATTTCAGGATGATTGATAACATTTTATGGAGCCATAGTAATATTCTTCCTCTAGAATCTATAAAGACTTTGAAAGGGAAGGTGAAATTATTAGCTGAACTAATTAAACATGGTCATGAGGATATGGGAAGTAGGTCAAGTAACTTGGCGAGTAGAGTGTCTTTGGTAGGTTCAAAGCAAAACATAGTTAACATTATGCAGATAAAAAATCCTTTAATGCATTTGGATTTGTTGGCAGAAGGTAACCTGACATCAATGGTTTGGGGCCAATTTAAGGGGAGTTTTTTTCTTGTTGAAAGAAATGGGGAGAATGTGATGAAGGATTTCTAGTAACATATTTTGGGTGTTTTGTGCACATTTTCATATTACCTTTTGATCGAGGATAGTTTGTTGCATATATCTAGCTATGTGGCATTAGTGTAAATATTTGTAGATATAATAAGTTATTTCTTATTGTTTTTGGGGGCATAATATCAAGTTGGGGATTGGCACAATTTGGTGATTATGATATGAAAAGTGGGATTGTGTTTGAGTTTTAAATTCTCATGGTATATACATGTAATTATTGTGATTTTGTTATACTTTTGGAGAGATCCATATTGTATACCCATTTTTATAAGGGTCCCAGTTGCTCTCTTATTTTTTTAGGTTTGTTGTATATGATACCATATATCTTTCATTCAAATTTTTTATTTGGTAACGACTAGAGGGTTTCATGCTAGATTCTTCCCTTCTTGAGCCATTGAACTAGTTTATGATAATAAATATATTTTTAGTGGCTTGCCAATTTTTGCTTTATAAAAAAAAACTATCAAAACCTTTTTTTGTAGTCTAAACACTTCAACTTATATCAAATCTCATTTCTCAAGCATTTTAAATTTTTTTTAGAAATAATCAATTACACTAGATTCTCTAGGAATAAAATAAACCTAAGTTTTTATATTTGTATCATCATGAAAAGTAACACTATCATAAGAAAAATCAACAGATGATACCCTAGTTATCTCCCATACATTTGAATGTACAAACATATACTTTTTAATTTTCTTTTCTTTCCCAACTATGATAAATTAAACTCTCTCTTATTTTCCATTGACCCAATTTTTTTGGTACAAAAGTCTATACAAAGTTACTTTAAACCTTGCAATTAATTCCTTGAATGGTAAATCTTCATCCTATTTTGTTGATGTGCCCAAGCCTATTGTGTCACATTTTTGTGTTTGTTCTAGAGAAAGATAAGGAAATTTAAAAAATTAAATTATTAGTACATTAATATAACACATCTTTATTTTCTCCTTTTTCTTTTATCAATGATCCTTTAGTGATCTTACATGAATTTTTTATAAATGTAGAAATTCAATCTTCAATTCTTAGTTGTCTTGCTGAAATTAATTTTCTTCTCAAAAATAGAGCATGCCTAACCTCTTCTAGAAAAAATTGGTTCCTAGTTGATAATTGTATGTACATCTTACCCTTCCAATATTTTTTCATGGTTCATCATCACCCAAATAAACTTGTCCTAAATCACCTTGAACATAGTCTAGAAAACATTTCTTATGGACGGGGTATTAAATGAAGTCCTTACATTTAACACCCAAGAATCAATAATATTATCTAAAAAACTATTAAAGCATCTTGCAACACATTACTTGCAAAATTATAAATAAATAATTTTTTTCATCCATCTCCTTGTTTTCTCTTTTATGGCCAACAAGATTTTGGTGTCTTGTCTTCCTCTAATGCTATAAAAATGCTAGTGTTACTCTAAGATATGTATCTTTTCTTAGATGTACTATTATTTCTTAGGCTTTTTTGTCTCTTCCCATGTCTTACTTATTCTCCATTATTAAAGTTTTAAAAACAATTTGACCTAGGGATTTTTGTCTCATTTATTCACTAAGAATAACACCAACACCATCATCAATATTTAAAGTGTTTGAAGTAGAGACATACTTGCTTAAAATTGTGACCAAACTATTCCAACTTTTTGGCATTGAGTAAAAATCAAAAAAGCCTTACCCTCATCGTTAAAATTTATATTTACAAAACTTAACTAACCAATGATCATGTTACAATTGTATAAATGGTTATCAATAAATCCACCTTGTGGTATTTTCATATTAAATAAGCATTTTATAAGAACAACCTATTTTAAATGTTGAGTATTTTTCATGTGATTTGTCTAATTCTAATATTAAATGCATATAATTATTTATTTTGGTATATTAAAGGTTACCAACTATGCTGAGAATAACTATATCATTCATAGTGTCTTTCTTTAACGAATATCTCATTTAAGATCTATCATATTCATTGTCTTATTTTCTTTCCCACTCAATAGTTAGAAAATATCTTTTTGACATCTATACTTTTCCATTTGAATATTTCATAGTTGATAGTTTTGATTGTTGAAATTTTCAACTCTAAACCTTCCTTCTTCTTCCATTTCCCACTATAATTTAATTTTTTATGCCCAATGACCAAAATGCATGGCTCTCATATGAATTGAATGAAGGGGTTTTGAATGGGCAATAGAATGTGCAAAGAAAATTTGGATTCAAATATTGTATCTCTCTTTTCTATCTTTCAAATTACAAGAAAAACTAAAAGACTTCTACCCAACTCTATCCTCTCAATGCCTCTCAATTTGGGTTGTAATTTTCTACTATTTTAATCAATGGCTTCTGCCTCTTGCTTATAAAAAAATACATGACTCTCATACTAATTGTTAGGATTTGGACGTCATAGAGAAATAAATAATATTAAATATAATGAAAAATAAAGATAAAAATATATAAAAATTCACTACTGCATAGATTTAATGTGGTTCACCAATTATGGACTGCATCCATAAATAAACAACCCTCCACTTTCTTTTATTATCTAACATAAAAAAAATTGCAAGATCGTGATTTTACTACTTATTTATCAAGATTTCTAGAATTTTACTAAGGTTAATTTACATTTTAGAATAACAACCAGATCCTTAATTAAATGATGAACAATTTTTTTCTTTAGGGGCCCCTTCCCCTCTAATTTCCAATATGGAGGTAGCCCTTTTGGGTCCCAATGGTGGAATGATGCACCAATTTTTAGGCTTGACAATGTAATTAGTTACCACTTACCAACAATATTCCTCTTAGGACCTAATCAGAGTCCAAATTAATGTCTATTCAAGTAGTAAAATTGAAATATCAATTACTAAGATATCCAATATTAGTATTAAAGAAGCTAAGTAGAATAGTTTATGAATGTGAACCATTTTATCTTTTTGTATTAATTCTAATTATAAATTGTCTATTTTTTTGGATTTAGTTATTGGTTGTTTTGCCTCCTATTATGGATGACCAATATATTAGGATGAATAAACCTGAGATTATATATTCAAAAAAGAATATATAACTTAAAGAATATATATAACAATATATAATAGTACATACATCCATAATATTACAAAATGCACAATATTAATATGAGAACCCTTTCAAAGAAACCTTGCCACCAAATGTGTTAAAAATTATATTGCATATATATAATCGATAAAAAAATAGCAAGATAAGGTGTTTATAATTTTGATAAATTATTAATTTAGAATGTGTTTTCTTTTATGATCACTCTAAATAGTTTAACCTCCCAACCTTTGCACATTCACTTTGTCATGCCCAAACTACGGGGAAAAAACACATGCAAGTTTTTAAGGAGAGTTTACATGAGATCATGACACCATAAATGGTTCTAACTTGTTTTAAACTCCATCTTGCCCTGTGTTTTGATATATACATATACATATACATATATGTATGTATATATGTGTGTGTGTGTGTGTGTGTGTGTGTGTGTGTGTGTATGTATATGTATATGTATATGTGTATGTGTATATCACTCGGTTCCATAATTATAAGTAAGATATTGTCCACCATAAAAAGAGTGAAATAAATTGCCCAATTTAACTTAATTAGAGTAAATCTCTCTTCGCTCCAACACATTCTTTTTTCAACAATTCATTTTCACTTCATTGATAATTTTAGCAATGTTACCAACATCTTGTGTAGATTGGGAATAATCTAAAACCCATGATTAGCCTACTCATTTATTTCAAATTATGAGTGAGCTATATTCATCAATTCTCTCAAATTGATTTCGATCAAGAGAAGGTCCTTGGGTTTTTCAACTTTCTACCTTGTGTGTGTGTGTGTGTGTGTGTGTGTGTGTGTGTGTGTGTGTGTGTGTGTGTGTGTGTGTGTGTGTGTGTGTGTGTGTGTGTGTAGATAGATATATATATAGATATATATAAAACTATATATTAAATCTTCAAATGGATCATAATCTGATGGAACCAAAATTCCTTAAACTATTAACATAAACATAAGAGAGAGAATTTCTTTTCTTTTCAAAATTTCAATTCTTCTTTATTATTCTTTTGAATCCTTCTCCTCTCCTAGAATGAGAGGAAATACAAACCTGAAATTACCATTTTTACCATTTATTGTAATTTTTTAAAACAACTCGAAAAAAGTTGAATTTTTTCGTGAAGCTTCCTAAAACTGAGATAAGATGAACTGCCAACTAAAATTCAAAATTGGAAGTAATATTTTGAAGTTATTAATAAAAATCAACTTTCTAAAAAACTAGAAAATATTAAAATCTTTTAAAATTTTACTAAAAGCTCCTGCATCAAAAAGCCACTAAAAGCTCTTGCATCATTCTCCTCTAGTTGAAAGAACACAACTCCTGCAAGTTTTTTTTTAATGCATGCTTCTTTTTCTTCTTCTTTTAATGTAATACTTCTCACTGTACTAGATATGAGTTTTATTTATCGAGATAGAAGAAAATTCAAGTCTTCTTGAATACAGGTTTGTTTCTTCTTTCTGGTCTTCCAATTATGTGATAGATTATCCTTCAACTTTGCAATTTTCACTAGATCCCTCTTCCTCTTATTTTTCTTCACCCATATTCTGTTTAGCATCCTCTCAACCTTTAGAATTCAAAATTTTGTTTCTTTTGTATGTGCTTTTGTACCATCACCACTTATGTCTTCAACATATAATATATCAGCATATCCACCATTTCCACAATTAACATCATACCTTTGGAAACATTCATATACCTCATTAAAAAAAAATATGAAACATCTTCATTAGAAATCTCATTATATACAACCATTTATGTATGCTCATTTTGAACATAAGGCTGAAAATAACAAAAAGACTCTTTTGAGTCTAGGTTTATCTTGGCTTCTTCAATTGTTGATGTCAAAATAGTCATTGGTATACTCACCATTTTATTTTTCAGCTCTTCCTTTATTTTTTGTGTCTCTTCTTTCATTTTCTTCTTTTGAATAGGCCATGTGATCTTCTTCTTAACTAGTAGGTACCGTTTTTGCATTTCTAATTCCATTAGTTTTCTTAATTGTTGAAAAATTTGTTGTAATTCTCTTAACATTTCTTTCAATGTTAATCACCTCATCTCTTCCTCCTTCCTCTTCCTCTCTCTCTTTTATTTTATTTTCTTCTTTCCTCTTACACAAATACTTTATCAATAAATCTAGCTCTTTAAACGAGTCTATCCTTTGCCACAACTAACTCTATGATGCTATTTTGATTTTGTATCATTTGCATTCATAGTTGTGGCAACACCAACCAATGAGCTTATATAGGCAAGGAAGAGGGAGGAGGTGGCAACACCAACCAATGAGGAGCAACCATCTATCGGACTAAAGATAGCAAAGTATCTTCCCAAGATAGCTAATGGATGCTCACATGTAGGAAGGTGACACCTCACAACCATTCACCTAATAAGACATGCTTTATTAACCTAAGCGAGATTATTAAAAGTGTAGGAAAAATCTAGCAAAATAGGAAAAAATAAAAAACTACACTAACAGTATTTGCCTATATATGTATATATATATATATATATATATATATATATATATATATATATATATATATATATATATATAATTCATTTGAACTATGCTAATTATATCCATCTTAATTAAATTTATACTAAACATCAATATGCTCAATTCTAATATCTTAACATGATTGTTAGCTAGAGAAATTATATATTATGAATCATATTTCACCATTGTTTGACTCTTAAAGCCATTACTATCATGCATCATTTTTAGCTAAATTTATTCTATAAAAAATGTATTGCAATTTTATAGTTTACTTAAATAGTAGACAAGATAATCATTTCATACCACTTTCTCATCCAAACTATTGGTTCTCCAAAGAATATGAAATTGTAACCACTTATTGACCTTTAATCATCAATATCATGAATTTAATATAAATCTACAAACCCCTTTACATCCAACACTTTACCCACATCATTAGTACTATGTAAGTTGAGAACCAATGTAGAGTTTCTCTAAAATAACTAAATATGCTCTTCATATTAATACAATGTTCTTAATTGGTTTTACTATGAAATTACTTAGAAATTTCACTAATTGAATGGCTTTTGGACTTGTCAAAGGAAACACACACAAAACAACCTAGTATAGTAGCAAAAGTAATGTTCCTCGTGTCCTTTATCCCATTCATAGATATAGGACATTTCTCTAGAAAAAAAATAATTTTGTGTCCACTAGAATTGGTGTACTTGCCAACTTACTATCCTACATCATAAACATTGAGAAAACTATATCAAGATATTTCATTTAGTTTTTTTGCCTTCCTATACTTGTAACTCCATATTTAATATGTATTTGGTATTCCTTAATCCTTTTATTTAAAATTTACCCCAAGAAAGTCTTAATTTCTTGAATTAATTCTTTATTATCTCTAATAATAAAATAACATCAAAACTTAAAATACCAATTAGTGCATGACAATTTACCTATGTAAATTATACATAATGATCTTCCTACCTAATTCTAGTATGTGTGCCTAAACATAATGGTATTGATAGGTAATTATCGAAGCTTAGATTTATTATTATTATTTGTTCAGATTATTTATTTTATTATTATTATTATGTATTAAATTTGAGTAGATTCGAACCCAAGAGATCTTAGATGTGAGACACACAACTTTACCATTGTTATAGACACTTGTCTTCATATAGTGTCATTTTTAGTTTCTAAACTAGATTTTATTTCCCTTTAACATAAATTCTTTAAGTATCCATAAATATTTAATTTTCTATGTATCAAAAAAATAGCGCTATCTTCACAACCTCTACTTAAACTTTAAATCAAGTACCACAATATTCATAGTAACGTCCTAATAGAAATCAACTTAGTAATGAGACAAAAGGTCTTAACAAAATTGACCCCATCAAATTGGAAATATCCTTTTCCACTAACCATGTTTTGCAAAACTCAAGTGATCCATCTCATTTAAACTTCTTTTGTAAGAAATTGATTTACTATCCTCAAGAAGATAACCGAATCTCAAATATTATGTTACTTTACTGCTAGCATATTCTCCATGCTAACATGTCTCCAGTATTTTTTATTATATATCCTCTTACACTTCACTATTAGTTAAATAAGAGAAAACCCATAATTGCTCATATGTATCAATAGATATTTCTTATAAACTTTTCATGTTGTATATACACCTTATTCTTCTTTAGAGTTTTCATTTGAAAATGTTTTCTCTTCTTCCAGATTATCATTTTTATTATTATGTATTCTTTCAATGAATATACACCTCAAATATGGATTTTTCCAAGTTTGACATTTTTCCATTTTTCCTTTTTAAATTTTTTTAATATGTTTTTTTGATATTTTTTATTTCTTTGATTTTTTTGAATTTTAAGATTCTTTTTTTTCTTTTCTTCTTATTTTCTTTTTTAATAGATAATGATAATGCAAGGATAAAAATTCTAAATATAATTAACACTCATGACTTGATGCAAATAATTGTATACAAAATCAAACTTTGCAAATTCTAAGATTGTTGATAAGATCATGTTAGGCATGTGACTTCACTTCAAGTAATGAAATAATGTTATTTTCAATAAACTTCTAATTTGTCCAAATGCCCAATACTGGTGGTAGCATAAAATTTTGATGTTCACTATACTAGTTGTTAATGACACCATATGCTAGCCAAATTTGGAAACTTAATTAATTTTACTAAACTATGGATAGAAATTGTCTTCAATCTTTCCTCTCTAACATGAAGGAATGTCTTAAATATTAGAACTATAGATTAGCTATCCAAAATGACTGTAATAATATTACAATTTCCAAATTCTCTCTATTCATGACTAGCTAAGTCTAATATGTTGACTCCTTAAGTAGTAGTACTAATTATTGTGCACTAAAATAGATGAATTATGATCATAAAACTATAAATGTGCAATTATAATGAATATGTCTAGCCTTCTTCAATTTTAATAAGATAATCTATTGTCAATCTTTTGATGCCAGTGAAATATAATGCAATAGATGTGCAAAATCATACCTTTAGATGATCTCTCACACCTACATCCCTCCTACCTTCTGAATCTTTTTCATTCTTAGATTATTCCAATAGATGGAAACCCATATTCATAGCTTCATTTCCAAAATATCAATTGTAAAATCACTAGAATGAATGAGTGCTCAAACCCTCAAATTGTTTTTAACTTTATTTTTCCTGCCTTTTTATAGATCAAGCCTTATAGGAATTGATGTATTTTATTTTAAATTAAAATTCCATCTACATAATCAAATCATCTCAAGGCCTTTTAACCATCATGATAAAATAACCACCTTTTAAGTTAGTTAATAAAATATAATAAAGTAACTTAAGCATGCTATTTTTATTTTATAATTGTAAAGTACTTACAATACACACTTCATTTTATTTTTATTATTGAAAAGTAATTTTTATAATGAAGTACTTTATTTATTATTAAATTATATTTTATAAAGTACTTTACCAATAAAATATTTTATTTATTTATTCTTTTGTCCCTTTGTCAATAAAGTACCTTGCATTTCTATTTAAATATTTCTAAAAAAAATTGACATTTTTAATTTATTTTTTACTAAAACTCATCATATGATCACACTAATTGGAAATTGATAATACATATGGTCATTTAGTGATATCTAGAGGTAGTAATTCAACTATTAGTCCATCCCTTTAAAAAAAGGAGTTCTCCCCAAAAGTAGGAAATTGACCCTAAATGTCTTAAACATGATACCGAGCCTCTTTGTAATGTTCTACAAACTTTGAGCAGTCAACATGCAAACTTCTAGTCAACACCTAAAATTTAGAAACCTCTTAAATTATGAAAATAAGTCCAAACCTTCCAAAATGTACACACACCCTGAAAAAGATAGATAAACTCCCAAGAAGAAATTATAAGATCCCCTATCTAAATGTGCACGGATGGGTTCCCTATTCATCGCATTGGCTTACAAGATCCAACTAATAGGCCAATTGTGTTAGTTGAGAATACCACTAATGAAGGAGTAAAAAATTAGGAATATTAAGTTCGATACATTTTTTCTACTTTCCACTTGATGATATTTTCTCGTATTTTCCTAAACTATCATGCACTATATGCTATTTGTTTTCAAAATACACATTTATTTCAAAGTAAAGCTTATCTATATTATCATCCTTTACTACACCAACATCTCTTATTTAGAGAACTTCAAGTGCCTACCCTATTTTTATTTTGGTTATATTGTCAAATTCTTTTAGGTCAGTTTTCATGGTTATGTGATTTGGTTTAGTGAACTTGGCTACCTAATTTGGTTGATATTGTTTACATGTTTGAATTATATATTTGATGAGCTACTTTATACTTAGATATTTGATGTGTTCATGGTTATTCTTTTGATGATGATGTTTTGTATACTTCATATAGTGATTTTAGTTACTTTCATGATGACAATTATATGGATGATTTATATGTGATTTTATGGTTACTTACCCCATACTTGTATGTGCATGGTCTACATGTATGTTTCACTTTATGTTTGACACGTTTGACATGGTTGAGGGAGGGAGTCATAGTCACCTGCTAGTTGAGATCTACACAATGTACCACTCCTCGTCATTGCCTATTTAGTTTAGATATATATGCATATGTACATGTTCGACTTTTATGCAAATTGCAAGTACCAAACATTGACTTTCCTAAATTGCCAAGATGAGCATGCCCTATCGCGGTATCTCAAGGTAAAAGAGGAGAGATAGTTCTCAAGTCCAAATCCTAAACCTGAACCTAATTGTCCTAGAATAAAGGACAAGTACATGAGTTCTTCACCTTTCTAAATTTGTGAAAGTGATGTGAATTCGAGGTTTTAACCTTTGATTTTGATTCATACTTTATCTTTTAGACGAGTTTTCTTATTGAGTTTGTGGGTTTGTTGTGATTTTTGGATATAATTAAATCAACCAAAGATATTATTAAATGGTTTAATTAAATGCAAATTTTATAAAAAAAATTCAATTTGATTATATTTAATTAATTGAGAAATTAATTAAATAGAAGAAATAAATTTAAAGATTTTATTAAAAGACTAAATTTGGCACAATTATATTTATTGAATTTAATAATAATAAATTTAGAAGATGCACTTAAATAATGGACTTTAAATATTATTATTAGTTAAATTATTAAATATATTTTCTAAAAATATCTTTCTTATTAAAAAAAATGAAGTGATGGAATTAAATAAATTAAAATAAGAAAAAGTTTATTTTAAGGAGAGGCCTTTGCATGGCTAAAAATTGGAAACCCTAGGTAGAGTCAAACTCTTTATTAAGAGATTCGAGTTCATTCCTACACACACAAGTTTCGAGGAGCAAAATTCAGAATGGGAGCAAAAAAATTGTTGAAAGTTTTAGAGGGTTTGGATTTGCATGCATTCACAGGTTGTCTCAGATTTTAGCTATTATTTTGAGGTAGGGTTGAAAACCTATTGTAGAATTTTATTGAAAGATCCATCTACTTTGTGTCTTCTTGGGTGCTTGCATAATTCTTATTAATTTATTGTATTAATTTTTGGATAAAGAATTATATTGTAGATTTTGAAAAGGAAAACTTATTAATTATGAAAACATGATTGAGGAAAATTGTAGAAAAAAATAGAAAATTATTATGACTGTATTCTTTTAAAATCCTTTCTAATATGGAAAAGATTTGATTATAGAAAATTGGAAGAAAACAACAAATTAAATAGATCGGGTTTGAAATTTAAATTTTTCATGTGATCATTATGAATTTTTTAAGTAAAGATAGATATTCTTCTTATATCTAAACTTATTTAATTACCAAATTTATTAGAAAAGAAAAAGATCAATTGAGAGGAAAGCATGTTGTAGCTAAACTTATACATGCATGTGAAAACAAATATACTAAATATAGAAAACTAAGTATATTATGGTTGCATGATTTGAGAGATCAAAGGCATGCGAAATTTAATTTTTAGATTTAATTATTAAGAAAATAAAACTTTTTTCTATGTTTAATTATTAATTTTAGAATTATTATTTTTAAATGTTATTTATTTATTTTGAAAATTAAATAAATAAATACTACTTATTTTCTTATAAGTGAGGTTTTTAATATTAATTATTTTTTTAAAACTCTAAGTGGGTTACAACTTGTATATTTATTAATGTAAGTGGAGTTATAATTTAATTAGTTGATAGGCTTTTAATGTGGGATTCGCCTTGTACTTTTTGCTAAGGAAATCTATCTCACATCGTGAAACTACTTTAAAAGCCACAAAACAACCTTTAGAAATATGTAAAACTATTTTGTAGCGATCAAAAAATCTTACACATTAAGAAAATGATGTCTGACATTATTTAGTTTCAATTTTATTTGAAAAATGTTTCTTATCTATTTTTTAATAAGTAATTATTACTAATTATATGTTTTATTAATCAATTTGAAAAGTAAAATAAACAATAACCTTGGATAAAATAATAGCAGAATAAATTAAAAATTTGTATAAAGCCTAAAAATTACATTTTTTGGTAAAATAAGATATTGATGTTTTTTAAATAAATTATAGTATAAAAAATTTATTTCCTCTTTAATTTAATTGCTCTTATAGCAAAAAAAATAAAATCTTTTTAATTAATTGAAACAATTATTACAAATTTTCCTCTTTATTAATTAAAAATAATAAGGCAAGAGTCTACAACACAATGGTAAATTGTGAACCTCTCATTGAAGAGGTCTTGGGTTCGAAACTACTCATGCTTAATAAATAATAATAATTAATCACAACATATAATTAATCTTGCCTCTAGCCTCTTACTGATGAAACAAATTAAAAATAAAAATAATAATGTTCTTGAGTGAATAAAATAAGAATATATAAATGCAATGATAACATTTAGAGAAAAAACAATTAATAATATCTTCAAAACTTTAAATAGTAAATATAAGATTATTTTTATATTAAGAATTAAATAAATACTTTCTCTAAATTTTTGCTCTTATAAAACAATAGCAATTACCTATTTAATTATTTTAAACAAACATAGTATACTAAAATTAAGATTATTATTTTTTATCAAAAAACAAATAAATATTTGTACAATATTTTTATTATCATAAAGAATAAATATCATGTATTTAATTAATTAAAAAAAACCTCCATAAAAATTTCATTAATAAAAAAGGTATTTATTTTTAACTTTCTCTTTTATAATAATCATTTTAAAAATTAACATAAATAATAATATTGTATAAAATAATAGCATAATAGATTAAATTAATTGTATAAAACTTAAAACTTATATATTTTTTGTATTAAGTATAAGGAGTTCAAATATACAATAAAAATCCGCGAGCTTATCAAAGCATCAAAGGACAAGCCTCACAACAAAAAAGAGGAAATACATATAATCCAAAAGGAAGAGAGAGAAAGAAGGAGCTAGTGTAGCACATCTTCAAAAGTGTCCATCCATGCTATCCAACCCATAGATCCTTCCATCCAAACCAAGTTCTTTTGATCTTGGATTTGATTTGGCATGTAGATCATATGGCCAGTAAAGCTATATGGGGTTCTCTTGACTTCCTTACTGATGAGCTTGAGAGTTCGATTGAAGGTGTGGATATTGTCCAAATGCAACCTTTAGAAGTACTCATTCTTTACCTTATTAAAAGAACGTGGCATGTCCATCTTTAAGTAGCTACTTGAACTTTGACTTGTTAGTTTTCATGATAAATTGCACCTACGAAATTTTTTTTTAAAAGGTGAGACTTTGAAAAGACTTAGAAGCAACCTGGGGATATTTTGAAACATTTCTTCATATCTGCACTTCCAAATTTTCCATAAAATGTTAGCTGAGAGAATGTCCCAAAACATGTTAACATCTTTCTTAGCATTACAAAAAAACTAGTAATAATCTCAAAAATATTGAAGGTAGAGGGGATAGATATACCAAACATTAGCCAAATTTATTTAGCAAAACTACATTCAAAAAAAATATGCCTTCCCATTTTCAGGGTTCTGTAGATGTTGCAATAATTAACATTAGAAAAAGTGTTTCTGATAGGAAGTTTATTGAGAATAAGCAACCATTTAAAAAATTTAATTTTAGGATCAATAGAAATTTTCCAAAGATCTAATCAAAAAGCTTATTCCAAGCAGGAACATCTAGATTAGCATACCAAGTATTATTAATATGACTGATAATCTCTTCACTATGATTGATAACAGTGTAAATATTCTTAGCTTTGAGCTTGGAGAAAATAATTCCACCAGGCCATTTAATTTCCAGATAGCTATTAGAGTCAACATGACATAAAGTAGGGATATCCTTACTAGCCTTGGCTATCATATTATAAGTCTTCTTGTGAGAGTCAGGAAAACTATATTTATTCTTCAACTCATCCCACTAGATAAGTTTGTCCTCCTCAAAGATATCAATAAATTTCTTGATTCCAAGGTTGGCCCAAAACTTAGTAGAGCAGCCTTGGGTAAGAGCAAGGGGTTTATTACCTAGCTTGAGGTTCCACCAAATGGATCTTTCACCATGGAGGGTCTTATCATCAAAGAAATTCTTGTTTGAGATGAAATGCCTAACATGGTTCCAGTGTTTCCAAATGGACTAAAAAGCAATAGAGCCTTGAAAAATGATAGGAAAATCACCACAAATGAGATCAGTGAGAGGAAGATTCTTCCAGAATTTGGCATGTTTAGGAATTCCTCTTTCAATATTATTACGAATCAAGACTTTCCAAGGATCATCTCCCTCCAAAGCATGAAAGATCCATTTGGACACCAAGGCAAGACCACTAAGTTTAAGGTCCTTAAGACCCAGGCCCCCAAGGAGCTTGTCAACATGGCACCAATTCCAATTGACAGAGTGAATCTTGTTATTCCCTTTACCATCTGACCAGAGATAATTTCTAATGACTTTTTGAATTTCCAACACTTGGTAATCATTAAACAACCAAGCAGATGCATAGTATATATTGTAAGAAGAGAGGATTTTTTGACAAACTTGGATTCTACCAACAAGGGACAGAGATCTATTGTGCGATTTGTTGAGTTTATTATGGATCGTTTCCTTGATCCAGCTCCACATCTCCTTCAAGGAGGGCTCAACAGAGAAGAGGATACTAAGATATTTAACAACTTTAGAGGGGTCACCCCATTGGAAACCAAACTTCTCAAACTAATCAGGAGGATGGTTATCCCATCCAAGACAAATAGATTTAGAATGAGATAATTGAGCTCCTGATATTTTATAAAAAATGTTTAGTTTATTGATCATAGCTTCAAAGTTAGACTCAGAGGCTTCATGATAAAGAGAAGTGTCATCAGCAAACTGGAAATTGATAATTTCATTATTATCCGAAAGGGTCATACCTTTAACCACAGGGGAAAGAGTGTTATCCCTAAGAATATAAAAGAGAGCTTCAAAGGCAATAACAAAGAGGGCTAGGGCAAGCAGGCAGCCTTGTCTAATCAATATTCCCAAGGGAAAAGGGGTTGATAGAGATCCATTAATATCAACTTGAGCAAAAGCATCTTTGAGGAGCATTTTAACAATGTGACAAAAGAAAGAGGGGAACCCAAAGGCATCAAGCATCATTTTAATAAAATTCCACTCAATTATATCATAGGTCTTTTCAAAGTCAAGCAAAAACATAGACACCTTTTGATTAGTATGCTTTGCCTAGTTAAGAGCCTCCCATCCAATGATCAGATTCTCTAAGATATATCTACCTTTAAAAAAGCTAGTTTGGGTAGGACAAATAATTTTAGGAAGGATGGTTTCCAGCCTTTGAGACATTATCTTAACAAGGATTTTATAAGAGACATTTAACAGAGTTATGGGTCTCCAATTTTTTTAAAGGGATTTATCACCCTCCTTGGGGATGAGTTTGATAATACCAAAATTAATATCTCTACCCAAAGTCCCAGAATCAATGGCTTCATTATACATATTAAGTAACTCTTTATAAATCCATTTGTTGTTAACTTTGTAGAACTCCATAGGCAACCCAACAGGGCCAAGGGCTTTATCATTATTAAAGGAGTTAATAGAGTTCTCAATTTCCTCTAGAGTTATAGGTTGTTCAAGGAAAGAGGCATCATTATTTAAGATTTTCTTGTGGATAAGATTCCTACATTGATCTCTAAGAGATTTAGCATCCTAAGAATCCTCAGAAGTGAAGAGATTCTCATAAAATTGAGCAAACTCTTTTTCAATGATATCCATATCCATAATCAACTGGTTGTTAATAAGCAGCTTATCAATAGTTTCCTTAGCCTACTTCTATTTAATAAGATTGAAGAAAAATTTACTACCTCTATCCCCAAATTGAAGCCAATGAGCTCTTGATCAAATTTTAGCTCCTAAAGCTTTATGATGTTGATGCTTCCTAAGAGCATTTTTAGCATGATCAAGTTGATGGCAAAGGTGAGGATCCTCAAAATTATTTTGGATAGTAGCCTTAGCATTGTACAAGTTACTAGAAAGCCAAGATTCCTTGAATCTAAAATCTTTGGCCTTTTTTTGACCAACAGTCCTGAGAAGATTTTGCCAAGTAGAGACATTCAAGTTCCACCTATTAATATAAGATAAGGAGGGGTAATGAGACTCATTAAGGAGTCTTATAATAGGGATAGCAGTAAGGATATATTCATCTTCTAGAAGACTAGTGTTAAGAACCAATTTGTTGCTACTTTGATTGCAGCGGATAGGGGAATAGCCTAAGTTGACAGAGATTGAAATGGGGTGGTGATCCAAGAGAGTAGTGGGGGAGACAATCACTGGGCTATTATGAATGTTTGGAATCATAGAAGAGAAATTTCTATTGAGATAGAAGCTATCCATCCTGGAATAGATTCTAGACTGGCCTTTTTGGAAATTACACCAAGTATACGAGAGCCCAGGGTTACTATGCTTATTTCCACTTAAAGGATTAAAGAGAAACTTAGTAGTTTTAAAATTATTCCAAGCAAGTTTTTCTTGATCTTTCTAGGAAAAGGGAAGACCTCTCATCTTATCTTCTTGGTCTTCAATCATATTAAAATCACCTCCAAAAATCCAAGGGATATCTGGAAGCAAGCTAAGCCAAGAATAGAGCATTATCCTTTCAGTATAATCATTGGTAGCATAAATAGGATAGATACCAAATTCATAGTCATTGTAATAAAAAATCACCCAAATAGCTATGTTGCAAGGCGAATAACCAAAACTCTTAATCCTAGGACCCCAAGTAGGGTTGAGCAGGATAGCCATAACTGCATCTTTCCAAATAAAATTAAGATTGGATTCTAAAGTGACTCTGATAGACTTAATTTCCTGCAACATGATCAGGTTGATATTTCTCCTAGAGCTGAGAAAATTTTCAACCACAAACTTTCTATCAGGACATTCAAGTCCTCTGATATTCCAAGAAACACAATTCATTTAGACATAAATTTAGAGTTGGATGCTTCAAGATCCATAATATCCTCCATAGGAGAGACATCACCAGTGATTGAAGGGGTTCAGTTTTTATCATTTTTTTGTTTGTTTTTGGAACCAAGGGGTCTCCCTTTTCTCTTTGAAGTGGGAATATCCTCACTATCAGACAAGGAGTAGACTATCAAGCATCAAGGGTTGGTTAATAACATTTGATGGGTTCACAGGTATAACTTCAAAAATGAACTCATCAAAGATTTCTTGAAAGCTTTTAACAAGAGGCTTTGGATTTGGAAGGATTTTTGAGGTGGATGTGATGGGGGCAAAAGATTTACTAGTAACTTGAGTATTGACAATAGAATTACTTGCTGGGGGAGGTGGGAAGACTAGCATATTAGGGGTTGACGAGTTTTTATTAGATCAATTTTTTCTCTTCTTGGTAATAGCTTGAAAGTTGTCAACATCCATGATGCTTGAGACAAAAGCATTATGAAGAGATGGTGTCAGTAGGGGGGAGGGAGAAGATTGCAAGGAGGCAACAACCAAAGGTAGAGGATTGGAGTTAACAGGGGGGAAAAATTCAACTAGGTAGAGGAAGGATTAGGGTTTTTAGGAATTTTACTTTTGATAATAGGGAAATCTTTCCTGAGATGCCCTTCCTTTCTACATAAAAAACACGCATTAAGCCCTCCTAGGGTTTTGACAAGGCAAGAAAGACTCTCATTACCAATGATAATTGTAAACTCTTTTGGTAAGTCTTGGCCAGGTTTCAAAGTAAGAACCCTAGCATCAAGATGAGGGATAAGCATAGTAGAATTGTCCATGCACATGAATTTGCCAAGAGGTTCAACTAGCTGAGGGATAAATCTCCACAAGAAGGGAGGAATGTGTTTAATGAGGACCCATCTAGGGGCCAAGATGGCAACAATCTCCTCTAGACTAGCTTCTGCACTCCATGCCAAAGCTCGAAAAGGTGTATTCCCAACAATCTAGTATTATTTTTTTTAAATAGCTAGCTATGATTCATTATTATTAAAGAAAACAACAAATAAAGCCTTTTGTATTTTCCTACAAAAGGAAATTTGGAAGCCAAGTTTCAAATCCAGTAATTATAAAACTAGTTGTCTAAGAATTTCCTTGCAAGAACCTTATCAAGTTCGATTGCAAATAAGAAGATGGCAATGTTTCTTAATCTTTCCTTTTCTTTTATGATCTAAGCTAAAATTTCAAAATTGGGAGTAACATGAAATGCAAAGGGGTCCCCAGATTGCTTACCTTGGGCTGGAATTTCATCACGTTCGGTCATGGTGAAGTGAGCACTAGAGACAATTGCAGGAGCCGAACTTGTAACCACTTCCAAGAAGGATTTTGGTTTGAAACCAACAATGCCATTGTCTCTAGTAGCATTGCTACCAATATTAAGCATATCATTGGGTTTATTTGTGGAGTGGTTAATGCTACTCAGAATAGAGCCAGTTGAAGGAATAAATGGCAAATTAAATTCAAAGTTGAGGGGAGAGGATAGATTGCACCTTGTGGAGTCCTTACCTCCTAGGTCATGAGCGTTGTTACCTTTATAGCCTGCCACCTCGCCATTACCTCAAACATTAAAAAATATTGTGACACCAGCAAGATTAGCTAGCGGATCGCTATCAGACATGGTTAAAAAATAGTGATTTGGCCAAATTTGAAGGAAAACCCGCTAAAAAGGCCAATTTTAATATAGTATTAAAATTGTAATATATTATAATTACAAAAAAATCTTATTCTAATTAAAATAATATTCTTGAATGAATAAAATAGAAAAAATCTAAATGAAATGATATTATCTTCACATTAAAATATAAAATTATACTAATAATTGAAAAACTTTATATACTAAATTTAATATTATTTTGTAAATGAACAATTAAATAAATAGTTTCTCAATATTTTATTTTCATAAAAAAATAACTATCATCTATTCAATTATTTTAAACAAACTTAAATTTAAGATTTTTTATATTAAAAATTAAATAAATATTTTTCTACTATTCAATTTTTTTTTTCTATTTGTTAATAAGTAAAATAATCAAAGTAAAGTATCTTTTTCATTAAATAAAAATGTTGAAGTTAAAATAAATAGTAATAAGATATCCAATTCTCTAGAATACTAAATAAATTTATTTTGTTATGAAATAAAATAAATTTGTATTAATTTCAAAAAAAAAATTAGTTTTAATTTCAGTAATAAAACTATTTTTTATCATTTTTTAATAACTAAAATAATCAATATATATTGTCTATTTTATTAAATAAAAATATAAAAATTCAATAAATAATATAAGATTTCTAAAACTCTAAAATAATAAATTTAAAAATTAAAAAAAATTATTTTTAATTATTTTAAATTTTCCTAAAAACAATGCATAAATCTTGCCATGTGTTGAACTTTTGCCTATACATATAAGGTTAGAGTATTTCAAATAACCACAAATTTGAGAAGACTCACATATTGAAAGGTATTTGACATATTTGTATGAATGAAGTTCAAATTGAATTTTTAATTTTTAGTATTTTGATAGTTCTCTATTTTGGATAGTGTTAAGTAACAATTGTCCATTCAATATATTGATTACTGCTAAAATGGAACAACTTATACAAGCACTAATATTCAAGATTTGTGAGTTTGTGTCTCAAGGCCTTTTGAATAGACCCAAGATATTTTGTCAGAGACAACTTGTCACCATGTAATATTTACTTGTGTTTTAGATTGTATAATGCTTTGTTTTACTTTGTGGTATGATTTTAGGTTCAAATTAGTCTTTTGAAGAATCTTGCAATTACTTTGAATTTCATTTTAGTAAGTACTTTACATGGATGGCTGAATTTTTTAGGTGTACTAACCTTTACTTTCCTTTCTTTTTGAATCTTTTGATCAGGATTTAATGGATTTGTATGCAAAATATTTCATTAACATCTCTATGATTGATATCAAAATTAGATTGTGATATACACTTGGTTTATTTGAGCTAACTTCATTAAGAATTATTTTCTTGCGAATGAGAACCTTTAACCAATGTTACTATTATTTTCTCTTCTTATTACATTTGCACGTTTACAATTATGTGGAGAGATTTTGGCAATTGGTCATCAAAATATTTTTCATACCTCCTTTGGGATGAAGGGGATTTATATATCCAAGACTAGATAGAAATATGTGGGAAGGTTTCACTCAACAATTCTCAAAATATTAAACCATCAAGTGGGCAACTACAAAACATGAAAGGACACTTGGATTTATGCTCTAAATTATTATTTTTAAACCTGATAGTTCGTCACTTCCAATCATTAGATTTCTTATGAATAGAGTAAAGAGTGTTGAAGCTTTAAAAATAAAATCACTCTTGCCACAATACAACTATGAAAAATGGCAAGGGAGACAAGAAGGCTTTGTCTTAGAGATCCTTCAATGTCACAATGTGCAATGTTGTTTTGATTTTGTGGTTTTGAAGAAAGTCAAAAAGAGTACTTTGATTTGAAACCTGTTAATTAATTTGATATTTGTAACCTACAATAAAAAGGACTTTTTTTGTTGATGGGGAGTTTACCTTGGTCCAACCCCAGTTTAGGAGTCAAATTCAAATCATTAAAATAGCATGAATGTAAAGAAAATGTAGGAATTCATCTTATAAAAGTTGGATCTCTTGAATTGAATGCAATGTGCTTACTTCACCAATGGATTTGGACCAAGAAGATGAAGATGAATAGATGTTGAGGATGCAACAAAGGATCTTGAATAGATTGAAGAAGATCTTGAAGATAAACTCCTTTAATTGATTGAACACTTGAATCCTTGATCTTCAATGGAGGAATGCTTAAATGAAAGCTTGAAGACTTGGAGACTTGAACAATTGAGACCTAGAGCTTGTCGAAGCTTGAGAACTTGAAAGAAATATGTTTTGATTGTAGATATGAAAAATGGGTCAAATGGAAGGGTTTTAATAGAGCTCATAATTAACTAACTCTCGCAGGATGACGGTCCTAGAAGTTAACACCCAAACATCTTGGAAGATGGATCCCAAAGAAAGGGGCCAAAATAGGGCCTCATTAGGGGTGCATTGTGCCCCTGATTGACCCATTAGGGGAAAAATGTACCCCTAATTGGTTAGGGATGCACTGCACCCCTAATCATTAGGTGCACAAATCTTGAGGGTTGTCTTGAAGCTCCAAAATAGGTCTCAAGTGTTAGCAACCCCTACTGATTTTATAATAGATAATAAGGAGATTTTTAGGTGATGATGCTATGAATATATGTAAAAGAGCCATATCAATTGTTATATTATCATCGATTTCAAAGTCTTAATTGGCTAGACATTATGCCAACTCAGGAAATTACCATATCATTTGATTGATGAAGAGGATTTGAAGAAACTATAATAAAGTCAAAGTTGATATGTAAGGTATTCATTGGGTACTTAAATGAGTTGGATAATAATTACGTAATATTAGTTTAATTTTTTTGCTATCATGTATTATTGAGAAGTATTCAAGATCACAAGATTGATAGACTAACAAGGTTAATTAAGGGAGACTGTATTCACTAAGTGACTACAATATTGCTCGAGCGATTGGTAAGAAGAAAGAAGAACATAGTGTTCCCTGAGAAATTTAGCATTACTCAAGTTATACATTTCTTGAGTAAATGTAATGTTAACCAAGTGACAGCTAGATGAACAAGGTTGATAAATTGGAATTTGAGGCCAATTTTTGAGGGAAATTTAGAAAGTTTGAGAAGGTATAAAATGAGAGTCAAATTTTGTTGCAAGATCAACAATGGTAAAAATAAAGAAGGATCTAATGAAGTAAAATGAAGAAGGATAAGGATGGACAAAAAGTTATAAATAAAATTATAT
Organism: Cupressus sempervirens; assembly: GCA_028749045.1. NCBI lineage: Eukaryota > Viridiplantae > Streptophyta > Pinopsida > Cupressales > Cupressaceae > Cupressus > Cupressus sempervirens. The sequence continues at coordinate 617,691,797 of CM053791.1, forward strand.
TTTCTATGTGTCTAAATTTATTGTATGAAGGAATTCTATTGCAAACCTAGGATCAACAATTCTAATTAAGTGGAAAAACGATGGAAGGATCTATAAGCATTGAAAAATATATTTAAGGAGGAGAACAAGATAGTTTTAGATTGTTGGTTCAAAGTGGGTGATGATTTCATTGTGGTTCCATTGGAGAGTTAATGAAGTTGAAAGATATATGATTAAAGGTTACTATGAAGGGTGAACTTGTTGAAGGAGAAAAGAGCTAAGTGTTGAGCCAAGTGAATTGAGTAGAGAGAGGAGAAGAGGAAAGATTTTATGGAAGACAAAATCAATTGAGTGAGTAAAAGGTAGAAAAATATCAAGAAGCTATATCTGAACAAGAAAAGGTAGTTTCTATTCTTAACATATCACTTCCCACTATTACTGTTTAATCATTGTAGCAGAAATACTTGGAAACACTTAGTGGACCTAACAAGTCTATGAAATCCTATATAGTAACATTGATTAGTGGTGTTTGTAAGTCCTTTGAATCAGGCCACTCTTTTTAGTCCTAAATAAGGAGTGATAAGGTCTAGATGGTCTTTTGGTGAAATCCTCTAACAAGGCCACTTTAACAAAGTGTATGTAACCTTTAACAAGGTAGTCTCCTAACATAGATCACTTCAAAAGAGATAAATTTTTGGGTTTTTAGTCCTAGGTAGTTTTTCCCTTAATAGGGTTTCCACGTTAAAATATTGGTGTCAAAATTGTGTGAATGTTATTTATGTTGCAAATTATTTTACATGTTTTTAAAGTTTACTACAACTTGGTAATAACTAAGATATCACTAGGTAATAACTAGAAATGTATTGACAATCGGCAAAGCAAAGAACAATTTGATAATAGTTTGGAAAGAAGTTGATGTATGAGTTAAATTTTTATGTTGGATATGTCTACCAAGTGATTGGATGTGTAGAATTTATTTTTGTTAATATTTATTTTTCTATGATGGTGATAAAATATTTTTAGGCATTGTGAGATAATTAGACATAATTGATTCACCCCCCACCCCTCTCATTTATCTAACATCGGGATCTAGAAATCAGGTTTAGATTCTAGAGAAATCTCATTTCGGTGCAACGAGTAGATTCCATGTGGATAGATTGATGAAAAGGAGGGATCTAGGGGAAATAGATCCTACCTTGAGCTTAATACCATGAAAATAGGAGCTTTAAAGAGGATCTATTGGGTTTTGCCCCAATTCTACCTAGGAGAAAGGACAGAAAAGGGAAGAATAGATGAAAGAGAGAAGGAGATTGATGATCTCTCATTAAATAGGTGCTAAACCTTCATTAATTTGGGGTGCTTCTAGTTTATGATGGTATATTCAGCCCCCACTTTAGTGAGAGTATGGACTCAATCCAAACTCTTGGTAAAGTAGAGCACAATGCATATGATACTCTTATTGAAATCTAGGAGAGAAAGAATCAAGCCCCAAGGGATTTGAAACTTTGATAAATCTTGAATCATAAGGAGAGATAGATCACCTAATGAAAAGAAAGAGTGATTATCTCACCCAATAGAGTACCCACCCTATTGTGAATCATTGAAAAAGCTACTCCAAAATATGGCATTTAAATAGTCTAACAAGGTGGTAACCCATTAAAAGACCCACTCATAGATCAATGTTCTACATATCACCATGGTAAGGTTTAGTAAGAATGTGTTACCCATGTATAGGACTTAGCAATTTTTTATGTCTTACCCCTAGATGAGATTTATCATATGTGCATGTAAAGGAAAGAGAGACCAAATATCAAGGATGTTCACTTTTTGAATTGAATGTATGCACAGAGAATCCATTCTTTAGGATTGTGAATAATCCATAAAGGGATTTATAAGATGTGCACATTGAAAGAGAAGGATGTGTTGGAATATATATATATATATATATGATAGGCTAAGTTATTGAGAGGGGAGGGATGAATCAGTAACCAATAAAACTTAATCCTTTATTTCACCAATTAATCCTTTATGTGTATTCTGAACTAATTGCATGCATGAAAAATTGAAACCATTAAAACATTCATAACACTTTGACACACAATATGGTGATTTGGAAACCTTCCAAATAGAAAGTAAAACTAGAGTGGGGATGACACCCACAAGCTTTAGTACTATAGTATAAAGTTGGCCTGTTAAGGCTTACAATGATCACTTCTGATGATCTACCCTATTAGGAGCAATAAAGACTACTAGGTCCACCTTGCAAAAGGATTTACAAACATACAATAAAGTATGCACTCAGTAAAGAGATTTACAAAAGACTGTTAAGTCTACCTTGTGAAAGGATTTAATTGATCGACCTATTAGGATGAAACAGTGGTTGATCTCTGATCTGCAATTTGGTTTACTAAATGAGATTCCTTTGAGTGCAATGATCACCTTCCTATGATAGATAACTCTTTGCTACTCCTTATACTATTGTAGCCTTTGTATTTTGCACTTCTTCTCTTTTCTTCTTGTTACATTACATCTTACATATATCTTGGATATATATATATTCAAATTACAATTCAACAAAGTCGGCTACAATACAAGTTTACACAAAAATACACAAAGTTGGCCCAACTAGAGGAACTCAAGTTCTTAAGACAAGCTCGGTGAGGTTCTGATACTCAACATCCATTGTCAATGCTCAACATTTTCATTCACTTGGTAGATGTAGAAGCTCAGTCCATACTGATCACTTCTAAGGAGTACGAAATTCAGTCTACACTGGTGACTCGGTGAACACTATGAAACTTGGCATATAAACTAAATCACTTTCTTGACACCGCATAACTCAGTCAACACTATATTCACTACAAGCTTGGTATAGATTGAATCACTTGATTGACACTGAGTAGCTCTGTCAATACTGGATTCACATCACTCAAACTGTGAACTTGGTAACCACTACATAGCTCGGTTTGCACTGAGAAACTCGGTAAACCTTATGAAGCTCAATTTACACTGCTTATCACCATCATAGTAGAAATTTCTTGGTGCAAACTAAATTTTGTTCCTTGAAGTCAGTAGCAACTATAAAGCTTGGTAAAGCCTAAAGTGCTTGGTTAACATTTTTAATTGTATAATAAGCTTACTAGATACTATATGTCTGAATAAATGTGTGTCACTAATAAAAAAATATGACTGCAATGTCAACAATCTCCTCCTTTGGCATTAGTGACAAAAAAACATTTATCAGTAAAAACTAAATTCTCAAAAAGTTTGAAACACTTTTTATTCTTCACCTTGTGTCTTCAACTCGGTAGAGTACTTTATTTTTTAGATTTTTCAAAATTGCTTTTGTAAGAGATGTTTCTCTGAGTATATGTATAATATGATAATGCTCCCCCATACATATATATACAATATATTTTACATCTTTTCACATCTTCTCATCTTCACATATATATATATATATATATATATATATATATATATATATATATATATATATATATATATATATATATATATATATATATATATATATATATATATATATATATATATATATATATATATATATATATTCTCATCTTCTTTGTACAGTGTACTATATATATCTTCTCCCCCTTTTTGACATTAATGCCAAAGATGTATGCTATATACTATATAGTAATGCCAAAATGTGACAATAAATTTGATTGTATCTTTAGAATGAGTGCCAATGTCTTGTCCCAATTCTCTTGCAACACCTTGCTTGTGTGCAATGTAATTTGCACTTCTACTAATAGTTCTATCATGTGGTCTATAATAGAGAAGTTGTTATCATGGATGAGTGTTTTAGCATGTGCAATATGTTTCTGCAATGCATCCATGTTTGGGAGAATCATGCCCTATATGTTTACCAATGTATCTCTTATCCTAGCTTCTTCTCTTAGCAATTTTGCCTACATATTAGTTAAAAATTTTATCTTTGTATAATGGGCATAGTTGTAACTTGGGTCAAGTTGCAACTGGTGTGCACTTGCCTTCAGATCTTCATCAATCTTAGAAAGTTTATCTTTAATTTCCTTGGTGAAATTTGAAGTGTCACAATGTTTATTGAATAATAAAGTCATATTGTTGCATGAGGTGATGAGGCATATTAATGTCTCAAATTTGATATAGTTTTTATATAGTTTGAACTTACTCTTTGAGCCTTGTGAAAAGCATTTAAAATATATTTATTTTAAATGTCTTTTGAACTTATGTTGAATGCAACTAGAACCTATTGGACCTATGGATAGTGGATATGGCATGCCTTGCTTAATATTATATATAAAGTGCAGTATTTCATATAAATATTTTAATCTATGTTCTAATATTTTAATGAGAGTAGAAATGTTGTTGTGCATATATGTTTGAATGTTTCTAATTTTTAGGAAATGGAGAAATGGTGTAAAGAGTGGTGAACATCATATTAAAGAAGGAGTAATGAAGACTAGTCATAGCATGAGAAGCACAAGTCAGTTTCGAGTGATAAGTCATGTTTGCAAGAGGAGTTATTCTATGAGACCCAACTTGTTACATTATCTATAGACCATTATTCTATTGCTCAATCAATATTTTAAAGTCATGGTTGACATTTTGCCTTTTTCTTTTGACAATGTTTGCTCATGGTTTTTATGTAATAAATTCCAATCCTCTATATATATGGAAGGAAAGGGAAAAGTTAGAGTTAGGAGGCTTCTAAAGTTTGTTTTTTAATTCTCTATGAATTATTTAGTCACGTAACAAAAGAAGAATTCTAATGAGAAAGTGATTTTGGATTACCTATTGTGTTCTTAGTTAGTTGAAGCCAACCAAGGGGGCCTACTTGGGAGGTGGAATAGATTTAGGTAGAGTAGATTTATTTCTTGTAGTTTCCTATTTTAAGATAGATTTATTGTATTTGTAACACCCCACCAAGGGATCCAAAAGAGTTAACCTAAAGTTTTACTAAGTTTGCCAAAAAAAAACCTTTTAAAGAAAGAATAACATACATGTCAAACATAAAGTAGCGGAAGCAATAACATACAATCATACAAAAGCAAACATAACATATTACATTCCTTATGGATCCCAAGATGTTGAGTCACATTTAAATATAATTAATACTAGTCTAATAATTACCACATCCACATGAAAGAATAATAGAAAATCCAAAGTCCATTTAAATAATATACATTTTTTTCGAATGCCATTTGGCAATAAAATTCAAAATGCTCAATCATCCACTGTACATGTTACAGGGTATGAAAGGCTAAAAGAATATGCATTTATAAAAATAGAATACATCACCCTCCTTGGATCCATGATACAAAGTACAATACAATAAATGAAACCATCCATCATAATACACAAAGAGAGAAAGATAGAATGAAAAGAAATGCAGACAAGGAAACTCCAACCATGGTATCAACGGATGGATCTCAATGATAAGAGTAAAAAGCACTACCACCCGACTATGTGGAACCTAAATGGCCCACTCCCACTATGTTGAGGAGATAGTCTCAAGTCCCAAATAGGATATCAAACCAAATATCAAAAGTACTATCTAAGTCCAAGAAATCTTAAAAGTAATCTAACTCAAAGATTCCAAGATAAATTGACATCTATACCCAGAGGCACACAAAGACACGTAGGGAATCTACTATGTAAGTGGGTAAGTGTCATCAAATGAATCATGCTAGAGTTACCCTAGCAATCTCTTAGGACCTCGGCCCCCTAGTGATCCATATACAGCCACTAGAATCCTCTCGTACTGACAAGGCATACTACAAATGCAAGGTCGCAACCAAGTGTCCTCTCTACTCCCATCCTAGTCTGTACTGGCACTCGAGGCATGGGCAAGAACATACAAAGACTCTTATTATTTTCATTTTACTCTCATTTAGTGTAGCATTTTCACTTATTAAACAACTTACAATGGGTTACCCTAGGAACCACTTAGGGCCCTAGCCTCTACTACAAGCCACTTCTTGACATTACATATAGATAACCTACCCTAGGCTCATAAAACCACAAATCAATAATCATATAAAATCAACTCAGTCCCATACAAGTGACTGGAAAGCATCAAAAGATAATTCACAATAACAGATCAATTCTCTATGAGCAACTAGAAAGCATCCCAAAAATAATGATCAAAGGCTCAAAATGGTTAAGTCAAATATGTCATAACATGACATCACCAATAACAAATCATACCAAACACCTTAGTCCTATAAAAGTGATTGGAAAGCAATTCAAATATAACTAATCAGGACTCAAAAATGGTTCGAGTAGGTCATAACATCACCTCAGCTTCACACAAGAACACTGGAAAGCAATAACAAACAATAAATGCAAACTCATCATAGAGCATACCAAACACATTACCATGGTTGGGTTTAAAAGATCAAAATTAATTCAACATAATACCACAAACGCAAAACTCCCAAGCCTCTGATAACATCCTAAGATTGGTCAAAGCTAGGCCAAACCCAAACCCAAAACATAGACAACATACAAATGAGTATAGTTTCATAGTTTGGTTTGATTTTGAAAATGCACTATTGAGTTAACAATAAGGTGTCAATATTTGTTTCAATGTAGTTTGCAAGTACCTATGATTTACAATTTACCCCGTTCTTATATTTGAACAATGTGCACAGTTGCCCTTATCTTATAACCAATAATTCATTATTTTTAATAATAAATCATTTTAAATAATGAATAAATGTTAAATCTTATTCCATAATATTTATCATTCATATAAACTAAATTAAACTTTATTTAATTAAATTCAACTAATAGTTATAAAATAAACAATATTAATATATTATTAATTATTAATTACTTAATAATTAACAAAACTTATTAATTAAGTTATTGATAACTAATTAAAATAAACTATATTAAAAATTCATTAATTAATTATTAAATTATTAATTGCTAAATTTTTAATTAATAAATAATAATTTAAATTAAATATAATTAAAATTAAATAATAATTATAATAAAAATTTATTTAAAAAAGAAAAAAATGCATTGTAAAAAGTGTTTTAGGTCCATCGGCCTTATGATTGGCCATGGCCTCCTTACGACTGTCATAGGGCCTGCAGCCGTAGTAGTATCCTATACTGTCGTTGCCACAATCTTGCATTAGCCACATAGCCATCATTAATAAAAAGAGAAAGGGGGGTGGGGTAAAACCCCCTCCCCCATCATTTTTTTTTTTTTTTTAATTATAAATATTTTTATAATAAAACAAAACCAACAAACCTCCCCCATATATATATATATATATATATATTACATGATTTCTTAGCAATTCTCTGATAGAGAAAATATAAAAAACTAAACAAATCTTCAATTTAAATTTATATTTCATTCAAACCCTTCCCATCTAATTTTCCATATTCAAATCTATTGAAAGAAAGTTTTAATGATATTATAATCTCCATGTATTCAGAAGAATCCCACAAGCATTCTAATAAATCCAAAATATAATATTGAAAGATTTGTCACAAGGAAGATTGAATAAAAAATTCACAATCACGATGAAGACAAGAAGAAAAGAGCATAATCAATTGTGTCAAAAATCACAAGCTTCTACCTGGACTCTAATGCTAATCGTTACGCCCAAGAAAATTATGAGAGAAATTTCTCCTCTCAAAACCTTCTTTCTTCTAAAATCCTCTCCCCTTCCAAAATTTGCGGTCCCTTCCCAAAACTTCAGTCCCTTGAAAAATAAACCCTCAATTGTTGATAAGGAGTTCTCTCCTAAATTTAGGGCACCAATTGTGCGTTCCCCTGAGAGGACTCCTTGCTCACCAGACTTTAACTCCTACTATCTTTTCTTTATCTTTTCCATGCACAATTATTGAATTATAAAATAACTTTATTTAATTTTCACTTAACTTCTCTTTTCAATTAATTTATTAAATTTTAATCTCATGCACACATAATGAAATCTTAAAACATTTAATAAATTAATATCTTTTTCACTTTTTAATTTATTTTTGAAACGTTATTTGATAAAATATTTATTAACTTAAATAATAATAATATTTAGCATTTATTTAATAATGAACTCTAAATATATTATTATTAAATTAAATAAGTATTATCATGTTTTAAAATTATTCTTATAACTTTTATCTTCAAATTTAATTCTTTTTATTTAATTAATCTCTTAATTAATTAAATATAATTAAATATTAAAAATATAATAATAATTTTGCATTAAATTAAATTATTAATTTAATAATTTAATTTGACTTAATTAATAGAAAAATCACGAAAGACTCATAAAACAAAATACAAAAACCCATCATAGAAAAACACATACAAGATCAAACTAAAGGGTTATAATCATGAATTAACATCATACGATGCATTTGGAAAGTAATCAACTCATATACTTGTCCTAATTTTCTAGGAAAATTGGTGTAAAGGTTTAGGATTTGGACTTAAGAATTTATCTCCCCTCTCTTACTATTGAGATAATGTGATAGGGTACACTCATCCTGGCAATTCAAAGAAGTTGATACCTGGTACTTGAAATATGCATAAAATTCACACATGTACAAACACATATATACTAAGCTAAACAAGCAATGGCAAGAAGTGGTGCATCATGTAGATCTTGACTAGCAAGTGACTACAACTCCCTTCCTTAACCACATCAAAAATGCCATACATAAAGAAAACATACGCGCATACCATAAACATGTAGTATGGGGTAAGTGTCCATAGATAACACATATGATAATCCATCTAACTAATCATCATTAATAACTAAAAACACTATAATAATCATCATGCATACATGAAGTATAGAGTACCAAGTAATCTCATTATAAGATCAACTAAATATAAAACAATATTCAATCATCTCAAAACTAATGCTACTAATAATTGAGCATAAAAGTGGCCTAAAAGAGTTCGACAATAATAAAAAAATGCAAACTAGGGGTAGGCACTATAGTATTAGTCCTGTAGCATAGTAACTGTGGAAGTTCTTATAGCACTTGCGGAAAATAATTATAGTGGATGCTTGAATTGTTAACTAGATTAGAATTCCTTTTCTGAAGTTTTCTACAGTTATCTGTTGATAGTCCAAGTGTGTTTACTATTCTATACCAATAGTATAGATTCCTTTCATGAATTTTACTTTCCTATAGCATAGGTGTTAAGACTCTTAAAGGAACTTAGTGCACATACTGTGCTGACCCATTTCAAGTCCTGCGTCCCTGGGTTGATAATTCAAATGTATTTCCAAAATGGAATTGATAGTTCTTAAATTGGATATAGTATCTTTGAGAGAGGAATAGTGGTGTGATTATCTTGACCTATTATGGAAACCTACAAGAGGTCTCCAATGAGCCTAGAATAGTAGACAAGTCTACTTGGTGAATTGCAATCTTTTAAACAATTAGTTCCAAAACTTTATTTTCAAATTTCTTCTTAGCTCTCTGTGACAATTTCTCCTGTCCATTCAAATATTCATTGAATTTCTAGACTAACTCTACTAACTGAGCCAATATTTGTTGAGAAGAGTCAACCTCTGTGCCTCTGCTAGAATATTCTTTGCATCTTCAAGCACTTGAAATTCCTTATTCCTTTATTCTCTAAGCCTCTGCTACTTAGCTTTCTTCTAAAGTAGCTCTCCAAATATATGCATCTGATCAGGATTAAGATTGGAGATATCCCAATTTGGAATAAGAATTTCCTCATCAAAATCAATTTCTTCTTCCTTCTCTTTGCCTTTGCTCAAAAAATTTGTACTCGATTGAGGCTTGGTCTCAACTGTTCTTTTACGTATTGGTAGAAATAGTAGGACTGGCAAAAAAAGTAGATATTGCACTTATTGAAGGAATACCTTGTGTAACCAAACTAATGGAGGAGGAAGTGTTGTCTGCTTGGTAGATGAAGTGCCTGTTGTAGACACCTAAAAATCCTTCAGAAAATAAAGTATTTTTATTTTTTGAAAAAGTCTCTGATGACATCATCATTTATTAATTAATTAATTATTTATTTTATTTATTTATTTTTATGCCATTAAATCCCTTTATCTTAATTAAGGAATCCCTCCCAAAAATGTTTAAATCTTATTTAAATATTATTTCCTTATTTATTAATTATTTAATTAATAAATTGACCAAAACTCCCAAAATAAATAAATAATTTATTTTTTGCCCAAAACTTGGCCAATTTCCTTAAGACCACTAACCTCTTCCAAAATCTTCTAATCCTTCTTTAATTTCGATTAAAGGCTAATCCCATCATTTCCTATCCCTAATCCCAACTCAAAATATTTAATTAAGATTAAATATTAATCCTCATGTTTATTAAAAATATTTAATAAATATCTTCTCAACCCAAACCCTTGAAATAAATAAAACTTTATTTATTTTCTTAAAAAACTTTTTTATCCTCATCCTAGGAAGTTCTAGACTCTTCTAGAAAGTCTTCATCCTCATCCAAAGCCTAGACTCTTCTAGAAGATGTCAATCCTTATCTTTATTCCTAATTCTAATCCCCTCCTAACCTTGTCACATTCTCTAAACATGGGTTAAGACTTGCTAACCCAAGCCAAAGTTAACAAATATCTCCTCCTTCACTCACCCTCATTTATTGTCATCCACTTGCCTATCCCTAAGCTAGTCCTAAACCATCCTAATCCATACTCTAATCATTTGCACAATCCTAAGCAAGCTTAAAACCTTCTTAATCCAACCCAAGTCAAAATTTCTCACTCTCCAACATAAATGACCCTCAAATATCTCTTACACTCTCCTTCAATGCTCTTACAAAGCACTTATGAAGGGTCTTTATGAAGATATTATCCTTTGAGCCTCCTTTGTTGACTCATCCTTGCCCTTTCCTCCATCCTCTCACCCTATGACATGTGTCACTCCTTGATTGGTTGTAAGGAAGCACAATCCATGTGCTCTCCTCTCATTCAATCTGAGCCCTCCATAAGCTTTCTCCTTTCCTTCCATCTTAGCCCTCCATCCCTCAAGCCTCTTGCCTATAAATTGGATCCTTCTCCTTTGCAAAAATAACACAATCTAGAAAGTAAAGCCATAATGCCATTTTGAGAAGCCATTTTTACATCAAATCCATTCACCAAAATCTATCAAAAATCCTCTATTGAAGCCCATTTGAGCATTTGAGCATACATACATAATCAAGCCATCTTATCTATTAGACACACCTCTACTTCAAGTGATCATCCTCATTGAGAGAGCTTATCCATGACTCATATTCTCATTTGAGGACTTCACTTTGTCTTTCATGAAGTTATGTTAAATTAGTATGCAAATTATTTTTGATTGTTTTAATTTAGTGTTTCTAACATACTAAAGTAGCATATACATTTTGGCATGCCCGATGGGACCATGAATGGGTCATCTTCATTAGCTTTTTTAGTCAAGTTTTGTATGTCATTTGCTAATTTTGGCTAATTTTGCTTGTTTTTGTGATTGGTAGGATTGTATAAATTGGTTTTGCAAGTCCACATGAGCATGAAGAAGACAAAGTAACTCATAGTCTGTCTCATAGTGTTTGCAGATTTTTCAAGCTTATAGGTGGACGGAGCACTTAGAATTCTTCTTCCTCTTCTTGTCTATATTCTTCTTCTATTCCATCTACTTCTTCTTCTTGAGGGATCTTGGCCTTTTTTTTTTAAGGAAGCAAAATCATACACACTTTTTTTTAAGTGCTTAAAATGAACCCCCAAATCATATTGAAATCCATTAAAAACTAAAAATTTGCAAAAAAAAATAATAAATAAAAAATCTTTTAACAAGTGAAACTAAACCAATCCAATCATTTGAATCCTTGCAACATAAAGGTTTTAGATGCATTCATGCAAAGTTAGGAACACTTCATTTTTTGAAATTTAAAAAGAACTTCAAGTTTTCATTTCAAAAGGTTCAAAATCAACACTAAGTGCACACTAAAATCTAAATCAAACTCAAAGCATCAATCAAGGATAAAATGAACCTTATTTGCAAATATTTTAAAGTTCTTTTAAAAATCTCATGAAAACTAAGAGTCCTAAATGGTTGCCAAAATTGTCCTAAAAGCTTTGTTATTTGTTCCAAACAAATGTCTTGTTGCAAAATCTTGAATGTTTCCTAGGTTTTTCATGCATCAAAACAATCTAGGAATATCATTTTTGGGGGCTTAAAACATGCAAACTAGAACACAAAATCTTGAATGAAAACCAAAGTCCAAAGAGTCATTTTCACTTTTGAGTCCAAAACAATCTTGAATGATCTAAGGTTAAAACAAAGCACTTCAAAGTTCTTAAAACAACATGCAAAATCTCAATCTTGAATGCTCAAAGGAAAAAACTTGAATGTTTAATTACTTGTCTTTGAATATATGTTGCTAAAATCACTCTTGAGTGCCATGGATTAAAATCAAGTTTTTTCTTTTTATGAATGCATGATTAAAACAACAAATCCAATCTTGAATGCCATAGATCAAATAATCATCTTTTGGGGCATAAAAAGAATCCACATTTTAGAAACTTTCTAAGTTATAAAAAAAAAAAAAGACACTTTAAGTGAATTTGTTGTTGGACTCACCCTCTTTAATCACCCACCATTCTAGCCATTGGTTGCAATATCAGCACCATATATGGGGATGGGTCTACCTAAGAAGGTGTTAAGTGCTCCACAAAAATCAAATTCCACTCACTTGAGTTTTTATTGGTTTTTCTAAGATAGAAAATATCTTGAATGTACATTAGTCTCACTAACACTTAATTTGGGCATAAAAATTGAACAAATCTTGACGTGGAGGGCCTTCGGGTGCACGCTTGAAATTGAGCTTTACACACATCTTTGTTTTGGGCTTAAAACAAACTCACACTCAATCTTGAATGCCTTAAAGAAAATCAATCGATACTTGATGTGGAGGGCCTCCGGGCACACAAGTTTACTTTTTGTTGACCCTAAATATTCTTGGTGTATTCATTCTTCGATCACTTCTCTTTTGTTGGCATATTTCAAATTGGAATTGAACCTTTTCATCTTAAATCATGTGTGTTTTCAAAAGGTCTAAATCAGAAAAACTTAAAGCGTCAGTTGGAAAAGAACTCTGTCTTTTAGCCCAAGATTATCCAAGTCTTCTCTCCCCTTGTCGTCTTTCGAGGCCATCTTGGGTGCATAAGATTAGGATCCAAAATCTTGTCTTAGCTTTTAGGAGGCCTGCTTGTGGATTTCATCACCCCTTGGGATGACCTCAACTCCAACGCTCAGGCGAAGTGTAAAGATCAGGAGGTGAATCCAAAGACATCTCTCTTGGGATCAAAATTCTGTCACACGGGCTAAGCCTCAAGGAACTTTATACCCTTGAGAAGTGAAAGAGGAGAAGTGGGTTATTGGTCCTCTCAACTGTGTGACATTGTTTTGGTTTCATCTACAGATTTGACCCTCATGTACCTTGGGTATATCGAGGACTCCCTAGCTAAACCAACAGTCAACCTTGTAGAAAACCATCTAGGATGTTAATGTGTTTGAAGTGACTAATCAAAACATTTGTAGAATATAAACATTCCACAGTGCAGTTACTGTCTTTTGAGAATCAAAAATTCTATTTGGTTGTTCCTATCTATTGCTTGATCTTTTACTTGTTGAATGAATATTTGCCAAACTCGATCAATCCTAGTTTAGGGCACACTTAGCGTAGTCACTGCATGTTTCAAAAGTTGAACAAAGTTGAAGCAAAACAACCACGATCTCTCAAAGCCAAATAGATTCAAAAATTTATGTCAGAACAAACCAAACCCAAACAGAAGTTTCATAAAGCCAAACTCAAGCTATCTCAAGTATACCAGGAAATTTCAGCCAAGAGAAAGGAAGTAACACCAAGCCCTCAAATTACCAAACTCCACAAAGAAAAAGACAAAGCTATCGACAAAGCCCTTCAAGACGCCTGGTTAGATTGCACTATCAGATTTAGCAAACATCCAAGAGTTAACCCTGCTTATGTCTTACCAACTAGGCATGATTTCTATGATTAGGCCCCCTTATTTCTCCACATCTTCTTGCATAAGTTTCACTTTAGAGTCATCTTTGTAGGAAAGCCAGCCATTCTAGGTTATCCCTTTAAGCATTTTAGCTCATCCATCTCATCTAGTTCCTTGCCTTAGAACCAAACCATCTAGCCTGCAATCAAAAAGTTCACATCCAAGCCTTCAAAATTGTTGTCACATTGCCAGAACTTGCTTTTCCTATCATCTTGAAAATCCACTAGTCGCACCAAGGTTATCCCTCTGACAGAGATTTGTCTAGGGTAATCTAGCCTTGTCACTTGTCATCCCTCATCACCTTGAGCTAAAGGTTGGGATCCACAAGTGGTCAATCTCATGTTTTTCCTAAGATATCATTAGTCTATCCTTAAGTTGACACAATCACCACCAAGCTTGCACATAGGAAAGCAGACCTTTTGTGCTTTGGCAACATATCTTTGAAGTTAGAATCCCCAACCTAGTCTTCCTTAGGTTTGTCATATAGCTTTGCCTTAGCCTAGGAAATCATCTGCATAGAAAAGCATCCCCCCTTTGCATCCATCAACATTGTTGCACCTCATCCCTAGGAACATTTTCATGCCACCCGTCACTTGCTTAGCCAAGAAGAAGAAAGAAACAATGGAGCCCTATCATTTGGATCAGACAGCATCACTCCCCTTGAGCTCTCAACCATCCTTCAGCCCAGAGAACACTATACCATCACCTACTGACATTGAAGTTTTCATGAACCAACTAGGAAATGTAGTATTGGTGGATGCCATTATAGACAAGAACAAAGAAACAATCATGGCAAAATTTTAGAGGGACAACGTAGGAGCCTTCGATTTTGGAAGACCTCCTCCCTTATTAGATCCTTCACACCCTCTATTTGGGCAGCTGCCACCACCCATAGGCTCTTACGATCCAAATCATCCTTTGTATATAGCAAAAGAAGAGCCTCAACCCACCTCATATGATCCAACAAACCCAAACATACCAGCCTCCACTCAAGTTGAAATCTTTATTCTACAAACCAATCCAGCTACCACCACTCCACCATTGGTTCATACCACTCCATCCCAAACCCCCTTTGCCCAAAACACCTCATCATTCACTCCCTTCACTATTGTTGTTGCTGCTCTCCAACCCAGCCTTCCAAATCCACCCATCTCCCAAATCAGTGCTAGCATCTTTGGCCAACCTCAGCAATATACAACCGGGATGCCACCCATGGGGCCAAGTAATCAACCTTTCATCACCCCTAGCTTGTTTACCTCAGCTCAGAGCACAATTCCATCATTTCCACTAGGTCCTTGGAGCTTAGTGCCCTTAGCCACAAATCCACAAGCTATTGCCCTCACTTCACAAAGCTATAAAACCCCACAAGCTACTACCAATGTTATGCCAAGCTCTCAAGTGACCCAAGCTCCTACCACCACTCTACCAAGCTTTCAAATCTAGCCACCAAGCTATCAAACCCCATCAGTTCCATTTCTAAGCTTTCAATTCCCACCACCTCCACCACCAACTAATCCATTACCTCCTATTACTAACTATTTTTCAATGTCACTTCTAGGAGGAAATCCACCACCGCCAACCACCAATTACTTAGCCTCTTTTGCCATGCAGATACCCTCCCAAATGGGGGCACAACCCACATATATTGGTCAAACTCCTTAAATCGATAGTCAAGTTCCACAAGCTCCCTGATCGTTTCCCCAAGCTTCACAACCATCTTATACCTTACCTCAAAAAAGCAATCCATTTATCCCATAGCTAGCTTATCTTCCTCAATCCCAATCTCAAATCCAATATCAACAACAAGCCTCACAACACATGCAGCAATATGTACCACCTCCACCTTAGCAACCCATCATCCACCATTCAGTTGCTTAAGCCATGTACAATCCCTACCAACCCATACCTCAAAGCCATCCATATTCAATTGCACCATTCGACGCATATCTCCCTCAGAGTGCTCCTACAGTGGAGGCACCACAACCATCACCCATTAATTCCAAATGGGAAGCCATGAAGAAAGCTTTGAAGAACATCCAGGAGGGAAATGACCCAAAAAACTTTAAGTTTGGGAATGTGTGTCCTTACCCATTTGATAGAGCCATTACAATGACACCATTTCCCAAACACTTTGAGATACGCAAGTTTGACAAATTTAGAGGAAAAGGAGACCCTGTCACACATATCAAAGAATTTTACATGCACTGCCAAGAAGTGGCATACAGTGGCATCTTCCTTTTGTGCCTCTTCCCCAAAAGTTTTGTCGGACCAGCTCTTGAATGGTTTTATAGAATCCCATATGGCACAATCAAAAACTTTGTTGAATTGTCTGAGGCATTTGTAGCCCAATATGCCCATCTTGTTGAGACAAAATTATCAATGGTTGATCTTGTCCACACCAAGCAAAAAGGTGGAGAAAGTCTTGGCGAATATCTACAAAGATGGCAAACCCTTACAACTATTAGATTGTGGTGACTGATCAGGAAAGTACTGTACATACTTCATAAATAGTGGGGTTTAGGGCATCGCCCCGAAAATTTTTTTTTTGGGAAGTAGCCGACATGGTAGCCGACATATTATGGCTGACATATGGCCGACATGTTATAACCCTAAAGTGGTTTAATACTTGTATAAAAAGGGCTTAGGGTTGGGTATTTTTTATGTGTGGTGATACGAAATTGGTTCTTGCGACGATATTGAGCTGTAAGGGATTACGAATTGTAATCAGGTTGTAATCACTAGATTGTAATAAGATCGGACTTGCTGTTTGGTGGACGTAGCCTAGGGATTGGGTGAACCACATTAAATCTTGGTGCCTTGTGTTCATTTCTGTGTGTTCTATTATTTTCTGTTATTGGTTATATTTGCATGTAGTTTTTATTTCTGTCTGTGGTTTATCCTAACAAGTGGTATCAGAGTCAGGTTGTCTTTCAGTTATCCTCTGCAGGAAAGTCTCACGATTAAGTGGGAGTCTCACAGTTGAGTGGGAACAATGGCAGATGAGGGTAAGTTAAGGGTTGACAGGTTTAATGGGCAGAACTTCTAGTTATGGAAGATGCAAATGGAAGACTATTTATATCAGAAGGATTTATGGAAGCCGTTGGAAGGAAAAGCCAAGAATCAGGGAACTATGTCAGAGGCTGAATGGGATCTTTTAGACAGAAAGGCACTCGGAAGCATTTGGTTATGCTTGGCACCATCGGTGGCATTTAATATTACAAAAGAAAAGATGACAGAATATTTGATGAAAACCCTAGCGACACTGTATGAAAAGCCCTCCTCTTCAAATAAGGTATTTCTCATGAAGCGTTTATTTAATATGAAAATGGCAGAAGGTGGATCTGTTGCAGATAATTTAAATGAGTTTAATACTATTACTAGTCAATTATCTTCTGTGGGTATCAATTTTGATGAAGAAATTAGGGCTCTCTTGATTTTGTGTTCTTTGCCTGAAAGCTGGAATGGCTTGGTAATGGCGGTGAGTAATTTTGTTCCTGGATCTAGTACCCTAAAATATGATGATGTGATCGGTGTTATTTTAAGTGAGGAAACTCGTAGAAAATCCTCAGGTGGATCTACATCAAAAAGTTCTTTAAATGCACAAATCAGGGGCAGAATGACTGAAAGAGGAAATAACTCTGGAAATCGTGGGAAATCAAGAGGAAAGTCAAAGGGGAGGAGGTCTCAATCGAGAGGACCAAATGATTGCTGGTACTGTGGGAAACCAGGGCACAAAAAGAAAGATTGTTGGACTCGAAAGAAAAATGAAGGAGATAAATCAGATGGAGACAAAGAGGCAAATGTGGCAAGTAAAAAATATGAAGAGGATGCTTTGCTTCTGTCTTTAGAGAGTGTTGATGATTCATGGGTTTTAGATTCTGGTGCTTCTTTTCATGCTACACCTCATAGAGGTTATTTCATTGATTATGTCCAAGGGGATTTTGGGCTTGTTTATTTGGGGGATAATGAACCCTGTCAGATTGTTGGAAAGGGAAAAATTAAGATTAAGTTGCAGAATGGGAATCATTGGCTACTACATGAGGTAAGACATGTTCCAAAGCTGAGTAGGAATTTAATTTCAGCAGGGCAACTCGGTGATGAGGGTTGTGTAGTTACTTTTAATGATAAAAATTGAAAGGTTTCAAAAGGTTCCCTTGTAGTAGCAAAAGGTGTGAAAGTGGGCACCTTATATCTTTGTACAGGTCATATTGTTCCTTCTACTTTGATTGTTTCAGAGAAAAATGAATATTCAAGAACAATTACTGCAGTTGAGCAGAGAGAACAAATAGCTGCTGTAGATTCTGATACAACGTTGTGGCACAATAGACTTGGGCACATGAGTGAGAAAGGTATGAAAGTACTTCATTCAAGGAAAGTTTTACTAGGTCTAAAATGTGTGAATATGGATTTCTGTGAAAGTTGTGTGTATGGAAAACAAAAGAGAGTGAGTTTTGTAAAGACTGGGAAGGAAAACAAAAAGGAGAAATTAGAGCTTCTGCATACAGATGTATGGGGACTGGCTCAGGTATCTTCCCTTGGTGGCTCTCATTATTATGTTACATTTATTGATGATGCAACTAGAAAAGTATGGGTTTATTTCCTTAGACAGAAATCTGATGTATTTCAAACTTTTAAGAAATGGAAATGCTTGGTTGAAAATGAGACTGGTAAGAAATTAAAATGTCTCAGATCTGATAATGGTGGTGAGTATTGCAGTCATGAATTTGAAGATTATTGCTCCACTAATGGTATTCGTAGACTAAAAACTATTCCAAGGACTCCACAGGAAAATGGAGTGGCTGAACGCATGAACAGGACTATAATGGAGCGTGCAAGGAGCATGAGGTTGCATGCTGGGTTGCCCTTACACATGTGGGCGGAGGCTGTCAATACTGCAGTATATTTGATTAATAGAGGACCCTCTACTTCTTTGGGCTGTGGTATTCCAGAGGAAGCATGGACTGGTAAGAAGGTGAGTTATTCTTTTCTCAAGACCTTTGGTTGTGAAGCTTTTGCTCATATAGACTCTGAAAATAGAACCAAGCTAGAAGCTAAATCAAAGAAATGTGTCTTTGTTGGATATGGCATTAATGAATTTGGCTATAGGCTTTGGGATTTTGAAAATCATAAAATTATAAGAAGCCGGGATGTCATATTCAATGAAAAAGTGTTGTACAAAGATCTGTTGCAGCAACATGAGAAGAAAGAAGATGATTATGTAGTGCTGGATGATACTCCAAAAGCTGATGTTCCAGCCATTCCTCATGATGTGCAACAACTGCAACAATAAATACCACACACACCAGTGAATGTTAGACAGTCAACAAGGCCAATTAGACCTCCACAAAGGTTTTCTCCCTCTTTTTATTCTATTTTACTTACTGATGCTGGTGAACCTGAAAGTTATGATGAAGCTGTGTAGGTGGATACTAAGATTTAGTGGGAGTCTTCAATGAAAGATGAAATGGACTCTTTGCTGAAAAATAAGACATGGGATTTGTGCAAGTTGCCTGCAGGTAAAAAGGCTTTACAGAATAAATGGGTTTACAGGTTGAAAGAAGAGGAAGGAGGTAAGAGAAGATTTAAGGCCAGGTTAGTTGTAAAAGGATTTGCACAGAAAAAGGGAATTGATTTTGATGAGATATTTTCTCCTGTTGTTAAAATGACTTCTATTCGTACTGTTTTAAGTCTTGTGGCTACTGAAGATTTGCATTTAGAGCAAATGGATGTTAAAATAGCCTTTCTTCATGGTGATTTGGATGAAGAAATATATATGGCTCAACCACAGGGTTTTGAGGTTAAAGGTAAGGAGAACTTAGTGTGCAAATTGAAGAAAAGTTTATATGGCTTGAAGCAAGCACCTAGGCAATGGTATCTGAAATTTGACAGTTTTATGCATGAGCATGGATATAATAGGTGTCATTCAGATTATTGTGTTTATTTTAAGAGGTTGGATGATGATAGCTACATTATTTTATGTTTATATGTTGATGATATGCTTATAGCTAGGTCTAACATGGATCATATTAAGGGGCTGAAACGCCAATTAATATCTATAAACTGTTCAGATCAATATATCAGCAAATAAATCATGCCAAACCTACACCAAATCTGAACCAATTTGTAGATATATTTTGACTATGGTAACATTATGAGTTTATGACATTGGAGATTTAAGAGTTGATGTCATTGTATACTCAGTTCATATTTTAGATTGGTCTCATGATGATATGGTTATCAGTGTTTGGTTTAGATATGCATGATGACTTGTTGGATCTACAAGTTGTGCAGTGTTGTAAGCGGTCTATACTTACAGGTTGCATTTATAGCTTGGTTATGGGTTGTCTTTGCCCATTGATCTTTCATTATTGATGCATATTCAGATTGGTGGCTTGGATTTGGGTTATCTATGCCCTAAGTCACATGATTTTATCTTCATGTTGAAGGGATGAGATGTTGTTACCAGGTACAGTCATGACAGAGGATTGTGGTTGACTATACTGACAGGTTGGACATATTGAGAGCCAGATGCTCAGTTTATGGATGTGATTATGGTGTCATGGATTTTGGCATGACATGATTGGTTATACAGGTACATCCTTGATGTTCATTAGCTTGGATTTTCTGATTCAGTTATGGTGGTATATCTTCTTGGTAGAGGATCATGGTTATTTGGTTTTCTTTTGAGGAGCTCATGATGTGCACTTTGAGTTCTTTGATATTTTGATGCCTTGGTTGATTCTCATGGTTAGAAGATGGTTTTTCATCATGATGTCATGGATAGCTTGGATACATGGTTTAGTGGGAGCTTGTGACAGTGATGGGGTGACAGTGCAGGATTAGTTCCTAGTTTGGTTTATATCTTCTTGGTTTGGAGAGAATGGATTTTTTATGATGCCATAGGTGACTTGGTACCACAGTTGAGTGGGAGTTATTGGCATTGATATATTTATTGAGTGTTTGCAGATGTTGGAGGTTTGTCTTAGATCCTATTGCTGCAGAAGCGTCTTTGACATTTGCATGGTGCACTTGTTATCTTCATGGTGTGTGAAGATGGTTAGATCTTGAGGACTCATGGAGTTCTTGGTTATCTTCATGGTGTATGGAGATGGTTCTTCCTGGTATGTGGAGATGGTTTTCTTCATGGTGTGTGGAGATGGTTGCATCTTGAGGACTTATAGGGTTCTTGGTAAAGGTGTGATTTATGCTTTTATTTGGCATGTTATCCTTGGTGTGAGGATGGTTTCATTATTATGTCATGGTATACTCTTGATACGCGTTTAGAGTTGTGACATATTATGGTGTGTTCATATGGAGCATGTTATCTCTTTAGTTGAGATGGTAAGATCATGTTGTCATGTTTATGTTCCTGAGGCCATGGTTGGAACTTTGACATTGATCTTGGTTTAGTTTCTTGGTATTGAGTACACTGATCATAAGTTGGATACTTCATGATATTGCTATGTTGCATTTGGAGTTGGCATGGATTGATTGGTTATAGGTGCTCATGGATACTTAGAGATGGTGGTGATGCTGATTTCTCTTGGATTAGAGAAGTATTTGTTGGGATAGTTTATGGTTTCAACAAGAAGTCCAAGGGGCAGTCACCTGATATGGACTTGAGAGGAGATTTTTCTTAGATGAGTCTTGGTTGGAGACTTGGGTATCTTGATGAGAATTCTCATTCCCCACTCTTGGTCTACTCGGCGGTTTGCTACTTGAGAGGTATAACCCATTATTTTCTCTTAGTTGCATTATATTTATGCTTGTCTTTCATGGATATAGATCTTGAGCTATGGTACATGAGTTAGTTCTGGAGGGTTTTTTTGAGAGATGGTTTAGTATTGGTTATCTCCATTTGCATATGTTGTTATGCTGGTTTAGTTTGGGAGATGGTTTTATATTGGGCATATTCCTTGGATTAGGAATGGTTATTCCTTGGTTTAGGAATGGTTTATTGAGTTTGATCTTCTTGTGAGAGGCTTACATCCATGATTAGTTATATGGTATGGTTTGGGTGTTGTTGAGGCTTCTTGTTGGGGTTTTATGGAGGAGATCATACTTGCACAGTTTACATCTAGAGGTGTGTGTAGAAGGACATGATACAGGTTATGATTTGCATGGTTTCTCTGGTCTTGGTTATCTTCCTGGATGTTCAATTTTTCCTACATTGGATTTGAGATTTGTTGGAGATTGTGATCACTGGTTTGTGCTCATGTGTGTCATGTGAGAGATGACATGGTTATTACTTTATCTCTTTCCTCTGTTGGTTGTGGAGAAGTTGGGAGACTATTAGAGACTTGTTATAAGAGTTGTTCTTGCAAGATATTAGTTTATGTATTGTGGATGTCCTTGATACTACATGGATTCACTTCTTTGAGATGTGTTGAGTGGATTGGTTATAGATTTGACATTATCTTTTGCAGTGGGAGCTTCTTGGTATATATGTGGCAGGTATTGCTCTTGAGGCTTGTGATTGCAGGTTATAGATTGGATATGTTGGTGATATGAGATTCACTTGTTATACTTTTGAGGTATGGATAGTTGGATGGGTTTGGCACTTGCTGTGGGTGCTATTTCAGCTATGGATATTTTGACAACTACAGATACATGTGATTACCTTTGGATCAGGTTATTTGTGCTTGGAATTTTAGTTGGTATAGGATTTTATGACCTTCTAATGCGACAGGTTGGGTGGTTTTCTCTTTGGATGGCTTCTATGTATGTCCAGTGGGAGTGGCATAATAGGAGGTGAGATCATTCATGTTCAAGATGCTGGATACTTTGATTTTGTTGCGGGTACCAGGATGGAGCACTTGGTGTATTTTGATCCATGATGGTGGATGTGCTGGGAGGGATTGTTCCCTTCTTCATTTATGTGGCTACAGATTGACCCTATGCAATGTATACAACAAGTGGGAGATTGTTGAGATAATGGGTGTTGCACACATTGCATAATATTGTTATTTTATTATTTTATTTTATTATGTAATGTTGCATCTAGATGGACGTGCAACATGTAAAGATTCCCATAGAATATTCTTGATGAGTTGTATTGTAACATTGTGAAAATATTTCATGTAATTATTTAATATTGGGGGAAAGAATTAAATGCCCAATATTAAATGTGGGATCAGTGGGTTAGGTAGCACATGGTTTTAGCACATGGTTTATGTAATAACACTTAGTGGTTTTGTGGGACTTGCTACTATATAAGCAGCCACAAGGGTAGTTGTTGTGAGTTGTTGTAGAGAGTGACAAGGAGAAGACAAAAGGCAAGAGTCGAGCGGGACAAGGCTTGACAGGTTAGCCAAGGGAGCATTTGTGAAGGTTGAAAGCATGGCATGGGATGTGTGGATTCATGCTTGTTCACATAGTTTTCTCGATTGTGGCTATGGCCATGAAGGCTTCCATGGTTGTATGGCAATGGTATTTTTGCTGAATAATACATGGTGATGGATGCTTTTGGAGGCTGGGTTTTTCCCTCAATAAGGGTTTCCCAGGGTATATCTTGTGTCACAATTTTGTGGGTATGTTTTATATTCTCTTGCATGTGGATTTTAATTCCGTATTTATTTTAGATCTATTATGGGTTATGTGGAAATGGTTATATTCTTTATTGCCAAGTTTCCTTACAATTGTGGGGCCCATTTGTCATTGCACCAAAAGCCATGACTGTTAGTGAACATGGAACACCACATAATTAACCACCTGTGGGCAGGGGAGCACGTCGCATCACCCAATAATCTCCCCCTCGACACGCATACCAGGTGCTTACGCAGGTCGGGAAGGCACCGGGGAGATTTGAACCCATGACCAAGCCAAAACCAGGCTCTGATACCAATTGTAGGGCCCATTTTCTGTTGCACCAAAAGCCATGACTGTTAGTGAACATGGAACACCACATAATTAACCACCTGTGGGCAGGGGAGCGCATCGCATCACCCAACAATCTCCCCCTCGACGCGCATACCAGGTGCTTACGCGACTTGTTGGGTGATGTGATGCGCTCCCCTGCCCATAGGTGGTTAATTATGTGGTGTTCCATGTTCACTAACAGTCATGGCTTTTGGTGCAACGGAAAATGGGCCCTACAATTGGTATCAGAGCCTGGTTTTGGCTTGGTCATGGGTTCAAATCTCCCCGGTGCCTTCCCGACCCGTGTAAGCACCTGGTATGCGCGTTGAGGAGGAGATTGTTGGGTGATGCGATGTGCTCCCCTGCCCACAGGTGGTTAATTATGTGGTGTTCCATGTTCACTAACAGTCATGGCTTTTGGTGCAACGACAAATGGGCCCTACAATAAAGTAGCCGACATGGTAGCCGACATATTATGGCCGACATATGGCCGACATGTTATAACCCTAAAGTGGTTTAATACTTGTATAAAAAGGGCTTAGGGTTGGGTATTTTTTATGTGTGGTGATACGAAATTGGTTCTTGCGGCGGTATTGAGTTGTAAGGGATTACGGATTGTAATCAGGTTGTAATCACTGGATTGTAATAAGATCAGACTTGTTGTTTGGTGGACGTAGCCCAAGGATTGGGTGAACCACGTTAAATCTTGGTGCCTTGTGTTCATTTCTATGTGTTCTATTATTTTCTGTTATTGGTTATATTTGCATGTAGTTTTTATTTTTGTCTGTGGTTTATCCTAACAACAACCCACATATCTTGCACCCTACCAGAGCACCATTTGGTGAAAAAATTTATTGTTAATGCCCAACCCAGCTTAGCTCACCACATGAACATTAACTTTTTGTAGACCTACAAAGATATCAAAGAAAAAGGAATGATCCTTGAGCAAGGACTCATTAAAGATGGTGTGATCAATATTTACAAGGAAGCCAACCAAAATCAAACACATTCAAATGACAAATCTAGGTATTGGAACAAAAACAAGCACATTACAATAGATGGGGTCACTAACACCAGACATGTGAATATTTTTGGTCCTTCCCAAAATTAATCCAACCCACCTTATCAACCAAACAATCAACAAGCTATCAACAACCAACAGCAGAATCAACAAAGATTTCAAAGCCACAATCCAAAGCCCAACTTTCAAGAGTCTAACAATCAAGCTAATGACATCAATGTAGCTACAAGACCAAAGCCCAAGTTCCAACCTGCACCTCGAAACTAGACACCCCTTGGTGAGCCATTGGATGTCATTTTTGAGAAATTAGTCAAGGAAAACCTCATCAAATTTCCTCCTACCTAGAAAATTGACCCAGGCCAATCCAAAGTTGCATGGTATAGAAACAATGAGTATTGCAAGTTTCATAGGGTGAAAGGGCACACCACCCTCAGATGCATGAAGCTAAAAGATTATGTGTAGGACCTCATTGATCAGAAAGAAATCACAATTGGAGCACAAACCTCTCCCAATGTAGGCTTGCAGATCTATCAAAATGCTTTTCCTCCTCACAACAACCAAAATCTTGGAAAAGCACCCATCCAAACCAACAACAACAACAACAACACCAACAACTGCTAGCCAAACCAACAGCATGGGAAGAACAATGACCACATTTCATCCTATATAGACTATGGTAGCCTCATAGGTTTTATATCTGAGAAAGAGCCTTTTGTCAATGTTATCAATATCCAAGGCCCAAACAATGAGTGTGTAGTCACCACTCAAAGAGCACGATTCAACATCGTAGCCCCATTAGTCCCATCAGCACTATCAACCCGAGCAATATCATCAGCTCCATCAAAAAGCCAATACAATATCTTGGAACACCTTGGGAACATGCCAGCCCAAATCTCCATTTTAGACCTTCTCTGCACTAGTACTGTGTACAAAACATCCTTGATAGTGCTCTCATAGAATCCTATGTCCCTTCATATATCAATGCGACTAATTTTCATAATCTTGTTGGACACCTTTCATCCTCATGTGCCTTATCATTCAAGCCCACTGACATACTTGTGATCGAGCCAGATCACACCCTTCCACTTCACATAGCCATTATGGTATCCAATTTCACCGTAAAAAGAGTAATGATAGATAATTGATCAACCTTGAATATTTGTACCCTAAAATTTATAAAACAAGCTGGGTATACTAAGGCAGATATCATTAGTGAGGTTATCACCATCAAAGCTTATGACAACTTGGAGAGAACCACAAAGGGCACAGTTTTGCTACCCATCAAGGTTGGGCCAATCATCCAAGAGACAATTTTCCATGTTGTTGATCTAAACCTACCATTTAACATCCTCCTCAGTCGCCCATGGATTCATGCCAAGAAGGCTGTTCCATCCACATATCATCAGTGCCTCAAATTTCTGCATCAGGGCACTAAAGTGACCATCCATGCTAATCCAAAACCCTTTGCTTATTGCAATGTAGTTGAAGCCTCATATACAAACCATTTCCCTGGCATTGAAATCAGCCAATCCATCACCAGTTCATCCAACACCTGTAATGACCTAGAAACCATCCTCACCTCCACCCTATCTACAGTAAAGATCAACAACAAAGGTTGCAGAGAATATAGCATGTCTGATGCATTTGCAGTTGGTGCATTGCCACTTGATCCACACACCCATGGATTGTCCAGATATCATAATGCCAAGGAGACTCCACCTCCTTGATACACACAACTTGGCCCAAAAACCTTTGTATCCTAGAGAATCCCTCTTCATGAGGAGCTCACTCTAGATATCAAAAATTGGTTACATAAGGATGCACCTCCAAGAAATCATGGACACCTTGATCACTTCAGCTAGAAGTATCCCCAAGAACATAAGCTCATCACTGAAAAATGGAACTATCAAGGTGGTGGTCTAGGACCAGAGGAAAGAGGCATGCAGTGTCCGATTGAAGCACACAAATGGGAAAACAAGTTAGGTCTAGGCTTTGGCATACCCACAACTGGGGGCCCCAATACGGATGGTCATGCTTTTTTGAACATCCACCGTGACCTTGTAGAAATTGAAGACATTTGGGAAGAATTTGAAAAGAGAGCCTACGACGATATCCTAGACCAAATCTCCCTAGGAGACTTTGTTCTCCAAGAACTATCCATCCATTTCATCGACCTACCACTCACTCACCCTAAACTCATAGATTGGGACCAACCAAGAGTCATACACATTGATGAGTTCACATCAGAGGAATTGCTTCTAAGATTCATGGGAGCCAAAACTCCTCACAAGCAAACAAAGCCAAATTTTGCCTATATCTATAAGCTAGATCCCAAGGGGTATTTTGGAGAAAATCCCCAACCTAGTTCTGATACACACAAAACTGGAACTAAGGAAAATCCAAGACTAGCTTAGGCAGTGAAGAGAGCCCCTCAGCAAGAAAATCTAGAGTCACAAGTAGAACATGAGGATTTAGCATTGCCTCCTCAACATAACCAATTAGAGGTGTCTTTTATTCTAATTGAGGATACTAGAGAAGTCAACATTAGTTCTTTAGAGATCCCTAGACTTATTCACATTGCTGCATCCCTATTGCAAGACCAAGCTGATCTCCTCTTTGAGGTCTTAAGAGAGAACATTGGCCAATTTGCATGGTCATATCAAGACATGCCAAGACTTAATCCAAAGCTTGTAGTTCATCATCTTGCAGTCGATCCAAAGATCAGGCTTGTCAAAAAAAAGCTTAGAAAAATGCACCCCAAGGTGGCATTACTAGTCAAAGCTGAATTAGAAAGAATGTTAGCTGCTAAGGTTATCTGACCTATTGACTACTCAGAGTGGATCTCCAACATGGTCCCCGTCACTAAGCCTTCTGGTGACATCAGAATCTGCACTGATTTCAGAGATCTTAACAAAGCTTGTCCAAAAGATGATTTTCCCTTACCTAACATAAATATGATTGTAGACCTTACAGCTAGACATGAAATTATGTCCCTCATGGATGGATTTTTTGGGTATAATCAAATCAAGATTGCAGAAGAGGATCAGCATAAGACAGAATTCACTACCCCTTGGGAAACCTTTTGCTACAACATGATGCCTTTTGGCCTAACGAATGCTGGGGCTACCTATCAAAGAGCTATGCCAGCCATTTTCTATGATCTTATCCATAGCATTTTGGAGGATTATGTGGATGATATCTTGGTTAAATCTCACACCTTCATGGATCATCTTGCTAACCTAGAAAAAGTCTTTGATAGGTTAACCAAATATCATCTCATGCTAAATCGCAAGAAATGTGTCTTTGGGGTCACATCTGGCAAGCTTCTAGGCTTTATAGTTTCTAAATGAGGTATAGAGATTGACCCCAAGAAGGTCAAGGCTATCTTAGACATGCGTCCTCCCCAGACACTGCGATAGCTTTGTACTCTTCAGGGAAAACTTCAATTCATCTGGCGCTTCATCTCCTAGCTTGTAGATACATGTGCGCCATTTGCACATCTACTAAAGAAAAATGAGAACTTCAAGTGAGATTCTTTATGTCAACACAACTTTGATCAGCTCAAGTAGTATCTCGTCAATCCCTTGTCTTGGTTCCACCAGTTCCTAGTCGTCCCTTTATCTTGTACATATCAGCAACACCTATTGCTCTAGGGGCACTTCTAGCACAGCATGATGACTATAGAAGAGAAAGAGCCATCTACTATATTAGTAGAACCCTAGTTGGTTATGAACTCAATTACACTCCTATGAAAAATCTTGTTTGGGAGTTGTTTTCTCAACTCAAAAGCTTTGCCACTACATGCTAAGTCATACTGTCTAGCTAGTATCCAAAATTGATCCTCTCAAGTATATGCTCTCTAAAATAGCACTTACAGGCCATTTTGCCAAATGGATTATGCTCCTTAGCGAATTTGACATCCAGTATATGGACAGAAAGGCAATCAAACGGCAAGCTATAGCAGATCACCTAGCTAATGCACCTCTAGTAGATACATATCCTTTGATCACAGAATTTCTAGATGAACATATCTGTCTAATTGAAGAACAACCCCCATTGAAACTTTATTTTGATGGCTCATACACATCTCATGGATCAGGGGTAGGAATATTGTTGGTCACACCTCAAGGAGATTACATTTCAAAATCTTTTAAGCTACAATTCCCTAGCACCAACAATATAGCTGAATATGAGGCTCTCATAGCAGGATTAAAGATAGTTGTAGAATGGAACATCATCGAGTTACAAATATTTGGTGATTCTCAACTCATCATCAAGAAAGTCCTAAATGAATATCAAACCAAAGATGAAAAGTTATTATCCTACAAAGAGCTAGTTGATCAGCTAACCCAGCATTTTACAAAGCTTCAGTTTATACAAGTGCCTCGAATGTAGAACAAAGCAGCAGACACTATGGCTACTATCGGCTTGCTCTTGGAAATTCCCCAAGTGGCTACGCAGTATCAATTTTTAGTCGAGCAGCTCCTCACACCCGCCTATGCGAATAAGGATTCAAATTGTGTTTGCATCTTGGTTGGTCCTCAATCCCTGCACCATGAAATCCATGCTTACCTTAAAGATGGTATCATATCCCCTCACCTCACACAAACCCAATGCCAAAACCTCTTCCGAAAATCATCCCGCTATGTCATCATAGCCAATACCCTATATCATCGGGGTTATCACGATATTCTCTCTAGGTGTTTAGACCAAAACAAGGCAGCGATGGCATTAAAAGAAGTACACTCCAGACTTTGTGGTGCCCACACGAGTGGTATTGTCTTAGCATGAAAAATCCTTAGAGAAGGCTACTATTGGCCTACCATCGAAGAAGACTCCTGTGACTTTGTCAAAAAATTTCTCCCATGTCAGCATCATGCCAATCTTGTGCATGCTTCAGCACAAGATCTACAGCCTATTGCACCACCTTGGCCCTTTGCATGTTGGGGCCTTGATCTAGTTGGAACTATCACACCTCTCTCATCTAATGGACATAAATGGATAATAATAGCTATAGACTATTTCACTAAATGGGTGGAAGCAGTCCCCCTAGTCTTAGGTATAGGAGTTCAGGTCTCCAAGTTCATCTTGTACCACATTGTTTGCCCCTTCGGCATCCCATCCACCATCTTCACCGACCACAGAGGTAACTTTGAAAATCTCAACATGGAAGAATTATGCACTTCCCTCTACATCCATCACCACTTTTCTAGCCCATATTTCCCACAAGGTAATGGCCAGGCAGAGGCAACTAACAAAACCCTCCTCAAAATCCTAAAGAAAGTTGTCAATGATTCTGGTTGCGATTGGCACCTACAAATAAATCCATCCCTATGGGCCTATCAAACCTCCTTCCATACATCCACAAGAACAACTCGATACTCCCTAATCTATGGTGTCAAAGTGGTACTATCCATAGAGGTTGAACATCCCTCCTTGCGCATATCTTTGCAAGGGAAAATATCAGATGAAGAATACGGAGTAGCTCGGCTCACCCAGCAAGATCTCCTAGATGAGAAGCGACAACATGCCTATGATCACCTCACAGTCTATCAATCTTGTCTCAAAAAGAACTTCAATAAGAAGGTGCTTCCCTGAAACTTTTAGCCAGGCAACATGGTCCTCAAAGAAAATATGAAAGTCCAAGCCGATTGAGAAAAGAAAGGCAAGTTTGAACCTACATGGCTTGGTCCTTATGTTGTCACTACCTCCTTTGGCTCCAGAGCCTATCAAATATCTACACCAGAAGGAGAACTCTTGAATGATCAAACTAACATCATTTATCTCAAGAAGTTCTATGCTTGAAGATCCTTGGTATACCCAGCTTTTGAAAAATACAAAAAAAAATAGTAAAGAGAAATAAGCATCCAATAGGCTGTTATGATCCAAGTCATCCTTTGTATATACCAAAAGAAGAGCCTCAACCCACCCCATATGATCCAACAGACCCAAAAACACTAGCCTCCACTCAAGTTGAAATCTCCCTTCTGCAAACCAATCTAGCTACCACCACTCCACTCCAAACTATCTTTGCCCAAAATACCTCACCATTAACTCCCTTCACTATTACTGTTGTTGCTCTCCAACCTAGCCTTCCAAATCCACCCATCTCCCAAATTAGTGCTAGCATCTTTTGCCAACCTCAACAATATACAACAAGGATTTTGTCCATGGGGCCAAGTAATCAACCTTTCATCACCCCCAGCTCTTTTACCTTAGCTCAGAACACAATTCCATCATTTCCACTAGGTCCTTGGAGCTCAATGCCATCAACCACAAATCCACAAGCTACTACCCTCACTCCACAAAGCTATCAAACCCCACAAGCTACTACCAATGTTCTTCCAAGCTCTCAAGTGACCCAAGCTCCTGCCACCACTCTACCAAGCTTTCAAATCCAGCCACCAAGCTATCAAACCCCATCAGTTCTATTCCCAAGCTTTCAATTCCCACCACCTCCACCACCAACTAATCCATTACCTCCTATTACCAACTATTTTCTATGCCACTTCTAGAAGGAAATCCACCACCACCAACCACCAAATACTTGGCCTCTTTTGCCATGCAGATACCTTCCCAAATGGGGGCATAGCCCACATATATTGGTCAAACTCCTCAAATCCAAAGTCACATTCCACAAGCTCCCCGATCCTTTCCCCAAGCTTCACAACCATCTTATACCTTACCTCCACAAAGAAATCCATTTATCCCATAGACAGATTATGTTCCTCAATCCAAACCTCAAATCCAATATTAGCAGCAAGCCTCACAACACATGCAACAATATGTGCCACCTCCACCTTAGCAACCCATCATCCACCATTCAGTTGCACAAGCCATGTACAATCCCTACCATCCCATACCTCAAATCCATCCATATTTAATTGCACCATTCAGTGCATATCTCCCTCAAAGTGCTCCTATAGTAGAGGCACCACAGCCATCACCCATTAATTCAAAATGGGAAGCCATGAAGATAGCTTTGAAGAACATCCAGGAGGGAAATGATCCAAAAACATTCAAGTTTGAGAATGTGTATCCTTACCCATTTGACAAAGCCATTACCATGACACCATTTCCCAAACACTTTGAGATACCCAAGTTTGAAAAATTCAGAGGAAAAGGAGACCCTGTCACACATATCAAAGAATTTCACATGCACTGCCAAGAAGTGGCATACAATAACATCTTCCTCTTGCAACTCTTTCCCAAAAGCTTGGTCGAACCATCTCTTGAATGGTTTTATAGAATCCCATATGGCACAATTAAAAACTTTGCTGAATTTTCTGAGGCATTTGTAGCCCAATATGCCCATCTTGTTGAAATAGAGCTATCAATAGTTGATCTTGTCCACACTAAGCAAAAAGGTGGAGAAAGCCTTCCCGAATATCTACAAAGATGGCAAACCCTTACCACCTGCATATCTTGCACCTTGCCAGAGCACCATTTGGTAAAAATGTTTATTGATAATGCTCATCCCAGCTTGGCTCACCACATGACCATGAACTATTTGCAAACCTACAAAGATATCAAAGAAAAAGGAATGATCCTTGAGCAAGGACTCATTAAAGATGGTGTGGTCAAGATTTACAAGGAAGCCAACCAAAATCAAACACATTCAAATGAAAAGTCTAGGTATTGGAACAAAAACAAGCACATTGCAACAGATGGCATTACTGACACCAGACATGTGAATATTGTTGGTCCTTCCCAAAATCAGTCCAACCCACCTTATCAACCAAACAATCAACAAGCTATCAAAAACCAACAGTAGACTCAGCAAAGCTTTCAAAGCCACAATCCAAAGCCCAACTTTCAAGGGTCTAACAATCAAGCTAATGCCATCAATGTAGCTATAGGACCAAAGCCCAAGTTCCAACTTGCACCTCAAAACTATACACCCCATGGTAAGCCATTGGATGTCATTTTTGAGAAATTGGCCAAAGAAAACCTCATCAAATTTCCTCCTACCCAGCAAATCAACCCGAGCCAATCCAAATCTGCATGGTACAGAGACAATGAGTATTACAAATTTCATGGGTTAAAAGGTCACACCACCCTCCGATGCATGAAATTGAAAGATTATGTGCAAGACCTCATTGATCAAAAAGAAATCATAGTTGGTGCCCAAACCTTGCCCAATGCAGGCTTAAAAATTTATCAAAATGCCTTTCCTCCTCACAACAACAATAATCCAAGAAAAGAACCCATGCAAACCAACAACAACAACACCAACAACTGCCAACCAAACCAAGAGCATGAGAAGAAAAATGACCACACTTCATCCTACATAGACTATGGTAGCCTCATAGGTTGTATATCTGAGAAAGAGCCTTCTGTCAATGTTATCAATATCCAAGGCCCAAAAAATGAGTGTGAAGTCACCACCAAAAGAGTGTGATTGAACATCGCAGCCCCATCAGTCTCATCAGTACTATCAACCCCAGCAATATCATCAGCTCTATCCAAAAGCCAATACAACATCTTGCAACATCTCGAGAACATGCTAGCTCAGATCTCCATCCTTGACTTGCTCCACACCAGTCCTCTATATAAAGACATTCTTGACAGTGCTCTCATAGAATCTCATGTTCCTTCAGATATCAATGCGGCTTATTTTTGTAATCTTTTTGGACACCTTTCATCCTCATGTGCCCTATCATTCAAACCCACTGACATACTTGTGGTCGAGCTAGATCAAACCCTTCTGGTTCACATAGCCATTATGGTAGCCAATTTTTCCGTAAAAAGAGTAATGATAGATAATGGATCAGCCTTGAATATTTGTACCCTAAAATTTATAAAACAAGCTGGGTATACTGAGGCAGATATCATCAGTGAGGTTATCATCATCAAAGCTTATGACAACTTGGAGAGAACCACAGAGGGCACAATTTTGCTACCCATTGAGGTTGGGCTAGTCATCCAAGAGATAGTTTGCCATGTTGTTGATCTAAACCTACCATTTAACATCCTCCTCGATTGCCCATGGAATAATGCCATGAAGGTCATTCCATCCACATATCATCAGTGCCTCAAATTTCCACATCAGGGCATTGAAGTGACCATCCATGCCGATCCAGAACCCTTTGCTTATTGCAATATGGTTGAAGCCTCATATACAAACCATTTCCCTGGCATTGAAAGTGGCCAATCCATCACCAGTTCATCCAACACTTGTAATGACCCAGAAACCATCCTCACCTCCACCCTATCTATCGTAAAGATCAACAACAAAGGTTGTGGAGAATATAGCCTATTTGATGCATTTGCAGTTGGTGCATTGCCACTTGATCCACACACCCATGGATGGCCCACATATAATAATGCTAAGGAGACTCAACCTCCTCAATACACACAGCTTGGCCCAACAACCTTTGTATCCCCAAGAATCCCTCTTCATGAGGAGCTCACTCCAGATATCAATAATTGGTTACATAAGGATGCACCTCCAAGAAATCAAGCACGCCTTGATCACTTCAGCCAAAAGTATCCCGAAGCACATAAGCTCATCACTAAAAAATGGAACTATCAAGGTGGTGGTCTAGGACCAGAGGAAAGAGGCATGCAGTACCCCATCAAAACACACAAACAGGAAAAGAAGTTCGATTTAGGCTTTGGCATACCCACAAATGGGGGCACCAATACGGATGGTCATACTTTTTTGAACATCCACCGTGACCTTGTAGAAATTGAAGACATTCTAGAGGAAGTTGAAAAGAGAGCCTACGATGATATCCCAGACCAAATCTTCCTAGGAGACTCTGTTCTCCAAGAACTATCCATCCATTTCATCGATCTACCACTCGCTCACCCTGAAATCATAGATTGGGACCAACTAAGCGTTATACACATTGATAAGTTCACATCAAAGGAAGCGCTTCTAAGATTAATGAGAGCCAAAACTTCTCACAAGCAAACA
This sequence comes from Cupressus sempervirens, assembly GCA_028749045.1. NCBI lineage: Eukaryota > Viridiplantae > Streptophyta > Pinopsida > Cupressales > Cupressaceae > Cupressus > Cupressus sempervirens. The sequence continues at coordinate 617,726,615 of CM053791.1, forward strand.
AAGCTAGATTCTGCCTATATCTATAAGCTAGATCCCAAGGGGTATTTTGGAGAAAATCCCCAACCTAGTTCTGATACACCTAAAACTGGAACTAAGGCGAATCCAAGACTAGCTAAGATAGTGAAGAGAGCCCCTCAGTAGGAAAATCTAGAGTCACAAGCAGAACATGAGGATTTAACATTACTTCCTCAAGATAATCGACCAGAGGTGTCTTCTATTCTAATTGAGGATACTAGAGAAGTCAACATCGGTTCTTTAGAGATCTCCAGACTTGTTCACATTGTTGCATCCCTATCACAAGACCAAGCTAACATCCTCTTTGAGGTCTTAAGAGAGAACATTGGCCAATTTGCATGGTCATATCAGAACATGCCAGGACTTGATCCAAAGCTTGTAGTTCATCATCTTGCAATCGATCCAAAGATCAAGCCTGTAAGACAAAAGCTTATAAAAATGCACCGCAAGGTGGCATTAGTGGTCAAAGCTAAATTAGAAAGAATGTTAGCTGCTAAGGTTATTCGACCTATTGACTACTCAGAGTGGATCTCCAACATGGTCACCGTCACTAAGCCTTCTGGTGACATCAGAATCTGCACTGATTTCAGTGATCTTAACAAAGCTTGTCCAAAAGATGATTTTCCCTTACCCAACATAGATATTATTGTAGACCCTACAGCTGGACATCATGTCCCTCATGGATGGATTTTCTAGGTATAATCAAATCAAGATTGCAGCAGAAGATCAACATAAGACAGCATTCACTACCCCTTAGGGAACCTTTTGCTACAACATGATGCCTTTTGGTCTAAAGAATGTTGGGGCTACCTATCAAAGAGCTATGATAGCCATTTTCCATGATGTTATCCATAGCATTTTGGAGGATTATGTGGATGATATCTTGGTCAAATCTCACATCTTTATGGATCATCTTGTTGACCTGGAGAAAGTCTTTGATAGGTTAGCCCAATAGCATCTCGTGCTGAATCCCAAGAAATGTGTCTTTGGGGTCACATCTGGAAAGCTTCTCGACTTTATAGTTTCTAAATGAGGTATAGAGATCGACCGCAAAAAGGTCAAGGCTATCTTAGACATGCCTCCTCACCAGACACTACAACAGCTTCGTACTCTTTAGGGAAAGCTTCAATCCGTCTGACGCTTCATCTCCTAGCTTGTAGATAAGTGTACGCCATTTGCACATTTACTAAAAAAGGATGAAAACTTCAAGTGGGATCCTTTATGTCAACACAGCTTCGATCAGCTCAAGCAATATCTTGCCAATCCCCCTATCTTGGTTCCACCAGTTCTTGGTCGTCCCTTCATCTTGTGCATATCAGTAATGCCTACTACTCTAGGGGCACTTCTAGCATAGCATGATGACTACAGCAGAGAACGAGCCACTTCTAGCATAACATGATGACTATAGCAGAGAACGAGCCATCTACTATATCAGTAGAACCCTAGTTGGTTATGAACTCAATTACACTCCAATGGAAAAAGCTTGTCTAGTAGTTATCTTCTCAACTCAAAATCTTCGCCACTACATGCTAAGTCATACCATCCAACTAGTCTCCAAGATAGACCCTCTCAAGTATATGCTCTCTAGAACAACACTTACAAGCTGTTTGGCCAAATGGGTTATGCTCCTTAGCGAATTTGACATCTAGTATGTGGATAGAAAGGCAATCAAAGGGCAAGCTATAACAGATCACCTAGCTGATGCACCTCTAGTAGATGCATATCCTTTGATCACAGAATTTCTAGATGAGCATATCTGTCTAATTGAAGAACAGCCTCCATAGAAACTTTATTTTGATGGCTCATACACATCTCATGGATCAGGGGCAGGAATATTGTTGGTCACACCTCAAGGAGATTACATTCCAAAAGCTTTTAAGCTACAATTCCCTAGAACCAACAATATAGCTGAATATGAGGCTCTCATATTAAGATTAAAGATAGCCACAGAATGGAACATCACTAAGTTACAAATCTTTGGTGATTCTCAGGTCATCATCAAGCAAGTCCTAAATGAATATCAAACCAAAGATGAAAAGCTATTACCCTACAAAGAGCTAGTTGATTAGCTAACCCAACATTTTACAAAGCTTCAGTTTACACTGTATATGAGCAAATGTTAGTATGCTAATAGAAACCAAATTTAAATAAAGCTTCTACAAACTAAAAAAAATTCATAAACTTCAAGATAGAATAAGATGAGCTCTTAATTGAGAATATGAGCCATTAATGGGCTCTCTCAATAAGAAGCTCTCTTGTTGAGTAGCTTTGTCTAAATAGATAGGATGTATACTCAAGCTTTATGCTTCAAAAAGGGCTTCAAATGGAGTTGGAATTTGGGTGTGAGTGTATGGTTTTGATGTAAAATGGCATTATGACTTTACTTCATGGATTGTGTTATTTTGCAAAGGGGAAGGATCCAATTTATATGCAAGAGGCTTGAGGGATTGAGGGCTAAGATGCAAGGATGGGAAAAAGCTCATGGAGGGCTCAGATTGCATGAGAGAAAAGCACATGGATTGTGCTTCCTTACAGCCAATCAAGGAGTGACACATGTCACATGGTGAGAGGATGGAGGAAAGGGGAAGGATGAGTCAATAAAGGAGGCTCAAGGGATAAAATCTTCATAAAGACCCTCATAATGGCTTGTAAGAGCAATAAAAGGGCTTGGAAGAGTCATTTATGGCCTAGTGGGCTTCATAAAGTTTTATGGTTGAGATATTTTGAGGGAGATGAGAGCAATTTTGACTTGGGCTTGATTAGGAGGGTTTTAAGCTTTCTTAGGCTTGTGCAAATGATTAGAGGATGGATTAGGATGGTTTAGGATTAGCTTAGGGATAGGCAAGTGGATGGCATTTAATGAGGGTGGGTGAAGGACGAGATATTTGTTAACTTTGGCTTGGGTTAGTAATTCTTAACCCATGTTTAGAGAATGTGACAAGGTTAGGAAGGGATTAGGATTAGGTTTAAAGACATCTTCTAGAAGAGTCTAGACTTTGGATGAGGATAAAGACTTTCTAGAATAGTCTAGAATTTCCTAGGATGAGGATGAAGACTTTCTAGAAGAGTCTAGAACTTCTTAGGATGAGGATAAATTAGATTTTTAGGAAATAAATAAAGTTTTATTTATTTCAAGGGTTTGGGTTGAGGAGATATTTATTAAAACTTTTTTAATAAACATGAGGATTAATATTTAATCTTAATTAAATATTTTGAGTTGGGATTAGGGGTAGGAAATGATGGGATTAGCCTTTAATCAAAATTAAAGAAGGATTAGAAGATTTTGGAAGAGGTTAGTGGTCTTAAGGAAATTGGCCAAGTTTTGGGCAAAAAATAAATTTTTTATTTATTTTGGGTTTTTTGGTCAATTTATTAATTAAATAATTAATAAATAAGGAAATAATGTTTAAATAAGATTTAAACATTTTTGGGAGGGATTCCTTAATTAAATATTTTTAATTAAGATAAAGGGATTTAATGGCATAAAAATAAATTAATTAATTAAATAATTAATTAATTAATAAATGATGATGTCATCAAATTTTTTTTAGAAAATAAAAATACTTTATTTTCTAAAGGTTTTTAGGTGTCTACATACACAAGTGCCTCGAATGCAGAACAAAGCAGCAGACACTATGGCTACTATCGGCTCGCTCTTGGAAATTCCCCAAGCAGCTATGTAGTATGAGTTTTTAGTTGAGCAGCTCCTCACACCCGCCTATGCGAATGAGGATTCAAATCATGTTTGCATCTTGATTGGTCCCCAATCCCCTTGGTACCATGAAATCCACACTTACCTTAAAAATGGTATCATATCCCCTCACCTCACACAAACCCAATGCCAAAACCTCTTCCGAAAATCATCCCGCTATGTCATCATAGCCAATACCCTATATCGTCGAGGTTATCACGATACTCTCTCTAGGTGTTTAGACCAAAATGAGGCAGCGATGGTGTTAAAAGAAGTACACTCCAAACTTTGTGGTGTCCACATGAGTGGTATTGTCCTAGCGTGACAAATCCTTAGAGCAGGCTACTATTGGCCTACCATCAAAGAAGACTCCTGTGACTTTGTCAAAAAATGTCTCCCATGTCAGTAGCACACAAATCTTTTGCATGCTCCAACACAAGATCTACAACCTATTGCACCACCTTGGCCCTTTGCATGTTGGGGCCTTGATCTAGTTGGAACTATCACACCTCTCTCATCTTATGGACATAAATGGATAATAATAGCTATAGACTATTTCACTAAATGGATGGAAGCAGTCCCCCTAGTCTCAGCTACAGGAGTTCAGGTCTCCAAGTTCATCTTGTACCATATTGTTTGTCACTTTGACATCCCATCCACCATCTTCACCAACCACAGAGGCAAATTTGAAAATCTCAACATGGAAGAATTATGCACTTCCCTCTGCATCCATCGCCACTTTTCTAGTCCATATTTCCCACAAGGTAATGGCCAGGCAGAGGCAACTAACAAAACCCTCCTCAAAATCCTAAAGAAAGTTGTCAATGATTCTGGCCGTAATTGGCACCTACAAATAAATCCAGCCCTATGGTCCTATCAAACCTCCTTCCATACATCCATAGGAACAACTCCATACTCCCTAGTCTATGGTGCCAAAGCGATACTACCCATAGAGGTTGAACTTCGCTCCTTGCGCATATCTTTGTGAGGGCAAATATCAAATGAAGAATACAGAGTAGCTCGGCTCACCCAGCTAGATCTCCTAGAAGAGAAGCGAGAACACACCTATGATCACCTTACAGTCTATCAATCTCATCTCAAAAGGAACTTCAATAAGAAGGTGCTTTTTTGACACTTTCAGCTGGATGACATGGTCCTCAAAGAAAATATGAAAGTCCAAGCTGATTGAGAAAAGAAAGGCAAGTTTGAACCTACATGGCTTGGTCCTTATGTTGTCACTACCTCCTTTGGCTCCAAAGCCTATCAGCTATCTACACTAGAAGGAGAACTCTTGAATGATCCTACTAACATCATTCATCTCAAGAAGTTCTATTCTTGAAGATCCTTGGTATATCCAACTTTTGAAAAATAAAAAAAATAGTAAAGAGAAATAAGTGTCCAATGGTGAAAACTTGGTAATTCAAGCACCTTGGATAGGTACCTTGGTGAAAACCTGGTAATTTAGGCACCTTGTGTACTAAGACTAATCTATTATCTATCACTATCCTATCCCTCATCCATCCACTCACCATCCCATAAAACACCTACTTGTTTCCTTGGTGTTCCAACCAAATATCCAACATCTAATGAAGCTCGTAAATACCTCCTATAGAACTTGTAAATCTTATACCTCAGCTTGTAAATCTTGTACCGAAGCTTGTATTATACCTTGTAAATCTTGTACCATACCTTGTACATCCAAATCTTGTCCAAAACTTGTACCATATTCTAGCTTGTATTATATGCCAAAGCTTGTATCCTAGTTTGTATCCTATCACATGCACACAAAGAATTCCATTTTCCTTAAGCTTTTCACAAAACCATCAAATTATCCAACTATCCATCCAACACACTCTAAAAAATTTCCATCTCACAAAACCCAAACATGAACAACCTTGTACATTTGTGACATATCTTGGTCTGTCAGCTTGTACATCCTCTTTAGCTTATTACCATTGTATCTATCCAGCTTTCGTGTTATTTCATCCTTGATCAGCATCTTGCGCACATCGCACAACCCTTGGTTAGCTATTCCAATGCATCCTTTAGCTAGATCTCATGTCACCAAAGTGTTATCCTTCTTAATTTAGCTTTCCTGACACATCACTCATCCAGATCCATCATCTTAGGTGCTCTCCAATAGATCCTTGTAGGATATAGCTTTCCTCATGTCTGATCTTAGTCTGTTAGTACCTTGTCCTACCCATCTCGTTGGAAAATAGTTCTCTTTTAGATTTTTGCTTTCTTTTAATTTGGAATCTTCCCTTTGGGTCTTGAAGTATCTTTTCCACGCAATCTTTTTGTTCCCTCCTCAAGGTTGCCACGATCTTCCATATCATGGTATACTGTGAATGGGGCAATCTGAGCGTAAGGTTTTGATCAGGTCTTTTGTTTGTTTTTCTTTTCTGCTTGTGGGTTACCTAGTGTCAGTTCCACGCTACTTCCTCTGAGATTCATGTGTGCTACTGGGGCAATCCTTACATGTTTTTTTTGAGTCAAGTCCGTCAGTCCTCTGGATAGTTGGTGAAAAGGCCTTGATGTTCTTGGTAACCTTGGCAATTAACCAAGAGTCCTATAGAAAATCTAGTGCTCAACTACATGGTGGTACTTCTCTTTGAAGTATCCCCCCACTCAAAAAGCTTCAATGGAATCCCTTCATCTCCATTATTCCCCATCCATATCCAGCATCTGTCTCTCCTACCCTGGCTTATGCATCAGTATCTCTTTGAATCAATCATCACTCTTAGCTTTAGGGATCCACAATCCTATTCTTAGGATCCACCAATGAAATCAATCCACCAAGCCTCATCTTTAGAGATCCACAATCCTAGTCCTAGGGATCTTTGAAACCCATCTCTCACCAATCTAGCTCTTTGAAATCCTGTTGCATCAGCTTTATCATCCCATCATCCATCTCCCTATCCTGGATTCCTTTTTATAGCATTCTGCTCCTTCATCCTCCCCCCAAGCCTAAAAGTCTTAAACTTATTTACTCTTGTGCCTCTAATTTTCTCATTTATCATTCTCCCATAGTAAGAGTTTGAGCTAACTAAACCTCTTCTCTTAAGCCACTCTTCATCCTCCCACCCACTAAGATTCTTGTACTTTTCAAGAAGCTGTCGAGCCTCACTTTCTCTTCCTACCACCTTCTTGAGGGGGGCATCTCACAGTCCATTCTCTCATCACCTGCTTTAGCCTTGGGCATCTTACTTTCTTATCTTTGATGTCATGCCACTTGTGGCATCACATCAAAGAGGGGCAAAATGTAGGCACCTAAAAATCCTTTAGAAAATAAAGTATTTTTATTTTATGAAAAAGTCTCTAATGACATCATCATTAATTAATTAATTAATTATTTTATTTATTTATTTATTTTTATGCCATTAAATCTTTTTATCTTAATTAAAAATATTTAATTAAGGAATCCCTCCCAAAAATATTTAAATCTTATTTAAACATTATTTCTTTATTTATTAATTATTTAATTAATAAATTGACCAAAAATTCCAAAATAAATAAATAATTTATTTTTTGCCCAAAACTTGGCCAATTTCTTTAAGACCACTAACCTCTTCCAAAATCTTCTAATCCTTCTTTAATTTTGATTAAAGGCTAATCCCATCAATTCTTGTCCCTAATCCCAACTAAAATATTTAATTAAGATTAAATATTAATCCTCATGTTTATTAAAAATGTTTTAATAAATATCTCCTCAACCCAAACCCTTGAAATAAATAAAACTTTATTTATTTTCTTAAAAACCTTTTTTATCCTCATCCTAGGAAGTTCTAGACTCTTCTAGAAAGTCTTCATCCTCATCCAAAGCCTAGACTCTTCTAGAAGATGTAAATCCTTATCTTTAATCCTAATCCTAATCCCCTCCTAACCTTGTCACATTCTCTAAACATGGGTTAAGACTTGCTAACCCAAGCCAAAGTTAACAAATATCTCCTCCTTCACCCACCCTCATTTATTTCCATCCACTTGCCTATCCCTAAGCTAATCCTAAACCATCCTAATCCATCCTCTAATCATTTGCACAATCCTAAGAAAGCTTAAAACCTTCCTAATCCAACCCAAGTCAAAATTTCTCACCCTCCAACATAAATGACCCTTAAATATCTCTTACACTCTCCTTCAATGCTCTTACAAAGGGTCTTTATGAAGATATTATCCTTTGAGCCTCTTTTGTTGACTCATGCTTGCCCTTTCCTCCATCCTCTCACCCTGTGACATGTGTCACTTCCTAATTGGCTGTAAGGAAGCACAATCCATGTGTTCTCCTCTCATTCAATCTGAGCCCTCCATAATCTTTCTCCTTTCCTTCCATCTTAGCCCTCCATCCCTCAAGCCTCTTGCCTATAAATTGGATCCTTCTCCTTTGCAAAAATAATACAATCTAGAAAGTAAAGCCATAATGCCATTTTGAGAAGCCATTTTTACATCAAATCCATTCACCAAAATCTATCAAAAATCCTCCATTGAAGCCCATTTGAGCATTTGAGCATACATACATAATCAAGCCATCTCAGCTATTAGACACACCTCTACATCAAGTGATCATCCTCATTGAGAGAGCCTATCCATGGCTCATATTCTCATTTGAGGACTTCACTTTGTCTCTCATGAAGTTATGTTAAATTAGTATGCAAATGTTTTTTGATTGTTTTAATTTAGTGTTTCTAACATACTAAAGTAGCATATACACCTGTCACTTCTGTCAATGAAATATCGAGCTAAACAAGTGTAAAAATTGATTGAGTGCTTGTAATTGCAATGTTTAACACAATCATTTTAGGGGTTGCTTTCTTTGAGCTTGATGTTTTCAATTCTTTTCTCATAGAATGAGGAAGTGAGGTTATGACTACTACTACAATCTTCTCTAGGTCAGTCTCCTCAATGTTCTAAACTTTAAGTGAATCTTCCTCGGTAGCTTCATGTTCTTGTTCCTCATCATCCATATTATCATTATTTTTTTCCTCTTTATCATTATTTCCTTCTTCTTCCTTGTCATCATCACCATCATCATCATCATCCTTATCACTAACATTAACAACAAAACCACTCTTCTTAGGAAGATTATAGATGTTCTTCCATGTGCTGGTAGCATTCTTCACTACATGTTCAATGTCATTGATTAATATCAAACAAGTGTTAAACTTTAAGGTAATTTTCTCTTCATTCTACAAGATGGACTCATTAACTTCTTTATCATTTAAGCTTAGCATGAGTTGCCTCAAGGTCTTCTCATAAATGTCTTTAGAAATTCTCTTGGCTTTTTCCCATCTTGGCTTAACTTTTTCCTTCAATTCACTTAGATTATGTTGAACAAGGTGATCTAGAGAATATTTCCATTTGCCCATCTTAAACATAACCATGTCTTCAATTTTTTTCTGCTACTCTACATGTCTTATTTCATACCTTAGTGATTTGAAGTTTTCCATACCTGCTCCAGTGTTAATTTCCTTCAACTCTTCTTGGAATGAGGGTGGTAGCTTTTTGAAGATTACATCTCCACCTTGTCTCTTCCTGGATGCCCTCCTTGTGAACATTGCAGTGGATAGTTTTTCTAGTTTGTTTATAATAACCTTCCCTTTCTTCTTTACTAGCTCTTCTTCTACTAACATCTCTTCATCTTCCTCAATGTCATCACCTTTACCTTTAGTCTAGAAGAGTGGAGCTAGTTTCTAATTTTGAAATCCTCTTATTCCCTCTATTGATAGCCTAAGGGAGTTTTATTTCAAGTTCTATTCTTTCCTTTATTTCATCAGAGGTGCCAAAGTATGCAGCTTTTGGGTCAACAGGCTCATTTAATAGTGCTTCAATAATGTCTTTGGTTTTATCTATGTTAACCTCATTGCCTAAAGGCTTGACCCATACAATTCTTGGTCTAACTACTTGTATATACACTTTATCACTATCAACCATGAAACAAATATCATCTTTATAGTCATCAACAAGTTTCTTAGGTATCCTAAATCTATTATTCATATTGTTTTTGAATGCATCAAAGTAGTTATCCATAATGCTAACATAGTTTTCTCTCAGTTCAGCTATATATTCATTGATCTAATAAAGATTAGGTACATCTTTCCTCCATACGACTGTACCTTTAGATGGGAAAAACTTTTGTACAAAGAAAAATAGACAAGTCAAGAGTCAACCAAAGTTACAAGGATTGTTCTTATACTCTCCATATTTTTGTTGAACTGATTCAACATTAACTCAGCAAGGTCAAGTGACATGTTGTTCTTGACCACTTTGTATGTGAGATCCATAGCTTTACATGATACATTTTTGAGTTTGCTCGAGCTATATATTTTTTGCATGACAACATGTATCCAAAACTTCAATTCCATATCTATAACACAGCTAATCTTCATTCCCATTCCATCCCACTTAGCTGGGGTTTTCTTTTCTAGATCAACCTGACTTAGGATTTTGGTCATCTTAGCCTTTGCCAACATTGGAAGCCCTTGTAATATGATGGATAATTTTCTTTGTTATCATAATGGGTTGTTCCAACCACAATTGACCATTATGCACATAGCTGAGAATAAATCTCATCCAGTTTATCTGGAAATCTTGTGGCATTTGTGGAATGTGAGTCAAACCTTCCCCTTAAAGCTACTAATGCTCTAGTTTTAACACATCATGCACACATAGCTCTTTCAAGGATTCATCCATTTCCAAAGTTCCTATGTCTTGGATAGCACATCAAAAATGCATTTGAATATCATTGATTAACAATACCTTTCATGGAATCTAAGATTGTGCTCTTGTAGGATCTAGGGTTTTAGTTATTGTCGGACTAAGCTTAAATTCTAGTGCCTTCCATTCCATGCCTCGAACCAACAAGTCAGATCCTTTCTTTGATTTATTTCTAGTGGATTCCAAGTTTCTCGATAGGGTTTGAGAGAACATGATAAACTTCAATACTAATTTACATAGATCGCTTAGATGCACTAAAAATGCTCTACACAAATAGCTCTAAAAAATTCATGGTGAGAAATGAATTCAATTTCACCCTTTTATCAAATTTTACCTTCCAATCACCATAAATGTCTGGTATGATCACTTCACTGATGATGGACTATCTTCCACTTAGCCTACATTGAATGCTCAGGAGTAACATCCATGACTTGGTTTCCACACAATAACAAGTTACTCCTGACCTTTCTTAGTAGGGTCTTGCAACCCCACCTCACTCGATAAGGTCTGCAACCTGACCTTACTCAGTATTGACTAACATCTTCTTGAATTCTTAGTGATCCCCTTGCATCTTGAATGTTGATATGGATCTTTCATTCTACTAACTGTAATTGATATGAGATGTTTTCTTCATAATCCTAGTTCCAGTTCTCCTTGCAAGAGATCAAGTGGAAATTTTTGAGTCACCCAAATTTTGAGTGACAATTTCTTCATTGCTTAGATCTTCTAGTGGTATCTCTTTTCCACATGTGATGTTTAACATAATTTATTCCAATGTGTCCAAATTCTCCACAGTAATGACATCTACACCAGGTGTTATAGTCCCAACCAAATATAGCTTTTACAATATGTTCTACTAGGTTTAGTATCTTAGTTTTACACTCTGAAGATTTATGCCCATGCTTCTTACATTTGTGACATTTTCCTTCAAACTTAGGTTTCTCTTTGCATTCATTAGCTCTATGACTATGCTGATTACAATTGTAGTATTTTCCATTGAATTTAGTTTTCCCATTGCTCCAACAATTTTTTGATGCATGACCTAGTTTTCCATAGTGATTTCAAGTAGGTCTTTGATTCTTTTGAGCTCCTTGCTTGGATAATTCACCTTCTTCCATATATCCAATTCTTGCTTTTCCCTTTTGTCTATATTGGATTTTCTCATTTAGTTGATCCATGTCTACTTGAGATTTCATCATCCTTTCATTGGTTTGCCTTTTAGTGTTTAGATCATTTTGCAATCTTTCATTTTCTGATCTTAGATTCATGATTTATTCATTTGCATTGGTCAGCTAATTAATGAAGTCTTCCTATTGAAGGGATAGGTGTTGAATTTCATTGTTCTTTCCTTCTATCTCTTTTTTTATCTTATTTTTCTCTTCCATGACTTCACATAATCTTACTGACTAGATTTATTGCTCTCTTCTTAGGTTTCTTACTTCTTCTTCAATTGAACTATTCTTTTCCAATAGTTCTTTGATTACTTCATCAACTTCATCTAAATTTCTTTCTAAATGGATGTCTTCAATTCTTTCTTCAATGTAGAGATGATCATTCATCTAATTTGCAAGATCTTTTCTTCTTTGCAAGGATTGAGAGAGTTTCTCCTTTGCTTTCTTGAGTTGTCCAATAGCCAATTCCAAATCCATCTTTTCATTGTCAATAGCCTTGTCAAGTCTAAACACCTCTATAGCCTTTGATCTTTTCTCAAGTTAAATTTTTCTCTAAGAACCACAAAGCTCTAATACCAATTGTTGGAAATATATTTAATATAGGCTAAGTTACTAAGAGGGGAGGGGTGAATCAATAACCAATAAAACTTAATCCTTTATCTCACCAATTAATCCTTTATGTGTATTTTGAACTAATTGTATGCATGAAAAACTGAAAGCATTAAAACATTCATAACACTTTGATGCACAATATGGTGACCCAAAGACCTTCCAACTAGAAACTAAAAATGGAGTGGGGATGATACCCACAAGCTTTAGTACTGTAGTATAAAGTTGGTCTGTTAAGGCTTACAATGATCACTTCTAATGATCTACCCTATTAGGAACAATAAGAACTACTAGGTCCACCTTGCAAAAGAATTTACAAACATACAATAAAATATGCAGTCGATAAAGAGATCTACAAAAGACTATTATGTCTACCTTGTGAAAGGATTTAATTGATCCACCTATTAGGATGAAATAGTGGTTGATCTCTGATCTACAACTTGGTTTGCTGAATGAGATTCCTTTGAGTTTAATGATCACCTTTTTGTGATAGATAAATCCTTGCTACTCCTTATACTATTGTATCCTTTGTATTTCACACTTCTACTCTTTTCTGCTTGTTACATTACATCTTACATATATCTTGGATGTGATATATATATATATCCAAAATACAATTCTACAAAGTCAGTTACAATACAAGTTTACACAAAAATACACAAACTTGGCCCAACTGTAGGAACTTAGGTCTTAAAGACTAACTCGGTGAGGTTCTGATACTTAGCATCCATTTTCAATGCTCAACATTGTCATTCACTAAGTGGACATAGAAGCTGGGTCCATATTGATCACTTCTAAGTAGTATGAAACTTAGTTTGTATTGGTGACTTGGTGAACACTACAAAACTTGGCATATAAACTGAATCACTTGGTTGACACTGCATAGCTCAATCAACACTATATTCATTGCGATCTTGGTATAGACTGAATCACTTGGTTGACACTTAGTAGCTCGATCAATATTGGATTCACATCACTCAAACTGTGAACTCGGTAACCACTGCATAGCTCAATTTGCAATGAGAAACTTGGTAAACCTTATGAAACTTGGTTTACATTGTTCATCACCATCATAGTAGAAACTACTCAGTGCAAACTAAATACTATTCCTTGAACTCGATAGAAAGTATAAAGCTCCGTAAAGCTTAAAGTACTTAGTTAACACTATTAATTGTACAATAAGCTCAATAGATACCATCTATTAGAATAAGTGTGTGTCACTAATAACAAACATGATTGCAATGTCAACAGGATGTAGTAGTAATGCCTAACTTAGGAAGCATACTAAGCAACCAAGGCTAAAGTACCCCAAGCTAGACTTAGAATTTGTATTCACTACTCCATATCTGAAATGCGAAAATGAGTAGAGTGTATGCCCCCACATTAAATTAATTTCTTACACTTTAACATGAGAAATTGCTTCAACAAAGTATGCATTTAATCAAAAAAGAAAATTTCCACTATGAGATACCCCTAGAAGAAGACAAATCAAGGGAAAAGAAAATATAACATGCAAGAGCAAAAAATGAATCTACTAACTCTGGGGCTAGTATGATCATATGATAATATGTAAGTATTATATCAAGTATGACATGTCATCATTCCCCAAACATAGTAGGAACACTAGCTAACTCTAAAGGACTTTCGAGAGAGTCACTATAATCAAGTGTAGATGTAAGTGTAAGCTACATAGAAAGCATGTTAGGTAAATCAACATCAACATCAATAATATCATGCTCATCATCATCTAAATTATCCTCTTCATCTAAATTAATAGCAATAGAATCTGAAACAAGAATATGCACATCATTAACTTCTTCAACAAACACGGGTTGGTGAGAATCATTCATACGCACTTTAGCACAAGCTTGACATTTTTTTCAATGTCCCTGAGCATGTCGGTTACACTTAGTTTTATTAGAAATTTCTTCAGATGATGAAGGGGGATAAAAAATTATAGGTTCCTTACCTTTTGATGACACAAGAGGAGGAACAATAGAAGGTTGAGATGTAAGAGGATGAACCACACTAGGAGGAGCCATACTAGGAGAAGGATCCATGCTAGTAGAGGGAACCACATTAGGAGGATCAAAAGATGCAAGAGGTAATTGACCATTAGAAATAGAATAATAAGAAGAAATAGGCATTGAAGTTATAGGAAAAATACCATGAGGCATACTTAACTCGACCATCTTTGGCATTTATATTCTTGATATGAATGAAACATATAGTCCAGACGAGTAGGAGTAGTAGAAATAGAAGGCCAAATCAATTCAAGAGTAGCACAATTTCAAGGTGTAGAAGGACAATAAAGACTATGATTGATCTTCTTAATCACACCATCATAAATAAATTTAATGTATTAATGAATAGGAGAAGCAATAACTTGCATGGCAGTCAACCAAGGTAAACCAAGCTTCACTTGGAACTAATCAAAAGTAGGAATGCAAATAAAGGTATTATTCACCACTTTACCACATATCTTAATAGGAAAAGAGATGGAACCTTGTAAAGGATACAAGAAATCATTACAAGTCTAAATCCATGTATCTGTTAGAAGTAGTGATCTTTTCTTGGTTGTATTTATTTATTAAATGGGATAAACCAAGGTATCCCTTATGTATTTTATCCTTTAGTACACATGTGAAGGACATATTATTTTCTTTTCCTCTAGTCCACATGTGAGGATAACTCTTTTTTGTATTTCCTTTATTAAGGAAAGTAGTTTATTCCTCCTTAAGAGGATATTGACACTTTGCACACACTTATTATGAATGGTGGCATTCATAGAAATGGGAGTTACACATGCAACTCCTTTCTCATCTCTATAAAAGAGATGCCTCTCTCATTCTTCTACAACTACTTCTTCTACACATAATCTTGATGTTATTTTAATGAGCTATTTGCTCCACCTTCTCTCTCTCTCCTTTCTTAGGGCTTTTGTCTTCCATTCATAATATTACACAAGGGGTTTTCTTTGCTTTCCCCTTTCAAAATCTCTTGTCTCCATTCTTGTTGATCCATTGGGAAACTCATTTGGTTTATGGTAATATTCTTCACATTAAGCTCTCTTGGATTGTTTTATTAGTTTTCATTTTGCTTGATTTCTTACAATATCAGTTGAGTCATAGAAGTTGTCTTGTTTCCCTTTATTATAAAGATATTCCTTAGTGATGATATTAGCCATAGAAGTAGGACCAGCAAGACACCCAAAGAAGGATATTTATCAATCTGAGTAGAAAAATATAGAGAGGACCATATGAATCCTTAATCTTATCAGCATCAATGAATAAGATAGTAAGGGCTCTAGTATGCGTACAATTTGGTTTAGGTTTAGGTTGATTAGTAGAGGCAGATGGTATGTCTTCCTTTAGTGGAGGTGGAGATTGAACTATACAATCCAAAATATTAACAATATTATCATTCTTATGTTGTAAGGTATTTTAAGAAACATTCACTTCAAGAGGAGCGAAAGAAGAAGGATATTGAACAATAGTATTAGTAGTGTCGTGAGGCAAAGAATTAGTGTAGATTTGAAGATTCTGGTTAGGAGGGGCCATAGATTTGTTCCCATTATCTTGACCCTTGACATATAAGGCATTAACATCAATCAAATCCTTAATCTTATGTTTCAAAGATTAATATGCCTTAGTATCATATCTAGGCTGGCAATGAAATTGACAAAAATCTTGAGGATTAAAGTGAGGAATTGATGTAGTCAAAGGAAAAATAAATTTAACAAGAGGAAGTTTAATCATATTATCACTAACCAACCTAGTCATAATAGGATGTAAAGACTTAGAGAGAAGAGTAAACTTATGGTTCATCCAAAAAATATAGGAAGAAGTAGCGACATTTTGAGATGCATTAGCTACTTGATAATCTACTATATTCATATTTTTTTATCTTCACATAATTTTTAGGTTTTTGGAATTTCTTAGGATAAGGTTTGGCATAACTCCTATCAATAAGTACAGGAGGCATTGGAGTGGTGCTCTCAAACTGACTCACTTGTAATTGATATTAATGAAGCACTACACAAAGTTGTAAAAAGAGGTAAACTTAGTAAGAAAAATTTTATCTCTAATTTCTTTTATAAATTTGCAATAAACATATGTTGCATATCAGTATTAGGAACATGATAAAAAATTTCAGCATGTAAATGCTTAAATATACAAATAAAATGAGTCACTTTCTCTTTAGGACCTTGTTTACAATGCATCAAATCAGTCAAAGAAACAAAAAGACCAATATTATTGTGAAATTGTTGTATGAAGGAATTAGCAAGTTTATGAAAAGAATCAATAGAATAAGGCAACAAAGAAAAATATCATTGCAAAGCTTTTTCATGGAAAGTGTGAGAAAACAACTTAGCTAGAATCCTATGGTCATGAGCATAGTCACTACTTAGAACTTGAAAAGTCTTAAAATGTGTCATAGGATCACCTTTACCATTGTAACTATCAAGGTGAGGCATATTAGCTTGTAAAGGTGCACTAGCACAAATAACATCAAAAGACAAAGGACTACCCATATCACATGTAGGAACATTAAACTTGGATTGAGTGAAGGAAGCAAGTTGTTGGAAAGAAGATAATGTCTAAGAAAGATTGAGGATAGTGTAATCACTAGCAGGAATAGATGAAACAAGAACATTTGACACACTAGGAAAAGTGTATGTGTTAGCTAGAATAGAAGAAAATACTAATACAGGGAACCAAAGTAGAAGGGTTAGGATAAGTAAAAGGAACACTATTATATGAAGGTTGTGAAGTCAGAAATGAAATAGGAGGAACACTCATAGGAAAAGAAGTGACATGAAGGCCACTAAGAGGATTATATAACTGAATAGAAGTACTTATAATAGGAGGAACATAAGTGGAAATGGTAGAGATAGCCATAGAAATAGGCAAAATAGACTCAAGAGTAGAAATGAGAGGAGTCATCCCTACTTTAGAAGCCACTTGATTCAAAGGCTTAACATGAGTATGGACAAGGTGAGTAAGACCATGCAAAATATTGACACCATGTTCATCATTACGGTTCATGTTTTTAAGAGAATCAAAAGTAGCAATAGTCTTAGCATTGTGATTCTCTTGTAAAAGCCAATAATGTATCTTATCAATCTCAATAGCAAGCTTATCAACTTGTTTAGGTGGAACTCTTAAAGCCTTATCCTTGTCATGGGATGAGCGAGAAGAGTCATCCTCCATAGAAGGACTAGGATCATGAGAAACAATAGGGTCACTAAGGTTTCAAAGGAAAGGAGAAGAGAAATCTGAATAAAAAAGAGCCACAAATCTATGACTTCTCCTAATGAGAATTTTATAAGTAGGACTAAAAGTAATAAAGCTTATACACCAAAAAAGGCAAGAAGACACTAAGAGATCTAACCTTATGATATGAACTCCAAATCTATAGAATATAAAGAATGAAAAGGTATATCACAAGATAAAAGATAATGTTGAATGAAAGATATAACACCAAATCAGAAGTGGAAATGTCATTATTTGGGTTCACCAATAAATGTGAGGTAGGAATTTTGAATCAAGGACACAAAACCTAAGTTAATCACATAACCTACACACATATGAAAACATAGGGTATAGAAGGAGAGAAGATAAGGAAAATAATCTTCTCAATCCCAATTCTAGAGAATTAGGTCTAGAGAGATTAGTGCTAACTAAAAGAACACGGAGCACTAATGTAAACTAAATCTAGGAAAAATAGAGGAAAATGTCCAATTGCTTAAAAATCGTCAATTTGTGTATGTAATGAAAGTGAGATATATGTAGATATGCTAAAAAGACAAAGGAGGAAAAGGAACACACTTTTGAAGTTTTTTTGTACTTGTTGTTATTGATCAAAATGAATGAGTGGAAGTTGTCAGCTTCAAGCCTAAAACTATGCAACATAAAAAGTTTAAAAATATTTTGGCAAACCGTAAAGGGTGAACCAGTGCATCAAGGGTGAACTAGTGCATTAGGGGTGTACTGTGACCCTAATTGACTATGTGTGATATTGATTCTAATTTTGTAGTTTTAAAGAAAGTGTACTCTAATCTATTTTTTGAAGTTGATGAAAGATCAACCTCGCAGCTCCGAAGAATCACCTGCATGCAAACACCTATCATAGAAAGAGAGAAGCAAAAGGCTATGGAGGCTAAAATTCCCAAATCTACAGATGAGACATTCTTGATGAGAAAAAAGGAGATTCCTATAATCAAAACTGAATTAATTACAAAGAGATCAAACTTTATAAAAGGAGATCAAAACCCTGATAGGTAAAACCTCGGTTACATGATAATAATTAATAAAATAATTAATTATTTTATGCCTAAAGTTTAGCTTAAGTAAACTAGAGATAATAAGTGACTTGATAATTAAATCAATATGATTTAATTAATAAGAAAATACTTTATTAATCTAACAACCCCCTTGAGATAAACTTTGGGAGTAGCTAAGAACCTAAAAAATACTACTGAAAGTAAATTTGGGTCCCAACAACAAGGCTTGATGAGGTACCCATGCACAACCAAGTCTTTGTAAAGAGGAGAAATAGAGAAAACCACATGGGAAAAACTCTACTCCAAAAAGAGATGGAAAAAATATTGAAAATAACTAGTGAAGGACTGAAGAAGCCTCCAAACTAGGGAATGTCCCAGAAGATACGAACAAAAGATGATCATGAAGAACATCACTGAAGCATGAAGCTACAAACACTACTAAACTGCTAATCTAAAGAACCTCCACTATATAGAACATGACCAGGTATAGAAGACTAAGTCTAAAGAGTTGATTAATCAAAGATGGAAGGTATTTTCATGGCCTCCAAAAAAGGGAATGAAAGAATGTCTATATTGTAAATGATCCATCTCACCAAAATACATAGGTATCTAGCCACTATAATCACCTAGTACATAGAATTAAATGTTGAATACATAGCTCACTACATCGAACTAAGAAAGAAATAGAACCAACATAACCCCCCTATAATTTTGAGAGGTAAGACATGAACACTAAAATTGAATACAATATCTCTTGCAAAAAGAAGAACTAGGAACATAAAGAGTGCAAAAGAAGTGCAAACACCTACAATGGCATGTGGCATCGACACATCATGAGGCTAATGTCATGGAAGGAACACTCACTTGATAAAGGAAGATGGAGAATATGGCCAACATGAAACCCCCTAAGGCACTTTATAATGTAGTGTTTGTAAAACAAAACACAAAGATGTGCAAGATCTCAAAATACAATAGAGTGACACTTTATCTTAGTGTGTTTACAAAAATACTACTAAGGGATGTCAACAAAGATCAAGAGAGACATAAGGTTGATATAAGAGATAATACAACCCTTGAAAAATCATGTAAAAAAAAAAAAATTATCTTTGGACCTGTAACAACCAAGATATCCACTAGAATGCAAAAAGGCAAAAAATCGAATGGGATGTGAATGGAGTAGAATCTGGAAAATAGAATGTCTCAAGATATGTCTATCAAAGTGAGAAATAGAACCTCTAACTTTTAGTGCATAAACTAGAAACCAAAAATCATCAAAAGTCCAAATAAATAGCATCATTGCAATGGGCTCAAAACCAACTTTCCAATGATATCTCATTTGTGAAAAATGGAGTCTGGATGAGCAAGTTACGGCCAAAAAACCACATGTAGGTCAAAACAAAGCTAGAAAAGTCCAAAAAAATATTTTACCACCTCAGGATCCATGCCAAAATACATCAAAAATTGTGTTCAATAGTACCAAAAATTACCTCAAGAAGCGTACCAATTTCACACTAAAATTGTCTTGATTTTCGTACCCAAAAGTTTGATTTGTGACAAAAATCTTGATTTGCATGCTGAAAAATCTTGATATATGTGCTAAAAATCTTGATTTTTGTGTTGAAAAATCTCAATTTTGTGCCAAAAAGCATAAAATCAATGCCTCAAGAAATGTGCCCAATCTGGGAGCAATATTTGTTGCCTTAATTCCAACTGTTTCCAAATTGGATGAATTTTATATGAAAATAGGGGTTTTTGGGCACTCTGAGCTCAACGGTGATGTCTATTTAGACTCCAAGTGACCCTAAATCAGTGACCCCCCATATTCAATACAAAATAACTCTAAAAAATAAAACCCTCTGAAAGAAAAAGCACAAATCTAAAAGCAAGCCAAACCTCTCATAAACAGAACACGGGCATGAAGATCTGGGTCTATAATACCATGTTGAAGTTGATGAAAGATCAACCCTACAACTCCCAAGAATCACCCGCATGCAAAACCCTATCACAGAAAGAGAAAAGCAAAAAGTTATAGAGGTTGGAATTCCTATATCCATAAATGAGACATTATTGATGAGAAAAAAGGAGATTGCTATTACCAAATCTCAATTAATTACAAAGAGATCAATCCTTATAAAGGGAGATCAAAACCCTAACAAGTAAAACCTAGGTTGAATGATAATAATTAATGAAAGAATTAATTATTATATGCCTAAAGTTTAGCTTAAGTAAACTAGAGATAATAAGTGACTTAATAATTAAATCAATATGATCTAATTAATAAGAAAATACTTTATTACACTAACATCTACTACTTGTTCGTCAATTCAATATCTATAACCTGTAATAAAAAATAGTTTTTTGCTGTTGATGGAGGATTTGCCTCGATCAAACCCCATTTTAGGAATTAACCTTGAATTGAAATAGCATGAATGTAAAGAAAATGTATGGATTCACCTTACAAAATATGGATCTCTTGAATCGAATGTAATGTGCTTACTTCATCAACAAAATTGGACCAAGAAAATGAAGATGAATGGATGTAGAAGATGCAATAAAGAATCTTGAATGGATTGAATAATATATTGAAGATAAACTCCTACAATCACTTGAACACTTGAATCCTTGATCTTCAATGGAGGAATGCTTGAATGAACGCTTGAAGACTTGAAGGTTCGAATGCTTGAGAGCTAGAGCTTGTGGATGCTTGAGCACTTGAAAGCAAGATATTGTGATTGTGGAGATGGAAAATAGATCAAATGGAAGAGTTTAAAAAGAGCTTGGAATCAACTAACTCTCGTAGGCCAACAGTCCTAGAAGTTAACACCCTAATGTACCAAAATATGGGACCCAAAGAAAGGGGCCAAAATAGAGCCTCATTAGGGGCACACTGTGATCCTGATCATCCCATCAAGGTGGACTACACACTTGATTATGTTGAATATAGATTGATACAAGTATGGAAATGTGTTTCAATCATTGTTTTGTCATTGATGTCAAACCTACTATGTGTTGATAAGACAATTACCTATTTGATTTGAGTATAATCATTTGTTTAATTAATGAAGAGGATTTGATCAAATGTGATAAAAAGAGAACCTAGAGGAAAGGTTGAGTTATGGTATGAAAAGGGAGTACAAAGATTAGTTAAGACAATGATGTTATAATGATTTCATTATCTACTTAAGGATGCAAAGGATGGATACACTGATAAAGTCTAGAAGAACAAGTAAGAAGAACTAAGTCTACCAAGCTTGATCGAGTGGATAGTAGGTGCCAAGAAAAGTTAGTGCAAGCCAAGTAGAAAATCAATTGGAGCTGAGAAAAGTGAAAGTTTAGTATGCGCCAAGTGAACTTAGTGTAATCTGAGTAAATTTTAGTTGATGTTGAGTACCAGTAAACTTTAGTGTTTGCCAAGTTATCTAGTGGATGACAAGTAGAAGAAAAATATGGAAGCCAAGTGATAGCATATTGATGTTGAGTGCCAATAGTCATGTTAAATCATAGATTTGACAAATCTGATCTGACTATTTTATTTTCTTGAATTTTGTGAAGTGTGTGGAAGATAACTATGATGAGAGTGGCATAGAATTCATGGTAAATCATTTTGAGGTGAATTCAAAGAGGATTGAAGAATAAGTGTTTATAAGGGACTCAAATGAAAAGATGGGTAGATTCATTTAATCTTACTTAGTCCTACCTTACCCTAAAATGGACAATGGAGGTTGAACAAAAAAAGATCTTAATTTTCTATTTATAGAGATGACTGGTTAGAAGCAAGGTTGGTCATGTTCGAGAACCTAAGTTAGACAAGAGGTCTAAGGTATTGCTTTACTTAGTGATTGAACAAAAGAGATTGATGTTGGAAAGAAAAGAAAGAAGGCTTAAGAATATGAATGCTTGAAGGGTGAAAAATCTATCAGAGCTAAAGTGTGTGAAAGCCAAGCAGAATGGAGGACTAAAACAATGATCTGTTATCTGCAAGTGAGTTGTAATTTGTTATTGCATCAAGCCTTACTGTTACTTTCTAATCATTGTACCAGCCTAGGGTAAATCCTTTGGATTAAGGTTGACCCAATAGTAATTTGTAAGTTCTTTAACTGGGTGACATTCTAAGTGAATGATATAAATTCCTCCAACAAGGCTCACTCCTAATAGGGTGATTGAAATCCTCTAACCAGGTCACATTTAGCAGTGTGTATTGTAACCTTTAATAGGGTTGGCCTTTCATAGGGCATGACTTCAGAAGTGTGAGAATTAGTAGCATGTTACTAGTGATTTTTCCTAAATTGGGTTTCAACATAAAATCATTGTGTCAAATGTGTTATTGAATATGTTATGTTTCATGATTACATTTCTACAAAGTTGTTTTGACAGAAACCTACAAGTTTACGTGATTGTATGATCTAATGGATGCATGCATGAAAATATTTTTCTGGTATGGATTTACTAAGCTATGAAATTTTTTATTTGTATATATGGAACTTGGATAACTAATTCACCCCCCTCTTAGTTATTCTAAAGAATTCCAGCAATTGGTATTAGAGCCATCTACTTAAGAGGACTAGTTTGAAGGTACTAGAAGCAAAAGATTAAGATGTCAAAAAGAGAGGTACCCAAGCTTAACAAGGAAAACTTCCCTACATGGAAAAGTCTAATAAAGCTACACCTAGGAGGTCTTGGAGATAATGCACAAT
Source organism: Cupressus sempervirens (assembly GCA_028749045.1). Lineage (NCBI taxonomy): Eukaryota > Viridiplantae > Streptophyta > Pinopsida > Cupressales > Cupressaceae > Cupressus > Cupressus sempervirens. Next base: position 617,749,793 of record CM053791.1, read on the forward strand.
CTACCATCGCCACTAAGCATTTTGATCCTACTAGAGCCCTAACTGCTAAAGATCTAAAAAAGAAGAAAGAACAAAACTAGGAAATGTTGGAGATTGCCTCTGCCCAAAGTTATATTGAGTTCAATGACATCAAGGGTTGTGATAATGCAAAGAAGATGTGGGATGCTCTTCACACCATCTATGGAGGTGATGCAAATGTTCTAAGAGCCAAATCTAAAAGTCTTAGAAGTAAGTTTGATGATATGAGAATGCAAGAAGGTGAAAATGTTTCTCAATATTTCTCTAGAATAAAAGATGTTGTTAATGCTATAAGAGGAGCTATTGGTAAGATAGATGATGATACTCTATTAAGTAAAGTATTGAGAACACTATTGCCCATCTATGCTATTAGAGTTTCTGCAATACAAGAACTAAGATGTATACCAGGTTTTAATCTGACTCTTGAAGGTCTAGTAGGTAGGCTCACTACTTTTGAGCTATCTAATTTTGACAACTTCAAATCTGACAATGTTGAATTTGCTTTCAAATCTAAGCTATCATTGAAGGAACCTAATGAGAAGAAGAAGAAAAAGGTAAAATATGTTTCCAGTGATAGTGATACAAATGAGGAGGATGTAGAATAGCTTGAAGCACTACTAGTAAGGAGGTTTCACAGAGGTAAAGAAAAATTTAAAGGTAAGTTACCTATCATGTGTTTTAATTGCAATAAGGTTGGTCATATTGCTGCTAGATGTCCAAAGAAGAAGAATTATAGAAGTGGAGACAAATACAAAAGTAAGACAAATGAGGACAACAAATATTACAAAGACAAAGGCAAGAAGTCTTGCTACATTGCATAAGAGGAAACCAAAGATGTATCTGATGATCATGATGATGAAGTGGTGTATGTTGCAATGAAGGATGATTTTGATGAGGATGAGGCAACTACACTAATGTCTTATGTGAACAAGAATAATAGATGGATCATTGATAGTGGGTGTTCACATCACATGACTAGAGATAAAAGTAAGTTCATCACCCTAAAATATTATGATGGAAATAGTGTAAGGTTTGGTAATGATGCACCCTGTCTAATAAAAGGAAAAGGTTCTATCAAACTCACAGAAAATATTTTATGTGACAATGCTTATTATGTTGAAGGACTTAACTATAATTTTTTGAGTGTGTCACAGCTAAATAGTTCAGGTTGCAAAGTTGAGTTTGAGAAAAAGATAGCTAAGATATATGATACTGATGGAAAACTAATTGGAAAAGGTGATCAAATTAGAGGTAATCTATTCTACCTTGCTATGAATGATGCTACTTATCTAGTTGTAGAATTTGATGATGTGTGGTTATGGCACAAGAGGTTATGTCATGTTAACTTTGATAACTTGGTTAGTATAAGTAAGTTGAAGAGAGTCAGAGGTTTTCCTAAGAAACTTGACAATATGATTTGCAAACAATGTCAGTTAGGCAAAATGAAAAAGTCTAGTTTTAAGAGTAAGATTCGCACCTCTAAAGGAATTTTGGATATTTTTCATACTGACTTGTGTGGACCAATTGATGTGTAAAGCTACAAAGGTGACAAGTACATTATGCTATTTTTTGATAATTATTCTAGGATGATGATAGTTATGTTTTTGAAATAAAAATTTGATGCTTTCCAAATGTTTAAGTGGTACTTAGCAAGAGTTGAGATGGAAACAAGTAAAAGCTTGAAGTGTCTAAGATTTGATAGAGGAGGACAATTTACATCAAATGAGTTTGAGATGTTCTAATGATAGGGGAATCAAAAGATGGACATATGCACCTAGGACCCCTCCACAAAATGGAATTGCTGAAAGAAGGAACAAATTTGTAATGGACTGTGCTAGGACACTCATGATGGAGAAGAATGTGTCTTTAAAATATTGGAGAGAGGTTGTAAGTACAATTTTCTATACCTTAAACTATGTGCAAGTCAATAACGGTAATCATTCAACACCTTTTGAACTATGGTATGGATACTCACCCAATGTAAAATATTTCAAAGTATTTAGAAGCAAGTGTTATATTTACAAAGATTTCAAGAAAGGTAAATTAGATGCAAAAAGTGAAGAAAGTATATTTCTTGGTTATTCCACAAAAAGTAAATCTTATAAGTGTTTAAATACTAACACTAAGAAAGTTGTGAAAAGTGTAAATGTGAAGTTTGATGAATATACTGAGGTACATGAGGATGAACCTATGAAGGAACCAAAGGAATAAAAATCTTTTATATAATTTTATGAAGGTATGCCTACTAATAAAGATGTTGTAAATCAAGTTGCAAATCAATAAAAAGTTTCAGTGACTGCAGAGTTACATACAATGAATGTCGAGTTGCATTCAGGAACTAAGCTACAGTTAGGTGCCAAGTTGCAGACTGAAGCTGAAGCACATTCTGATTCTGAGATTAGTGTACATGAAAGAGATGTTGAATTACCTAGTAGAGAAGTACATAGTGATCCAAAAATTGATACACCTAATGAGGAAAATAGAACAAAACCAAGATTGTCAAAGTATGTCAAGAGACATCACCCTATTGAACAAATTATTGCAGATGAAGATGCTAGACCATTGACAAGAAATAAGCTGAGAAGTGATACATGTTTTCTTAGCATGCATGAACCTAAAATGGTTAAAAATGCCTTAGAAGGTGAGGACTAGAGTAAAGTCATGAAAGAAGAGATTGAATGGATTGAGAAGAACAAGACATGGACTCTAGTTCCTAGACTAGAAGATAAAAATGTGATTGGAACCAAGTGGTTTATAGAAACAAGTTAGGTGAAAATGGTGAAGTTACAAGGAATAAGGCAAGATTAGTTTGCAAAGGGTATGCATAAGAAGAAGGGATAGACTATGGAGAAACATTTGCCCCTATTGCAAGATTAAAAGGAGTACAAAATTTTCTTACTTACTCTGTATACAAAGGTTTCAAAGTTTATCAAATGGATGTTAAATTTGCATTTTTTAATGGCATATTAGAAGAAGAGGTTTATATAGAACAACCAGAAGGATTTTTTGATGCTAACAACAAAAACATGGTATGTAGACTACACAAAGCTTTATATGGTTTAAAGCAACCTCCAAGAACGTGGTATGAAAGGCTTCACAATTATCTTATGAAGATTGGATTTGAAAGGATTGGTGATAACAAAAATCTATACTTGAAGATAGAAAAAGGCAAAGGTATTTTACTAACTGAAATTTATGTTGATGATATCATATTTGGAGGACAAGATAGATTATGTAACGCATTTGCAAATCAAATGAAGAAAGAATTTGAGATGTCTATGTTTGGGGAGATCAAGTTCTTTATGGATTTGCAAGTACATCAAATGCAATATGGTATATACATCACTCAGTCTAAGTATGTGAAGAAAATATTGAATTTTTTTGGATTAGAATATTCAAACAAGTTAGCACACCTATGGTGATAGGACACAAGTTGTCAAAGAATGATGATTCAATTGAGGTGAATCAAACAATGTACATGTCTATGATTGGCAAATTGCAATATGTAATGCATAGTAGACCTGATATTGTGTTATCTGTTGGGATAGTTTCAAGATTCTCTGCTAATCCTAAGGAGAATCATTTTATGGTTGTTAAGAGAATTATGAGATATCTAAAAGGAACAGAAAACCATGGTCTATACTTCAAGAAAAATGAGAAGCTTGAGTTGAGATCCTACAGTGATGTTGATTGGGCTAGAAATATTAATGACATAAAGAGCATTAGTGGAGGAGAATTTTTCTTAGGAAAGAGGTTGGTTACCTAGACCAACAAGAAATAAAATTGCATATCTCAATCTACTACTGAAGCTGAATATGTTGATGCTACAGTAAATTGTACAAGCATTGTATGGATCAAACAACTACTCAAAGGTATGAAGGAAGAAATCGCTTAACCTATGATACTTTATTGTGATAATACAAGTGCTCTAACTATATCAAACAATGTGATACATAAAAAGACTAAGCACATTGCAATCAAGTGTCATTACTTGAGAGAGTTAGTTCAAGACAAAGAGGTGGAGATGGAATATGAGAATATAAATGAGCAGATAGTTAATATCTTGACAAAAGAATTACCTAAGGATGCTTATGAGTATCTAAGAGGTAAATTAGGGGTGATACCCCTATCCAAGGCTATTTAAGAAATATGAGTAGTTCTCTGCATCAACTGATATTATTGACATATGTTACACACTGATGTAGTGAATCTTACTTTATGAGCTGCCTAAAATAATCACAGAGATGGATTTGTATATCCGTCACAAGCTAGGTGATAGAGGGAGAAACTTGAAATGTTCCTATCTTCATATTAAGATGACAAGTCTTTGGCATTGTTGTCAAAGAGGGAGAAATACATCATACCAAACATAGTGAGAACAAGAGAGATAGTGTACCTGAATAACAAATTTCTACTCAAAGGGAAATAGTGTACCAAATGTTTACTAAAGAAGGAGAAATGACTAAAAGAATACATATACCTAGTAAGAGGGAGAAAGTACTAAAGGAGATATAAGTCATAAGGAAGAGTTGATTGTCTTTTGATTAGAACAAAATTTTGTAGCCTATACAAAAGATGAAAGCTGTTGATAGAGGGAGAGATCTCAATACAAGGAATTATTTTCTTTTTGGTATTGTTGTTGGTATGGTTTTCCATCAATGCCAAACAGGGAGATTGTTGAAAACAAATTGATACAAGTATGAGAATGTGTTTCAATCATTGTTTTGTCATTGATGTCAAACCTATTACTTGCTGGTCAAACAACTACCTAGTTGATTTGAGTACTATCATTTTTTTGATTAATGAAGAGAATTTGATCAAATGTGATAGCAAGAGCACCTAGAGGAAAGGTTGAGTTATGGTATGAAAAAGGAGTACAAAGCTCAATTAAGAAAATGATGTTATAGTGTATTGATTATCTACTTAAGGCTACAAAGGATGGATACACTGATAAAGTCTAGAAGAATAAGTAAGAGGAATCGAGTCTGCCAAGCTTGACCTAGTCAACAGTAGGTGTCAAGCAAAGTTAGTGCAAGCTAAGTAGAAAATCATTTGGAGTGGAGAAAAGTGAAAGTTTAGTGTATGCCAAGTGAACTTAGTGTAAGTTGAGTAAATTTTAGTTGATGTTGAGCACCAGTAAACATTAGTCTTTTTCAAATTATCTAGTGGATGACCAGTAGAAGAACAATATAGAAGTTGAGTGACATCATACTGATGTCAAGTGCCAGTATTCATGTTAAATCATAGATTTGATGGATCTGAGCTGACAATTTTATTTTCTTGAATTTTGTATTTAGCGTGTGGAAGATAACTATGATGAGTTGGTGGCACATAATTCATGTAAACCATTTTGAGGCAAATTCAAAGAGGATTAAAGAAGAAGTTTCTAGAAGGGACTCAAATAAAAAGATGGGTAGATTTATTAAATCCTACCTAATCCTACCTAACCCTAAAATGGATGATATAGGTTGAATGAAAAAATATCTTAATTTTATATTTATAGAGATGGTTGCTCAAAAGCAAGGTTGGTCATGTTTGAGAACCTAAGTTAGACAAGAGGTCTAACATATTGCTTCATTTCGTAACCAAACAGAAGAGAGTGCTATTGGGAAGCAAAGCAAGAAGGCTTAAAAATATGAATGCTTGAAGGGTGAATAAGCTATCAGAGCTGAAGTGTGTGAAAGCTAAGTAGAATGGAGGACTAAAACAAAGATCTATAATCTACAAGTGAGTTGTAATTTTTTATTGGATCAAGCCTTACTATTACTTTCCAATCATTGCACTAGTCTAGGGTAAATCCTTTGAATTAAGGTTGACCTAAAAATCATTTGTAAATCCTTTAACTGGGTGGCATTCCAAGTGAATGATCTAAAGCCCTCTAACAAGGCTCACTCCTAATAGGGTGATTGAAATCCTCTAACTAGGTCACATTTAATAGTGTGTATTGTAACCATTAATAGGTTTGGCCTTTCACAGGGCATCACTTCAGAAGAGTGAGAATTAGTAGCATGTTACTAGTGGTTTTTCCCAAATTGGGTTCCAGATAAAATAATTGCGTCAAATGTGTTATTGAATCTATTATGTTTCATGATTACATTTCTACAAAGTTGTTTTGACAATAACCTACAAGTTTAAGTGATTGTATGATCCAATGGATGCATGCATGAAAATGTTTTATGGATATGGGTCCACTAAGTTGTAAAAAGTTTTATTTGTACATCTAAACCTTGGATAACTGATTCACCCCCCTCTTAGTTATTCTAAAGAATTCCAATAGATTGGTTAGGGGTATGTTGTGCCCCTAATGATTACGTACACAAAACCCTAGGGTTGTCTCAAGGCTCCAAAATAGGTCTTGGGATCTAGAAATTAGGTCTAGATTATGAGGAAATCTTGTTTTGGTGCAATGAGTAGATTCTAAGTGGATATATGGATGAAAAGGAGGGACCTAGGGGAAATAGATCATACATTGAGTTTAATACTATGAAAATAGGAACTTTAAATGGGATTGATTAGGTTTTATCCCAATGCCACCTAGGAGAAAGGATGAAAAAGGGAAGAAGAGATGAAAGAGAGAAGGAGATTAATGATCTTGTATTAAATAGGTGCTAAATCTCCATTAAATTAGGGTGCTTCCAATTTAGAAAGGTACAGGATCATTTGTCGTCTTTACTAACCAGGTCCAAAAATCCTTGAGAATCCCTTGGGATCCCAAAATAGGTCCTTGCTTTCAAAAATTAGGTGCAAATTCTGAGAAAACCTAGTTTCAGTGCAGAAAAGGGATTATGAGTGATTGAAGAAAGGAGAAGGAGGACCTGAATGGATAGATCCTACCTTGAGATTCACATTGTGAAAGAGGATTACCAAGGAGGGTCTAATAGGTCCTACCTCAATCTCATCTAGGAGGAAGAAAGAGAGATAAGAAAAAAGAGGGAAATGCAAATTATATGCAAGTCTAGCATTAAATCTCACTAAATAGGTGCTAAATTGTCATTAAATTGCAGTGCTTCTAATTTAAGATAGTACACTCTAGTACCATTTCATTGGATCAATTTTAGATAATGGACAGTTAAAGTTGGAAAAGATCCATATAGATGGCAATCCAACATATATGTTTACAAAGAAAATACCAAGGGAGAAGCTAAAATCTTCTTCATCTTTGGCTAGTCTTCTAGACCAAATACAAAAAAACAAAATAATAGAATCCAAGGTTGTTTCACATTGCAGTAGGAGCTACAGGTTTACAAGTCTTATGATCAATCTCCAAGTGGGAAGTTATTGTTGTCAAGTATAATTAGTCTTCAAATGGTGACTATTGTTATGTGGAGCCTAATCAGACCCAGAGGTTAATTCTTTTCCACTTTCTTTGGAATAGTTTTCCCTAGATTTATTCTACAGTCAAGGTTTGGGGGTATCATCCCAGTGACAGGGGTCAAGGGAAAATTCCCCTAAGGCCAAAAGTAACTTTACTATTATAAAAAGATGTATGGAGTTATTTTTCTATTGGATCACATATTCTAACCCTAATTTTGTAACTTCCAGAAGTCTTTTATTAAATAACTCAGGGTTGGGGATTTTACAATCCATGATGGCTTAGTAGCTTCTTGTTGCAGTATTGAGTTTCAAGGGATTACAAATTGTAATTGAGTTAAAATCATTGGATAATAATATTGGACTTTTTTTTTAGTGGACATAGCCTAGGGATTGAGTGAATCATGTTAAACCTTTGCATGTTATGTTCAATTATGTGTGCTTTATTCCTTTGAGATATTGGTTATATTTGGATTAAATTTTTATTTCTATCTCACTAATCCTAACAAGAGAAATAAGATTAATACTAGTCATCAATCATCATAGAAAAAACTCAAGATAAAGGAAATTCATAATGCTTCATCCTTAGATGAATATTTAGGTTGAAATGCTCTAACAATAAATGTAGAAGCTATGTGTCACATAATACTTTAAAGCTCGACTACATCAAGTTTAAAAATGATGTTGAGAATGATAGTGTAAACTTTAATATAATATAGAGCATAGATCAAGCTTTAAATTTATAAGATTTGTCATAATTGGGATCATAAATAAGTATAATAACAATTGAGTGTTGCATAAAGCATTTCCAAGAGAGGATTTCTATTCATAATTTTAAATTATTCCATGTAATTTTACACTAGAAGCATATAGTTTAACAATTATCAAAACAAAGCAAATTTTAGTTCAATCATGTGTGCTAAACATATTACCACATTGTATATAAGGTTGAATATGTAGTATATGTAACAATACTACCTAAATCCACTATTAGTACAAATTTTTGTGAAGATTTTCCAATTTATAACCTCATTATGTAGTAACTATAATTATTTTAAAATAATAAATTAATAATTCAAATCACAAAATTTAGAAACCAAGAATAGTTATAAATGAAATATACATGTAAAAACCCGCTAATAAAAAAAGAGGAGTTCTTAATAAAGTTACTCAAAAGACATCTAAAAAAAATAAAGCTAGAATATTTTTGAAACATTTTTTATACATCTAATTTTTTAACTAAGAGCATAGATTTATACAAAGATTAAAAATTAATTCAAGTTGATCTAATAGTTTTTGGGGTTGATCATTTGTGTACGGGGATGCAAGTAGTAAATCATGGCAGGTACATAACATTTGCAAAGTAGTTCATGCACCATATTTTTGCTATAACAATTTGCATACATGCAAGGGATCTCAAGGATAGATCAAGTCATTTTTCTTGCAATTTTGATCAGTTTTTTTTTCCTTAATTAAAATTCTAGTCAATTTAGTCTAACTCAGAATCAGAAATGACTTTGAGTTGAAGATGTAAAAAAAAATCATGGTAGCAAAATTGTGAAGAATTTGTTGTATATGCCAATGAATTAAAGTACTACCCATGTCAAATTTGTAAATATAAATATTGGTGTGAACAATTAAGTTATATATTCACTTCCATGTCATTGTAGCATTAGAGGTATGATGACCTACGAGTTTTTCTTTTTGGATTCTTATATACAATTGATAGTTTGTCATAGATTATGAGGTATTGTTAAAATTTAAATAACATAGTCTTATGTTTACACCAAACCAAAGCTTACAACATTTCAATGGGAAATTGGGAATAATATGCAAATTAAGGAGTTTGATAATTCAAGAACATGTCATACTTAACCCATTTTCTATGTTTGACAAATATTTACCTCTCCTACAGATTGGATGTGAAAAGAGCTAAGAGTTCTTGTTTAAAACATTTTGATTCTGAGGCCAACATTATAATGGTTGTATTATTTATTTGAAATATGTATTATACAAATATAGATGAATAATTTATTTTTTATTCATTGTTCTTAACTGCATGAAGTTTGCTCTTTTTAAAGTCAATTAAGCTAGAGCATGATATGAATGATTTACAATAAACTTGTAATGTAGTAAGGTATTTGTGATAAAAATATGTCACCATAGTTGAAGAGAATAATCCTTTAGCTCTCATAATTCTATATATTAAGATATTCTTCTCTATTTTCTTCTAGGAAACTATTTTTAAGGTAAAAATTAATTATTTCATGATTCCCCCGAGTGGGAGAAATCAAATTCCTTTAGCACGTCAAGTAGTTTTGCAATAAAAACAATAGGTAATCTTAAGGATTTAACAAACTACATCTAGAAAATATTGTCTTTATCTTTTCATAAGGAAAAAAATGGCACTAAAATGATTAGACTCAATAAAGACATGGATAAAGCAATGGCAATCTTAGAATAGAAGTTTTTCATGTGAGAACCATGTAAATATATGCTTAATGAGTAGCTCATTTGAAAAGAAGGATTGTAATAACATATCAAATTTGAAATATTTGTACCATATGTTAGCATTTGTGGAGTAGATTTCCTAGTCAAAATTGGTATGGAGTTGAGTTCAGATTCAAAATTGGTTATATATGTTATCTGTTGATTGTGTGTTCTCTATAACTTGACTATCTGTCTTGAAGAATATGTTGAAAGTAATATTTGATCTATAGCTATACCAAAATTTGGATAAATTTGGGGAAGGGTTAAAGTTTATTAAAATTCATATTTCATGGATGAAGTTCTACAATTGTTGTGACCTAGTATAATAAATAGAGGGGTGTATCTAGCTACAGAATACACCTTTGGCCATTGTAGTTAAATATTTTGCAAATTTTTCTTTTTGTCCTCAAAGCAATGTAGGGTTGATGAGTTTTTTTTAAAGGTGCTTTATTATAATCAGTACAAGAAAATGGCTTTCAAATTGTTGAGAAAAATTCCTTATTAAATGAAAATGATGCTATTTAGTTTGTGCATGTTTGTGTCATAACATCTTCATGTCTAAAAGTACTTTCAATTACTTTAGACTTAAACAAATTGTATTTCTTGAGGAATTGAAATCTCATTTAGAAGTATGAAATTATTGAAGCATCTTCTTGACTTAATATATAATTAATATAAGTATCATACACTACTTCTAGACAAAAATAAAAAATTTCAATATTTATATTCTCAATTTAGAATAAACTAACTTCTATTTGGGAATTCTTGTATCAAACTCATATGATCTCTAAAAAAATTGTGAAATATTAGTCAGTTGAGAAATATGCAATAAAGATAACCTAATACTAAATATAGTCAAAGGTTTCTTTCTCCCCTTTCAACAACTTCTAAAAATGCTCTCATGGTCAAAAAATTGAAAAGAAGATGAGTAAAGGATGATAAAAAACAAAGTCACAAAATCATTTAACTTGAGGCATTCCAAAAGGCTTAGAGAAAATTTGGAGTATGGCTACCCTAGATCTATTCTATAATAATCTTCTAAGTCATGTTCCTAGTGGTTTCTAGCTTATTTGTTCAATGTATATATTCTTTCATTGGAAGTCTTGATCTAGGTGGACCTTATTTGTATTTGTGTACATTCTAGGTTGACTCAACTATAAATAACCTTGCAAAGGGTTATATTTCATGTACAATGAAGTTGTTTTCATTCATAGATTTGTTGATATGCTCAATAATCTCTGCTCTTGTTGCCACCATCAAAGCTAGGGCCTTAAAGAAGAACAATCCTTCCATGTCTTGGAAGATAACAACCTACCATAGACCTGACTTCACTTGTGAGGTTGTTAAGAGTGCTTGAAATAAGAAAATATTATAGATAAAGATGGAGAAGAATTGTGTGCAAAGGTTCAATGTGTACTGGAGAAGAGTTCTAAGTAATGTAAGTAGATTCTAGTGAGATAAACCACTTATAAACTCTATTTCCATTACAAAAATTTTGTTGCCCTATTCAATTTACTTATAAATAACCTTTTCATAATAATGTCTCCATTTTGTAGCATTCCATGTCAATTTGTCAAACAACTCACCATGTCATTACAATTGAGTGACGGTTTCAAAATAGAATTTCAAAAGAAGAGAAATTCTTCTAAGTCATGGAAGCTAATTAACTACCAGAGGCTAGACTTCACTTATGAGAATGTTCGATGCTTTTTTTAAGAAGAAAATAGTGTAGAGAAGGGTGGAGTAGGAATTATGTGCAAAGGTTCAATGCATAGTAGGGAAGAGCTCCAAGTAATATAAGTATATTTTAGTGAGATACACTACTAATAAACTCTATTTCCATTATGATTCTTCTATTGGAAACAACCTTTTCACAATAATTTCTCTCCATTATGTAGCCTTCCCTGCCAATTTGTCAAACAATTCACTATTTTGTTACATTTGAGTGAGGGTTTTGAAATAGGATTTCATTAGCAATAGATGAAAAGAGGAGGATTTTTGTGTACCTTAAAGACCTGACCAAAGACCCCTTTAACAATCTTGTTATTGACATCAAAATTTTGTATTGCCTCTCTAAGAGCTTCGCAATCAAACTACTAGCCTAATTCCAATTCCTCATCTGCACAAAGCTTTATCAAAATAAAAATTTGGAAGGAAAGAAAACAACTGTCTAATGTGTTATGGAAAATCTAGTGGATCCCACTTTTGCAATTTCTTTATCTACTAAAGCAGCCACCATTATGGATTATACCAACAACAATTCTTCCCTTTGGATCCTCTATTTCCCTCCCAAGCACAGTATGTTTGCTAGAACTTTCAAGCTTCCAAAATAAGTCAATGAAGGTTTCAATATTTGTTATTGTTACAAACTCTTTTATTTTTTCATAAAAATTATTTTTCTCCTTACTTAAACCAATAAGAAATTAGAAAAACCATGTTTTTAAACCATGAAAAATAAATATTAATAGCGAACTATTATGTATTGGTCTAACAAAATTCAATTCTTTATTCTTATTGGCTACATTATTATGTCAAAAAAAAATTCACACCTTAATGAAATACAATAATGAGAGTAAGCTTTCAAATCGTGTAATTTTCACATTTTCAAGAATGCTAAGATTTTGATATTTAATTTATTTTACTAATATGTTTATTTTATATTAAAATCTACAAATAATATCTTTGGCTTTAATTTTTACTAGTTTATCAACACTTGAAATGAATCATATTTTTAAAAATTAAACTCCATCTATATAATTTTTTTTTAAAATTGATTGAGAAAATTAGGCTCTACACACTCAATGTTTTAATTGAAGGTGTCCATTTTGAAAATTGGTTTAAAAATAATAAATGAACATTAAAATCTTAACAAAAAAATCAAGAATAAATTACATGGTATTAACTATTTTTCAAATTATTTTTGAAATACTAAAGAAAATTTAAAAAAATTCAAACCACATTATTCTCTAATTTTATTTATTTTTGATAAAAAATAAGAAAACTTTGTCTCTAACCCATAACACTACAACCTTTGTTTTTCTTTCATTTTTGCTAAGACCATGATCTCGGTCTCATCTCTTTTCAATGTCAGAGCCACACAGTCAACAAGACTTGACCCCTGGTGGACTCTGTAAGAACTTTTCAACTTCATTGGTAGACCAAAGGCCCATTTTTTAATTTTAAATTACAACTGTTTTAATTTCTCATCCAAAATTTGTTATTTTAGATTTGAGAGAAAAAACTTAACACTAAAAAATTCCTTTTCCCCATTTCCATGCACTTGCCATTTGGGAGCAATTACACACTATTGAATTAATATTCAACATATTCAATTTAACAGAATTGGATAGTTATAGAAAAGGTTGCTAGGAGGCATATCTACCATTTTAGACTAATATAAAAAATATGTTAAAATTGATTATTATTATGAAATTTAGATGAACATATATAGTAACTATGTCTAAAAAAGATTCAATCAATATAAGAATAAATTTAATATTAATTTAATATATGAATATACTTTATTTTAAATTTATAACATCGAATAATTAGATTAAAAATAGATTACGCTTTTACAAATATACAAAAAATACTATAAAAAATAAATAAAATTATTTCAATTTGATTAATATTTCAAGTATAATATAATTTTTTTAAATAGTTATTTATTTGTACTTGACAGTAGTTAAGTACTATTGTATCAAATTTTAGATTGTTAGTCTTAGTTAGTGGTTAAATGATATTTGTTTGGACCAATATCTAGTGTCTCACTTTTTTAATATTTGTTATAGTTGACATGCACACTTTTTAAGTAAAATTATTTATTGATGGTATGATTGGTAAAATCAATTGAGTCTTATACATAGAGCTTTTGGAATTAAAAAATAATAATTTTAATATATATTTTTAGTTGTGTTGCATAAATTTAACCTTTTAACTCGTAGTTTTGAATTTAGATAGGCCACAATACATTTATTAGAAATATATATTATATGTTGTTACTCTATTAAAAAATAAATAACAAAGAAAATAATTTGACTCATTATTGAATTCTTTAGTATAAGCTACTAGGTTGAGACTGAATGGTTTTATTAAAAATTGCATAAATTCTAATATATGGGACAAAATGATTAGCTTCTATATAATGGTAAATGAGAGAAAACTAAATTGATCTTCCAAATTTTAATAAGTACTATATTCCCATGCTAATCCACAACTTATATATACTCTTAAAAGAGATACAACATCATGCCAAATAAAAGATGGCATATGAATTCTCAATGGAATGTATATAAGTTTAGTCGGAATATCAATGAAAGAAGATACATAATATTCTTTTGTTTGGACACTTATTGTTACAACATATATTAATGCAAACTTAAATTAAATTATAAAGAAATTAAAATTAAATATAATTTATAGCATTAGTTCAATTAATTAGATGTACATCTAACAAACTAATGATGTACAAGTCATAATAATGAGGAAAAAAGATAGCTTGAAAAATATGTATATTATTAAAAAATTATTTATAGTCAACAATTGTCATTATGAAGTTCAAAGAAGATTAACTTAACAATGTCTAATCATAATTATATATTGTATATTATTTTTAAATATAAATAATATGAAAAGTTTTGTAAAAATCTTTAAGAAAATTTGTATTTGTATTTATTCTTTCTACCTCTACTCCTTTAGATATTTTGGACTTTACTATGAAACATTTCTTTCATACCAAACTCAACTATTAAATTATCCTCTCTCCAATTCAACAAGTGCTTGTAGTAGTGTAATTATAATATTGAATATAATTTTAATCTTAATTTTAATTAATGTATTGTATATTTCTAGTATAAAATTATTTAATATATCATTATATAACTTTTATGACTGTATTAACAAAAAAATTACAATTATAATTTTTATAACAATATCAACAAAATTTATACTTATGTTATTATATTTTTTTAATTATAATATTGCCCATAGTTAGAAAGAAGGAAAGTACGCTGAAGTAAAAGAGAGAGATATGAAGAATAGTTGAAAGAAATATAATGATATGTAGTTACATAAATAGAAATAGTTGAAAGAGAACAAAAACATTAAAACTATCAAGCTTTTAAATAATATTAATATTTATGTTGTCTACAAAATAATTACTATAAAAATTTAAAATATATAAGTTAAAAATATAAGTATTTATAATTAAATTATTTTTAGATTAGTTGAAATTAAAAAGTTTTTTGAACTAGCTCTATGCCTTGGTGTGTAATGAATGGGGAGGAGAGATAATTGGAGAGGAGATAAAATAAGCTAAATAAAATATTGAAAAATATCGAAATAAAAACAAGAAGTATATGTCTATCAATCCTAAAAATGATTTCTACTATGCATATAATATTTAACTCTTATTATTGTATTTGTCATACACAATATACTATTGCAATCACTTATTTAAATGTGAAAAAATTAAGTTCTAAAATTATTTAAAGTATTTTATGTTAATTTGATTGGTTCATATGTATGGGGTCTTATAGGAGCAGATTTCAAGGAAGCACTACCCATATTGTACGAAAATATTTTAGGATACACACACGCACGCACGCACGCATACACGCACACGCGCACACACACACACGCGCGCGCGCGCGCGCGCACACACGCACGCGCACACACACACACACACACACACACACACACATCCATCAAACATATAAAAGATGTTTAATAATTTCTCAATTTAAATAAAATATTTATACACTGAAATACAATTAAGTTTTAATAGAAACTAATATGTTTGAAAAGAACTTGAGATATATAATTTTTATGAATTCAACTTATTATAACTACATACTTAGTTTTCAAGAACAGAAAATTCAAATCTAGTTCTTCCTCATTTTGAGGGTTACCCACTAATTTTATCCATCTTAACATTTTATAAAAGACTTACTAATTGTAGACTTTTATTCCAATCTCTTTGAAGAAAAATGATTAAATAGTGGAACTATTTAACAAGTTGCCTAGTAATTCAAGGTTTTTAATTGACATGTTGAATTTAAGGTTGTAAGGTATTAGAATTTTAATGTTATGATTTCATAGGATAGTCACAGTGACACATGCAAATCTTCCAATTTTTTTGATTGGATTATTTCAATTCAATATTTAAGTAGTATTTTTTAATGTAAAAATTGATAAATAATTTTTTTTTTTAATAATATTTATAAATTCTTTTCATTTTTAGTTAATTTATCTTTATGTAGGTTAAATCTATAAGTAAGAAAGTTGATTCTATAAAAAACAATTGTTACTTACTATGTTATGCCAAGTAAACTATTATATCTTTGTAAATGAAAACTAAAAGTTTTTGACACATGTAGTAGATATTAAAAAAAACTATAATCCTTGAGTTCTTCTCTCTACACAATTTACTTCTATGTGAAGTTTTCAAACCTACACCTTGAAATCTCATTATTTTAATCCAATTCATTTTTGCACATAGATTTTACCATAGTCAAAATTTTAGAATAACTCAATTTAGACTTTGTACTTATACTTCCTACACATTCTAGAAAAAATAAATTATAAATCACAATTCAAAAAATTACAATCAAAATAGTGAAAAAACTATACGAAAATTGAGTACTTTTACTTAATATTTTTTATTTCAACCAATCAAATATAATTATTTTTGTTTCTATTATTCTATTTATTATATTTTTTGTATAACTCTTAAATTGTTTTGACAAATACAAGCCACTATGTGGCACTTTTTTTAAACTTATCTCTAATATAAAACATCCACCCTATTTCTAGTGTATGAAAAACAAGGATTATAAATTATAATATACAATAAAAACCAATGCAATAAACATTTGTTTTAAATTAGTTAAAATGATTTGTATTATAAAATATAATAATATATAACTTAAATATCATTGTAAATTTATATTTATATTAAAATATAATAATAATTCTAAATATAATATATTTTATAAAAATATGAACTTAAAAAAAATATAATAATAAGATAACAAATATTTGTCTATCACACATTTTTTTCTTCATATACAATATTTTATATTTATAATAATTAATCTATTGGATATTTTATGTGGAAATGCTCTCCCACCAAATTTCCAAAAAAACCAAAAATCGTTGACAAAGAGCCTTAGCACCTACATTTTTGTTTACCCCCAACAAACAACCCGACCTATATAAAACATAAAGTGATCAAAAAAAACATGAAAGATAATGATATGTTGGGTCCATAATTCCAAATTCTCATAATAATGCCACATACACAAACTCCCAATTAAAGTGGAGAGAGAGAGAGAGAGAGAGAGAGAGAGAGAGAGAGAGAGAGAGAGAGAGAGAGAGAGAGAGAGAGAGAGAGAGAGAGAGAGAGAGAGAGTTGAAAAATCAAGATACAAGACATTAAAAACAACTCACTCCATTCAATGTATTTGGAACTTACATATTGACATTTAGTCAGATCACATATAAGAATCCTATTGTCATCACTTACATGAAAGTACACATAATATTTTGATCAAATGTTGTTACATGCTCAAATGCATTATCATGTAACAATGAGATATAATTCATAATACAATCATTTGGTATGTGGTCCACATGCCAGTACCATAAATATGACAATAATGTAAGAATACACATCAAACACATGTATATGATATGTCAACCTGCATGTTAAACATAATGAAACTTGAGTACGTCATATATAAAGAAACCATAAATCAACATATAAAATAATTAAAACAATCATGCCATTGGACATGAGTCCATGTAAATCTCTCCAAGCCATCAAAACATTGTCCATCTTCTATCATGAGATGGAAGACTGGCCCATACACTTTTATCACCCAACCATGGAGTGGTTAGCTCCCTGAGGTTCCTCCTAGAAGAAGAACTCTCCGACCCTAGCACAAGAAGCCTAGCAACTCAGGACAATTGAATCAAATGAATCTGGTGCATCCATGTGATCTAAACTACTTACACATATGTCTAGTAGAAAAAACAACATGGATGTGGAAGAGGGAAAAACAAAAATTTAAACCATGCATCTCAAACATATGCAAGTTGTTTTTTTACCTATGGTTGGCCAAGCATCTTAACCAACGTAATGTAAAAGATTGGCAAGTAGAAAATAAGGAAAAACATCAAAAGTTTTCCATTTAATCTACCACCACCACTCCCACCCCACCACCCCACCCACTCCCCCCCTCCTCGACTCCCCTACCCTTTTTGCCCACATTCAACACCCCTTCCAATATTGATTCATAAACTAATAGCAAACACAGATACGTTAAGAAATCAATATGCTATTTATGTCTAAAATAATAATCTTTCCCTTTCACTCACACTCATCATTTCTTATTAAAAATAAAAAGACATATTTCATATGTTAAGAGAAATTATTCCTTATTATCCTTACCTAGTATCTATTCTTCTCAAAAGCTTGGAATCATGATAGCTCTACTCAGTTGTCACTTGACTACTCATTATCAACAATTAAATTTAAGAGTCTAAACATAACTTAAAGAAAATAAATGAAATCACTTAGCCCATAGTAATTCTCTAACTTAACATCCAGGTATCTTCTAAATAGCAACAACTTTTCTCTTTTCTAAGAACTGCTGATATAAAACATCGATTTCAACAAAATTAATATGATTCCACCACTAAAGTTTTGGTTTCATCTATCAGTTGTTTATCGGTTTTTCTTAATAGTGAGCACAATAATGTTAAATACATATGTATATGATGTATTTGAGTTATAGGTTAAAAGATATAGCTATCATCAAAAGACAAAGCTATCATTGGTATCAAAAGACAGAGTGATAGGGAAATTGGATGACCCAATCACTAGCTCATGCTCCTAGTATTCTTAAAGACTTCTAGGGTGTCTTTCTCTCCTACCCTATCACCTATAGGACCCTTTGTTCACTAGGATCCCTTGGTCTCCTTAAGCCAGCCTACCTACTAATAAGTTTTGTATGCTCATTCCACCTCTTGTTGCATTCTAGCTCACTTATCATAGCCCTTAAACCATCTCCAAAGGCCTAAATCCTCCATATGCTTCAGAAAACCTTAATAAGGTGTGGAGGTTTCCTAAGGGACTTCAATGCAACCAACTAGGGGTGTTAGATATCCCTCCTAGTCTAGTTTCTTATCTTATCTCACCAAATTCCCCTATTAAGTCTATTAGCCCTATTAGGCCTCCTGCTCCGAGAAAATACGATTTTTCTCCTATACCTTCCAAAGGAACCCTGCAATATTTTCTAGGTTTCTTGGTTCATTAGTAATCCCTTTAAATATTTTTGGGGTCTTGAGGTCATATCCTTCCATCCATTTCCCTAACCCAAATTAGGCTTTTTAGGCTTCACGGGCTACTCCAACAATCAAGATTATTTTAGGCGTGTTCCAAGATTGGTATGATCCTCTTCACTTCATGTAATGTTGGTAATACTTCCTTTTTCCATATTCAAAATTAATTTGGCCTCTAGCTTTGCTCCTCTACAAGTAAATTTGATCATGTTATGGTCTTCCCTAGTCGGACTCACAATAGGCTCATCTAGGGAAAGACTTTAAAATTTCTTCCTCTACCTTTGAGGGCCCTTTCTTTTGTACATATTATGTACATGAAGTCTACTCACTATTCCCAAGATGTCATGCAGAATGGACGATGGGAAAGTTAGTTAGAACTCCATCTTCAACAACTGCCTGAACAAAACTAGTGACAGTGTAAAACCAAAACAATTTCACAAAAGGCAAAAAAAATGATCAAAATCTCTATCTACCAATACATTGAATCAAGAAAATTTATAATCCATAGGATACAAAAGTTACAATATGGATCCTGAACTTCTAACTACCTACTGTCATCAATAACAAAGAAATTGCATACAAATTGCTTCAAAATGTTGATTGTCAAAACACTCAATCCATACAATGAGCATCCAACCTTGTTCATAGGTCTTCGAATGCCTTATATAGGATGGTTGGGTGGTTATTTTCTCCTTAGGGATCTTCCCCATCGAATTGTAACTTTCTTGACAATGTTGCTCAAGCAACTTTTCAAAGTTGCACAATGCAATTTTTACATCCTTTTTGCAACTTTTTCCCAACTTAGCTAAATGAACCCTAAAGCTTCCCAAACTTAACCACAGACCTCAAATAAGGTAAAAAAATAATCCTAACCCATCCTAGATCCTACTGACCTCATGATGATGTCATCATCATGCTTTGGGCCAATAAGAAGGCTTTACAACTTGCTAACCCTGAATTACACCTAGCAAAAGGTTCTAAGACCCTATGAACAAAAACCCTATTGTACTACTACCATGGTCAACATGACCTTATGAAAATCACATCAAAGTTCCCTAAGGTACACACACACACACACACACACAACTGAAACAAGAAACTTTTAGACTACCTAAGCAATCCCTAGGCACTCTTGCACCACATAACTATCTTTAACTTGCCCAATCTGAATTGACACCAAGAAATTTGATAGAAATTGCTATTCGCTTCCTCATAAAAGCTGTAGGACTCAATATGTAGACCAAATTTTCAGATTTCACAGAGAGTAAATGCATGGATGGAGAAAGAGTTTATTTTTAATAATGAAACGAGAAATTTAAACAACATCATCAAAGAAAGAAACATTTCCAGGAACTGTCTATTAATTTTCTTGATGCGACAAAAATCACAAATTCTTATGGAGTTCATAATAATTTCATCATTACTAACAAATGCTATGGAAAATAGTGAATAAACTTTTAAATTATTAATTCTAATCTAAACTATCCAATAGAAAAATGTATCATAGGGAGACTATGGATTGACTTGTTCTGCCCATCTAACTAGCTTATTGAGAATGTTTCAAATAGGAACAAAAAGATTGATAGGTAGATCTACTCCACAAATAGACATAAGAACCAAGAGAAAAAGGAAAATTTTGAGGGACCATTTAAGCATTTCAACTTTGAATATTATCAATCCAAAAATGATTTCCATAGTGAAACTTATGGTTATTAAATACCTCAACTCCTCCATTACCCCTATGAGTTGGTTGCTTATCTTCTATGTAAAAAATATATATGACTTCCCCATTCCTCTGAATGGCTTAATTAACATGAAGTTATAAAATCCCTAATTTACACCACTACTTCTTGAATTGATTTCTTCTAACTGTTTTCTGTTAATAAAAATTAAGGTGAAGAATGTGCTATATGCTAGATATAACACATCATTTAAAATCTCATAGTTAACTCCTAGTTCTTTTATAAGCCATGATTCCACACACTTGATTATGGTTTCCAAGGAAACTTAATGCATTTTTATTATCTGTCTCATTTATTTGACGCATATTCACTAATTAAATAGATTTTTTTCTTAATCAAATTAAGTATATAAAATAAATTAAAAATAATTAATATAAATAAAATCACTAAACTAATATTCACCTCTTTTAAGTTAAATGTTATATTTAAAATCAACTATAATTTTTTTTTAATTGAACAACCAATCCCTTACTTACCAAGATACTACAAATTCAATACATTTATAAAACTACATAAAAGTAATGGTAAAGGAAATTTATGAAATTCTAGAATGTAAAATGCATTTCCATATCTAAGTGTGTGTGTATTCACTAAAAAGATCCAAACCAACCCTACTGAGGAGCTAACCTTCTCTACCTCAACCACTCTTTCGCCTTCATTCTTGCACACTCACAAACTTGAAAACATGTTGATATGTCACTATTGCCCAATTAATATAATCCAAGGATTTACATCATTAAATAAATAAAAATATATCAATAGATGTTAGTTCACGGTTTCATCGATTTCATTATACTACATAAATAAACATTCATCTTTCCTCTAAACATGAACTTGAACATTAATCAATGATCATGAATCATTGCATAATCTATCAAAAGATAATAACATGTCAAATCATCTAGAAATATTGACTAATAAGTCTATTTATAGAAGTCCAATAATATTCTAACACAAGTCAAATCAGAAGTCTAAGTCAAACACGATCAAAGTTGAAAGAGTCTTGAATAATAGGTGTCCATAGGTCGAGTTGTGACAAATTTTGATGACAGTTGTCATAAACTTGAGAGTGCACAACCTCAAATAACTATATATCTGGCACAAGAAGGTCAACTTATAGTTGTTGTGGAGATATTGATTAATAAAATATTGGCGAGGAAATTTAGGAAATAATAACAATTTCTTACTGACATATATTTAAATTTAAAATTATAAATATATAAAATAATAAAATTTAAAATTTTATAAAATTAGTATTAACTAGAATATAATTAAGTTTGTATAGTTTTTATTGTAATTAAAATAGATTTAATTAAAAATAAATAATTGATTAGTTCTATTTTTTGTCATAATGGAATAGATTAGAAATAAAAATCATATGAACTAATATTTTTATTGTAATGAAAATAGATTTAATTTAATAATTCATTAATTCTAAGTTTTGTCATAAAGGATTAGATTAGAAAAAAAAAGTATAATGATTTAATTTTTATAATATTATATTTTTCAGACGGATTATTAAAAATATATTATTTTTAAAAATATTGAATAGTGTGAAATGATGTTGTGCATTAAGGGCTCGTTTGGTTGCTAGAATATGATTTGAGAAGTGGCATTTGAAATCTTGAATTTGGGATTCTAGAATTTGAAATTCAAATTATGACTTTGGGAATTTAATTTGGGACCAATTGGTTCATCAAGAATTCATAATGCCAAAAGATATTTCCTCCATTTGGTTGCACATTTCTATAATTATATTATCACTGAAATAAGCACATTGTAAATTTTACAGACCCCAAATCTAAGATGGAAAAAAAGAAGACTGTCATGTTAAAGAGAGGTTTTACTCAACTTAAGGAGCATTTCTGTCACTATCGTCTTGCGACTTTCATTGCTTTTGCCTCGGTAACGATTATGTAGCAACCTTGTTATTTTCATCTTGGTCAAACCTTGTCAAAACTAGGAATAATTAATTAGTATGATTTAATGGATAATTAATGGTAGTGAAAAATTTTGGTTACATCATTTATAATGTTTTATGTTATGATAAATCTCATTTAAAACATTAATGTAGTGACTTATATTACATGATGATGTTGTATGGTGGATATGATGCATATGTTATTACATTTATATTATGATGACGAATCGGTTATCAAATTTATGGATACTGACTTATGTTTTGGTTGCGAGTGTTTGAGTGATTGCATGTTGTCAAGACGAGGGTATGGTTGAAGTAGGGAAGGTTAGCCTTTTGGAAGCGGATGGATGTATTATCTTGTGTAGATCACACACACATCACTTATTAAATACGTGATATTCATAATTTGTGATATGCATGTTGTGTTATTTTTCATAATTTGAAATCACCTTTAAGTTTTGGTTATTTTTTCTAGATGTGATCAAAGTAACGTGAAGATGTTAATCAATTTACTTATTAAGTCACCATCATGTTTGGAAAATGTGGTCATTAATTGGACATTATATGGAATGGGTTTTGGTTATGTTTTTCACCATTTTTGCGTAATAAGTTAGAGAGATAGGCAGGAAAGTAAAGACGGGCATCTGAGGTCAGTTATGAATTGTTGGGGGGGGGGGGATTAAATAGAAGAAGAGTTATGCATTTGGGATAGGAACGATTGGATAATGCAAGGGAGGTGGAAGGAAGAACTGGTTTACAACTGGAAAATAGGTTCTTCCCTTTTATCATTATGGCAATGTCTAAAATAATTGTAAAACACATGATAACATGAATTCATTGTCTATTTTACAATGTTTGAAAACTTGAAATCTAAAGTTCTTCTTTATGATTAGGTGCATGGAGATTAATTGATGTTGCTTGCTATAACTGACACCTTTTTTCTTTCTTTTTTAAAGCTTGTGATACTCCTTGTGTGCATTCTTGGTCATTTAGGAAACTGGAAAAACTCTTGTTTGTGCATACGTTGAGTGTTGCCCATTTAAGTTTCTGCAATGGAATGTTATTTTGTTTGGTGTAGAGAAGAACCATGACTGTAACAAAGGTTCAAGTAGTACCTATATATGAGCAATGTTAGTATGCTAATAGAAACCAAATTTAAATAAAGCTTCTACAAACTAAACAAAATTCATAAACTTCAAGATAGACTGAGATGAGCTCTCAATTGAAAATATGAGCCATTAATGGGCTCTCTCAATGAGAAGCTCTCTTGTTGAGTGGCTTTATCTAAATGGATAGGATGTATGCTCAATATGCTTCCGAAGGCTTCAATGGATGATTGTGGATTTTTGGTGTGGATAGATGGCTTTAGTATGGATTTGGCTCTCAAAATAGCATTATAATTTTACTTCATGGATTGTGTTATTTTGCAAAGGGGAAGGATCCAATTTATAGGCAAGAGGCTTGAGGGATTGAGGGCTAAGATGCAAGGATGGGAAAAAGCTCATGGAGGGCTTACATTGCATGAGAGGAGAGCACATGGATTGTGCTTCCTTACAACCAATCAAGGAGTGACACATGTCATAGGGTGAGAGGATGGAGGAAAGGGGAAGGATGAGTCAACAAAGGAGGCTCAAGGGATAAAATCTTCATAAAGACCCTCATAATGACTTGTAAGAGCAATAAAAGGGCTTGTAAGAGTCATTTATGACTTTGTGGGCTTTATAAATTTTTATGGTTGAAGATATTTGTGAGAGATACCATGAAATTCGAATTTGAGGGTTTAGGGGGGTTTTAAGCTTGCTTAGGGTTGTAAAAATGATTAGAGGAAGGATTAGAGATAGCTTAGGACTAGGCAAGTGGATGGCAAGTGGATTGCAATTAATGAGGGTGGGTGAAGGAGGAGATATTTGTTAACTTTGGCTTGAGTTAGCAAGTCTTAACCCATGTTTAGGGAATGTGACAAGGTTAGGAGGGGATTAGGATTAGGGTTAAAGACATCTTCTAGAAGAGTCTAGGCTTTGGATGAGGATAAAGACTTTCTAGAATAGTCTAGAATTTCCTAAGATGAGGATGAAGACTTTCTAGAAGAGTCTAGAACTTCTTAGAATGAGGATAAATTAGATTTTTAGAAAATAAATAAAGTTTTATTTATTTCAAGGGTTTGAGTTGAGGAGATATTTATTAAAACTTTTTTAATAAACATGAAGATTAATATTTAATCTTAATTAAATATTTTGAGTTGGGATTAGGGGTAGGAAATGATGGGATTAGCCTTTAATCAAAATTAAAGAAGGATTAGAAGATTTTGGAAGAGGTTATTGGTCATAAGGAAATTGGCCAAGTTTTAGGCAAAAAATAATTTTTTTATTTATTTTAGGATTTTTGGTCAATTTATTAATTAAATAATTAATAAATAAGGAAATAATGTTTAAATAAGATTTAAACATTTTTGGGAGGGATTCCTTAATTAAATATTTTTAATTAAGATAAAGGGATTTAATGGCATAAAAATTAATTAATTAATTAATTAAATAATTAATTAAATAATTAATTAATAAATGATGATGTCATCAGGGATTTTTTTTTTAGAAAATAAAAATATTATTTTCTAAAGGATTTTTAGGTGTCTACATTTTGCCCCTCTTTGATGTGATGCCGCAAGTGGCATGGCATCAAAGATAAGAAAATAAGATGCCCAAGGCTAGAGCAGAAGAGGAGAGAATGGACTGTGAGATGCCCCCTCAAGAAGGCGGTGGGGAGAGAAAGCGAGGCTCGACGACTTCTTGAAAGTTACAAGAATCTGAGATGAGCAAGAAGACTCAGATTGGCAAAGAGAAGGGGCTGAATTATCTCAAACTCTCACTATGGGAGAATGATAAAGGAGAATCAGATGCAGAAGAGGAAGCAAGCTTAAGACTTTAGGGAAGGTGGAGGATGAAGGAGCAGAGCGCTATAAAAAGGAATCTAGGATAGAGAGATGGATGAGGGGATTATAAAGCTGATGCAACAGGATTTCAAAGAGTCAGATTGGTGGAAGATGGGTTTCGGAGATCCCTAGGACTAGGATTGTGGATCTCGAAAGATGAGGCTTGGTGGATTGATTTGGATTGGTGGATCCCTAAGACTAGGATTGTGGATCCCTAAAGCTAAGAGTGATGAGTGATTCAAAGAGATACTGATGCATAAGGTGGGGTAGGAGAGACAGATGCTAGATATGGATGGGGGATAATGGAGATGAAGGAAAACCATTGAAGCTTTTTGAGCGGGGGGGATACTTCAAAGAGAAGTACCACCACGTAGTTGAGCACTAGATTTTCTATAGGACTATTGGTTAATTGCCAAGGTTACCAAGAACATCAAGGCCTTTTCACCAACTATCCAAAGGACTGACGGACTGACTCAAAACAAACATGCAAGGATTGCCCCAGCATCACACATGATTCCCGAAAGAATCAGAGTGGAACCGACACTAGGTAACCCACAAGCAAAAAAAAAAAACAAACAAAAGACTTGATCAAGACCTTACACCCAGATTGCCCCATTTGCAGTATACCATGATATGGAAGATCGTGGCAACTTTGAGGAGGGAAAAAAAGGATTGTTTGGAAAAGATACTTCAAGACCCAAAAGGGAAGAGTCCAAATCAAAAGAAAGCAAAAATCCAAAAGAGAACCATTTTCCAACGAGATGGGTAGGACAAGGTACTAACGGACCAAGATCAAACATGAGGAAAGCTATATCCTGCAAGGAACTATCGGAGAGCACCTAAGCTGGTGGATTTGGATGAGTGATGCGTCTGGCAAGCTGAACTAAGAAAGATAACACTTTGGTGATAGGAAATCTAGCTAAAGGATGCATTGGAATAGCTAACCAAGATGTGCGATGGGTGCAAGATGCTGATCAAGGACGAACTGACACGAACGCTGGATAGATGCAATGGTACTAAGATAAAGAGGATGTACAAGCTGACAGACCAAGATATTTACAAGTGAGCTAATCAAGATATGGTACAAGCTAACGGACTAAGATAGTTACAAGCAGGCAAAAGCTCAGGATGAGAGGATAGTGGGATAGCTCAATTTTGTGTAAGATGCAAAAACTAAGGATGAGGTGATAGCGTAAGATATGGATTTGGAAGGATGCATCCAATGATGATGATAGATGTGCGACCAAGGATGTGGACAATGCTAAGGTTGGTGGTAGCTGAGCTAATAGATAGTGCTAGAGTGAATGGCTAATGAGAGGATGACATTGGATTTGCATGAGGATAACCTAGAGCGAGGTACCAATGAAAAGGGAGGATGGACAAGACAAGATCTCCAAGGAATACAGTGCCCCTAGTTAGAAGATGACATGCGAAAGGAGGTCTTACGATGGATGTGATAGGATTGAAGCTAGGATGGAAAAGCTGAAGGCACTAGGGAGATGGATGATAGCTAGGATGATGGGATGAGGTTGTAGAAGATAAGTGGATAGTGATAGATAAAAGTTGGAGGATGAAAGATAGGTGGATAGTGATAGATAAAAGATGGAGGATGAAAGATAGGTGGATAAATTGGAAGATGGAGCTGGATGGCAAGATGTGACCAAAAGCATGAGGATGATAGGCTAAGCTGGGGATGGCTGGATTACGCATGATGCTTGTTTGCAAAGTTTTCATCACGGTACTTGTCCAAGGTGCTTGAATTGCCAAGTTTTCACCAGTGGAAGCTTTTTTTTTTTTACTTTTTGACTTTTGGACTTAGCTAGAATGATTTTGGCTTTCTTCAGCTATTTTGGCTTTTTTGGGATTTTTCACTGGCTGTTGGAATGTTCAATTTTGTTGCTAGTTGTTGGTACACCGGATGTGTGATTTATGCAATAGATTGGATTAGATGGGATTGATGGTAGGAGATGGAGGGATGAAAAGGTTGGAAAGGAGCATGATATGGGGATGCTTGCAAGAGCAACATTGGCACATGTTGGGACGGGTGTGAAAAGAGCATATGGGGGATAGATGGTAGGTGTGGGCATGATGGAGGATTTGTGGAAGCGTGCTTGGGGATATAGGTACCCAAGATGGAGTTAGGAGATGGGGGACACGAGTCACTAGATGGGGGATTAGCAATGGTGGATGCCATTATGCATTGGGTTTCAACTTTTTTCTTGGGGATCCACATGGTTTTGGATTTTCTTTTCATAGGCTTTTGCATTGTTTTGCATTCTTTGATTGGATTTTGCCTTTTTGGAGTATGTCTTTTAGAATAGACATATGATTGCCTAGGCTGTGGATTTTTAGCTTTATGCATTTTGAAGTTGGCATTTACATTGTTGTGGTAAGCTTTGGGAAGATGGTTAGGAGAAGCTTTGTGAGATGGAGAGGATATGAAAGAGCATGTAGGGGGATGATGATGGATTATGTGCCCTGATATGTGCCTTTGTTGATCTTGCATAGGAATGGATGGAATAGGATTTTTATGATGGCTGATAGGAGGATGGAGGATGGTAGATTTTGGGACATAGGGACCCAAAATGGATTTAGCGGATGAAGGGGGGGTATGGTAGGTTGTTTTGGGTTGCAAAGATGGTAGAGGGGGGATGACATAAGATTTCTTGAAGGAGTTATGGGAGGTTGGCATGGTGGGCTTGGAGATAGGCTTGGTTTGGGGGTGTGGTGTACCAACACCTTTAGATGGTGAGCCTTGGGATACATATCCAAGACCATGAAATCCTAGATTTTTTTGTGCAATAATAGGCTTTCTGATTCCTTGCTCTTGTGGTCCTAAACCTTGACCTTGATAATGCCATCGATTGAGCATTTGAACTAGCTGAGGATACTTTTTGCTTGCAGAAAATGGTGGAAGTGCTTTATCAGATGTACTGCAATAGGGAGATACTATTCTTAATTCTTCTGCTGAGAGGAGGCCACTATGGATGAATGTAAGTGAACCAAGAGGGTATATTATAGATGGTGGAATAGCTTGGATAGGTGGTAAGATGGAAGCATGGAGCAGGGGAGATGGAAGGATAGGATCTTGATGTAGCTGGTGGGATGACAAGATATCTTGTAGTGGAGGAGATATGGCTTGAGGTTTTGGAGATGGAGGAGATGGTGACTGCACTATGGATGGAAGACATGGTACGATGATATCTTCATTTATGCTTTGGGGGATGTCGACATGCTTTTGGGCAGGATCTTGATAGGATTGGTTTGGAGTGGATGGTGCGATAGGAGGTGAAGGGATGGATTCTTCAAAGGTAGCGGATGGATAGATGGGAGATTCAGTAGTGGAGATGGGTGAGTAGAAGATGGATGCATAAGGGTCATTACAAGAGATTTGGGAAATGCTTGGAGGTGATGTGGATAGGATTTGGAGGGATTTGATAGGTGGTGGGATTTTGATGCTTGCGGGAAGTGGAAGAATTTTAAGCAATTTGATGGATGGTATGGGGATGATAGCTATGGGAGATGGAGGTGATATTATAGATGGGGAAGCTTCATCACTGACTACTTCACATGGTTGGATTAGATGACATGGCTTATCAACTGTTGGAGGCAACTTTGCTTGTATTTCCTCTAGGAGATTCCTTGGAGACTCGTGTGTCGAAGGTGGAGGTGGATTGACAGGAATAGCTAGTGTGATGGGGGTGGAAGATTGGAAGCTTGGTTGATGGGGTGATGGAGGGGAAGCTGGAATATCAGATGGCATGACTAGATAGTTTGGAAAAACTCTTGGATTTTGAGGGATGCTTGGGGGAATGTTTCTAAGGCTTTCAATATACCCGTCATAGTCAACAAGATTTTCATCATCATTGGAATAGGAGGTAGCGGGAGCAAGGACAATGCGACCAAACACATCATGATAGGATTGGTACTTCATGCTTTGATGATGAGTTTGATGGGGATGGGGTCTTGCGTATGGATGAACACGGAAGCTCATGGTTGGATTTGGGTTAAGCACAGATTTTGGATTGGCTAATGAAAGATTTCCTAGGGAGAGTCAAAGTTGCATGACAGACCTAAGGAGGATTGGCTGGAGATTTTTGGCTTTCCTATGGATGGAAGACTTCAAGGGCATGCTGTCAAAAAGTGAGAGTTTTTCTTTCCTATGCACTAGATTGGTGGAGATTGTGTCAACCTAAGAATAGACTAATGATCCTATGGGCATGACACGAGATTGATCACTTGTGGATCCCAACCTTTAGCTCAAGGTGATGAGGGATAACAAGTGACAAAGCTAGATTACCCTAGACAAAGCTCTATCAAAGGGATAACCTTGGTAAGATTGGTTGATTGGTAGGATTGATTGGATAGCAAACTCTGGCAGAGTAACAAAAACTCTTTAAAGGCTTGGGTGATTTTGGATTGGGTTGCTAGCTGGCTGGGGGGATGATTTGGATGGACTTTGGATTTGGGATTGTTCTAAGGCAAAGAACTAGATAGATTTGGTTGCAGCGGGGGAGCTTGGATGATTTTCTGATAAGGCAGTGACTACGCTAAGTATGCCTTGAGTTGGGAAATTTTTTCTTTTCTGGGATTTCGACCAAAATTGGCAAACATTCATTCAAAAGCTATGAACAAACAAGCAGACAAAATTTTTGAGCAAGCACGTCAAACACACCAACATCCTAGGAAGCTTTCTACAAGGATGAAATTTGTTATAGCTAGGGAGTCCTCGATATATGCAAGGTACGTGAGACCCAAATCCGTAGATGAAACCAAAAAGATGTCACACAGCCGAGAGGAGCGGTAACCCACTTCTCCTCTTTCACTTCTCAAGGGTATAAAGTTCCTTGAGGCTTAGCCCGAGTGACAAAATTTTGATCCCAAGAGAGGTGTCTTTGGATTCACCTCCCGATCTTTATACTCTGCCAGAACGCTGGAGTTGAGGTCGTCCCAAGGGGTGATGAAATCCCCAAGCAGGCCTCCTAAAAAGTGTAAAACAAGACCACATACATGATCTTGGGCTTTAAAAGACACGCGTTCATTCCAATTGATGATTTAAATTTTGTAAGCTATGATTGAAGACACTTGTGATTATGGCATACAATGTTCATTCCAATTTGACAGCATCATTAGCATAATGAAAGTCGAGAGATCGTCAACATAAGAAATGCGAGCACCATTGAAAATGCGTCCAAACTATGCAATGTTCATTGATTGTTAGGCATTCAAGATTGAGTGTGAGTTTGTTTTAAGCCCAAAGCAAAGATGTGTGAGACTCAATTTGTCAAGCGCGCGCTCAGAGGCCCTCCACGTCAATAGTTGTTCAATTTTAGTACCCAAATGAAGTGTGATCGATTTAATCTAGATTTTTGATCATTTAAGAATTTTGATAAAGTTAAAGCAAACGTTCAAAGACCAAGTGAGTGAGTTAGATTGTGGAACATTTAACACCTTTTTCAAGTAGACCCATCCCCATGAATGGCACTGAGATTGCAACCAATGGTTAATATTTGATGGGTGATTAGAAAAGAGGTGAGTCCAATGAACTACTCAAATTGATTTTTGCAAATTTGTGTTTAACTTAACGAAGTTTCTTAAATGTCCAAAAATCAAACTTTGCCTAAATTGCATTTGGAAAAGAGATTTGTTTTGTTCAATTTTAAAAGCTCCAAATGAAGTGTTTGATATTGCAATGGTTAATTGATCCTTGGAATTCAAGATTAGATTTTTTATTTTAATCATGCATTAAAGGAAAATTTGATTTTAATCCATGGCATTCAAGAGTGTGTTTAGCAACATGCATTCAAAGACAAGTGATTTAAACATTCAAGTTTTTTTTTTCTTTGAGCATTCAAGATTGAGATTTTGTGTGTTGTTTTAAGAACTTTGAAGTGCTTTGTTTTAACCTTAGATCATTCAAGATTGTTTTTGGACTCAAAAATGAAAATGACTCTTTGGACTTTGCTTTTCATTCAATATTTTGTGTTCTAGTTTGCATGTTTTAAGCCCAAAAATGATATTCCTAGATTGTTTTGATGCATGAAAAACCTAAGAAACATTCAAGATTTTGCAACAAGACATTTGTTTGGAACAAATAACAAAAGTTTTAGGACTCTTAGTTTTCATGAGATTTTTAAAAGAACTTTAAAATATTTTTAAATGAGGTTCATTTTATCCTTGATTGATTTTTTGAGTTTGATTTAGATTTTAGTGTGCACTTAGTGTTGATTTTGAACCTTTTGAAATGGAAACTTGAAGTTCTTTTTAAATTCTCAAAAATGAAGTGTTCCTAACTTTGCATGAATGCATCTAAAACCTTGATGTTGCAAGAATGCAAATGATTAGATTGGTTTAGTTTCACTTGTTAAAAGATTTTTTTTTTTTTGCAAATTTTTAATTTTTTAATGGATTTAAGTATGATTTGGGGGTTCATTTTAAGCACTAAAAAGAAGTGTGTATGATTTTTCTTCCTTAAAAAAAAAAATGGTCAAGATCTCCCACAAGAAGAAGAAGAAGAAGTAGATGGAATAAGAAGAATATAGACAAGAAGAGGAAGAAGAATTCCAAGTGCTTTGTCCACCTATAGGCTTGAAAAATCTGCAAATACTATGAGATAGACTATGAGTTCCTTTATCTTCTTCATGCTCATGTGGACCTACAAAACCAATTTATACAATCCTACCAATCACAAAAATAAGAAAAATTAGCCAAAATCAGCAAATGACATACAAAACTTGACTAAAAAAGCTAATGAAGATGACCCATGCGGGGTCCCACCGGGTGTGCCAAAATGTATATGAGCAATGTTAGTATGCTAATAGAAACCAAATTTAAATAAAGCTTCTACAAACTAAAAAAAATTCATAAACTTCAAGATAGACTGAGATGAGCTCTCAATTGAAAATATGAGCCATTAATGGGCTCTCTCAATGAGAAGCTCTCTTGTTGAGTGGCTTTATCTAAATGGATAGGATGTATGCTCAATATGCTTCCAAAGGCTTCAATGGATGATTGTGGATTTTTGGTGTGGATAGATGGCTTTAGTATGGATTTGGCTCTCAAAATAGCATTATAACTTTACTTCATGGATTGTGTTATTTTGCAAAGGGTAAGGATCCAATTTATAGGCAAGAGGCTTGAGGGATTGAGGGCTAAGATGCAAGGATGGGAAAAAGCTCATGGAGGGCTTACATTGCATGAGAGGAGAGCACATGGATTGTGCTTCCTTACAACCAATCAAGGAGTGACACATGTCACAGGGTGAGAGGATGGAGGAAAGGGGAAGGATGAGTCAACAAAGGAGGCTCAAGGGATAAAATCTTCATAAAGACCCTCATAATGACTTGTAAGAGCAATAAAAGGGCTTGTAAGAGTCATTTATGACTTTGTGGGCTTTATAAAGTTTTATGGTTGAAGATATTTGTGAGAGATACCATGAAATTCGAATTTGAGGGTTTAGGGGGGTTTTAAGCTTGCTTAGGGTTGTAAAAATGATTAGAGGAAGGGTTAGAGATAGCTTAGGACTAGGCAAGTGGATGGCAAGTGGATTGCAATTAATGAGGGTGGGTGAAGGAGGAGATATTTGTTAACTTTGGCTTGAGTTAGCAAGTCTTAACCCATGTTTAGGGAATGTGACAAGGTTAGGAGGGGATTAGGATTAGGGTTAAAGACATCTTCTAGAAGAGTCTAGGCTTTGGATGAGGATAAAGACTTTCTAGAATAGTCTAGAATTTCCTAGGATGAGGATGAAGACTTTCTAAAAGAGTCTAGAACTTCTTAGAATGAGGATAAATTAGATTTTTAGAAAATAAATAAAGTTTTATTTATTTCAAGGGTTTGAGTTGAGGAGATATTTATTAAAACTTTTTTAATAAACATGAGGATTAATATTTAATCTTAATTAAATATTTTGAGTTGGGATTAGGGGTAGGAAATGATGGGATTAGCCTTTAATCAAAATTAAAGAAGGATTAGAAGATTTTGGAAGAGGTTATTGGTCATAAGGAAATTGGCCAAGTTTTAGGCAAAAAATAAATTTTTTATTTATTTTAGGATTTTTGGTCAATTTATTAATTAAATAATTAATAAATAAGGAAATAATGTTTAAATAAGATTTAAACATTTTTGGGAGGGATTCCTTAATTAAATATTTTTAATTAAGATAAAGGGATTTAATGGCATAAAAATTAATTAATTAATAAATGATGATGTCATCAGAGATTTTTTTTTCAGAAAATAAAAATATTATTTTCTAAAGGATTTTTAGGTGTCTACAGTACCTCGGTTATGGAACCCATTTGAGAGAAGGGATGTTGAATCAACTGTCAAAACTAATTGGCGGCATGCCATATCGCACGCAGATTTAAACCTTGTATTGTTAAACCCGTAACCTAGGCATCTTTACTCTTGATGTTGTTCAGGATTTTGTAGGGTGAATTCTTGAAGCACTATTTTAACATGTTGATTGCACTTGGAAAATCTGTTGACTCCAGAATGCGTGACTCAAGCGGCTGTGACCACACCTTTTCTTAATGGTTTATCTCCACCTTGTAACTGACAGGAAGCAGGAGTACAAAATACCATTGATTATTGTTTGAGGTGTTCAATGATCATCTGCTTTGGCTAAATCTTCATTGTGCATCCTTGCTGCAATATTGAGTATGTTTGTTGTTTGTTTTGGTTATTTTGTCACTTAACAACTTTGTGATTCAAGCCCCAACTTGTCCATATAAGAGGCTCTTTTTTTTTTAAACTACCGCTCATCAATAGATAGATTATGGAATTATAGACGACTTTGGACAATATAGAGTGTTCTTTGTTCTAAATAGATAATGAAGCTTCGCATAGGGGGTCATTAGTGGTAATCCTTGTTGTTGTGATAAATCAAACCTAGTAGTAAGATTAAAGTGTTGTCTAGTACTTAAAACAATTTCACTTGATTTGACATCAAACTTTGGAAGTGGCATTTATCTGTGTATCAAAGAAAAGGGTATCAATTGATCATTTCTAGATGTTCACGTCTACTGATTGAATACCCAGATTTGTGATGATTCTCTCTCAAACAATTATAAGTTCTTGAAATATCAAATGACCCTGCATACAGTAACTCATTTCCTGTAGAAAACTTGTAGGAACTTTTCTCACATTTGTTGCTGGTGATTTTTTATTCTAAAATACACGATTATTTTTGTCATACATTAAAAGGTGAATGGTTGAGTATCTTATTTATGTTCCTGACTATTATTACTTATAAATTCAATTTTGATCAAGTTATAACCACCTTTGAAAACATAAAAGGTAAGATGTATATGCTGCTAAGTTTTGTCATCATCTTTAGGGACAAATCAAATTGGTTATTGTATAAATCCAAGTAATTGGGTGTGCACCACATCCGATTATCTTATTGCTTTATAATAGATACTTGTGCTAGTTGTAATTCATTTAATTGATATTTCTATTGACTATGAAAACTTAGATAAAATGTTGTTTTGATAAACCACTATTTAGAAAACTAAAGACAGAATGTCTTCCTTTGCTGAATATAGTTCAGAGTTAGAATTTGCTACTATCATATATGAACGAGGGAATTATGAGATAGTTGCTATGGTTTTTGAAGGATCTAAGTGTTGAGGTTAAGTTCCTTGTGGATGGGTGCAATGTGGCATAAGGAAGGGCAAGGAATGGATGCATTACATTTTTCTTCTCTTAGCCTATTAGATACTCTTAGGCAGGATTCAATATGTTTTATTAATTATTGTCCCTTCTTCCAGTATTATTGACAAATTCTAAGTGCTTGGCTAAGCCATTATTCTTGCATTTCAGTATGCTTTTTCTAACATTAGTGTAGGTGTATGACTATGCCTATTTTTCCATTTTTTCATGTGTACATCTACTTAGTTATAAGAAATGTGCATATGGGTAGATATGTTACATTTTTTCTTTCACTACATATGGGTAGAGATGTATTGTTCTTTTCTTTTCCCTACCACATTCTATGTTCAGGCTGCTAGGCACATGGATTTCATGTAGTATGTTTCACAGCTACACCAAATCAATCTAATCCATCTTGTTCTGGGAAGCTAGGCTTCTCGTGCCAAGGTCGGGGTATTCTTCACGTTAGGAAGAATCCTGGGGGAGTAATCACTCTGTGGTTGGTGAGGTAAAAGTGCCTAGGCCACACCCCCATCTTAGTTAGCAAATGGACCATGTCCAAAGGATTTGGAGACCAAATGTAATTTCAAAACTCCTATCAACCTATCATAAGGCTTGTATCTTCATCTTAGTGATGATGTACGGTATCATTCTATTTATGTAATCCTAATTATCGAATCTTGTAAACATTAAAGTTAGGAATGTTTCATTCTTCAAGTTTGTGAAGAACATGTGATGTTTAATCATGGTATTTCAACACCTCAGTTTATTTGATGTAATGATACTTTCATCAAAATCAGTAACTTCATTTGATGTTGAATCATTTATTAACTAATTGTAATCTCATTTAGAAATAACTTTGTATTATGAGTTGTACTTTGAGTTAATAGCTTGTTAACCTTGATTAATTATTTGGTATATATAAGATGCATGATTTTTCTAATTTTTAGTATTTAGTGATGTGGTGTTGTTTTTCCGCACTTTTAGCATTTTGTGTGTTTTGGCTATAATGTTCTACGGTTGGTTCTTACAATTTCTTAAGGAGGAGCATTTCTTGGGCACAAGATCTTTTGGAGAGAGGGTTGAGTTTGGGCATAATGCACTAAGTGCAATGGCAACATCTTCATCAATGTAGAGAATCTACTACATCTTCATCAATTCAAACCCTTGTGGTCTCTCCATCGATTCTTGAATTCCCAACTTGACCCAGATATGTTGAGGATGCAAATGCTTCTGCTAAGTACATGGCAAAAATATCATCACTTTTCCTTATCTATTTAGAATGAGTATTATGACCATCAGATGTGAACATTGATCTAACATGCAACCCTATAATTTGATAGTTTCCAAATAGAGGTTTGAAATGCCTTGAGATTATGGAATCTAAGAACACCCTATGTACCAAGCTTGATACTTCTCATCATGAGGGTTTGACCTTTGATCACTGCAAATTCATATAATTGTGATACATTGACCTACATTTATGTGTGATGCACTTCAATCAAGTGGGTTTATCTACAAATCATGCTCATTTCTCATTATTGTTCTTGTGCAAAGACATGTTGGACGCACGATTTTCCCCACATCCGAATGATTTGAGCATTTTCTAGTTGTTGATAAGT
Organism: Cupressus sempervirens; assembly: GCA_028749045.1. Taxonomy (NCBI): domain Eukaryota; kingdom Viridiplantae; phylum Streptophyta; class Pinopsida; order Cupressales; family Cupressaceae; genus Cupressus; species Cupressus sempervirens. The sequence goes on from CM053791.1 coordinate 617,786,819, forward strand.
GTAAGGATAATTGGAACAACTACTCTTTCTATAGATTTTGCAATTACAATTGTGCTTGTATTGGGACAATGCTTGCAAGATAGATACACGGTTTCATAGTTGTCTCTACATTTCTTATTCATTTGTTGCTTGACATCATCGACTTTGACCTTCATAAGAGCTGATACAACACTTATTGTTTTTTATTGAACCATCCAGAGATGGATGGGACTTCATGGGCATGGCTTCAAACATTTATTTGTATTTACTGTTTATGAGCAACCGAGGTGTCGACTCTTTTGCACATTGACACTTGTCAAATATTTCAACGCTCAATTTGTTCAAAACATGTTTGACAGATTAAAACTATTTTGATTTCATTTTATCTCCAATGCTCAAATTTGTCAAATTGAAATTAAAATGAGAATTCGAGCAATTCCACCTATTTAGATGGAATACCAAATCTAAGTTTTGGGGGTAAATAGGCATTACCAAATTCTAATTTTTCCAATTTCAATTTTGATTTTGTGGACCCAAACAATGAATTAGAAATTTCTAAGAATTAAAAATGCCAACTCCTTATGATTTTGGCATCCAAATGAGCCCCAAGGCCCCGTTTGGTTGCAGGAATATGATGCAAATAGGAAAATTTGGCTACGAGAATTTGGAAATTATGTGTTTGGATGCAAAAACCAAAAGTAGAATAGGAATACATTTATTCTAATTTTGGCCCAAAATGGGCAATGGAAGACTTCCCACTAAATAGGTGGAATAGGAATAGCCTATTCCTATTCCACTATTTTCTAAACCAAATTCAATGTTTTGTTGGGTTCACCAACATGCTCAAATTTGTGGAGGGAAAAATAGGATTTGTAGAGCCAGAGTCGTTGAAGAGTTGAAGAATCTTTTTCACTAATACATTTTCATGAGGTCAGTCATCATTTTTTTGTTCATTTATTTCTTGCAACAGTTTAGCCTTTCTATTATCTTCATTCTAATAAGTTTTTGGAATAGCTTATTGACATCTTTGGCTACCAGTAGTGAGAAAAGTGTTAGCAGAGGTACATAGTTCATAGGTTTAATTTGAAGCAAAAGTGGTTATTATGTGGTTTTCCACCAGTGATAGTTCTGATTCTTCTCATCCTTGTATGCACATTTTTCTATGTTCTTCCACATTCTAATATATCATGTGTGATTTCTCATATTCCTACTTTTTTGCATTGGCTATGACTTGAATCCTTATTACTTGATTGTAAAAGAAATATTAATTTCATTGTTAGGAAAGATGAAACACTTAAAACAAAACAAAACTTCCATCTAAAAAGTAACAATAGAAATTTCTTCAAAATATGACTTGTATGTATGGGACACAACTGTCACTAAACTAGATCAAGCAGATTTTATAATACAAGGTAAACTTTGTAACAAGAACTCATAAAATCTATAAGGCCTAACTGGTGCAAAAAAATGAGTGTGCCTTGGAGAAAAAACAAGAGGGACGTCTTGATCTACCTTTGGATTTGTAAGTTTGAAGACCACACTTTGTTGAGGAATGCTTTTCATATGATTGAAATCTAAATACAATGCCCCTCCACCTCATCTCTGTTTATGTTTCGAAACAGGGCCCTGTTTACATGGGCATTTAATCTTCCCTAGTTTTTAAGGAATGGGTTTGGGATTAAACTTATCTTAGTACTAATAATCTCTAACACATGAGCTCTAACATGCGAATCCAAGCAGATCAAATAGCTAAGCACAACTTGCCCACTTCTATATAGATGTGTATGTATACATATAACACATATATACACCAGATGGAGGCAAGTCATCATTGGCTTCATAATCTGCTAAAGCTCTCCATGACATGAATGAACAATGAAGGAAGCAATATTGATAGAAGTAGTAGCTTGCTCTATCATACCCACGTCAAAAAATTCATTATAGAATGTTGTCACAATCAAATTGATGAAAGAATGCAGAATAAATAATAGGGTAGCCAAACACCCACAAAATCTTGTGCATGATTTCTAACAATAGAGAAGCTTCTATTTATAGAAAAATATGGAAATGAGAGATAGGGCCTCACCAACAATGACAATATTTTTAGTGACTTTGAGAATCAATCTTATCCCTGTCTATCTTTATTCTTGTCGCTTGGTATTTATATGTATAGCCTTGGTATCATAAAGAGGTATATTTTATAGAATAGCCCAGTAGGAAAAACTATATATATAGGTAGGATTTGAGTAATTTGAGGCAATCAGTAGATGCCCTATCTTAACAACAAAGATTGGAGTAAGTAATCGTATAATTAAGCCCATTTGAGAGCAGACAGGATAAAAAATGTAATGAAAGTCATTGTGAATGCTGGGTATGTGTAGGATCATGGTGTACCAAACTATGGCCTTAAGTGGCAGGGAAAAATCAGCAAATCAGGTTTATGTCAACTTGACACATAATTTTGAAGTGGTTATGGACTTTATATCAAAAAGTTGTAAGAAAATAATCTGTAAGAAATTGAATGTAGTTTCTGAACTACCAGGCCTTATCAGGAGAAAAAAATAATTAATTGGTCAAAAGTTTGAATTTTAATGCAATACTAAGAAAATTTCAAGGAAAAAATAAAAAGTAGGTGTATGTCTGACCACCTAATCAAAATCAAATCATAATATTTTTTTAATATAATTATAGATATGAAAAGTAGACTCATGCTCGGATGTGACACATATTTTTTGGTATTTTTATTCCAAATAAATAATTAACTATGAATTTTCTACCAAAACTTTTTCAGAAAAAAAAAAGTCCTGTGTCTGACCACCCTAACTAACAGAAAATTTTACCAAATTTAAATTTATTTATTTTTTTCTTATACTAGCCGAAGTATAGAATGTGATGCAACTTTTAGATTTAAAAAATGTTATACCGTTTGAAAGTTATAGTTATTTTTCAATCAGTATGTCAATCAGCACTTTACAATTATCTTCATTGATAATTAACTAATAAATACTTATCGAACTCAGAATTTGACAGAAATTATATTTATAGAATCTAGAGATTGATAGTAAAAAACTCTTTTCGTTTTATTCAATTTCAATCAAAATAACATTGTGAGACGGCTACCCGAAGTCTGAGTATCACTAAAACCCTCTTCAAACACGTCTTTTGGGTTGACCGGGTAGGCTTGGTATTTACCAAGCCTAATCAGATATCCGATATGTTGAGGTGGGCAAATTTTAAATCTCAACCCATTTTGGAGAGAAAATTGGGTTTAAACGTCACAACTTATTATTTCTAAATTATTTCACTTATATTACTATGTAAAGATGTATTTTAATATATATATATATATATATAATAACGTAATGTAAAGATATAAGATATAATCTAACAATATATACTAATATATTATATTAATCTTATTACAATCTATAAATATAATTTATATTATTATTATTTTTAATAAATATAATAACGTAATTTATATATATATAAAATACTTATGATATATTATTATATTAATATGTATAATAATATATATTATATATATATAATAACATAATATATTAAATATAAATATATAATATGTATTATATATATTATTATATTAATATATATATATATATATATAACATAATATTTTTATTAAATATAATAAATTAATACATATATATGTTATTAATCTATATATAATAACATAATATTTTTATTAAATATAATAATGTTATGTGTGTGTGTGTGTGTGTTATTAATAGATATGTATATTATTAATATATATGAGTCAAAGGGGGTCATAGGTCAACCATTGACCCCCTTTGATGCATTAAACGATGACATATGTTCTTAGGGGTCCTAAGAGCCCTAGGGACATATTATAATGGTTAATATGGGTCAAAGGAGGTCATAAGGTGACCTATGACCCCTTTTGATCGATTAAATGACGATATATGTCCCTACGGGTCCTAGGACCCCAAGGGACATATTTGAATCGTTCATATGGGTCAAAGGGGGTCATAGGGTGACCTATGACCCCTTTTGACCCATTAAAAGATGACATATGTCTCTAGGGGTCCTAAGACCCCTAGGGACATATTCGAATGGGTAATATGGGTCAAAGGGGGTCATAGGGTGACCTATGACTCGCTTTGACCAATTAAACGACAACATATGTCTTTAGGGGTCCTAGAACCCCTAGGGACATATTTGAATGGGTAATATGGGTCAAAGGGGGTCATAAGTTGACCTATGACCCTCTTTGACCCATTAAACGACAACATATGTCGATATGGGTCCTCGAACCCCTAGGAACATATTCGAATGGGTCATATGGGTCAAAGAGGGTTTTGACCCATATCAACGATTCAAATATGTCGCTAGGGGTCCTAGGACCCCTAGGGACATATTCGAATCGTTCATATGGGTCAGGGGGGTCATAGGTGACCTATGACCCCCTTTGACAAAATTAAATGATGACATATGTCTCTAGGGGTCCTAGCACCCCGAGGGACATATTCGAATTGTTCATATGGGTCAAACGGGGTCATAGGGTGACCTATGACCGCATTTGACCCATTAAATGACAATATATGTCTATAGAGGTCCTATAAGCCCTAGGGACATATTCGAATCGTTCATATGGGTCAAAGGGGGTCATAAGGTGACCTATGACACCCTTTGACCCATTAAACGATGACATATGTTCCTACGGGTCCTAGGACCCCTAGGGACATATTCGAATCATTCATATGGGTCAAAGGGGGTCATAGGGTGACTTATGAACCCCGTTGACCAATTAAATGATGACATACCCCTTTGACCTATCTGAACGATTCGAATATGTCCTTAAGGGTCCTAAGACCCTTAGAAAAATATTTGAATCATTCATATGGGTCATAGGGTGACCTATGACACCCTTTGACCCATTAAACAACGACATATGTCCTTAGGGGTCCTGGGACCCCTAAGGACATATTCAAATCGTTCATATGGGTCAAAGGGGGTCATAAGGTGCCCTATGACCCCTTTTAACCCATTAAACGATGACATATGTCCCCAAAGGGGGTCATAGGTCACCTTATGACCTCTTTTGACCCATTAAACGACGACATATGTCCCTAGGGGTCCTAAGGCCCCTAGGGACATATTCGAATCGTTCATATGGGTCAAAGCGGGTCATAGGGTGCCTTATGACACCCTTTGACCCATTAAACGATGACATATGTCCTTAGGGGTCCTAGGACTCATAAGAACATATTTGAATCATTCATATGGGTCAAAGGGGGTCAAAGGGTGACTTATGACCCCCTTTGACCCATTAAATGATGACATATGTCACTAGGGGTTCTAGGACCCCTAAGAACATATTCGAATGGGTAATATGGGTCAAAGGGGGTCATAGGGTGACCTATGACTCTCTTTGACCCATTAAACGACAACATATGTTTCTAAGGGTCCTAGAACCCCTAGGGACATATTCGAATGGGTAATATGGGTCAAAGGGGGTCATAGGGTGACCTATGACTCTCTTTGACCCATTAAACGACAACATATGTCATTAGGGGTCCTCGGACCCTTGGAAACATATTCGAATGGGTCATATGGGTCAAAAGGGGTCATAGGGTGACCTATGACCCCCTTTGACCCATTAAACGACGACATATGTCTCTAGGGGTCCTAGAACCCCTAGGGACATATTTGAATTGTTCATATGGGTCAAAGGGGGTCATAGGGTGACCTATGACTCCCTTTCACCCATTAAACGACGACATATGTCCCTAGGGGTCTTGGGACCCCTAAGAACATATTTGAATCGTTCATATGGGTCAAAGGGGGTCATAAGGTGACCTATGACTCCCTTTGACCCATTAAATGACAACATATGTCCCTAGAGGTTCTAGGACCCCTAAGGACATATTCGAATGAGTAATATGGGTCAAAGGGGGTCATAGGGTGACCTATGACTCTCTTTGACCCATTAAATGGCAACATATGTCTCTAGGGCTCCTAGAACCCCTACGGACATATTCAATGGATAATATGGGTCAAAAGGAATCATAGGGTGACCTATGACCCTCTTTGACCCATTAAACAATGACATATGTCACTAGAGGTCCTCGAACCCCTAAAAACATATTCGAATGGGTCATATGGGTCAAAGGGGGTCATAGGGTGACCTATGACCCCCTTTGACCCATTAAATGATGACATATGTCTCTAGGGGTCCTATAACCCCTAGAGACATATTCAAATTGTTCATATAGGTCAAAGGGGGTCATAGGTCACCCCCTTTGACCCATTCAATGACAACATATGTCCCTAGGGCTCCTAGGACCCCTAGGGATATATTCAAATCGTTCATATGGGTCAAAGGGGGTCATAGGGTGACTTATGACTCCGCATATGTCGCTAGAGGTCCTCAGACCCGTAGGAACATATTCGAATGGGTCATATGGGTCAAATGGGGTCATAGGGTGACCTATGACCTCTTTTGACCCATTGAACGACGACATATGTCTCTAGGGGTCCTAGAACCCCTAGAAACATATTCGAATTATTCATATGGGTCAAAGGGGGTCATAGGGTGACCTATGACCCCTTTTGACTCATTAAACGATGACATATGTCTCTAGGGATCTTATAACCTCTAGGGACATATTCAAATCGTTCATATGGATCAAACGGGGTCATAGGGTGACCTATGACACCATTTGACCCATTAAACGACGACATATGTCCCTAGGGGTCCTAGGACCCGTAGGGACATATTTGAATCGTTCATATAGGTCAAAGGGGGTCATAGGTCACCCATTAAACGACGACATATGTCTCTAGGGGTCCTATAACCCCTAGGGACATATTCAAATCATTCATATGGGTCAAAGGGGGTCATAAGGTGACCTATGACACCCTTTGACCCACTAAACGACAACATATGTCCTTAGGGGTCCTGGGACCCCTAAGGACATATTCAAATTGTTCATATGGGTAAAAGGGGGTCATAGGGTGCCCTATGACCTCCTCTGACCCATTAAAGGATGACATATATCCCTAAGGGTCTTAAGGACATATTCGAATGGGTCATATAGGTCGAAGGGGCTCATAGGGTGACCTATGACCCCCTTTGACCCATTAAACGATGACATAGGTCCCTAGCGGTTCTAAGACCCCTAGGGACATATTCAAATCATTCATATGGGTCAAAGGGGGTCATAAGGTACCTTATGACACCTTTTGACCCATTAAACGATGACATATGTCCCTAGGGGTCCTAAGACCCATAGGGACATATTTGAATCATTCATATGGATCAAAGAAGGTCATAGGTCACCTTATGACCCCTTTGACCCATTAAACGATGACATATGTCCTTAGGGGTTCTAAGACCCCTAGCGACATATTCGAATGGGTAATATGGGTCAAAGGTGGTCATAGGCTAACCTATGACTCTCTTTGACCCATTAAACGACAACATATGTCTCTAGAGGTCCTAGAACCCCTAAGGACATATTCGAATGGGTAATATAGGTCAAAGGGGGTCATAGGTCTTTGACCCATTAAATGATAACATATGTCGCTAGAGGTCCTCAGACCCTTAAGAATATATTCGAATGGGTCATATGGGTCAAAGGCGATCATAGGGTGACCTATGACCCCTTTTGACCCATTAAACGAAGACATATGTCGCTAGGGGTCCTAGAACCCCTAAGGACATATTCAAATTGTTCATATGGGTCAAAGGGGGTCATAGGGTGACCTATGACCCTCTTTGACCCATTAAACGATGACATTTGTCGCTAGGGGTCCTCGAACCCCTAGGAACATATTCGAATGGGTCATATGGGTCATAGGTCATCCTATGACCCTCTTTAACCCATTAAACAACGACATATGTCGCTAGAGGTCCTCGGACCCCTAAAAAAATATTTGAATGGGTCATATGGTTCAAAGGGGGTCATAGGGTGACCTGTGACCCCCTTTGACCATTTAAATGACAACATATGTCTCTAAGGGTCCTATAACTCTTAGGGACATATTCGAATTGTTCATATATGTCAAAAGGGGTCATAGGGTGATGTATGACCCCCTTTGACCCATTAAACGATGACATATGTCCCTAGGGGTCCTAGGACCCCTAGGGATATATTCAAATCGTTCATATGGGTCAAACGGGGTCATAAGGTGACCTATGACCCCCTTTGACCCATTAAATGACGACAAATGTTGCTAGAGGTCCTCGGACCCCTAAGAACATATTCGAATGGGTCATATGGGTCAAAGGGGGTCATAGGTCACCCTATGACCCCCTTTGACCCATTAAACGACGACATAGGGGTCCTATAACCCCTAGAAACATATTCAAATTTTTCATATGGGTCAAAGGGGGTCATAGGGTGACCTATGACCCCCTTTGACCCATTAAATGATGAAATATGTCTCTAGGGGTCCTATAACTCCTTGTAACATATTCAAATCATTCATATGGGTTAAATAGGGTCATAGGGTGACCTATGACACCCTTTGACTTATTAAACGAAGACATCTGTCCCTAGGGGTCCTAGGACACCTAGGGACATATTCGAATTATTCATATGGGTTAAAGGGGGTCATAGGGTGACTTATGACCCCCTTTGAGTCATTAAACGATGACATATGTCTCTAGGGATCCTAGAACCCCTAGGGACATATTCGAATTGTTCACATGGGTCAAAAGGGGTCATAGGGTGACATGTGACCCTCTTTGACCGATTAAAAGACAACATATGTTGCTAGGGGTCCTCAGACCCCTAAGAACATATTTGAATGGGTCATATGGGTCAAAGGGGGTCATAGGGTGATCTATGACTCTCTTTGACCCATTAAACAACAACATATGTCGCTAGGGGTCCTCGAACCCCTAAGAACATATTCAAATGGGTCATATGGGTCAAAGGGGGTCATAGGGTGACCTATGACCCCCTTTGACCCATTAAATGATGACATATGTCTCTAGGGGTCCTAAAATGCTTAAGGACATATTCGAATTGTTCATATGGGTCAAAGGGGGTCATAGGGTGACCTATGACACCCTTTGACCCATTAAACGACAACATATATCCTTAGGGGTCTTAGGACCCCTAGGGACATATTCGAATCATTCATATGGGTCAAAGGGGGTCATAGGGTGACCTATGACCCTCTTTGACCCATTAAACGATGACATATGTCGATAGGGGTCCTCGAACCCCTAAGAACATATTTGAATGGGTCATATGAGTCAAAGGGGGTCATAGGGTGACCTATAACTCTCTTTGACCTATTAAACGACGACATATGTCACTAGAGGTCCTCGGACCCCTAAAAATATATTTGAATAGGTCATATGGGTCAAAAGGGGTCATAGGGTGACCTATGACCCCTTTTGACCCATTAAACGACGACATATATCTCTAAGGGTCATCGAACCCTTAGGGACATATTCGAATTGTTCATATGGGTCAAAGGAGGTCATAGGGTGACCTATGACCCCTTTTGACCCATTAAATGACAACACATGTTTCTAAGGGTCCTATAACCCTTAGGGACATATTCAAATTGTTCATATGGGTCAAAGGGGGTCATAGGGTGACCTATGACACCCCTTGACCTATTAAACGACGAAATATGTCCCTAGGGGTCCTAGGACCCCTAAGGACATATTCAAATTGTTCATATGGGTCAAAGGGGGTCATAGGGTGACCTATGACCCCTTTTGACCTATTAAATGATGACATATGTCTCTAGGGGTCCTATAACCCCTAGGGGCATATTCGAATAGTTCATATGGGTCAAAGGGGGTCATAGGGTGACCTATGACACCCTATGATCCATTAAACAATGACATATGTCTCTAGGGGTCCTAGAACCCTTAGGGACATTTTCAAATTGTTCATATGGGTCAAAGGGGGTCATAGGGTGACCTGTGACCTTCTTTGACCCATTAAATGACAACATATGTCGCTAGGGGTCCTCGGACCCCTAGGAACATATTCGAATGGGTCATATGAACCTATGACCCCCTTTGACCCATTAAATAATGACATATGTCGCTAGGCATCTTAAAACCCCTAAGAACATATTTGAATTGTTCATATGGGTCAAAGGAGGTCATAGGGTGACCTATGAGCCCCTTTGACCCATTAAATGATGACATATGTCTCTAGGGGTCTTATAACCCTTAAGGACATATTCGAATTGTTCATTTGGGTCAAAGGGAGTCATAAGGTGTCTTATGACACCTTTTGACCCATTAAATGATGACATATGTCGCTAGGGGTCCTCGAACCCATAGGAATATATTCGAATGGGTCATATGGATCAAAAAGGGTCATAAGGTGACCTATGACCCTATTTGACACATTAAATGACAACATATGTCACTAGGGGTCCTCGGACCCCTAGGAACATATTCGAATGAGTCATATAGGTCAAAGGGGGTCATAGGGTGACCTATGACTCTCTTTGATCCATTAAACGACAACATATGTCTCTAAGGGTCCTAGAACCCTTAGGGACATATTTGAATGGGTAATATGGGTCAAAGGGGGTCATAGGATGACCTCTGACTCTCTTTGACTCATTAAACGAAAACATATGTCGCTAGGGGTCCTTGGACCCCTAGGAACATATTCGAATGGTTCATATTGGTCAAAGGAGGTCATAGGGTGACCTATGACCCCCTTTGACCCATTAAATGATGACATATGTCTCTAAGGGTCCTAGAACCCCTAGGGACATATTCGAATCGTTCATATGGGTCAAAGGGGGTCATAGGGTGACCTATGACTCCCTTTGACCCATCAAATGATGACATATGTCCCTAGGGGTTCTAGGACCCCTAGGGACATATTCGAATGGGTAATATGGGTCAAAGGGGGTCATAGGGTGACCTATGACTCTCTTTGACCCATTAAACAACAACATATGTCTCTAGGGGTCCTACAACCCCTAAAGACATATTCAATGGGTAGTATGGGTCAAAGGGGGTCATAGGGTGACCTATGACCCCCTTTGACCCATTAAATGACGACATATGTCACTAGGGTTCTTCGGACCCCTAGGAACATATTCGAATGGGTCATATGGGTCAAAGAGGGTCATAGGGTGACCTATGATCCCTTTTGACCCATTAAACGATGACATATGTCGCTAGAGGTCCTCGAACCCTTAGGAACATATTCGAATGGGTCATATGGGTCAAAGGGGGTCACAGGGTGACCTATGACCCTCTTTGACCCATTAAACGACGACATATGTCTCTAGGGGTCCTATAACTCTTATGGACATATTTGAATTGTTCATATGGGTCAAAGGGGGTCATAGGGTGACCTATGACCCCCTTTGACCCATTAAACGATGACATATGTCTCTAGGGGTCCTAGGATCCCTAGGGATATATTCGAATCGTTCATATGGGTCAAAGGGGGTTATAGGGTGACCTCTGCCTCGCTTTGATCCATTAAACGATGACATATTTTTCTAAGGGTCCTATAACCCCTAGGGACATATTCAAATCATTCATATGGGTCAAAGGGGGTCATAGGGTGACCTATGACACCCTTTGACCCATTAAACGACGACATATGTCTCTAGGGGTTCTAAGACCCCTAGGGACATATTCTAATCGTTCATATGGGTCAATGGGGGTCATAGGTCCTTTGACCCATTAAACAATGACACATGTCGCTAGGGGTCCTAGAACCCCTAGAGACATATTCAAATAGTTCATATGGGTCAAAAGGGGTCATAGGGTGACCTGTGACCCTCTTTGACCCATTAAACGACAACATATGTCGCTAGGGGTCCTCGAACCCCTTGGACCATATTCGAATGGGTCATATGGGTCAAAGCGGGTCATAGGGTGACCTATGACACCCTTTGACCCATTAAACGATGACATATGTCGCTAGGGGACCTAGAAGCCCTAGGGACATATTCGAGTTGTTCATATGGGTCAAATTTGACCCATTAAATGATGACATATGTCTCTAAGGGTCCTATAACCCTTAGGGACATATTCAAATCGTTCATATGGGTCAAAGGGGGTCATAGGGTGACCTATGACACCCTTTGACCCATTAAACAACAACATATGTCCCTAGGGGTCCTATGACCCCTAGGGACATATTCGAATCATTCATATGGGTCAAAGGGGGTCATAGGGTGACCTATGACCCCCTTTGACCCATTAAACGATGACATATGTCTTTAGGGGTCTTAGAACCCCTAAGGACATATTCGAATTGTTCATATGGGTCAAAGGGGCTCATAGGGTGACCTATGACCCCCTTTGACCCATTAAATGATGACATATGTCGCTAGGGGTCTTAAAACCCCTAGGGACATATTTGAATTGTTCGTATGGGTCAAAGGGGGTCATCGGATGACCTATGACCCCCTTTGACCCATTAAACGAAGACATATGTCTCTAGGGGTCTTATAACCCCTAGGGACATATTCAAATCGTTCATATGGGTCAAAGGGGGTCATAGGGTGACCTATGACACCGTTTGACCCATTAAATAACGACATATGTCCCTAAGGGTCCTAGGACCCCTAGGGACATATTCGAATCGTTCATATGGGTCAAAGGGGGTCATAGTGTGACCTATGACCCCCTTTGACCCATTAAATGATGACATATGTCTCTAAGGGTCCTAGAACCCCTAGGGATATATTCGAATTGTTCATATGGGTCAAAGGGGGTCATAGGGTGACCTGTGACCCTCTTTGACCCATTAAATGACAACATATGTCGCTAGGGGTCCTCAAACCCCTAGGAACATATTCGAAGGGGTCATATGGGTGAAAGGGGGTCATAGGGTTACCTATGACCCCCTTTGACCTATTAAACGACGACATATGTCGCTAGGGGTCCTAAAACCCCTAGGGACATATTCAAATTGTTCATATGGGTCAAAGGGGGTCATAGGGTGACCTATGACACCCTTTGACTCTTTAAACGATGACATATGTATTTGAATCGTTCATATGGGTCAAAGAGGTTCATAGGGTGACCTATGACCCCCTTTGACCCATTGAACGATGACATATGTCTCTAGGGGTCCTATAACCCTTAGGGACATTTGAATCGTTCATATGGGTCAAAGGGGGTCATAGGGTGACCTATGACACCCTTTGACCCATTAAACGATGACATATGTCCTTAGGGGTCTTAGGACCCCTAAGGACATATTCAAATCGTTCATATGAGTCAAAGGGGGTCATAGGGTGCCCTATGACCCCCTTTGACCCATTAAACGACGACATATGTCCCTAAGGGTCCTAGGGACATATTTGAATGGGCCATATGGGTCAAAGGGGGTCATAGGGTGACCTACAAACCTCTTTGATCCATTAAATGACGACATATGTCCCTAGGGGTCCTAGGACCCCTACAGACATATTCAAATCGTTCGTATAGATATGGGTTAAAAAATGAAAGGATATATATATAGTATTTATACTATTTTATGATAATATAAATAAACATTAAATATTAATATTATCATTTCTATAGTAATAATAATAATACTATTATAGCTATAATAATAATATATATATTAATACTATATTTTAGGATAATAATAATAATAATATAAATAAACACTAAATATTTACACAATTATATCTATAGTAATAATATTAATACTATCATGGGTATAATAATATTGATACTATAGCTATATTACTACTATATATCAATATTACTATATATTAATACTATTATATATTAATACTATTGATACTTTATATTAATACTATTATACTATTAATACTATTATTTATTAATACTACTATACTATTAGCTTAGTAATAAATCAAAGTCGAAAAATTATAACAAGTTTTGATTTTGATAATATTAATATAATTATGGCAAAAGAGGGAAACTATAGCAAGTTTTTCCTCCAAAAATTCATTTTTCAATATCGGATATCCGATTTTACTGGCACCAATTCCCAATAATTCCCTGTCCTTGCAGACCCGACAACATCACTTTTCCACTTTTTTTCACAGGTTTTGAAAAAAGTCGCGTTTTGGGGCCCAACTAATCAAAAAAATTTCAAAAATATAACCTTAGGTGTTCGAATTTGTCATTTGAATGGGGATTAGCAGTCATCGAAAGGATAAACGCAAAAGGAAGATATCCAATGAAGACATTGCGACATATAGAGAAAGGGACAAAATAGAACACCGAAGAAAAAGACAAGGTATGCTAAATATTAGTCAAGTTGACGATGAATTAGTCGAAGGTGAAATCATAGAATCAGGTAATGAATATGTACAGTTGGGGAATGAAAATGTACCTATTGAAAACGATAATGCCAAAATTGAAAATTTGTAGAATGAAAAATTTGAAGAAGAAATGTCACCAAGTCATAATCCAAATTGCATAATTGACCATGTCGAAGATGGCAATGCACAGGAACCTAATGCACAAGAACTTTACATATCTCCTAATTATAATCAGCATGAAGGTTCTAAAACACCAAAATGGATAATTGAAATTGATGAAATGATTATTGCTAGTTTGGAAGGAAAAAAATCAAAAAGAACCATTCGGTTATGGGCTTCAAGACTATATCAAATGTTTTTTGGCAACAAGACAGTGGTAGAGCAATGTCAGCTTTTCATGCACTTATTAAAGATGCAAAAGATGAGACTTATGCTTTCCAAATTGAAGATTCGTGTCAATAAAAAGTTGGAAAGAAATGCCATTATCGAGAAGAATCTTTTCAGTGCTCTCAATAGCATTGGAAAAAATAGCAGAGAGAAGGATAATAGAGCTGCTCGAAGGGTCATTACAACCTCTTTGGTAAGTCATCATTTGAGAAAGGGTAGATATATGAGACAAACTTGTATTGATTTGAATATAAATTGTACTACTTTGAGAAGAGCACTTAGTCGACGAGAGAAAATTGATGATCCTCTTTAAAATGAAACATGGGCATTTGGTGGGAGACTTCCACGTTTTGATAAGAAGCTATCCAACAATGTGAAGGAAGAAATTACACAATTTTGGCACTCTAACTCACGAGTATCACCCAATGCTAAAGACGTCTTAAAGTTGAGAATTGGCATCAGAGATCGCACGCCACATCCTAAACATCATTTAGAAGTAAGTCAAACTATGTTGTTCAAACAATTTAGAGAGAGTCATCCAAGTCTTCATATATCACAAAGGGCTTTTGAATCTTTGAAGCCATTTTATTGTGTGCCACTCAAAATTCGAAATACATGTTGTTGCAAATATCATGTTGAGTTTTCTATGCACCATGAACTATTACGCTCCATCCATTCTACTTTGCATAGTAAAGAAATGTTGGAGGATTGTGGGGCTAGTGGGCTTCCAAAATCATCAAGAAACTTGCTAGATCAACTCTTATGTCGTAGAGTTGATGGTTGTTCCTTTTATAGAAATGCTTTCTTAAATGAGAAGTGTTCAAAATGTGGTGGCTTCTCCAAGTTTGACACATGTTTCCATGAGGGGTGCGAACAAGATCTTGGAAAGACAATACTAAAAAAAAAGGTATATGAAACGGTGAAATAGACATTGAAGAGTGGGAGTGAGAGCTCTAGATGTGAATTGGTTGGAAAAGATATCAGTGTGGCTAATTTTATTTTAGATTTCAAGGCAAATCTTTTTTACAAGTATGCAAGACATAGTCACAGGTCTCAGTAGTTGGATCAACAATTTAGAACGTGTAAGGAGACATTTCCCATTGGCACTATTATATCAGTTGTTGATTTTGCTGAGAACTACACATTGCAACCTCAAAATGAGACACAATCTCAGTATTACAACTCCATTCAGATTGCAATTTTTGTTCACATAACATATAGACATGCCCCTGATAGTGCGGAAGATAATCGAAAGATTATTAGAGAGTATCATTTTTATATGAGTGATGATAGATCTCACTCTCACGAGTTTGTGCAACATTTTTTTGAAATTTTTTTTGATTTCTTACATGAGCATGCAATTGCTATGGATAGACATATCATTTGGTCAGATAACTATACAGGTCAATTCAAGAATGCTCGCATGTTTTATTGGTTGTGTAGGATGCATGTAGAGAGAGGGGTGCCTCATATTTGGAGTTTTTTTGAGTCCGGCCATGGAAAAGGGGAACATGATGGAGCAGGGGCATGTGTGAAGAGAGCTCTAGTTAAGGAGCAACTGAAGATTTCAACAACAGAGCTTCTTGATGCTCATAGCATTGTTGATTGGTGTAGTTTAGCATTATCACAGGGGGGGACTCTTGATTTAGTGGTACGCAGATTCTTTTGGTTGGTTGAGGAAGGGTCCATAGGTGATAGATTAGATTGTGCTACAGTGAGAGACTCATAAAAAATGCATTCATTTCGGAGCTCTAATTCTAGTACATGGACCATTTGGACACGACAACTAGCTTGTTTTTTTCGTACTTGTTTTCAGTGTGATTGGGATCACTGTGAGTCAAGTGAGTGGGTGGACACATGGGCTCCAAATTATCTTACTCCATTGTCTATCATACCCTCTATCAAAAATGATGACATGGAAAGTTCACTTGAGCATAACCATCTATTAGATCTACTTCAGCCAGGACATGTCTTTGCATTGGTTGCACCATAGGGGAATGATGAGAAATTTGATTATTGGTTAGCACGTTGTGTAAGAGGCAAACAAAAACTTGCACAACCGATCACATATGATGATGGATTCACGTATCCTACTGGTTCAGTGGTTGTTGCTGGAACATGGCTGTGGACATACATGCTTAGAAGGAACAAAATTCCATTCATTCGAAGACTATCAGAAGCACAAAGTAATTCTCATATATTCACATCTTATTATAGCAACAAATGTAAAGTTATTGAAGCATCAAGGAAGACCAAAAGTAAAAGAACTTTTTACTATTGCTAATGCTGATCATGAAGCCCTGTTGGAGACCCTAAAACAAAGAGAGGACCCTATTGGAATACTTGACTAGGTATATATACTTCTTATGTTATTTTCTTCATAATGATTTAATGAATTGATGATTATCTTGTTTAATACAATAAGTTACTAATTTTTTTATGATATTGGAATGTAGGTACATCATGAAGAGTTGGAGGGGGGTGGTATTGGGGAGAATTTCTAAAATTTATGATGTATTATGATGTAAAATGTGTAGTTTTTTGTATATGGTTTTTGTATTTTGGTAGGTTCTTTGTAAGGAATTATAAGAGGAAGATATTGAACAAGTTCTTCCAAATCATATTTGTATGTGATACAAGGCTATAACGATAATTTTAAGAGCATTTATAACTATATGAAAGATAATTGCATGCGGATATCTTATTACAAATTTGGTTTTTTCCTTATTTGACATAAAGCTGACATTATGATTATTAAAACTATTTTTATCAAACTAATCAAATAAGAAAAATCTAGAAAGTACGGATGAACAATTAGAATACTTGATTTCTTCTATTTTGCAACCAATCATAGCATTTGAAAGCATAAAGAGTCATGATATTGTATAATGTTTTGAAAGACTTTCATATTGAAAAGTTGTATGAAGCACATTTGGGATAAGCCATGAAATCCATGAAAGAATATAGCATGTAGGATAAGCAATTAAAGCCAATAAGCAAGATAGCACATGCATAATGACATGATATGAAGTTGGATATGAAGGCTATGAGTGGATGAGAAAGTAAAATAGGGTACGCATGGTTAGCTTGATTTTCTTTTAGTTGTAGCTCTTGAGGGTACGCATGGTCTATATGGAAAGAATTAGGTTCTTTGTTTGGTGGAGGCATTTTCGAAAGCTTTGACACTTTAGGAGGTTCATTAGTGTTATAAGAAGTGAAGGTGTCAAGGAAATCATCACTTGACATAGGTTCATCAACATGATCTTGTGACACATGAGTCATTAGAGGAATCAACAATCCCATCATAAATGAGATCCTGGATTTTATGTTTCACCACTATGGAATCTTTAGTTTTATGAAATTTTCTTCCATGGAGATTAATTTAAGAATGCCCCTTGTGTATGTAAAGGTCTTAAGGGAGATTAATTTAAGAATGCAATATTCTCCTCTAACCTTTTCTCAAGTTTAGAATTGATTTCTATCATGTGCTTAGAGAGATGAAGGTAAGAAAGATTATTTGTCTCTTCTAGCTCTTTGTATTGAACATAAAGAAAGAGAGATGACAAGTGAACAAATTTAAGTGTAGTCAATAGATCAAGGAAACCATTTAGTGAAAGAAATTCTTAGTATGCATATCATAGACCATGAAGTTAGAAAATACCAATAGCTCTAAGACCAAAGAGTCATTTAAAGCATGTTCAAGCACTAGAGACATAGAAAATCAAAGTCAATTTATGAAACTCCCCTTAGCAAAAAATGCAAACAAATATTTGCATTTGACGTTTTGACTTGGTTGAAAAAGTTTGACAATAATTGATAATATTGCAAGCTTGATATTCAAAAGCAATTTTTTTTCCAAGAAAGATAGTGACACATGGAATAGTCTAAAAACAATCAAGCAAGGCACAAAGCAACCTTTTATGATACAAGTCAAAGGGGTCAACCTTTCTTGACAACTTTTCAAAATCTAACTCCTAACGACTACAAGATAGTGCCATTAGCTCCGAGTGGGTGGGTGAACCATAGTGACACCCTTGTTCCAACCACATAGACCCTCTATCGTCCATGGCCACCCCATACCGAGGAGTCCCTAAGGTGCTCTAAGTGCATTTTGAGGTCGATCTTTCGAGGGTCATAACTCAGAGCTTGTGAGGCCTATTGATGAACTATTGAATGCTACAGGACGGTGATACTAAGGCCTAAAATAACCTATCTCATTTTTGAGAGATCACATTCCGTTTGGATTCAGCACAGGGATCTCACTCGATGCCAAAACTCGCAGTGTGCCTCAATTCATAGGTGCACCACAACGTAACTTTGAAACCGCTGATCTTGGCATCGAATCGTCAATGCCATTAGCTCTAGATGGGTGGGTGAACCCTAGTCACACCCTTGTTCTGGCCATGAAGACCATCCATCATTTGCGGCCACCTCGTACCGAGGAGTCTCCAAGGTGCTCTAAGTGCATTTTGAGGTCGATCTTTCGAGGGTCATAACTTAGAGCTTGTGAGGGCTATCAATGAACTGTCAAATGCTACAAGATGGTGATATTGAGGCCTAAAATAACCTATCTCATTTTTGAGAGATCGCATTCGGTTTGGATTCAACACAATGATCTCGCTCGATGCCAAAACTCGCAGTGTGCCTCAGTTCATAGGTGCACCACAGCGTAACTTTGAAACCGCTGATCTTGGCATCGAATCGTTAGTGCCATTAGCTCTGGATGGGCGGGTGAACCCTAGTCACACCCTTGTTCTGGCCACAAAGACCATCCATCATTTGCGGCCACCCCATACCGAGGAGTCTCCAAGGTGCTCTAAGTGCATTTTGAGGTCGATCTTTCAAGGGTCATAACTCAGAGCTCGTGAGAGCTATCGATGAACTGTCAAATGCTACAGGACGGTGATACTAAGGCCTAAAATAACCTATCTCATTTTTGAGAGATCATATTCCGTTTGGATTCAGCACAGCGATCTCGCTCGATGCCAAAACTCGCAGTGTGCCTCAGTTCATAGGTGCACCACAACGTAACTTTAAAATCGCTAATCTTGGCATCGAATCGTTAGTTCCATTAGCTCCAGATGGGTGGGTGAACCCTAGACATGCCCTTGTTTTGGCCACGAAGACCATCCATCATTTGCGGCCACCCCGTACCGAGGAGTCTCCAAGGTGCTCTAAGTGCATTTTGAGGTCGATCTTTCGAGGGTCATAACTCAGAGCTCATGAGGGCTATCGATGAACTGTCAAATGCTACAAGACAGTGATATTGAGGCCTAAAATAACCTATCTCATTTTCAAGAGATCACATTCCATTTGGATTTAGCAGAGCGATCTCGCTCGATGCCAAAACTCGCAGTGTGCCTCAGTTCATAGGTGCACCACAACGTAACTCTGAAACCGCTGATCTTGTCATCGAATCGTCAGCGCCATTAGCTCTGGATGGGCAGGTGAACCCTATTCACACCCTTGTTTTGGCCACAAAGACCATCCATCATTTGTGGCCACCCTGTACTGAGGAGTCTCCAAGGTGCTTTAAGTGCATTTTGAGGTCGATCTTTCAAGGGTCATAACTCAAAGTTCGTGAGAGCTATCGATGAACTGTCAAATGCTACAGGACGGTGATATTGAGGCCTAAAATAACCTATCTCATTTTTGAGAGATCACATTCCGTTTGGATTCAACACAGCGATCTTTCTCGATGCCAAAACTTGCAGTGTGCCTCAGTTCATAGGTTCACCACAGCGTAACTTTGAAATCGCTGATCTTGGCATCGAATCGTTAGTGCCATTAGCTCCAGATGGGTAGTGAACCCTAGTCACACCTTTGTTCTAGCCACGAAGACTATCCATCATTTGCGGCCACCGTGTACCGAGGAGTCTTCAAGGTGCTCTAAGTGCATTTTGAGGTTGATCCTTCGAGGGTCATAACTCAGAGCTCGTGAGGGCTATCAATGAACCGTTAGAGGAGACAAGTTTTTAAGGATGGAGTGGCTTAGTGTTTTTGCTAAAATAAGTTAGTGGGAAGGCTTTATTAGAGGGTCTTGGCCAAACTAGTACGGTGTTTACCCACTCTCTAATTTTAGAGATAGGTAGGTTTTGGAGGGAGATTAGGGGAGCTCTACTACAACTATCCTTACCCTAGCTTGGACCAAGGTTGGTATCTCAAACTTGCTTCTTTTCCATTTCTTTCTTTTAGCATGGTTAAGCAAATATGCAAGTGTGGAGTTTATCAATGGAGTATGCATTGCATTGCATTGTGGAGTAGCATTCATGTGAGTGCTTGAATGGTGTTCATTCCATGTAGATTAGTGTGACACCATTGTGCATCTTGTTGTATTGTGTGGAGTATTGTGAGTATGAGGTTTGGATTTCGTCTATTTCTTTGTTGTATTATGGGTGTTGATATTGTGTTGTGAAAATGTGATGTGCTCTTGAAAATTTCTTGTTTTATTTCTACTTGGTTTTGTTTTATTGTTTTGTGCTTGAGTATTGTTATGGGTGTGGGACTTACACTCACCCTTGTGGGAAGGGAAGAGAAGTCCAGGGTGAAGGGCTTAAGTTGGATTCAAAAAATGTATTGAGAACTTTGGAGTATGGGCTCCATTGTATGCCATAACATTTCATATCTTGCTGGGCGTGATAAGGAAAGTATGGTGTAGAAAGGAAGTTTGAGGAGTTACAGCTGATGGTAGTGGGTTTGGAGGAGGAAATGTGGAGGCCCCGAGAGGGTATTAAATGGTTCATTTATGATAGCCCCAAGAGGGCATGAAATGTGTTGAATTATGATAGCCCCAAGAGGGCATGAAAATTGTTTATTGCAAATATGGTTTGGTATGGCAAGTCTCCATTTTAGAAAACACCTTCACCCTATGTTTATGGTTCCATCTGTGAAGCCATTGTGAAATAGTCTTGGGGGGAAATTGTTCAAGTTTGAAATGTAATGTTTATGCATTGAAAGATTGTATGTGTATCCCAGTTTGAGCCTTGTTCCCTAGCACGGGGGTGGTCTCTTTGAGGCCTATGGTTGGGTGGAAAGCACCCATGGTCCTTGTTATTTTGTTGTGTTGCATATGCATATTTGTGTCCAAGGGAGCAATGGAAATGGCTTGGAATGATCATCTTGCAGATTGATGTTGGATGAGAAAACTTGACATTGTGCCCTCATTTGTGAAGGAGGATTCACCAGCTTGTTCATGTTCTCAATGGTCATGTTGGACAATGTTCATGATACTCATTGTCCATATCTTTCAATGTCCATGTTCCTTATGATTTTGAAAAGTCCCTTATGTTGCCCCATTGTGATGGAAGGAGATTGTATCATTGTTACCTAATGTACGTGTAGAAGAAATAATTCATAAGGTTGTATATGCATGTTTCATTTGGAGTTTATATTGTTATGAAAGCATTGGTATGAGTCACAGATTTGCTTTGACATCATTGTTATCATTTGAAAATGTGAAAGAAAATTTTCTCCTTGTGGTATTGTAAATGACTAGTTGATAATAACAATCCATAGATGTTATGTGATACCATTGATTGTATAAATTTAAAACTTAGTAGATTGCTTACAATCTTGTTGTGCACTCAATAATTTGGAAGGAAAATTTTATGTTCATATCACATGCATGGATGACATTGATTTTAATTACCAAGCTTAATGCAATTCTAAGCAAGGAAATCATCAAATTAATTTTATGATATAACAAAATGAAGTTTGTTGTAAGAGAAGACATAATAAAATCTATGAGATACATTGTTGTAGGCATGCATTTTCCTCTCTAGAAAATGTATGGTAAAGGCAAATAAATCCCTTCCTTAATACAGAGCAATAAAATATTAAAGAACATTCCCAGATTCTAGACTGCTATCCAATAAAAATAAAAATAATAATAGCATATAGAGACTAATGAGTGTCCTAGACTAATATATTTTCTAAGTGACAGAATGGTACACATTACAATCTTGTGACCTCTAAGTCACATCCAACACTCAAATAATAAATTAGTAATTAAATAAATAAAGGCATATTAGTGTGCATGTTAGAGAATATGACAAATTTAAATATTTAACTCAAAAATAGAATAAAAGCCAAGATTGATTGGATGTACATATAATAGGGTTAATATGAAGTAAGTTGTCGGGATGATGGGATTGGAGAATCAAGGATAAGGATGGATGGTGGATTAAAATAATAACTCAAATCTAGTTTTATCTAGTCAATAAAGCACATTGATACATTGATACATATATGTCAGAATGACAAGGTATGTTATATACAAACCTTATTTATACGCTTGCACCTAATCCTTGCATAAACAATTCATCTAACAAATTTAAATTGACACACTCAATATGATGGTGTAGTAGGATATGTTTAAATACATATCGTGAATTATTATTGAGTTAAGTACTTTGAATTGGCCCTTAGACTTACTAAGAGTTCCTCATTTTATGTGCTTACTAATTCGTACTATGAAACTACTTTGAATCTTAACATGCTTTGATAATAATAATATTGATAGTGATAAAGTGAGCTTATGGTGAATAGTTAGATGTAATTTAATGTAAAAAGTAAATGTAATAGTATAGTAATTATAGTAATTAAAATAGTAAATGTAAAAGCATGGCAATGTAGCTAGATTAGTTAGTAGTTGATGAGCTAGATAGTTAGTAATTGTCTTTTGTTAGAGTGAGTTTAATTTATGTATTGAAATAGTAATTTTTGTGTTTAGAAAACTGTAGTGAGTGCTAGTTTGGTGAGGAAGCAATGTTGATAGAATGCATAAGGATGACTAAATAGAGTAAAGAGGAAGAAAATGACTCAGTATTGGTCCAATCTTCGAGAGGACCTGTAACCAGTAAGATATGGATGCAAGCACATGATACATGTTTGGCACATAAAACAAATTGTTTATTCCATAAGTTGTGTAACTAATGTGTTGAATGATGGATACTGTCAATGCAAGTGGCCCCTTCTCCATCATGTAGACTTTGAAGCTACCTTTGGGGCATATCTTTTCTAATTTCCAATGGTTAGATCCGATATAGTGTGGTAGATAAGTGCACATTTTCTTATTTGACTAAGGGTGCTCATGTGATGAGTACTAAATCTAAACTCTCTAGATACATGTGTTTAATCAATTAAGATATACTACACTTCCACACCATATAGTAATTGTCACATTAATATATATTGTAATGATTAATGAATGTGTGTACATTGGTAATGAGGATAGTAAGTAATTTTGATCCCCTTCCCTTACATGCTAGAATCATGACCTAGTCCATATGATACAACCGACAGACCCTAATAAAATATTAGTATCAGAGGCTTGTTAGGATATGAATTACCTCACTAATTTATGAGTGTTGTATCTTGAACTTGCTCGTTTGACTCGTGACGCTAACTTGAACTAGGCTGTCATCCAATCTATTTGAAAACCACTTGTGACTAAAATGTTAACACCTTCACACTATCCACATGACTCTTGAACTCCTATTCAATGATAACCTTGTTTTACAATATGTAATTTCTTATGCGACTTCATAAGCTACAAAAAAAAAAAAAAAAATTGTTGTGTTTTTACTAGTAAAATTTAGGGCATGACACATGATCCACGATAAATTGAACAATACCAGATACTAAATTAATATGTATATCATTGTGCACGTAAATGACAAAAATATATATCAAAATACATGTATCCATAGAAAAAGTACTCTAATATATATATATATATATATATATATATATATATATATATATATATATATATATATATATATATATATATATATATATATATATATATATATATATATATCAAAATACATAGATCCATATACAAAATGTGGCTGATCCTGCCATCAAAATGTGTATAATATCAATGTTTCTATATACAATGTGGCATATGCCATCTCAAAATGTCTCATGATGCATCCTACAAAAACTATACTATCCTAGGGTGCTGGTGGATGATCAAAATGCAGCCTCTTCGCTTCACTAGGTGGATCAGATGCCTCCTACATAAACAAAAAAGGAAAACCCATAGTTAGACTACTAAATTTATATGATTTTACGTATCTAACATTGAATTACTCAAATTCATAATGATATTTTCTGTAATGGAGATTAATACTATCAAAATTTCATAATAAATACCTCTCTCGTTGACCTCCTGCGCTGGTCAGGAGTCCTCTCATATGCCCTCGGCAATATTGGTACCTCTCTGATTGTGGGCTGTATATGTTCAAATACTTTTGTCAGATGAATCTACAATTTAAACTATAACATTATAATTCATAGCATGCTAAATTTATAACATATTTAATCATGAATTCAAACTACAACTTACTATTGTAGGCTCCTCCTCAAGAGTGAGTGGTCGCATCATCAAATCTACATAATTGTCCCGTCGAACCTCATGTGCACTAGGAGTCTCCTATGAGATACAAAATAGTAGTTGTTAATATCACGAAAATTAGTTTTGAATTTATTTATGAAGATAAGTGATGCAGGAGCATCTCATGCTCATCAGGGGAACATTGAAGATCCAAGGCATTACAGAGGTCATGGAACATCTCTTGAAGTCAATTGGGCAATCCTTGCACCAATTATGGCTCATGGAAACATACAAAGTTATAATGTTGGACTCATATGTGGAAAAAAGTTGTAATTGGGCATGAGAGAGGATTTTAGGATTTCATATGGTAGATGAGTCATTTGATAGGTTCATATAGGTTGTCATGATCATATCTTGTCATTAGACAAGTCAAAATGTTCTAGAATTGAGTTTTGGGGTTTGAACAAGAAGGCCCTGGTTTTTAAGCCATTTTAAGGAGGGTTTTGAAGTTTGGGTGTTTAGGAGTGTGACCAAGACCTATAATCTTGAAAATCCTTAGTGTGTTGGTCCCTTTGTTGAAGCCTTGGCATGTCTAATTCCTCCTTGTGTGTCCCAGAGTTGAAAGGTACATAAGTGGTGTCCAGATATTTCTTGGTGAGGAAAGAAAGAGAATCAGTGAGTTGGCCCTTGGGAAGGAAGAAAACTTGTTGTGAAAATGCCTCATAAAAATCAAATGGCTAGAGAACTTGAAGAATTGAGAGAAGAGTTGGCAAAAGAGAAAAGAGAGAGGAGAGAACTTGAAGCATCTAGAGTGAGGGAAGAAAGACAAATGAGAAGAGAGAGGCTAAAGCTTATTGCAAGGATAGAATCCTTAGAAAAGGAAAGGCAAGAACCTAGAGGAGAAGAGGTTAGAGGAAGAAATCATGGAGAGAACCATGAAGAAGAAGAGGTTGGTAATGCAAGGCAAGAGCATGAGACACAGATGATCCTGAAGAAAGGAGAATTATGAGAATTATTAAGGCAGTACAAGGTAATGGTGGGAAGAACCATATTGATTTTCCAATATACCAGGGTAAAATGGATAGTGAAGAAGTGCTAGGGTGGATAGAGGCCCTTGAGAACTACTTTGATCCTGAAGACATAGAGGCAGATAAGAAGGTAAAAGTAGCAACAACAAGACTGAGAGGAACATCACTCACTTGGTGGACTAGTGTTCAGAATGAGAGAGAGGAAAGGTGGTGCAGGGCACCTAACCTATGTGGCAGGGGGGAACAAGTATCTATGTTGCCGAACACCTTGCCACTCCATGAAAGCGAGGATTCAAGTAGATTAGGAAGTTGGAATAAAGGTTTGGTCCATATTTTACAAGTTGGTCTATGTTTTGTAATAAAGGCACATGTAAGGCCCACAAGAATTTTGGTGTGGTTATAAACCAAGTGACTCCATGGGACCAAAAGGCCTTAGAATAGGGTATTTAGAGTCTAAATAGTATTAGCAAAAAGTGGTTGTTTGTTTGTTTTATGGTTGGGAATGCCTATATGGTTGTTACAACGGTCATGTAGACCTTTATATATATCATATGTGATCTCATTTGAAAGGGGGAGATCAGAGTGTACGGTGGTTTGGAGAAAAAACAATAAAAACTTCAATTTTTTGGAAATTTACTAGTAATCGCTTGGCTATTATGCTGGTAGAGATCCGTATAGAACTTTTATGATTGCTAAGTGTATGAAATAGTTGCAGGGGTGAGTTAGGAAACTTTTGGTTTTGGTTTGACTCAAAAAGGAGTTGGGGTTTAAAAGTTATCTGCATTTTAGCAGAAGGTGGTCTGAAAAGCCTTGTTTCCTAGACCCTTCCACAAATGCATCCCTAACTTGCATTCCCACCAGTGAAACCCTCTAAAACTGAGGGATATGCAAGTTAGGAGACTAGGAAACAAAATGGAAGAGGTTGGAGGCCTAGAGAGAATGACAACTATTTTTCCAAGTCGGCCCTAGGTCAAGCAAGCCCAACTGCTTGATCGATTTTTGCAAGGTAATTGGTGATAGTCATGGTTGCAAGCACTTATAATTAGTTTGAGTGCTGGAATTGGATGCATTGACTATGTTGGAGATTGCCTTAAGTTTTTTGGGTCTTGGGAACCCACCTTGCCCATTCTTCCTTGAAGCCCTAGCCTAACTTGATCAACTAAGCCTAGGTACCAAGAAGCAGTTTGAAGGGTGCTGGAGCAAGATCAGCCCAAAAGCTTTTGGATTCTTAGTAGGTGCCAAGAAGGGTGTTTGGACCTGTGGAGAAGTCCCTATGCAATTAAGGGATACTGGGAGAAAAGTGCAAAGAAGCTAATTGGAAGGCTACAAGGTTTGTAGGCCTAGAAGTGCAAAGGTGTGTTGGGAGTTTGGTGGAACGAAACAAATTGATGAGTTTGGGTTGGAATAGTATGTCCATGATTGTCTCCATTTCTGGTGATAGTTGGTGAGGCTTTTGAAGTGGGATTTCCTTGTTTGGCTTGGAGGTTGAGTATACCTGGAGTGGGTAAGAGGACTTGTGAGAAGTCCTAGAATCCTAAGTTGGATTGTGACAGCCATTTATTGGCTTGTGGAAGGTAGTTGCTGCAGACTCTGCATCAAAAGGGGATTGAATAAGATTTCAAATTAGGAGAGAATGAAGACCATGGTGAGAAATCAATTCTTGCCATCTAATTTAGCAATCCAAATTTAAAGATAAGAAGGAACAATTTGAAACAGAGGGATATGGATGTCATGTCCTATATTGAGAAATTCCATACCTTGAGTATTAGGGGAGGACAGGAAGATGAAGATGAGAAGGTGGCTAGATACATTAATGGCCTCAAGTAAAATATTCAAGATGAAATAGGATTGAATGTACCAAGGACACTTGGAGAATGTTTTCAATTGGCAATCCAGGCAGAGGAGAAGTTGAAAAGAAAGAATGAGAGGCAAGCAAATTAGAGAGGAGGTGGAACAATGAGAGGAAGAGGTGTAAGAAGTCAGTTTGACACTTCAAACAATCAAGACAAAGATAAAGGAAAAGAGATTACATCTGAGACAAGAGGAAGTTTTAGGGGAGGAAGATTTGGAAGTGGAAGAGGTAATAGTGTTTTCAAGGGTAAATGCTTCACATGTGGAGGAGTAGGCAATCAATCCTACAAGTGCCCTGAGAAAGGTGTGGATTTCAGTAAGGAGGAGAGGAGAGTCACCTTGACCCAAGGAGAAGAGGAAGAAAAGAAGTACGATAATGCAGACCCTGAACTTGAAGGAGAATCTTTGATGGTGAGAAGAGGACCACAAATGCAGCAGCAAAAGGAGACCAGACCATCCATTTTCAGGACAAATAGCATGAGCCATGGTAGGATTTGTAAGATGATAATAGACTCTAGTTCCTTTGATGATTTAGTGTCTTATGAAATGGTAAATAAACTAGGATTGAAGAAGTATCCTATTGATAGACCATATAGGGCATTTTGGGTCAGTGATGCACAAAATATTGTTGTAAGGGAGAAAGCAATAGTGGATTTCTCTATAGGAGAATTTAAAAGATCAAGATATATGTTATCACATTCTAATGACATGTTGCCATGTAATCCTTGGAAGGCCTTGGCAAGCCTCAAGGAACACTATTCATTTTGGCTCATCAAATGTTTATATAGTACACAAAGATGGTGTGAAGTTTAAGCTAAATCCTTTGACTGGTCATGACGAGGAAAGAGTTATTTGTTTTGGCAAGAAAGAGTTTGTGGACTTGCAAGAGCAGAGGGAGAGTAAACATGATATGACAGATCTGCCACTGAACCCATCTCTTTTGGTTATGAAGGATTAGATTGTTCAAAACAAAACTCAGAATTATGCTTACAAGTAGACAGTGACAACAAAAGGAGTAATGATAGGAATAGTATGGTATCCTTTGGTGACGAGAGTGAACAAAGAAGTGAACATATTCATGGAGGATAAGAGATAGGGTCAACATGACCCCAGACAACAAGTTATTCAGCCTTTGTCAAGGATAAAACATGACTATTCACAATCAACAAGCAGTAAGGTTACCATGACTGGTAACAAGGATCCAATGCTTTTTGTTTCTAATGATTTGTATGCAGGTGTGTAGGGTAATACATTGCAGGTGCAAAGTTGCAAACATCCCTCTAGAAGGATGGGAGGAAAGAAGATAGTACCCCTTAACTCTTGGGACAAGAGTTTCTTTGAAGGTGGGGTGTTTGGTGTAGGGGCACCTATTAAATCATCTAAGAGAGCCTTGGTACCAGATGAAGATAGAGGATCAAAGACATCATTGATTGTTAATTGGGATATATTAAAACCAATAATAGAATTATGTAATAAACAATGTACTTTGAAAGACAAAAGTC
The DNA here is from genome assembly GCA_028749045.1 of Cupressus sempervirens. Classification (NCBI taxonomy): domain Eukaryota; kingdom Viridiplantae; phylum Streptophyta; class Pinopsida; order Cupressales; family Cupressaceae; genus Cupressus; species Cupressus sempervirens. Next base: position 617,816,155 of record CM053791.1, read on the forward strand.
ATAGAAGTCCTAGTAAGGACCTAAGGGCAACATGATGTAAAATGGCCAAAAGAGCCATATGGGGTAGTCTTAGAATAGTTTCATACTTAGTTGCATTTAATAAATCCATATGACCAATTTTGAGTCAATGGAATAGTTTAGAAAGTTAGGGAATGCATAAAAACTATAGTTTGAAATTTGAATTTCAAATTCAAACGGTCATATTAGTTTTGGAGGAAAGTAGTAATTTGGTATTTGTTTGATTAAATAAACCTTTGTAACCAACTTGGTCGGTTGGACAGGTGCATATAAGCCTATTTAAGTTGTAATGAACATATGCAAGACATGAATCATTATTGGTACGAAAAAAATCACAGAAATTGTATAGAACAACAATCATAATTTCCTCTGCATCAATTAAAAAAATAAAAAATAAATGATACTTATACATACAATGGGGCTCTCTGTGCGAATGAAAATCCCTGATGATCTAGGATGTTGAATCTGTATAGGCTCATCGCCAGTAGCCACACCCTATATACAATAAATAATGTAATTAAATGAGATTACCACAAACATTTTACAAGAATGCATCAATATTTAATCAATTAGAAAACATCTAATTACCTTTCCTTTGTCAATGCATGCTGGCTCACCCCCCGCACTTTGTCCCCCCGGGGCAGGTGGTATCTGCAAGATAAAAGAAAGATTAGCAACCATATATGCTACAATATCAAATAGAAAAAAAAAATTCGAACACAACATAACGTACCGTAGATGTCTCAAGGCCAAATGAAATGGCCAAGAGTGTAGCATCATCTATCTGTCTGAGCTCCTCCTCGGTCATCAACTAAACATGAATGAAGATCACATACATGTAAAAGTTAGTATGGCTTAAAAATTAAAATTACTCTATTATAAAAATTAACTTTAAATCACATATGTCATAACAAAAAAATGTATACACGTACCGACACCGAAGGAGTCCATGCCTCTGCATTCCCCTCCTCTCTCACATAAGGGTCTGTAGCCTCTGCACGTGCGTCTGGTGTATCCTTGTCTAATACAAAATGATACTCAGGAAGATCACCTATGGGACCTAGGCAAATATTCTTGCATGTAATGCAAGTGTGAGGCACACAAATGTGTGATGAGCTAGCCGATGATGAACTGGCACCAACATCATCAACACGAGGAGGCAGGACTGACATAGCTTGAGATATCATTAGGCTACTCAGCCTATGAATGGCTCTGATGGGCTGAGAGCTAGTCTCTGCCATAATATCTAGATGCTGCACTCGAGGAGGGGGGGAGATATTAGGGGGGGGGACAAAAGTTCCAAGTTTCTTCCGCTGGGAAGAGGGTCTATCCTGAGGAGCTCCTAGTCTTAAGCCCATGTTGGGCTTCATGCTCCAATAGTTCACTTTAAGTTTCAACACAAATTCTGCATATAATTTTCTAAGGAAATAAAATGGTATGTCTAAATTTCCATGTGGAGGGATATCAAAGACCATACACCAACGGTCCCAAAAATTTGCACGTATGGCGTCATTTGTGCACCATTTAATCGATACTTTGGTTTTTTTTTGGGTCAACTGGTATACCCGTTTTTGGGTTAGCAAAAAGGCTAGCCAAATCATCTTTGGTTATGTTGAGAGCCACAACCTCATCATAATCCAAACCATCATCAAACATCTGGTGCATTTCATCATGCCAACGAAGAGCGGCATTTTGTTGGTTTGTAAGGGTTTCAATGTTATCCACTATGGTGTTTAACATGGATAACATAGGAGCCAATGCAGGTACATTATTGTATGTTCTATGCAAACCTCTCAACTCAATGAGATTTTCATTTATCAAATCCTCGATTCGAGGAGGGTTTTGAGGAGGTAGAGGATCATTTGGTGGAGGGTTTTGTGGGGATACTTGATCGTTTGGTGGTGGGTTACGAGGAATATTATTCGCTGCCTCAGTGTCATCATTTTGATTAGCCATTCCTATTGAATTGCAAAACGTAATATATATTAAAAGAAAATCTAAATTTTAACCATTTTTGTCAAAAAAAACCCTAGATTCAACTAAAACAAACAAAATCATGTTAAAATCTATTAAATTTAGGTTAAAAATGAGTTGGGGGAGGGGAGAGGGGGGGGGGGGGGGGAACAAACCTGATATCTAATATCCGATTTCGTATCTGATATCTGATCCGTGATGGCAATATTGGCCCCAAATTCGTGTAAAATGAGGGCCCGCAGGTCTGTGATTTTATTTAATCCAATGTACAGGTATCGGATATCGGATACTATATCAGATATCCGATATTATATCGGATATGACACAATAACATAAAATGAGTACAATATATATAATATATATTACATTTTATATATTTTTATATTATATTTTATATTTATTATATTAATTTACTATATATTATAATATAAAATATTATATTATATAATAATAATATTATTATATTATATTATTATAATTTATAATATATTATACTTTTTCATTATATATTATATTATAAGATATTACTTTTTATTATTATATTATATATTATATTACATTACTATATATTATAATATATGAAATATTATATTATATTATTATAATATAATATGTTATTATAATATAATACATTATAATATTATTATTATAGTATAATATTATACGATTATAATATAATAATATTATTATTATTATATTATAGTATAATAATTATTATAATAATATTATTATTATATTATAGTATAATAATTATTATAATAATATTATTATTATATTATAGTATAATAATAATTATAATAATAATATTATATTAAATAATAATATTATTATAATATTATTATTATTATTTAATATGATATTATTATTATATCTTATTATTATTTAATAATACTATTATATTAAATAATAATATCATATTAAATAATAATGATATCATTAAGTAAATATTAATATTAAATAATAATAATAATATTAAATAATATATCATACTATTATATGATTATAATTATTAGTCGAATATTTGATTTAAAATCGGATATCCGATGTCAAATCAGATATCCAATATCATATCGGATATCCAATATTATCAGATATCCAATGTCAAATCGGATATCCAATATCATATCGGATATCCGATAAGGCTCGGCTTAACCTTCCAGGTTTGGTTCCTGGATAGGTAAAAAAAAGTTAGAGCAGATTTTGAAGCACTTTTAGGCATCTTCAAACTTTTTTTCACATCGCCACTTTTTGGCACACCATGATCCTGCACATACCTTGCTAAGACATTGCAAATCTTCATGTCTTTCAACCATATTTATTTCACTATGGCAATGCAGAGTTCTTAGTAATGTACTCTCCTACATCCAGCTACCCTCATCTTCCATGTTGAGATTCCTACAATGAAGGTTGCAACTGCATCACTACTATGAAGCTTCCTTTGCCTATTACTTATAAAGCTATAAAGTTGGCAAAGTTGGTTTTTGTTTTATTTGTTTGCATTGGCACGTACTTGAAACTTTGAGTAAAATAATACATGAGCTTTTATCCTTCCTTCAAGTTCAGTTTGTAGAAGTTGAGGTGTTTGTACATTCATTACGAATCTTATAAAATGACAAGCCACTGCAAATAGAGCTTTGATACATTGAATTAGTAAGATCACGAGGTACAAAACTAAAATTGATATATCTAAGGCAACTTCCTCCCACCTTCCTATGTGTATTCTCATCCACTAAAAACTGCCAGATCCTATTCTTTTCTCAGTAGATTTTTTTCTCTTGAAATGTTAGTTAATAGGAGAGAGACTTGTCAAGGAATACCAAGGCAAAGAGTAGTTAATAGTAGTGGAGAAGGATCTACTTCTTAAGTTTACAAAATAGATTCAAAGCAAATTAGGAATTTATCAAAGATTTCTTCAATGTTGGATGTTAATGAGTCATCTATGATGGGTGTTGGTATTATGGTTTTTTCTTTAGTCCAAAAAAGAACATTGATCTTGATATAACTTTTAGTATCAAACTAGGTCATAGTGAGATCAGTGCCTGCATGTGGTAATGACTTTCTTACTGCAAATGTGTTTGTAGCATTTTATAGAATAGTATTTATAGACAAGGAAGAGGAAGTTGAAAATGTGAAGGTTGAAGAGAAGGTAATCTACGAGGCATTTAATGTGTTTGGTCAAAATGGAGATGGATTTATTAGTGCAATGGAATTGGTTGATGTTCTCTCCAGATTGGGTTTTGTGGAGGGGAAAGATTTGAGTTGTTGTGAGACCATGATTGAGAGTGTGGATTATAATGGAGATGGGTTTGTGGATATTCACAACTTTAGGCATTTAATCACCAAAACTTTTTTTTCCTTCCATCCATGTCTTCAATATGTTGTTGTAGTCTAATGCCATACCATTTTTTAAGGGCAAGAATGGAATATTTTGAAGAGTTAACAATTATCTAGAGATCTATAATTTAGTGATCAAATGAGCTTCCTATTTGTGTCCTACAAGTAGCCACATTGCTTGAAATTTGTATGATCTCTTATATAGAGATATAAAAAATTAAGAATCTTCTTCGCTATTCAAGTTTTGTATGTTGTAGCTCCAAATATTATAAACATTAAACCTTATCATGACCATCAATATCGGGAAATCAATTTCAAAACTAAAGCATCCAAATCTTTTGTTTGGGTTTTTGCATTTAAAAAGTATGGCAAATAAGGAACTGTAAGACATTTAAAGTGACAAAAGAGTTGAAAATTATATCAATATTTATTTCATTATTAAAAAAATCAATTCTAAATAATTAGTTGGAAATAGGAAATGAATAGAGGATAGAGTTAAAAAAATTTAAGTAAATTATTATTTGAGTTTTAAATGTAGGAAAATGAACATTGGTCAATTTATAAATCTTTTAAAGAGTACTGAGAAATCTAGATATCTAATAATCATTTTTGGGAGTAGAACTAATAAGAGTTGTATATAAAAAGAAAACATAGATTGAGGTTTTATTTCTCTTACTTTTGTTTAGTATATGAATAAAGAAAAATACTTGGAATGCACTATATATACCCAGGTGGAGCCCCAATCAACCTAGAAATTGAATGCTACTCCATATATTCAGACATATCAATCTGGACCAACAAGTTTTCATCATCAAATGGTTGTTCTACAAGAGTCTTTATAAGCTCTATTTTTCCAACTCCAGTAGGTTGTTGTGGCCTCCTTTAACTACTTTTTATCTCACCACAACATCTGCAACTGCCTTTTAATTGCTTTGTCTTTCCCAAGAACTCTTTTATGCAAACTTTCAGTATGGTCTAATAGCAACTCCTTATCATTGCAACAGTAAAAAGGTACTATTACTAAAATTTGACTTTTATTTTTCCTCATAACATACAAATCATAAAGCACCACCATTATATGTCCACCCTGAATTGATCTACTAAGTCTAATTTGTGTTAATCATTATATTATATTAACACTTATAAGTCTACCATTATACATTGTAATCAGGATTTTCCATCGTTTCTTGACAAGCATTTCTGATTTTAGTCTATTGTCTTCGAGAGCTATATTTGACATATCATAAGTTAGCCCATAAATTACAAGCATTTCTAATTTTAGTCTATTGTCTTGGTATTTTACAAAAGGAGATATGAAAATAGATAAGGGGACATGACACTATAATCATTCAATTATGTTTCTACAATAGATACCCATTATAATTATAGTTATGACAATTGATGGAAATATTGCATGATATATTGTGATGTGAAATGATATTTTGAGTTTTAGAGAAATATTTTAGTTGATAATTGATTGAAATGTTTGTGATGTGTATTTAGGTCATTGATGGATCTTACTAATGATCTAAGGATTCATGGACTCATTGCTAGGAAGAATAAAGTTATTCTTGTTGTAGTAGCAGGTCTTGTCACCCTTGTAATATCTATTGCAACATCTATACAAGAAGCTAGAAGAGAGAGGCATAAGCAGAAAAGAGATGGAATTCCATTTTATAAGTGTATCATCCATTCAACTTATACAGATTGTCATGACCAACTTCACATAAGTAGGACAACCTTCTTTCACCTAGCTCAAATTCTTAGGAGAAATGGAAGCATTAAAGATACAATAAACATATCATTGGAAGAACAACTAGTGATGTTCCTCCATACCCTTGGCCACAATTTGAGGAATCATAAGATTGCCCATAACTTTGCTCACTCTAGAGAGACAATAAACTGACACTTCCACAAGGTATTGTGGGCTATATTAACACTACATACTAATTACTTGATATCTACTACTCCTAACACTCCTCCTGAAATTCTTGGGAAGGACCGTTTTGACCCCTACTTCAAGGTAACTCTCCTATTGGAACATATTTTTTTGTTGACTCGAAATTGTATCTATGGAAATTTAAGTATAAATTTTCTATTTCTAGGATTTATTAGAGCAATTGATGGATCTCATAAACCTATTACCATCAATGTGGACATACAAGCCAAATATTGTGATAGGAAAGGCAACCTATCACAAAATGTTATGGGTGTGTGTTCCTTTGATTATAAGTTCTAATACATTCTTGTTGGATGGGAAGTGTATCTCACAAATAGTCATGTTCTTGCTTCTATTCTCTCAAGATTTGATCCACTGGTAGTGCTCCTCGGTATGTGGAATCATTTTGTATTTAACTATATAGTGAAGTTTATAAGAAATGTGTCAAGGTTATAACATTATACTTTATGTGTGTTAGTGTAGGAAAATACTTTTTGGTTGATGCGGGATATCCAAACATACTAGGATTTCTTGCCCCTTATCGGTGTACATGCTACCACCTTAAGGAGTTTTGTAGAGCAAATCCAATAAACACTTCGGAGGAGTTATTTAACCACCGACACTCCTCACTTAGGAATACAATAGAGCATACATTTGGCATTTTGAAGCAATGCTTTCCTAACTTGAGGCATGCAACATCTTATAAAATCATGACACAAACAAAGATTATTTTGGCAATGTTTCATATTGCATAATTTCATTATGATAGAAGACAACATTCCATTTGAAGTTGAAATTGAAGAGGATGATGACCGTGAGGGGGTAAATGTACCAATACTTGAAACATATGGGATGACTCGGTAGGATAGAGATGATTGGCAGAAGTTTCGAGCTGAAATAGCAAGGAGGATGTGGGAAGACTATTGACAAGGCAATTAGTTGTACTTGAGACATATTATACATTTTGTACTTGGATGCTATTTGAATAACTTTTAGGAATGATATATGATGCTTATGGGAATACATTTGAATCAATGGAAGAAAATCTAACTACTAGAATCTTATTTATGTTTATGATTATGTTCCTACATAATAATATAGATTTTGAATATCTCAAATGAATTTCTTAGTTGTGAGTTCTAGAAGTTTTTAGAACATTCTATATTTAGGTCCTATGAAAGGTCCTACTATATGGTTCCATTTGAATAGTCATCCCTGACTGAATAGTATGTAGTTCAATTTGTTGCTTTTCTTGCTTCATTCTAATGTTGCATTAGAATTATTATAGAACTTTGTGCTTTCATCTATTTTCTAAATTTAGTTAGAAAATTTTTGTTCTCAAGATTTCAATACTTCCAATTTGTTAAGCAATATTGTTAGACTTGTCTCCAATTCATCTTTCAGTTTAATCGTTCATTTTTAGGGTCTCCTCCCATATCAAGATGTTGTTTGATTCATTTTGGTTAGAAAAAATCATCGATAGTTTTAAAATCTATCTCGCACATTGCAATGCCAATGTGCTTTTCTTGAAAATATGAGATAACCATGTTTGTAGTGTCTCTGTCATCAACTATATCTGCACATAAATACAAATGGTATATATTGCACCTTGTGTTCAAGTAGGTTGGATTGTTGAACTAGTTTTATCTTGATTCAATACACATGAGTAAAGGTATATCTTATTGCAGATGGTCTGAGAACCTTGTTAGAGTGGATTGTAATAATGATAATTTTGTGGGGCTTTTCAAGATGCTAAATTTTAACCCCAAGGGAGCTATTCTTAATACTAATAATCTCTTCAATAAGTAGCTATGAAAGATGTGGGTATATATGGAAAACACACGTTATCGGGAATAGTCTTCAAATTACAAGAATTAAGAAGGGTTTTGTCAATTCATGCCAAATCAAAAAATGCTAGATTGTTCAGATTGATAGCCAGACTAGTGAAGAACATGTTTTTTGGATCCAAAGAAACCACTAGATGAATAAATGTTGGGTTTTTCTTTTTGGTATATTTAATGTAGATTTCTAAATTTTGTCTCCATCTATATCAAGAACATGGGATAACTCTACAATTTGATATTGAAATAAGTTGTTTTGAATTAGATTGTGTATTTTTTGTCATGACCATTTGATTGTATTGATATTAAAAACAAGTAGCAATATAAAATATACAAATGACTTGAATATATTTATTGAATAGTATCATATAGAATATGATAATGAATTGTTATTAAAGATGATGTTTACATTGACGAATTGTGCATTTGCAAAGTATGTGTTGTTAAGCACAGCTAATAATAAGACCTAACCATTTTTTTAAGCTTATATATTTGTTTGATCGATAGCTTTCAAAAGACAAAGAAGGCGTAAAATACAATTTTATTTGTTGTATACTAAGATTTGATTGCGTTCAAATTTTCAATATGTTATATGATTTGTCATCTATGAAGTTTCTAGTTTCTTTTTATCTGATTTTTTTATCTATGAAGTTTCTAGTTTCTTTTTATCTATTTTCTGACGTGATAGATTGTGATGTGGCAAGGTCAATCATAAAAATTATATTATGTTGCCTGCATGAGTGATGAATTTTTGTTTTGTTCAATAGCATGATTGATGATATGTAAACTAGTAATGTACCTTCATCTTCAAATAGGGTACTACGGCCAAGAGGGATGGAACAAAAGTTCCTTGACTTGCTACAAGAGCAAGTCCAACTTGGTCAAAAAGGTGAAGGTGGATTCAAAAAAGAAGCTTGGACTGCCATTGAGTAGTGCTTCAACAAAGATTTGAAGAAAAAATTGAGCAAAGATAATTTGAAGAATAAACTACAAACATGGAAGGTGGGATTTAGAATCATGAAAGATTTAAGAAACACTAGCGGGTTTGCTTGGAATGAAGCCACACAATCTATGGATGATGAGGATAGTGTTTGGAATGACCTTTTGAAGGTAAAATGCTATTTGAAGTTCATTTGAGTTTAAGTTAAATTTTATCTTGTAAAATTAGTATTGAAAGTGAAATAACTATTTCTTTCATGTTGCCAACATTTTAGAGGAAGGAATTCAAAAATGCAAAAGTCTATAAAAGGTAACCATTCCAATACTACAATGAGTTAGCCTTTATTGTGGGAAATGACACGACAGAAGGTACTATAGCTGCCACACCATAAGAAATGGAAGAAGGGCACATGATGGATGAGACCATCTATCTAGATGATGATGGGGATTTTCGTTTACCAATTGATGATAATTTGGATGATGATTTTTCTCAATCCCACCACTCAACTGCTACTACTAGACAAAGAATATCACCATCCTCATCAAAGAAGGGAAAGAGGAAGAAGACGAGTATGTTTGGTTCCATGGATAGCATTTCTGAAGCCTTGAATAAGATTCATGAGGGCATGTCAAAGCCTTACATTATCAAAGTGGATCAAGAAGATTCTGATTCAGTTGTAGAGAAAATGTATGATGCCCTCAAAGCCATTCCTGGGCTTACTAAAGAAACAATGATAAGGGCATATGATGCATTTTAGTTGAAACAAGAAGAGAAAAAGGATTTCTAAGAATGACTGTCCTAGAGAGAATCAAATACATATTACTTAAGTATGGAGGAATCTAGAGTCTAGAAACAACACAATATATGTATGATTTTTGTTAAAACTATTTCAATTAGATACCGTAACAACCAATTTTGTAAATGTTTAATTATATTATAGTCACCTTTAAATATGGTTGCTTGATAACATGCCTTATGATATTTTTATATAATTTTAATTATCTTTAAATACATCTTCCTTTCTTACTCTGTGATTGTATACATTATAAATCAGCTTCGAATATGGTTTCCTTCAAAATATGGTCGATTTAACTATTTTGTATATTTGCTATGTTATGTGAACATGTTTTCTTATGTAATTGGTGGTATTACAAGTTGAAAAAGTGGTTGTAGTTGCTACTATGGTTGTAGCGGCTCCTACTATGGCTATAGTAGTTGCTACTATGGTTGTAGATGCTACTATGGCTATAGTAGCTGCTATTATGGTTGTAGCAGTTCCTACTATGGTTGTAGCAGCTCCTACTATGGTTTTCTTCAAAGGGCAGTTTTTTTATGTTTTACAATGAGAGGTCCATTCACAAGCTGCTTCAAAATAAATTTTAATGATTTTAGTTTGTATCAAAATAATAGTCGTTACTTGCCATCAATTTTACATTGTTTGGGTGCTTGTAAGTTTGAATATGTTACTTTCTTTCTACACATTGAGACCTTCAAATCTACTGTGCTTTTTTATTAGTCACCAAGATTAGCAATTGATGTGGATATTTTATTTGTCATGATTTCTTATTTTATAAGGCCTTGTTTGTTCTTAGTTTTACTATCTTTTGTGTGGTTAAGATGATTGAGAGTGTGTACATTGAATTCAATTCATTGATAGTAGCCATTCACAAGATAAATGGTGGTTGATCTATTGACAGCAATGTGAGAATGAATTAGCTCAGTTGATGGGATCAGTTGGAACCATTAGTATAGATCCATGGTTTAGGTAGACCATGACTGGAGTTGTATAGGCAAGAATAATAGTCCTCTGGTCCATATCTTAAATATAAACAAGTAGTTCAAAAGAAACATAGGCCACCATAAAATCAACAATTTGATACATCTTCAAGATCTAGACAACAACCTCATGCATTAATCTTCTTGCTTTGAAATCAAGCTTCATTGTTTGCAATCAGTTAAAAAAACCTCAGTAGACTTCAATAGACAATCTTGATCTTCAACTATTATGATTTCCCTTATGATTTCAATTGAACGTTTAATTTTTTGATTGATTTCATAATTGATTGGTTTCCTAAAGCCTACCTAAGCCTTCTTGAGTTGCATGATTCAATCATTTGCCTTCTACTCAATGGTAAATGGTACTCTTTCTTCATTGAGTTGCCTTCTCCATTTGATACAACTCTATTGCTTGAATTTTATGACAGTGCAATCATTTTGTTTTTCATAAAAGAATTCTCTTCTATGCTCATGATGGTCTCTAATCCTAGTCTTTGCCTTGTATGACAATATTTTGATCTCCAAGATAGTATCTACTCACTTGGTCCCACAATGCTTATATGTATTTTATGATTGTCATTCTGAACTCATCATAACCTTGTCTTTCTGCTTTACTTTACATGATAATGATACATATATTTGAAGGTGAACTATGATGCACAAGTTGGGTACACACAAGGCTTGAAACAATCCAATTGATAGATGTGGAAGAACTAAATTTAGAGCTCAACTAATATGAGATTATAAGACCCATTTTAGCAAGTATCATAATATAAACAAACCATCTCTTGATGATAGTGTTTTCTAATTGCTTTCATCATAAACAATATATAATAGTGGGAAGCTCACTCTTTCATTATAGATATTTTTGAGCTACAACTCTTGAATAATTGCTATGCATTTTTATTGGATTTGAGTATTATTGATATAGATTCTATGAAGTAAAGAGAAAATACGATTTATAAACATTGATTTATGCTAATATATTTGATGTTTTGTAGGGTGTATTTTCATATAACAAATTTACTTTTTATGTTGTAGAGTTGATGGCTTTAATGAATGTGCCAACATGTCACTATGGTGTTGGCCCATGTTTGTTAAAGACCTCTAATACACCAAAAACTCTTAGGCATAAATTTTGGTGTTGCTCGAATAGAAAAAAGGTAGTTATAATGTAACGCCTCACCAAGGGATCCAAAAGAACTAACCTAAAGTTTTACTAAGTCTGTCAAACATTTTATTTTTAAAGATAAAATATAACAACAATCATAAAGTAGCAGAAGCAATAACATGCAATCATACATAAGCAAACATAACAGATTACATTCCTTAAGGATCCCAAGATGTTGAGTCACATTCAATTTTAATTAATACTAAGTCAAATGAATAACACATCTACATGAAAGAATAACTACAAGTCCAATCCATTTAAATAATATACATTTGTTTCGAATGCCACTTGGCAATAAAATTTGGAATGCACAATCATCCACATGTCATAAGGTATGAGAGGTTGAAAGAATATACATTTATAAAAATAGATTACATCATCCCTTTCAGATCCATGAAACAAAGTACAACACAATAAGAAAAATCATCCATCATATAGATATAACCATCCACCATAATACACAAAGATAGAATGAAAGGAAATGCAAAACAAGGAACTCTAGCCATGACATCTATGAATAGATCTCAATGGTAAAAGTAAAAAGCACTACCACCCAACCTCATGGTCCCAAAAAGGTCCAGCCCCACCACACTGAGGAGATAGTCTCAAGTCTCAAACAAGATATCAATCCCAAAAATCAAAAGTAATATCTATGTCAAGGTAATCCCTAAAAGTAATCTAACTCAAAGGTTCCAAGATAAATCGACATCTAGACCTAGAGGCAAACAAAGACATGTATGGAATCTACTATGTAAGCAAGCAAGTGTCATTGCATGAATCAACTCTAGAATTACCCTAGTAGTCCAACTTGACCCCACCCCCCTAGTGACTCTATGCAACACTAGTATCCTTTCGTACTGACAAGGCATACTAACGATGCATGGTCGCAACCAAGCATCCTCTCTACTCTCTTCCTAGTTTACACTAGCACCCAAGGCATGGGTGAGGAAAGACAAAGAATCTTATTAAGTTCATTTTATTCCCATTTAGTGTAGTGTTTTCACTTATTTAAACAACCTACAATGGGTTACCCTGGCAGCCACTTTGGGCTCTAGCCTCCATTGCAAGCCACTCCCAACATTACATATAGATAGCCTACCCTAAGCTCATGAATAAAAATATAAATCAAAGAATCATAGATTTCACCTCAGTCCTATACAAGTGACTGAAAAGCATTAAAATATAATTCACAGTAACACCTCAATTCTTCACAAGCAACTAGAAAGTATACCAAAAATAATTGATCGATGACTCAAAGGTTAAGTCAAGTATGTCATAACATTCATCTTGCAATCACACAAGAACACTGAAAGCAATAAAAAACAATATAACCAAACTCATCATAGAGCATACGAGACACATTACCATGGTTGAGTTTAATAGATTAGAATTAAAACATCACCATAATATCACAAACATAGAACTACCAATCCTCTGGTAAATGTCCTAAGACTGGTCAATGCTCTAGTCAACCTAAACCCAAAACATAAGACAACATACAGTTAATAGTGTAGTTTCATAGTTTGGTCTAATTTTGAAAACACATAATTTAAGTTAATAGTAAGGTTTGAATTTTTGTTCAATGTAAGTTTTTGAACATATGAATTTAACAGTTTATCCTTACAACTTAACTCATTCTCATTTTTGAACAATTTGCACAATTTATCCTTAATTTTATGAAGTTATAATATCCCCAATAAATATCACAAGATGACTTTAAAAAATGATTAGCTATTAAATTATTAAAATAATAAATATTGACTATTCAATAAAATACTCATGATTCTATTAATAATCAATTTATTAAATAATAATAAAGTAAATATATGTTAACATATTAATTGATACTCATCAATAATAATCCAAATTACTAAATTAATAATTATTAATTAAAATTCTTTAACAATTACTATTTATTAATTATTAATTAATTTAATAAATATTAATAAAAATTATTAACAAAAATCATTAATAAATAATAATTTAAATTTAAATTAAATAAAATTAAAAAAAACTTTTAAAACAATTGCGATGCGGTTAAGGCCCGCCAACCAACCTTTATAGGTAGCTGTCATACAACCGTAGACTGTTTACTACCATACACAATAGTGTTTAATACTACTGCTATGCTGACAGTACAAACTGCACCATAGGCAGTGATAAAGTCTACAAGGAGGTAAAATGGGGAGGTGGAGAATTGGTGGCCCTGCCTCCTCCAAACCCTTTTTTTTTTAATATATATTTTTAAAGTTTTGTTTTATATATACTTTTTATATATAGAAAAGTTTTCAAAACAAGCCCCCCCCCCCCCCCCCCCTCTTAATAATTTAAATATATATATATATATATTTTAATAAACATAACAAATTTAGTCTGATAGGAAAACCTAGATCAACTGGCTAAATTTTAATTTAAAATTGATTTCTTTTCAAAACTAACTCTGATCTATTAACAATTATTCAATACATGGAATGAGGGTTTCCTAAATTTCAATCCTCAAATATAGAAGAATTCACATGAGCAATAATAATTCACAATGAGAGATTGAAAGATTTATCACAGATGAAATTTGAAACAATCGATTCAACAAGCACAACGAAAACAAGAAATTTGAAGAACATAAATTATTGGGTGGATAAAACATGAGGCTCTACCTAGTTTTGATGCTAATTTTGCAATCACTTGAAGATTGTGAGAGAATTCTCTTCTCTCAAAACCTTCTCTTTGAAAATTCCCTTCTCCAAAATTTTCGGTCCCTGCAAAAAGAACTCTCAATCACTAATATGAAGTTCTTCCTTAAAATTGGGGCATTGATTGTGCGATCACATGAGGGAACTCATTGATCACAATCTTTTAACTCTTTATTGACTTTTTTGAATATTCATGCATACTTTATGCAATTTGAAATGTCTTTAATAAATTAATTCCTCTTTCACTTTTTATTTAATTTTTGAAGCATTTTTTGATAAAATATTTATTAACTTAAGTAATAATAATATTTAGCATTTATTTAAAAATGATCTCCTAAATATATTATTATTTTATTAAATAAATATTATTACTCTCTAAAATTATACTATAAATTTCTCTTTAAATTTAATTATTTTATTTAACTAATTCTCAATTAATTAAATATAATTAAATATTGAAAATATCATCGTAATTTTCTATTAAATTAAATCATTAATTAATCTTTTAATTTGGCTTAATTAATAGAAAAATCACCAAAGACCTACTGTTAGGATTAAACCAAGAACATAAATAACAATTACATGCAAATATAACCAATATTAGGAAATAATAGATCACATAGAAAAGAACACAAGACACCAAGATTTAACGTGGTTCACCCAATCCCTGGGCTATGTCTACCAAATAGCAAGTCTGATATTATTACAATCTAGTGATTACAACTTGATTACAATCTGTAATCCCTTACAACGCAATACCATCTCAAGAAGCAATTCTGCATCACAACTACAAAACAATCCCTAACCCTAAGCCCTTTTATACAAGTATTTTTACCACTTTAGGGTTATAATTAATAATTACATGTTAGCCCAAAATTTTGATAAAATTGGGCCCAATTTTTTTAATGTATAGTACTTTCCTGATCAGTCACCACAATCTAACACCTACAAGATGAAATATGAAAACCCATCATAAAATACCACATACAAGATCAAACTCAAGGGTTATAATCATGAATTTATGTCATATGATGAATTCGAAAGGGTAATCATCACAGATACTTGTCCTACTTTTTTAGGACAATTGGTTTAAAGGTTAGGATTTGGACTCAAGAATTTATCTCCCCTCTCTTACCATTGAGTTATTGCGATAGGGTACACTCATCCTGGCAATTTAGGGAAGTCGATACCCAGTACCTACAATTTACATAAAATTCATGCATATAGAAACACATATATTCTAAACTAAATAGGCAATGGCAAGAAGTGGTTCATCGTGTAAATCCCAACTAGCAGGTGACTATGACTCCCTTCCTTAACCACATCAGAAATGTCATACATAAAGAAAACATACATGCACATCATACACATGCAAATATGAGGTAAGTATCCATAAGAAAACACATATAATAATCCATCTAACTAACATCATCAAATAACTGATATCACTGTAATAACCATCATCAAGGTATAATCATGCATACATGAAGTAACTAGTATCGAGTAGTCTCATCATAAAATCAACTGAGTATGAAACAATATCTGATAATATGAAAGATAATGCTAATAATTATCAAGCATAAATTGGCCTAAAAGAGTTCAACAATAATAACTGAATGTAAACTACGGGCAGACACTACATATTACAATTAATATTCTTTAAAATTAGCATAATGAATAATTAACTATTATGCTAAGAACTAATAAAGATTTTCTATTGTAGGGACATGATGGGTGTAGATTTTATGGTTGGGTCAGTGATGCGCAAACAACAAGTATAGTGCGTGATGAAGGAATAACAAGGCGTTATGAAGTAACAATAAGTACAGTGCATGATGGAGGAATAAAATGCAAGCATTGCAAGGCTCAGAAGGCTGAATTTTACTTGTTATGATGTTTTCTTTGCATTGTAATTGCATTTATTTGCCAAGACGATATTGAAAAAATTTCATAAGTAGAACTTGTATAGGATTTTTCTAAAATGACAAAAAAGACTCAAATTAGATTGAGATATTTTACCAACTTTTATAAAATTATCTTTACAAATAAATTGTGTCTAGTTTTAAATTAAAATCATGTTGAAAGATCATTTAAATATGACTTATTTGTATTTGTAAAAAATATTTAAGTTTTGATTTTAATATTTTAATTTAAACTAAGTTGAAATGTCACGCCAATGCTATCAAAACTATACGTTTTAAAATAATAACTTTTTAATTTTTTAAAATATTAAACCAAAATATTAAAAAAAATCAATTATAAGTAGTTATATAATACATTGAATAAATTTTTAAAATAATTTTATTTAATTTTAAATATTTTTAGAGGTCGTGTTATACATTAACTATAGAGTCAGTTTTAAAAATAAATAGGATACTTGCTTATAAATAATTAACAAAAAAGTTTAGTTCTTAAAAACATTTTTTGCTATATTAAAAATATAACCAAACCTCAAAAAAATCAAATTATTGCAATTAATTTTTTTAATCTTCCAATTCCTATTTTAATTGTTGTAACCAAACACAGAATATAGATCTTCCGACTCCTCTTCTAGGACAACCAAACAGGTTCAAATGATATTCCAAAAGTTACTTTAAGAATGTGCAAATTTCAAAAGAGAGTTTCTTCTAGCATTGACGAATGTCACATTCAATAATTCTTGCAACCAAACAGACCCTAAGTGTATTAGGTTGGACTTTCTAATGAATGGTTTATAAATCACAACACTTGGTGAAGGTTTTACAAATGAGGTTGCAAGCAAAGTGGGTTTAACCAATAAGGAACCTTTGTAGTTAAATGCACTCGAGCTGAAGTAGTACACTGGGATGCGTAACCTCCCAAGAAATCTCGATGCTTCACCACTATGAGCATCACCTAGATGTAATGAGTGCTACATGTTCTATTTATTGTAACAAGAAATGGATTTGTGTGAATCACTACTCAAGTGACATGAGTCAATGAGTTTGAGTAAAAAAGTACACAGTTAAATCTTGATAACAATATCACAAGTATATAGTTTGATTTTTTAAATAATCTAGAGATACACACAATGTATATATAGAAGTTGTGCATTCTTAGAGAAGTGTGTGTTGTATGAGTGTGTCGATGATGAATATAAGAGCCTACTGGAGTGTTAGCTCTCGTTGGCATGAGAAAAGTGGTTTGTGATTTATTTGAGTTAAGGGGTTCAAAAAGGGGCAGATTACATTTTAGTGAATTGAATTACTCTCTTCAATTTAATCTAAATATTAAATAATATACAACAAAATATGTGGAAAAACATATTCTAGTAGTTTATTTAATTGATTTACCACAAATTTTTTCATTTATGGAAAATAATTAGAAGAAACCAGAGTTGTCTAATTTGAAAGATTTTATGTTCAATATTTTATATTTTTGTGATAGAAAATTAAATTCAATACTTATTTAAATTTAAAATAGTATAGACCAATAAAATTGAAAAAAAAAGGGTTTTTACAATCATGTAAAATAAAAAATAGATATAAAATATAGAAATTATATTTAAGTTTTAAAATATTTTTATCTAATTGATTAATTTAATTAAAAATTGAATCTCATAAATACAATAGTATCCTATGTTTCAACAATTAAAATCCAAATAGATAATATTTTAAAAAATAATAAAAAACTTCAAAATATTGCTTGAATAACTCAAAACATAGCAATGTAATAAAACAAGTGCCACGTAGTGGCATGTACTTGCCGTTAGAATGTATTGTAATAGAAATAATATTTGATATTATAATAATGAATATGTATAGGAAATTGAAGTTTAAAAGATTAGATATATAATACAATTATTAATTTTTAATTATGTACTAAAGGATATTTTAGTATTGTAATATGTATTATAAAATAATATAATAGAAAATAACTTTGTATGTTGAACATCATTTTTACCATAAATTATGCATTATGTATAGTAAAATATTAAAAAAAATGTAATATATAACTTGCTAATTATTATTTTTCATCAACAATTAATAAAAAATAAAAATTTAATGGTAATATTTTAAATTTTAAATGATAATTCAAATTTTAAATTAGGGGTGCTTGTATTTCAATTTTACTATTATATTTTTTTAAATATGAATATAAATTTAAAAAAAAAAAAAAAAAAAAAAAAACTATGAAATAAACATTTAAAAAATTTTACATTGTGTTTTCAAAAATATTTATATACATTAGAACAATAACTTACTTCATAGTCTTGATGTTTATAGGGAAAATAATAGAAGATATATTTTCATCTATTAGTTTGTGAATGTATCTATATTAATTTGCGAAGTTCATGCCGTTAAAAAGCAATATGGTGGGAGCTCCGAGAAAAGGGGTCTTATAAGACAAAATGAATTCAACGAAATTAGAATGGAGATAAATATTTTTTCATAATATATTATATGAATTAAAAATAAGAAAATTTTATAAAAATTGAAACGAGGTAAAAATGCTTGCATATAATTGATCGATACATTCAAAACTAATTCACTAATGAGACTAAGTACAATAAGGAAACTCAAATAGCTGATAAAATATGAAAAAGAACTATAAAATTGAACGATTATCTGTCAGCCGGCGGGAATTAAAATTTCCACGTCTGCTGCCATGAAGAAAAAACAATCAACGAGGCAAATAAATTCCCTACGGTTAGACCAACCCCATACAATGACAAAATTTAACAGCATCTGTGACCTCTTAATAAAATACTTCTGGTCTTATTGTATGTTTCTAAACGTTGCATTCACACAAAAAAATGACGCTTCAGACATCCCAACACGAATACGCAATGATAACAAGAACAGCAGTCATTGCTGGATTAAGATTGCTACAAGCAAAACATAGAGAGAAAAAATCTGAGATTAAATTTGGGCAATGGCGAAACAGTACAGGAAAGGGGTGGGATTCGAAACCGGGAGCTGTGAGGAAGATTGGGTGGTGGTTCCTCGCAATGAAAGAAGTATTATGTTTTCTTCATCTGTAATGGAGGAGGAAGTAGCTGGGGAGGATCTGAAAGTGGAGTTTTTTAAACCTGCTGAGTATTGGACAGATGCACTGCCTGTGGGGAATGGCAGGCTGGGTGCAATGGTATGGGGAGGAGTACAACAAGAGTTGTTGCAGCTTAATGGTATGTGTTGGAAATACATATATATATTTTTTGGTCGTTGTGACTTTTTTTTTCAATCCCTATCCATGCAATTATCAACATTGTTTCTCTATTTATGTCCACGGAATGTTTTTATTTCTCTAGTTTCAATCTAACTTCTTCTCTGCAATTGCTTAAATTGTGAATTCTAAGAGCACGGAAAATGAGTTATTAGGAATGAGTATGTACCAGAGATTTGTCATTGCCATTATTGCCTTTAAGACATGGTTTATCATAAATAGCTCGATAATTGAGAGATGCGGGACTTCCAATAACTATCTATGAGATAGAGGTTGCCTTCAATAGCTATAGATGGATTGTACGAACTGAAGGAATGTGTTATATGCTCCCATGGGTTGTTGAAGAAATGGGTAGTTGTCAGGGCTAATGGGTAGTTGTCAGGGCTACGTTATCCAAAGTAGTCAATAGTGATGGTATCGCTATCTATTAACGAGAATTGGGTTTGGCTTTCCTACAGCCATTTGAATTCTAAAATATTCAGGTGGGTCATTTGATGGAATGACTCATTCTGGGATGGCACATCAAAGGAATAATTCAAATGCTCAGATGGGTCATTAGAGGAATGAATAGATTATTGAAGGATTGACTGAATATTTTAATAGTCAATGAAAGAATGGATTGATAAATTGACAGATAGACCATATGAACTGAAGGATTGAGTTATATATTCAGATGGGTTGTTGAAGAAATGGGTTATCGTAACAGCTATGTTATCCAAATTAGTCAATAGGGAGGGTATCGCTATTTATTAATTAGAGTTGGGTTATTGCCTATAGCCATTTGGATTATAAGAATATTCAGGTGGGTCATTTTATGGAACGACTTGTTCTGGGATGGCTCATCAAAAGAATGATTCGCATGCTCGGGTTATTGGAGGAATGAGTAGGTTGTTGAAGGAAGGACTGTCCAATATTTGAATAATCAATGTTAGAATGAATTGATATTCGAATAATTATTGAAGGAATGGTCCTCAAGGCTCACGGGTAGTTGATGGATGATTGAAATACTCCGATGTGCCGTTGAAAAAGAACATAGAAAATAAATAAATTACACTAATGTCTAATGAGGAAAAGAGAGGTCAGTGGGACTGAAGTGTACATCAGTTTCCACCACAGTTGGACGGGTGATTCAGCGTTCAGGTGGGTTATTGAAGGAATTTTACTCAGAATAACTGCTGAAGAATGACTTGTGAAGCGTTGAAAGGATGACTCAATGTTTAAATAGGTCATTGAAGGAGTGCCTTGATGGGTAGATGCACGACTGAAAGAATGACAAATAGATTTGTTGAAAAAATGACTTAATAAAAAATGGGCTGTTGAAATATTCATAAATGCTCAATTGGTCCTTTAAAAAACTTTAGAAATACTCATCATCAATTGGATTCTTCAAGCAATCACTAAGTATCACGCTCTGTGAACCGTCTGCAAAAACAATATCTTTTGATAGTAGTGAACTGCTAAAAGTTAAAACACATGGATTCATTAATTTTCATGGGTCTTCCTTAAAAGAAAACACTGAAAGATGGTAAGGAGACAGGTATGATTGTATTTTTTTTCCGGGATGCTCTATACAATTGCTTTGATATTCATCCACTGATTATATTGTTAAGGCACGATAGGGCTGTGGGAAAGCTTATGGAGACTGTATACTTAGATTGGATAGGAATAATAGGCTGATTTGATGAGATCACCTATGAATTTGTTGTAAGATATTAAACTTAAGCCGATGTAAAATCTGAGATTAACCATTTTTTTAGTGGGTTAAGACTGGAAAAAAAAAATTTGTGAAAGATTTTTTATTATAAAAGATAAGGTGAAAGTGATTCTCTTAGACTTCAGTCCAGTTGGCATGACAACTTGGGATACAAGAAACCTTTTTTGGAAGGAGACCTTGCTACAAGATTCACATTTTGTTGCAGTGTTGGTAAACTCAGAGTTCATTGTCCAGCTTTTACCCTTTTGCTCAATGATTGATCATGAATGCATTCAAACTTCAAACCAAATTCAATTTATGGACCTCTCTATCAGTTCACAACTTTACAAGGTTGTTCTGTCAGGGTCTTGCTTTTCAACTAACAGCTTAAGCAGGTCGATTGAGGTTGCAGCTGTTCTGAAATGAAATAGTGATGAAGATTGAGATTGTTGATTGCTGCAGCAAAAAAAGAGAGGGGTGAATATGGCCAAGTTATTGAAGGTGCACTTTTCAATGGCTCATCCATTTGTAAATTTTGCTTGGACTCTTGAAACTGTTTCAAGTGATGATTATTGCCACGTAAGACATAAGGGAAAATTGGCATGAGTGTCTAATTTCTCTACCTGGAATTGTGACTTAAGGATTCTGCCACATGAATTTAAGTGCACGATTTGAGTGATTGAACCAGTAAGAGCACTCACCCTGCCAATGAAGTTGGTCTAGATGAAGTGTAGGCACATCTTTGTAGTGGTTAAGCCACTGTAAAATCATGTGCAGTAATTGAAGACAGTCCAACCAAACAAAAACTCCATTGAACTTAAAAAATAGCAATAGTGAAGGATTTTTGCGTTGGAGGTTTTAGAATATCATGGAAAAATTGATAAAAAAACTCCATCAGTGTGATAAAGGTGGTATAATTGATTGGAAATATTCGTATGTGTGATTTTGTTATGGCTCTGTCATTATGTCTTTCTTGTTTGGTCTTTAATGTTGGTGTAGTTGCATAGGAAGTTTCAAGCAACCACCCAGCCTTCTAGGGGAATTAGAGTATGTCACCATAGGTGGAGAAGTCAGAGAGATAGAGCACAAAGGAGAACAAAAAGCAGTTTTGGAAGAGGAGCCTATGCATATGGAGGAGTTGGTGGGGATAATACAGGTTGTGGGTCCTTATAAGTAGGAAGTTACCATCATTTCTCAACCAGCTAAGGCCAAGGCCTAGATTATAGTGCTAGATGGGGAGATTTAGATGGGTACCATGGAGACAAAACCCAAGGTATGTACATAAGAATTTCTAGACCAGATCTTGAAGATGTCTTGGGTGCAGTATAGAGGTACTTGGCCAAGTTAGCAGATATTGCCTTGGTCACTAGTGAGATGGCAAAGGTATCTCAATAGGATGGATATTGGCTTTGTGCTGCTTGTGGCCACTGAGGTAGAAAAGATCTATGGTTTATACTTATAGGCTGTAAAAGGAGTTCGTGCAGTGCTTCGGATCTGAGGGATGACCTGTGTTGCCCAAGTTTTAGTCTATATCTTTGCTTTAGGGTTTTTGAGTCAAGTCAAAGTTAAAGTCTTGAGTCTGAGTCTATCTTTCCCTTAGAATGGTCTTTCTTCTCATCTCCCTTTGAGTTAACCTAATGCGGGAAACCATATGTGCAATACATCAGCCCAAAGCTAGGTGATTAGGGTTTGGAGGGTTTGTTATGTGTTATACTGATGAGAAGAAGGTTTGGATGTTTCTAATGATTCATAAGGAAAAGATTTATGTTGAGAGGAAGTCCCTTATGAAAGTATTTCTACAAATCTCTGAGAAACCCTAATTCTAAGATTAAATGTTCCATTAAAGGCATTGATGCAGGTAGAATGAAGAAATTACATGCATGTACAGAGACAATGTAGAAGAGAACACTGAAGACTGAAGGTGAAGATTGATATACAAATCATGAGAACAAACCAAAAAGCAAGATCAGTTCGATTTAATACAGAACGAACACTCAAAATGTAGAAATGATGAAGAATGTGGTCAAAGGTGGCAAAGACCAAAGTTGGAATTAATTCGACAAATCACACACGTCTGATCATCCACCTCACCAAATTGACAAGTCAAACGAGCGAAATAATGCATTTCATTAGTGAGTTGAAAAGTCAAAGTCTTACATGTCAGTTGGGCCCCTTTTTCTAACATAAGATTGTGCATGTTCTAAGCCGTCAGATCTTGAAAGATCAACTCACGACACTTTCCCGCATTTTGGAAGTGCTCAAGGAACAAACAATGTGGGGAAGCAACAATGAGACACGTGTCCGATGGGCCATCACTTTTCGCAAAGCACAGTTAGAATCTAGTCATGAGGTGCCATGGAGTAAAGAGGTTCAACGTCAAAGTTTCCAAGCAAAAAAAAGTAATGCTACCTGTCTGCCACATGTATGCCATGGTGTACCTAGCTGGAAAGAGGGATCCGCGCCGCAAAAAGAGGGACTTAACAGTGATTTATTATCGTCGTTAGATCTCGGAAGATCTACGGTATGCACTTTCCCGCTTTCCAAAGTTGCACGAAGTTTGAACAATGCAGGAAAGCGACTTGTTGACACGTGGATCTGTGGGCCCTCATTTATCAAAAGTCTTTGTTGCGCAATCATAACAAAGGTAATAAGGGTTTCATCATGATCGTCATATCATGTAAGATCAACGATGGAAGTTTAAACTGGCAGTAACCGTTGGAATATAAAATATGCATTTTGACATGAAATAGCAGAATATGAAAGATTAAAAGGTTTTCGCAGGAAGATGAAAGGTCATGGGATGTTTTCAGGAATATTATGGATCGTTAGTAGAAGAGACACCAAGTGCCCATATCATGATAATTTTATATTTTATTCTTTTCTATTATATGACTGTTGCTCTACCAGAATTAGAAGAGGATAACAACAAACTATAAATGTAACCTCATTTGATAATGAAAGAGTCGGCAAACTTGATGGTGAATTGGTCTGTAATTCCATTTACAGTATTTTCTTGTCATGTTTTGTTGTCCATGCATAGATTAGTTCTGCATTAAGAGTTGAAGGACAATTATATGTGATCCTATGATAATCAGGTGGATTCCATTTCATTTTGATATTTGCAGTAGAAGTGATTCCATTTACTTTCCTCATATATGATTCTGCTTCCTCTCTTGTTCATTTCATATCATGTTAGATAGTTTCATTGGGAAATGAAAGATAAATGTATATGAATCTATTAGTTATTGGTTGGATTCCATTTCATTCAAGGATGATAGTGAAAGCAATTCCATTTGCCCTCATGTGCATTTCTTCTTTAATTCCTTTTCACAATTAGATGATTAGGGTTGTATTCAGAATAGAAGTTAAGGGTCGAGAATCTTAAGATAGTCTATAACAGTCATTCCATTGGGTGTGATAGGTTGTCCACATATATTTTGCCTAAATTGTTCGTGCCTACAAACAATTTGGTTATCCTTTACTGCTCTCAGGATAAGAGCTTATAATGTCAAGACTTCTAATTCCATAAAAACATATTCATAGCATATCATTGCAAATCATAGGGAGCTGTACCTAATTAATTTAGAGGGCAGTGATAGAATACTTACATTGACCCATTTTTTGGTAAATATCCTTTTGTTTCCTCACATTTTGGGCATCTAGAGTCAAGGTAAAGCCAAGTTAGTGAGAGGGACAAACTTTTAACCAACAACCTGCTATTGAGTCCCATCCAGCACACTCCATTGTAGTGGGTAGATGTGGTACGGTATTTTTACACTTCATAGTATGGAGACTTGTTTTCATGACAAATTTTACCAGATGAGAAAGACAACCACTTCTTTAGAGAATGCTCACACAGAGTAGGTGGTGGATTGTTTGACCAAGTATGATCACTTTATTGTCATACCTTCATAATTTTAAGCGCTCCAAGTTGCAGAGTTGTTCTTTTGGGAGATTTATTGATTGTATGGCCTTCTAAGGAACATAGTTAGTGATCAAGATAGCAAGCTCATCAATGCTTTTTGGTGGAGCCTTTTATGTTTGTAAGCATTGAGTTGACTTTGAGTACTAGTTACTGCCCTCAAATAGATGGATATGCTAAGATTGTGAACAAGTTGGTGGAGGGCTACTTGAGAAGCTATGTGGTGGCACAACATAAGGCATGGATCCGATGGCTAAAGCTTGAAGAGCATTGCTACAACTCCACCTATCAAATGTTGATTGTGATGGCACTCTTCAAGGCACTTTATGACTGAGGCTACTTCATTTGTGGCTTTGGCATCGGGAAATAGTAGAGTGCCTAAGAATTAGGATTGTTTGTAGGAGAGTCTAGATATCCTTCGATTCCTTAAGGATAATTTGCAACAAGCAAAAAATCAACAAAATATGTATGTGAACTGGCACTGGGTTGAGCATATTTTTCAGCCAAAATTTTTGGTGCTAGCAATGATTTCAGCCCTACAAGTAGTCTTCTTTGAAGAGGAGGGGAGTGGAGAAGCTTAAACCAGGTGATTCAACAAGTTGAATAGGTAGCATACAAGTTGGAGCTTTCAAAGGACAGTAGAATACACAATGTATTTCATGTCTCTTGCCTCAAAGGCTCTTGAACAATGAGTCACAATTTCAGAGGACTTTCCACCACTTGATGATGAAGGCAAGCTTGCATTGGAACCCATGGGGGTTATCAATTTCAGACAGAGGAGGCTTAAATCCTGTACAACCAAGGAGTGTCTTGTCTGGTGCAAGGATTTCCCCGGTTGAGGATGCCATATGGGAGAGTGAGAAGATTTTAGAGCATCCTAATCTAAAATTGATTGTGGGTGACCAATTCTGGGAAGCAGAGACTGTCATGTCTTCTCCTTAACCTGGATCAATTTCTTTTTCTCTACTACCTAATGTGGTCACCCATGAACTATTTAGCCTTGCAAGGGTTCCCATTTTGGGAGGCGCACTTGGGTGCTACCCTTCCTAAGTATAGAAGTATTTTGAGTTTTGCATTTGTGGTGCCCTTTTGAGTTAGTTGAGTAGTTCTATTTGCATTGCTTGAGCATCATACTCATATTGATAGTGAAATATCACAATCATCATCGATCGAATTTGCATTTACATGTGTTTGAGATTCTTTATTGGAATTCATTGGGCAATTGCAGTTTTTGAGGTGAGACATCCTCCCTAGTTTTCAATTGGTCCCGATTTGGCGAAGTCTTTTGAGATCAAATGGGGTTGATTGAATTGACACATTGTCAATTGCATTGCAGGATCAACGACATTCCTTGGATTGGTGATTATCGTAGGAGCAACAAATACACTGTGGCTTATTACCAACACCAACATATACAATGGCAAGCCAGTTTTGGTGGTGATTAAAGGTTGCACATTTCAGACATACAACTATGGTATATGCACAATGGAATTGTTGCATTCAGAGATCAAAGTCTTTCACAGAGATTGAGGTTTCATATTGTGACATCTAGTGGCATCACTTAGATTCATGGGGAGTGACAACTATCACAGCCTCATATTGCGATACATCTAAAGATTGGCATATATACTTTGGAACATTGGCATACACAGATCAGACATGCATATATCGGATATTGTGGTAGCTCATCAATGATACATACTCGGCATATAAAATTGCAAACAACACATCTACAATGGCACTCATAACAATGGTACATGCACAATGTTCTATATAGAATCTTTAGAGATGTCTTTGTGATTTCATAATGATATATACAAATCACACAGATAATAGCATTGGAGCTTTGTGTTACATCCATTTTCATTGGAGTTATAATGAAGAATGGTGTATCGTACGACCTCAGAGGTAGCTAAATAGAATATTGTATAGTACGTGACTTACAAACAAGAGGCAATAGAAGGCTACCATACGGTGTATAGACATGTGAGAGTGTTATAAAAAACGTACTAAGGTATATGTCACACCAGTCAGCTAGAATATTTCATATAGGCCGTAGAAGACATCTAGCCATACAATAGGAACACCCCTAGCCATGGCGGTATAGAAGCATTGAAGAGAAAAGTCGTACGGATCTGTACGAAAGCCAAGAAAAAGAACCCTCAGAATAAATGGTACGAGCAACTGACCTAATCGTTTCCGACCAGCAAAAAGACAAAAGTGGTAACAATATGCATTTAGCAAGAAAGAGAGCGTGGAAAAAGAAGTTAGAAGAAGACTCACCAAGCAACACAATGAACAAAAATGTACAATCTTTACCATCACATGTACGTATTATAGGCAATAAAAGGCAAAAAGAAAGCAAGGGCACAACTAGTTGCAACAACGCATCTCACACCTCAAAATGTGGCATTCGAGGGTTTGAAGAGATTGGAGTGTAGAAAATGGTGGCAGGAGGCTCTGAAGGATCACTTTGCGAAGGACAACATACAGAGGGCATAGGTGAAATGGGCGTTGCGAATGCCAATATTTTGCATTCACGACTTTGAGGGGTTTCTCTGTACCATGCTAGAAACCTATGACAGATTCTCACGAACATGCTCATTTCCTTACTTGGGATAGAATTTGGTGATATCTTTTAGAGCCGCAGACTTCACCAGGGTATTCGGCATACTAGGTCATGCAGGGTGGAAGGAAAATCAATAATAAACCAAAGAAACTTGACTGAAAAACCAAGGAGCAGCTGGTAGAATTAGTGTGTGGGAAACGGTCGGAGGCAAAAAGCGAAGCATTGATGGATTCTTTGAAGGCAAGAGGACTAAAGAAATCTGATGTGTTGGAAGGACATTGGTGTTGTCTGATGGATTTAGTGAAGAGTAGACTCCCCGGTTCGGGTAGGGCATCAGACATTTCATTTTTGTAGGTGACCATGATGAATGATATCATGAATGACATAGTGTATGATTGGGCATCCTTGCTGGTTAAGCGCATGCAAGAGTTCATGTCGCTACAACACAAAACCTTTACATGCCACACTACGCCATCGGCCTATTTCTTGATGCTACTGCACAGATGATACCAAATGATATGTTGGAAATCAAGCCAAGTCCGATAGAACCCGGGGAGCCGCTGATTATGCAGTGGAGGCATCTT
Organism: Cupressus sempervirens; assembly: GCA_028749045.1. Lineage (NCBI taxonomy): Eukaryota > Viridiplantae > Streptophyta > Pinopsida > Cupressales > Cupressaceae > Cupressus > Cupressus sempervirens. The sequence goes on from CM053791.1 coordinate 617,844,790, forward strand.
GATACTCCTAGAGGGCAGAAGGTCATTGAATAGAAAAAGGATGCGACAGGAGGTAGAAAGTTCTGAGCATGGGAACACGAATAGTGGGAGATAGGATAGATCCTCTGAGGACACTAACAACTCAGAAGAGGAAGTGGAGGACGAGGATGATGAGGAGGTCAAAATTATTACAACACCGCTATTACTATTTTCGAGGACCCTCATAGCTACCTCCCACTCACACTTAGTTCCCGCAGATGTGCACATTCCTAGTTTCGGATAGTTTGGGCAACCTGTTGTCATGACGTCAGTCACTGTAGCAACCAGACCAGCAGCATAGCCATTAGTATTAGCACCTTCAGGGAGTACTGAGCCTTTAGTCAATACAACAGTACCTAATATAGCCGTACCAAAGGTATCCATGGGGTTACCTGAAGGGGTTGTCGAAGAGTGTTTTCCAGCTATACCAGAGGCAGAGGTTGATATACTTATTCCAGATGAGGAGATGGACACTTAGGAGCGAGTGATAGAGACACCAGCAGGCGAGGGTTTGAGGATGCCTGGTGTTCATTTGGATGTAGCGGGCTCAAGTGCAGTGGTTATAGTAGATGCAACATTGCTAGCAGCGCCTGAGAAGTCAGACAGAGAGAGTAACGTTCAGAGGTTGAACACGTACTTGAATATGAGGTTTAACTATATCCCAACACCACGAGCTACAGGCATTCTCACACTTGGGCGAGCAGTAGCTCTAGAAGGAGATCCTGTAGGCACCCAGACTCAAGTGGAGGAGAGTCACCTGACATAGACTGATGAGGTACCACCTAGCACCGTTGAGTGGATGGCGAAAGCAGTGGAGATGGCCATGGGTGCCTAGCAACAGCCTACAACGGGGCCAGAGACAACGATGGGAGAGTTTATGGAGACATTCCTCGCTGATGTAGCAACTCGGGCTCGCTAAGTGGTGGCCTTTGCATTGACAATTGCCTTGAACTTAGTGGCAAAGGAGTTGGAGCATGTCATATCCTTCATGACGGTAGTGTGTCCAATGGCCTTTACAGTTTGTTTTGAGGAGCACAGATGGCCAAGTGTAGAGACCGGGGAGATGCACTAGGATTGGGTCACTACGAAAGGGATGGGTATGGAGAACCACATAGAGGCTCTGACTGAAGAGATAGTCCGGATACACAGGGAGGCTTATTATACCCTTCGGAGGAGCTAGGCAAACTAGGTAGCCACAAAGAGGGCTCAAGTGGAGTCAGCTGCCAGGGTAGCAGCGATGAAGGCGAAATTGGCTGTGGAGAAGGCAGTTTGGGAGTCAGAGAGAGCATCCTGGGAATCTAAGAGGACAACATTTTTGGCCTAGCAGAGTCAGCTACAATGGGTGGCAACAAAGGAGCAGGTAATAGCAGAGAAGGAGAGGGAGCTTGGAGAGGTTACTGAAATGATGCAATCAGCCTTGGAGATTTAGATGGAGGCTGAACCAGATTGGAAAGTACGGATAGGACAAGTGCGGGACCTGCGAGCAGAGCTGAATGAGCTTAGAGCATGGACGTCTACTAGGACGTGTCCCTCTTCCTAGTTGCCTAAATCTTGATGTAATTAGTTGTTTTGGTTATAATTTGAGTTGTTGTGAGGGTTGTCTCTATTTTGTTGTCCGGAGACGACGTTTTTGAGGGGATGATGTCAGTAAAATCTATATTGTAGCCGACGGGTAGAATTGTATCCGAAAGGGCACGTGACGGTTGAGTCACTCCTTCAGGAAAGTATATGTTCATCGTTTGAAGGGACTAATGAATCATGATTATCATTGTAAGCGTTGTACTTGGAGTGCATATTGCGTATATGAATAAAGCCTATGTTCAGTGTTACATCTTAATCTACTGAATGTGATAAGTATCCTTTTACCCTGTATGGTAAACAACTTGTACTTTCAGACACTGAGCAAATCACAATTTGCCAGACCTCCATGACTTCCAATGCAGAGAAATCAATAGTTGACCAAGGTGCAAGGTCTTAAGCTGTATTCTGATTGTAATTGGCATCTTTCAATTCTCTGAATACAAATTGAAATCTCTGGTTTTTTGGCCTATTATTACGTACTTGCCTACTTTGTTTCTGGCCTATTATTGCATACTTGCCTACACATCACACAGACATCAGCATTGGAGCTTCGTGTTACATCCATTTTCATTGATTGACTACATTAGTGATAACTAAGCAAGACAAAGATTGTACTATCAGACACTGAGCAAATCACATTTCGCCGGACCTCCATGACTTCCAATGCGTAGAAATCGATAGTTGACCAAGGTGCAAGGTCTTCGGCTGTATTCTGATTGTAATTGGCATCTTTCAATTCTCTGAATACAAATTAAAATCTCTGGTTTTCTGGCCTATTATTGCATACGTGCCTACTTTGTTTCTATGCATCTGCGTGGGATATTTTAGATTATTTGCCATGGTCTGAAGATTATTGTTGGGTGTGAGTATAACTAGTGGCTGGGTGCAATATTTATTGTGGTGAAAGTGAATGCTAGCTGTGTTGGGTGTGGGAAAGATGTGGAGTATTGTGGGTTGATGGGCATGAGAAAACTATTCTTGGCACAAGTTGGGTGCAGCTAGCTGTGGGTTTTCTGTCATCCCTGGCTGGGAATATATTGCTGGTTGCTATGTTTGTTGACTACCAGATGTGGCAGTATGGGTGGAGCTGAGAGTAATATCATTGCCCTATGATGTTCACTACACTTGTGGTCAGAAACAAACAAAAGGCCATCAAAGCTTGTAGGATAGCAGCATTGGTTATTGAACCCTATTCAAGGCTGGTGTGTGAATGTTAGGAGCTGGCAGTAACTAACAAGGGAGGTGTGGGGATCATTATTTATTAGATTAATGCAAATATAGTTCAGGCTTCTAGCCTTTTAACGAAACAATTGAGGCTGTGTGGGAATTATAATTTTTCCCAGAAGTGATTGCTAGAGATTTGGAAAAGCTCTAAAGCATTATACCTTTTTCTGATCACCAGACAACTGAAGCTCTTCAACTCTTTATATGAATTAATCTGTTGTAATCAGGTTGGAAATGCAATTTATTTCATATATGTAGTCGTAGACAACAATATCTATATTCTTTATTGATGCTTATTAATGCTATAAATGATCTAAATGAAGAGAAAATGTTTGATGTATTGTCTTGAAGTTGTTAGTGTTTTTTATTGGAAGGCTTGTTTAAAATCATGAAAACTGTGTGCATGGCTCTGCAATCGGAAAACTCTATAACGAGATTACATGATCTGTTTGACAAAATCTCCATGCTATGGAACTGTGAAAAGTGGCAAAATTTGGCATGGAAAATTGGATCAGACTAGTATAGTGATATCAGAGTAAAGCATCTTGCCAGCTAGTGGGAAGTCTGCAAATTTGTTGTAGCGAAACATACAGTCAGAAGGCTCCCACCAATATTATTTTAGACAAGGACCAAATGCATTAGCATAGTTGGACATTGAAGAAGGAATTCCTCTTGCATATTTGTTTTCTGATAGAGCTGCAAGAAACATGAGCGATGAAAGACCACCAAAATCCCAGTGCTTTGCAAGTTCTAAATGATTTTTCTAGGGAGTAGCAGCAATTAGTACAATTAATTACTCTGACAATGAAGAACAATACTGGCCTTAACTCCTATTCCGAAAACCTCAAATGCCCAGCTAACCATGCCTATTTGTTCCCTACAACTTCAAGGCCCAACTGTTTATGAAGGATGGCCTGCAACTTATCCCAATCACCTTTAAATATCTGAACCAAGTCCTCAAACTACCCTTCTATTTCCACGTCCAGATTGGTCTATGATTGTGGCTAGTAATATGCTCAAACTCCAAGTCCAGCCTAAGTATATTTAACATCCAGCAAACATAACCCTTTCAACCAGGAGAATTGACCAACCGCGCCAAATAAAGAGGAAAACTCAAACGCCTAACACTGGGGATGGCTGGTGCGTAGCAAGAATGGATTCTCTTATGAACACTCAATCATTCTTGGCAAATACTTTGACTATTTAACTTACCTACAAGACTTTACAAATTTTTATTTGCCTTACCATTATGCAGGTGTGTGAATGTATGAGTTCATCTGCAAATCTTTTCCATGCATATTGAAAGCCTGAATGGATCTCACAGCTAGGGATGATCTTTTACCATCAAACCCAATTTTCATCAATGGGTTTTCTGCCTAGGTTGTGTTACAACAAACTTCTCCAATCTCCCCGATGACTGGTTTCAAAAAATATCAAATAGCTAGAATGCCCAAATGACTGCCTTCATTGTCCTTTTATAGCCCTAGCAGAACTTTCCAAAAGAATATATTTGAAATTCACTTTATAATGATTAAAGCTTCTGGAATTTAATTATAAAATCACCTTTTTAAATATTAAGTTCTTTTTGGTCTTTCTTTGACACTAAGTAATTAATATTAAAATATTCCAAATTTAAATATAATTAATTAAATACAAGTTGCTTGAAAACATTAATTTAGACAATATAATTTAATTAAATGAATTATTTTCTTTCCAAATGCCTTGCCAAAAATGGGAACATCACAATGTGTGATTATACAATGCCTATTTCTCACTTTGCATAGCTTCAGCATGAATGTAGATATCTGCAAGTCAGAACTGTTTCAAATTTCATTACAATAGAATTTACCTTGAGCCAACATTCTTACATTCTAATCAGAAAGAGAATATCTTTAGCTACAATTATTGTTCCAGCAACTCAGTTGATCCTTTGTAAGGGAAACACTAACTTGAAACCTTTTGTGGAGTCATGGACTTCATTTATATTTTAGACTATCTAAGTGTGCTGTTTAGGTAAAACATCTTTCCTTTAATATTATGGTTTGCAAACATCATTTCATTCTTATAGCGTGAGAAGGTCCCGTTCACAGATTTTGATTTTGTATGTCTGATAAATAGAAGCTGCACTTTCACCTTTTTCTTACTGCTATATTTCTGCAGAGGATACTCTTTGGACTGGAGAGCCGAGTGATTACACAGATCCAAGGGTTGCAACCGTTCTCCCTCAGGTTAGAAAGCTTGTGACAGATGGTAAATTTGCAGAAGCTTCAACTGCAGCAGAAGCTATGGTTGGTCAACCCACCGAGGTAGACTTGAGGAGTTCTGTTTGCCTGGTGTTTTATTTTGATTATTTTTCAATATCTTACAATGCAAACTGTACGGACCTATATGCACTAAATACATGTCAGATTTCCAGTGGTGCTCTTTTCGGACCTCCCACCTGAATAAGTTCTCTCCGAAGATCAATTTCTTTTAATGCTCCACACTCTTGAAAGTTGACAATATTCATTAATGTTAAGTGCAATACAAATATAGAATATGTTGCCTGGCATAAAATAGGATGGAACTGACATTTGATCAACTTATGACAGTTTTTGACTGTTTAGTGTTTAGAGGCTTATTGCATTTGATATCATAATTAATGTCAGTGATTGATCAAAACATAGATAGTGTAATACATTGTATACCATAACCTCCATTTTTAGAGTATGGATTAATGTAAGCAAATAAATATTTTCTTTTTCCATTAAGGTTCTATATCGTTTTCTTCTTTTTAACTTTGGTCATAAATATCCTTAGGCTGGTTAAAATAGTTGTTTTTCACCAACTATGCTACAAGTATACTGTGCAGTCTTCTTGAGATGTGCAGACAATATGAACCTTTTCTTGAGCGAAAATATTAGGAGTCTTTCTTGAAACCAATTTGAGAAGACAGTTTCAGTTTCAAATAACAAATTTTATGAACTCCAGAGAGCTGGAAAAACACAAGGCATCTGCAGCAGTAGAAAGGTGTATCTGAATTGCTACAATTGGAATCAATATGTGTAAGTAGAATCCAGAAACAAACTCTATCATATTTGAAACATTGTGGGCCATCTGATTTTGATGGGTCCCAAATGATGATACATCGCCAATTGGTTGATATAAGAAGGTTCTAGATTAAGTTCTTACTCCTATTTGTTCTTGTCAGGAATGACAACATATTGTCAGTACTATTTGGATATCAATCTGGTTTGATAAATCTAGATTTAAGTTGCTAGTTCTGGTTCTGATCTTAGTTTGAAGACTGGGATATAGTGGTTCTTCAAATCTTCCTAATTCATGTAGTGTCGAAGATGATGATGATGATGTTTTCAGACAACCTTACAACATTTGAAACTTGATTGTTGAACTTGACCTTATTTGTTTAATATTCAAGTATGAAGGATGAATATTTTATAGTATTTAAACTTGTCATGATATTCAATCTTATTGTGGTTTTGTTTATTAAATAATAAATATTTTGATGCAATGCGGTATTGTAAACTCAATTCCTGCTTTAGGCTGCAAATTATAGTTATCATGAAATTCAAGTTTATGGTAGTTTCATTTATTAAATGTAATATGATGATATTGAGTATTATAAACTGAACTCCTTCTTTTTAGGCTACATACATACATACATACATATACATACATGCATATGTACATATGTTTATAAAGAACCACTCAAACAACTTTGACCCATTCTAACTAAAAAGAAAAATCATTGGATTACATGTCATAAGGATATGCAAATTATATTACATGCAATTACACAATTTCATGCATTACATCCTCTCTAACTACATGCATGAAAAGAAGACGGAAATAGAGGAAATCATCCTAAGGATTATGCTGAAGTGCCTTGTATCTAGTGATGTAGTCATGAACCCATTGATTTCGATATGGCCTCAATCTTGACTGTATCGGTGTTTGTGGATCTTACAATCTTGTAGTTTTCTGCAATCGAATCCTGTAGATGCTTTGCCATTGATTTATATGCTGCAAATCGATTCATCATTTGTGAGCCAAATTCCTCACAATCAAGTTCAACATTGACTTTGTTTGTGTGTTTTGAAGTCATTTCTTTTGTTGGGACCAAATCATCATGCTCGGTGAGAACAACACATCCTCTTTGTTCCAAATTGCATATAAGATCTATTTTGTCGTTGGTAGAAACTGTGTTAGCGACTGGATTGTCATCGGTGTTTCTGTAGCCGACGAAGTGATTGTCGTCGGTGTTTCTGTAGTCGACGGGATGATTGTTGTCGGTGTTTCTATAGCCGACGGAGTGATTTTTGTCAATGTTTCTGTAGCCGATAGGGTGATTGTCGTCGGTAAAGATTTTGTAGCCGACGGGTAAATAGTTTGTAGCGGACCTAATGTTTGTGGCCGACAGACTCCTTCGGGAAGGTTCGGCGGATAGTATTTATATCCCATCTATAAGTAAAATAAATGAATGCATACAGACAACGGAACATGAATAGCAGAATTCCTTGGATTATTCGCATATGCCAGAACATTACATTATGCTTCATAAGATATGATGAATGATAGAAGATGAATTACAATGATGCCAGACGGGATATAAATACTATCCGTTGAACCTTCCTGAAGGAGTCCGTCGGCCACAAACATTAGGTCCGCTACAAACTCTTTACCTGTCGGCTACAAAATCTTTACCGACGACAATCACCTCGTCGGCTACAAAAACATCGATGACAATCACTCCGTTGGCTACAGAAACACCGACGACAATCATCCTGTCGGCTACAAAAACACCGACGACAATCGCTCTGTTGGCTACAAAAACACTGACGACAATCACTCCGTCGGCTATAGAAACACTGACGACAATCTAGTCGCTGACACAGTTTTTACCGACGACATATTTCAAATGTTTGACAGTCTTCCAAGGCTGTTTGCAATTTAGTCAATAGTTTTCCTAGTGTCCCTTCCTTGTGTCCCATGAGACCCTGGCATCTGTAAAACATCTTTGAAGACAAAATGACTTCACATGCCACAATGCCATCCAAATCAGTATTGGCTATTTCATCCCAATCTACCAAAAGTCCTTTTAGAGTGTTGACTTCTTGATTCATAGAAATAATCAAGTTGTGTATAGTTTCTTCAATTTCTCTAATGCATTCAAGAAGTCTGACCACATCTTTGATGCACTCCTTCTGAGACAACTTCTCCAAACCAAGTTTTGGCTACTTCAATCAATTTTTTCTCCTTAGCTGTATGAGAAGTGCTAGCTGCAGGCTGTGATGACTGCTGTCAGATAACCTCATTAAGCCGAGTGACTTCTTCCTTAAGCTGATTTTTCTTTTCCGAAAGCTCATGATTTCTTCGAGACACATTAGCAAGCACATCTTGAGCATCTTGCAAACATCCCAGCCGAGTTTGTTTACCAAGATCAATCTTGGTGATCTTATAATTTGAAGAGTTAAGTTCCTCATCTAGTTTATCCACTAAGGGTTCTGCAACTTAAGCATATTTGGTCTTCTTAGACCCAACCACACTCCTCGAAACAATCTTGTTTTTCAATGATTTGGATTTGGTCTTCTTGATAGGCAGATTGTCTGGAGGTAGCACTCCTTTCCTCCTCTTCATAGTAATCTTTACCAACTATGCAGGCAAACTGAAACCATCATCAGCTGAAATTGTAGAAAGTTGGAAACTGTAGAAAGATGCGACCAAACTGATTCTTCTTGTTCCAATTCTTTCTATTCCAGGTTTTATCTGATACTCTCCTGATCACCAACTCTTTGTCAAATTGACATTTGAAATATCCAAAGAATGCATCTTGGACTCTCCTATAATGTACCTTACTCTGTGTCAATGTGATTTATTCATAGTGATTCCAAATAGGAACCAGAGCGTGATCTCCCTTGGTGGATGATCTTGGAAAAGCTCCCATAGCCACAACAATATAAACTAGGTATGAATTCATATAGAATGGTGCTGAAGTTTCCATGTTAAGCAATTGTTCACACAAAGTTGTACTAATGAGCTCTCCCCAAAAGATGGGCTCTTCATTATTGTTGCTCATTTTTCACCTACTGGTTCAAAATTAACAGAACCATTATTGTTAGACTAACTACTAAATTAAAATGCTTATGATCATGCACTTGGTTATGTGAAAACACTTGACATTTCATGCATATAGATTACATTTTATGACAAAAAGTAAAAGCATCACAAAGAACAAATATAAACCATAATTTTTTCTGAAAATGTAATTTATTCATTAAGTGTCTATCATGTTTCACACAAGCCGTGAAACCAAATCGTGGAAATAAACCAAAATCTGATCTACGCATGTAAATGTAAATGCGGAAAGTAAAGAAGAAGAAAGTAAAATGGGTCATGGGTGCTAGCCATTGCCTAGAATGATTGGATGCGTTGCTGGTTGTCCACATCTTTGATCCTGTTGTCCCGCTTTCTGTTTACTGTATAGGGTAAAGAAATTTAACACATGTAGAATAGCACGTTACAATACAGAACAAATACTTTATTCATATATGCACTCAATGTTTACAATCCGAATACAATGATTACAATGATGAGCCAAAGTCCATCTTAGACGGTGTATATATATCTTCCCGAAGGGGTGACTCAAGCATCACGCACCCATTCGGATACTATTCTACCCATTGGCTACAATATAGATTTTACCAACAACATCATCCCCCCTAAAGAAAAGTCATCTTTGGACGACAATACAACAAAACTCAAAATAACCAAAGTACATCAATGTATAAATACTAAACAGAGGGATGCATCCTTGGTGTACTAGTCGTCCACAACCTCAGCTCATTCAGCTTCGCCCGTAGCTTGTAGGCTTGCTCTTTCCTAATCTTCAGTTCTGCTTCTGCCTCCATCTGAAGCTCTAAGGCTGACTACATCAGCTCTGCAATTTCTCCCAACTCTTTCTCCTTTCCTATTGCCACCTATTCCTTTTCCGTTGCCAACTTTTGTAACTGACTCTGTCTGTCTAACAGGGCTGTCCTCTCGGATTCCCCAGGCTGCCCTCTCTGAGGCTAACCTGGCAGTTGACTCCTCCCGAGCCCTCTCCACTACTACTTGATCTACCTGGCTCCTCCGAAGAGTATAATATGCCTCCCTATATAACTTCACTATCTCGTGAGTCAAAGCCTCTACTCGGCTCTCCATACTAGGATCTCTCGTTGTGGCCCAGTCCTTTTGCATCTCTGTAGTCTCCACATCTGGCCATCCCCGCTCCTCAAAACAGATTGTAAAGGCAGTTGGGCATCCTATCCTCATAAAAGATGACTCCCTCCAGCTCCTTCACAACCGAGTCCAATGCCTGAGTTTCTGTTGAAGCTAACACCTGGTGAGCCCGAGTCGCTAGAGCTGCTACATTAGCAAGAAATGTCTCTCTCATCCCTATCTCTCGCACTACTAGATGCTCCTACTGCACACCCATAGGCCTCTTTACTACTTCCACCATACACTCAACAGTGTTATGCGGTACTCCCTCAACTTTTGTTTGCCCAACCTTCTATAATGGATTCTCCTTTGGAACTGCTTCCCACGTGGGTGTCAGTAGGTACGTCACTCAAGGTGCTAGGGTTCGGTGGAACCGCGTACTCAGGTAAGCACTCAGCTTCTAGGTTTGACTCTGTCTCGCTCTAGTGATGCTAGCAGTGTCGTATCCATCGTAACCACTGCATCAGAACCCACTACATCTCATCGGACACCCGATGCCCCCAACTCCTCGCCTATCGATACCTCCATTACCCCTGTTTCTGTGTCCATCTCCGTATTAGGTACCAATGTCTCATCTCCAGTCTCTGGTAGAGTCTCACGAGCCGGCTCCATTGTTACCTCCAGAGCGGCTATCTCCGTTGGTGACGGATGTGCCTTCGCTACTGCCTCCAAAATAGCTCGTTTCTATGGTGGGTTGTGTCATAGCTGAAACTGGTGTCATCACCATTGGCTACCTAAACTGGCCAAACCCTGGAATGCCATGTATGCCCATAAGAGCCAAGTGTGTCGTAACCGAAACTACAGGCCACGAAAATCTCAATGGCATAGTTGTGATCACCTCTACTTCCTTGTCCTCTTTCTCATCCCTTTCGGTCCCACTCTCCTTTGAAGATGTCTCCTCTCGACCACTATCTGTGTTTCCACTATTTGGTCTCAATCGTTTCTGTCGAGTGGTTTTGGTGCCAAGTGTATCCAAATGCCTCCACTACATAATAGGTGGTTCGCCAGGCACGAGTGGTCCTGGTTTGGCTTCCAGTGGTGCATCATTGGGGATCATCCGCGTCGTTACATCCAAGAACAGATTGATAGCATAATGCAGCATATAGAATGTTTTATGCCGCAATGTCATAAATTCTGACATCCGTTCGACCAATAATGCTGCCTAGGTCATATACCCTACCGGTAAAATCTCATTCATCATTACTACATGTGAGAATGAGATATTCGAAGTGCGGCTTGAACCTGTGAGGCAACTTTTTACTATGTCCATCAAACAACACCAGTGTCCTTCCTAAATATTAGATTTCTTTAACCCTCTGCGTTTTGACATGTCTAAAAGAGCCTCTTGTTCCACTTACAATAGATCTCTGCACACGAGCTGTATCAACTTCATCTTCACTTCGCAGCTCATCTTTTTTCACTTACTTTCCATTTTCCTTCCTCCTTGAGCATGACCAGGTATCCCAAATACCTGTGTAAAGTCAGCTAGTTTGAATGACACTACTCAATTGCAACCAAGATATTCAAAGGTATTGGTTCGAGAGAACCTGTCATACATTTCTATCATTATGCATAGGAACCCTTCGTAATCTCTGATACAAAATAATGGCATTTGCACCACCAATTCCACCTGTGCTTTCCGGATACTAGCCTTCACCTGGTGGTTGTCTGGAGTCTCCTGCCACCACTTCCGTATTCTGCACCATTTAACCCTTCGAATGTAACACTTTGTATTGTAGGAATATTTGCCGGTTGTTTTGGTTGCTTTACTTTCTTCTTACTTGAACCTGCACTTGTCCCTCCTGCTCACGGATTCCGAATGGCAATGTCTTCACATTCCTATTCATGGCTATGTCTTCGTCTAGTTTCTTTTTCCAAGCCCTTTTGCCAGCTGATAGCATAACTATCACTTTGTTGTTTTGCTAGATAGATCACAAACCGTTAGGTTAGTTGCTTCCCCATACAAACTTGCTACAAAATTCCTCTCCTGTCTTAGCGTCCTTATGGATCCGTACAACCCTCCTTGAAAATTCTGTTAACTACTTTTACTGTACTAGCTGTATGGTGTTTGTAGTATGGCTTTACGGTTTCTTTTCTTTCTCTGTACCCTTCAGACCATACAGTCCTTTTCCCTTTCTCTACTGATCACCGTGCAAAATTCCAAGTGATGTTAATCTCTTCCACCGTACGTTGTACAGTCTTGGGTTTTTCCCCCTTCGTTCAGTTCTTCTCAAGATTTGCCATATGGCCTTTTGGTCTCCTTTGTCATTTGCTAGTGATCATTTGTCCACCGTATAGTCTCCTTGTTCTAATATGAAGATGTAATAATTTCTCTCTATCCCGTATAGTCGTACGGTGTTCAATTTTGGGCCAATCCTTGCCACCCATACACCGTACGCTATATGCTTTCAATTTCTCTGCCACACTTCACCTTCACCGTACAGTTTAGTCCTTTCAGCTCCCTCACACCATACGACCTGTGTGCAAACTTTATGAGGCCGTGAAATGGCTTTGCCTGTCCACTTTTTTTAAAACACTGTACGGTTTCAACTTCACCCTTCGCGCCCTTCTTCCTCCTCACCATACTCTGTATGGTCTTTGCATGCCATATGGTTTCTTTTTTTCCCTTCTCAACTTCCTACCTCCGAATATCATACGGTGCCCAGACTTTATGTTTTCCTTCCTTTTTTTGTTCCATATGGTAGAATTGATATATACAAGACATCCTTAATTCTGTATGGTAGTTTTAATATATGCAAGATGACCTTAATTCCGTATGGTGGCTTTAATATATGCAAGACTTTCTTATGGTTGTACGGTAGACCGTATGGTGTGGTCTTTCTCCTAATTCTCTTAATTTAAGACTCACATTCCAAATTCGTTGCTTCTGTTTTAATACTCCGACCTTTTATTATTTAAAAACTATGTTCAACTCTATATTTTATTTACATATATACACATATACATTATTTGCAGTTGTTTTGCTTCCTTAATTGTTTGTTGGCAAGGAAACGTTTCTTTCATGATATATTTTTAACTTCGACCCATTCATTGCGTTTGGTATTTCTTTCGCATCCAGTGTCCATAACTTAATTGCCTCATTATTGCCAACTTCCCGTATCTTGTACACTTCGACCCATTTAACTTTGAACTTTCTAGGTCTGATTTCATTCTGTTCGTTATACTTCAACACTAACTGGCCCAGTTGAAACTTGTTTAATTTTAAGTGCTTGCCATGCCTTCCGCCTGTTTTGTGTAACTTCGATGGCCCACTGTGCCTATAGCCGTCACTCATCTAGTTTGTTCAAATTGTACAATCTCTCCCTTAAGCTTTCCATGTCGCCCAACTTATTCTTGATCGCTATCCTCAAACTTGGTACCATGAATTCTATCGGTACCACTGCCTCCTGTCTATACATCAGCTGAAATGGAGTATGTCCTGTAGTAACTTTATATGAAGTATGGTACACCCATAGGGCTGATGGTAACTTTTCTTCCCAATCTTCTCCCTTAACTATACAGGATTTATAAATCACTCCAGCAAGGATCTTGTTCATTGCTTTAGCTTGTTCGTTGGCTCTCGGATAGTATAGGCTCGGCAATGAAAGGTAGATCTTAAATTCAGTAGTGAGCAATTAGATAACATGGTTAACAAAGTGTCCTCCCCGATCACTTGTCAACTACAGTGGGATCCCATACTTCGTAATAATTTACTCATAAATAAATCTTGCTGTGCTTACTGCCGAGTTATCTGGTAGTGCGCATGTCTCCACCCACTTAGTCAGGTACTCTGTCGCTACCACAATGTATCGACATCTTCTAGTTTTTCTCACCTTCAAAGGTCTGACGAAGTCCAATCCCCATCTTTCAAAGAGTTCCTACGTGTGTGAGGGGTTTAGAGGCATGAAGTCCCTCTTTAATGGTTTCCCGGCTTGTTGACATGTGTTGCATGCAACGACCCACTCCCTAGCATCGTTGTAAGCAGTTGGCCACCGTAGTCCTACCAAAAATATCTTCCGCACAGTTGTGTCTGGCCCCATGTGTCCTCATGCTGGTCCTTCGTGTGCTTCCTTTAGTACCTTTGGAATTTCCTCCTTCAAGACGCATCGCCTTAGAATCTGATCAGGTCCCATTTTGTATAATAGCCCATTGATTAACTGAAACGTTCAGCTCCTCAGCACTAGTTTCCTTCTCTCATTTGGTGGCATTTCACTCAAAACTGTCGCGTCGATAGATATTCTCCAGTATGTGCTTACCAGGTTGGTAGTACTGTAACATGAAATAGCTGGGCATTTGGAAAATCATCATTAATTCCCTCAGTGGCTCTCCCAATTTTATTCTCGATAGATGATCTGCACTTACATGACTTTTCCTTGGCCGTACCACTATCTTAAATGTGAACTCTTATAATAATAGCAACCATCGACTTATTCTTCCTTGAATAATCGACTTATTTACCAAGTATAGCAGTGCCTGATGATCTACGTAGAATACAAATGGTGTGGCCAACAAGTAATGTCTGAACTTCTGCACTACGTACACCATCCCTAATGCCTCTTGCTCTGTCATATTATAGTTTTTCTCTGCCTTCAATAACAATCTACTTGCAAAATATACTGGATGGTCCAATCCGTGGTCACCAATCTGCGCCAGTGTTGCTCCGATGGCATAATTTGATGCATCTAAATGAACATGAAATTCTTTAATCAGAGCCTTGGCCAACCTTGTTTTCAGTGCCTCAAAAGCTTCATTCTGTTCAGCCTCCCATCTGTAAGGTTCACCCTTGCAGGTGAGTTTGTCCAGTGGGTAAGAAACTTTTGCAAAGTTTTTAATAAATCTCCGGTAATAACCAGTGTGCCCTAAAAATGACTTTACTTCCAATACATCCGTCGAAGGTGGCATCTCCAAGATTACGCGGACCTTGTTTGGATCCGTCTTCAATCCTTCTTTACAAACTATGTGTCCGAGTAGCTTTCCCTGTGGCACCATGAACCTACACTTCTTTGGGTTCAACGCCAATCTTGCTTGTCTACACCTCTCCATGCATTCTCCGAGTGCCGTTATGTATTTGTTCTCAGTGCTAAAAATTTACCAGTCATCAATGAATGCTTTAAAACTTCCGATAGACATTTTGTCAAATATATGTAAGATAATCCTTTGGAATGTCGCCAGGGCATTACACAATTTGAATGACATCTTGTTGTATGCATATACCCCATCTTCCACAATTAATGTCATTTTTAATTTGTCCTCCTTAGTGATGGATATCTGATTGTACCTCGAGAATCCGTCCAAGAATGAATAAATTTCATGCCCCGCTACTTCCTCCAAAATGCTATCCATAAATGGTATCGGAAACAGGTCTTTAATTGTTATTGCATTTAGACATCGAAAGTCCACACATATTCTTATCTGTGTTGTGTCATTTTTCAGAAATATCACGATCGGTGATACCCATTCACTTGTTTGCACTTTAAAAATGAGTCTTGCCTCTAGCATCCTATTGATTTCTTCCGTGACCTGTGCCGCATAGTTCTTATTCATTCGGTACTGCTACTTCCATAAGGGTATTGCACCTCCGATCAATGGTATCCGGTGGACACATAACTTCGGTGGCACTCCTTTTAAGTCTTTATATGTTCAAGCAAAAACATCCTTATACTCCATGAATATTTTGAATGCTGCCGCCTTCAACACTGGGTTCCAATCATCTCCTACCAGAATGTTTTTCGGATTTTCTTCATCACCCAAGTTCATTGTTTTCACCGTAGGCTCTTCATACTTTATAGGTTTATCTTCATTGAACGTATGGGTCGGTGTTTCATCCACCTGTGCTTCTCCCTCCTTTAGTTCACTGTACTCCTTTGGGAACTCATTTCTTCCTTTTTCTTCCTTGACACCCAACATGTTGCAGCTTAGAAAGAGCTCGTACTCTTCCATCTGCCACTATAGTAGTCCGTTCACCGAATTTAGGTCGTCATCAGTCGACCCTTCTAATCTCAACGCTCATTCTTCATCTGGTTCCATCCTCTTTTTTCCTTCGTCATCACTCTTGCCTTCACCTTCTGAGTTTGACAATGTTGCCTCTTCCCCTACCATTTATGTATGCAAATTAATTATGAATCTTCTGCCTCCTCGCTCCATGGATAGGGTGTTCCATTTTTAATCATGTTTTACCTTGGCTTGCACCAACCATCCCTGTCCAAGGATGGCACTGTACCCTCTTCTCTTTAGTGGGATGACCACAAAATCTAGTAAAAATGGTTGTCCCAATTATTACCAGCTGTGCCATCAAGGTTCCTAATGGTTTTATCCTGTGCTGATCTGCTGTGAGTAACTGGAAAGTAGGTGGCCATAGTATGGGTTGTCCTAGTTTTTTCCAAATATTTTCCAGTAGCATGTTCACACCTGATCCTTCGTCTACAATTGTATCCGTCAGTACAGTACCCAAAATGCCCATCTCCACTACTATTGGGTGTCTTTCTATTGTAAGTGCTAGTAGCATCAGGTCTGCTACTGTTGTTCCTTTACTATCCCTTGCTTCCTCCGTCACTCTCGGGGACGGTTTCATATTCATAATAGCCGTACACAACTATGGCATCGTGAGAAGGTCATTTAGTTTAATAGGCACTTCTGTTTGCATTATCTGCCTCATCATGTTCTGTTCTGCCAAGTTCCTTTTCAAAGTTTCGACAATGTTTTTGACTTGTGATTTCTCTGCTTTCATCTGCTTTTTTATCTCTATTCGTGCTTTTTGTAGCCTCTCCTTCTCTTCTTCTGCATTCGGGTATTTCACTTTCTTCACCTGCTCTCGTGTAACTGCTAGTACTTTCTCATCACACGTTTCAATGCTTAATAGATTTACCCCTTGTTTTGGACATTTTGCATCTACGTAGTCCCCTGGACCACACCATTTGCATAGTAGTTGTGGCATCTCTTTCGTAGTAAAGCCCCTAGCAAAGTGGCCCCAAAGATTGCATGCTTGACATTGTATCATTAGCCGTCCACTCGCATCGTACTGTATTCGACTCTGGCCTCCATTGTTACTATTGTTTCCACCCCTTCCGCATTTATTATTGTTGTGATATCCCCCCGAAATTGCATCGTTGCTTGTGTTATTGCTGTTGGACGCTTCTTGCGTTAGTAACACCTACTGGTGTCCTTTTGATTTCATGTTAAACAGACACTTTTTTAGGGAATGTCTGGCCACCTGACAGATGTCACAAAACTGTTTCTTCAGGCATGAGCCCTTCGTATGGCCATCCTCTTTACAGTCTGTGCACCACAGTTCTCCCTTCACTGTATTTAGATTCTTTTTCAAATTCTTAAATTCTTTTATCATTCAAAGCATATCTTTCTATAATGCTCTAGCCTTCTTGTTTGATTCCTCGTCACTACTGCTACTTTCACATGATGAATCGTCTAAATTCGAGGATTTATGCTTTTTCTTCTTACTTGTCTTTTGTTCACTTTCTAGATCCATTGCATGACTATATGCATCGGTGTACGATGTGGGTGGTACAATCTTCATCTTCTTTTTTAGGGCCGGCCGTAGCCCCTCCACAAGCCATCATTTTTTCAAACCGTCTGCTGGTTGACTTTCCATCTTCCCAACCAGCTCTTTCAGTTGTCTAGCATAGGCCCGTATTGTTTCATTCTTCCCTTGATTAGTACTATATATCTCCGCTACTATTTCATTATCGTCCTGAAGCAACCTAAACTCTGCTATGAACTCTTTTCTAACATTCACACATGTAGTCAGTTTCTGAGGGTCGGCGTTAGAAAACCAATCAATTGCCAAACCCTGTAGGGTTGCTGGAAACTGTCTGACCCAATCATCCTCGTTCGTCACGCCATTTGCCATCCGTATGGTTTCGCACATTTTGCAATGTCAGATTGGGTCTGCCGTACCATCACCATTAAACTTGGGTAATTTTTCTTTGAGACCTACCATCATTACTTTCTTTTGATTCTTAGGTACTTGCTGAGCACCCGCGTTGTTCTAAGCACCCACACTATTCTGAGCATCCGTGCTATTCAAAGTACCCGCGCTATTCTGCACAACACTCGCTCTATTCTGCACACTCGCATTGTTCTGCACAACCGCGTTGCTCCAATAACAGCCTTGCTTCCAACAATTGCATTGTTTGGTGAAAAGTCTTCTTTAACTGAAGTTGTTCGATTCTTCGCCTGTATTTGTTCGTTCGGTGTATCGAGAACGAAGAGTTCACTCCACGCTCGTGCTCCCTTGGCACTTCGAGCCGTGCAATTTGCTTCCCTTCCATTCGGGCACTCTCCCCTCGGCATATATAGGTTAAGGAACTCCTCCTTTGTTTCTTCCACCAAATTTAATCGTTGTCGAGTTTCCTCCAGCAATTCCTCGGCACTCCTCAGCCTACTAGGTGAGTGCACTCCCTCCGTCTGTGCCTCTTCACCCCTTCGGTGCCCATCAGCAATCTGCTGAAGCTTCTACCTGCGCTCTGCCTACTATGCTAAAATTAAAACTTCTTATGCTGTCCATATTTCATCTTTGTCTTTTACCTTGTTCCTATCTATGTTAAGCAAATTTGGCATTAATCTTCATCACATTCCTTTGTTCTAAGTACGTCTGGCAACGGTGCCAAATGTTTACTATGTAGGGTAAAGAAACTTAACACATGTAGTATAGTACGTTACAACACAGAATAGATACTTTATTCATATATGCACTCAATGTTTACAATCCAAATACAATAATTACAATGATGATCCAAAGTCCATCTCGGATGGTGTATATATCTTCCCGAAGGGGTGACTGAAGCATCACGTGCTTGTTCGGATCCTATTCTACCTATCGGCTACAATATAGATTTTTCCATGCTCCCACTCCAAATCCTACATGTGTGAAAATGGATTAGATCGAAATGATCTAAGTAATGGCCAACAATCTCACCATCCTAACCCCCTCCACCCTGAACATATCCATTTACATTAAAAAATCCCAAAAATCTTGATTTATTTCCTAACATGTTTGTTTCCTGTGCAACATCCTATCTTTGATAGGTACGCAGATATAACTGTAGGCTCCCACAAGGGTTATTGAGCCCGGTGTGACTATAAGAGATAGGATCATCAAAGCTAATCAAAAGTACAATAGGAGTATTAAAGGGATATATTCATTTATGAAACCTTTTACTCTTAAAACAAAGAAAGCTACAGCAAGTTCTATATCAGTCACAGAAAGAAAGAGCATAATATTAAAGAGACATGTATTTATTATGCTTGAAACCTTTTATCATCCCATTGCAAATCACAAAGGAAAATGAATCATTTAGTTGTTTAAGGGACAAATCATCATTAACTTGAGACCTTACAGTTAAACAACAATCAAGGATGCAACAATGACGGAGTAATTAACAAGCAGAGATGAAGCAATCAGCAAATTTGTAACAGAAGAGGATAAGATGTGGGATGCAATTGGTATAAATAACAGGAACAAAATTCAGGATGAATGAAATATTACATCTATCTTTCTATGTGCATGAAATCTACAAGTTTATAGTGTAAGAAGATGAACCTTTCAAGGCAGCAAAATATACATCAGATTGAATCAATCACAGCATTGCAAACAAGAAAGTATTTAACCGCATCACATGAGACTACAAGGTATACAACAGGTGATGGATAAGTAGATTTGTCAATAATCAAATCAAGAATGACAAGTTTGTGCCAAGAACATAGATCAATGCAAAGTATTTTCAAGGAAAACATTACCAATGCATGAAGATATAAATTCTATTACATGCTTCAAACAAAGACAAGAGGAGTAAAACAACTTTCTTTTATAATCATTCAATAATAGGAAGTGAGGTATTAATATCACAATATTGATTTATCTTCAGCAAGATAAGCAGCAAAGGAAATTTCAGAGATGTCTTAAATTGAATGATAATGATATGTACAAGAGTATGAGCAAACACAAAGAAACTGATTTCTTTGACCAACATCATGAAAATAGATAATGTGAAATTACTCAAATGATTTCATATTATTAAAGAAGCATGCTCTTCAGCCTATAGTAGTAAGTAAAAGAACCAATGATGCTAGAAATGAGTAAGTCAACAACAGATATCACAAGTTCCTTTGCAAAGTGCGTGCCTTGTGATCAAATCAACAGTGAAGAAATTCATAAGTGCCACTATTACAGTACCAAAAGTGATGTTTTCAGAGAACATAAGAGAATGCTATCAATGAAGTTTAGGTGTAGTAGAAAATGCAAACATGCTGTTTACCGCATAGATTAAATAAGAAATGCACACAGATATTGAACACGAATAGTAACAACAATACTCCTTTATTCGCATATGCCAACAAATTACATACAGAGCATAGCATAAGATAGGATGATTTACAATGATTCCAGACGGGGTATAAATACTTTCCACGAAACCTTTCCGAAGGGGTCTGTCGGCTACAAAACAATCCTAATCTACTTGTCGGCTACAAAATCTTTACCGATGACATGAACCCGTCGGCCTGTCAGCTACAAAATCTTTACCGACAACAACACCATGTCGGCTACAAAATCTTTACTGACGACAACACCCTGTCAGCTACAGTTTCTACCGACTCAAAAAAAAAAGTTGTCTTCGGACAACAAATACAAAATATCCGAGACACATTAACAAAACGGAATACATTACCTGACTAACTATAACAAGATGGATCTGTTTTTGTCACATCTCTTTCACATTCGTTCCGTGCTTGCACCAAACTCGTCTCCAACCCACATTGCATCTACAGCCACAATGCTGTTTCCTTAATCAAGCTGACCTTGATAGCCACCTGTGCTACCAACTTTGGGTACATTGAGCCAAGTGTCACTATATTGCCTTCAACTGGATGATCAACTCCTCCCGAGCTCTCCATACATCCACCAAGACAGTCTCATGTCCAACACCTACTCCAAGTGCCTCTGGTACACAGACACTCCATGCCCGCAGCAACTTCAGGTCTCATCAACTGGTCACACTTCCCACGATTGAAAACCACAATGACTGGGGGTTTAGGGAGCATCGCCCCTAGCAGGGTCGAGAGGCAGTGCCCCTGTAGGGTCTTGGGGCAGCACCTCAGGTGCGCTCCCTGTCGCAATACAGGGCGGGGCCCCTCGCTGCCAAGACCAAATTAGCACTTCGAAACCCACACAAAACTGCATGGAACACACCATTTTTGTGATTTTCTTCTGATCTCACACCCTTTTTGGCAACCGCTGATGTTTTCCCTTCCCTTTGGCATCATCCATTATGCATTCCGAACTATTTGAATCTGTCTTTTTTTTTTTGCTTGTCCACTGCTGTGCCTCTTTCATCAGTTTTTCCTCTCCACAATGTAGGGTTTCTCCTCTGTTGCTTTTGTTTTCCGTGGCAAGGTTCTTACAACAACTACTTGGCTAGCCCAAACTTTGCCTAAAATATCCCTTCCTTAATGCTACTCGTTCTCCCACGGGCGAAAAAGGAGTCCGCAAGATGGCTGGATAACACTGCCTTCTTTCCTTCCTTTCACTTTCCCACGGCGGCCATAATTAATTTTTTGAGGGTGGCCCTGAGCTTTGCGTCTTCATTGCCTCTGTCCAACTTATTCATGAATTCCTCGGTGGTTATACAGACCGCTAGACCTCCTCCCTCTGAAAAATAAGAGTCCCCATACCACGCTACTGTTCCTGCCTTGTCACTTGTTGCTCGTTCCTTTATCAGTCTTCGAGAGGAAGCCGTGGAGTGCAAGACTTGGCTGTGGGCTACTAACAAAACCGCGGGAAGAAATACATAGCAAGTGCCTCGTCTGCGAAAAACAACAAGTTAAGCCGTGGGGATACTTGGAAGACTTGCTAGCCGCGAAAACATGAAAACTTCTACATGAAGATAAAACAACCCTGCTGGAACAGGGCTATCTGTAGAAGGTTAGGATGAATGTCCACAGCGGCAATCCAACAAGAGTCTGCAGAAGAAAAGGCAAAGAGCACACAGAAGGTGAGAAACTAACACCCGCGGAAAGTGAGAAAGTAAAATCCGCGGAAGACCAGAAGAAGTCCATGGAAGAAGAATAGTCATGGGAGGAAAACACCCTCGGGGAGGGGTCCAGGGGACCACCCACAGACGGTTGCCCATGAGACAGGCTGCCCATGGAAACTCTTCCGTTGGAAAATACAAGTTTTTCTCTCTCACTGTCTTTTAAAAAATTTTTTTAAAAATTTAATTTAAAAAAAAAAACAAATTCAATTTAAAAAAAAAAAAATTGATTACAACTGCTCAATTTTCCCTCCAAACCTTGCCAACCTGCGACGACGAGGGAGACGTTCGAACTTGGCCATTCTACAACGACGACGAATTTTTCCGTGCATGGTACATCTTGAGTTTGCACCTGTTCATTGCTTGAGGCACTTCTTGCTCATCTAAGGTCTGCAATTTTATTGCTCCATTGTCACCTACCTCCTGAATCTGGTATGGACTGACCTTTCTAACCTTAAACTTTCCTGGTTTAATTTCATCCCATCGGTCATACTTCAGCACCAACTGCTCCAGCTGAAACCTATTCAGTTTCAGGTGCTTATCATGCCACGCTTTGCGTCTGTTTTGTGTTACCTCCGTGGCCCATTGTGCCTGCGGTCGTCGCTTATCTAGATTATTTTTTTGCTGTCAGCACACTTCAACTAATTTTATGGTGCGGTGTATTCTTTTCTTTCTGTGCGGTCCTTTCACCATGTACCGGACAGTGGGATCTTTCTTTTTTCTGGGTTCGGACTGTATGTTCTTCCCCTCAGCTTCAGGCGTAACCACCTTTCCTTCTTCCGCTTTTTTGTATTCCTTCCAACGTTCATTTTCCTCTACTTTCTCACCTTCATCGACCCTTAACATATTGCAACTCGGAAACAATTCGTAGTCTTCTATCTGCCAATGGAAAAGTCCATTTACCGAGTCTAGGTCGTTGTCATTTGATCCTTTTTCTAGTCTCAATACTCCTTCGTCCAGTTCCATTCTCCTCTTTCTTTCATCGTCACTTTCGCCTTCACCTTCTGAGTCTGACGACGCTGCCTCCTCTCCTACCATTTGTGTGCAGGTCAATTATAAATCTTTTGCCTCCGCGCTCCATTGATAGGGTATTTCGTTTCCAATCATGTTTTACTTTTGCTTGCACTAACCAATTCCATCCCAGAATAGCATCATATCCTTTTCTCTTCAATGGAATGACCACGAAGTCCAATAAAAATGGTTGCGTTCCAATAGTTACCGGTTGCGCCCTCAAGGTTCCCAACGGTTTGATCCCGTGTTGGTCTGCCATGAGCAACTGAAATGTAGGTGGCCACAATGTTGGCTTTCCCAACTTCTTCTAGGTATCCTTTGGTAACACATTTACGCTGGACCCTCTGTCGACAATTGTGTCTGTTAGAACATTTCCCAAAATTCCCATCTTGACGACCGTCGGATGCCTTCCTATTGTGAGTGCTAGAAGCATTGGGTCTGTTGCCATCGTTCCACTACTGTCCCTTCCGGTTTCCTTCGTTGCTTTCAAAAGCGATGTAGAATTCAGAATGGCTGTCCGTAATTGGGGCATTGTGAGAAGGTCACTTAATTTGATCGAGACTTCCATTTGCATCACTATCTTTATTATGTTTTGCTCGGCACAGTTCCTTGTTGAGGTGCCGGTGGTGTCCTTCAACTGAGATGTCTCCGCCTATGATGCCTTCTCAATTTCCGCTTGTGCTTCTCCCAATTTCCTCTTTTCTTTCGCTAGGTCCGAGTACACCTTTGCTTGCCTCCGTGTAATTGCTAGAACCTCTTCTTCATCCATCCCGATAGTGATCAAGTTTACTCTGGATTTCAGACACTTGGCATCTTCATGGTCGCCATGTCCACACCATTTGCATAATTTTTTTGGCATGGTTGCTGTTGTGCACTCCTAGGCAAAGTGACCCCACAAATTAAAAGCTTGGCATTGAACAATCGGATGTCCATTTGTATCATACTGAATTCGACTCCTCCCGCCATTATTATTGTTATTGTTCACATTGTTGTTATTTTGCCTGCGTCTATTATTCCTGTATCCTCCAGATGTGGCACCCTCCGTGCTTGTATTCCCGCTCCCTCCAGACGCGGAAGCCTCTTGTGCCAGAAAGACCTGTTGAGGGCCTCTGGTTTTCATGTTGAAGGGGCATTCCTTTGTGGAATGTCCCATGATCTGACAAATATTGCAGGACTAGTTTTTTGGATAGGAGCCCTTTGTGTGACCTTCTGCCTTACATTCCGTGCACCATAATTCACTTCCTTTTGTTTCTTTCTGCATGTTCTTGAATTCCTTCATCATCTGGATCATGTCCTTCTAGAGGGTTCAAACCTTTTTGCTGTTGTTTTCTTCATCGCTACTTTCTTCTTCCGAGGATGCATCGTCATCTGACTCAGAGGAGCTACTCTTCTTTTTCATCCTCTACTCGCTTTCCAAGTTCATCGCTCTGTTGTATGCTTCTGTGTATGACGACGACGGCACAATGTTCATCTTCTTCCGCAACTTCGGGTGTAGGCCTTCCACGAACCATCTTTTTTGCAGTCCGTCTGTCGGCTTATTTTCCATTTTACTTATCAAATCTTTTAATTTCCTGGCATAGATGCAGACAGTTTCATTCTTCCCTTGCTTCATATTGTATATCTTTGCGACAATTTCATTGTCACTGAGCAACAGTTGAAATTCGACAGTAAACTCCTCCTTAAGGTTGTCCCAAGTGGTTAAGTTCTGGGGACCTGCATTGGCGAATCAATCAATTGCAACACCCTGTAGGGTGGTCGAAAATTGCCAAACCCATTCGTTTGTATTGGTTATGCCATTTTCCCTCCAAATTGTCTCGCATGTCTTGCAATGTCGGATGGGGTCAACCGTACCATCACCATCAAACTTCGACAGCTTTTCTTTTGGTTCTGCCATCACTACTGGATTTTGCTCAATCCTGCAACACTAGCACTGTTCACTCCCACACCAGCAATCTGCAATCCCACATTGGCAGACTGTTCTCCCACACGGGCGGACTGTACTCCCACACCGGCGGACTGTTCTCCCACATCGGTGATCTGCACTCCCACACCGATGGACTATTCTCCCACATTGGCGATCTCAACAGATGTGAACGGTGGTGAAGAAGGATCTTCTGAAGTTGTCCCTTCCAGAAGTGTAACCCAGACGAAGAGTTCACTCCATGCTTTGGCTCCCTCGGCACTCTGAGCCGTGAGAGCCGATTCTCTTCCCTTGGCGAATGCAAATTCAAAAACTCCTCCCTTGCTTCTTCCACCAACTCCACCCATTGACGAGTCTCCTCCAACAATTCTTTTGCACTTCTGTGTCCGTCGACATTCTTCTGGAATCTCCTGCGTTCGGCTTGCTGTACCAAAATTAAATTTTCTTGCGCAGTACGGATTCCATCTTTTCTTTTGACCTTATTTCGATCCTTGTTAAGCTGATTTGGCATTAAGTTTCATTCTTCCTTCCTTCCAGGTTCATAGGGCAACGACACCAAATGTTTACCGCATAGATTAAATAAGAAATGCACACAGATAATGAACATGAATAGCAACAATAGTACTCCTTTATTCTCATATGCCAACAGATTACATACAGAGCATAGCATATGATAGGATGATTTACAATGATCCCAGACTAGATTAAATAAGAAATGCACATAGATAATGAACATGAATAGCAACAATAGTACTCCTTTATTCTCATATGCCAACAGATTACATACAGAGCATAGCATATGATAGGATGATTTACAATGATCCCAGACGGGGTATAAATACTTTTTGCCAAACCTTCCCGAAGGGGTCTGTCAGCTACCAAACAATCCTAATCTACTCGTCGGCTACAAAATCTTTATAGATGACATGAACCTTTCGGCCCGTTGGCTACAAAATCTTTACTGACGACAACACCCTGTCGGCTACAGTTTCTACGGACGACACGTCACATATAGGTAACAAGGATCACAGCTGTTATCACAAGTTATAGCAGCCTATAGGAAGCAACTGGTAAAAAGGTGAAGGGAGTCTTGGAGGTTGGAAATATGTGCATACATATCAGCATGAACTTCAATGGAAGAGTTCAAGTAAATTCTGGAGATGTCCTACAAGAAAGGTGTGTTTTAAGATGAAAAATTGCAAATGTATTTGAAGGAATAAATACCCAGAAAGATCAAAGTTTTCGAGCTAGTCAATACCCACAAACAATTTCTTCTTTCAACATATTCAGATACAATTGTTCCAAGAATAGAAAAGAACAACAAAGAAACCTCAAGAAGGTCAAAGTTGACAACAAATAGAGTGGGTGAAGTCGCAAAAAATCTCTGCAAGGACAACATAACCAAAGGAAAGCCATTTTCAACCATAGTGCTGAAATCCCAAACAAAATACATTTTGCTAAATGTTCAGGTTAGATTTTTGAAATAAATAAAGAACCTATGAGCCATGGAGTTACATAGGATGATAGAGGGAAAATGCCATAAAAGCTGAATGAAAGAGCTTGAAGTCTACTAGAACCCCAAGAGTGGCAACCAAGATTTTGAGCCAATATGCAAATTTGAGAGGGAAAAAGATGTGAAATATATAGTATAAATAAATGTTCAACTCCTTGTTACAAAATGAAATTCTCTTTCCCATAGAAAATGCCTTAAAAATACAAAAATGCTCACCGTTGTTTCAAAGAAGAAACAAGAGTAAGTGAAATGCATCCAACATTTTTCATGTTGGCCTGCAACATACCTTTAAAATGCAACCTAGAATGATGTTTTGGGAAACCCACATACAAAGATTAAAGAGAATCAATGTATATCAGGAATATGCATAAAAAATTACAAGCTCGGCATTAAAACTCCAGACTTCTTAGAAAAAAATAGTGAGAATGTAAACAAAAGAAGCAAAATTGACTGCGAATGGCAGTTCAAAATGATGAAGTTGATGTAGTAGAAAAGTAGAATGGAAGCCATATGTCAAGAATATGCTCAGAACTTGTGCACGCAGGCTGCAAAAACGAAATCATGGTAGCAGACCCTTAAAGATGGTGTCAAACTCCAGCATTCTTTCAGAAAATGGCAAAGAAGAGAAACAATAACGGCGGCTTGGACATGAACTCCTTCCGCAAAACCAATGTTTCTAGAAAATGCAAATGAAAGAATGAAAAGAAATGTTTTGTTTGCAGGGTTGCTCGTCGATACTTGGAGGGGAAGAAGCCATGTTGCCTTTTCCTAGCAAAGCAGTTTTTTTGCCTATGTATTGTCACCTTGTGGTATGTTCCTTGATATATTGTAAAGGATCGTGGGGTTATAAAACATTTAGGGATAGTGTTATTCCTAGTATTTAGTCTTGCTCTATTTTTATTTTTCCTTCATTTGCATTTTGCATTTTAATTTATTGTAAAATAATGTTATTAAGGTGAGATTTTTTTTTAATAAAAAATCATTTTGAGTTAAAATTATTATTAGTAAAGTGCAAATGTAAATAAATCTTTCATATTGACTCCTATCCTCATATTCTTTGTTGAGAATACGACATTTTTCACATGTAAAGTGCCTTGACAATTTTTGAAGTTTTATCCCTGTTTTTTTGCCTTAGGAATTTTGTTAAACACTTCCCTTGCAGCCTCAGTTTGTTGATGTTTGTTGTTTTGCTATAATTTTTGAATGCCAATGATATTGATGAATACAAATGATTGCAAAATAACTAATTGGAAATCAAAGTGATATGCAACTTCTTTTTATTATTTTTCGAATGCAAGTACATGAAATTCTGATGTAAAATGCACACCTACAACCAAGAGGTATTTTCACAAACACTTGGCATGCATCCTATGAATGACTATGCAATGAGACATTTTTACAAACATTTGGCATACAAACTGAACAGCTGAATTAAGTTGATTTCCCTTCAATACTTCAATGTTTACAATGACTGAATACTTTGGTAACAAAAAGACATATATTACTTGTCAAATGTATCCATCTACAATTGCCAAATGTAAATACCAAAAGAACTTGGAATAAGTAGCTGAGATGACATGCTTTTTGGCTTTGCTTTTTTCGGATTTGCTTTTTCGGGCTGCTTTTTCGGATCTACTTTTTCGGACTGCTTTTTCGGCTTTGCTTTTTTGGATTGCTTTTTTGGACTACTTTTTCGGCTCTGCTTTTTTGCTTTGCTTTTTCGGATTTGCTGCAAAAACTGAAACCTTTCTCCTTGCCAGCTGATTTCAAAAATTAGATGCACGGGCTGAACAAAAATCACTGAATATTATCTCCCAATTAATCACAAATGAATTGGCTAAATACCAATTCCTCCACTCCCAACTAGGCTTGATATCTCACAACCGAAATTGGCACCTTAGATGGCACCTTAGAGTCTTCAAACCCTCAGGCAAGTATGCAAGCACTAAGGCTCTCAGCACAATAGATGAATATGCAACTCCAGATGTGTAAAATGACTCCCCAAAGGCTTCTTATGAAGATTTCACAAGCAACTCTAAGAAGCTTCTAGAGGAATCCAACACTTTATTCTTTTAAGTGACTTTTTGATATTTTATTAAGTTAGTCACTTTAATATTAAATCAATTAAATATAAAGTTACTTTTTAATATTTCATTGTTTAGTAACCTTATAAGTAATTAATTTAATATATCTTTTTCCCCTTATTTCTTCCTTTTTAGCCTCTGGGGAAAATAAAGGCTAAAATAAAATAAGTAGTTGGTGTTTGCCAAAAAGGGGACATTACATCACAAGATGAAGTTCTCATTATATTTGACTTGGGAGTTATGAATCAATGGGAGTCACATAGAGGGAATATATAATGTCCCCTCATTTGGGTAACTTGAGATTAGGACAATTTCTTTATTCCTTCGTACTTATTCTTTCAAATTCTTATTCTTTTGAATTCTTGTACATGAACCAAATAATGAAGGCTGTGCACTATATCCCCCAATCAATAATATATATGGAGAAATAATTTATTCTTTAAATAGCTTCCAAAATCAGTACTGATATATAATGACCCCTTCTCAGCTAACTCTTGTTTGTATGTATATATAAAAAATCATATATATTGCAAACCATGCATATAAACTGTGACCTTCATTACAATTGTGATTCCCTTAAAATGAATTGTGATCTCCTGTATGAATTGCTATCTCCTTTATAGTTTATGGTTCCATTGTTTGTAACTGCTTTGCTAAGTCAGTTATCTTCCTTGGCTTGGATGCTTTCCCTGAGATCACTGTTGATATAGTTCAGCATTGTATTTGGTTTATAGTATTCAGCTAACTGATGACTAATTGATTATTAACTGGGTTTATCTTCTGGATGAAATGTGTTGAGTGCCTTAGTATGTGTACTAAGTTGTCCGCCTTTGTTATTATGCATATTTCGTTTATATTTATTTCCGTCTGCCCTGTTGGTAATCTTGGTGCCAATTAAAATTATGACATGAGAGCTTTATTCCCTTATTTTTTGTGTCTCTGTAAACACCTGATGGATGGGCTCACGTGGAATATGTTTACAGGGTGGTTAATTATGGACCATGTTCGGTCAAGTACCATATGGATTTTCTTTTTATATCTTGTTTCAACGATGCAAGTTCTCGATTTCTTTTCCTCTTACAATGTTCAGTTATGAAATTTCTGCGTTGATTTCTTTTTATTCAATTTGGTACTCAAAGATATATTTTACGTGACCTCTGAATTTTCTTTATTTAATGTCTTCTCTCCCTCTATTTAATCATTTCCACGTCCCTGTATTATGTATCTGCAGATCATTGAATGCAGAATGGTTTGTTAATGGAGATGTTGGGACGACTTCTAGTTTATCATACTTTCTACCTTATTGCTAGTGTGCTCTTCTATATTGGCAGATTATTCACTGAATATTACAAACTTGTTTTATTATTCCTTCCAAATTCCTGACTTCTCTATTTGATGGCTTACGTTTTGGTTTTTTGTGCTTACAATTTTGTTTTTGGATATTGTCCTCGACATCTTCCATGTCTTCTTTCTCAAATCAGTGATAGCGGTTAGTAGATGGCTTCCCCATGTGCTTGACTGATAAAACTGGTGGCAATGAAGTATTGACGACTGTCGATGTTGACTGGATGCTTTATCTCCTCCTCTCGTGCATGCAGATCTGTGTGTTTCTTTGCTGCTCATCTCCCTGATCTCGGTCTACACTTCCTATTCCTTATCCGTACTCCTTCCATAGTCTGCCCAAAATAGTTTTATTTAAATGTTCCTTCCTTTATACATATTGGCGAAACTCCTACGTGATGGGTTATGCCATTTAGATTTATTGTTGTTATGATTATTAAAATGTATTTACTAATGAAATTATCTCCCTTTTTGTATAATTTTTTATTTTAATATTATGATCTATTACTATTTGTTTGAATATTTTACATTTAAATTTAAAGTCATTGATAATGTTTATTTTGATAAATATATTCATTATTTATTAACTAATTATTTAGTATAGATGATATTATAGTATATAATTATATCATAATTATATTATTATTTATATAATTATATAATTTACATTTTGCTACTATATCAATTGATATAATATAATATTAAATCAATTTGATATCTTGTTGAATATCTATATATATATATATATATATACATATATATATATATATATATACATATATATATATATATATATACATATATATATATATATATATACATATATATATATATATATTATTATTATTATTATTTAATATTACTTGTTAACTTTAGCCTTTGAAATGGGGACATTACAGAGTATAGGAGCTTGGGTCGAATTTGACTCTGTCATCATAGTTGAAAGCTCGTTATGGCTAGTTGGAGCTTTTACGGGGCAGTTTCCGATGAGTCATAGGTGTCATTATGACTTAGTGGACTTCAATGAGTGTTTAGACTTCATTTTGGAAGGTTCTAGTTCCTATTATGTAGGCTATTTTCACGAATCCAACCCAAGATTGTTTGGGGTGTGTACTTAGTGTTTTGCACTCATTATGATATTCATTTTTTATTATTAAGAGACGACTTTGTGATTTTTTTGATCCTTTGTCTTTTTTGGGATAATTTTCTGTAACTCCGAAGTGAATATATTTGAAGGCCTATTATTTGCAGATTATCAAGTCTTGTCCTACTTGTTATTACAGTTTACTTATATCAAGTGATTGATAGGGTGGAATTTTGAAGTGTTGTCAGACCTTCCTATTCAGACCTCTGTCTTATGTGTTGTCTCTTTTCTGTAAGTGATTATTACGTAGGTTGTTGTATTATCTGTTGAATGTTTGGAAAACTATCTTGTGAAAGTCTTTTCCTTTTTAGTTTTTTGTCATTTACAACCAGTTAATGAAATATTTATGTGTAAGAGGTTCATAACAAGTTGTGATTCTGGGTTATTTCTGCATAATACTTAGTGCTATTGTCAAGTTCTCATTTCCATGAAAGTTAGTATCCACTGTAGTGAAAGTAGTTCTAGGATTTATGTGCTTTGAGATTTTCAGCCATTTAATTTCAAGTTTATCTATCCCTTTTTCTAGAAATTCAGTAGTTTAGAAGCTAAGAGGTAGCCTTATCCGGAGATTCACTCCATTTTCAAGTGACCCACAGCTTAAGATTGTTTCAATGTTTCCTTGAAACATTGAGTTTTGTCAAACTTAACAAGGGTGATAACAATTATCAAAAATTTGGAAAATAAATTTGAACATCCATGGTTCAAATTCCCCAGATTCCTTAAGGCCACATACCCGGCTAAGAAGGGTAATCAAATCTTTACATTCTAGCTTTAAGTTAGATCTTTGTATAGTCTTTGGCTATCTAGAAAAGTTATTTCTCTGGATAGTCAAGTAAGATGCATTCATATGCTTTTGATGCTCTAGCTTTTTCTGGTTCCACAAGTAGAGAGTTGTATCATTTGATAAATATACACATTCTGCACTTTGAGGAACTTTGAAATTTTTTTCAATCACCTCCGGATCTAGACTGATGATAACTTTCTTATCCACATCTTTTATTGTTTTAGATTTAGAACTGAAATGGTGAGCACATCCTAAGACGAACTTAGGTTCCAGGGCAGCCATAGGAAAAGTAGATACAAGATGAATGTTTCTTTTCTTTATGCACCCCATCTCTCTACTTGAAGGATTTCCAATCCTTTGTAGGAATTCATCCATGTCCACATGTTTGATCTCTGTATCAGAAACATTATCTAAGGTAGAAGAAAATTGAGATGCAGTTACATGTGCCAATTCCTTGTCATATGGATACTTCATCTTTCCTTTTGACTTCAAAGTCAGGGGAATCTCTTGTGCTACAACATGGAAATTCCAAAGTGTGAACACATCATTAGAAGATATGGATACTGACTCCATGAGAATATTGGCAAAGACGGATCTTGAGAAACAATGGGTTCGGAACATGGATTAGACACTCATGAAATGTATGCAATGAGTTGGATGTAATATGGATAGTATGTGTGGACTTAGGAAGTTGGATAGCATATATGTTTTCATGTAAATGCTCTTTGGAATGTAAGCTAAGTACATGGGAATATGTGCAAATGACAAGGCTGATTTTGGTATTTAAAGAGTGACCTTTTACCAAAATGGGTTCTCTAGATGTAATTCTATGTAAAGGGATTTACAAGTTTTCTAGACCTGATGTAATCATGTAATAAGGTTGAAAGGATGAGATTATATGTAAACACATATGAAGGATGGAATTACATGTAATTGCTCTTGGAATGTAATTGCATATGAAAGAAATGGATGCAATGTGCTTTGGCATGTATTGGTGAAATGGAGTGATGCACATGCATGTAAAGTTGGAAAGTGGAATGATGAAGATCGATTGTGGATTCTTGGGAAAGAACCTTAAGCTTTTCGAAAAACAAAACATCAACAAGCAAGCAACAAACACCAAGCACAAAACAAAAACATACCTTCAATTTTTGACTCAAACATGGCAAATACCAAGCTACTTTCCTATTGAATTCGAAATTGGAATTTGAGAAAATTCCAAACACTTAAAAATGAATGTTTTCATCTTATTTAAAGAGAATTTGCACTTTACATGGCATACATTTGGACAAATGTGCAATAACAAGCCATAAAATGTATGGAAATAGCAAGATAAGCATGAATTGATAAGAAAAGTTGAAAATGTCCACTTCCTTGGAGATCAAAAGAGCCAAAATAGGAAGATTAATAGGTTTGAAGATAAATTTTCCTCCGAATTTGAATCCACAAGTACCTAACTTGACTCTTTCAACCTTGCAAATGATGAATCTGAAATGAGCATTGAATGGATGTTTTGCATATAGAATATCCAAAAACGTGGTCAAAGCTCACTTGAATGCAAATTGTTTTGCAATTTTTTTAAAGAAAAATCCATTTTTATCAAAAACGTGGTCTCAAAGGGTCATTACATGAATCGTTTTTGCTCTTAGAATATAATAACGTGACTTCCAATAACCATAGAGTGCCTCCAAACTTGAAAATGACCATCCGTTAAAGGGAAATGCAAGATGGAAATGCCCAAATTTGGGCATTTTTTACCAAAACGCGCCCTTGAAATGTAATGAGAAGCAATGCTTTTGCAAGGAGATTCAACGTTTTAAGTATCGAAAGGCATGGAAATGCCAAAACGCCCCTTGTGGAATGGATTTCATGTCATGGAAT
Organism: Cupressus sempervirens; assembly: GCA_028749045.1. NCBI lineage: Eukaryota > Viridiplantae > Streptophyta > Pinopsida > Cupressales > Cupressaceae > Cupressus > Cupressus sempervirens. The sequence continues at coordinate 617,878,593 of CM053791.1, forward strand.
AGACAAATCTGGAGTTTCTATCAAAAAACATGGTCTCTTGAGGCAAGAATATGGACGTTTTTGCTCTTGGAGGCAGAAACATGGACTCAAGATGCAAATGCATGGATTGGGAGTCCAAACACATTCTTGGAGAAGCATTACATGTTTTAAATAACATGTCTTATTGGTCTTTTATGTAAAACACATTCTTGGGAGGCTTTTACATATTTTAAATAACATGTAATAGGCAAAACACATTCTCGAAGCCTCATTACATGTTTTGGAACTTGCTTTTTGGTGTTTAGATGCAAAACACACTCTTGGGGTGCCTTCACATATTTTAAAACTTGTCAAAATGATGTAAGTAGTGCAAAAACGCACTCTTCAAGGCTCTTTGCATATTTTGAAACTTGCATGAAAAGTCAATACTTCATAAACACACTCTTGGGAAGTCATTGCATATTTTGTAAATATGCAATGTGTAACATGATTTTGACAATTTTGACTTTGGAAAGCCAAAATGTGGACTCAGGATGTAATTACATATGAAGGCATTTACATGTAATGAAGGTTTTTAATGCATAATGGACTCTAGGAAGTCCATTACATGCATTTTTAATGCAAAACGCACCCTTGGAGGTCCATTACATATTTACATGTAAATGGGTTGAAAGTTGCCTTTACATAACTTAAATGGTCAATTAAGCACATGTTCAATTGATTTTTGAGGAAAATATCACTTAATTGGGTCAAAAATAATATTTACAATATATAGTTTAATTACTATATGCAAATATTATTCAAAAAGTAATATTTAGTTAGATGTTTTAAATTAAAACATAAAGTAACTCAAAAATTTAAATCAAACTATATGGTTAATATAGTCACTTAAGTGATAAAGTAACTTAAAAACATAACATAAATTCAATTTATGTTATATTTTTCAAAAAGTGAATGTCAACATTAAAATATAACATGATATTTTAATACATGCAATTGCATCTTGAGGTAGCACTTTTTGGGCACTTAAATGGTCATATCTTTTGACTGTCAAACCCGATTAAGCCCTAAGATATATCGAAATGAAGAGAAAATGGAAAGCAAGGGTTTGAGAAAAACTAAAGGACCAAAAGCAAACAAACACACACTCAAAAATATGATAAAAGACGTTGAAGGCTTCAAAAATAAGCATAGGCTCACCAAATAGAAAAACAAAAAAGACTTGACAAAAGCCTTCAGTAAAAGAGTTCATTGTATGCATTGAAGTCAATTGATTGATCAATATTAACCAATTGAATAACAAAATAATCTTAAACAAGTGTGAAACTAAGTTGAAAAGTTTCGTACTATTACCTACATTTTGTGGTGACAAAATGCAGGACAACAGTGTTGATGTTACAAGAGCTAGTTGATCATAGGGATATTACACAGTTCTACTCATGGGATCCATGTGGATTGGTGTGTTTTTTCTTGTTTTTGAGATTGTTTAGGGAGAAGCAATTTTAGCAAGAATGAATTATAATGTCTCCATTTTTCGTGAGCATCAACTTTTAAAAGAATGGCCTATTTTGTGACCCTCATAGGGTAATGGAGTTGTTCAAAGGGTCTTAGTTGACTGAACTAGAGGCTCTTTCCCTTCCGGAGATCATAAGTGTTTAGTATTGCTCTTCATTTGGATCAGTTTGGTACAATTACTATTTATAATAAGTCATTATCCAAAATTTCTATATTTCACGAAGTACTTGGACCGGCCTCAGTTACAATGATGACCTTTGGCACCTTTATTTGATTAGGTATTCAAGGATTTACTAATTATAGTAAATCAAGAGTTGATAGAGATAGACCCTTACTATTTTTAGTGAGGCACCATTGTTAGTAGTAAATGCGGTGGGCTACCTCGTGGTGAAGTCATAATTGATTTGTGATGATCAGGGACAGAGTTCTGATATTAAAATTATTATTATAGGTATGCTTTAATAATAAATGATTATTAAGTGCATATTATTAATTGAATTAAGAAGTGGATACAATAAAATGATAATATAAAGTCACTCTAGTTATTCCAGCTTGTTTGACAAGCTACTTCACGAGGAATTAAAAGTGAAAGAATGTTTTATCCCACATTGCTAAAAATACAAGCATTCACCTACTAAAAAGCTATACAAGAAAGGTCATCCTTCATTTGAGATATGTTATGAGAATATACTTTAATGTTATTTTCTCCATTGTGGCTGGAAAACAATGAATGGATATGCTAAGGACAAAACCCTTGGAATCAGTGAAGGCTGGTCGGAAACCTTTAGCTTCTGAGATTGGAGAATTCAAATCAGAATTCACAGCTGAGCTTAATGGCAAATATTGTTATGGTATGAGCTGAAGTTTTTATAGCAGATATTTAGCTAGAGATTTGCTGTCAATTGAATGCCCTGGCACTTCTCTACAGCTTGAGCTTGTTTTTATTTTTTAGTTGTTGATGATTAAGAAGAACTCTGGTGGGTTGGACATGTGAAGGAAATGCAGATCATCAGCTGCTAACTGTTTGAGATGGAAGCCCTTTCTTCATTCTGATTTTGTCAGACTGGAGATGTCCATTCGCTGGAGATAATTATGAAAGTGTATGTGTTATTCAGTGAGTTAGAAGACCTAAAAAACATCATAGTGCTGCCATAATAAAATTCAGATCCTTAGCAACAAAGCTAAGGTGATTATCCAGATATGTCAAATACATGATTCAAACCACTCAGGCAATCAAAGAATATGAATATTGAGAGAGATGAATTTATGAATCATTTTATCAGAATTGTCCATTTATGAATTTGACTTATTTGAATGAATAAGAGTGGTCTTCTCTTTTACTATAATTGTTCAAGTACTTTGCTTTACATTCTATATGCTCTATATGTTATTTAGCAACTAAGCTCAATTGCAAATCAGACAAGGAAATCAGGAAAGAATTAGTTAGGTGTTGCATACAAACATTTTGACGAAATGCATGACACTAAACTGAAAATCGAGTAGAAACACAAGGGATATTACAGTGGTGAAGTTAGAACCTGTTGGGGTTCTTACATTTGGAACCTTAACAGATCGATCTTCTACTCTATTTGAATAATTAAGTTCAGCAACAAGGAACAACGTTTGTCTTCATGTAATATCCCTTTCCGGATATTTACCAAAAAATCCATGATATAAAAGTGCAGAATTAAATCCGAACAGAAAACCAATATTCAATATAAATCCCAGAACTTTAATCGATTTCTAATAGCAGATTGGCATACAAGGAAACTCAGAAAACTTTGTTTTATTCCTCCAATATTCAGAAAGTATATATATAAATTAGGAATTAATACAAATAACCACCAAATGCGTTACTGTATTATACAACAGCAATACAATAACATGCAACTATCCAAATGATCCAATCTTATAAACAGTAAAAACAGTCAAATTGGCAAATGTTGATAAAACTTGTAAGAAGGCTAGGTTTACGTCCAACCTCCAAAGCTTCTTCAAGGGTTTGCATTTTCGAAGAGATAACCAGTAACTGTTTCCAGCTCCCAGATTAATATTTGTTTTAAATATTATAATCTTCATGACATCCCATGTAGAGTTTGTTATACCTTTATCACTTTACCCAATGTGATGCACACTCTTTTAAGCAATATGGGATAAAGCACCTTTTTGTCCTTTAGTCACTTAAGTGAACATAGTACCTTTTTTAAATATAGTGACAAGTTAAATGAACTTTAATAGTCATATAGTCAGTAAACATTAAAATAACTGATCAAACGAACTCGGATAAGCACGTGCAATAACTTGTTGGAAGGCTCTCGACGAGACGCTTCCAAACCAACATTGGGATATCAAGAATATTGAGCTTTGTTTACTTACTAAAAATAGTAAGTATCCGATCAACTTGCCAAAATTGCTTTGATGGGTCTGAAACTGGAAATGTCTAGGCCAAACCTCAAACTGAACCTTGTAAAGAACCTTTTTGCCCCTGAAACCTAGGTAAAGTGAGCCGGCAACACAAAATTATAATGTCCCAGAAAAATGAGACATTACAAAGCCTCCCTTCTCAAAGATTGCTTGCCCTCAAGCAATCTGCTCATACCTACAAAAACCAAATACCAGGATCCCATACTCGCCTTGAGAATGCGATTCTACTCCTCAACCGATGTAACCCAGCATGCATCATTCCAAATCCTGAATGGCAAAATAGTACAATAGGAATCGATGTACCAAATAACTGAATGCCAGGATCCCAAGTCTCACCAATAAGGGACACCAACTACCATGTGTTGCTGCCCTATGTGCCAAAACCCTTAGTCAACATGAATGCCTCACTCCATGAGTGACTTTGTGAGTCTCTACTGTTAAGTGAAGATGGGAGCTCAACAATATACCAATATCCACCCCAAGATGATAACAACCAAACTCTCCTCCTAGCTCCCCGATGAAAAGCAATACATAGGGATGCTACACCTGGATCCCAAGTGAGAACTCATCTGCTGTCTGAGATACCACTGACCAACTCCTATAATATCTGCACCACTGCACCATTGTACCATTACTGCAATATCTGTATTGATGACAATGACAGATCCGACCAAACTAACTCCACCATCATATCACCTTGGCTAAAATTAAGTAATCCTAATCTCTAGAACTTTGATGTGTCAGAAGGCTGAAACACATAGATCATAATCCTGTGACTGTGTAACAACACCGCATAATCCACCCGATGTAAGATACTATTAACACCTCGATCCTTGATTACCCAATACATCGTGTCAAACCTGTCACCACCTGGATCCCAAAACAACCAAACCCCACATCCATCCGCCATATAGAGATAAAAATGTCTGGGAGTGTCTGTAACACAACATCTCTCTACAGCTCCCGCTAAACTCCCATGGATGTGATAACTAACCAAACCATCATGCCAACCAACACCATAGTCGTCCAGTAACCATGTACTCATAAGAAAACTTTGTGACATAGAAGTAGCAAACCATGTTGGACACATATCAGCATGATGTATAACTGACAGCTTTCCCTACAAGTAATCCCCCACAAACAGTTGAGTCGGATGCTTGCAGCCACTAATCCCATCTTTCGAAGATGGTGAATACCCATCCCACAAAGGATGGTATAATTCTGGAACCAAACCACACCGATGTATCATCAAGTCCTCCGTGTAAAAATGATGAGCACTCCTCATTATGTATTCGTGGTAAAATGCTCCAACCTCTGTTAATGGCTCATCACTAAAAACACTTGAATCAAATAGCTGATCCCTCTAACTTTGGAAATCAACAAGCCGACATCCAAAATCAACTGCATGGAATGAAGTGACAGATTTGCTTCTAGGAGATGGCAACAAATCAACATGAGAACTATACTCTCAACCAGATGACACTCTGCAAATGCCCTATGTGGATGACAGAGTAGTGTCGTGTACTGCCACACAACTCTTAGGAGAATCCACCATTGTGACACAAGAGCTGCCAGCAAATTGTCCTATATCAACTGTCACGGCACTAACCTTAGGAGAACTCGAAACAACTAGTGGTTCTCTACTATTCTCCACCAAGGTACTCATCCCAGCTGAAACTTTTGTAACTATATCTATTATAGATGTTACCACATCCCTACAACAACCCGTGGATATAAGATCCTTATCAATTGCCTCTATATGTAACTATACTATATCTGCAGTTGGTGGAGACTATGCCAAATTCAACTCCTCTATAAGCTTCTCGATCTATAATTGCGACTCTTGAAGTGCTAACTGGGCACTCTGCAAAGAGTCCATAGTCACCTTAAGCTCATGAGTGAGCTTATCGACCTTCTCCTCGTTTCCTTGCAATGCAACATAACAAATGCAATCCCACTCGATAAGAAAACCTCTATCTGCAAGTAGTTGTAGGTAATTTTGTTTCATCAATCCAATCACTTCTTGGAGTGCATGTATCTCTGCAAGGGAAAAAACACTATCACCATGCTCATCTATCAAAGGAGTACCCCAACCATAGGTGGCCAACATTTGATGAGCAACATCAAAATGCTTAACAGTTGTGGCAACCATCTTGTCATTAACCTTCAATTGGCTTGCTAAATGATGATCCCCTTGTGACGAAACATTTCCACCCAAATCTTCCAATTTGTCATCTGCACTGTGATATGAGGCTGAATCAATGTCACTCACCATATGATAAGCAACATCGTGTATGCTATCATCTAGGCACACCTCAATATCTAGGGTTCTACTGCTATGCACCTCATAGGATGGCTCAACTGGCAAGGTAGAAGTTGTTGATATAATAGTATCTTCACACACTTCCACTTCCAAGGTGGCTGTGTGTCTATCCACATCATGATCTTGGGATTCATTGTCATCAGATTAATTTTTTGATTCGTTATCTAAGGTCTAATTTTTGCTCTCCATAAGGTCAGCTATATGATGGTCACTAACTGCTGGGAATTCATCATAGAGGCTTCTAGATACTATAGAGACCTCTTGTTACTCTTTCTCTTCGTTTTGTGATGTAGTCCTCTTAATAATGGAAACCATACATTGTGCCACTTTGTCTAGTTTTGCAGGGTTTGAAATTAATTCATTCATCCTTTTCTGATTTTCATCCAACCTTTTCAAACTTTGTTTAAGCTTCTCCATATTCTTGTCCCACTGCTTCTGGGTACTTGAAGTAAACATGATTAACTAATTGATTCAATGTCCAGTTCACTCTAATAAACTTCCCAGTTCTGTCTAACCTGAACAGGAAGCTTAAATGTTTGTCGTAGGAATTTGGTCAAATACTTGGTGTACGTCCTTGCTGTGTATACTGTATTTTCTAGAATGTGTGATGTTTTTTGATTGATATTGCAATATTCTCTACTGGAACGAAAACAATAATAGAACACTAGAACAGACCTGTATTGCTGGTGTACCTTCAAGAACAGTCATGAACAAATGCCCAAAGTCTGGAAAATAATAATTATCTGCAAGTTCTGATCACAAAGTTCTGAAAACTGTAATTGGGGACTTACATCAAACAGTTGTCACACAATACATCACATGCTTCATTCACCAAAGTTTCTTAATAATTCCAAATCACTGTTAAAATTTTATACACATGGGAAAGCTGAGTTTAAGACGTAAACATGTACACAACCCAATACGAAGGTTCAATCTGAGTTTAACAGGTCAAGTTTTAAATCAGTCCAATGTACAGTGAAACATTAAGTTCTCTCTGTGTTCAGAATATGAAACATTCATAGGCATCGATTTTGTAAATTGGAAATCAATGAGTATAACCTTAATATTTAAGAGAATATCTCCATGTATACCAACTGGTATTTCACATTTACTTTCTCACACATGGCAGTAGTTTTTTCATTAAACTCCAAGTTCACAGCATTGTTAAGTTTGTTGGTGTAAACAAATGTAAGTGAAGGAGAGTAGTAATAGACTCGAATATATCTCTTGCTTTGAAATTGTTAACAACAATCTATATTACTGATGCCTGAACTGATAACTGATGACCCCGTGCCTCATTACTTCCTGACACATAGCTTCTCTGAGACCCTTTAGAATGCCACAGTGAAGGTTCCATGGCTGCCAGTCTACCTTAGCTCCACGTCAAGAATAATATGTAAATCTGGTTCTAATAAACCTATGCCAACTACCACTGATATTCCCCACGCTGAAACTAGCTAACTGAATGTTGTGAGGAAGGTAAAACGTACATACAGTCATCTTGAAGAGTATTTCGATTGGTGGACAGATTCCTCCTTATCTTTGCCAACCACGACTCGTCACCCAAACGTCTGCTCCTTTCTCACGCGAAAAAGAAAATCCAACTGAACATTTCCGACAGTTAACAATACCTTGGATTTCCGTCTACGCTTGGTCATAATCTCCTTATTTTATGCTTGTACTATCTCCCGGCTGTGGTGAATGAGGGCCCGAACTACCAATGGCTCCCACGGTATGCTAAACACCCCCTCTTACCCACGAAGTTCACACTCTCCTGTTCCTGTGGACTTTACTCTTATGCCTGACCTGTGAAGTTCCCTTTTTTTTTTTCTTCTTTCTGTGACTTCTAGCACTAAAGAGGGTTTGTAACAACACCCAGGTGGATGTTCACTGTTATGATAAACGGTATCTTACATCATTCACATTTTCCATGTCACAGTATTCTCTTGGTCCCTTTCGAGCAGACACCAGTTCTTGAATACAAAAGCTCTACTATAGTTTGCTATTCTGCTCAAATACTGATTACCTCCAAATTTGTTGATTTGCAAATCCTTCCCATTGCCGATTTTCTACCCAATTAGTACAATATTGAATGAAGGAAGATGGCGTAACATCCACTCCTTTAGAATTTCCAGACTTGAGGGGTTTTGTCTTCACAGTCTCACCAGTCACATTAAAGCAACTAGAACTCGCAATATTGGTTCATAAGTTCTTGTGTGTGTTAATTCCTTCCATGATTTAATTGCTGATATAATTTCACAGGCTGACAGGATGCATGGCTCTGATACCACTGTAATATCCCTTTCTGGATATTTTACCAAAAAACCCCGTGATATAAAAGTGCAGAATTAAATCCGAATAGAAAACCAATATTCAATATAAATTCCAGAACTTTAATCGACTTCTAACCAGCAGATTGGCATACAAGGAAACTTAGAAAACTTTGTTTTATTCCTCCAATATTCAGAAAGTACATATATAAACCAGGAATTAATACAAATAACCACCAAATGTGTTACTGTATTATATAACAACAATACAATAACATGAAACTATCCAAATGATCCAATTTTATAAATAGTAAAAACAGTCAAATTGGCAAATGTAGATAAAACCCGTAAGAAGGCTAGGTTTGTATCCAACCTCTAAAGCTTCTTCAAAGGTTTGTGTCCTCCAAGAGATAACCAGTAATTGTTTCCAACTCTCAGATTAATATTTGTTATAAATATTATAATCTTCATGACATCCCATGTAGAATTTGTTGTACTTTTATCACTTTTCCCAATGTGATGCACGCTCTTATACGCAATGTGGGATAAAGTACCTTTTTGTCCTTTAGTCACTTAAATGAATATAGTACCTTTTTAAAATAAAGTCACAAGTTAAATGAACTTTAATAGTCACTTAGTCAATAAACCATATAATCATTAGGTATTAAAATAATTGATCAAATGAACTCAGATAAGCACATGCAATAGCTCGTTGGAAGGCTCTCGGCGAGATGCTTCCAAACGAACATTGGGATATCAAGAATACTGAGCTCTGTTTACTTACTAAAAATAGTAAGTATCCGATCAACCTACCAAAACTGCTCTAATGGGTTTGAAATTGGAAATGTCTAGGCCAAACCTCAAACTGAACCTTGTAAAGAATCTTTTCATCCTCGAAACCTAGGTGAAGTGAGCCGGCAATGCAGAATTATAATGCCAAAAAAGGGGACATTACACTTCATCAATTAAAATAAGGTAAAATAAGCTTATTTTAGTGTTTGAAATGGCTTTTAGTATATCTATTGTTAGGGATTCATTTTAATCTAAGTTATTGATTCATTTGGGATAGGTCTGGGTGCAGAAGTTGATCCGAATAGGTGCTGGATGCTTCCGGAAGCCCTACGGAAGCTGGCCGGAATCCAGCCGCAGGCTTCCACACTTGGGTTCCACGCACATCCGGAAGCCTACGATTGGCTTCCGGCCAACTTTTGCAGGGCTTCCGGAGAGCACCCGTGGGCCTAGTGGCCAAAAAAATTAATAAACCCAAAAAAAACACTTAAGTTGCATATTGGCATGTGCTTTAATTGATTATTTTAAGTTGTTTTTTGTTATGAAACCCTAAAACTAAGTTTTTATTTTGTTGGAATTTTGAACATGACCTATTTGAACTTATTGTCTAAGACTAAACTCTAATGTTGGATAAGCACATATTGATATATCATATGAATTTTGAAATATCTTGAATTTTTATGAAGGGTGAAGTATCATAGTCATACTATCAAATGATTTGCTTTTGTATATTTCTTTGCATATATATATATATATATGCGTTTCCTCCCGTATCCGCATCCTTAAAATTTTTTTTCCTTGCTTCCCGTATTTGCTTCTAGAATCCACTCCGGAATCTGTAACTTAGATTTTAATCAAAGAACACTGCTGAAAATTATTTTTAAAATCCCAAAAAGACAAATTTCCATTAAAAAACATGTAGGGTGCATGTTGGTGCTGCTGTGACTGTGTCACTGGATGTAGGATGAACCCATTGTCAAATTTCTCTGCCTTAGCAAACTCAAAAACCGAGCCAAATCAGAATCCTTATCCAAATCTAGGGTCAATCTGCAGACTTGGTAACTTAGATCTAAAGTATTGACTAGAGTCAAATTGTAATCTGTTCCATACTTTGGTTGAGTATCAATAATATTGTCCATATCCTGTTGGTTGCTGAGCTTTATGGAACCTCTAGAATGCTTCTATTTAAGGAACCAATGAAAATTGCTGCAAGCATATTCTGCTGAATTTCTATGTCTAAACTCATCAATTTCAGAAGAAGTTAGTGTAAAATTAATTGAAGTATACACTGCTTATCAGTGTTTAAGATACATTCAGTATATAAGTCTGCAATGGGAAAATTTTAAAAATGATTTTTACGGGTTTTATTTCTAATGTTATAAGCAGGATACTACAAGTTATTTAGAAAATCGTGTGAATAGCTTCCTGAAGTTTATACTTCTTTGTTTGTGATAAAGGTTTATCAGCCACTGGGTGATATCAAGATTGATTTTAGCGCTTCTCATAAAGATTTTGATGCTAATAGTTATAAAAGAGAGCTGGATTTAGACACAGCAACAGTTACAGTAAATTATGTTGCTGAGGGCACAGAGTTTACAAGGGAAGTTTTTTCATCCTATCCATATCAAATAATAGCTGCAAAGATATCTGCAAACAAATCAGGTGCTGTTTCTTTCACAGTGGCTCTTGATAGTCTATTGCAAAATGAATCACATATAAATGGTAAAAATCAAATTATAATGCAGGGTGAATGCCCTGGGGAGAGAACTCCTCCTCAAAAGAAATTACATTCAAACAGGCAAGGAATCAAGTTTTGTGCAATTCTTGAATTACACATTAGCAGCGATGCAGGCGTGGTATCTAGCATTGAAGACAAGCAACTCAGAGTCGAAGGTTCAAACTGGGCTCTTTTGCTTTTGGCTGCTTCATCTTCATATGATGGCCCTTTCACAAACCCTGCAGAATCTATGAAGGATCCATTGTCTGCATCATCGGCTACCTTAAATTCCATACAGGGTGTTTCATTTTCTGAACTTTATGCATCTCATTTGGCAGACTATCAACAGCTTTTTCATCGGGTTTCTCTTCAGCTTTCTAACAGGGCAAAATGTAGTTCTCAGAATAGTGGAAATTTGTCATCAACAGTAAGAAATATGTTTCAAGGTATGCCTTGTGCAGACAAGCAACACAAAATATTTGCGGGGAAGATATCAACTTCTGACAGAATAAACAATTTCAAAAGGGATGAGGACCCAGGTTTAGTCACACTCCTTTTCCAGTATGGGCGGTATTTAATGATTTCATCATCTCGACCTGGAACATTGGTCTCAAATTTGCAGGGAATATGGAGCCAACTACTTGCGCCACGCTGGGAGTACTATACCTCTCTCTCTTTGTTCCTTGCTGAAATTCTGCTCTACAATCTTTTTTCTTGTTCATGGATTTACTATTAGCTAAGCAGTTTGTTGATTGTAGTAATATGGTTTTCTTGTGGATAATGTACTTAAAATTAAATACAATTCCTGCTATGATGGTACATACAGTTCAAATATTTTAAGCAGTCATTTGCTTTCTGGTATTCATTGTGATTTTGAGGTTTCTTTCTCTCAAGGAAAGCCTGAATTGCATTTTGTATTTTTAATTAAATTCCTTTTCTTAATTTTCATCTCTTGAGGAAATCCTGAAATGTGGTAATGGTTGGGAAAAGGCAAGCTCGCCAACCTTTGTTTCATTAAAGGCCCAAAAGGAAATCTTATTGAGTATTTCACATTCGAAGTTCAATATATAGTTCTGTTTTGAATTTTTGATTCTCACTCAATTGTTAGGTAAGAAAGAAATAGAATATACTGCTATTTGAAAATAAACACATTCAATGTGAGCACTGACTTTGTTCTCATAACTGACAACGATATAGCATTGATGCTGAGGTATGATTGACATTTACATACTTTTTCCAACCATCCAAATGAATGCAAGAAGTTTGCAATTTTAAGAACAATTCCTCAACTAGGGCAGAATTTGAAACCCTTAATCAGTCATTAATATCTTTCAAAAATGAAACAATGAAGCCAATTCCTTTGGTAGGATAGAAGAACAATGAGTTACGAACATTTTCTCCAATTTATAGCCAAATCCAAGGAAGGAAACAAAAGTTATTGCATTTTTGCCAAAACTGCTCATCCTAGGACAAAAGTTGACCGGTCTTCACAAAAAAAGCCATTACTTATTCAAATCTTATTAAGAATCCACCAAACCATAACCAAATTAAAGATAACTCATATACCTTTTTGGAAATATAAGTTTCAGGTCTGTAACCTGTAAAATGAATTCGTACCAATCAAACATCAGAATTTTTTTAGGAAAAATAATCAGAAAGCTGAAATATGAAACATCAAAAATGAGTTTTCTTCCATTTCAAACCCTCCTTCAAACTCCTCCAACTTACAATTTCGTGTTTTGGAGACCAAATTTTTATGGTTTGGAACCATATTAAACCATCCAACCAACCTACAACTACCCATTAATAACTTTTAAGAAACTTTTTAAATAGTTGTCACCAAGTTGTAAAAGTTGTCATTACAATTTTAGCGTAGTAACACAAGGATACGTCCCCTCCCCCTTTTTCCCTATGCACCGGGAACTTGGGAACTCCGTTCCTATGTCCCCAGTTGTGCCACCGGATTCCACCATCTCCGCCGAGGATGGCGTGATGTCCCATTCTAAACTATTTGTTGATTTCATTATTTATGTTCAATGTTTGATGTTCCAATTCAATGCAATGTTCAAGTATTTACTCTTTTACATTTTTTCATAACTAGCATTTTAAGTACCATATGTATAGTATATACAAGCCCCCCGGTCTCACGCTGCCGTCCCCTTGTTGCCCCCAAATTAAGGTCCCTTGTCCCCCCGTCCCAGAAACTTGTCCCCCTGTCCCCTAGGGTGGTGTAACTATGAATTTTAGCATCTTTTGAACAACTTTTACATTTATCACCCAAATGACCTAAAACTTTTTATAAACCCTTCAAATATGATTAAAATTACTTTAAGACTGAAATTATATCAGTTCCAGTCTACTTTTATACATTTGAGTGGCTTGATCATATTTGACATTTTAGGACCTTGTAAGTTACTATGATTTTAATAGCTTTTATAGCCTTACAAAATAAATTGAATGAACTCCAAATGGTATTTAGGTCCTTACATAACATTGAAACCATATTAAAGACAATGTAAAATATGAATTTATCCATGAGACATCGAATGAATAGGTGCTCCTGCACCATACTCCCCAACTTTGAAAACTAGTCCTCTTGGAAATGGGGTTTCAAAGATTTCTTCATCTTCACTTTTGGTCTTTCAATCCTTTTGCTTGAGAATATGAACCTGTTAAGAACAAATTTATGTCCTCTCCAATCTGATTTCTTCATCAGCTGCATTGAAATGAACATAATAAAAAATTCATGGGCAAAAATCAATCACAAAATTTGCATCTTTCTTCTCAAATCTTTTTTAAAACTCTTCCCTTTTAATATCTTTCTCAACATAAATCTGATCACTCTCTACTATTTGTTCATTATCATCCTTTATTTCTTCAAATACTTCAAGAAAATCACTATCATCTTTGTCAACAATGTCAATCTTCCTGGAGTCTTCAATTGGTTCAAACTTTCTCATTAGATTCCATCAACTTTTCCTCTTTTGTTTTTTCTATCCTTGTTTCTCTTTGTTCTTCCCTAAGTTCATTTTCTTTTTCCACATCTTTTTTAACTTCTTGAACCTCTTCAAAATTAAGTTCTTCCTCTTCTTCACCATTTTCTATTCTCTTCTCTACGATTTTAGGAAATACCTCCAACTTCTTTGTATTCTTGTTTACTTCTCTTTCCAATCTTTCTATCTTCTCTTGTCTTTTATTTTTTTGTTCCTTCTTCTTCTTTTGTGAACCCATACCCTGCTAATTACCATGCATCCATTTCATAACGAAATACATTTTTGAGCAAGTCACTTTTACCTTGCTACCTCTTGTCTTTGATACCTCTCCTTAGACCTTTCTCCTCTTTGCTCTCTTGGCCTAGTCTCTCAGTATCTAGGTTCCCTCTTCTACCTGTAAAAGAAAAACACACAACTACAAAATATCTTTTTCCTAGACCTTTTAGGGCTCTGATACCACTTTTATGCAGAGGTAGGATTCACATTTACATACTTTTTCCAACCATCCAAATAAATGCAAGAAGTTTGCAATTTTAAGAACAATTTCTCAATTAGGGCAGAATTTAAAACCATTAATCAGTCATTAATATCTTTCAAAACTTGAAATAATGAAGCTGATTCCTTTGGTAGGATAGAAGACCAATGAGTCACCAACATTTTCTCCAATTTATAGCCAAATCCAAGTAACGAAACAAAAGTTATTGCATTTTGTCAAAACTGTTTATCCTAGGACAGAATCTGACCAGTCTTCACAAAAACGGCCATAACTTATTCAAATCTTAATAAAAATCCACCAAACCAAAACCAAATTAAAGATGACTCATATAGCTTTCTGGAAATATAAGTTTCAGGTCTGTAACTTGTAAAATGAGTTTGTATCAATCAAAAAATCAGAGAAATGTTAGGAAAAATAATAAAAAAACTGAAATATGATACATCAAAAATGAGTTTTCATCCATTCCAAGACCACCTTCAAACTCCTCCAACTTACAATATTGTGTTTTGGAGACCAAATTTATATGATTTGGAACCATATTAAACCATCCAACCAACCTACAACTACCCATTAACAACTTTTAAGAAACTTTGTTAAAAGTTGTCACCAAGTTGTTAAAGTTGTCATTACAATTTTAGCAACTTTTGAACAACTTTTACATTTATCACCCAAGTGACCTAAAAATTTCCATAAACCATTGAAATATGATTAAAATTACTTTAAGACTGAAATTATACCAGTTCCAATCTACTTTTATATATTTAAGTGGCTTGATCATATTTGACATTTTGAGGACCTTGTAAGCCACTATGATTTTAATGGCTTTTATAGCCTTACAAAATAAATTGAATGAACTCCAAATGGTATTTAGGTCCTTACATAACAGAGAAACCATATTAAAGACAACGTAAAATATTAATTTAACCATGAGACATCGAATGAATAGGTGCTTCTGCACCAAGCTTGATGTATGATGTAGTTGCTTTCTGTCTCTTCTCCAAAATAGGATTTAATAAATTTAAAATTAAGTAAACAAGAGCTCTTTGTGAGCTGGAGTCTCTGCCTTTTGGATTCACAGTGGAGTTGTAGCTGTCAGCGTGGGTTCGTAGAGAAAATCATCTTGCAATGTTTATGTGTGAATTGAAATGTGTTATAGCATGCCATGACTTTGAATGGAGTGGATTTGGATCAAGTTTGTAGTGTTTTCTATTTTTAGCTGGAGAATAGGTGTGGTATTAACCTACAACAACATGAGTTATATAATCATTTGTGCAAGAAAACTGATTGCAAAGATGAAGGTCATATTTCTTGAAATTGATTCTTAGGAAAATATTTGAAATCTGTTTGTATTTCTAAATTATATCTAAATTATGTCTAAATGTAAAATGAATTAAATACATTTAAGTTATAATAGTGTAGTTTGTAAAAATTAAATTCAATTAATGTTGTCTAATTGTTAGGAAAATTTATAAATGAATATGTTAATTATCTTGTATACATTTTTACAAATTTCATCATTAAAAATAGATTAAAGATTTATTTGTGCAAGAAAACTGATTACAATGTTGGTCATATTTCTTGAAATTAATTCTTAGGAGAATATTTGAAATTTATTTATATTTCTAAATAATATCTAACTGTAAAATGAATTAAATACATTTAAGTTATAATAGTTTAGTTTGTCAAAATTAAATTCAATTAATGTTGTCTAATTGTTAGGAAAATTTATAAATGAATATGTTAATTATATTTGCAAATTTCATCATTAAAAATAAATTAAAGATTTATATTAAAAGTACCTAGATTTTATACAAAATCAAAAGATTATCCTCTACAATTAAGAAATCCAATAACATACTAAATAAAATAAATTAATTTAAAAAAATTCACCTAATAACAAACTAGTAAAATATAGAGCAACTCTATTCTTATTAATTAATTATATTTAATGTTTAAAATAATTATAGACTTTACCATGAAAAAGCCTTTTTAACAACCACGGTGGAAGAGGAAAATTGTTGGGAGTTTGTGTTGTTATAGTGAAAATAAAATATATTTTTTTTCAAAAATTTATTTTTTACTATTGGTCATTTCTATTTTTTTTGGAAGCTTCCTACACTTCAAACTAGCAAACTAAAATACTCGGAGCCTATTTTACAGCGCTGAAATTTAGGGTTTATAGAATAAACTTATCGTCCCCAACCCAGAAAAAGTTAAGAGTTTACAAAATAAACTAAATAGACAATTGGCACAACTTATTTGAGAAGATAATTAAATTGGATCGTAATGTAAGTAAAAGCATTGTACATTATGTTTCGCAATTTTTGATGGAACAAATATGCCATATAAATCACCTGACATGGAATTCTCATACTTAATTCAAAGGGTTTAGTTTGGCCTACGCTGGCACGCTTTTCAATCTGCCTTTATGGAGGATGAAGAAACATGAGAGCTTTTTTTGCCATGTACGGATTGCAGTAGGAAATGTTACCAAAAACACAACAAATACCATGAAAAACAACGCTTTGATGGACAAACATATTTTTTTAAAGTTATGCTTGGAGACTTTCAAGAAAAATTGGCAATTGTTATATTGATACAATCTCTTAAGATTCTTTTTTTATTTGAAGTACATAAAATCAAACTGTGGGATGCGTTCATTTTTTTGCAGTGCATTCCTCCTGCATTCATTTCCCAGCTTACAAACAAAATAGATGAAGAAGTGGTTTTGCAAGGCCCATGTAGTCAAAGAATGGGATGTACAATTCTCTGTTACAAACAACAAACGGGAGATTCGACAGGGCTGGAAAAAAATTGTGGATCACTACAAACTTGGGCTTGGAATTTTTGTCATATTCACGTCTTGAATTTTGTTTTTTAAAGTTCACATATATTGCAGAAGTGCGGGTCTCAAAAATACTGGTTTTGATAAGAAATGCCTCTGTAACACAGACTGAATAAATAAACAAACAAATTATCTAGGGGCAAACTTACCGGTTGAAATTTGGGTTGAGTGACTTTAAAAACTACTGATTACAGGGGGCAGAAGGAGGACATGGGAAATGATCGGCATCCAAGATTTTTTTAATGGTTCAAATTTTCATAGCCATTTCCAGCAGGCATGGGCTGAATACACTAGCACTCACCATTCACTGCCTGCTGGAGAGTTCTGAAGGCTTGACAGGTAGCTAATGTTGTTTGGGTAAATGTCAATCGTATGCTCTTCCCTTTGATGCCTATTGACATTTGTCATACTTTAGCTAAAATATCAAATAGGTACTGACAAGAACATTAATTAGATGCTTATCTTTCTATTTTTCCATTAAAAAAAAAGCTAATATGGCTAGGAAAATAGCCTTGGACCAATAAGAAATTAAAATTTTAGTGGTGATAAATGAATAAAAAAAATACAGTCCTAAACTTTAGCTATAAAAATAGATTTTGTCTTGAAAATTAATTGGGAGGGGGGGGGCGGGGGACAAATGAAAACATTAGTTCCCTGCCTTATATATAAGGCATGGACTAATAAATAAGAATAATAAATTACACCACCAATAATTTCTCAATTGTGAGAAGTCTCTAAAGAGACAAAATTGACCATTGACTATTCATTAAAGGCTAGCAAATGAGAAATATTAATACCTCTGTAAGCTAATATGTTTGACCATACCTAGAGAAGATCCTACATATTGCTAAGTACTATGAAAGGTAACGGGTGGGTTGATTCATGAGAAAGGAATAAAGAGGCTATATTGAGAGATAATAATGACATACAATGATAAACCATAGTTAGCGACTGTAATAATACCCAAACATATTGACTAAACATCCTGGAAAATATCGGTTCAGGCCAGTTACTTGTGAAGTATCTCTATCTCCAAAAAAGAAGAATATGAAAATCGACAGATAATGCTGACAGAGATTAAGAATTAATGAGCTACGATTCTATTGTCTTTAGCACAATATGTAAAGGTAATGGAATCTTATTACAGCCACCAGGACAATTTATAGAAAATGCCAACAGATAATGGTCATCAACAATAATATTAATAATACATGTGCTGGATAACAACTACAATTATCAGAGGAATAGCGTTAAAGGGAGCAGTGGAAAACAACAATATTACTTATGGATTATGGTTGAGCATATGATTAATATTTTGATGTAGCCATCTTATGTAATGAAAGATAGCAATCCACATATCAATAAGTGAAGACAATGTACACATGTATATCAGTCATTGATTTACTAATCAGCTGTTTGACAGGAAGATTAGTTTCCAGATATTAACAGCCATGGTTACAATAT
Organism: Cupressus sempervirens; assembly: GCA_028749045.1. Classification (NCBI taxonomy): domain Eukaryota; kingdom Viridiplantae; phylum Streptophyta; class Pinopsida; order Cupressales; family Cupressaceae; genus Cupressus; species Cupressus sempervirens. Next base: position 617,897,408 of record CM053791.1, read on the forward strand.
GTTGATACAAAAGTGATAACATGTGTCGACAAAGTATGAAGAACGATATTGCACAATGGCAAAGGTTAACAATTTACTGTGAAAAGGTGTGATCTGTTCAGTTTGAAGAAGTATGTCTCCTAAATGTCCAAGGGAGGTGACCATTGGATCTTGACAGATATATGAGGGCTATCGATCCCATTCTCACAGCTCCATCGAACAGCTCACTTTATAATTTCATTGTGGATTCTTGGAATCAACATGAGCAGATTGAACTCAATAGCAAGTATCATATCAGGCTATGTAATTTCTATTCATTGTTAAGTTACAAATAGCATCATTTAAATTTTAGACAATAAACAATATGAGCATTGTTAAATAATATAGATCAATTTGGTGGAGACTGAACTAATTTATATTTGCAGAATTATTGTACTGATTCTATTATAATTCTGATATAAGTTTCATTGTTCTTCTCTTGCAGTTCAAATATTTTGAATAATGCTTGTCTAATGAAAAGTGACTGTGAACTTTAATTCTGATATAAGTTTCATTGTTCTTCTCTTGCAGTTCAAATATCTTGAATAATGCTTGTCTAATGAAAAGTGACTGTGAACTTTGATGAGGACATATATATATATATAGTGCAAACTGTAAAGAAGATATATTGCAGATTGAATTGTTATTGTCGAAGACTATGATTCTCATTGCCTGTTGTTATTGATGATACTCGATAGTCTTCGAATGGTATATAAATATATTGAATGACATACCCACATAGGGTCATCACCCTGCATGGTCATACCCGTTAAGACTTGTGACTGTTGTCGCACATTACTTGCCATTTCAAACGTAACATCATTATTAATGAGGGTCGATACTTGATCGACAATCGGTCTAGACAAAGCCAATACTTGAAAAGGTTAAATAATATGCTTTTAATTAGATTTCCATCAACACATATATATTAACATATATTATATATAGAATTGGCTTGAATTCACTATGAGGCTAAATTTCTCAACACTCCCTCTTTAGCAAAGAGGTAATTGAAGCAATTTCCATAACTTTTAACGTAAGTTTAAACACCACCTTAAGTGTGGTCTATAATAGTAACATGGTTGTAATGTTCCAATTCTCGTACTCGAATGTGTGAGCCTCAGGATACCAATTTCTTTGATGTCAATTGATCGAGAAATGTGTACAGTAGGGGAGGAAGCAATTGAAGGCCTAGAAGGAACCGTACAATGTTAAACAAAGGTCGTATAGTGAGGAGGAAGGCCGTACAGAGGAGATAACACAGAGGCTGTACGGTGGGAGAAAAGTGTTGTACGCTGACCAAATTGCAGGCCGTACAGTATCTAATGCAGTACAGTGACAAGGTGTCCATACGGTGATGGATAATAGTGGAGTCGTATGGTGGAACAGAGGGCTGTACGATAGGAGACTAACTTGGCCATATGGTGCAGGGTGAAATGGTCGTACGATGTGACAATGATGACCGTAAGTGGGGGAAAATACTAGGGCCATACGGTAGGCTTGCGTGGTGAGCAGGTGGATGCTTGAAGGGGATTGTACGGTTAATGTATGAGTCTAGAGTGTACGGAAGGGGGTGGTACAGACAATGTGACAATAGAGAGTAGATAAACAAAGAGATTGAAATTACCCAATACAAATACCAAAGAGTTGATAAAATTAAACAAAGTGATTTCTTCAATTCGTAATATGATGGTGCTCCGACTTGCCAGATCCAAGCGAAGTGTTACAGGCGACGGAATAGGGTGAGGGTTGAATCCCACTGAAACCAAACAAACCAAATAGGGAAGGTCTTTCACTTCCGAAATGGTGCACAACCAAGAACTCCAACAAAAATTTGCAATACAGAGAAAATAATCCAAATTGTATACCTAATGAGTACCTATAAGCCGTGCTTAAATACTCATTGGGGAAAACTTTCCGAGGGTGTACAAAGATAGCCAATGGCAACACAAACTACGGAAACAAAAATAAAAATGGGTCTGAGTTGTATTAAATCAACCAGCCCAATTACAATAGCTTAATTAAATTTATTTTATAATGGGAACATTACAGTCCTCCTGTCCCAAATTTTGCTTGTCCTTAATCAAATGCAATGTTGGATGTTGTAGAATGCACTCACCCTCTCACGTCACACCATCCAATGGCAAGTGTTTCCAACGTACCAAATATTCCTTCACTGTGCAGTTCTGTAGGGTCTTCTCACGTACTTCGATGATCTTAGCTGGTTCCAATACAAGCTTTCCTTCTTTATTGAGCAGTGGAAGGTTTGACGCTACCGTGACGTTCTGTCCCACTGCTTTCTTGAGATAGGAGACATGAAAAACGTTATGAATACGACTCACCTTTGAAAGTTCCAACTCATAGTCAACCTCATTGATGTGGCAAACTAACCAATAAGGACCATAAAATCGTGGCTTCAATTTTTCTTTCCCTTTTTCTTTCAATGATGATTGCCAGTATGGTTAAAGTTTGAGGTAGACCAATTTTCGCACTTCGAAAGTTCTCTCAATGCGATGTCTATTGGTGTAGATTTTTGGTTGATTCTGTGTCCGTTGTAAGTTTTCCTTCAAGCATCTTAGTATGTCCTTTCCCTCATGAAGCCACTCCCTTGCCCTTGGTGCGTGACTGTCACCCAAAACAATGTCGATAAAGGAAAGGGGTTCATATCCATATAGTGCTTTGAACAATGCCATCTTGATGGACATATGGTAAGTGGTATTGTAACAATATTCCCCTAGGTGCATCCATTTGAGCCACACCCATTGCTGTGCCAAAACATAATTCCGAAGGTAACCTTCAAGCCACTTGTTCACAATCTCCATCTCTTCGTCTGTCTGAGGGTGATAACTAGTGCTTGGCGACAATTGTGTTCCTACCAATCGAAACAGTTTTGTCCAAAAGATACTAAGAAATCATCCATCTAGATCACTAACAATGTTTCGAGGTAACCCATGCAGACGAAAAAGTTCTCTAAAAAATAGATCGGCTACCTGTGCGGCTTGAAAGTCCAAGGAGATGGCAAAGAAATGTGCGTACATCATCATTCTGTCAACCACCACATAAATACAATCCTTTCTATTCACCTTGGGAAGTCCAGTAATGAAATCTATTGAGATACTTTCCCACTTCTATTCTGGAATTGGCAGAGGTTATAGTAACCCGATGGGTAGAGTATGTTTGGATTTGTTTTGCTGGTAGACCACACACTCTCTTACATACTGCAATACATCTCCTTTAAGACCCTTCCATAAAAACCTCTCCCTGAGATGTTTGTAAGTTTTGAAGAGCCCAGATGTCCTGCTAAGGGTGAGTCGTGGACTTGCTTCAAGATTTTTTGCTTCAATTTGGATTCCGGCAGTAAATATATCTGATTCTTATAGTAAATGATGTCATCCACCACTTTGTACCTATGTTCCACGGAGTTTCCGGGACGGGGACGTTTTAGGGGACGGGGACGTGTTTCCGGTACGGGTACGGGTCGAAGCCAAAATTTAGGGGACGGGACATCAGGGGACGGCGATTAAAAACATAGGGGATTTTTTTTAATATAGAGACAAAATTCAAATATGTATATCATAACATTGATAAACCATTCACCATAGACATTTTAGAAGATAAATACATGGAATATTATCAAATGGCAAATACTAAGTGCTTCCATTATAACAATATCACATACATATATAGCAAAAATTAAAATGCCTAAAGGCTTCAAGTATCATGCTGAAATCAGAATGAAATAAAGAGAAGTCCAACTAAAATAGTTGGTAAATAGTAAATACCGAACGCAGTCTTGCCTCACTAAACACAATCTTTGCTCATTGCTGCTACTGCTCTTATGTTTTTTTCCTTCCTCTTAGCAAGTATGTTAAATCGAAAAATGAGTAGAAGAGTTAGTGTTTTAATGGACCAAATATGGGTTGCATATTGTTATTATGTCTTTAAGATGACTAGAGGCCACACGAACAACAAAAATTAGGAAAAAATGTTTTTTTGGGGATGGTTTGCCTTTACCAGATTGACTGGAAAAAAGGGGACGGTCAGCAGTTTCGGGGACGGATAGGGGACGGCAAAACTGTCCCCGATACTGCTGGCCGTCCCCAAGTTTCCTGCCCAAAAAAATTGGCCGTTTCGGGGACGTTTCTGAATTCTTCAAAAAAGGGACGTCACAGGGTACGGCCAAAATCCGTACCCGCGTCCCCGTTTCGTACCCGGTACGGGTACTAGGGTACAGAGGCAGGGGACGCGTCCCCGTGGAGCATAGCTTTGTACCGATCATCCTGGGTGTTGCCATCCATTAGCTCACAAGCAAATGTGTTTTTGGAATATTCTACCAACAAATGTGCTTTCGATTGAAATCTGGGTCAGTAAGCAAATAGCAGGTTTTCTGGACAAAGCATCTGCAACCACATTGTTCTTTCCTTTCACATATTCAATGTCAAAATCAAAAGCCTGAACCTTGCTTACCCATTTTTTTTGCTTCTTGTTTAAGTCCCGTTGCTCTAGAAAAAATCTTAGACTATTGTGATCCATACGAACAACAAACTTAGCACCCACTAGATACTGTTGGAACTTGGTTAGTGCATGTGCAATGGCCAACATCTCTTTGTTATAAATGGAATATAAGCGTTTAGTTTGTGTAAGCTTTCTGCTCTCATATGCTATGGGGTGTCTATCTTGCATCAGTACTGGGCCAATGCCTTCTTTGGATGCGTCGCACTCCAGAAAGAAAGGTCGAGCAAAATCAGGCAATGCAAGTACGGGACAAGTGCTCATTGCTTCTTTCAGCTTATCAAAAGTGAGTTGTTCTTTTTCATTCCATTGGAAGGAACCCTTTCTTGTTAGATCTGTTACTGGGGCACTAAGTTAAGAGAATCCTTTTACAAACCTCTGGTAATAACTGCACAACCAAAAAATCCTCACAACTCCATGAGTGATTTCGGGGGAGGCCACTCAAGGATAGCCTAGATCTTCTCCTGATGAGCTTGAACTCCATATTTACTGACAACATGCCCCAAGTACAATATTTTCGTCATACCGAATTCACACTTGGATTGCTTGGCGAACAAGGATTGATCCTTCATGATCCATAGGACTTTGTGCAGATGCTTCAAGTGCTCTTCCCATGTCTTGCTATAAATAAGAATATCATCAAAAAATACTAGTAAGTACTTACGCAATTGTTTGTTGAAGATGCGATTCATGCATGATTGGAATGTAGCAGGTGCATTTGTTAATCCGAACGGCATGACCAGGAACTCATAATGCCCGTAGTGACAACGAAAGGCCGTTCTTTCTACGTCTTCAACTCATCTATCCTTAGAATGGGATATCTATTGTTTATTGTGTTTTTGTTCAACACACAGTAGTCCACACACATGTGCATCATCCCTTCCTTTTTGACCAATACCACTGATGACGCGAAGGGGCTAGAATTGGGACGGATCCATCCTTTCTCCAGCAGTTCTTGAATAGTCTTTTTGATCTCATCTTTGAATTTCTTGGGATGGCGGTAGGGTGTGATTATGAGTAGCTTGGCTCCAGCTTCCAACTCGATAGTATGTTCAAACCCTTGATGAGACGGTATGCTAGGAGGAATGTCAATAAAAATTTAATCATGTCCACTCAAAATATTCAGGAGATCATCATCTTGGGGAGGTGTCCATTGCCCTTTTATAGGTTTTGCCGAGACAAAACAATGTGCAGCCCAAGCAACGTCATCATGCCAAAAAATTGCCTCCATCTGATGTACAAAAACTTCCTTCGGGCCTTCATTTTCCATTCTGCAAAGAACAACCTTCTTTCCATTGACGACAAAAGTGAAGTCCATCTATTTGAAGCTCTGAGTGTATTCATCAAGTGTCTCCATCCACTATATGCCTAGAATAACCTCCATATCATCAATGTCCACTATGAAAATATTCTCGATCACCGTGTGATTCACCATTGTGATACTTGGCTGAGGAACAAGGTTTGTGTAGGATAGGAGAGTCCCTCTAGCAACCTTGACCTGAAATCCTGCGTGCGTCTCCGTGGATAGACCTCTTCGTTTCACGAGAGAGGAGTTTATGAAGTTTAGAGTAGCTTTGCTATCGAGCATCACCATAGCCCTTTGTCTTGCAGGGTGCCCTGTACATGAAACACTGTGCACCTCGGGTTACCTGCTAGAGCAATAGTTCCTCCGTGCCTCACCAATGCTGCAATTCTTTCCGTACGGTTTAAACTAACTATTTTGGTGTCCTCGTGGGTTTGGCTGTCTTTGGTGGATATATCTTCCTATTCGTCCTCATCATCCGACATGACCTCAATGTAGTGGATCTTTCCTTTCCCAAGGCATCTGTGTCCAAGTTCCCATGGTCCTTTGCAGTTGAAACATAGTTTCTTTCTTTGGAGCTCTTGTCTAGTAGCTTCGTCCAACGACGACTTTCTTGGTGGAGGTTTATTATCTTTGTCCCTCAGAAACATCGGCGGTTTGGAATGTAAGTAACCCCGAGAGGATGATGCCGATGATGATGCCATACTTCATGCTTTCTTAATGGCCTCCGACAGGGTGGCAGGATTGAATCCCTTTACCCAACCCTTCAGTGGTTCTGTCAGCCCATCCATGAAGAGCACTATCTTCTTTTAGAGATGTCTGTGACCAAAACAAAGAGTTTCTGAAATTCCGCAATGTATTGGTCAACTGATCCAGTTTCCCTTAGTTGTACCAAATCTTTGAAATTGAGTTTCGGATCTTTACCATCAAATTGATCTATCAATCTCTCAGTGAATTCCACATAGGTATTTATCAAAGTAACGAGAATCAAAATCAGCAAGGGTGAATTGAATTGTGAATCGGCGATGAATCGGTAAATTTGAAAAAACCCTTTAAATTTAGAGATTTTAACAATTTAAAACTTATTTCATGCACCCTTTATTGAATATAACTTAAACACACTATAACATCATCAAATAGAAGTTAAAACTTAACATACATAAACATGGAAGTTTGTGTTTACCGCATGGGGTAAAGAGTTTTAATAAGACAGCTGCCTTAGTTATTATAAAACAACTTCATGTCCAATACCTACTCCAAGTGCTTCAAAGCGTATCACCCCTCTCGAAAGGCTTGCTCTGTTGTTCTCTCCACCATAGACACTCCATGCCTGCAGCAGCTCCAAGTCTCATCAACTGGTCAGACTTCCCACGACTGATAACTCTAGCAACTGGGGGTCTAGGGGGCAACGCCCCCAGCGGGGTCGAGGGGCAGTGCCCCCTACCGCCAAGACCAAATTAGCACTCTAAAACCCACACAAAATTGTATGAAACATAGTATTTTTGTGATTTTCTTCTGATCCCACACTCTTTCTAGCAATTGCTGATGTTTTACTACTTGATTATGTCTTTCCCTTCCTTTGGGCATCGTCTGTTATGCATTCTGAACATTTTATATTTGTCATCGTTTTTTTTTTAAAATCCTACTTCCTCAATATCTTTTTGTAGTACAGATACAACAACATTTCCTTGCTGAATTACTACGCTGCCAAGATGATGCAAAAATGACCGTATGGGCATACCACAGCTTCATGATTCATCAGATAAAATCCATCACATCCGTAACTATGTTATGTACTAAAATGTAAATTATAGGCTAGTTGAAGTAAATAGAAATCAAATGATCATAATGATTCAAATCGTAGAATGTATGTAAAATGAAGATCCATATTCCATAAGACATCAAATCATAAATGTATGTAAGAATCTAAGATGAAGATGCATGAAAGTTTGAAATGTATGTCTATCAGTGATTCAGTATCACTATCAATATCTGTAAACAAAATATAAAAACAAGGCTCTAGCTCAAGCCTAACAATTATAACAAAGAGGAAAGGCAAAAAAGAAAGCAAATAAAACATGTGTTTTTTTAATAATTTTCAATTCAACTTCCTAGCTGTCGCGGCTGATTCATGAGGCAGATTCATGCAATTTTTGGCATGATCACCTGAATCGGTGATTCAGACGATTCATGCCAAAAAATTGCCTTTAGTGATTCAAGATTCATAAAAAATCGGCCAGCATGAATCTTATCGTGATTCACGCAATTTGGGCAATTTTTAGGCAACTTTCGGAACTATGGTATTTATTTGATCATGCCCTAGTGTGATGGTGTTGTGATGCCACCAGTCATGCGCAACTCCCTCCAAGTGTAATGCCGCAAATATAAAACTTCTTCTGGCATAGGATTCAGCTAGAAGTATCGGCCTTCATTACCCATGCTTGCGCAGATATAGATCTGGATCCGTCAAATGGAGAAAAATTTACTTTACTCAACTTCCTCTTGAGATCATCGTTAAAATATCCTTTGTTTCCGCCTCTTGAATATCTCATTCTCAGATCTGCATAATCTTTGTAGGATATATCTTCCTCAAAATTCACATTCTTCTAGTCTTCTCTTAGCTATTCTTGCATTTCTTCAAAGGTCGACTGCTTCCCTCTAGGTGGTGTCTCCGTCCGTGGGGAAAAAGACGACATGAAAGGTCAAGAGCTTACTGGATGAGGATTTTCTTTACCCGACACTGACTCCGCACTGTGACCATTTTTTTCTCCGAATATTTTATTAACTGCCAACTTCTTGAGAGTCTCTTCCATGAGTTGCTGAGTATCATTGATCTGTGCTTGATTCCTCGCAAGCTCTCTCAATAGTGCCACGAGTTCAACAGCTGTGGGTTCCGATTCAGCAACCATTCTATCAACGGAATGGGTTTTCTTCTCTTTCGGCTATAGACTCTCATTTCTTGTCCACAGGCTAGCAGGATCAAAGCTCTAATACCACTGTAATGTTCCAATCCCCATACTTGAATGCGTGAGCCTTAAGATACCAATTTCTTTGATGTCAATTGATCAAGAAATGTGTACGGTAGGGGAGGGAGCAACTGAAGGTTTGGAAGGAACCATATGGTGTTAAACAAAGGTTGTACAGTGAGGAGGAGGAAGCCCATACGGAGGAGACAACTCAGAGGCCTTAAGGTGGGAGAAAAGTGTTGTACAGTGACCAAATTGCAGGTCATACAGTATCTAATGCAAGTATGGTGACAAGGTGTCCGTACGGTGATGCATAGTAGTGGAGTCGTATGGTGGAACAAAGGGCCATACGACAGGAGACTAACTTGGCTGTATGGTGCCGGGTGAAATGGCTGTACGATGTGACAATGATGACCGTAAGTGGCGGAAAACACTAGGGCCATATGGTAGGCTTGTGTGGTGAGCAGGTGGATGCCTAAAGGGGATTGTACAGTTGATGTATGAATCTGGAGTGTATGGAAGGGGGTGGTACGAACAATATGACAACAAAGAGTAGATAAACAAAGAGATTGAAATTACCCAATACAAATACTAGAGAGTTGAACAAATTAAACAAAGTGATTTCTTCAATTCGCAATATGATGGTGCTCCGACTTGCCAGATCCAAGCGAAGTGTTATTGGCAATGGAATAGAGTGAGGGATGAATCCCACCGAAATCGGACAAACCAAATAGGGAAGGTCTTTCACTTCCGAAATGGAAAACAACAAACAACTCCAACAGGAATTCATAGTACAGAGAAAATAATCCAAATTGCATACCTAATGACTACCTATAAGCCGTGCTTAAATACCCGTTGGGGAAAACTTTTCGAGGGTGTACAAAGATAGCCGACGGCAACACAAACTACGAAAACAAAAATAAAAATGAGTTCGAGTTATATTAAATCAACTAGCCCAATTACAATAGCTTAATTAAAATTTATTTTATAACGGTAACATTACAATGGTGTCCGGCAAGATCTGGCCCAAAGAACAATAATAAGGTTGTTATCATGGTGTCCGGCAAAATCTGGCCCAAAGAACCATGATAAGTTGGTTATCATTGTGTTCGGCAAAATCTGGTCCAAAGAACCATGATAATGCTTGCTCCTAGACATCCAACACATTTAAGTGCTACAAGTTAATGTAGCATAGCTAGGAGATAGGTCAAACTATTAATAAGGTCGTCACCTTACAATAGTGACCTCACACATATGAAAGATCGTCACCTTCCATAACACAATGCAAAAATTTAATTTTCAATTTTTTATAAATATATTAAATTACACATGTATTTTCAAACTTGTCATGCCTAGTTTACCTCTGAAGCACTCTATTTTCAACCTTGCAAGGGGCTTGGTGAAAATGTCGGCATTTTTCTCATTAGTGTTGATATAAATCAGTTTAATAACATTCCTATCAACCATATTTCTTATGTAATGATATGGAGTCTCGATGTGCTTTGATCGATTGTGAAAGACAAGATTAGCAAAAAGTTTGATGCAGCTTTGGTTATCACAATGAATCACTGTGGGGCTTAGTTGCTTTCCGAATAGTCCAAATAGTAGCTTTCTCAACCATACTGCTTTGCGAGCTCCCATGGAGGCTGCCATATATTTAGCGTTGGTGGAGTTCAAGGAAACTGTTGGTTGTTTCCTACGAGACCAGGATATCATTGCTAATCCAAGATTAAAGCAACACCCTACAATATTTTTGCGGTTTATGGAACAACCAGCCTAATCAAAATTAGTATACCCTTCAAGTTTCATCTCAACATTTTTGTACATGCAACCAAGACCAATAGTACCATGTAGATATCTCAAGATATGTTTAGCAACCATCAAATGAATCTTCTTCGATTCACACATGAAGTGGCTTAATACATTGGTGGCATAGCAAATATCAAGCCTAGTGTTTACCAAATACATAAGTGATCCAATGATCTCTTTGTAGAGAGTGGGATCAATTAACTTGTGTAGATTTGTTTCCATAGGAGTTGCTAGGGGCTTGTAGTCCATCATACCAAATCTGGTCAAGATTTCATGGGTGTACTTCCCTTGATTTAGAAAAATATGATCTTTCTTTTGACATACTTCTAGACCTAAAAAATAGTGTAGTAGACCTAGATCCTTCATTTCAAATTCAGCCACAAGATCTTGTTTGCATTTTTCAATTAGATGATCTTCACCTGTTATTAATAAGTCATCAACATAGAGAACAAGAATTAACATGTCACCATTAGATATTTTGAAATATATGTTAGGATCAGCTTCATTTTTGAGTATCCTAGTTTGGAGAGATGGCTATCTATCCTTTCATACCAAGCTCGTGGTTCTTGTTTAAGGCCATAAAGAGCTTGCTTTAGTTTACATACATATAGGTTCTTGTCTTTTATAGTAAAACCTTCAAGTTGTTTAATATGTACTTCTTCATTAATGACACCATTTAGAAATGTAGTCTTGAGATCCATTTGATGTATCTTCCATCCTTTGGATGCTGCAATTGCAATAATTGTCCTTATTGAAGTGTATTGAGCAACTGGAGAAAATGTTTCCTCATAACCAATACCTACCTTTTGAGAGAAACCTCGTGCAACAAATCCTGTTTTATGTTTTCCAATACTACCATCTGAAGCATACTTGATTTTGAATAATCACTTTGATGAGAGAACTAATTTGTCTTCCAGCCTAGGTACGATATCCCAAACATCATTTTGTAATATGGATGGATATTCTTTGACCATAGCATTTTTCCATGCTTGACATGATAGAGCTTTTGCAATAGTTGATGGTTCGGATTTTGTAAGCTCAGTTACTAGTGCAGTGTAGCATGATTTATTTCTTGTTGTCTTACTCTCTTTGGAGATTTCATCTAGTTCAACATTACTCTCTTCAATTATTTTCCTTGCCCATAGTGGCCTTTTCTTGATATTAGAGATATCCCTATCTTTAGTGTTTGATAATATTTCATTTCTTTTTGATATGTTCTCCCTCTAATTTTCAGTTTGTTGAGTTTCATCCAATTCTGTGATGGGCTCATCTTTTGTACTTGTGGATAGTTTGAAGGCAGTGTCTTCTTCGAAATTGACATCTCTATTGATTTCAACTGATCTTTGCCCAGGTATATAGACTCTATACCCTTTAGTGTTTTCACTGTACCCAACAAATATACCTTTCTTCTTGGGTGGTTCTAACTTGGTTCTTTTTTCTTTAGGTATATGAATGTAAACAAGGAAATCAAATATTTTGAGATGACTTAGATAAGGTTTAATTCCTGAAAAGGCTTCTTCAGGGTTATGTTTTCTAGGATTGAATGCAGCATCTGTTTTGAATATATATAACAGTATTAGTGGCCTTAGTCCAAAATGAGAAGTGCAAATTTTGATCATGTAACATGACTTTTGCAGTTTCAACAATGGTTCTACTTTTCCATTCTATTGGGGATTATAAGGTATAGTATATTCCCTCTTAATCCCAACAAAGGTGCAGAATCCTTTGAAATTTTTAGAGGTGTATTCACCCCCATTGTCTGATTTTAGAGTTTTTATTCTCTTTGAAGTTTGATTTTCCACAAGTGCTTTGAACTCTTTAAATTTCAATAGAACTTCATTTGATTCTATGACTTTTAGGAAGTAAATCCAAGTTTCCTAGAAAAGTCATCAATAAAGATTATGTAGTATGTGTATCCTCCTAAAGAGAGTGTTGGCATAGGTCCACATAAATTAGTGTAAACTAGTTCCAGGAACTGATTTAGATTTGTGTTTACTTGGGGGAAAAGAACTTTTTACATTCTTTCCTAGAATGCATCCTTTACAAATGGCCGTATGGTTTGAATTCAAGTTAGGTGTTCCAGTGGTGATTTTTCCTATATTTGGTAGTGCACTAAATCCAAGGTGGCCAAGCCTTCTATGCCATATTTCATTAGGGTTTGATACTTCATGATTTAGGGCTTGTTTTTGAATGCTACATAGTTTATATAGAGTTCCATCTCTACACCCTATGGTGATGGCATTCTTAATGTTAGAATTTTTAGGCCAGTACAACACTTGTTTTCATTAAAGGTAACATGATACCCTTCATCTACAAGTCCTGAGATGGATACTAGATTCTTTTTTATGTCAGGTACAAAGAGAACATCTTTCAATTTTAGAGTGATCCCGGTTCTTAGTTATATAGAACAAGTCCCAATTCTTTTCACTGGATAGGTGGAGTTGTCTCCAATGGTGACTCCTTCAGTGAGATAATTTTCAAAAGTTTCAAACTTATCTCTATATCCTGTTATGTGGCGGGATGCATCACTGTTGATTATCCACACATTATCGTTGGAATTCATCTCACTTGATAGAGCTAAGTAGAATAATAAATTCTCTTCCTTTTTAGCTTCGGCTATGGTGGCTAGAATTTTTTCCCTTTCTAGACAAATTTTTTAAGTATGTCCAAATTTTTCACACTTATAACATTGAACTTTGGAGAAGTCTTTCCCATTGTGATTATTGTTTCCTTTTCTTTGGTCATTTTTCTTCTCTTTATGTTTAAATTTTGTCTTCTTCCCTTTGTTATTAGAGATTGAGAAAAGAGCTTGATTTTCTCCCTCTTGTTTTGAAAAGATCCCTCTAGAAATTAGTCTTGATTCTTCTAAGGTGCAATCATTTTTAAGTTGATCAAAGGTTGGTATTGAAGATTTGCTGTAATGACCCCTACCAATAGGCCCAATCAATCCATGACTGAAAATGAATAGTCCTCAGAAAATGCCCTCCTATAATTTTGAGTCTGCTGAAAGAAGTCTCCTAAAATTTTGGATCTGCTAAAAACGGCTTCCTATAATTTTGGACTTGCTAAAAACGGCCTCCTATAATTTTGGCCTTGCTAAGCCTCCTGAAATGCTGAAATGTTGAAAATGGCCTTAGGCCCAATGATGCCCTAGCTGAAGTGACTGTAGTATCACCCCCTAATGTGCAACCCTTCAAAGGGTATTTCACCTCCTCAGTTATGCAAAATCCTTAGGAGACTCCGTTCCTAAAGAAGAAATGATAATCTGTAGACCAAGATGGTGCCACAAATGCTCAAAGAGAAAGGTCGTGTAAACTCAAGTTATGGGATGTCCAAATGAGAGGCCAAGCACTCTATTTATTCACTTCTCTTAGAAGCCACTATAACTTCTAGAAGTATCCATAAAATATTCTTATGAAATCCTTTTATAATGCACTTTTATATAAAAAGTAACTTTATAAAATAAAAAGTGCAACTCAACTCAAAATTATAACATTTGGCTCTGCATAACACATAATAATAAAAATATAATAAATACCATCTCTCCAAGAGCAAATAAGACCATCCAATCCCCAAATAATCATCAAAATGACTCTCTCACCAAAACCATCTTGCCTACAAGAGTCCATGATAGGCAAATCCACTAAAAAATGACATGTCACTAAAGAGGGGACATGACATTTGCTGACGACTTGAATAAATGCTTTCCAAGATATAGGTAGTCCTCTAAGTGCTATTATGGATAATTGTTGATCTTCAACTTTATTTCCAATTGATGATAGTTGATTCTTTGTTTTGGAAATCCTTCCAAAGTAGGATGAGATTGACCCTCCTTTATTCATTTTTGTATTCATAAGTTGATTTTTTAATGTGAGCAGTCTACTTGAGTTATTAATCTCAAATGTATCCCTGATTGTCTTGAATACTTCAAATGCTTTCTTTAGATTTGAAATGGAAGGGAGAATGTGATCTTTTACTGAATCAACAATGATTTTTCTGTCTTTATCCTTTTCCAAGTGAATTTTTCTGCCTCGTTTTCAGCCATTGAAGTGTCTTCTTCAAGAAATGATTATAATTCCAATCCTTTGAGTATTGTTGTAATTCCAATTTTTCATGAGAAGAAATTTGTTGCTCCTTCGAGCCTATCCTCGACTCTAACATTGCTTGCCACGATGTCACTTTTATTTTGTGATTTGAGATTTTTTAAAGTAATTTAGCAATCTCTCTACCAGTTAGGCTTTGATACCATGTTAAATAATATAGATCGATTTGGTGGAGACTAAACTAGTTTATATTGGCGGAATTATTGTACTAATTCTATCATAATTCTGATATAATTTTCATTGTTTTTCTCTTGCAGCTCAAATATTCTGACTAATACTTGTCTAATGAATAGTGATTGTGAACTTTGACGAGGGCAGATATATATATAGCAGACTGTAAAGAAGATATATTTCAGATTGAATTGTTATTGTTGAAGACTGTGATTCTCATTGCCTATTGTTATTGATGATACTCGGCAGTCTTCGAATGGCATATAAATATATTGAATGACATACCCACGTAGGGGCATGATATATATAGCAGACTGTAAAGAAGATATATTTCAGATTGAATTGTTATTGTCGAAGACTGATTCTCATTGCCTATTGTTATTGATGATACTCGGCAGTCTTCGGATGGCATATAAATATGTTGAATGACATACCCACGTAGGGGCATGACTCTACGTGGTCATACCCATTAACACTTGTGACAGTTGTCGCACATTACTTGTTGTTTCAAACGTAACATCATTATTAATGAGGGTCGATACTTGATCGACAATTGGTCTAGATAAAGCCGATACTTGACAAGGTTTAACAATATGCTTTTAATATATTGATATATGTAAATATATATGTTGATGATATATTTATATGTATATGTGTGTGTGTGTGTGTGTGTATTAGATCAGACTTTCATATATTAGATTTTCATCAACATGTATTTATTAACATATATTATATATTCACTATGATGCCAAATTTTTCAACAAGCATGGGGATTATAGCTGTAAATACATATGGTTATGTTAATAAAATAATGACATATGTATAAGTGATTTTGTTAATAGAATAAACTTATAATTTGAGATATATATTGCCAGTGGTAAGGAATTCAGTTTATTAGAAATAATCAAATATATATATACACATAAATATATTTATCAAATCATATACATTTGTAATACAGTGAAAGACCATTGTGACCTAGCTTTAAACCTTTCACTAATGCCTTTGGAAGAGTTAGGTTGGTTGTATATGGGGAGGCAGAGTAGTTCCATTCAAAATTTGGTAACTCCCAAGTGGTGGTTTGACAGGTGTTCATGAAACTCTTGGACCTAATTGTGGAGGTGGCTTCAAGATCCCATTGGAAGTAATTCCCCATCTTCAGTTTGGACTAGGAAAGAAGTAAGCATTAGGTTTAAATGTAACAGTTAGGGATTGTATTGTTAACAAATTAACCATCTCTTAATTTAGCTAAAACGTAATATTGCATAGCAATGTATAAGTATGCATTTTAAATAGGCAAATCTCTATTAGGGGATATTAGAAATGGGAAGACAATTCTAATGGGTTAAGCTCAAGTGGATAAATTATTGGGGTCTCACCATGGAAACCCAAGATCAAATCCTCAAAGTGATAGTTGAATTTGAATTCTAAGTAATGGCTCTCGATCTTCCACTGTTTAACTTATCATACTAATTTGTAAACTGTTTCTCTGAAGAAGGGAAGTATTGTATTACGTGTGAAGAACTAAATATTTGCACATCTGGTTTAGAAGCTTATTTGAGCTATGTTTGTAAGCTATCAGAAATATTAGCTATGGAAAGATTGAACAAGAATGTGCTAGATGTATACTGTAAAACAGTATTAGCTGATTATGCGAAGAAAAGCATTTTGGCTGCAATGCTATATGCTGTAAGGAGCAGTGAAATGCTATGCAATTAGTGTGGTCAGTGAGCTGTAGTTTCCTAGATACATAGTTTGTAGCGCCAAAGTCTTTTACTACGTGCACCACAACCACCTTTAGTTACATGGCAGGTTCTAATAATCTGCATTTCATGAGAAATTTGTACACAAGAAATTACCATATGCTCATTTTTAATACCAGATATGCAAGTACATAAACTGTAACTTTTAAAACAACACTTACAAAAATTCTGATTCATGCCAGTCCTTATTCGAAATTTTTAAATTTTAATCTTCTAACAAATACATGCTCAATTTAACATGTTGGCTACCAATGAAGCCATACTATGTACAGTATACTGGAGATCCTTATGATGTCAAATTGGTTTTATAATTGTTTGTAATGACACACACTCAAAAGTCAAAGAGTTGTGTTAAAATCACAAACATTTGCTCCTAATGAAATGAGTTATTTGACAGATATCTCTTACACATTTGAGAGTGAAATGAATGCACAAGGTCAGATGGATTGTGTTTAATTTCTTATTCTTAAAGAGGCATATTTCACAAGGATACATTCCTTTTTTTGCCAAAAGAACATCAAGGGGTCATCAGTGATCAATTAATTACAACCATCAATAGGGAAAATATCAGTGTCATTATAAATAAAAATAAAATCAGGTAAAATTCTGACCTTGATGGCATTGCATGTGAAGCATATATGAAATTGTGCATGCAGGGTGATAGATAGATATATAATGCATATGAATGGTGATCATGATATTATTAAGGCGGCTTAAACATCAATTAATTGACAGGTTGTTTTACAACCTTAAAATTGCATTCATTGTGACTATTTATCACTGAAGATGGATCTAGAAAGGAGACTCGAAGCTCTTATTTTTACTACTTTGTAAAGTGGATTGGAGATAGCAATACACAAATATGTTCTTTGAAACTGAATATATATAGAAATAATCTTGAAATCTATTAAGATTAGGTCATTATATAAGAAACACATATTACTGAGTCACAATTTTATAATTTTGAATTAAACTAGAGGAAATGTTGCATCAATTCTATGCGTTCTATTCCATATTCAATTTTAAATTTTTGTTAAAAATGGAAATTCCTTCACTTGTTGACCATATTCTTTGCACACTTGTGCTTCATGTAGATGTCTTCTAGTTATTGTTTTCTCTGTTGATGGCAGTGTCTAAAGTAATAAATCCAATTAATGGTTTTCTGTCTGGCACATATTTTAGGGGAACTTGTCTTCTTTATTATAACATCAGGTCTTACTTTTCATTTTAGTCACTGATAACAATGCTTTAAATTTTGCAGTGCTTCCCCACATCTTAATATCAACTTGCAAATGAATTATTGGCCAGCAATCAGTTGCAATCTTGCTGAATGTCAGGAACCACTTTTTGACTTAATTTCTAACCTTTCTATCAATGGTCGCAAGACATCACAAGTGAGTCCCATATCAGCATTAAGTCTGCAACTATTTTAAATAAATCAACTAGAGTTCTGTAAGAATTGTTGTTCATTTTGTGTTGAAATGAAATTATAATGCATACCATTCCCTTTCTGTCAACACTGCATTTTGGGCTATCACTTATTAATAAGTATTAGGTGAAAGTATGGTGTAATACATAGTTTGCAGACTTAAAGTACTCAACAAAACTCGGTAACTTATAAATGTACTTTTTTATTTTAAAATACTTTTTTTTCCCAAAATTCAGTTACAAAATGTATCAAATGAGTCTAAAACACAATGAAGAAATGATTTCTTTTAGATTTGATTGTTGAATACAAATGGAGTATGAAATTGCATCATCATGTGAAGCTCAATACAATAGTTTACTGATAATTATAATGAATGTTTGATGATAGTCTTTGAAAATCATCATGAAGTGGAATGGGATACAATCGCTTATGTAATATCCCCTGCTGAGACTTTAGATAATCTATTAAATATTTCTTTATTAGGTTTTCTTGCGGACTTATTTCATATATTCTTCATATTTCTTCCTATATTTTAATGATTGATTTCACAGTGTTAATATTATAAATAGTTTTCCATTCTTAGTCATGTCCTTTCGTAAAAAATAAATATTATATTATATTAGTAATAATATAATTATATTAATTATATATTAGTAACATAACATATATTATATTAATAATAACATAAATTATATTTCTTATTAATAAATAATATTATTAATATTAATAATACTATTGCATAATGTATATACTTTTTATATTATTGATATAATATTTAATTCTCATATTTTAAAAGTAATCTATTATGCAATATTTAGTATGAATATAATAAACCATAACTATATTATTATTATTTTATTGATCTATTATTTATCTATATTTTATTTGACAGTGGTATCACAGTCCTCTCCTCTTAGATTTTGCTTGTCCTTGAGCAAAAATGTCATTTATAAATAACTTTCTTGTAGAACCATCAAACAAGGCATATAATTGGATGTAAGAGGGTTTTAGTATACATGAAAACACAAAACATACACCTCATGTTCTTCCCTTCGATACAAATTCCACGCCCATTATCTTTTGCCATATCTTCCTGTGCAGTAAGTACTTGGTTTAGCAGTAAATGAGGATTATTTGTCATCAATATTGTGAATGTCTAATGGCTGCTTCAAATGTCACGATGCTAGCAACATCAGACAAGATGAGTATAATTCTTTGCTATGACATGCCTATAAAATTCTTCATAATGATCTCAGATGGTATCCAATTTGTCCGAGCTTCTTGATTGTATCCCCTTTATTCAATCACTATTATCTTTCAACATCAAGTACCAAGACTCACTTGCCAGTGCTATCGAACATATGTAATTAACAATCTGGTGCAAACCATATATATAAGAAAATTGTGCGTAGCAGCAAATTTATCCCGTTTTTCATATGTAGCTATTTCCTGCAATTTATGTGATTTTTGCTAATATTGCTCTCTAATTCTCTAATTGCGCATAATAATTTTTTTTGGGGTTCTACACATCGTTGTCTATGTATGCATTCAAACTTAATCACCATCATTGTTTGACTCTCATTTGCTTCTATTTAAGCTTCAGAGCTGTTTGAATAATGGTTGATGTATAAATTCCCCTTCTCATTATTTGCAGTGGTTGTTCTTATCAGTCTGATTCTGATGTATTCATCTTCTGTCCTGTTTCTGGTGATGTCATTCTTCCTATCACAACTTGGTGCCAAATATTCATCGCTTATGATTTTAATAATTGTTCACTCATCAATTATGAGCATGAGTTCCATCCCAACAATCAAATTCAAGAAAAATCATTTCAGACAAATATTTTTATTGGGCTTGGGAACATTGAAAGTTGAAACTTAGGTCTCAAAAATTATTATTGGACCGCTTCACTATAGTCTCCAACCAAAAAAATACAAGCACTCAATAATTTAATTTTACCGAACAATATGAGGTTTAATCTTTACAACCAAATATAATCGTTGGGTCCTAAAATTTATATTGTAATATTATTAAACTATAGTTTTCCCAAATTGCTTTATTCATGGCAATAGGAAGATTTCAAGCTTTTGAGTATTTTGCTTTTGCTTCTGAATCATAAGTTGCAAAAATAAATTTTGACTAGTTATTTTCTTTCTTTTCTGACAA
This sequence comes from Cupressus sempervirens, assembly GCA_028749045.1. Taxonomy (NCBI): domain Eukaryota; kingdom Viridiplantae; phylum Streptophyta; class Pinopsida; order Cupressales; family Cupressaceae; genus Cupressus; species Cupressus sempervirens. Next base: position 617,917,648 of record CM053791.1, read on the forward strand.
AACCAATAACCTCAACTGGTAAGACTTTATTATTTTTCAAACAGATTATAAAACTAACACAAGTGTACATTTGTTTATTAAAAAAAATCTCACAGCTTGGCTGAAGAACCAGCTCTAATATGTAATGTTCTGATGTCTAATTCACCTTCAGAGACTGGGTTGCCCGTGTGAGTTTGTTGAACACCAGAATCCAACCCCAATTAATGTGTACACTAGGTCCTCGAAGCCATACAGTGAAGCTGGAATATGCTGTATGGTGGGTACTGGAAGATGTATGGACCAACCAGTGAATGAAGGTTTGGCCATACGATAGTGGGGAAGGACTGTACAGTGCTTGTATGGAGGTCGTACAGAAAATGCCTTGAAACGGTTAGTGTGGATGCCTGTACGGTATGGATTGGGCGGTACGGTGGTTGTGCAGCAAGGAACTGGAGGCCATACAGTGGTTGTGGAGTGTCTATAAGGTGATGGATTTGAGGCCGAAACAATATGCCAAAGATAGACCGAATGCACACTTTCCAATACACAAACAATATTAGATATTAATGTAGTCCAAATGCAAATATATTCTAGAAATTATGTGACTTGTAAACAATAATGATGCTCCGATTTGCCAGACCCGAGCAAGAAATACAAAGATGGAATAGAATGAGAGTTGAGTCCAACCGAAATCGGAAAGTCAAGCAAGGAAGATCTTTCACTTCTGAAATGGCGAACAATCCAGAACTCCAACAACAATTTGCAATACAAAGAAATAATCAAAATCGCATACCAACTACTACCTACATGCCATGCTTAAATATCCATTGGGTAAACTTTCTTAGGGTTTACAAAGATAGGCCACCACCACACCTACCTATGGAAACAATAAAAAATGGGTCTGAGATATACTAAATCAATCGGCCCATTAACAAAGGCTTGATTAATTATTTATTTTATGACAGGGACATTATAGTCATCCCGTCCCAAACTTTGCTTGTCCTCAAGCAAATGCAATGTTGGATGTTGTAGAATGTGTTCACCTTCCCAAGTTGTGTCATCCAACGGCAAGTGTTTCCAATGTACCAAGTATTCCTTCAAAGTAAGCTTCCGCAGGGTCTTCTCACGTACATCCATGATCTCAGCCGGTTCCAATATGAGCTTCCCTAAATCATTGAGCGGCGGAAGGTCTGTAGTTATTGTGATGTTCTATCCCACAGCTTTCTTCAAGCAAGAGACATGAAAAATGTTATGAATGCAACTTCCTTCTAGAAGTTCTAGCTCATAGGCAACTTCACTGATGCGGTGAGCTACACAATAAGGGCCATAAAACCGTAGCTTCAATTTTTCTTTCCCTTTTGCCTTCAATGAGGACTGCCTATATGGCTGAAGTTTGAGATAGACCAAGTCTCCCACTTCAAAACTTCTCTTGATCTGGTGTTTGTCGGCGTACATCTTTTGTTTATTCTGTGCCCTTTGTAAATTCTTTTTCAAGCATCTCAAGATGTCTTGCCCTTCTTGAAGCTAGTCCCTCGCCCTTGGTTCACGATTGTCACCCAACACTATGTCGATAAATGAAAGGGGTTCATACCTGTATAGTTCTTTGAAGGGTGCCATCTCGACGGACATGTGGTAAGTGGTATTGTAACAGTATTCCCCCAGATGCATCCGTTTGACGCATGCTTGTTGTTGTGCCAAAACGTAGTTCCAAAGGTAGCCTTCTCCCCAATTGTTCACAATCTTTGTTTGTTTGTCTGTTTGAGGGTGGTAGCTTGTACTTGGGGACAATTTTGTTCCTACCAACCGAAACAATTTTCTGAAAAATATTGATAAACTACCCATCTCTATCATTGACAATGTTTCGAGGTAACCCGTGCAGATGAAAAACTTCTCTAGAAAAAAAGTCTGCTACTTGCGCAACCTAAAAGTCTGAGGGGATGGTGAAGAAGTGTGCATACTTCATCAGCCTGTCCACCACCACAAAGATACAATCCTTCCCATTTACTTGATGAAGTCCATAGAGATGCTTTCCCACTTCTATTGTGGTATAGGTGAGGCTTGCAATAACTCGACAAGTAAAGTGTGTTCGAACTCGTTTTGTTGGTAGACTGCACATTCCCGTACATGCTGTAATACATCTCCTTTAAGTCCCTTCCATAAAAACCTCTCCCTGAGCTGCCTATAGGTATTGAGAAACCTTGGGTGCCTGGCCAAGGGTGAGTCATGTATTTCCTTCAGGATTTTCTGTTTCAATTCGGATTCATGCACCAAGTATATCAAATCCTTATAGTAAATGATGTCATCCACCACCTTGTATCAGTCATCCTGAGTGTCGCCATCCAGTAGCTTACATGCAAATGTCTTTTTAGAATATTCCACCAATAAGTATGCTTTCCAGTCAGCTGAGATCTGAGATAGTAAACAGATGGTACGTTTTCTTGACAAGGCATCTACAACCACATTGTTCTTCCCCTTCACATATTCAATGTTGAAATCAAAAACCTAAATCTTACTTACCCATTTTCGTTGCCTTTCGTTTAGATTCCGTTGCTCTAGAAAATATCTCAAACTATTATGATCGGTACAAACAACAAACTTGGCACCTACCAGATATTGTCGGAATTTGGTTAGTGCATGCATGATGACCAACATCTCTTTGTCATAAATGGAATATAGACGCTCCGCTTTTGTAAACTTTCGACTCTCATAGGCTATAGGGTGTCTATCTTGCATTAATACCACACCAATTCCCTCTTCGAATGCATCACATTCTAGAATGAATGGTTGTGTGAAATCAGGTAAGTCAAGAACCAGAAAAATGCTCATTGCTTCTTTTAACTTATCAAAAGTGCGTTGCGCTCTTTCATTCCATTGGAAGGAGCCTTTCTTAGTTCGATCTGTTAATGGTGCCCTGAGCTGAGAGAAATTGCTTAGAAACCTCCATTAGTAACTACACAAATCTAAGAACCCTCATAACTCAAAGAGCAATTTCGGTTGGGGCCAATCTAGGATAGCTTGAATCTTATCTTGGTGGACCTGCACTCCATATTTGCTGACAAGGTGCCCTAGGTATAATATTATTGTCATTCTGAATTCACACTTCAATTGCTTTGGCAAACAAGGACTAAGCCTTCATGATCCCTAGGACCTCATTCAAGTGTTTCAGGTGTTCTTCGCAAGTTTTGCTGTAAATAAGGATATCATCTAAGAATACCAACAAGTACTTACGCAATTGTTTGTTGAAGATGCAATTCATGCAAGACTGAAAAGTAGTTGGTGCATTTGTTAATCTGAACGGCATGACGAGGAACTCATAATGCCCATAGTGACAATGGAAAGCCGTCTTCTCCATGTCTTCTTCCAGCATGCAGATCTGATGGTACCTGAAACGAAGATCTATTTTAGAAAAACAAATCGCCCCATGCAACTCATCCAACAATTCATCAATCCTGGGAATAGGGTATCTATTTTTTATTGTCTTCTTATTCAGCGCATGGTAGTCCACACACATGCACATTGTCCCATCCTTCCTTTTTACCAAAACCACTGATGATGCAAAAGGGCTAGAGCTAGGATGGATCCATCCTTTCTCGAGCAGTTTTTGAATCGTTTTCTCGATCTCATCTTTGAATTTCTTGGGATGACGGTTAGGCATGGTGATAACTAGTTTGGCGCCGGCTTACAACTTAATGGTATGTTCAAATCCACAATGGGAGGTATGCCAGGAGGAATGTCTATAAAAACTTTATCATGGGTCCTCAAAATATTTTGAAGGTCATTGTCCCATTGAGATGTCTATTGTCCTTTTATTGGTTCCACTGAAACGAAACAATGTGCAACCTATGCAATGTCATCATGCCGAAAAATTGCCTCCATCCGCTATGCTAAAACTTCTTTTGGTCCCTCATTGGCTATTCCACAGAGAACAACCTTCTTCCCATCGACAACAAAAGTGAACTCCATCTGTTTGAAGGTCTGAGTGTATTCATCAAGTGTCTCCATCCACTCTATGCCCAAAATAACCTCCATATCATTCAAGTCCACTATAAAGAAATCCTCTGTCACAGTGTGGTTAGCCATGGTGATACTTAGTTGGGGGGGAACAAGGTGTGTACAGGGCAGAAGTGTCCCTCCGGCAACCTTGACCTAGAATCCTGCGTGCGTCTCAATAGGTAGACCTTTTCGTTTCACCAAAGATGAGTTTATGAAGTTTAGAGTGGCTCCGCTATCGAGCATCACCATGAGACTTTGTCCTTGAAGGGTTCCCCGTACACAAAATATCGTACACCTCGGGCTCCTGGCTAAGGCAATGGTTCCTCTGTGCCATACCAATGCTGTAATTCTCTCCATACGGTTCAGATTAACCATTTTGGTGTCCTCGTGGGGATGGTTGTCTTTTGTGGGTATCTAGATCCTTCTAATCATCCTCATCATTGGATATGACTTCAATATAGTGTATTTTCCCTCTACCAAGGCATCTATGCCCAAGCTCCCTCGGTCCCTTGCAATTGAAGCATAATTTCTTCCTTTGTAGCTCTTGTCTAGTAGCTTCGTCCAATGAAGGCTTCTTTGGCAGAGGTTTGTTATCTTTGTCCTTTGGAAGTACTATCGATTTGGAGTGTGAATAACCTCGAGAGGATGATGACGACGACGACGATGCCATCCTCCGCGCCTTTTTTCTAGCCTCCAAAAGGGTGGTAGGATTGAAATCTTTTAGCCAACCCCTCAATGGTTTTGTTAGTTCATCCATGAAGAGCACTATCTGTCTCCTTTCGGAAATGTCTGTCACCAAAACAGAGAATTTCTAAAATTCTGTGATGTACTGGTCGACCAATCCAATTTGCCTCAGTTGTGCTAATTCTTTGAAATTAAGTTCTAGATCTTTACCATCAAATCGATCTATATCAATCTTTCAGTGAATTCCACATAAGTATTTATTTGGTCACGTCCTAGTGTGATGGTACCATGATGCCAACATTCATGTGCCACTCCCTCCACGTGTAGTGTTGCAAATTTAATTGCTTCTTCTTCTAGCATTGGATTAACTTGGAAGTAAGTGTCAGCCTTCATTACCCATTGCTTGGGCGGATATGGTCCTAGATCTGTCAAATGGTGATAGATTTACCTTACTCAACTTTCTTTGGAGATCGTCATTAAAATATCCTCGGTTTCTACCTCCAAAATATCTTATTCTCAGTTCTGCGTAATCTTTGTAGGATATATCTGCCTCCAAATTTGCATTCTTCCAGTCTTCTCTCAATTGTCTTTCAACTTCCTCAAAGGTTGTTTTCTTTCCTCCAAGTGGTACCTCTATCCATGGAGGGAAACTAGCATGGAAGGTCGAGAGTGTGCTGGATGAGGATTTTCCTCACCCAATACCGAGTCCGTGCTTTGACCATTTTATTCACTGGATATTTTATTATCTACCAATTTCCTAAGAGTTTCTTCCATAAGTGGCTAAGTATCATTGGTTTGCACCTAATTCCTTGATAGATCTCTTAGTTTTGCCATGAGTTTGGTAGCAGTGTGTTCTTGTTTTTCCATTCTATCAATTGAATGAGATCTTCTATTTCGGCTATAAATTCTCTTCACTGTCCACAGGCTGGCAGGATGATTGGCTTTGATACCACTATACTATTTCGATGTCTGATTCACCTTTAGAGACTATGTTGCTTGTGTGTGAGTTTGGCAAACACCAGAATCCAACCCCAAATAATGCATACACTAGGTCTTGAAAGCCATATGGTGTAGCTGGAATAGGTAATACAGTGGGTACTGGAAGATGTATGGACCAGCCAATGGATGAAGGTCTGGTTGTACGGTAGTGGAGTAGGACCGTATGATGCTTGTATTGAGGTCATATGACAAATGCCTTAAAGGCCATATGGTTAGTGTGGATTCCTGTATTGTATGGATTGGGCGGTATGGTGGCTGTGCAACAAGGAATTGGAGGCCGTACAATGGTTGTGGAGTGTCTATACGGTAATGGATTTGAGGCCGAAACGATATGCCAGAGATAGACCGAATGTACACTTGCCAATACATAAACAATAATAGATATTACTGTAGTCCAAACACAAATATATTCCAGAAATTATGTGACTTGTAAACAATAATGGTGCTCCGATTTGCTAGACCCGAGCAAGAAATACAAAGACAGAATAGGGTGAGGGTTAAGTCCCACCAAAACTAGAAAGCCAAGTAGGGAAGATTTTGCACTTCTGCAATGGCGAACAATCTAGAACTCCAACAGGAATTCGCAGTACAAAGAAATAATCAAAATTGCATACCAACTACTACCTACATGCCATGCTTAAATACCCATTGAGGAAACTTTCCGAGGGTTTACAAAGATTGCTGATGACCACACCTACCTACAGAAACAATAAAAAAATGGGTCTGAGATATACTAAATCAATCGGTCCATTAACAAAGGTTTGATTAATTATTTATTTTATGATGGGAATATTACATAACACCATTTGTAATGTCCCATGCTGAGATTTTAGATAATTTATTAAATATATCTTTATTAGACTTTATGCAAGCTTATTTTATATATTCTTCATATTTCTTCCTATTTCTCAATGATTGATTTCACAATGTTAATATTATATATTATTATATTCCATTCTTAGAGTCATGTCCTTTCGTAATAAAATAACTATATTATATTAATAATAATATAATTGTATTAATTATATATTAGTAACATAATGTATATTATTATTAATAATAATATAAGTTATATTTCTTATTAATATATAAAATACTATTACATAATATATTTACTTTATATATTATTAATAATATATTTAATTCTCATTTTTCTAAAGTAATATATTATGCAATATTTAGTATGATTATAATAAATCATAACTATATTATTATTATTTTATTGATTAATTATTTATCTATATTTTAGTTGACAGGGATATCACAGCTAAGTGATAACTTTTATGAATATAAGATGATTGTCTTTGAAAATCATCATCATAAATTGTATATCCAGTGAAGTAAAAACTTATAAGTTTTTACAATGTTGTCTTGTTCTAGTGGAAACATGGATGGTAGACGGTCTAATCCTTGCACTCAATTGTGGCTCCTTCCTTGGCATATAAGACTATGCCAGTGACTCTATGATACTATTAGATGGCAATGATTCCTCCTCTATTACATCAATGTTATCCAATGGCAATCCAATCTTCTCTACTTCTATTGTAGCCAAATATTCCATAGCTAACCTCTTGAAATCAGTAATCTTATCCTTTGTACACAAGAAGGGCTTGTCATCTGATCCAGTCTAGTTACTATAGTGTTGAAACTCAACCAAGTCAATAGGATGCTTTGATTTGTCCTCCAACTTTCTTATGTGAAGTCAAATGTTGTATTGCAGAAAACAAGGCCATTGAGGTGTTGATTGAACTTATTATAGTGCTTCATGTGTGTAGGGGGCAATTATAACATGAATATTTGATAAGACTTTTGTTAATTAATAAAACATTGTTATGAAGGGGTGTCAGTTGGAGACTTCACCAACCGTGTCAAGTCTATTTGTATGGAATTGGGAACAAGTGAGGGGGTGGTGCATGTTGGAACTATTACTCTTATGCTTTAATGTAAGACTTTGATACAATTAATGAGAATAATATTCTGTCATTCGAATGTGTTGGTTACTGCTTTCTTGTCATTTTGTTATTAATGTACTTTGTTGTATAATATTATTAATGGTTACTATGGCAATATTACTTTCATATTTGGCACACAACAATGTGAATTGTGTCAAACAAATGTGGGTTTGTCTCACAACTAGAAGAACTACATGGTTAATACAAAATTTGGAGGCCTACATCTGGAGATCTAGAAAATTCCCACCTCAATTTCTCCATAAAGAAATTGCAAATTAGATATTCAGAAGTTTGTAGATAAATAATTTTTATCAATAATTGTAATTTGTAACTTGCAAGCTATAAGAATCCACTTTTTCATAGTGTTTGTATGGATTCTATTTAGATAGCTAGCGATGAAGAAAATAGCCTGCCCTAGCTTTCTTTGCGATGCCTTACCAAGGACTTGTGACTTTTCACACCATCGTTCCATTGCAAATTGGGACCCCCTCTTTTCACTTTAGCTATCAATTCCAAAGTCGATCATAAACTTGAAGTCTTATGCAACTGGTGGTGTTCAAGTCTTGGAAAGGAAAGAGTGAAGTTGGAATTGGTCACGATCCAATAGTGAATGGGCAATTCATGAAAAAAATTCCAAAATCAGACTCAATATTGATCAAGTATTATCAAGAGCAACAAAATTTCGATCATGTTGGTGAGAGCATTCAAGGGGTGAATGGAGTATGGATTCAAGATGATGGAGTCTAAACAAAGACAAAAATGGAACTCCAACCAATGAGAATTTTCTAAGAAAGGTTTGATTCCAAGTGGCGAGATCAAATTCAAGCTTATGGATGAGATAAGTTCCAATTATGAAAGGAAATACTTAAGGCAACCTGCCCCATCAACATGTCATTTCCAAAAATCCTTAAGGTACTTTGCCACATCCTGATGCTGATTCTGACTTGTATACATGAGACCTTGCCACACATGCAAATTCTGAGAATAACTTTATGCCTTGTCCCATCTCCTTGTGATTTCCAATTTTGAAAAGAGGCACAGGCCACATGAGCCGGCCATTTCCGATCTTCCTTACTGGCCACATCCCCTTGCCAAAATATGATTTGCATATAAGTGTCATTTGCCACATTTACATGGAAATGTTAAGCTCATTTGCCACATCCAATGAAGATTTCCAAATTGCCACACAACCCTTTGAATTTTGAAATTCACTTGACACATGAGCTCAAGATTTCTAAATTGCCATATGCACTTGACACATGAAGGCATGATTTCTTCAAGTGCCTTGACAAATCAATCTAAATATCCTCATTGGATGATGCCTAAATTCCAACCTGTATTACTTCATCAAATATCAATGAAAACATTATTTTCCTATTTGTATACAAACCTTTAAAGATTATCCAATCTCCAGTTGTTCAACTCCTATGTGAAACTTGTGTGACTCCACCTGCAAATTGGCTAGGGTACATGACTTACCATCAAATCTACTTCTCTTAGGTTTTTGTCTCTCTAAAAACTTCAAGTGTTTGTAAAGAAAATATAATCTGTCCTATGCAAACGAGCTCTCAGATCTCTTATAGTTTTCTCATAGATCTTTCTTGAAAGTATTTTAGAATTCTTGTATACAATATACCATTTAAAGAACTTTTATAAAATGACTTTATAAGATTGCCTTTTTAAAAACTTAAGTCACTTTATCAAAATAATCAAAGTCATCTGAGTTGTTTACTTTATTGGCAATTTTATTTTGTTATTGAAATTATTTCCTACTGAAACCCAAAATTAGCTTATGGGAATTAAATAGGCTAAAAGGGACACTTCCAACTACTCAATGGAAGAGGACATTACACATGTTTAAGTCCCTCTTCACTTTTTCCCTAGCCCTCCACTTTTAAGGGGACAAAAAGTAACTTTAATACAATTTAATGCTTAAGGGCATAATTTAACACTACACATTAAAAACTAAGCATATTTTTGAAATATTGACATTTGAGTTGTGGAAGCACTATTGAGGCATTGAAAACCAATTCTGATCATTCCATGATGTAATTGAATTGGCAGAATGATGAAAGGTGCAACTTGAAGGCTTACTTAAAAAGAAGGCTTACTAGAAAAAATGCGCTCTCCAAGAAGTTTCAATACCCCATGAGGTCAAAAATGCTTCTAAAGATGCCAATGCTATCTATAACTACAAGTGAGTTGAATGCCATGAAAGGAAACCTAGAAAAAATAAAATTGACATCTTCAAGATCCTTGGACTCCCCTTACCAATACTAATCAGCTTATGGAACTTAGAAAAGACACTAACGGTCACCAAAATGACTTGGCATGAGAAGCGGCATTTCAAAATTTTTGGTTTTTTTCAAGTTTGTGCTGAGTCTGACTTTGTGAACTATGAGCCTAAGTACCTTGGACACATGGCACAATAGGTATAAAGCTTAGAATGGCAATATGCAAGTATTGGAGGCAGCTATATTAGTTCTATTGGTTGAGAGGGAGATTTATGGGGGATTTCATTTTTGAGCCATTCATATGGGGATTTAATATTTGAGATTTCAAACTCCAAACAAGTACAGTTCAAGGTTTTGTTCCTCATAAAATTCTTGGTGTAAAAACTTTGTTGGAATATACTATGTTGAATCAACCAATGCAACATTAGGCCAAGTGTGTATGTACCAATTTTTGGGAAGGCAACACACTATTAATGTTGTGAGGAGCTCCTAGGAGGGGTAATTGATGCTCGAATTGAACAATGTAGGTAAAGGGTTCAAGGAACCACGACATCAAGGGTTGAGTGGGCCATTATTTAAGGATGCAATAACATGCACAAATCTTCTAGTAGATAAACAAAAATAAAGTAAAAGAAGGTTTGCAACATTTTATCTAAATATGCAAATGGATGGCTTATACCATACCTTAATCAACGTCCTCATGGCTTTAAGAGGTTATTGAGTGTTTGTAAGGTCAGTTAATGTCTTGAATGAAAATTAAAAATGTGTAAATAGGAGTAGAGAATGTTGTCCATGTAGCGATGGACTATGTAGTTGCATGTAGTAGTTGCAAGATTTCTAGAGGTGAGGCACCCTAGATTGTTTTGAAGCCTTTCTGTCACCCATTGCATTGACCTATATAGGGAAATTCAGCCAAGTGAAGAATGTGGTAGAAGATGCAAGAATGTGACAAAAACATATGTACAACTTGGTGTCTTGCATTTTGTCACCACAAAATGTAGGTAACAGTACGAAACTTTTCCAAGCTTAGTTTCACATTTTTTTGAGTTTAGTTCATTATTTAATTAGTTAGTATTGATCAACCAATCAGTATCAATTGATATAATGAATTATTTTACTGAAGGCCTTTGTCAAGTGTTTTTCGTTTTGCTTTTTTTCGAGCCTTTGCTTGATTTTTGAAGCCTTCACAGTTCGTTCTTTGCTTTTGAGTTTGCATTTGCTTGTTTTTGGTCCTTTGGATTTGCTCATGTCATGCTTTTCGTTTTTTCCTTCGATTTGGTCTAACCTAGAGGTCGATCAGAGTTGTCAGTCAAGAGATATGGTCATTTTAGAACCTCAAAAGTGGACATTTTAGGTGCAACAACACGAATTAAAAAAATGATGTCATATTTTCCTTTTGACATTCACTTTTTGAAAATATAACATTTTACTCTCTTTTTGTTATGTTTTGAAGGTACTTTTCATTTAAATTTATAATTTAAAGTGACTATAGTGCACTTTATGTTATAATTTTAAGTTGAGTTACTTTTTAATTTTTCACTTAAAGTGACTATAGAACTATATAGTTACTTTTTAAATTTTTTATTTTAAAATCAAATACTTATATAAATGTCATTTTAACTTAATGTTTATGAATTATATTGATTAATATGATGCATAAATGTTTTTTTGACCCAGACTGATGACATTTTTATAAAAATAAGTGAAATGCGTAACTTAAAAGCCTTAAAGTGGACTTTTTATGTGCATATGCATGTAAAAAACTATGAAAAGTGGAAACTTTTCATGTTATTGCATATAAAAACTCACTTTGAGGATATTTTTCATGCCATTATATCAAAAGCTTGTAAAAGTGGACCTTTATGATGCAATAACATAAAAAGTTGATTTTTCGTGCTTGTGCATCAAAAAGGTGAGACATCTTTTTAAAACATGTAAGTGACTCCAAAAGATCTAATTTTGGAGTCTTACACATTTTAAAATATGTAGTGAGCTTCAAAAAGTGAGATTATGCATGAAGACATATTTTAAAACATGCAATGAACTCTAAAAGGTCCGATTTTGCCTTCCAACATGTTTTAAGATATGTAATGAACATGAAAATGTCCTCTTTTGTGAAGAAAATATGTTCTTGCTCCAAAAACCTCCGATTTTGATCATAACTAGAGATTTTCTCCATGGATTTGGATGAAATCACTTGCATTCAAGGCGTTTTCGAGTGTTGATCATTTTGCCCCGTTAAAAATCAGTTTATTGAGCCCAAAAACGTGTTCAAATCTCCAAATCTAAGGCACATTTTTAAAGAAAAACTCCAATTTTTTTCATTTTTGCTCATAACTTGAGTTTTACTCAATGGATTTGCATGGGATTTGTTTCATTTGAAATTTTTTTGCATGGCAATGAGTTTCTTTGCTTCTAAAATAGATTTATTTGCCTCAAAAATGTTTTTGAAACTTTCATGATGAATCACGTTTTTGCTGAAAATGCCCGGAAAATTGGGATTTTAATGTAATGGGCACCCCTGAATGTCCCAAAAAACTAAACCAAATTGCTGAAAGGAATTATGTCAAACAGTTTGCATTCAACCTCTTATTTCTCCATTTAATGTTTTAAACCCCTTATAACTCCGGAAATCAAATGTTTATTTGTTTGTTGTGTCTTGTGCATGGAATTGGTATCATACAACATAAACAAGAAAGAAACTACAATAATATGCAAAGTGGAAATGAACTGTTGCCAAAAAAATGTTATTTTCAGAATTCATAAAACCAAATACATGGCAGATTTATCAACACACTAATTACTTCAGCATTATTGATATAATACTCCAGCCCATGCTTTCGAACTTGCTGCTATAGTGCCGCGTGAATAGTGTTGCGTGAATAGTGCCGCATGAACAGTGCTGCTACAGTACTTTGTCCTTCAATCAGTCCACTACCTTTGTAATATCATTCCCTCAAAGCGGCATAAGTGTCGGACAAGTAGTGAAGAAGATATGAGCAAAATACCAAATCTCTCTGTAGCTGGAAATGCAACTAAATTGCCTGATAATGAAGCCAATAACAAAGAATTCCAAAGGCCAAACCCCAAGGGAATGACGTCTAGAATGTTACAAGAGAGGATAAACGTCCTCAAATGCCCAGAACGGAGCTGCAACTCACACACCAATTTCTTCTCATATTCAACCTCTCTAATGAAGCCACAAATGCTTCCTTTTATTCTATTTCCAAGGGTCTGCTCAACTCATATGGGCAATGTGGGATAAAATATGTGTAATATATAAAACATATATTAAAATACCCCTTATGTCTCCCTTGGGTACACATCCCCATAAAATAAATATTAAAGTAACACTTTAATATTTTACAATTAAATTAGACGTTACTTTAATAAAACTCCAGGCATTAAAATGTATTAGCAATTGGACTCCGAATAATGCGAGTGATAGCTCATCGAAAAGCTCTCACTGAGGAGTATCAAATCCAATCACCAAAATTGACCTGCACTGTGTCCTGCTAACTAACTAAAATAGTAAGTATGCCTGAAACTGAGTAAATCAACTTCGTTTTGGCCCAAACTGGAAATGACTAGGCCAAAACACTCCAGGATCCAATTAAACCCTTCGTTAGCCCTTGGGACCATGTAGAACAAGGCTAACGCACACACACTTGGTCAACTGCTAAAATGGGGACATTACATTTAATCCACTTTTATGCATTTTGAAGCCACTTTTTTGCATTTTGATCCATGTATATGCATTTGGAGAAGTCATTTTTGCATTTATAAGTCAAAAATGATTCAAAAACATGCATTTTTTGGCCACGTTTTTGCAAAAACGGCCCAAATTTTTGCATAAAAATGTCATGTCTTTGTTCAAAAAATTCAAAAAAATGCATTTCTAGCCCATACCTTTGATCAAGAGGGATTGTTTTTGAGTTTTAAATACATGATATTGTCTTTAGAGACCACATTTTTGGCCTTCTCATGTCAAATTTGACCATTGAATGTCCATTACATACAAGTGTGGAAAAAGTCAAAAGCTTGTTTGAAAATCCGGATTTAAGGGAGAATTGGTCTTAAGTCTGTAAAACTTGCTATTTTGGCTCTTTCTCCTTCATTTTTGGCACTTAATCTTCATGCAAGTGAACTATTTCTTTCTTGCTTTTTAATTTGTGCTTATCTTGCTATTTCCATGCATATTTTAGCTTGAAATTGCCCATTTGTCCATATATATGCCATGAAAAGTGCATTTTGCCTTTAAAAAGGATGAAAACTCTCATTTTTACACTTTTGGAATTTTCCCAAACTCCAAATTCGAATTTGTATGTTGAAGTGGCTTCCTTGTTGACATGTTTGAGTCTTTTGTCAAAAGCATGTGTTTATTTTTGTGTTTTGCTTGTTTGCATTTTAGTTCTTTCTCCATTTGGAAGAAATTGCAAGTTCTTTCCCAAGAACTTGAGCATGTTTCACTTCACTCCACTTTCAATTTCCATGTCACAACACTTCATCTCTCACTCAATGAAACGTGATTACATGTTTTTTTCCCATTTGTCATCTGCATATGCATGTAATCCCATTTTCCACTTCCGTTTTCACCCATCTCACCTTTCGCTTCCATTCGCACGACACGATTACATGAAACGTCCTACGTGTAATTGCATCTAAAAGGTCCGATTTTGACTAAAAGTCACTTTTTGAAAAGTCAAAAAGATGTCATTTTTGCCTCTCCATATGCATTCACACCTCCATGAGCAAATACATGTTTTCGCATCTTTCCATGCTTTCCATCTTAACCTTCATCCGCATATACACGTAAAGTGTATCTTTCACTCGCACTTGCATCTCATTTCACCCTCCATCTTCTATTACATGTTGCATTTACATGTAATCCATTTTCCGTGCAAGGACATCTTGAAAGCCCAAGTCACATTTTGAAAATCAGCAATCTCCATTTGCACGCATTCCCATGCACAAGCATTTTATAGCAAAAAAAAAAAACAAGAGGTAAAGGTGCTGATGAAAAGTTATTCCGAGTTTACATTTGTACATCGTCAAGAAGGTTTTCAAAGTGTCAGAGAATCCAAAATGTACCAATCTACAAAGGAGAATTTACGATAACTTGAACGAGAAAAGATGGATCACATCAAGTTTCCACATGACAATGGACAATTCATCAAAGAGAACCAGAGGTTATCAAAAGACGCAACACCATGGTTATCAAGGTGAATGCAGCGGTACAAAATACAGGAACTTCCAATCCTATGATCATTCGGGATTGCGTTGTCAAGTACAAGGCCCTTCAGAATTGTTTCAACTCTCTTCCATCTTCTTTCTTCTTCTTTCATGTTTGTAATTGAAGAGAATGTAATACAACTTACATATGTACTTACATGTAATTTGAGTTACATGTGTATGTAAAAGATGTAATGTGAGTTGCATGTGTAGTTGCATGTAACCTTATATTTTCTCTTCTACTTAGACTAGGTCAAAGTTGGTTGAGTTACTCCCACATTTTCCTCCACTTTTTTCTCAACTCCTATGCCTATATAAAGGAGTGCCCCCTCATTGTAAAAATCATCTTTTGTTGTACGCAAGAAAGCTCTGCCACATTTGTGCAAGCATAACTTTGATTGTGTACTACAAATTTTAGAGAAAAGTGAATAAAAGAAGCAATTGGATTTGAAGCTTTGACTGGAAGCAATTGTGATAGAACAAATTAGAAGCTTTGATTGTAATTTGTGCCTATTTTCTTGATTCGTGTTATTATTGTGTGTTCAATAAAAGAGCATAGAAAAGAGTTAAGAAACAATTGAAGCCCGAGCTTTGACCAAGAACAATTGTGAAAATCCATAGCTAGAAGCTTATATTTTTGTCTTAATTCGCAAAATACTTAGATTGTTCTTACATTTAGGAGTCTTTGTGCCCTAATTGTAAAACTTTTACTATATAGAAGTACGACCGGACTTAGAGCCAAACCGGTATGTTTTTAGCTAGCCTTTGACTTAGTGAAGATTTATCGGTATCACTGTTTCCAGCTCTTGATAGAAGTGTAGTTAGAGATTTACCTTGCCTATTATTCGTTCTATGAGTATGTGGATCCTTTTTTGAAAGTTAAGAAGAAAGGATATTAGTAACACCCTATTTATGAGATCTCTCGACTTCTTGCTTACTTTGAGTTGATCCAAGGAACAGTGAGAAGGGGGAGCCTTCCCTTTAAGGTAGGAGAGACTCTATCTCACATGCTGTGGCTAGTCATCCTATTTTGCGACTGAATTTTTACCCAAAACTGTCGGTTGCAAAATATCCAACCAACACAACTACACAAGTTTTAAATCTCATGAGAGCACATAGATGTACAGGAGCTTAGTGACTTGAGTAATGATAACTGTTTTTTCAGTAATATTGAAGATTAGTGAGTAGTTAAATCTTGTATATGGCAAAAGATGGTCTAGGTAGAGTCCATATACAATGCTGCTGTGTACAGTTATGAAATTACTATTTTTGGTTTATGGGGTTCATGTCTATACTCATCTTATGAAAGCCATGTATTGGATTCAAATACATGATGTAGGCACTGCAGGGGGCAACTTGGCATATTTGGTAACATGGTTTTCTTGTTCTAACTAGTATACAATGCAAAGGCTTGCTCATTTTGTTTGTCAACCATAGTTTACTAATATGTATACTTTTTCTTTCCAGCTGAATGAATTTAAATATCTACATCTCTTATGCAATTACCTTCTAAAATATAAATATATGAGGTCTCTTTTAGTAATCTTTCCATACAAGAATGGCATGGCCTATATTAGAAACTGGAACAGGTCACCAAGGATGAAAACAAGCGAGACAGAAACACTCTTTTTTATTGGAGAAAAATCAAAAGCAATATGTTTATAAATCTAGTAAAAAACAAGTTTCTTTGTGAGTCACTTCTTTTTAAATTGCTGATCACTAATCTTTTGGAGTAATTGTGCCATTACAGGTGAACTATAAAACAGGTGGCTGGGTCACTCATCATGTTACAGATATTTGGGCAAAAACTTCTGCTAGTGAAGGTAAAACAAAGCATGCTGTATGGCCTATGGGTGGAGCATGGCTGTGCACACATCTTTGGGAGCATTATTCATATACTCTTGACAAGGTAATGTCTTGAAAACTTAAGTCTGAGAGAGAGAGAGAGAGAGGGAGAGAGATCTTTGGTTGTCTGTTTGAATTGTTCTATGGGATTGGGATCTAAATCTCTGGTTATTTGTTTGAACTGTTCTATGGAATGTGGGATATTGTAATGCTTGATTTCTAGGAATATCCACTAGTTCATCACCTTACATTTTTAAAACTAAAGAAAATGTGAATTTAGAAGAGGTATTATAGAATAAAATTGTTTTGATTTGTCCACCTTTTACAGAAAAGTTAAATATGATTCTCAGTACCTCTGCAAGTTAGTTTTAGTGTGTTTAAACTAATGAAATAATAAATATATATTGCAAAGCTTATAGTATATGGGATTTGAAGAATTATGAAGGTCAACCTATGTCAAGTTGTGAATCCATAAATACATGTATAAGGGTAAAATTATAGGTGGTCATCAACATTATGTGAAGATTAGCCTCATGGAGAGACTTTTGTTTAGGTCCTAGGTACTAGTTCCCTAGCAATTAGACAACCTTGTAAGTTTTGTGCATCTTTTACTTCGAGGATGCATGTCCTATATGGTTTTGGCACGTGACAATAAAGTTTTCTCACTAGACTTGTAGTTCCTTAAATACTCTCATGGTATAGCTTTGTGCCAGGACATTGGCTAGTGCAATCAAAGTTGAGCTCTCAGTATAGAACATTTTTGTTGGGTTTTTTGAACAAAAGATCTTATAGGTGTTCTCTAATGGGACAAGAGTTGCCATGCATGGCATGGACTTTGTAAGGTATACGAAAACATGATAGTTTCCAATCTGCATTGCAACTTTTCAAATGTACATATTGTAGTTGTCTGATTTTCTATAAGCAACAACTCCAGCTTTGTGCTAGTTTTAGGGGTTGATGAACTGGTTTATGCTAGGCTGGCGGATGAGTGTGTTGGGCAGGCTTGCAAACTCAACTTGTGATTTTGGGGCCACCCTCCCTCCTCTACTGACCCTCTCCCTATAGGCTATTCCTTTCTCCGTGGTCAGCTGCATATTATAGAAATTACACTCAATAGAGCTTGGTTTGGTCATGATGGCACCCTTTCCTCAGGTTTCTTACACTTGTCGATTGTCAGTGAGTTGTTAGAGCAAGGATGAAGCTCTTTCCTCTTCCAATTGATGCAGTACAAGGCAGAGAATCTCCAAATAAGATGTCCTAGCCCCCAACAAATAACCACACAACAGAAACACAACACAAGATACAAGATCTGATACCAAACACCACTCTGTATTTATAAATCAACTAATTACATGCAATGTGTTAGGTTGTAAAGCCTTCCTGGTTACGGCCAAACACAAAGCAAGTAATAGTTCTGCAAGATCCCTCAAGATACAACCCAAACCCTGGCTAGTCCAGATCTATAGCACTACAACACTCTGGTTGAAACCTCCAACAAGATCTAAACTTGTGCTTGCAAGCCACTAAGAAATCTTCTCTGTTTCCCAAGTTGTAGCTACTAGCTCTGCTACACTTCTCTCCTCTTAGCTACTCAATGCTAAATGAATGATGACTCTAGACTCCACAAGACCCTCTACTTATACTAAACCAAGCCACAGGTCGACTTAGGATAATAGATATTAAATAAACACTCACATTAAATAAACCCTTAAGCCACAAGTTGGCTTGACTACAAACATTAAATACATGAAACAATTAAATACTTAGGATAGGCCCTAAATTTACAATGCATAACTAACTCAAAAGACCACATAAGAGTTCGTGCACTTAGACATAGGTCCATGTGCCATCCAACAATCCAAATCCAAGAGCACATACGCCAACTCCCTTGGATAGAAGCTCATGAATACAATCTCCAAAGTCTACTAGTAAATTAGGAACATGCAACCAACAGTCACCAAAATGGCTCTAACTCCAAGATGATAACTCCATACTCTATACGCACTTAGGACAAGGTTGCCCAATATGGTTTGAACATATCCCCAACCATGCAAACCATTGGGCAACAAAATTTAAGCTTGATGCTCCTGTACACCGACTAAGATCTATCTAGACAAGGATCTCACTAAATCATTGGTAATGAAATTGGAACACTCACTAGGATTAGTTGGCGAGGCTAGGTAGAATGGTATATGGGCCATCATCAGGAATCTCAAGGCCGTCATTTATGCTTCTTCTTCCTCAGGTTGGGAGTTGAGGCTGACCTCCAAGGCCAAATGATGCTAGCTAAGGCAAATTGGAATGAGGGTGGCACATAGCAACTCTCTGCATGTTAACTGCAAGAATGAAACTGGTAGTTTATGGTCCTTGCTAGGTCTTTTTGGGGATGCCATCAGATTCGCCGACATTGTGTTGGCTACCAAAACTCATGAGAGTCCTACCCCCCTCTCTCTGATATCATCAAGTTTCAGTGGTTGTTGTCTTTCAAAAATGAGGTCAGATTTTCTGGTAGGGTTAGGGGATCTAGTGGTGATGTTTGCCTTGTTAGTGATCGACTTTTCAACACGACCTATGTTGTTTACTTTCACAGTTCTACTAGGTTCATGTGGATCTATGTTGGGATGGGTGATTATTTTGCGAGGGATATCTTAATGGGAGTTCACTACTTTTCTCCAACCACTTCGTCTTATGCGATCTACAATACATGGGAGGAGGATTCCTTTGGGGACTTACGAGATGGTATCAATAGGTTTTCGGCTTTGGGGGACATCATTATTTTGGGGTGACTTTATGCTTGCACAAGGGACCTTCGGACGCCCCTCCATGGCTAGGTAACTGATTATGTCTGTACTTTTGAGTTAGATCTGCCAACGTTGGGTTTATAGTGTTCCTCTGATGATTGCAGTGGTCCCCTTATTAGGTATGGTCATTATTTATTGCAACACTGAGTCTTCAACTTTGTGATCTTGAACAAGATCTCTTGCCTACCTGGCTTCAGTCTCTTCTCTTGTTGGCCCCATTGCAGGGGGCCAAGTGTGGTGAACTATGCTCTTTCTTGCTCTTCGTTCATTTCCTCCATTAGTTTCTTCACCATTTCTCGTCTCCCCTTGGCCGATCACTTTGTCCTTAGACTTACCATCAGGGCCTCCTCCCACCCATCAAAGAGGCCCCACTCGAACTCTTTTTTCCTTTGCTGATAATGATTGCAACCTCTTCACTTGCCACCTTAGGCAGCTCCTCCCACAATCTCTCTTCACTACCATGTTTGACCTTGTTGTTGAGAATAGTTATTTGTTAAGTGTGTAAGTTGTCTAGTACCGAAGGTAGTTGGAATGTGATGGTTGAGTCACAACCCTGTGGGTACTATATGTACATCCATTTGAGTGGCATTAGGGAGGAATCAGAAGTACATTGTCTTATATTGTATTGACATGGAAGCAGCAATACAGTTTTATGAAACTTAGTGTTACATTGTTTACTTTTCTATTATGCACCCATGATAGTAAACATTTGGCATCGTTGCCAAGGTCGATTTTGGGGAGAGTGACATGAACAATGGGATATGAAGAATAGAATAAATGGGAATACCTCTCTAGGAGAACGTGAGAACTAACGAAAACAGAATAACTGAGCTATATTAAGGCGAGCATTAACTGACTATAAATTTTCATATTTTGTTCTACATGAGTATTGAAACCTTCATACGAAGAGAAGCCATAAGTGAAGGGGTTCTGGAGGACATTGTTTGGGACTCACTGAATGTGAGCCTCATTGCAAACCTATTGTTGCATCAATTTCCTCGATTGTTTGCACAAGCGTTTTTGGCGCAAAAAAGACAACAAGAGGAAATCGAGCAAGAATAACATAGGCAGTGAACCCTCTGAAACTTTCTGGAACACAACCGGTGAGAGTCTGAGGACTGTGATGAAAACCGTCAGAGGTCTAACCCATGAGCCCTAAGCCATGAGAATGTGAGTGAAATGTCAGAAGTGTGAGTGAAAAAAGAACTAAACTCTATAACGGTCGCATAGATGATCCATGATGATGTACAAAGAATATATATATAAATAAAAGTGTTCTTTCTAAACATGTTTCAAATTCACGAATGAGAAGTATATATGCCAGATACACTAAATAAGGATAGAAATTTAAGGGAACGAATCAATGTCGTACAAGCCAAACACCAAGCCCTAATTCTTGCAAAACAAACTGAATGAAGACAAAGGTTAAAGCAACTCGCCAAAGGGAACCACGAAGGTGTCACGGGCAGTGAGCACAAGGGTGCCGTAGGAGGTGCAGTGACTAAAGGGGAACGGTTCGGTTAGCTAGAACACCAGCGAGTGAGAAGTAGTGAGGAACTTTTGGAGGAGACATGATAGATTTGATTTGATCAAAGAGGCATGTGAACAATTTTTAAACATATCTATCACACCTTGGGCAGAGGGAAATTGGGGCAGAAGCACCCGAAGTGAAGGGGAAGAGGAAGCGAAGGAAGCCGAAGACACTGAGACAGTGAGAAGTGTCAGGATGACACTGCATGGTGGTCAAGTAAACCTTCCATGATCCAATCCTAGCAGTTCGAGAACACAATAAGTTGGTCTAGGACAAATAAGAGGAATCATGTCACAGAAACAAAAACTACCCAAGTTTATTGGTGACGGGAAGGAAGATCTTGTTAGACATTGTCGTACGTGTGAAACTATTTGGATGACAAATGGGGGTACTGATAAAGACAAATGGGTTCACCAATTTCCTGTAACCCTACAGGGTGTTGCCATCAACTGATATTTAGACAGACAAAATGAACAAGGTTAATGGGATGATTTCAGAAAAGAATTCCATGCAGAATTTAAACTGCTTTACGATGATAATGAGATCGACATAGAAATCTACTATGCTAAACAATGGAAGAAGCAAACTATCTGAGCTTACAATAGAAGGTTGAATGAATTGCTCAGGAAGATGGAAACCCAACCGACGGATGAATTGAAGAAGAGATGGTTCCTCGACAGATTGAACATATCTTTGAGAAGAAAAATGAGGATAGTATTGCTGACATCGTACAATGATGCATATGATAGAGCTATGAATTGGGAAAGCGAAAGTAAAACATTAAAGAAGAAAAGTAGGTCATCGTCTGAGGGTGATGAATCATCAGACGAGGGTAGTAGTAGTGATGATGAATCCAATAAAAAGGTGCAAGCATTACAAAAGGATATGGAATGCATGATGTGGGAGTTCAAAATGATGAAAGGAGGTGCAAGGCAAAGTGACAATGGAGAATTGTGGTGCATGGAGTGCAGAGAAAGCAGACACAAAAAGGGAGCATGTCCAAAAAATCATTATGTGACATCTGCCAGGTGATGGGCCATTCCACCAAGGACTACCCATATAACTTAAAGACGAGAGGGCCACAAGTTCTTTTCACCGAGGAACACCATCTACCTTTGGGGCAGCCACCGCCAACGAGCAAACAAACAATGCGTCATCTAGCGGGTTTCAAAATTATCAACGAGGAGGAAGATGAGGTAATGAGAACAAAATCTGGATACAATATGATTCGAAGGGCCGACCAATGATTCAGTGTTGGGCATGCAGCCAATGGGGCCACTTCATCCAAGATTATGAGAAGAACAACACATCACAAAAGTTGTGTTGATGGTGTTGTCTTGGAGACCATGAAGAAGCCAATTGCCTGAAGCCTTGCGTGAACCTACTCAACACTAAAGACAAAGGAGTACTGTCAGTCACTCGTAATCAAGTGAAACAAGTTGTGTACCCTGATCCCCATGTAGAGAAGCAAAGAGTACAGGAGGCAAAAGAGGAAATAGAGAAGGTAATGAAAGCGAAGGGAGATTCACGTGTGGGTACAAGTACCTCTGGACGAACAAAGGTTGAGAAAAACATACTACGATGGATGTTACAAATGGAGGTTCCAATTAAAATACAAGATCTCCTCCACACCTTACCCCAGTTGAAGACAACATTATTGAATACTTGCACTGTACAGCCAAGTACCAGCACCACACAATAGCCAAATGTTTTGGAAGGATCAGCGGTAGACCCTATGTTACTTGCATTGAACAATGGACGGTACCCTGCGGTCGTTGATATTGGTATCCTTGGGACAATCCTCACCGATACCATAGTTGATGGTGGATCGGGGATAAATGTACTTCTAGAGGCGACATGGAAGAAACTTGGGAAGCCTACCCTGTGGCCCCCCACCTTCAACTTACTCAGTGCAAACCAACATGGAATTAAACCTCTGGGAACATTGATGGCTCAACCAGTCACCATTGGAACCCAACCATTTGTGCCAGATTCTGTAGTGATTCCATTGAAAAAGAAGGGGTATGATGTCATTTTTAGAAGGGGATGGTTAGTGGCAGCAAGGGAAAACCATAATTGGAAGAAAAAAATGCTTTCGTTTGAGAGCAGCGGAAGGAAGTTCATTGTTGACCTTCGTACACAAATCTTGAGCGAGGAGATGGCTTCAGAATCTGAATCCGACGAAGAGTCTAGTGGAATGGGCAAGGGAAGAGACCAGATGGAGCCTAATGATGAAGGTGTGTTGGAACTCGAAGGATGTTCAAAAGATGACTTGGATTCCTTGAAAGGACTCTTCCATAGGCAATTGGAAGATTATGAGTTATTTTCGAGTTGCAATATGGTATGAGTGGAAGGAATGGATGGAGAAGAGAAGGATGTGTTTCCGTTGGAGTTCGAGGAATACAAAGGAGAAGCCAAGGTGAATGAATGTCCTGCTCACAACTTTGACGTAGGGAAGCCAATCAAGTATGAAGAGCCATCCATATGGGTCACGAATCTCGGGGATGAAGAGAACCTATGCAACATACTGGTTGGCAATGATTGGGATAGTGTGTTGAAGTTGACATCATTCAAAATCTTCATAGAGTACAAAGATGTGTTTGCTTGGAGTTACAAGGATTTGAAGGGTGTACCACCAAAGTTGTGCGTACACCGTATAGCCCTACTGCTTGGAGTCATACCTGTGTAAAAGAGACCGTACAAGATGAACACGAATTATGCAGCCAGAGTTGGGGAAGAGATCCAATGCATGCTTAAGGCAAGATTCATAGTTAGAGTTGAGACAAGCAAATGGGCCTCACCCATTGTGATATTGTTAAAGGAGGCGAACTAGATTAGGATCTGTGTCGATTTCTGCTACTTGAATGTTGTCACTATAAAGGACCCCTTACGTATTCCATTCATGGATACAATACTTGAAGAAGTTGTTGGAGATGAAATCTACTCATTTATGGATGGGTTCTTTGGTTATAACCAGATATCAATCACGGATGAGGATAAGTTGAAGACCATTTTCGTGGTAGAGGATAGCGCCTATGCATATAACTGGATGCCCTTCGAGTTGTGCAATGTGCTAGCAACCTTTCAAAGAATAATTCTTCATATCTTACGTAAAATGTCCGTAAGAAACTTTCACACATTTTTGGATGATTGGTCTATCTTCAGTAGACAATACACGTATTTGGTAACACTCGGGGAGTGCATGGAAAGGAGTTGTTGGGCCAGGCTAGCACTAAACTTGATGAAGTGTAGATTCATGGTACCCTAGGGTAAGCTGTTGGGGCACATTGTATGTAAGACATGACTTAAAACTAATCTAGACAAGGTACGTGTAATAGTGGAGATGGAAGCATCGATTGACGTTAGTGGAGTCAAATCCTTTTTAGGACACATTGGATATTACAGAAGGTTCATAAAGAACTTTGCTCAAGTTTCATACCCCCTTGATAGGCTAACAAGAAAAGGGGAACCCTATGTTTGGGATTTGGAGTAAGAAACCTCCTTTACGGAATTGAAGACGAGATTGCTAGGGGCACCGATCTTGGCATACTCGAACTAGGAAAAAGAGTTTCACATGCATGTGGACGCGCATCTAACTTTGAAATTGGCACAACACTTGCACATACACGTGATCATGCCCTGAATCATCTATCTATTTTGCTAGCAGATTCTTGCCAAGGTAGGAGAAGAACTACAACATAATGGAATGGGAGGCTTTAGGAATGGTGTACATCATACAAAAGTTCAAACATTATTCGTTGGCAACACCCTTCACATTCTGCATAGACCACCAGGCATTGATGTACTTAGTGAACAAACCCATCATTTAGCGGAGGGTGAGCAGATGGTTGTTGCTACTTTAGGACATTACATTCACCATTGTGGTGTGATTGGGGAAGAGCCATGTCATAGCCGATCAACTATCTCGAATCAAGTTAGGGGAGCCGCTAGAAGGAGTCAATGATGATTTCCTAGATGCGCATTTATTTTGTATAACCATCCTTCTAAAGTGGTACAAAAGTATCGACGAATATCTATCCACTTCACAGCTCCCTAAGGTGATGCCACCAGGTGAACGATGGAAGTTGGTACTAAGAGCAGAACATTTTTCGATGATTAATGGTATGTTTTATAAGATGGGACCAGACCAAGTATTGAGAAGATGTGTCATGGAGCAGGAAGTACAAAGTATCCTTAGGGAAGCCCACGAAGCCCAACAGGATGACATATGGGACCAAACACGACGGCAAAAAAGTACTCCTAGTAGGGCTATGATGGCCTACGCTATACAATGATGTTAGACTGTGGGTGGTCAATTGTGACACTTGTCAGCGTGCGGGTAAACCCTTGAAACGGGATTTCATGCCGCTCAATCCATCACATGCCCAAGAGTTGTTTGAGCGGTGGGGTTTAGATTTTGTGGGGCCCCTCAAGCTAAGTAGGGCTCGGAGATGTCACTACGTTGTGGTAGTAACTAAGCATCCAACAAAGTGGGTGGAGGCACAAGCATTGCCTGACAACTTGGCCATAAGCACGACGAAGTTTATTTATTAGTAGATCATCATGCATTATGGCATCCCTATTCAGTTGACCAGTGACTGGGGAGGTCACTTCATCAATCATGTGATCTGATTGCTCATGACTGAGTTCAAAAAATTTCACTCCCTGTTGAGCTCATATTATCCCCCAAGGGCCAATGGCTAGGTGGAGGCAACAAACAAAATCCTAGTATTGGCCATCTACTAGTCATGCGGGGTGGTGCAAGTCGGTTGGGAAGAGAATCTGCCATTAGCACTTTGGGCCTACAGCACAATGTACAAAGTTACAACAGGACAAACACCATTCCAACTAATGTTCAGGCAAAAAGCGGTAGTGTCGGCAGAATTTATCGTTCTAAGCCTTCGAATAGCGATTGAAAATAGACTTGGCGCTATGGAAATTCTTCGAGAGAGATTGTATAGGTTGAACAAGCTAGACGAACGAAGGCTAATGGCGCAATGGGCAATGGAGGTAGTACAAACTCACCGTAAAGTATGGCATGATAAACATCTGAAGCAGACAAGGTTTCAGCCTGGACAGTTGGTGATAAAGTACAATGGGCATAATGAGATTAAACTTGGGAAGTTCAAGGTGAAATGGTTAGGACCCTACAAAATACAAGAAGTTGGCGACAATGGAGCCATTAAGCTGTGAACTCTCAATGGACGAGAGATAACATATCTAGTTAATGAAACGAAATTCAAGATCTATCATCAGAGGAAAAGGGTCGTAGAGTTAACATTGGTCGCCCGGAAGAGGAGGATACTTAGATTTAGGGATATAAAAATTTAGAAAAGCTGAAAAAAATAAAAATTTGAAAATTAAATAATAATAATAAAATAAGAATTTTATAAAGCCGATGTGAATACCAATGTTGGTAAAAGATGGAAATAGGAGAGATCATAAGGTAAATCTATGTAGCAAGAGAATTTTAATATTGCATAGTGATTGGAAAGAAAGAGACCACACGGTGATGATCATCGCACACAAAGACTTCACCACACATTGACAAGCCACCACAAGTTTGAAAAGAACGCACAGAGGAGAAAGTTGTGAGTTGAGAGATAGTCTAGAGTCAACACATTGATCACCGCAAAAAAATATTGACCAAACATAAGGTTTTCACTATAAGAGTTTGGGTTTTCACTGCACAAGGGTTTTTAGTCATCGCACATATACACCACAAGTTAGCCGCACGATGAAAATAGAGGCACTGCACAGTAGAAAGGAAGCCACACATTGAGACAACACTGTACAATCACTAAGAGACACCGTGCATGAAGATAGGCTATCACACGTGGAAGCTTTCTATGTAGGTGATCTAATATCACCGCACATAAACCACCGCACAATGGTTGAGCATGATTGAAAGGTACCCTTACTGCACATTATATTTGAAGTCATGGTGCAGCTTTCCCAACAAGAAAATAGACCATCACGAGAAAGGACTCACACACGGGTAGGGTAAAAGCCAGTCACAACATGTATGGGAGGCACACGATAAGTATATGAGGAAGGAAGAAGGCACAACCAGTACAAAAGATCACATACCACATGGTGAAGGCACAACCAAAGCCAATAAGGAAAAGGTTGCATACAAAGAAACCAAACCCCACAACTAGAAAGCAAAGTCGTACGACTATTGAAAGAATTAGTTATCACAAGAAATGACAAAAGCAAGACAGTAATGGATTCAGCCTGAAAACGGACCACTTCCTGGAAAATAAAGTTACATATAGACTTGCCAAGTTCAAGTTCTAAGATGACCAAGAACAGTCAGATTTTTCCTTCAGGCTTAAAAGTTGTAGGCAAAATGGATAAAGGCACAAAGAAGATGAGATTGAGAGCATCTACAACCCCTGCCAAAGAGCACGTGACGCCATAGACAATAATGTTTGAAGGCTTGAATGGTTTGGATTGCTGGAGATGGTGGTTCGAGAGTGCAGAAACACCAAACATCCAGGTTATTAAAGATAACTTGAGGCATGCGCAGGTGCAATGGATGATTCAGATGTCGATATTTTGCTCAAGGATTTTGAAGGCCCCCTCTGAGCAATGATTGAGACCTTCAATAGCGTCTCCATGAAGAGCACAGTATCATACTTGGACCACCTGGTAGTAGTTTCTTTCACATCAACATAATTCAGGCGAGTTTTTGGCTTACCAATGAAAGGGCATAAAGTGGAGTTGAAGTCACAGAAATTGACTCCAGACGTGAAGAATTTCTACAATTAGGTAATCTGCAAGATGACCTCATAGAGGCAAATAGGGAGTCGCTTAACAAGGCTTCACAAATCAGGGGGATAAAGCTGTTGTTTATCAAAGAGGAGCATTGGAGACGGACTTGGTCAAAAGTTGGCTAATAGGCTCTAGCTGCACGAGTGACATTTCATTTCAGCAGGCCTCTGTCATGAATAACTTGCTAGGAGGAAGGGTTTATGATTGGGGCACATTATTATCGGAGCGCATTGACAAATTTCTGACCCTTCAGCACAGGACATTCTACATACCACACCACACGATTAGATTGCTTATGGATGTCGTGGTCAACCAGGTGTCTCATGACATTTTGGCGAGAGAGGTCAAAGTAGTACCCGTGGTACGAGACGAGCCCCCTATTATGAGATGGCGACATTTGGACACGCCTGGCAATTGAAAAGAAGAAGGAAAGAAGAGGTCTAGATAGGAGACAAATGTTTGCTTAGGTGCTGGGGATAGGGATAGTAGGCGCCAGGAGACGTCTGAGGATGAGGATGCCACAGAAGAGGATGAAGATGAGGAGCTAGAGGTGATTTCGAAAGCTCCACTTTTTTTCCACTACCTATGTTGTCTACTCCGGTGCATTTGACACCCATTGCCTCCAATGACCTTATTCCAACATTTGGTCAGGGTAGAGCAGCAATAGATATGACTCCATCGAGAGTGACAAAGGCAAGGGTTCTGAGGGTGGTTGAGATTGCGGTGATGGAGGCCACTCCAATGACAGTGTCGACCATGAAGAGCACTTTAGTAGTTGCCAACATGCCTTAGACAGTCATAGATTTGGTAAAAAATGTGACAGGAGAAGTCTTGGAGATTTTAGGCGATGGATCACAAGAACAGGTCCGGCTAGAGGTGATTGGGTCAAATGCTATGGTGATTGTGGATGTCGCATTATTGGCTGATCCAATAGGAGGTACTGTTGAGGTGAGCATGGACATGAATATTCCGGAAAGGGAACATCATACACTAGTAAGATAGAGTAGTTCAATTGGTCGTGCGAGTGCATACCTAACATGATGGCTACTACCACCTATAGCACAAGAACCTTTCATTCAGTCCCCTATGAGAGAGGACCTCCATTTGGATGCAATGTTGTTGGACACTGATGTCCATGGAGACATAGAGGCACCGTTGCTAGGAGAGATGGGAGATAAGAGTAGAGTAGCACTAGGAAGGGGAGTAGAGAGTATGGTGCAAACAGAGGACAAAATGCTAGCAGATGATAGGAGGGATAAGGATGTACATGCATACCTCCATGCTATTACCGAGGTAGTGGATATAGGTAGGTTGCTTGTGAAGATGGTGCTTGCATCGTAATGAGAGAAGGCTAGGGAAGAGGCTCAAGTAGCAGCAGAGAAATATTAGGAGGAGATAGCTACCTAACTAGCCACTCAGCAAACCGCTTACACTGATGTTCGTGGAGACACAGAGGCACCATTGCTAGGAGAGATGGGAGATCAGAGTAGAGTAGCACTGGGAGGGGGAGTAGAGAGTATGGTGTAGACAGAGGACAAAATGCCAGTAGATGATAGGAGGGATAAGGATGTACATGCATACCTCCATGCTATTACTGAGGTAGTGGATACAGACAGGTTGCTTGCGAAGATGGTGCTTGCATCGTAATGAGAGGAGAAGGCTAGGGAAGAGGCTCAAGTAGCAGCAGAGAAATATTAGGAGACAGCTACCTGACTAGTCACTCAGCAAACCACTTCGGAAGCAAAGTGTGCAGTATTGATAGCACAGCTAGAGGCAGCCACGTAGGGTAAGAGTGTGGTAGAACAGTAGCTGGCACAGGCAATGAAGGAAAAGGAGGTAGCAAAGGTAGCATACGATAAAGAGGCTGAATTACAGGAACTCACATTAATGCTGAAGGAGATAGTCGAGGAGAATTTGCAGATACAAGCAAATCGGGATATTCGCACTGAGTAGGTGTACCAATTGCGGAGGAGACTTAACACTTCTATGTCTCAATCAGTAGCTCCAGGGATGCTTCCTCCCAACTCTTCTTAGCTTGTTTTTTCATATATGTAATCAACATTGTCCCTATTTTGTATTTGTCATCAGAAGACAACTTTCTCTTTGGGGGGGATGATGTTGTCAGGAATAATTGAAAACTTTTGGGAATAGTTATTAGTTAAGTGTGTAAATTGTTCGGTACTAAGGGTAGTGGGTACGCGACGGTTGAGTCACAACCCTTTGGGTACTATATGTACATCCATCTAAGCAGCATTAGAGAGGAATCAAAAGTACATTGTCTTATATTGTACTGACATGAACATTAATGGAAGCAACAATATGGTTTTATGAAACTCAGCATTACATACTTTACTTTTCTATTATGCACAAAACTGGTTTATGCATGATGGTAAATAGACCTCGCCTTTGCGATCCGAGAGTGCGTCGTCCTCTCCTTACCCCACCGCATGACCTGTTTCTCTCACAATCCCAGTGCTCAAGATCCTGCCCTATGAACCAATGGTTTGACGAGGATTGCAAGTCCTTCCACCACTTGGTTTGCATCACTTGCTCCTCTCAAGCATGTTGACACAATTGTCTCAAAGCCTAAGGACTCAGTGGAGTGACTAATGCGCACAATGATGACTATGTTGTCATTGATGTCAACACGAAGAAGGAACGACAACTGGTGTGGAGTCATGACCAGTGAAGCACATTACTCATATGTGCGACTCTAGTTCCCAAGGGTGACTAGAGGAAGGAGAAGTAGCCCAACCGAGGCTATGGTAAAGGACTGCCACTTAGACGAAGTCATGCTAAGTGAGTAAGAGCATGAAGGGAGATGACAAATAGGCAAGTGAGATCGTGTGACTAGTAGTCATGCAGGAAGGATTGACCAAGTCAGCAAGAAGCATGTAGCAAGATACCTGTGATTGCCATGTCAAGAAGCAAGTAGAAGTGCACTCATCATTGCATTAAATGGTGATGGTGTTGTCACTGTTACTAAATTTTCACACATGTCAAAATTCAGTCCTAAACAATGTGCAAGTGGAAATAAGGTACACATTTCTTGCATTCAGCTCATATTTATTGCCAAATCATATTTCATTCAAAACAAAAGATTAGTATCAAAATGTCCTTTGTATTATTCATCCTGATAGATACAACATATATTTACGAAGCTGAAATGAAATGAATGCTAGAAGTAAAGACCTCTCGCACAATTGGCTGTGAGAGTAGCCTCTATTCTACTGATATCTATCTCTATTTTATGAAAATACATAACATGAAAAGAAAGGAAACATAGAATGAGAGAGGGTCATAGGGAACCAGTCTTTGTCTGTACTGACTGGTCGTGCTGAATTGTTTTGATCTTGTTTGTACGCTGCCCCGAACCGCATCTTCTCCAAGTGTCTGAGTCCTGCATACATAGCAAAAATGTGTTAGATCCAGTGGATCTAAGCAATGACGGAAATACCTTACCTCATGTATCAACATTCTCTAATACCATCATGTCACATACTTGCATAAAACAAAAACATCTACCAACAAAAGGAGAGGCAATCACAATCGTATCAAGTTTTTATTACTAACATGTTTGCTTCCTGTGCAACATCCTATTTAATAAGTACACGGATATAACTGTAGGCTCTTTAGGTAAAAACTATATTATAGCCGACGGGTTGAGTTGGTATCCGAAAGGTTGCCTGACAGTTTAGTCACCCCTTTAGGAAGTATATGTACATCGTCCGAATGGCTTATGAATCGTCATTATAATTGGAGTTGCATATCTGCTTATATGAATAAAGTATATGTTTTGTGTTACATTCTAATCTATTAATACAATAAGCATCCGTTTACCCTATACGGTAAATAGGCTCCCATGAGGGTTATTGAGCCCAATGTACCCATTAGAGATAGGATTGACGGAGCTGGTCAGAATAGTACAGTAAAGTATTAAAGGGACATATTCATTTATGAATCCTTTTACTTTTACTAGAGATATGCTATAGCAAGTTTAGTATCCGGAAAAGAAGACATTAAAGGGACAATTTATTTTAACTTGGAACCTTTTGTTTTAGAATATACCAATGAACAAATGAATGCTTCAGCTAAAAGTGCTTAACAAGTGCAAATGTGTTGGCAAAGGGGTTGAGAGTGAACAGAGAAACACTGCAGCAGTAGATAAGAGAAGTAAAGTGTGATCAAACAGTTATGAAGAAATTTATATTTGTGGGGGATTTTACACATTGCTTGTAAAAGCTCACTATTTCTTTGTTGGGCCATTATGTATCAATTTTTTGATGATATCAACAGAGTGTCTACTTCAAGGTAACAATAAAATGCAGAATTTTCTATGGTATGTGTGGAGTGTGTGGAAAAGTGTGGACTGAAAATTGAAAGAATTAGCTATAAATCTACATAAAAAACAGGGGGTCAGAGGTAATGATGTTCTGAAATGACAGGCTATACAGAGCAAGGTAAGGTTTCATAAAGGGTTATAAACAACTGAAAATAGGCTATAGGGCTATGTTTGAAATCAACAGATTTATCAAAAAGGAAGCAGTTATTTCATTTGAACATCTTTTCAAATACTTTTCAGCAAAAGCATTTTCAATCATATATGAAACTATGCTAAAAGACCCAATTGTACAACAATAAGGAGTTTATATGTGAATTTTAGAAATGAGAAATTATTGCTGTTGTAAGTATAATGCAGAAAGGTGTACAAGTGTTGCAGAGAATCTCAATATTCTACTACTCTTTCAGCAATGTTAGCAAGAATACATATGCATGTTGTGATATATAACATCAAAGAAAGAAGACTTTTATCCATTAGAGGATTCGTGAACATTTTGTCTAAGACAAAAATCTTCAGCCACGTAGATAAATATGATGCTACAGCAATAAAGAATATCGGATGTGATGATAATCATGCTAACTTACTGGAATGCAGCCAATGGGATAAGAGATGTAAGAGATCAATGCCTAATGGCTTGTAGTGTGTTATTTACAAAAAGAATGAGGGTTCGAGTGGTTAATTGACCAGATGGCAAGTGAGTTACAGAATTAAAAATAAATAAAAGAAGTATTGCTCATGTTCTAAACAGCTCACAAGCATTTCCTTGCGAACTCTCAGATGTCTGAAGGTTTTTTCAAAAATGGCAAACAAATCAATAAAGAAGGCAGAGTTTTCTGAAAAACTGCAACAAAGTGTCATTATTCAAATCAATCGTCAGATTTTCCTCATAAATGGAACAGATCCATGCATTTCCAAGAAACCAAAGAATTATTTATAGAAAATAAGTTTCAATTAAGGTGAAACAACCAAAAAGTCAACTTCTTCAAAATATTTGAGTGTTCCTGATAGAAAATGTCACCTGGGGCTTCCATATATATGGAAACTTGGCCTAAAATACAGTAGTGTAAAGTGCAAGAAAACCCATTTCGGGTTTTGATCAGGTGCAACAGAAGAAATGTTGTAAATAAACTACAAATGGAGGCCATATTCATATTAAAAAATCCCAGTAAAATCTTTAAAAAAAGTTGTAGACTTTCAAAATGGTGACCATAATTGTGATTAAAAACCCAGAAAGCAATAATGAGGCTAGAGAGGAGAAGCATGATTTATACTTCAAGCACATAATAGCAAAATAATCTTTGCCAGAAAGAAGTCCGCGTTTTTTTAAAAATGTCATACATGCCCCAAATCAAGTGTCATAACAGCAGACAAAGAGGTATTATTTTGTGACGAACAATTGAAACTATATGTTCACCATAAAACAACTTACAGTTGCAACAAAGAACACCCCAGTCGCGGCCACAATGAAGGCTCCAAATGGCATTGAGAACACCAAAAATCAGGCTAGCGTAGCAAAAGCAGGAGAACACAACACCAAAAATAAGAAATCATGCCCATGAAATCAGGCAATAACTCTAGAAAACGTTAAAATTTCTCCAGAAAACTTAATATCAATTGCCATGACAGTGGCAGAGGTGAAATAAGAGTCAAAATCCATTTCTTTCAGCCTTTGAACTCTAGAATTATCCATCATCGCAGCTAGGGTTTTCTCAAACCCTTATGTAAAGTTTCTGCAAATTTATGTGATCAGACTTTGATAGTAACTTCTATATTGTTTGCTGTTCTTGATCTTCCTTCTATCTGACTTGAAAAGAGATGTCAATATCAATTGTTATTCTGAAATGCATTTGTCTTGGCAAGTATTCAAGTATAGGCAGAATTGCTTAAAGGAGCAGACTTATTCTTCTTGTGTGTCCTTTAACTACAACCACACCTTGTATAAATATCTTAACCAAAGGGCATGTGGACATGACCCTATCTAGGTCGGCCCAATCACTGCATTCTCATAATCAGCACCCAAGAAGATATTGTTTTAGCAAACAAGTATAAGTAAAATTAGTTAAGGTGAATGCTAACACACAATCATCTAGGAAATCACCGATTATGCCTAGTCAAGGAGAAATGTATTTATAAGCCATCATAAGATATTATACGAAAGATAAGGTCTGTGCAATCTGCACAGTCAGATCTGTATGATGATCGAAGTTATGTTTTTAACATCTCATTCTTCTTTTTTTCTCATGTATCAACAAAGGAATGAAATGAGATAATATGTTTTGGCCTTCCTTTTGTTATTGCCTATTAAATTTGGTTTGATATAATTTCAGGTCCGACTTATGTATTTTTGCATTTTGTGGGATACATGTCTATAAATTAATATAGTAATATGCAACACAGTTTCATCTTGTTTGGATATTATTATATTAATTTATTATTATTTTTTTGTGTTTATCTTTAAATGTAATTATTACTTTATAAATTATGTTCTATATATCAATTATTTAATAATAAATTTGGTGCAACAAAATAACAGGTAGGAAGGAAACTTGAGTAAATTCCAAAATTGGGTGTAATGGGTCATTTGTTGACTAGAGGTTTTAAGGGATAAGTGGCTTTTTGATTGCCAAGATTTGAGGAATTGGAGTTGGTTTCAAATTGTAAATTGGAGACCTTTGATGACTTGTTGAGTGATGGCATAGTGTTATCGCCATGTGTCCTAGATGCTATATTAGACCACGAGTTTTGACTGACGACTTTTGAGTCATCTTAGAGAAGTGTTTTTTGAAGTTCTTGGAGTCCTCTTTGAGTTGTCATCATGGACAGTTGGTAAAAGAAGAGCTTCCGATCATTGGGAGACTTTTTTGGAGTTCCTACAGTCCTTTTTGGAGCAGTTTTCTCAAATATCTGATTTGCACTGCCAGAGTTTGAGAGAAGTTGTTGAGTTTATTTCATGTTTTATACTTCTCTTTTTGATGGAGACGGGGTTCAATTATTGGAGCAGATTTGTGCATATGTGATAGATATTTGTCCTTGGCATTATTCTTCATTTTCTGGACTTTTCATGTGATGACCTATTGTTATTTTGGCCTTTGAGCATAATACAATTTCCTGGACTCAATTTTGGAGAGATATCTAGTTGTATACTTGGTGATTGATGCTACTTGATGTTTTTTGTTTAGAAACCTTTTGGTAATGTCTCATTTTTGCATCTTCCACAGTTTATATTTGTTATTCATAGGTCATAAGCTATGTACTTATGTGATTAGTTTCCTTTCGTAATATTCACTTTGAACCTCCTAATTGAAATATTTGTGTGACGAGTTTCTTGAAAAAAGCGTCTGATGTTTATTTGTTAGGGTTGTTCATTGTGTCAAGATATAACATTGGTCTGCATTGTCTATTTGGTGTACTGCCTAATTTTCTGCAATTTATTACAAATTTCCATTAAAAGCTCATTCTTCTTCCCTTTTCCATCAAGTTTACAGTTTTCATTAGGACAGGTGATATTTCAAGTTGATATCATTTGATTGTTCCAATGTTACTCCAAAACCACTAAAGTCTCACGACCTTGGCAATCGGGTGCAAAATTCTAGAGTTAACAGTCACATCGAGGAACAGTTGAAAGAATGCAATATGAATTCTTTCTAATGATGCAAGCCATCAAGGTCATAGAACATTCACGACTTTTGTTTGTACATGCTACCTCTGACAAGAGTGGCGCATGACAATAACAGGAAGACAGGCTAGGAGTAGGCTTGAGAATTCAAATTTTGAATTCGCAGATGAGGGTTTTGAAGCAGAACAAGAAAAGACTATAAAAGAGAACAATGCTTCAAGGTTAGATTGTAGAGCAAATAGCAAGAGAGCCACAAAGTTGAGTTAAGTGTAATCTCCTATGTTCCCCAACCAAAATACCAATGTTTTCGAGACGAGGATGGGGGGATGGGCAGGGGATGTCCCCTAGCCGTCCCCAAAATTTGCAAATCACCTGGGGACATTTTCAAAACTTGGGGACACCTAGGAAAGAAAAGGGGGGTGGGTTGCTGTCCTCGGTAGAGAATGTTGAAACTACAGCCCAAAAATGCATGAAGATAAACAGCAATAACAGAAGACAAAACTAAAACAAAGAACACCAGAAATATCCTGGGAAAATCTTTTGAGAATGAAGGGAAAAACCCAAACACAACACAAAATGTCTTTATTGATAATGAAATGTTCAAATGTACAATGCTTATCGCATGATGCGAATATATAACAATAGAAGAGACTCTTCAAATTCTAACCGAAGATCTCTTGAGTTTCTCATAACTCCTATAATTAAATATGACTCTTCGAATATTCATGCCTCAATGCATGTGAATGACACATGTCATTTACATTTATAATATTACAAATTAAACTTTAAGTGTCCTTTTCAGCTGAAGATGACAATAACGGTAATAACGTTCATATTTTCAGAGATAAAGATCTCTATCGCAGCTACTATCTTCAACACTCCCTCTTAGCCAGAGAGAGATCTTTACCAAACAAAACTGCAACCAAAATGTTAATGATAAAATCTTACAATATATTCTATAAGATTCATGAAAACCTGTAACAATCACATACATGGAATCGGTCACATTCATGAAATCACTCAATGTGAAAACCTGTAACAAATAATCACATTCATGGAATCACTCAACATGAAAACCTGTAAAAATGAGTCATTCATGGAATCACTCAACATGAAAAGATTTTGTAAGACTCACAGCTAAGCCTTTATTCATGGACTCTCTCAACGTGAATTGTCATGGAATCTCTCAACATGACATCCAACTTCCATCATGGAATTTCTCAACATGATGACATCATGGACTCTCTCAACATGATGTTCACTATCACATAGTGAAAGAGCTATTATAGTTGATCTTACAATCTCATTTATTCACACAGGAATAGAAGAAGGCATAACAAAATAAGACTTAGTTCCATTTAATCAAATTATACAAATACCACAAGCATCACAAGCATAAATGAGAATGATGGAGATTTCATAAGCACTCTCTCTTAATTATGAAGCCTCGCTCTGAAGCTAAAAACATCTCCCTCTTAATCTTTGCTATTCTTGTTGCATCCTGCAACAAAACAATTTGTGAGTCAATCTATCATATAAGGAGATGAATAGTGCAAAGAAAACACTATTACCGGTTTTATATTTTGATGCCATTCCATCCTTTGTAACTTCATAAAATTCATTTTTTTTAATACTAATTAAACTCAGAGAGTCATCTTAAATAAGTCAAGTCTATAGTCATCTTAATGACTTCCGGCACAATAGTTCTCCAAAGATATCCTCTATCAAAATCCTGACCTACATAATCATGGCATCAAACATACTCAATACCCATGGATAAGCATGGCAAGAGGGAAAACAAATGATACCCAAGATTATTTTCAACTGTCAATCATGATGGGAAATGAATAACACATGTCAAATAAAAATAACCGTCGGTACAAGTAATGAGATATGCGCAAATACAGACTGACACATGATGCCAACGCATATGTATTGCTACGATCATTGATAAGAAAGAAATCTTTAATCCGTTCAATCTTGTAAGAAATCTTTAATCACTTTATTTGAAGAATTTGTTGTTCTATTAAACATAGCAATAATCCTCCAATCAAATTGTCTCACACTAACAGAAAATAATTGCAGTTACTAAACACGTTTCCTGATACTCAGAAAGGAAATAAAGAAATAAATCAAGAAACATCCTTCGTTGAGAAGCAAGAGATGTATATGCCTAAATACGGAAGAACCAAAAAAACAATCAAATTTCCAAAATGACTAATACTTATCTGATATGTCTCCACATATATCCAATACACCACAATGGGCGCCAATGCCCCTATCACGTTATTATTTCTTTCAACCTTTTTTCTCGCACCTAGCTCAGATCCAATGATCAACGACAGTGAAAGAGAAGTGTAGCCCATTTCTTGTGCGAGGGGATTTATGCCTGTAAGTCAGCATTGCAAGCATATAATCTTTTGCAACTCCTCGATCTGATTGTGAAGGAGCTCTCTGTGTGTGTCCATCATGCACTGCAACAAGTTTTCATTTCTGAGACATGCCTTGACTAAGCCATTGAAACCCTCAGCTCCATTTACATTCTCCATGTAATCACACTCGTAGAAATGGTAATAGTGACTGCTATGAACCATTTAACGAATACATATATGCAGAGGCGTAGGGCTCTGCAAGGTTGTGGCTGATCTATATCTGTCAGAGTCAGCTTTCCAGAATTTGGCGAGTTGCATGAGTTTTGGCGAAGGCATCTTTTCAGATTGGGTTGATGAAAATTTCGTCGGTGGGATTAGTGTTATCGTATTGAGATTCCAAGAAGCCAGTTAATCGTAAAGCCAAACCCAGGGCAGTTTGGCCATCTCTTTTTTCCAGAGCTCGCTCAATGCCAAATTGAAGCAAGTGAAGCCTCTTCAGCTTTGAATCGACCTCCTCCCTCCATCTTTTTTGTGTGCCCGCCCCCATTATGATCTTTCTATGCACTTCCCCTACATTTTATTTACAATGCTAAAAAGCGCTTATCATATAATTCTGCTCCTTTGCTCATCCAAGATACAAAAGGAACTTGAATACCCTCGTTAGCATTCATAATTTAATAAGAACAATTTAGTCTAGACAAAATATAATTTTATAAGAGCTAAAAAATAAATAAATAATTCAACACTCCCTGTAGATATCCATAGTCAACAAGATGATAGTAATAGAGATTTGATGAGACTGATTTCAACAATCTAGAATAGCTTCAAATCAACATGCTCTTGTGAAGCCCCATGCACTTGATGCACCTAGCTACTGTAATTCGATCATTGGACCTCCATCTTAAGATGTAGCATGAATATCTTCATACACAGATTTAGGACTTCCTCCATATTATTCTCAGCTCTTTTAATGTTGTTATCTGAACCTTGCTTTGATACCATGTTGAAACTACAGCCCAAAAATGCATGAAGATAAACAACAATAACAAAAGACAAAACTAAAACAAAGAACACCAGAAATATCCTAGGAAAATCTTTTGAGAATGAAGGGAAAAACCCAAACACAACACAAAATGTCTTTATTGATAATGAAATGTTCAAGTATACAATGCTTATCGCATGATGCGAATATATAACAATAGAAGAGACTCTTCAAATTCTAACCGAAGATCTCTTGAGTTTCTCATAACTCCTATAATTAAATATGACTCTTTGAATATTCATGCCTCAATGCATGTGAATGACACATGTCATTTTCATTTATAATAATACAAATCAAACTTTAACTATCCTTTTCAGCTGAAGATGACAATAACGGTAATAACGTTCATATTTTCAAAGATAAAGATCTCTATTGCAGCTACTATCTTCAACATAGAAAGGGGATGCCTAGATGTCCCCCGACCGTATCGGGTACGGCCAACCGTCCCTAATTGTTTCCATGCATTAAAAAAAAGTGAACATTAACTTATAATTTTAAAGCTCCTAACTTGGTCACCCAGGTGGACCCCACCCCTCCAAATGCCCTAAAAGGTTTAAAGACACCACAATTTAATTCTTTCGTCATTTGTTTCGTTTTTATTTTGTGATGCAGCTGGTTGGATTTTTCATTTTGCAAGAAGAGGAGGTGATATTTTTTCTTCCAAGAGTTTGACCAAGGGTTTGAGCTTCCATTTTGTGCACCAAGTATGGAACACTTTATGCTTCCATTTTTTCATTTTTAAAATAGATTTGCAGCTTGAAAAGTTTGATTTTTTTATTTATTTTTCATTGTTTCATCTCATATTTCTATTGCATATTTAAATCTGAAAACAAAGCACAATGAGCAGCAGTGGGAGTACTAGTAGTAGTGGTGGTGAGGAATAAAATGTGGTTGGGGCTGATGTTGCTAGTAGTGGGACTAGGAAAAGAGCCAATCCTAAATCTGATTTGTTTAAATGCCCTTCCACTATTATGAAGAATTTTGCGAAGGGTCCTTTCAATAGGAAAAAACCTCTTCTACAATATGTCACACCTAGGCCAAAAGATAAAAAGAATTCAGGAGGGACTAGGGTGTGGGATTGTCATGTTTGTCTTGATGATTTTAGGGGCAGCTATACAAGGGTGAAGTCACACTTTTGAGATGTTACATATCATGGAGTCAAAGCTTGTCCTAACATGACTGATGAACAAAGATTAGAATGCCAAAGATTGCACTTAGAGGCTCCATCTATTCCCTCACAATCATCTAGGCATATGTCATCCACCATTGGTACTAGTGGGAGCCCTACTGAGTCTAGAGGGAAGAGAAAGATGAGTAGTGGTGAGAAGGGCTCAGTGGAAAGTATGTTTTATGCATAGGCAAAGGAAAAGTGTGAGGCATACATTGGTAGATTCTTTATTGCTAATGGTATCCCATATCATGCAGCTTGTTCCACTTATTTTAAACAAATGGTGAAAGATATATTGAACATGAATCCTTCATTTGTACCCCTTGGTGAGCATAAGCTATGAACCACCATCCTAGGTGAAGAGTGTTAGAGTAAATAATTAATTAATTGTTAATTATTTATTCTAGTGCTTAAGCTTACTTAGGTTAATGCATGTAGTAAGGTTAGTTGTTGACAACACGGGAGTTTGTTCCCTTTAGCATTCTTATCTTTTCCACCTTTTGTGGATGTGTGTTGAGTTGTCAACCTTATCTTCTACCTCTTTCCAGCTTGTTCTACAAGCTTCCTTGAGGCCTTTATAAGCGGTCTTTCACTCATTGTTAATTTATTCCATTTCCATTTTCACATAGCAATTCTAATTTCCTATTGTGAAATATTCTTGTGCGGTATTTGCTTCAAGCTCTTTGCTCCCTAAGTTTCTCTTCAGCAAGCTATTTGCACTGTAGGTGATCTTGGCACATTATCGGAGTCAGATTCTCAACTCCTATATGGTATCAAAGCCTCCCTGCTGCTTCTTGTTCGAAGGATTTTCGAAGCTGTAATTTGGAGTCACAAACCCTAGTTTGTTTGTACAATTTTCTTCAAATCGGGGGTAGAGTGAATTTTCGGAGCATTTTCAGCCCAAACGGACACTGCCATTGGATCTGGAACACCGTTTATAGCTAAGATTCATATAAAACTTTTCGTTTTTGGCTTTAGGCATTTTTCTAGAATTTTTTTTGGCCTCCCAGGTAGCCATATGAACGAACAAAGCAAAAAAAAAAAAAAAAATTAATTTTCGGGCGCCACCGCGAGGCCACCTGCGTACCACCAGCACGCCACAGGCGCGCCGCTCTGTGGCGGCTCCCGCCGCAACGCCATCGGAGGTCCCCACCGCCCGGGCGCAGCCAACGCACCTCCCGCGCGCCACCGAAGACCCACTTCCGCCAGCAGCGCCGCCAAGTTTTCCTCCCAGGCACCACCGTCACCAGCGGTCTCCGCTCACGCACTGTTCTGCCACGTGGACAGCTGCAGACTGTTGCTGACGTGACTTCCCGTCAGCTGACGTCATTTTTCGTTAGGTGACGTCATTTTTTCATCAAGCTGACATCATCATTCTGGCGGTTGATGTCATTTTTTGGCGACGGTCCCATGACGGCCGTACAGGCATCAAATTTAAGCCAGTGACTATAATTTTCTAGCAAGGTGCATTTTTGGAGCAGCAGTTATTTTTTGCTATAACTTGAGCATACGAAGGTCTTTTTCTAATCCGAAAGGAGCGTCAGAAAGCTGACTCAGAGACGGAGACATTAGTGCTGGTTTCGTAAGATTCCGAGTTCATTTGAGCTCCCATTTTTGGTGTCAAAGTAGAGGCTTGTGTTTCCTCCTATTCTGCATCAACAAATCCAAGTTCTTTTCCAGTTTTTTGCTTTCCATAGTTGTTTTTATGGTATTTGAGGGATATTCTTGTATGTTTATGGGGGGGGGGAGGGGGTCTTTCTTTTCTGTAATTTACTTCAGTTAAGACCCTTCTCCTTTCGTCTTATTTTTTCTCTCAATGGCGGATTCATCTATAACCCATCTCACACTACACAACTACCACACCTGGAAGGCACAAATGACTAGGCTTCTCATGTCAAGAGGTCTATGGTCTTGTTTGGATGAGAATCAGCTTGCTCTTATGCGCCCTTTTGAGGTTCTACAGCACAGGAACAAGATGGATGAAGCCATGGGGCTGATTGCACTCAACATTTCAGACACTCTGCTATTTCACCTGGATGGTTTGACTACTCCACGGGCTTATTGGCAGAAATTTCAGACTCTATTTGGACAGGTGACTGAGTTCCAAGCACTTCAGTTGGATGCAGAATTGACTTTTTTGTCACCAAGCAACTTTCCCACCATCGAGGACTTTCTGATGAAGTTCAAATCCCTACGTGCAGTTTTACAGGGATGTGGGAAGAGCAAAACAGATAATGAGTGCATATTTTTGATACTCTCAAAGCTAAAGGGGCAGTATCAGATCTTTTCTTCTACTTTCTACTCCACCATGGATGCCCTTGGAGATAGACATAAGATGCCTACATTTGAGACATTTTGTGATAGGTTGACTAGGAAACAGGCAAAGATCCAACAGGTGGATGGCTCTGGCTCTTCCAGCCAAGCTTTGGTTGCTCAAAATTCTAAGGGGAAATCAAAGAAGAAAGGCAAATCGAAGAAAGATACATCAAAATCTGATCCTCCAGCTAATCCTCTAGCAAACCCTCCCATGGGTAAAGATTCTTCAAAGTCGGGTGAGTCTACCTCCAAGACCAAGAAGAAATCAAGTGACAACTGCAGTTTTTGTGGGAAAGATGGACATTTAGTTTCTAGGTGTTGGAAACGATTAGAGGCTTTAGAGGAAGCCATGAAGGAGCATCACATTTCAGCTCCTCAGTCTTCATCTCCACCTGCAGGGAA
Organism: Cupressus sempervirens; assembly: GCA_028749045.1. NCBI lineage: Eukaryota > Viridiplantae > Streptophyta > Pinopsida > Cupressales > Cupressaceae > Cupressus > Cupressus sempervirens. The sequence goes on from CM053791.1 coordinate 617,960,933, forward strand.
AGGTCATGCTCTTTCTGTCCGAGCTACAACTTCAGCGCCTTTATGGATTCTTGATTTCGGGGCTTCTCACTAGTTAACAAACACTCCTAAGTTGCTTACTTCACTAGCTCCTTGCGCCACCACACAGATTGCAGTTGGGACCTCTTCACAACTTTCAGTTTTGGGTTCTAGCACTGTTGCTTTGGCCGGGGGCTCTCTACAAGATGTACTTTGTGTTCCTAATATTTTGATGAACCTTCTCTCTATCTATCAGATTTGCCACTCTGGCTCTGGGAAGACAGTCGAGTTCTCACCACATGATGTGGTTATTCGAGACTTGCATGATCCGGAGATGATTGTGGCCATTGGGAGTGTTGACTCTACATCACGCCTCTACAAATTTGATGGATTTGAGTCTTTTGATGACACGGGTTCATGCTTAGTTGCACATGCAGATTCAGTTTGTAGACTTTGGTATGAACGTTTTGGGCGTGTCAATTACAGATATCTTCAGCAGATGAGCACACAGGCACTTGTTCTTGGGCTTCCCGAGATTTCCTGTCCAGATGGTGTTTATCAAGGATGTGCACTTGGCAAGCAACATAGGGATTCTTTTCCACATGGACGAGCCACTCGTGCTTTAGCACCTTTGGAGTTGATTCATAGTGACCTCATGTCATTTCCTACTCCTTTTTCGGGTGCTAGATATGTGCTTACATTCATTGATGACTTCTCCAGACGCACATGGGTGTACTTTCTTAAGTACAAGTCTGATGTCTTCGACTCATTTCGAGTTTTTAAGGCATTTGTAGAGAAGCAGTCTGGACTTTCTATTCAGTGGATATGCACGGACAATGGGGGGGAGTATGTGAACCAGGGTTTCAGAGATTTATGTTCTGAGCATGGACTTCAGCACCAACTTTCAGTGCCCTACACTCCTCAGCAGAATGGTGTGGCTGAGAGGAATAACAGAACCCTTCGGGAGATGGCAAATTGCATGATTCAGTCTAGGTCCATGGATTCATGTTTTTGGGTAGAGGCAGTCAATTGTGCCGACTACATTCAGAATCGGATGCCTCATAAGGCACTTCGACATATGACTCCTGAGGAAGCTTGGTCCCATGTCAAGATTGATGTGTCGTCATTCAGAGTTTTTGGGAGTACAGCATATGCATTTTTACCTGATGCTCAGAGGAAAGCAATGGAACCGAAGAGCCGATGATTGATTTTTGTTGGCTACTGCAAGGATGTAAAGGCTTACAGGTTATTTGATCCTGATTCTAGAAAGGTCCTATTTCGAGGGGATGTCCAGTTTGATGAGAGCCCTCCTGCAGTTCATTCCTCATCTCCAGCACCTCCTCCAACTCCCACTACTCCCTCTTCATTTCCACTTTGTTTCACGGATGATGAGAATGATGATCATGGTGATCCCGATATACCTCCACCACAGGATCCTCCGCAGATGCCTAAATGGGCTCGAGCTACTGTTGAGGCTGCAGGATCTCTAGCTGGTGACCCATCCACATCTCGTCGCACCCGTTCTCACACTGCAAGTTCCAGTCTACTTAGTCATGCTGTTAGTAATGATCCTCAGACATTTGCGGAGGCGACAGGACACTCAGAATGGGACAGTGCAATGGAGGAGGAATATTCTTCTTTGATGAAGAACCACACATGGGATCTTTGTTCTCTTCCTAAGGGGAGAAAGCTAGTGTGTTGTAAGTGGATCTACCGCACTAAGTATGCTGCTGATGGTTCCATTGATAAGTATAAGGCTCGTCTTGTTGCAAAGGGTTTTTCGAAAGTCGAGGGTGTTGATTACTCCGAGCCATTTGTCCCTGTCACCAAGATGAATTCTATTCGCCTTGTCTTATCCTTCGCAGCTTCACAGGGATGGTCAGTTTATCAGATGGATGTGAAGAGTGCCTTCCTGCACGGCGATATCATAGAGGAGATTTATATGGAGTAGCCTCCAGCTTTTGTGCAGGATCCCACCTTGGTTTGTAGGCTTCGACGTTCATTGTATGGTCTCAAACAAGCCCCTAGGGCTTGGTATGAGAAGATGGACTCATTTTTGCTGTCTACAGGCTTCATTCACTGCCATTCCGATCCCATAGTGTACATTTAGCGTCTTGGTGATGAGATTCTGATTCTTGTTTTGTATGTTGATGATCTTATCCTTACAGGTAGTTCATCATCCATGCTCCAGGATGTTAAGCGTGCACTGATGGACCAGTTCGAGATCACTGATCTTGGTTTGCTGCACTACTTTCTTGGTCTTCAGATTCATCAGTCTCCTACTGGCATTTTTGTGTATCAGCAGAAGTATGCTCTTGACATGCTTCGTCGCTTTCACATGCTTAATTGTAAGGCTGCTCCTACACCATTTCAGTCGGGTGTCACTTTGTCTACCTCCTGCTCTTCACCTACTGTGGATGCCACTTTGTATCGGCAGTTGGTCGGCAGCCTATTGTACCTGACACACACCCACCTTGATCTTTCTTTTGCGGTTGGCCTAGTCTCTCGGTTTTCTCAGGACCCTCATGAGAGTCATTGGCAAGCTGCCAGGCGTATTCTGCGCTACATTCAGGGAACACTTATGTATGGCATTCATTACGCTACGGGGACTCCACACATTGTTGGCTACACTGACTCAGATTGGGCCGGTGATGTTGATGATCGGAAGTCTACTTCTGGCTTTGTGTTTTTCCTTGGCTCCGGTCCCATCACATGGTTTTGCAAGAAGCAGCATGCTCGAGCACTTTCATCTACAGAGGCTGAGTACAGGGCTGCAGTTCTTGCTAGTCAGGAGGCTTTATGGCTTCGTCAGTTGATGACTGAGTTTGGATTTCCTCCTGATCGTCCCACTGTTTTGTGGTGCGATAATCAGAGTGCCATCCACATTTCTCGCAATTCGGTGGAACATCAGCGTACCAAGCACATTGAGTTGCATATGCATTTCATCCGTCAGTTGATCTAGGATGGTGTTATTGCATTGGAGTACATTCCTACTGCTGGTCAGGTTGCAGACATCTTCACTAAGCCTTTTGCATTGCCACGCTTTCTTCAGCTACGGTCAATGCTTGGGGTTACAGAAGTTGTCCTTGTGGGGATTGGTTGAGGCCTTCCTTCCTTCACTTCATGTTTTTTTCAACATGTTGTTTTTTACCTCTTTTTGGAGGAGAGTTTTTCTCGAGTGGTTTTCTCTCTTTCTCCGTTTTTCAGAGGTTGCATTTAGTTGCATTGTACTTGGGTACCTAAAATGGCCTCGTTGCTAGGACCCATTTTGCATTTTTTCCTTTGTTTTGTGAGCTTAAGGCATTCCCCTAAGTTGCACTTAAGGGGGGGTGTTAGAGTAAATAATTAATTAATTGTTAATTATTTATTCTAGTGCTTAAGCTTAGTTAGGTTAATGCATGTAGTAAGGTTAGTTGTTGACAACACGGGAGTTTGTTCCCTTTAGCATACTTATCTTTTCCACTTTTTGTGGATGTGTGCTGAGTTGTCAACCTTATCTTCTACCTCTTTCCAGCTTGTTCTACAAGCTTCTTTGAGGCCTTCATAAGCGGTCTCTCACTCATTGTAAATTCATTCCATTTCCATTTTCCATTTTCACATAGCAATTCTAATTTCCTATTGCGAAATATTCTTGTGCGGTATTTGCTTCAAGCTCTTTGCTCCCTAGGTTTCTCTTCAGCAAGCTATTTGCACTGCAGGTAATCTTGGCGCATTATCGGAGTCGGATTCTCAACTCCTACAAAGAGTACTCAAAGGTTGCTTTGTTTTTTGAGGATATGAAACGCACTTGAGTTACGACAGGCTACTCTATTGTGATGGATGAGTGGACTAATGTTAGACATCGGCCACTCAATCAATATCATTGTCACATCCTCTGTTGGCTCTTATTTTTTTAAAAGCCTTAGATTGCTTAGGAAAGAAGGATGCAGAATTCTAGTTCACCATTTTGAGAGATGCCATAGAGGAGGTTGGGTCGTCTAGTGTTGTACAGGTTATCACAGATTCTGCACTTGTGTGTAAATCAGCTGGTATGATGATAGAGGTTGCTTATAGGAACATCTTTTAGACCCCTTGTTGTTTTCATTCCTTGAACAATACATTGAAGGACATTGGGAAGATTGAATGAGTGAAGCAGGCGGTGCTAGAAGCTAGAGAAGTGCAAATGTTTATTTGCAACCACCACACTTCACTTTCTTTATTCAAGTCCTCTAAGGAGTTCCTTAAACTAGTTGAGACAAGGTGTTAGGATTAACCCTAGACAGAAATAACAGTTACATACTTTAGATAGAAATAATAGTTACATGCAAATATAACTAATATCAGAAAAATAATAGATCACATAAAAGAGAACACAAGACAACAAGATTTGACATGGTTCGCCCAATCCTTGGGCTACGTCCACCAACAAGTCCAATATTATTATTATCTAGTGATTATAATCTGCAATCCCTTACAACTCAATACCACCGCAAGAAGCTACAATGTCACCTTTACATTATGAAATCCCTAACCCTAAGCCTTTTTATACAAGATTTTTCTGCTTACAAAATTAGGGCTACAATAAGTCGTCCATAGGAAAATAGCAACCAACGCCTTTTACAATATAAGGTCATTTTTGGCTTTGGGAGTGCTGCCCCCAAAAATCCCCGCAGAGATGTTGCTCCTCGACCCCACCCTATACTGTGATAGGGAGCACACGTGGGGCACTACTCCAAGACCTTGTCTTGGAGGCGCTGCTCCCAAACCTTCGTAGAAATAATATGGGGAGAAAAACAACGCCGAATAAACCTCTGAGTTTGATTAGGCTCCACATCACAACACAAGGTATGTCAATTTTAATTATAGTTTATTTTTAGTTTGTTTTAACTTTAAGTTATTTTAAAAAATTATTTATAAGTGTTACAAACTTACATCTAATATTTTCAATCATTAATATTTAACTTTATTAATATTTTAATTTATAATTGTTGCTATAGGTATTGCACATTTTTCATCTTGATGGAGAGAATGATTGAGGTGTACGAGGCCCTTCAATTGATGGTAGTGAATCCAGAGTGGGGACAGTGGTCTAATTCTAAGTCCTGAAGGAAAAATAGTGAAGCAAAGGATCCTTGATGAGAGTTGGTGGTCCACAATGAGGTAAGTTGCTGATTTTTAAATTTAATGTTAGTCTTTTGCTTGCTGATTTTCCTATTAATAGTCTTAAAATTTCCTAAATTTCTAATTCTAATTTTAATTTCTGTTTGCATCTTGCAGATATATTTGCTCTGTTATAACACCCATTGTAGATGTCATTAGATATGTTGATACTAACGCTCCTAGTTTGGGAGAGATCTATGACACTATTGACAGCATGTTGGGGAAGATGAAGAGAATTATTGCAGCAAAGAATCCTGCATTGGAGTTTTATGAGGAGCATATTAGGCCTATTGTGACGCGAAGGTGGAACATGATGAATACCTTGCTTCATATGACAATCTTTGCTCTAAATCCCAAATGGTATGCACAGTTGGGTGGAAGGGGCCTCCCATGTGATGATTCTAAGGTATTGGATGGCTTCACAAGAGCAATTAATAAGATATATTTAGCTCAAGATGACTCTACTCTTTGTGCACAGTTTCTTGACTTCACCAACCTTTGTGGCGCAAACTTGGGTAAGCCACAAGCAAGGTTGGATAGAGTTGTTTTGGCACAGAGAGATCCTATTGGATGGTGGACCTAGCATGGGAGAGATACACCTAAGTTAAAAATACTTGCCACTCGCTTCCTTGCATAGGTTGCTAGTTCCTCAGTTGTAGAGAGGAATTGGTCCACATATTCATATATCTACTCTATCAAGAGGAACAAACTTACCTCTAAAAGAACGGAGAAGCTAGTGACACTACATAATGCTCTTTGACTTGCGAATCATCAAACTCCAGAGTATAGGCAAACACCAGCTTTGTAGTGGGATGTTGAGCCTAAGGATGTAGCCTAGATAGATGAGGACGACACAACACCAGGATTGGTTGGGGTCCCATTAGATGAGACTACGCTTCCTGTGGAGGATGATAGTGAGGACTCTAATTTTGATGCCATGGCGGTAGAGGCAGAATAGGAGCAGCAGTCTGCTTTATTTTTCTATGTTTTGTTTTTTATGTTGAACTTGAACATGATTATGATACATTGATACTTATTACTTTATGGCAGCCCTCTAGCCTTTGGGCCTATAGCTTTGTGCATATTTAGATTTAGATTTTTCAGATTTATCGTGTTTATCATTATGATATTGTTCACTGATATTGATATGCATTTTTATAATTGAGTACTGACATCAAATATTATTTCCTAGGTGGCATTCAAATGTTGTATGTTATGGTTCAATAATGTTTAAATAACATGCTTTGTGCTTAGTTTCATATGAATGACATGTATATTTGCAAATTTCAATGTATATTTCAAACTTTCCGTATATATATAGTCATGCTTGTTTGTTGCCCCCCCCGTCCCCAACGCCAAAAAAAATTGTCATCTCGAAAACCCGTCCTGCCATCCCCATACCGAAAACTTGGGGGAACATAGGTAATCTCGGAGTGAGAAGTGTGACAGTGAGAAGTCACGAACAGTGTGAAGGAGTTAGTGTGTTGAGGAGAAGCCAGTGAGCCCAAACAAAACAAGTGAGAAAGCGTAGAAGAGCCAACAATGCCAAGTACATAAGTGCTTGTGCTTGAGTTACGGAGCCAAAGGAGAGCAGAGAAAAGTTGCATATAGGTCCAAGGAGCATCCAAGAGATGTAGATTCAAGCTAAGGGTAGTAGCTATTTTGATTAGATCATCCCCTCTATTATTTCCTAATCTCTACAACAACAAATCACGTCGAGGGTGGACCTTAACAGGTTCTTTGTATTAAATCCCCTAATAGGGTGACAAATTAGTTTGTGTTCTAAAGTCTTTTAACCATGCTGCTTAATCAAGCAAGATTCTCAGAGGTCTTGTCTGAATCCTTAACCAAGTGGCACCTAATAGTGTCTTTGTAATCTTCTAACAGAGATAAGTTCTTGACCAGGTGCACTTTAGGAGAGTGCAAGATTTGTGAGGATTGACTCATACGCCATGGTTCTCACCCTAACTAGGTTACCACAAGATAAATATTGTGTTATATGATGCTATGATTGTCTTCATTGTTTTTTCTTAATCATGACCGGTTAAGTTATAGCTAGCGCTAACCTGTAGACTAGTGTGAAGATAGGTAAAAGAGAAAAGTTGAGATTACCTATTGTATATTAATTCACCCCCCCTCTTAGTATACATACTTGTTGACGGATCAACAATTGGTAGCTTGGGTCCTCTAAAGTAAGGATCTTAACAACTTGAGGCAAAGATCAAGATGTTGAAAAGAGAAGCACCTAAGTTTTCAAAGGAAAACTATAGCTCATGGTGTAGAAAGATAAGGTTGCATCCAAGAACTCTTGAAGATGCATATTGGATTCATGTGGAGACAGTGTACATAGAACCTGTTCCACTACTCAATGCTGACCAGATAGTGGAGAAAGAAATTCATACAACCACAATGGATTCCATAGCCAACACCCTATCATATGCTCAATACAAATATGTAGAAGAGCTGGAAACAGCGTATGAGATGTGGGAAAAGCTTTGAATTGTCTGTGGTGGCAATAAGCATGTTCAAGAGACTAAAGATGAAATCCTAAGAGGAAAATATGATCATATGAGAATGCATGAAGGAGAAGACATCAAAACCTAGTAAACGGGTGAAAGATATAATGCTAGCCATTAGAGTTGCTAGAGGCACGCTACCTGACAATCGTGTGGTAAGCAAGATACTAAGAACCTAGCTACCCAAGTATGCCATAAAGGTATCAGCCATTAAAGAGTTAAGAACGATAGAGAAAATGGAGGTATCTCTCGATGCCTTGATAGGGAAGCTCATTACATGTGAGCTAAGAAACTACAATAGTCAACCCAAAGTTGAAGCGGCATTCAAAGCTTCAATTGCACCTATAACAACCCAAAGAGGAAGGGAAGAAGAAAGCACCTCCAAATACAAAAGAGAACTAGAGAGTCTCTATCCTGGGGAAGCCAAACAAGAAGAGTTGGAGTCACTATTTGCAAAAAGAATAATAAGAGGGAAAGGGAAGTACAAAGGTAAGCTTCCATTTAAATGTTTTAATTGAAAGAAGGTAGGACACTATGTTGTTATATGTCTAGAGTCTGTTAAGAAGGAGAACAACAAAAGATGGCAAAACTCCAAAGGAAAGGAGAAGAAGACATGCTACATTGTTGAGGAGGGTGTGATTGATGAGGAGTCAATGAGTGCAGATGATGAGAATGAGGATGAAATATTCTTTGTTGCTATAACAAAAGATTTAGATAATTGATAGTTGTTCCTCTCATCACGTTTGGTGACAGGAGCAAATTCCATGAGGTGGAGGCCTACGATGGAGGAATGGTGAAGTTTGACAATAGCTCACCATGCACAGTGTAAGGGTATTGTAGCCCTGAATGAATCCACTAAATGTGAAGATGTATATCCAATGGAAGGTCTTAAGTATTACCTATTGAGTGTAGGTCAACTAATGGATGAAAGGTTATAAGTTTGAGTTTAACAAGGGGTCTTGTAGAGTCTTTGACAAGACAAGTAGACTATTAGCTATATGAGAACAAAGTAGAGGTAACCTCTTCTACCTCAATATTTCTGAGAACAAATGCTTAGTTGCTAAGAGTGATAATAGTTAGTTGTGGCATGGAAGGTTATGCCATGCAGATTTTGGAAGCATTGTTAAGGTAGGAAGGAATAAATGTGTAAGAGGCTTGCCTCCTATTATTGAACTTGGCTATGTAATATGTAAAGACTGTCAACTAGGAAAAGTTGGCCAGTTCTAGTTTTTCAAGCAAGTCATTTACCTTTGGACAAGTTTTAGAGTTAGTTCATACTGACTTGTGTGGTCATATGAGGACTAAGAGTGTATCGGGTGATAGATACTTTATATTGTTCATTGATGATTTTTCTAGAATAATGTGGACTATTTACCTGAAAGAAAAGCTAGAAGCCTTTCACATGTTCAAGGCCTATAGGGAAAAGGTGGAAAGGGAGACTAGTAAGGTGTTGAAGTGCCTAAGATCAGATCAAGGAGGTGAGTTCACCTCACAAGAATTTGAGAGCTATTGTCAAAAGCATGGAATCAAAAGATAGATGTCAGCTTCTAGGACAACATAGCAAAATTGTGTTGCAAAAAGAAGGAATCAAACAATAATAGACTATGCCAGGACACTAATGATTCAAAACAATGTTGCTTAGATTTACTGGAGAGATGTTGTGAGAACAACAGTGTACACCTTGGATAGGGTATAGGTGAAGAAGGGAACAAAGAAAATTCCCTATCAAATATGGTTTGGTCATTCACCTTCGATGAGTTACTTCAAGGTATTTGGAAGCAAGTATTACATCAAATGACATGAATACAAAGGGAAGTTTGAACATAAAAGTGATGAGGGTATCTTTCTCGGATATTCTACAAAAGAAAAGCGTACCAGTGTTTGAATCTCTGGACAAACAAGATTGTGGAATCTACTAGTGTGAAGGTAGATGAGTTCTTTAAGAAGGATGAAGAAGAAAGCAAGAGGGAACTAGAAGACTACAAGCAATTTGAATATATTCCAGTAAATAATTCAATGGAAGTAGTACCAGTAGAAGCAGAAGCTGTACAAGTTTTACCGACACAGGCAAAAGTAGTTCATCCTAAGGAACCAAGAGAAAAAGCACCTGAAGGAGAACCGGTGCTAGCAAATATGTGAGGAAACACCACTCAACCAATCAAATTATTGGAGATTAAGATGCTGGAGTGATGACAAGGAGAAAGGCTATAGAGACAGTATGTCTGCTCTCACACATGGAGCCCAAAGCTACAAGGGAAGCACTCAAGGATGAAGACTGGAGAAATGCCATGCAGGAAGACATTCACCAAATAATAAAGAATGACACATAGACGTTGGTAACCCAGCCAAAGGACAAAAGCGTCATTGGCACAAAGTGGGTGTTCAAGAAACAAGATGAATGAGGATGGAGAAGTAGTCATGAACAAGGCTAAACTTGTCTGCAAAGGATGTGCACAGCAAGAAGGCATAGACTATGGAGAGAACTTTGCATTGATGGACATATTGGAAGGAGTTAGGATACTCCTAGCCTTTACAGCATACAAGAACTTCAAAGTATACCAAATGGATGTAAAATCCACAATTCTGAATGTAGTTCTGGAAGAAGTATATATAGAACAACCAAAAGGGTTTGAAAACAAAGAAGGAAAAAACTAAGTGTGCAAGTCGAAGAAAGCCCTGTATAGATTGAAGCAAGCACCCAGAGCATGGTATGAGGGACTGCACTCATACTTGATACATATTGGCTTTCTGACAACAAGCGACAACAACATATATTTGAAGAAAGAAACAAATGTTAGTTTATTGATTGCTGAAATATTTGTGGATCACATCATCTTTGGAGGTGATGATAAGATGAGCATTGAGTCTGCTAAAGCAATGAAGAGAGACTTTGAAATGTCCATGATCGGTGAGATTAAGTTCTTCATTGGACTTCAAGTATCTCAACTAAAAGGAGGAATTTTCATAGGGAAAACAAAATATGTAAGAGAGACTCTGAAGACATTCAGTATGGAAGAAGCTAAACCGGTAGCCACCCCAATGGTGACTGGTTGTAAATTATCAAAAGAGGATGAAAGCTTGCGAGTGAATTAAACACTTTATTGATCCATGATTGATAAATGCAGTATGTTGTGCACAACATACCAAATATTGCACAAGCAATTGGTGTAGTGGCTAGATTCTCAACCAACCCATAGGAATCACACATGGTAGCTGAAAAGAGGATCTTCAGATATCTAAAGGGTATTGAAGAATATGGATTATTGTATTCTCACAAAGGAGACTTTGAGCTCAGTTTCTTTATTGATGTTGAATGGCAAGGGAATATAGATGACAAAAAGAGCATGACTGGTGGTGCATTCTTTCTTAGAGGAAGACAAGTTGCATGGGCTAACAAAAAGTAGAACTGCATATCGCAATTGACAACAGAACTTGAGTATGTAGCTGCGGCAATGAACTGCACTCAAGTTGTTAGGATCAAACAACTGCTTAAAGGAATTCAAGAGAAGATGGAGGAAACAATGGTGATCAACTGTGATAACACAAGTGCAATTAACATATCAACCAACCTAGTTACGCACTGGAAAACAAAGAACATATCAATCAAATATCACATTCTAAGAAAGCATGTGCAACCAAAATTGGTAAGGCTGGAATATGTACCAACCAAGGAGCAATTGGCTGATATATTCACAAAACCTCTTTAGAAGGATTCCTTTGAGTATCTGAGAGAAGTTAGGGGTACTACCCCTATCAAGCCAGACGTAAAACAAGAAGGCAGGCATCAATCTATGATTAACAAACGACAAAATCACAAGTTTGGATTGATGAGCAATGGGGACTACTCTACAGGGGGAGCAGACAGAAGAGTTAAGTTGTGTTCCTTTCACATTGTTTTCAAAGGGGAGAAGTTCAGAGAGAAGTCAAGAAGACAAAGGAGGACCTGAGCTAAAGGGGAGAAGTTCCAAAGCTAAGAAGTTAACCGGTGAAGTTAATAATTGTTGGTCACAAGGAGACATGACCACATACAACGAAGAAGACCAAATGAAGACATTAGAAAGAGAAGAACCAAAAAAGGAGTGAAGTCAAGAAGAACCCAGCAAACCCACAAAGATGACTTAGAGTGGTCAAGTGTGGATTCATCATCTTACAGGGAGATGTTGAGCAAAGAAAAGGCAAAGTCATGATACTATTTGCTAATCATAAATTAGTGAACAAAGGGCATGATCAAGTAAGGGCAAAAGTGTTGCCAGCAAGAGTATAATTGTTGTTGTCAATGCCTAAGGGGGAGATTGTTGGCATAACTATCTCAAAGCCTAAAGAATGACTGATGGAGTAACTAGTGCACTCAGTTATGACTATGTTGTCATTCATGTCAAAGTGAAGACGGAATGATGATCGGTATGTAGTCATGATCAGTGAAGCACATTGAACTCATATGTGTGACTCTAGTTTATAAGGGTGATTGGAAGGAGTAGCCTAACTGAGGCAATGGTAAAGGACTGCCACTTAGACAAAGTCATGCTAAGTGAGTAAGAACATGAAGGGAGATGCCGAATAGGAAAGTGAGATCGTGTGACTGGTAGTCATGCAAGAAGGATTGGCCAAGTCAGCAAGATACTTGTGATTGCCACGTCAGGGAGTAGGTAGAAGTTCTCTCATTGTTGCATCTAATGGTGACGGTGTTGTCACATCGAGGAACAGTTGCAAGAATTCAAATTTGAATTCTTTGTAGATATGCAAGCCATCGAGGTCATAGAACATCCACGTCCTTTAACAAAGTTTCTCTTATCTGGGCAAGACTTTAATAGGCCTTATCTAAATCTCTTAATTGGGTGGCACCTAACAGAGTCTCTGTAATCTTCTAACATTGATAAGCTCTTAACTGGGTGCACTTCAGAAGAGTGTAAGCTTTGTGAGGATTGACTTACACACCATGGTTTTTACCCTAGCTGGGTTTCCAAGAAATAAATATTGTGTTATGTGATGCTATGATTGTCTTCGTTGTTTTTCCTTAATCCCAACTGGTTAAGTTGCAGCTAGCACTAACTTGTAGACTGGTGTGAAGACGCGTAAAAGAGAAAAGTTGAAATTACCTAGTGTCTACTAGTTCAGCCCCCCTCTCAGTATACATACCTGTTGACGAACCAACAAGGCCTCCTCATTTCCTTAGATGAGGTTCTCTTATCGTTGTTTCCTTGGCCATAAGTACTCGTTTTTCCTGTTGCAATGTAGATCCCTTTGTCCTCCCCTCCTACAGTCCCCCAAGCTCTTTTGGTGTGCCCTTTTCCCCCATCACCCCCTATAACAACCTGTTTTTCCCAGCCCTAATAACAATCATTATATCCTTGAACACAGTTACTTTTCCATAGTCATAAGCATGAGAAGGTAGCTATAACAACTATTTTTACATGTTCATATCTGGGACGTTAATGGTTATAAAAATTAACTAAGTTGCCTTAATCAACAATTGAAAGAGTGTTTAACCAACAATTGCAACATATATAGTTGCCATCATATCTAACCATAAAGGAAAGAGAGATCATTTTCTACTAATAAAGATACATTACTTTTCATAATCACATGAAAAGATTTTTACCAACTACTTTACATATCTTCAACTTGAAATCATAATTTCATAAAAGTAAAATACTTGTTACCAGAAGATATTTGAATGCAGATCATATCTGTCTTGTGCAAGTCTTGGCAATTGGTGGAGAGGAGAAGCATTGCAAAGGGCTTAACCTCCGAACCGCGGACCCTTAAGTATCCGCACAATCTCTACCGAGAAAGGCCCTCCCTACCTTGGGATTAGGCTTGGGACACCATTGTCCAACCACTGAGCATCCTAGTGTTAGAGTTTCAACCCATTGCTCGACTTGACAACACGACCTATACAATTGACTACCATGAGCTGACTCAGTTGTTTGATTTTCTCACATTCATTATCTTTATTAGTTATTGATTCCATTCTCTTTATCTTGTAGGGTTAACCTTCTATTAATTGATTATGATGTCACTCCCTTTATCTCGACCTTACTAGTCATCCTTGATGAATTCCTAGGGGTGACTGCTTTTGCACAGTGTATACTCACAGCCATTTACATTCAGCCCAACCGGCTTATGGCTTAGTGTGTGTGTGTATATATATTGCTTGTAAAAATTACTTGTTGGCTCTTCGTAAGAGAGTGCAGTCGCTTATCTCAGAGGCATATGAGAGATGCCATTGTATAAACTTGCACCATAACAATGTCTTTTTAACAAATTCTGGGAAAGATCACAAATTTTTTTTTCTTTAATTCATATATTTGGACTCAGCTATTCATGAATAAACAAATAGATTTTTTTCAGAGTTAGGCTCTTTCTGTATTAGTATCATTCTCCATTTTCCGATTGAAAGTTGAAAACCTCAGGTATCTATTCAAAAGAGAAAAAACGTATTAGAATGAAAGAAATACACGACCTGAATAAGTATGGCCTCCTTATGATGGAAGGACGCTGAAATGTCTGGCTTTTAGCACTTACAGAGAGTATGTAAGACAAAAATCTTATTCTTGTGGAGCTTTGACTTGGCTCACAACACATTGTGTAGATTTCACTTACAAAATACACGTCGCTGTAACTAGTGATGCCTTGCAAAGATATAGTCTATGTAGTAACTGGTTGTATACAATTGCGATTGTGAGGCAAGGATCTTTGGGATAAGAAATGCAGAGCTAAGCGGCTGAATGGATAAATGTGATTGCAAAGAAAAATATGTAACGTGAGAAAATGTAAAAACAGTTTGCCAAAAATGAAACAATACCATCATAAATATGAGGCGCTCCATTGCATGCTTAGTTACAAGCAAGAGCAAGATGAAGGTGGCATGAGAGTTACAAGAAAACAAGGCTCATCGGCAAATAATTGGCAACAATCTTTTAAAATAACAAGTGCCATGAAAGGTTATAAGATCTAATGAAGAAATAAGAAAATATGGCCGCTCTTGAAATAATATGTTAAATTATTGCCAAGGGGATGTAATAACTCCATACTAATGTCCTAATATAAGAATATCATACTATACCCACCTACACTTGTGTATGTATATATATATGCTGATATTCCAACAACGTATCTAATCTATACATCATACATATGTCTCATTTGAAGTTACACATACATACATACATACATACATATATACGTATGTATGTATACATATGCCAGCATATGTAGATACCATGGTATTATTATATTAAGATGTGACAAATAGCACAGGAGGCTATGAAATCAAGCCAATCTATAAAGGTAACATATTTGTTCTTATTTTAATTAATGCTAGTGTTTTTCTTTAATCATCTTAATGATATACACATATTGAGCTAGTTAGCTCATGGTTGTCCAAGTATACTCTTGCTTGCCTAATCATTTATCGTTAGCCACGGTGGTTTAGAAATCATACCTATTTTCCCAATGATAGGTGGTGTTCCCATGCCCAATTCCTTCTCTAACCATGCTTCCCCCCTTCGTTGCGTTCCTACAAGTGAAAATTTATCATAGTAACAACATATTGCTCATCATTTTTATGAAGTTGAAATTACCATAGTATATAATCATATTAGCCATCCATTTCTAATTCATATATCGTCATAACAATTGACCAATATTCTATTTTCAATGAAATAATAATGAATAAAAAACACTTCTTCACATGAAACCCTAAAAAATAACTACTATAACCAATTGCTCAACTTTGCATGAAGCCTGAATGACTATAAAGGAACAATTAAAATTGAACCAAAAATTGGGATGTAACATCCCCCTCCATATTAGATCTTTGTGTGCTAGTCTCACACGCCTTCACCCTTTATGACATCCCCAGCCAACCCTCCTACCTCACCCCCCTTCCGATTTCCATCTCTTTGCCTTTACCAACATCTGTGAGGCTATTAGATCCATGAGCAGTAGTAGAGTGACCGATGAGGAAGGGTTTTAGGCGGAACTTTTCAAGTTGGGCATCCTAGTCTTAGGTTCTTGATTTGCTATGCTCTTTAATAGAGTGATTTGCACTAGTTTCCCCGCTTCTTGGTCACAACACATCATCCATCTGATACACAAAGTTGGGTCAACTTTGGACCTTGACAACTACAAGAGCATTATGGTTGGGCACACCTTCACCAAACTCTAAGCTACTATGTTACACACCATTCTCTCCACGGAGCTTGACAGACAACATTCTGTGTGAGGGGGCAAGCCGAGTTCAAGACAAACTTTTAGACTACAGATTACATCTAGATTCTTTGGGCTATCATTGAGGAGGCTTTACACCGCTCAACGAAACTCTATTAATTCTTTGTAGACTTTTGCAAGGATTTTGATTCCATCCTAAGTGTGGCTTTATTTCAAGGGCTTAGAGATATCAGGATTTCGTAGATTCTTTTGATTGCTATTATGAGGCTTTATGAGTGTGGTGGGTAGGTTCAGGACTCCCTAGGGTTTCTCAGAGCCCATTAGAGCACTATCGATGTAAAACAGGGTTTCCTATTTCTCCCACTTAGTTTGGCATCTACGTTGATGAGCTCGAGACTTTCCTTGAGGAGTTTTTGATCCCTAGAGATGGCTTCAATGTTTACCAATTCTTGCTCTACATTCTGCTCTTTGCAGACAATGTGGTTCTCCTAGCCTCATCCTTTGAGGGCCTTCAATGACTCGATGGTTTGGCTTCATTCTATAACTTGAGACAATTAGCGATAAACCTTGGCAAGACCTAGGATATGGTCTTCAATTGTTTGAAGACCTCCCATTTGCACTTCTTTTTCCAAGGTGAGAAGGTTGAGATCTTATCTACTTACACTTAGTTGTGTTAGATTCTTGGGACCTCGTTTCAGTATGAGACCAACCATGCAACCTCGGGTTGACAAGGGCTTGGGTTACCTTGCTCTATTCGAGTAGTAGTGCTTTCGACACCATATCTAGGACACTACATCCATGATGTCACTTATGGACTCTTTAATCAAGCCGACTATTTTATACGGCTTTGTTGTTTGGGGGCCCTCCCTTCTAGCATCAGACTAGGCATCAATCGAGTGGGTGAAAACCTCCTCCTTCAACGCATTATCAAAAGTCATTATACTGCCCCTATCGACATCATTTTGTTGAGTTCAAGGCTCACCCTTTCAGAGTCGACACCATCTTCAACTTGGCATAGTTTCTTCACTCGCTTAGGGGGTTTGCTAATTCTGCTGAGGGACGCTACAAATACTCCTACTTGTCCTATCATTCCTTGGAGGCGATTTCGATGATTGACCCAACTTGTTAGGCATGTTGTTGGCATGCTTAAGATTCTGCCCTATTTTCTTATATTCTTTGGATGCTCCCACTTATCTCCTCCCTTCCCAATAGGAGTTGAATGGGCTTTTCAGGATGAACATTTACGTGAGATATATTCATTCATCCTTGTTCGATCCCCCGAGAGCCTCCGACCTAGGATGGCCCTTTATGTTGAGCACTTTATTGACAATTGAGATGAGATCATCATGCACACCTATGTTGAGCAAAGTTGGACTCATGCCCTATGTATCCCACTGGGCTCCTTGAGAGTCAGCTCCGATCGGCTTCGCATACGAACTGACCACCAGACTGATGGAGGGGATCAAATCTGCCACCTTTGCAACGAAGACACATTTCATATTTGGCTGACCCATCTATTATGAGATTGGAGAGAGGTTCCATTGCCTTTTCAAGGATTACTAATCCTTAGCTTCCTTTTTCAAATACATTCACCAATGGTGTCTAGTTCTCTACTTTTAACAGGTTATATGTCTTCATGACCAGACCTTACAACTTCAGTTCCCTGTGTGACGTGGCTTAGATCAACTCATCACCTCCATGCTTGTCACCTCAGCCAGAGATACCAAGCGTTTGTTGGGCCCCTCTACTCTAGCTCATACCAAGTTAGTGAGACCTTGTAGAGATCACATATTGCGATGGCAACCCTCCACTCCTAGTGGTTCTCAAAGATGATCCAAGACCCCCTCTTACCTTGGTGTTTACCCTTCTATTTTGGGCTACTTTTCGGTGGCGAGAAACTCTTAGTTTGTTGTTCTTCTCCACTGCCCATCCTCTGGTGGTTTCTCTATTTCCTTTTGTTCTTAGTGCTCCTTTCCCCAAGCACCGTTTGTTGTTTCTATTGTTGGTTGTCTCTTGGTTGTTTCTTTTAGTCCCTTAGACCCTTTTGGTGGTCGCTTGTTGGACATTAATAAATTATCTTATCTTATATTATCTGCCTTTATTCTAGGGAACAACTCTGAATCTAAGAAAAGATACTCGCTTGAGATTTATCATACATAACACATGCAACACTTGAAAATACAATATCAAAACTGTGAAGTAGTAATAGTCGGCAACCATAATACCATGTTGCTAAATGGTACAACTAGATTTTTGTGTTTTGAAAGGGTCTAAAAGGTACATTTTCACTAAAATATTAAGGATATCTATTACACTAATATATTTCTATCAATTTGAAGCATATTCAAATTATTGTTGAAAACAATTGTAAAAGCGTCATATTGAAATGATGATTTCTGATGATCAGTTCCTTGCTTTTGATTGAGATAAAATCAATGGCTCAATTTATGGTAATAGTTGTTTAATCTTGTAAACCATCTCTTTGTTGAATGAGTTGTGATTTAGGGCAAGTGGTTAGAGTATCGAACTAGTCTTCCTATGATAAATTAACCTCAAATTATCATCTTGTTAATCAATTGTAATATAACATGAGCATCAATCTTAGTGCATCTCTCTAGGAGTTGGTTGCATGAATTAGGTATTTAGAAATTAGAACACAATTAAGGAAATTTGTGTCGATATTCTTTGATGGCACCTTGATCTTGAATAAAACTTGGGAAGAGCATATGAGGCATCTTGAAAAGGCTCTCAACATTTTGGAGAGTGAGTTTATATATGCGAAGGATTCCAAATGCGATTGTCACATCCTTGTTTAGACCCATTATGCTGGTGTGTACTGTCAAAGAAACAATAAAGATAAATATAATAAAACTAAAGATATATCTTCAAGTCATGGCATTTATCAATGACCTGACCAAAGGAAACTTAAAAGTAGTAATAGGAATGGTGTATGGTATGGGGAGGGGGGTGGTTAGGGGCATGACATCCTTATCCATTGACAAAAACTATCTTGCAACTTCCGTAGAAAAAGAGAGGAACTAGGGAAGATTGATGCAATTGGTATTTTGATGGGAGGGTGGTTCATTAAATTGTAGCTTAAAAAATCTCTTTGGGTGTGTAGGTTGGGGTAGTCATTTCCAAGTGGATCACTTGGATCTGTGTTGTGTGAAACAAGAAAGACCCGAGTGGGTGTTTTTGTAGTGTTGTTTGAATCGCAATGGTGTGTTAAAGCTCTTTTGGGTAAAGTTGGATGGAGTATTTCTATTGTAGGAGGGTTCTAGGTGTAGCGAGGGAATAAGATAATTGATAAGTGCACGGAGAGCTCACTTTTGTGATATACAAAAAATGGGCAGTACAAGTGCTCGGCGACTAGCTCAGCAATTGTCAAGGACGCACACCATAGGTAATTTGAAAATTGTTTGGCTTTTGACAATAGAGTAATTCCATCATTTCTTTCTTTGATGATGTAGACCGCAAGACGCATGTACAAGGAGAGTCGAACAACACGATGGGATGTAGAGTAGAGGAGCCATCAAATTGATGAGGACGAGACTGTGGGAACTATAGATGTAGGGCTGGTTAGTGTTTCTTTGGCAAATCTTGACCACGAGGAGTCCAGTGGTTCTGGCGATGAGTTGGCCTTGGGGGATGATAGAGGCCTCCCTTCACTACATTTTGCCTATGATTTTTGTTGATGTCAGTTTTGTACCACTACATAACATATAGCAATTGAATACTTGATATGGAATATCAAACACTCAATTCCTCTCTTGAAAAGTTAATACTCATGAAGACATAAGAAAAAATCCAATGTTCCTTACACCTATGGATACTAACTCAGATATATTGATATGATTTGCTGGTAATCACGTAGGTGGCCTTACATTGTTCATTCAAGGATGACTTGGATTTTGGGATGATGGTGATGGTGATGATGATGGTTTTGTATGAGTGCCAAAAGATATTGATGGTGGTGATGATGGGGGTGTGTCTACCACTGATGCTTCTCCTAACTTCTCTCCTCAAAGCTCCAAATACTAAACTACTCACTGCTCTACTCCTACTCTTATGAATGGAAAGATTAGCAAATGGACGGGGATCAAATCTGATGAAAGATAACTAACGTCTCTACCTCCATAGATGCAATGATTCAAGGGAAAAAGACTAGTTTACCACTCAAGGCTTCTTAACCAGCCTCTAGGATGCTAGTGGCCTAGTTTATAGATCCCTATCAAACATCCACTAATATCACCATGCAACTATCCATCTACTCTTACTCTTACTTGACAACTTCTTGAAATGAAATCTACTTTAACAACTTCAAAGGAAATCTAACTTTAACTATTGGAAGTAGAAACCATGCAATAACACCAAATGTTCTTAATCACCATGCAAGTCACAACAATGATAAAGAGAGCGATTTTGGTATTATCTTAAGAAACAATTTTCTTTAACCCTTTACAAATGAGAGCGAATGGCCTTATATAGAGGGAAAAATTACAACCAACGGTAGAGATCAAGAGGCAAAATCAATGATCTAGATTGGATCCTAGAAAGCCTAATTAGGGTTGTCACCTCCATCGGCCAATGAGAAGACACCACCTCATCAATGGACTTATGAAAAAAAAAAGTGGCAACCAATGAAAAGGCACTAAAATGGTAGCCAATTAGAATCAGACACCTATCCATCTAACAATTTTGAGAAAGCTAGCTTTCTCACATGAAAGTCATCCTGTGCGTTGGCCCAAAAATCTTCCATAGTAGGAATATGTTTGTATGTATTTCCGTGAGAGGCCTTGATAAGACCATTAGAGTCGAATCCTTGTCCTTCTGTATACCATCCTAGATGATACCATTCTAACTCTTTCTCTGCAACTGCAAAGGCGACAGGATTGGGGCAAGTATCATTGCCTATTCCAAATGAGAAGGTAATCCCTGTCTCACCTCTGAGTTTCATCATTTTGTCATAATGCTCAAGTTGCCTAGCCAACTCCATCAAAACTACCTTGTCGGGTGGATACCTTGGAAGTCTCTTGGGACAAACTATACTTCCTACTACTCTAATGTATGTGAATTGCAGAAATTGAATGAACCAACTTCCATACTTCTTAACTTTTATCTCTGCTTCCGTTGAGAGCCTCTTAGCAATTGTCCCTTGCAATATCTTTACTGTCTTCATGGAAAAGGCGTCATAAAACATCTTATAGTCTTTGGTGTTGTGCAAATGAATCTATGGATAGCACTCATGCACCAAACATTGCCCCGGCCGATTGCCAGTCACTCCTAAGGCCTTAAGTCCAGAATTTTCATATAGTCTTGCAATCAGATACAAAAGATAGGACCCCATATAAAATTGCTTTTGATTTTGTACGGTCCTAAGTTGCAATTATAAATTCTCACTTATAATCCTAGCCCAATCAAATCTTCTTTTTCCATTTTCAATTTGATCAATAAAATAATGCATCTAGTTCTCAAATTGCATACCTTGAGCTAAGCCCATGATTTGGCTGAGAAGCACAATGAGATCACCATACTCTGATTTGAAATCTGACACGGTGAGCCTTGATGATCTGGTAACTCCCTTTTTGCCTTCGTGTAGCCAATTCTACTTTGGATGAATGAAGTAAGCCTCCTGATTATCCTAAAATAAGTTAGCTGCCTGATCCATCATTACCACTATCATGCTTTTGTATTGGGGGATATTAAATGCTTCTTTGACCACTTGTCCACCGATGTTGGCCAACACTCTATACCCTTCATCAAAAATGATGGACTTACTAACAATATCAAACCGGGATGCACACTCCATTACCAATTTCGGACAAGGCAAAGTATGAGGTAAAATAGCTGTGTGTACAATTTTGCTTTTGTAGATTTTTTTTGCCATGGGGGATTGCCTTTTCTTCAATCTGTCCTCTAACTGGATCATGCTCACTGTACCGATATTGGTGTCATTTATTTGCCTCACTTTTGAGAAGAAGGCGGTCTTAGGCATCATGTCTTCCTTGTCTTTTTTGATATTTATTCCCTTTGGATTTTTGCTTGCACTGACATCTACCATCCTAAACACTTGTTTTTGCCCCTTCGTTCTAAATGATATGGACTACACTTATCAATCTCTAACCTTCTTTCTATCGATGGAATCTAGCTTATTTCTGCCTCGTCAAGTCGTATCTCTACACTTATCAATCTCCAACTTTCAACTTAAGGGTGGGACTACCACTTATTTCTGCCTCTTCGTTACCTTAGGATGGACTACACTTATATCTCCCAACTTCAACTTAGGGTGGTCTAGCTTGTTTCTGCCTCGCCAAGTGTCTTATCATGAAATCTACACTTATCTCTCCAAACTTCAACCTATTAATGGGATGATGAAGTGGTGGATGATGAATGCAAGAAGAATATAAGGGAAACGAAACCAAGCAAGAACAAGGAATAAAATTCGCCTTTAACAATCTTCACCTCTAAAATGAATAAAATTTACCTTAATTTTGCATTTACCAATAATCGGGCCCTCTTCAAGTTCAGATCAAATCTTAGAAAATCCAAGCCTCCTTGCAAAAAAATCAGAATTTTGATCTCTGTGAAACTGCCCACATTTGCCAAAAATCAGACCTTTGATAATGCATCTCCTTCACCAAGTAAAATCGCCCAAATCTAGGGCTGAAAATTGCAGCCTCTAGCAAGAAAATTAGACTCCACAAAATCGCCAAGCAAGGGAAAAGTTTAGATCTGCCTCAAATCGCCTAGGGCAGAAATCACAGCCCTTTATGGAAGAAGAAAAGATGCCAAACAATGAAAATATCTGCTCCAAGGAAAATTGCCAAAGTCTGAAAGTTGCTTCTCCAAGAAAAATTGCCAAACATAGAAGAGATGAGATTGGAATGAGGAGGTGAGAGAGGGGGGAGCCCTCTTATACCACAATTTCCTTGCTCCCTCAAGCTGGCCGACTAGCCTTGTAGGAGAGCAAAATTAAATTAGTGCTTCATTAATGATTTAAATTTAAATGCCATGCTAAAATTTATTTTGCCCATAGTTGTGACCAAAAATTGCAAAATAAAATTAGGAAAGCCTAGGAGATGTTAATATTTTTTTTTAATAATGTTTTGGTAGTTAAAATATCATTAAAATTGGATTTAGCAAGCTAAAATCGATTTTCAATTTTAATTTACCAATCTCTTTTAATATTTTTTAAAAATCCTCAAGGCAATTTTTTAACCAAATTAATGCGATTTTGCAATTTAATCCAATTTCAATTTTGCGATGCAATTTCAATTTTCTTACCAAATTAATCCTTTTCCTGGGGCTCAAAATCGATTTTTCCAATTTCAATTTCACTATCACAAAATTTCCTCTCTCACCAAAAAATTTAAGATTTTCCAAAACAATTAAATCTAATAAATTTGTTTTTGAAAATGTTCAAGTTTATACAATTATATCCAATTTTCAAAATCTGTCTAAGTCCAAAAATTTGCAATTTTATCCTACCAAGTATTCATTTTAGCCATCGAAAAAAAAGTTGCTTTTTTGAAATTTGTTTGGCCTAAGGATAAAATTACACATTACGGAAAATCAAGTTAGCACCGGGTGAAAAAGAAAATCACATCAAATTCCTCCTGGCCCGAAGGCATCCTAGGTGTATAATTTTCAAATCGAAAACCTCTAGACCACTCCAAAACATTTGCTAAGGCAACCGAAAAAATTCCAAAAAATCCGTGAAAATTGCCAAGGCTTGCCCGAAAAAGGGGGTCCCCAAAAATTTTGGGGCGATGTTGTGAAAACTTCACAACAATTTTGTACACGTTTTTGTATCAATCATATCATGCTACTCATTGTTATCATCTTTATGATATTTTTGAATTTTGATGAAGTGAACCAACATAAATCAGAATGATCTATTTGTTGATAATTTGAATTTCTACTAGTAATTGGCAACTCAATATGCTGTATTTACTATTGAGTATGTTACTATGTTGAATGTTCAATGGTTTTGGTTCATGTTGCAGTTCTTCCATGTTCAAGTATTTGATTTGTTAAGCTGAAAATCGTTTTGATAACCAGCATTTTAAGTTCTATATATATACTATATAGCATACAGCAACCCCCGCTTCCACACCTATCACCGTCCCACCACTGTCAAGAAATTGAATCCCTTTGTCTTAGACACCCATCGCTACATCTTGACATCCCCTAGTGCCCATGTTATGATGCATTTATTAATTCAATATTTATCAGCGTGTGAAGTTGAAAAAGAAGAGATTTATTAACTTGCCAATGCAGCAAGATTTGTAGAATTAGTAATTAATTCATTAATTTTTCTAGAAGCAATCATATATAAGAGTACTGTTGGAATTGTTGTTTTATGCGAAATTCGGGTATGCCCTGCAGAAGGGTTGTTACAGTCATAGAACTGATCTGAAGTCTCTAGTATCAGAGCACATACTATCAAAGATCGAATGGAATTGCTTTGTGGAGGTTATAGAAAGTACTGGGCAGTGGAAAGATTAACAAAAGAGAAGAGGATCTACATATGTGGATCTAATTTTAGATTATTCAGATAGCATCTCACAAAGAAGGGAACTGTACTTAAATTTGAATCTGTCTTGAGATGAAGGGGAGAAGCAGGTTCTGTTTATTATATATAGGCTTATCAATTTCGCAATCAATGTGTATCCAGTGCTTAATATATGTGCATAATCACCATTTGCCTGCAAATATGCTGATTCCAGTTTTAGACCTCTCAAGAAAGCATCTCCCTTGATAGTGAATGCACATTTTCATGGCATATCGGAGTGAATTCAATCTGTTACACAAAACAAATGTTCTATTTAGAGATTTAAGATACTTATGTTATGGTATTATTTGCTTCCATTATAATGATGACCTTAGTCTTCTTTTGTCCATAATTTTGTGGAAGTTTATTTCATAGATTGGTTAAGGTAAGTGATTTTTAACAGTTGCAATAATTTGATTTCTCACATTTTTCCTTGGCAGCAGAATTTTTTGGAGCAAACGGCATACCCATTGCTGAAGGGCTGTGGTGAATTTTTGCTGGACTGGCTAGTGGAGTATCCCAATAGTGTCCTTGTGACCAATCCAGCAACTTCTCCAGAACACCTGTTCATTGCTCCAGATGGTCAAGAGGCTAGTGTAAGCTATGCAACTGCAATGGACATGGCTATCATAAGAGAAATATTTATTGCCACAATATCTGCAGCTAAGGTATTTTTCTGCTATTGGGTGATCTGAGTTTGAATTTTTGCACATATTCTGCATATGGTATGTCCACAGTGTTTATGGGACTATTTTTGAACATGAATGATGATTTATTTGTTTCTGCAGGTGTTAGGAAACACAAGTGATGATTTAATTAAAAGAATGGAGGTTGCACTACCAAATCTTTTTCAACCGAAGGTTGCCCAAGATGGTTCTTTAATGGAATGGGTATGACAATTAATGCTAAGTTATTCAATAGAAATATGTGTTTGAACATACTTTTACAAAATGTTAAATGTTTTATATATGGATATTATTTTCTTTACTCATTAGATACTTGATATGATTGTGACTATTGATGTGCAGTTCTTTGTGATGGGACTCAAATTTGTATTCCCCATTAGTGTACCATTCCAAATTTTGAGTCACTTTGAGCCCTATATGCACATCTTCTTGCTTGTGTACCCAACTATCGTTTTAAGGCCTAAGAGGTGTTTTATGTTTCTAACACCTTGCATTCAGCATATCCATGTGTTTTGTAATGATAAACTAACATTCCGAGTCATTCTGTGAAGTTTTGTTTTGAGCTCCAAAAAGACAAGCACAAACCAGAGATCAAACCAATTGCTGCAGCTTCTTCATTGCATGGATGAACAGTCTAAAACAAATCTTGGTATATACGATGCATGGGCACATTCAGGTTTTTTGTTTACTTACATTGCTGGTAACAGATGAAGTTTTTGGCCTCCAGATCTACTAAATCTCAAAAGCGCTTTTCAAATTGTTGCAAAGGAGTTTTTCGCATGAAAGGTAACCTGTAAAACTTTATCTCACATTGGGCGCAAAACGGGTCAGTAAGATATTTAAAATCCACGTTGTTCAGTCAATGAAGTGTCTTAAGGACACATTTTTCTTTGAAGCACGAGCTCATGTGGAGGGGCCTGTCGTGGCCATTTGGAATATGATGTCAGCTTTGTTTTGACCATTCAAACATCAGGGAGTAGGTTCCATGTGGCAAATTCTAGGCAAATTGTGTAAGGTCGGGAGAAGAAGAAGAGCGACCCACGATGTTACGATAATGCCTTGAGATTGAGGGAGGAGAATTAGAGGCCTATGGCGGGCCCATTGCCGTGAGATCGGGAGAGGAAGGTTTAAGCCTTAAGATATTACGCCAAGTTGGGTTTTCATAGGATCAGAAGAGGAAATGGATGGTGACATGGTGGACAGGCAAAGCATGATGACTTAGGACATTGCAACCATCGTGAGATCACGAAGAGAATAAGAGGGGTCAACGATCTTACGAAAGGCTACGATCCTACGACAAATGTGTATGATCGGAGGTGTTGAAATCTGGATTTACGATGTTACAATGAGTTCAAGTTTGTAATATCATATTGTTGTGTGGTCGGGGAATTTTCTAATGGTTTTCAAATGCTGCATAGAGATGTGGGGCCCGCTCGGGAAGCAGTTCAAAGAATGGAAAGGTGATGACATGGAAACTTTTCAAGGGTCATCATGAGGTCAGGAGAAGAAGAAAAGTGATCAACGATGTTACGAGGGCTACGATCTTACGAGGATCTTGTATGATTGGGGAGGTCAAATTTCAAATGTAAGATGCTATGATGGGGCCCTTGCTGTGTGATGGGGGAGGTAAGGATGAAGTGTTAAGATATTATGGTAAGCCCATTTTCGTAAGATCGGGAAAAGAATCTCAAGCATTTACGATGCTATGAAATTGAAGGTGGGGTGAAGTTGTCGTAAGGTCAGGGAGGCTTAGTATGATGTGTCTCATGCTACGATGGAGCCTCTTGTTGTGTGATCAGAGAAGAAAGAGAATGTCGTGAGATCGGGGAGTTTGAAGGTGGAGGTCTACGATACTACAAAAAGGGGAGTTTGGCATAGGATCGGAAGGCTCAAATACAAGATATCAGATGCTACAACGGGCCCATTGAGAATCGTAAGATCAAGAATGCTAAAATTTAAAGGTACGATGATACGCATTGTCATATAATCGTAAGCTCGTAGCATCGAGTGATGAAATTTCAAATGTTGAGAGGAAGATGTGGGGTCCACATTGGATGGTGATGACAAACAGGAATCCAACAAGTGGCACTTGTGGATTGGAGAGATAGTGGAAAATGAAGAAAAATTAAAAGTCCAGAGATATTCAACATGCAGATGTTAAAAGGATTATAAATTGAATGATATTATATAGTTCAACTATATAGTATTTTAAATTTTTCAAATTTAATACTCTGTTCATGGCCCGAGGCTGGAATTTCAAATGGACCGTAGATGCATGATTTCTATCCAAAATGTGCAGTGTAATATACTGACGGAACTGGGAAGAGATGAATTTTCCATTTCTGCAGTCCACTTTCATACAGGTATTCATCAAAAGCAGCTACAGGCAGATTTGTGATTCTAGAGGCTCTTCGGTGCAAAGGTAGATTTGATGTTCTCAGATGAAGTAATATTAGGATTAGATCATATTTTGATGTGATCAAGTGCTCTAAGCAGCTGTAAAGGTAAAATTGAATGTTTTAAAGGCAGTTGGAAGCAATGAAGTGTTTGCCGACAGTATAATTGAATTTCACGGCAAAAGTAGAAGTGACAAACCAAGATCAGTTTTAAAGCTCCAGCACATATTATGATGTGTATTTGATATTTCTCCAGAAGATATTTTGCTGATTATTTTAAAGAGATATATATTAGATATTTTATGATAGCGATTGATGAGATTTCATTGCCAGCAGATGAAGAAGTTCAGTTTCAATAGCATCAGGAAGAAGAAGTTTCAGCATGACACTTGTCAAAAATCAGATTTCATACCCAGGAGACTTCTCTCCTTCTCTACAAATTTCTCCTCTGTTCTCTTTGAAAGGGTTTTGGTTTTGGGATATCTTTCATTACAGTGTGACCACTTTGTGGTTCCAGTCTGGTTGAAATGCTTTCCCATTCTGTGATACAATTTTCTCAGCATATTTCTCTGCTATGAACAACAGTATTGTAGTTCCCTTGAAGAAAATAGTTTATACAATCGTTTTTTGTGTATATTTTGAGTTTTGGCATACATTTGATGTATTGGTTTCAAGGAGATTAATACAAAGCTTCATTTTCTTAGTTTCATTCTAATTCTCGTCTCCTTCCTCTATTGTCTGCAATGTTTTATGTTTAAGAAAAAAAGAGCTTAAGCTCATTTGCAATCCCTTAAGGTTGTATGTCTGGATAGGTTTGCTATTGGAACAAAGAGCCAAGTAAATGCTTATTTACCTTGACAGGGTTCACCAGGAGGATATTACAGTAAGTATGAGAGTTTTTATGAAGATAGATGTCTATTTACAAGGTAAATGGATAGATCAAATACTCGAATATATGTGTATATCTTAGATATCCATGTGTATGTTTTGACTTAGCTTATGCCCAATAGATAAGGGACTGATCAGCTAGGAAATTGCATGTGTTTTCTTTTGCATACATGGGTTGTGCTGATTTTCAACATAATTAATCAAATGTTTTTCCCTTTAAATGTTGAATAACTGAAATGAGTCACCCTCACTCAGCTTGTGGATTTCATAGAGTTGCAATTTGCTACTACATATCTTTGTTATTGCATAAGTATAGGAGAAATAAGGGTTTTATCTGTTATCTAGATTCAGTTGTATGCCTTTACACTGATACCATATAAAGAATCTGAGGTCCACCCGCCTTGGTCTTGCAAAGCTTGAAGAAGGAAAGTTAAATAGCCTAATAGTTGTCCATGGTGTTTGAATAGGTGCATTAAGGATGGGAGTTAGTTTCCCTTAGGCATAAATGTTCTTCCATTAGGTTATTCAAAAGTTGTTCATTCAGAAGCCAACACTTTGGAAACACGTTTCTTCATTCTCGTAGAAAGAAATGCATCTAGGGATTAAATGTATTGTTATTCTATTTTACCATTTATCCATGAATCTGATCAAAGCTATGGTTGCAAACCAATCACTGATCTACTGCATTTTTGTGATCTTAAACGTTGCCAAGCTATAGAAGCAAGCATTTTGTTGGTTCCTATTTGCACTCCATCTCTATGTGTTGATTAGATGTGAAAAATGTGATGAACCAACCCTAAATGAAGAATGAAGATTTATGGAGAAATTGAAAACTTTATTTGTCACAAAAGTAACTTTTTATCAGAGTTTTGAAATAAAAACTAATGATGATACACAATGTATGAAAATAGTTTTCTTTAAGGTGAACTACGTAAGGCATATAATATAATATTAAAATATATTTAAAAAAGGAATATATTCATATGCATTTTATGTGCTGACAGAAGATAGAAAATAACTCATAAAGTAAACTGAATAGTATAATGTATGAGCAACTATGAGCTGCTCTTCTCATACTTAAACTCTTTTGCTTCCTTATCAGTCTCAATGGAGCTCTGAATTATTCTCTTCTTCCTAAGCAAAGCAGCTTTCTTCTCAAACTAAATCAAACTAATCATCTAACACTTTGTTCTTTTTGCTAGCAGATGTCCCTAGCCACGGGTTTCCTAAAGATCAATTTTGTCTTATGAGGAGAGCAAAGTCTATTTTTGTTTGTCAATAGAAGGTAAATGGCAGAGGGAACTCCCTCGTACGTCTTGATCTTCATTTCCCTACTACACAAATATGTAGCAAAAGCCATCAAGTAATAATAATGAGACTCTTTGGTTTATGAGTTGTCTTATGATAATGGTGCAAAAAGCGATGGCGATGATGATTGTTTACCCTCGTGGGGTAGCAAAGGTTAATTGCATACAGGAAATAAAGTATTCAACACATAATGTAAAGAGAAGACAATAGTATTATATTCATTGCGTGGTAACCATACACAAATGTATTCCATACAACTATATCCTGATCAAAAGGAATAATGCATACATATAGTGTCCAAGGGGGTTGTTAATTCTGTAACTCTGTTAATCATGACTGATGTGAACTACAGATCATATAGATCCTGTAATGCAAGAATATCCTTAGTCGGATTTGTCTCTTTATAACCTTAGATGATTATTCTTATCGGAAGCCTCCTTAGGAGCATTTAATAATGTTCTTTTGCATGATTTGTGGTTAGTATAATTACTAAAAAATTATGTTTTCTAGGAGACATCGATCATGGAATATAATCAATAGTTTATTCATAAGGGCCGACCTAGAAAGAAACATGTCCTTTGCAAGGACATGCCTCTTGGGTGCAATATAAGTATGAGGTAAGAATGAGGTTAGAGAACACACAATACACGATCAAGTCTGCAATTCTACATTACCGCCTTATGTGATTTATTGC
The DNA here is from genome assembly GCA_028749045.1 of Cupressus sempervirens. Lineage (NCBI taxonomy): Eukaryota > Viridiplantae > Streptophyta > Pinopsida > Cupressales > Cupressaceae > Cupressus > Cupressus sempervirens. The sequence goes on from CM053791.1 coordinate 617,991,283, forward strand.
AGGGATAAGAACATTTCTAGAATAGTTATTATTACTATTGGTAACACTTCATACAAGTCTGATATATAAAAGATCATCTTCAACAAGTAGATTAAAGGCATTGTAAAGTTTAGTTGTTCAGAATTTGCAGAAACTTTACATGGTATCAGAGGTCTGGTAGTCGAACCTAGGCTCTGCAAAATGACAATCAAATTTTAAATATCTAGCAACTCCTACCTTCAAATGGCTAGCACAATCAGACCCCAAGATAGGTTTGATGGAAAAGAACACTTTGTTGCTTGGAAATTCAAAATTATAATGATTCTTGAAGACAATGATGTAATACAGTTTGTTGATAAAGAATCCAAGTGACCTAATGTTGATCGTCATAAAACTATTTGGATTAAAGGAAATAGGAAAGCCATGCAAATCATATTAGATGGGGTTAAAAATGAAATAGTACCTATCCTAATGAAACAAAAGATAGCATTTAATATGATGAGTGAATTATTAAATGCATGTGAGGTTAACAATGCGACTAGAACCCTTGCACTAAAAAGGCAACCAAATCATATACAGATAAAGAAAGGAGAATCTATAAATTCGCACTTCCTAAGGGTGGCTAGTCTAAGAGATGAACTTGCAAGTATAGGGACCATAATTGAAGACAAAGAGCTAACACTTATGGCTATAGATGGGTTACCGGATTCATGGGAAACATTCTCACAAGGAGTAAGTGCTAGAGACAATCTTCCAAATTTCAATAGACTTAAAGGAGATTGCCTTCAAGAAGAATGTAGGAAACTTAAGAAAGGAGAAAAATAAAAAATTGAAGATGAAGAACTTCATATTCTTAACACAAATTCCTATAAAGGTAAGAAGGACTTCAAGAAGAAAGGTAATCAAAGAAATGAAAAACCTAAGAAAGATTTATCCAAAATAAAATGCTTTAAATTTGAAAAATTTGGACACTGTAGATCTAACTGCCCTGAGAATTCAAAGCAACAAGTAAACTATACAAACGTTACTAGGAAAGAAGAAAACTATGATCCTAAGAAACATGTATTGTATTCTACACTATCAAATGAAGTATCAAGCACAACATGGGTAATTGATAGTGGATCATCTCGACACATTACAGGATACAAAGAAGTACTAGACTCAATATCAGAAGAAGTTAATGGCGAAGTTACCATAGGTGATAATTCCAATCATTCAGTCAAAGGAATTGGGATATAAACCTTGAAACTGAAGTCGGGTATTTCTCTCCATCTCAAAAGAGTACTCTATATACCAGGAATAAAGAGGAATCTAATCTCTGTTACAGCACTTGAAGATTATGGACATAATGTTGAATTCATGGATAGTAAAGTGATGACCTTGTCTAAGAACTCTTCATTTAAGAAATCAAAGTTGATTTGTCAAAGAAAGGAATACTTATATGAATTAAACTTAGAACCTAGTCAAGCCTTAATTCATGAAGCTGCTGATATAAACAAAATGTGGCATTGAAGGTTAGGACATCTAAACTTCAAAGTGTTATCAAGTATGGAGAAGATGGTTACTAGTTTACCTAAGTTGAATAAAGATCATTCAAGCATATTGAAAGGATGCACTCTGGGTAAGAACACCAAAAGTCCATTTCATGATAGCACTAGAAAAACTAACAATGTTTTGGAATTAGTCCACTCAGATTTATGTGGACCTATATCTATTCCTTCTCTTGGAGGATTCTAGTACTATATACTTTTTATAGATGATTTCTCTAGGAAAACATGCATTTACTTCTTAAAATGTAAGGAATCAGAAGAAATCCGTAAGAGATTTAAAGAATTCAAAACCTTAACCAAAAACTTATCAAGGCGCAAAATTAAAACTCTTAGGACTGATAATGGAGGGGAATATACTTTAGAATTGTTTAAAGATTTTTGTAAAGTAGGAATTAAGAGGGAGTATATTGTTCCTTCTAACCCGTAGCAAAACAGGGTAGCAGAAAGGAAGAATAGAACAATTATAGAAGCAACAAGAGCTATGATATTTGATCAAAATTTAGAATATTATCTTTTGGTCAGAAGCCTCTTGTACTACTATCTATATCCAAAATAGAAGTCCTCACTCCCACCTTAGAGGTAAAACTCTTGAAGAAGTCTTTACTAAGGTTAAACCAAATATAGGCCATCTTAGGATATTTCGGTGGGTGCCCAGTATACATACATGTTCAAAAAGAAAAGAGAACTAAGTTAGAACCCTATAGGAGGAAACACATTTTTGTCGGGTATAGTGAAACATCTAAGGCATATAGAATTTTCATACTTGGTCAAAAAAACATTGAACTTAGTAGGGATGTAATATTTGAAGAAGATTTAGCATTCAAAAGAGCCCTTAGTTCTGAAGAAAATCATGAATCTGAGTTTCAAAGGGAGAACATTGAAGAAATTGAAGATGTTCAAAATCTTAATCTTGAGGAAACTCAAAATCCTAAAAAAAGACCACTTTGAGCTATTAAGACTATAGAGGAAGCACAAGACTTTGTTGCACGATCTGGAACCTTTAGAGAAAGCAAAAGATCCAAAAGATTTTCTAGTTATGCAGCAAACATGAGTGATTTATCTAAATCAGAACCAACCAATGTTTTAGATGCTATTAAACATACAATTTGGACGGATGCTATGACAGAAGAATATCAGTCCATTATTAAGAATGATGTTTTGGAAATTGTTCCAAGGCCTAAAGGAAAATCTGTTGTTTCTTCTAAGTGGATATTTGAAATTAAGCATGCTCCAGATGGTAGCATTGAAAAATATAAAGTCAGATTTGCAGCCAAGGGATTCTTTCAAAAGGAGGGAACTAATTACATAGAAACCTTTACTCCAATTGCCAGATACACTTCTATAAGGGCAGTCCCTGCTATTGCAGCATTGAAGGGATGGAAAGTACATCAGATGAATGTGAAAACAACATTTCTGAATGGAAAGATTACAGAAGAGGTATATTTGGAACAACTTGAAGGATTTGAAACTTATAACCCTAAAGTCTTTGTTTGCAGGCTCAAGAAAGTTCTCTATGGGCTTAAACACGCTCCAAGGGTATGGTATGAAAGAATCGATAAGTATCTCTCTAGTTTAGGATTCTCCAAGATTGAAGCTGATCCAAATCTCTATTATAAAAAGGATAAAGATGATATGATAATTTTGAACTATATGTTGATGATTTACTAATAATAAGTGATGAACATTTTATAGATCAATGCAAGAAAGATCTAATCAAAGAATTTGAAATGAAAGATTTAGGACTCCTTCATTACTTCCTAGGATTGAAAGTATGGCAAAACTCTAACAACATCATACTTAATCAAGGAAAGTATACATTAGACATCTTGAAAAGATTTGGAATGTGGAACTGCAGACCTATGTCTTCTCCTATGGAGACTAATCTACATAAACTTAAGGAAGCAGCAGTAGAATCACTCTCCATAGATTCTACTCTTTACAGACAGATGATTGGAACTCTTATGTACTTGGTAAATGCAAGACCTAATATTTGTTATGCTTTTAATGCTTTAAGTTAGATTATGTGTGAACCAAAGGAGATTCACCTAGTTGCAGTCAAATACATCATGAGATACTTACAAGGCACTCTTAACCTTCGGCTCAAGTATGAGAAAGTTGACTTCGACTTACATGGGTACACAAACTTAGATTGGGCTGAAAGTGTTATTGATAGGAAAAGCACTTTAGGATGTTGTTTTAGTTTAGGCTCAGCAATGATATCTTGGATATGCAGAAAGAAGGCATTAGTAGCACAAAGTTCCTCAGAAGATGAATACATTGCCACAACAATGGCCTCTCGGGAGGTAGTTTGGCTTAGAAAGTTACTAGTGGGATTATTTGGTCAACCCATGAATCCTACTATTATTCATTAAGATAATCAAAGTTCCATCAAGCTTTCTGTGAATCCAATTTTTCATGACAAGTCTAAGCATATTGAAATTTCTTACCATTATGTAAGAGATATGATAGACAGGAATACTATAAAATTAGAATACATTTGCTTTGTCGATCAGACAGCAAATATTCTCACCAAACCTCTCTCTTGAGTGAAGATAAATCAGTTCAAGAAAAGACTTGGTATGGTTGAATTATAATACATTTGTATTCTTTAATTATTAATGGAATAATTTTGAGTTAAAATTATTATTGTCAGGCTATTGACTGTTATGGGCTCTGCCATTTGTATCCATTATTTAAGAGGTGACAATCTCTAAGATAATGAACACCTATATAAAAGACATTATGAAAGATGATGATCTCTTAGATAATGTACTAAACAGTAGAGAACAACTGTCAAATTTGGATGTGTTCAAGATCACATTGTGATATAGACATTTCTATGCCTATGAGTGACAATTTGGACAAAGGAAGAATTTAATCATTCTCCGGATTTTATCCTATGAACTAGTAGATCTTAACTCAGGATCATATTGTGATATAGGCCTGCTAGTACCTATGAGTCACAACTTGGATAAAGGTAGAATTTAGTCATTCTCTGGATTTTATCCTATATGTTGCATTCCATGCAATACTGTTATCACTTGTATAAGTGATAAGTCATATCATAGGTATAGTAATGTGACATAGTATTATGTGTTTAGTGATACCACATGCTTAGAAGATTTAGATAGATATAGAATATTAATCTATGCTTATTCATCTTAATTGATTATGCTAGATATGTTATCTCTCAATATGATTATCAAGTTAAGAGGAAGTGTTAGTTTTGTAACTCTGTTAATCATGACTGGTCTAAACTACAGATCGTATAGATCCTGTAATGCATGAATATCCTTAGTCGGATTTGCCTCTTTAATAACCTTAGATGATTAACTTTATCAATGGCCTCCTTAGGAGCATTTAATAATGTTCTTTTGCATGATTTGTTGTTAGTATAATTACTAACAAATTATGTTTTCTAGGAGATGCCGATCATGGAATTTAATCAATAGTTTATTCATAAGGGCTGACCTAGAAAGAGACATGTCCTTTGCAAGGACATGACTCTTGGGTGCAATATAAGTATGAGGTAAGAATGAGGTTAGAGAACATACAATACACAATCAAGTCTGTAACTCTACATTACTGCCTTATGCGATTTATTGCAGGGATAAGAACATTTCCAGAATAGTTATTATACTATTGGTAACACTTCATACAAGTCTAATATATAAAAGATCATCTTCAGCAAGTATGTTAAAGGCATTGTAAAGTTTAGTTGTTCAGAATTTGTGGAAACTTTACAGGGGTCAAGGCAAATTGTCGCACCCGTGGTAAACCATCTAACTACCCATTTTTCCAACAACATCATCCCCCCAATAGAAAGGGTTGTCTCTTGATGACTTACAAAATTGGAGAGAACAACTAAGTGCACCAAAACATAGACTAAGAGGGAGGAGGATGCATCCCTGAAGTGTCTAGTGTCCTTCGCAGCTCAATACTTGGTCGGTGCGAATGTGTAAATCTTTTTGTGTCCTCAAATTGACCTCCACAACTTCCTTTAGCAAAAGTGTTGCCTCCAAAGCTTGTGCTTCCTTCTATGCATTGGCCGCCCTACTTGTAATCACCTCGTCTCTAGCCTCTGCTAACTTCTTTTCGGCCCTTTCCTTATCCTGTAAGAGCAATGCTCACTTGGCTGCTCAATCCACTTGCTGCTTAACCAACTGGTTGGCTAACTCCTCTAGAGACTGTGCCTCGACCTCTCTGGACCTATTAGTTGCCACTCTATTGGCTTCTGCATGTCCTTGAGCATATAAGGCGCCCTTGTACACCTCTACTATCTCACAGGCAAGTCTCTCCATCCTGTTGCTGCCTGGTCCCAACTCTAGATCGGTGGCCCAATCTGCCATCATCTTTGGAGTCTCAATTGCCGTCCACCCTCATGCCTTGAAACAAGAGCAATGGTCAAGGTGTCGCGTGTAGATGTAGGTTAGGACAAGCTGTAATTGACTAATTACCCAACCCTTCTGCAACACAACCTCCATAGCCTTAATGTAAGACATCATCCTCTTAATATTCGTACTATATTCTATCTTATCCTCTTTTGCCTACTCAATATCTACCTTCATTCCTCTTATCGCCGTTGTTTCCACATCCGGTGTAACCTCATCACCTGGCATATCCTCAAACTATTGACTTCCCCCATCTTGTGGGGCTGCAATCACTGATGTCTGATCTAAAACATCTTCCCTTCTCAGAGACTGGATGGAGGGTCTAACTTCTGCAAGAGTAAGTCAGAAGTGTTGTCATAAAAACATGCTGGCACAATCCATCACTGGTGGTATGTCTGCTACCTCTGGTAGTGCCAGAGATTGGGTCTGTCAATAAGGCACAAGCAACAGTTACCATAGCCTCAAAAAAAATCATCTCCAGCTTGACCTGGGGTTCTGGTGGTGTACTCTCTTTTGTCTCTGGCATGTCCATCTCTTCACCCTCTGAGTGCAAATCTGTTGCGCCTTCTATAGGAACTACATCAACCACATCTGCATCGGCTTGAACAACCTCCACTATCAAGCTCTCCTTCTCAAGAATGTCTACTAAGGATGCCACTTCTACAATTTCCATCCCCATTGCCTTAGGAGAAGCTCCCTTGGTTGTTGCCACTATCTCCGTCTCCCCTACCTCTACCTCTTTAGGAGCTACCTATGTAGTCCCCACTTCTACTATCTCGGGCACTAAGGAAACCCTTGCAGTTGTCACTAATGGTGGCCTCATATCAATCGGTGCTCTCATCTGTCTGAATGGTAAAATGGAAGGCAGTGTAGTAGTAGGCACTAAGTGTGTTCAAGTGGTTAGCGTAAGGGGTGTAAAGAGTGCTCAAGGTGCTGACACAACCTCCGTCCCATCATCCTCAACCTCCTCTTTTGGAGTGTTGTCCCCCTACGAAGCACTCTCACTACTATCTGCGGTATCCTTCCTATTGTTGTTTGTGTCACCATGGGTATCTAACTCTTGTCTCACCCTCTTCTGACCAATCATCGTTTCGCCGGTATCCAAATGTGACCAGTAAAATATCGGTGGCTCTCTTGGTGCCAACTTGGCCTTCGGTGGTACCTCCAACACATCGGCGGGAATCCAGTGAAGTGCAACTTCCAAGAATAACCCGATGGCGTAGTGCAACATATTGAAAGTACGATGTTGCAATGACATAAACTTGCACATTCTATCCACCAACAAGGATGCCCAATCATAAACAAATCCATTCATGATACTGTTCATAAAAAGCATTTGGGGTAGAGCAATGTCAGAGGCCCAACTTGCTCCAATCAGTCGACTCTTTAGCACATCGAGAATATAGCGCCATGGCCCTTCGTTGATAAACTCACATCTCATTCCTCTACTTCTTGTGCCCTTTACAACGGAGTCAAAATTGGTGAGGGTGAGTTCTTGAGCAACCAACTTGATCAAATGCTCCTTCCATTCCTATGAGAGTTTTTGATTTTTTATCTCTATTTGTGTTTGCCCCATCCTGGAATGCCAAAAACCCTCATGAAATCTGGGGCTCTCAAAATGGCGATAGGATGCTTCCTATACTAAAAGGAGTTGCTCTTGATGTGGCTATCGTATGCTTCGATCATCACCCGAAGGATATGCTCGAACAGACAAATAGAGAATATCGGCATCTAAATTGCCCAATGCACTTGTTCCCATTGTAAAATTTACTTTACTAAGTCTGTGTCGGGTGTCTCTTGCCACCATCACCGGCATGCAAGTGTATTAAGTTCGTTAAACTACACTGTGAGTTGTGTGATGTCTTTTTTTTGAGGGTTTTGTTGAATCTTGGGACGAACTTTATTCTTGTTGTTGTTGGAGGTTGTCTCTTGCATTTGGCCTACAACTTGAATGCCTGAAGATAGAACTCTTGTGTCCTTGTCCATGCTCAAACTGTCGACTTCGAGTTGGTCCTTCCAATGTCTTCTTTTACCTACAGAATGCATACTGTAACCGCTTCTTATTTTGGCCTTATGCAAAAAATGGTAAGCCGGATTATTTCTGCCAAATCTCCTTTTCCTTGCTAGACGGTGTTTTCCTCTTGTCCCTTCGATCACAAGCTTTGTGTCTTCTGCGTGGCTTTTTTCTTCTACATGATGGCTATCTTCAAAGTCTTGACTTTATTTCCTTTCTTTTGCAACACTATTATGTCCTTAAGTGTTCATGACGACAAATCTAATGTGCCATTTCCGCGGGGGAATATGAATGTGATATGATCTTTTCCCTTCGTTGTCATGGTGTGACTAGCTGCTTTATGTCTTCCATGGGGTCCTTGATGTCATCTGTGGGTTGTCTACTCCTTCTCCACGGGACTCCTTGTTCTTGATAGTGACTTACCCTTCTCTGCGTCTATAGTCTTTAGTGTTGTCTCCACGGAAGAGCTTGGAGTCCATGTTTCCGCTGCAATTTCGTATCACAGGTCCAGATGGCCTGTGTCATCACACAAAGGGTCAATGTACGTCTCCCAAAGATGTTTCTTCTCTGATCTTCATTGTTTGTCTGCAGAAATGTTCGTGATCTTCATGGGGTTTCTATTGGGACTGCGTTCCATAGGTTGTGTCTTTTCTGCAATTCCCCTTAATGTCTTTTTTGTTTCCACATGCCCTTCTATGCTTCCACAACTCTCAAATGTGGGTCCACATCTTTCTTTTCCATGGAAATAGTCTTGGTGTTAACTGTGGCGAGGACCCCTTGGTATCCACGAGGATATATGTTATTCGTGTTCTTTTGTGTTTGGTGGGTTCAAGTCTCCCATTTGCAAGTCCTTTCTAGTGCTTCTGTGGGAGAGGTCTTTCCTCCATAGCGCCTATGTTTTCCACAGGTTCTTGTGGTGCCTTTTGTCTTGTCCGCAGGGATAGCCTTTTCCCCACAATGACTTTCCCCTCAGTGTTCATGACGTGTGTCCATGGGACTTTCTTTTCTATGGGATTTTTTTTTAATATCCTAAAACTAAATTACCCATGTCCCAGGCGATCCTAGCTTCCTTGTCTTTGGTGGTAGACTTTCAACTTCGAGCCATTGACAGTGTCTGGGATTTCTCTACCATCAAAGTGTCTATAACTTCACGGCCCCATTAGCTGCAACTTCTCGAACTTTATAGAGACCTACCCATTTCATTTTAAAGTGTAAACGTCACCCGTCGGAGGTGTTTGTTGTGCCAGAGTTTCTTTCATTGTTGCACCACGTCTATCACCCACTATGCCATCACCCTTTTCTCGTCCAACTTGTTCAGGGCATAAAGTCTCTCCCTTAGGCTTTCCATGTCACCAAGTTTATTATCAATAGCTATTTGTAGGCTAGGAACCATGAATTTTGTAGGTACATCTGCTTCTTGTCCATACATGAGCTGGAACATCGTCTACCCCGTGGTCACCTTATAGGAAGGTCGATAGGCCCACAACATTGACAACAATTTCTCTTCCCACTCTTCACCTTCAACTCCACAAGACTTATAAATATCTTCCACCAAGATTTTATTAATTGCTTCAGCCTGGCCATTCGCTCGAGGATATATGGACTCGACAGCGTGTGGAAGATTTTGAATTCGGTAGTTAGGAGTTTAGTGACATGATTGACAAAATGACTACCCCTGTCACTTGTCAATTGAATTGGGATGCAATACCTTGTTATAATTTGTTCATAAATGAATTTTGCAATGGTTAGTGCTAAATAGTCTGGCAATGTGCATGTTTCAACCCATTTCATTAAGTACTCTGTGGCCACTACAACATACTGACATTGCCAGGCACGACTATCCTGAAAGCGTTCGACAAAGTCCAACCCCCATCTTTCAAATAGTTCCTGTGCATGGGAAGTGTTAAGTGGCATAAAGTCCCTCTTAAGAGATTTTCTTGCTCGTTGGCAAGTATCACACCCAATCACCCATTCTCTCACATCATTGTACAAGGTTGGCAACTATATGCCTGCTAGTAGTACCGTCCTTGTTGTCGTGCCAGGACCCATATGTCCTCTGGTTGGTCCTTCGTGGGCTCCCCCAAGCTTGCTTGGTACTTCTTCCTCCATTACGCATCACCTCAACACTTGGTCTGGAACCATTTTTTATAACAGTTTGTTTATCAGTTGGAAAGTCCTGCTCCTGAGGACCAACTTCCTTTGTTCCCTTGGAGGCATCTCCCAGGGAAACTGAGTTGTAGATAGATACTCTCCTATACTTGTATACTTGGTGCAGGGCACCGCCTCTTTTTGATGCTTTTGTGTGTTTTAGGGTTGGTTTAGATGTTTGTGGGTGTGTTTGAATAAAATCCAATAGGTTGGCTATAAGGTTGGTCAACTACATGTTTGCAAGAGCCTATAGTGCTCACTAGGTGAAAAGTTGCTATTTTGCCTTAGAATAGTGAAACCTTGCTATTTTGGTGTAGTATCAGTTTGAGGAGTGTTTAGGACCCTACATACCCTATCTAGGGTCAAGGTGGTCAAACTCAGCCATCGAATTGTCAAAATGAGCCAAAATGCTCATTATGCAAAAAGTTGCTAACCATTTTGAAAAGTTGCCCAAGCAACTTTGACAACTTTTGCAAGAATGGAGCAAGATATGGTTGGATCAGTTATAACAACCCATGCTTGGGATAGAAGCATGGATTCGATGTTTGGAGAAGGTTAATGGAATTTTGGATTGCAATTATTATATATGATACTTCTGTACGAATGTCTATGACAACATTTTGCTAGAACTATACTGTATTTCTTGTTGTTGTATGGCTTGGTAGAGGAGATCGAGTCCATGAGGATGTAGTGTTTTCTAATATCTTTCATTTGCAGTCGATAGTTGTGTTTGAAGTTCTAGGTGTACAAAGTTAGGGTTTTGAAGGTTACTGGTATGCACTCATTTTGATAATGTTGTTTGGCGAGAAATGGCCCTAACCTAAGAACCCACCGATGGAGATGGTTGAAACCATGGGGAAATTAGGTTAGAGTCTGGACATAGTGTCTTTGTTCTTATTTGTGTTTTTGCAATCAGTTCCTTGATTCAAATGGCAAGCCCTATGGCTGACTATAGAAAACAGGTGAGCTAGGACAGGGATGACAATGCTTTGGGATGTGCACCCATAGCTATGTGGAAAAGATGTGATGAAGTCTATGGAAGCCCTAGATAACCCCCTGACAAAATGTAGAGGTGGAAGGGGTTGAAACAAGGATTGGAGACCATTTTGACAATTGTTTATGCTCACTGGTCCAGAGGCCTAAAACTAGGGCCTGGTAGAAACTAGGGTTATGGGTGCAACCAAAAGCTAAGATTTTGGATTTTGAAAGTAATGACATGTACCTTGAAGATTTTTGAGGACTTTTGTGAGGTCATTTGAAGGTTTTGGGAGTTATAAATCAAAACAGTGAAACTAGGCCTAATAGGGGCTAGGCAATTAGGTCTCCTAGTGAGTTTGAGACCAAGTGGATTGGTGAAGGGTCCAAAAGTTAGGGTAAGAGTTCAAAGTGACTCCAGATGGTCTAAGAAGACTAATAAGTGTCTAAGGGAATGTTTGGAAAGATCCTAGGCAAAGGTTTGGGATTGTAGGAGGGAAAACTAGTGAAGAAGGCTAGGTATTTGGGAACTAGTGGGACTAGTTCAACTTTGTGACCTTAGAATCTTCTCAAGATCAACTATACCTTGGAGGATAAGTTGATACCAAGGATCTTGGAGATCCTAATTAGGAGAAGACCCTAACAAGGCTAACCATTGGATGGTTAGAGCAAATAAAGGAGCATTTGGAGTGAAGAAAACCTAGGAAACCAAAGTCCTCTACATGAATACCACTTAGGGAGAACGACAATATAAAACAGATGCATGTCTAGAAAGTCATCATTTACCCCAACAAGTGGCTCACTAGACTTGATTCGTGATAGTTGGTTGGCGATCACATGACTACATCCTGGTCGTATGATAATCTTGAATGTAAATTCTTGGAGAAAGAGAAGCCATTAGTTCACTCTACCCTAAATAATAGGTTTATTGACCAAGTACATGAGGGTCTAGTGGTCCAAATAAAAAGTGAATGGCATCGCCAATAAGAAGTGCCTGAATTTCTGGATAGAATAGAACATTCCCAGTGCCTCCCATTCTGTAGTGCTATAATTCTTCTCCATATTCGACAGCAACCTACTTGCAAAATATATTGGGTGATCCAGTCCATGGGCTCCTTCCTAAACCAAGGTGGCCCCAATGGCATAATTTGAGGCATTGACGTGTACATGGAATTCTTTATCCCAATTAGGGAATGCCAGAATAGGAGCACTCAACAACCTTGACTTGAGATCCTCGAAGGCCTCTCCCTGTTCCTTCTCCCAAATGTACGACTCCCCCTTCCTCATGAGCCTATCCAACAGAAATGAGATTTTTGCGAAGTTCTTGATGAACTAGCGGTAATATCCAATGTGGCCAAGAAAGGATTTGACTCTAGTCACATCCATGGGGGCCTCCATGTCGACTATTGCCTGTACTTTTTGGGATCTATTTTCAGTTCCACCTAACATATTATGCGCCATAGCAACTTCCCTTGTGGCACCATAAACTGACACTTCTTTGGGTTAAGTGTTAGGCGAGCTTATTGACACCATTCCATGCATTCTCCTAAGGTGGCAATATGTTTGTCTTCCCCACTGAATATGGACCAGTCATCCAAGAATGCCTTAAAGTTTCCTCTGGACAGCTTGTTGAAGATGTGTAAGATAATGCGCTGGAAGGTTGCAGGTGCATTACAGAGGCCGAAGGGCACCCTATTGTATGCTTATACACCATCTTCCACTACGAAGGTCGTTTTCAATTTGTCTTCCTCCACAATGGATATCTGGTTATATCTGGAAAACTCATCCATAAATTAAAAAATCTCATGGCCCGCTACTTCCTCCAAGATGTTGGTTGTAAATGGAATGGGGAATGGATCCTTAATAATTAATCGCATTAAGACATTAGAAATCAACACAAATGCAGATCTAGTGTGCTTCCTTCTTTAAGGAAATCACAATGGGTGAAACCCACTCACTCCTTTCCAACTGAAAGATGATACCCACCTCCAACATGTGTTCAATTTTGGCTTCTAGCCTTGTGGCATAATTCTTCTTCATCCTGTATGGCCTTTTCTGCACGGGTTGGGCTCCGGGAACCAAAGGAATTCGATGTACGCATAACTCTGGAGGTATACCCTTTAAACCCTTGTAAGTCCAAGTGAAAGATATCTTTGTACTTTGTAAAAAATTTGAACGCCACCGTCTTTAGTACTGGATTCCAGCCATCCCCCATTAGGATTTTTTTGGGTTCTCTTTGTCTCTGAGATTTATCTTCTTCAACTTTGCCTCCTTGTATTGTATCGGTTCATCCTTGCAAAACTAATAGGCAGGACTCTCCTTGACTCAAGCCTGACCTTCCTTGTATTCTTTGAATTCCTGAAGGAACTCGTTCAGATCTTCCTCAATCTTAAGCACATGACACGATGGAGGGAATAGTTCGTAATCACTCTTTTGCCAATGGAACATGTTGTCCATTGCATCTATATCATCCTCCAACTCGAATAGTCCTTCGTCATTGGGGTCCCTTTGTCTCCTCTGTTGTCGGATTGTCAATCTAAGGACGCCATTTTCTCTCCAAACAATTGCATTTTGAGATCCATCACAAACTTTCTTCCCCCCCTCTCTCGAATGACAAGATATTTTTCTTCCAGTTATGATTTGCCTTAGCCGTCAACCTCTCCCGAGGATGGTGTCATATCCCTTCCACTTGAGAGGGATTACGACAAAATCCAATGTGAAGGGTTGTGTCCCGATTGTTACTTCCTACACCATTAATGTTCTAAGGGGTTTGATGCCATGTTAGTCAGCCCCCAATAAGTTAAAGGTTGCCGGCCAGAGGGTCAAATTGCCTAGGCTCTTCCAAGTCTCTTCAGGTAGGACATTTACCCCTGACCCACCATCAACAATTGTGTTCGTTACTACGGTGCCCAAAATACTCATTTCCACTCTTGTCAGGTTTTGTCCACTATTTTCGATAAGTATCATCAGGTCTGTTGCGGAACTACCAGGAACCTTCCTCCATCCCAATGTACTCATTGGGATGATTGCGTTATTGAACAAGGCTTCTTTTAAATGAGGCATTGTTTGCAATAGGTTCTAGACTTTCATCGGTATCTCCAATTGCATCATATGTCTCAATATATTTTGTTCTTCTATGGATCGAATGGAAGAACTGGGGGTATCTTTTAGGTCCCTTCAGGCCTGTACTTCCTTCTCAATCTCAACCTTTACCTCGAGCACTCTCTGTTTCTTAGTACAAGGGCCATGATATGTGGCCTTCTTTGCTTGTGCTTGTGTAATTACCAGGATGTCTTCCTCCATATTTCATGTTTCCACATCAATAAGATTGCAACCAGGCTTCAAGCAGTTGTCCTCCTCGTGATCTCCTAGTCTGCACCACTTGCATAGTTTATGTGGATTTTCCTCTTGGCAATCCTGGGCAAAGTGTCTGCACTGGTTGCAATTTCTGCATTGTATCATTGGCCTTCCTTTTGCATCGTACTGGATCCGTGGACAGTTGTTGTGTTGTTATTGTTATTTCCTTTGCCTCCCTGTCGGTTATTTTTCTAGCCGTCAGATGATACAGTTTTATTATTATTTTGTTGACCTCTGGTTCTAGATGTGGAAGGTTGATCCTATGTGAACAACACTTTTTGGTTTCTGACCCTCTAATTATAGGGACATTCTTTGGTGGAGTGTCCCGCAATCTGGCAAATGTCACAAAAGGATTGCTTTGCTTATGACCCTTTCATGTGTTTGGCTTCCTTGCAGTCCGTAAACCACACCTCATTCTCCTCAATTTTACTTGATCCTCCTTTCATTTCTTAAGTTCCTTCATCATCCTCTGAAGGTTTTTTTGTCGAGCATGTACTTTCTTACTTGATTCTTCCTCACTACTTTCCTCTGAGGACTTAATTTTCTTTGAAGTCTTATATTCATTTTCAAGGTCCATTGCATGATTATACGCATTTTCATACGATGTCGATGGTATGATCTTCATCTTCCAGAGGGAAGTTCTTAGTCCTTCGACGAACCACTGCTTCTTTAGTTAGTCGGCTGGGGCAGATTCCATTTTCCCCATTAATTCATTTAGTCATTGCCCATAGGCTTTGATAGACTCGTTCTTCCCCTGTTTTGTGTTGTAGATCTCAGCAAGGATCTCGTTGTCATCCCTAAGTAGTTTGAATTTCGTTTGGAATGCTTTCTTCACGTCCGCCCATGTTATCAAACCAACTTTGTTCACATTGGAATAGCAGTCAATGGCTCCTTCCATTAATGTGGTAGGAAATTGTTTGATTGAATCGTCCTCATTGGTGATGCCATTAGCAGTCCACATTGTTTCACATGTACAGCAATGCCTTATCGGGTCCTCTTTTTCTTGGCCCATAAACTTGGGCAGTTTTTGTTTATTCCTAGTCATGACTACTGGTTGTGTGACCCGTTGTATTACTAGTGGCACTGTCGATTGCATCAGTGCGTTACACTGCGCATCTGTGTTACACTGTGGTGTGATAGGTTTTGGAAAGAGGTCCATTCGACTATCAAACTATACTCATTCATATGATGTGTGAGGGACAAAGTGGTCACCCCACGCTCATGCTCGTTTGGCACCTAGAGCTGTGTTGGTTCCTTCTTCACTTCTGTCCGAATTCTCTACCCATGACATATGCAAATTTAGAAATTCTTCCCTCATTTCCTCAATCAAATTCAATCTTTGACATGTCTCTTCGAGTAAATCCTCTGTACTTTTCAAATGCGAATGGTTAGGTGAACTATGCTCTCCGTTCAGTACACCTCCTGTGGCATTGTGGTCACCCTCTGTGACCCCACCATGGTACCCATTAGTGAGTTACCTAAGCCTTTGCCTTCGCTCGACTTGTTGTTCGAGGATCAAAGCTTGATGGACAACATGGACATCATCATTGTTTTGTTCTCTTCTATTTCTATTCTTGTTTAATTGATTTGGCATCAATTCTTAAAAACACATTATAAATAACAAGAACACTTTTATTTATATATAGTTTTCGTACATCATCATGGATAGTCTATGCGATTATTACAGAGTTTCAGTGATCTTTTCACACGCTGCATTTACATTCCCACGGTCGAAGGCTCATGGGTTAGACCTTTGGCATCTTCCATCGCGATTCTCCAATTCGCAATGGTTACATTCCAGAAAGTTCTTGAGAATTTGTTGCCTATGTTGTTCTCTCTTCACTTCCTCCCTTTGCCTTGCCTACGCTAGGAACGTTTGTGCAAACAATTGAGGAAACTGGTGCAACAATCAGTTTGTTGCGGAACTCACGTTCAACACGTCCCAAACTGTATCCTCTGGAACTTGTTCACATACAGCTTCTCTCCGTACAAAAGTTTCAATACTCACTTGGAAAAAGTTGTGAAGTTTGCTGTCAGTTCATCCTCCCCTTTGTACAACTCAGTCACTCTATTGTCGTTAGTCCTCACAGTCTCTAGAATAGGTATTCCCATTTATTCTATTCTTTGTACACCATTGTCTGCAGCACTCTTTCCGAGATTCAGAATAGGCAACCACACCAAATGTTTAACCTCGTGTGGTAACAGGGATTAATTGCATACAAGAAATAAAGTGTTCAACACAAAATGTAAAGGGAAGATGATAGTATTATATTCATTACTTGGTAACCATACATAAATGTATTCCATACAACTCTATCCCAATCAAAAGGAATAATGCATACCTATAGTGTTTGAGGGGGTGCGAGACGAACCGTTGGACTTGTGTAACTCCCTTGGGTAAACAACTATCTAACTACCCATTTTCCCAACAACAATGATGGCACTCCTCTGCTTCCCACAAATTTATGTACTTTAACTAGAAGACTTATCTCAATTTTGCACTGTAGCCTTTATGCTTTGTTGGTGATTCCCTTGTCTTGGCTGTAGAGAATATTATGAAGGGTGAACTAAGGCATTGATACCATTAGAAATCATTCTAAGCAGCTCTATCCTCACCAGTTCTTCCTTTGTTTCTAGTAGACCGAGGAGAACTATGGAGACCTGATTTTTAAGCAATAGAAGATTGGTTAAGATATCGAATTTACAAGAGTGGATCTCATTTCTATTAGAGATAGGATTTAGGTTCTATTATGAATCTCTATTGATGCTCCATTGCAATTCTTTGTTGAGAAGCCCGTGTCATGTCCGCTTTTCCAGCCCGGTGAACTTTGATGCATCGTTAGCTTGTTTTACCTTGGTCGTGTGGGCTAACTAACCGGGACTTCTTAGGGAACAGATCAAGCCTTGGCCTAGGCCATTCCAATTGCCGACCAATTGAGGTTGTTTCAACAGGGTTTCTAGATATTTATTATTTTTAGTAAGTTAGAAGGCTCAACATTCTAGGAGCGTCTCTTCGAGACTTTCCAACGAGCTATTGATCAGTTATTTTAACGCTTGAAGATTTAAATGGTTTATTAATAAAGTGACTTTAATAACATAAGTTCATATTATCAAATGTCACTTTATTACTATATGAGCACTTTATTTCCATAAGTGGAAAAAATACTATTTTAAAGGAAATAAAGAAACAGAGAAAGGAATGTGAAGAGGTAACTGGTTGGGTTTAAAGAAGAAAGAGGGCTCATTTGTAGCATACTTGGTTTATGATTTTGGGTTTTCATTTTTTCTCTTGGAGAGCTCTGGAAAGCTTCAGCTTTCAGCAGATGAAAGGCAGCAGACAGAAACCCTCAAACTTGGAAGCAATGGACGGAAACCCATTTTCTGTTGGAGATATCACATGGTATCTCATTTATCCTTTAAGCTTTTATTTCATATTATCCAATCTGACTCTAGTTTCTGTATTCTTATTTTGCTGCTGAGATTGAAATGCAATAACACTTCTGAGACTTTATTTTATCTGGATATTTTCTGGGGTTTTGCTGGTTAAATCTAAATTATATTGCATGAAATTATTTGATTGGATTTCTGAGATAATTTTTGAGAAATTTGGGCCAAACATCTGGTTGGGGATGTTACAGCCTGAAAGTCTATAAAATGAAACGAAGCATCCATCTGGAGTGAAGATCCAAGTGAGGACTTCTACTCGCACTTCGCTTCTCCTTCATAGCTTGCTCTAATTTTTGTAAGCAAGTTCTGTACAGACCTATTAGATTGCATAGAACACCACTGTTGCTGCTTTAACCTATCAGCAAGATTTAAAAAAATACCTGCAAAAAAAAAAAACATGCTATATGAAAAAAGTTTATTTTCGGATTATCTCCGCTGCAGAGCTGTCTACGAGCATTGAGTCTGGAGAATGGAGAGATTTTGGGTTTGACTGTGGAGAACCTACGTTAGCCAACCAATGAGCCAATTGATTTCCTTCCCTATAAAAATTAATTAGCTCATATCTCTCTAGACTGTCCAATAAGTACTAGACTTGACTGAGGATATATTGAATATTCTCTTTTTTACATGCATTAATGATAATCATTGAATTTCCCTATACAAGAATATTTTAATTTTGAAATTATTTCACCAGCATTAGTCCATACAGTAATGCCTTAAGTTCTGCTAATTTGTTTAAACCCTTTGGAAACTTCAGTGAGGCTGCTGCAATTATTCTGCCTGTATGGTGTCTAATTACACATCCTCCCCCTGACATTCCCGGATTGCAACAAAATGTATGGTCAGATATCCTATATGATTGAAAGTCCAAAATATAATGTCGACTAATGAAACACTAGACAAATTAATGAACTGATCCTTCATCATGGTACTTCTGTTCCAATTACTTGGCAATTAATATCCACTTACTTTTACAACACTGATGTATACAACAAATACAAAAGATATCCATTGTTGTCAGTAAAATTATATAACAGCCGACAGGTAGATTAGCATGTAGTCGGTAATTGTTATGTAGCGAACAGATCCCTTCGGTAATTGTTATGTAGCTGACAGACCCCTTCAAGAAGGTTCTTCGAGAAGTATATGTACACTATCCGAGATCATTATAATCATCATCGTAAGCACTATGTAATCCCTTCGGCATATATGCGAATAATAACAGGAGTACTGCTGTTACATGTTCTTGTCTATTGTCTGTATGCACTAATTTATTTACCTCATATGGTAAGCATTTGGCACCGTTGCCTCATGGACTTAGAACGAAGGTAGCGGAATGAAGACTAATGTTGAATCAGCTTAGCAAAAATAAAAATAAGCTAAAGGAAAAAGATGAAGTACGCACCGCACAAGAAATTTTAATTTTGACACAATAGGCGGAGCGCAGACGAAGGTTTCAGCAGATTGCCGACAAACACCAAAGCACTGAGATTTTGTTGGAAGAGACTTGACAACAGGTGAATTTGGTGGAAGAAACAAGGAAGGAATTTATGAACTTGTATACGCCGAGGGAAGAGAATCCAGACGGAAGGGAATCAACTCACACGGCTCGAAGTGCCGAGGGAGCACAAGCGTGGAGTGAACTCTTTGTCCGTGATACACTTCTAGAAGGAACAACTTCACTTGAGGAAAACCCTTTTTCACCAAGTAATGTGGCTGTTGGGAATAAGACGACTATCCGAAACAGCGCGGGTATGCAAAACAATGCGAGTGTGCAAAACAACGCGAGTACACAACAAGTACCTCCAACTCAAAAAGTAATGGCTGGACCAAGGGAAAAATTGCCAAAGTTTGATGGTCATGGAACGGCCAATCTAGTTAGACACTGTAAGACATGCGAAACAATTTGGACGGCGAATGGCATAACCAACACAGATGAATGGATCCGACAATTTCTAGCAACTCTAAGGGGTGTACCAATTGATTGGTTGGCTGACGCCGATCCCCAAAAATTAACTACATGGGTGGGAGTCAAAAAGGAGTTTATCACTAAATTTCAATTGTTGCGAGACAACAATGAGATTGTAGCAGAAATCTACACCACAAAGCAAGGGAAAAATGAAACAGTCTGTGTATATGCCAAAAAACTAAAACAATTAATAAATAAAATAGAAAGTAAGCTGACAGATGGGCTGAAAAAGCGATGGTTCATTAAAGGACTACACCCGGAGTTAAGGAAGAAAATGAAGATTGTGCCACCATCATCATACACCGAAGCATACAATCGAGCGATGGACTTAGAGAGTGAACAGAAAATGAAAAAGAAGAAGAAAAGTAGCTCATCTGACTCAGATGATGCATCTTCAGAAGAAGATAGTAGTGGTGATGAAAAGGGCAGCAAAAAGGCTCGAGCTCCCCAAAAGGATATGATCAAAAAGATGAAGGAATTTAAGAATATGCAGAAAGAGACAAAGGCAAACAAGCTATGGTGCACTGAATGCAAGACGAAAGGTCACACGAAGGGATCTTATCCGAAGAACTAGTTCTGTGAGATCTGCCAAATTATGGGACATTCCACAAAAGAAGACCACTTCAATATGAAAACAAGAGGACCTCAACAAGTGCTCTTGACACAGGAGGCTTCCGCATCAAGAGGGAGCGGAAACACTAGCAATGATGGTGTCACTTCGGGTGGGTACAGAAATAACAGAAGATGCAAAGTGCCTTGACAAATTTGAAGTTTTATCCCTGTTTTCTGCCTTGGTAATTTTGTCAAACACTTTCCCTGCAACCTAGGTTTGCTGATGTTTGCTTGTTTTGTTTTGGTTTTTGATGCCAATGATGTTTTGGTAAATACAAATGATTGCAAAGTAACTTCTTGAAATGCTAATGATATGCAACTTCTTTTTATGAAATTCTGATATGAAAAGTACTCCTACAGCCAAGCAGTATTTTCACAAATACTTGGCATGCATCCCATGAATGAATATGCAATGAGACATTTTATCGAACATTTGGCATACAAACTGAACAACTAATTTCAACTGATTTCCTTAAATGACTAAATGTTTCGCACAAATACTTAGGAAGACAATAAATTCTTATCAAAATGAACCTCCTTTCACAATTGTAAAACAAGGAGAGAACCTGGAATAGTATTGAAGATGTTTATGGTTGAGTAGTCTCCCTTGAGTTTGGAAAGCCACCAACAATACTAGCTGTCCGTAGATTTGCTTCTACACGCTCTATCTTCTAGTTTGAACTGTGCATTACTTCCTTTCACTGTTGTATCTCTAATGCTGAACTAAACTAGTACAGACCTGTACCTTCTTGTTATCCACTATGAGGCTGGAAACTTCTAATGTACAGCTGCACCAAACTGAGTCACCCTTCACCTCTTCAACCTGTTATAATCATTGCTAGGAAGTGACATTATATGCCCAGGATAAAATCACATCAATTTTTGTGATTTTTTATGGGTGTCGAAAATGCCTTCCCAGGCCCAGCCGTACAGCCTTAACTCTTGCAAAAAGAATTGAAATTGATGCCACCAATGAACATGGATTTCTTCCAAACTTTTGAACTACTCTTCCTTGATTCATTTCACCAAATTTGAACCCCTTTCCTGGTCCAAGAATTTCGAACTCAGCTCTGCCCTTCTCCTTGCAAAAATGATGTCAAATCTTTGATGCCCAATCTGAGACAAACCCTACAAAAATTAACTCCGAATAAGGCTCAAATGAATTGGCTGAATACCAATTCCACTCCTCCAACTAGGGTTGATATCTCACAACTGAAATTGGCACCTTAGAGTCTTCAAACCCTCAGGCAAACTTGCAAGCACTAAAGCTCTCAGCACAATAGACGATTATGCAACTCAAGATGTCTCAAATAACCCCCACAAGAGCTCGTTATAAAGAATTCATAAGTAACTTCTAGAATAATCTATTACTGTGTTCTTTTAAGTGACTTTTTTTTGATATTTTATTACTTTAGTCACTTTAATATTAAATTAATTAAATATAAGGTTACTTTTTAATGTTTTATTTTTAATAACCTTATAAGTAATTAATCTAATATATTTTTCCCCTTTGTTTCTTCCCTTTTTACCCTCCGGGGAAAATTAAAGGCTAAAAAAAAATAAGTTGCTGGTGCTTGTCAAAAAGGGGACATTACAGTCCTCCCTTCCCAAAATTGCTTGTCCTCAAGCAATTGCAAACTCGAGTGTTGTAAAATCTGCTCATTCTCTCATGTGGCATCCTCTAGAGGCAGATCCTTCCATCTCACCAAGTACTCCTTAATCACTCTATTCTGCAATTTCCTCTCTCTGACATCAATGATCTCTTTAGGCACCAAGACCAAATGCCCCTCCTCATCCAATGGTGGAAGGTCCGTAGAAGAGATAACTTGCTGACCTAATGCCTTCTTGAGGCATGAAACATGAAATACATTATGAATCTTGCTGCTTGCAGGCAACTCTAACTCATATGCTACCTCCCCAATCCTCCTAGTAACCCTGTATGGACCGTAGCACCTTGGTCTCAGTTTCTCTGCTCCACTCTTCTTAAGAGAGGACTGTCTATAAGGCTGCAGTCGTAAATTTACCATATCACCAATTTCAAAACTGCACTCAACCCTATGTTTATCTGCATAAGTCTTTTGCTGATTTTGTGCCATCACTAGATTATCCTTGAGTGCCTTCAATATATCTTGGGTTTCCTGAATCGAATCTTTTGCTTTAGGTGCCCTAATCTCATCAAAAGCCATCTCCACGAATGAAGGTGCATCATACCGGTACAAGGCTCTGAAAGGACTCATTCCAATGGACATATGGTGTGTGGTATTGTAGCAATACTCTCCTAAATGCAACCACCTGATCCAAGCCCACCGTTGTCCTGCCAAATAATTACGCAAGTACCCCTCAACCCACTTATTAACAATTTCTGTTTGCCCATCAGTTTGAGGGTGATAACTGGTATTCGAAGTCATCTCAATGCCTGTCAGTCTAAACAGCTCCTGCCAAAAAGCACTCATAAACCTGCTATCCCTGTCGCTGACTATGTTCTTAGGTAGCCCATGCAATCTAAAGATCTCCCTAAAAAATAGCTCAGCCACTTGTGAAGCCCTATACTCTATCGGAATAGCAAAGAAATGTGCGTATTTTGTGAGCCGGTCTACCACAACAAAGATCTTATCTCTTCCCTGTACCTTGGGTAGGCCTATGATGAAGTCCATCGAAATGCTCTCCCACTTCTGCTCAAGAATGGGCAAAGGCTGAAGTAACCCAGCTGGATGTGTACGCTCGGACTTATTCTACTAGCAAGTCACGCACTCCTTCAAATGCTTCAACACATCATCCTTGAGGCCTTTCCATGAAAACCTCTCTCTAATCTGTCTATATGTTTTGAAGTAGCCTTGATGGCCTGCTAGGGGTGTATCATGGCAAGCTTGTAGTATCTTCTCCTTCAATTTTGATTCTGGTACCAGGTAGATCCTATCCTTGTAGTAAATCATATCATCAGCTATCCTGTACCTATCATCCCGAATTAGTCCATCCATCAACTCACAAAGCAAATGTATTCTTGGAGTAGTCCACCAGTAAGATGGATTTCCAATCTACCAAAATCTCAGAAAGTGAGCAAGCTGAGCATTTGCAACAATGTTCTCCTTCCTCTTAACATACTCTATATCAAAATCATATGCCTGTATCCTGCTATCCCACTTCTGTTGTCTCTCGTTCAAGTCCTTCTGCTCTAAGAAGTATCTGAGACTGTTATGATCTGTCCTTACCACAAATTTACCTCCAACTAGATACTGTCTAAACTTCGCCAAGGCATGCATAATGGCAATCATCTCCTTATCATAGATGGAGTATAGTCTCTCAGCTCCCCTCAACTTACGGCTCTCAAAGGCAATAGGGTGTTGATTCTGCATCAATACTGCACCAATACCTTCCCCTGAAGCATCACACTCTAGAATGAAGGGCTGCGTGAAATCAGGAAGTGCCAACACTGGACAACTGCTCATCACCTCCTCGAGCTTATCAAAAGCTCGTTGCGCCTCTACTGTCCAACAAAATGCACCCTTCTTGGTCAAATCTATCAAAGGTGCCCCCAACTGTGAGAACCCCTTAACAAAATGCCTGTAGTAACTACACAGTCCGAAGAAGCCTCGTAGCTCTATAAGTGATTGTGGTGTGGGCCAATCAAGAATAGCCTGTATTTTCTCTTGGTGCACTTGGACACCCTCTGCACTGATCACGTGTCCCAAATAAAGAATCTCTTTAAGGCCGAACTCACATTTGGAAGCCTTAGCATATAAGGACTGCTTCTCCATGATGGTAAGGATCTCATCAAGCTACTACAAGTGTTCTTCCCAAGTTTTACTGTATATGAGAAAATCATCAAAGAATACCAAGAGGAACTTACACAACTGTTTGTTGAAGATATGATTCATACAAGATTGGAATGTGGCAGGTGCGTTAGTTAATCCAAATGGCATCACCAAGAACTCATAGTGCCCATAGTGGCATCGGAAAGCAGTCTTGTGCACATCTTGTTCCCTCACTCTAATCTAATGGTAACCTGATCGAAGATCAATCTTTGAATAATATACTGCCCCATGTAACTCATCTAATAACTCATCGATCCTGGGTATCGGATACCTGTTCTTGATTGTTTTCTTATTGAGGGCTCGGTAATCTATACACATTCTCATGGTCCCATCTTTCTTCTTCACCAGGACCACTGAAGAAGTGAAAGGGTTGGAGCTAGGACAAATGTGCCACATATCAAGCAATTCCTTGATTGCTTTCTCGATCTCATCCTTATATTTCTTAGGATGACGATAAGGGGTAGTAATCACTGGCTTGGCCTCTTCGTCCAACTCAATAGTATGCTCGAAGCCTCTGTCCGGTGGCCTCCCTGGTGGTATCTCACCAAAAACCCTGTCATGTTTTCTCAATAGCTCCTTGATGTCAATGTGAACTAGCTGTCCTGAATCTATAGATTCCTTAGGAGTGATCACACACTCCGCTGCCCAAACTATGTCATCATACCTAAAAATGCTCTCCATACATCTAGCTAAAACAATCTTAGGTGCTTTAGATGCCATACCTCTAAGCACCACTCTACGCCCATTAGCATCTCTGAACTTGAGTTCATGGTTTGGAAGTTCTGTGAGTACTTCCCTAATGACTGCAACCATTAGACCCCAAGTATGGCATGGATATCACCCAAGTCAACCACATAGAAATCATCTATAACTATGTGGTTACCCATCGTAATAGACAACTGTGGAATCCACTGGGTACAAGCTATCTTACGCCCATTAGCCACCATCACATTGAATCCCTCAAAATCCTCTAGAGGAATTTGTCGCTTGTTCACCAATGATGCATCAATGAAGTTATGAGTAGCTCCACTGTCAATCAATACTGCTATCTAATGACCTTGTAGGATCCCACGAACTTTAAAAGAGCTGAACTTAGGAGCCTTGGAGATAGAAGCAATGATCTCATCATGATTTTCCCCATTTGAACCGTTATTGTCTTCCTTTTGAGGTTCCTCTTCCTCAAAACTGCTCTCATCATCTGATATCACCTCAATTAAGTGAGCCTTGTCTTTCCCTAGGCAACAGTGTCCACTAGTCCATTTCTCCTTGCAATGATAGAAAATCCCCTTAGGCCTACACTCTGTCTATAGGCTTCATCAAAGTTCACCTTATTACTCTTCTTTTGGAATGGCTTCTTCCCCTTATCCTTATGGGCTATGAAAGGCTTGCTAGGAGCCATGATGCTAGATGTAGAATATTCCATGTCTCTAGTCTTCATGATAGCATCCTAGAGAGAATCTAGTTTGAAAGCCTTAACCCAACCACGAAGAGGCTCTGTCAATCCCTCAATGAAGAGCATAACCAACCGCTGTTCTAAAATATCTGTCACCATAACTGCCAACCGTTGGAACTCTGTGATGTAAGCATCCACTTAATTAGTCTGCCTGAGTTGTGCTAACTCCCTAAAGTGGAGTTCAGGATCCTTACGATCAAACCTGTCAATGAGCTTCTAGGTGAATTCCAAATATGAAGTAATGTTGGTATGCCCCAAGGTGACAAGTCCATGGTACCACCATTCATGTGCTTCACCTTCCAAATGGAGTGTGGCGTACTGGATAGCCTCTATTTCCAACATAGGATTGAGTTGCAAATAGGTGTCAAGCTTCTGAACCCAAGCTCTAGTTGTACCCTTGTTACTTCCATCAAATGATGGTAAGGTTAGTTTTCCCACCTTACGCTGCAAGTCTTGATTTTGCACTCCCCATTGATTGTTTTTTGGTCTATTTCAAAATTTAAGACCACAAAAGTCTACTAATGACATGGCAGCCTTGAAAACATCACCTAGAGAGTTGTACTCCCTCAAATAATCACCATATCCCTCTTCTCTTACTTGCTGGTCCTGATTTGCAGCACCCTATTCTCTCAAAAATGTAGGCATAAGAGGCCTAGGAGTAGCTCTACTTGCTGTTCTAGCACTGCTTTGAGTTGTGTCATTGTTTTCTTGACCCCCATTGTGTCCATTCTGCCCATTAGTCCTGTTATGGTTCCCATCATTTCCATTGTTTCTATTATCTACTAGCTGTCTGAGGATAAGTGACAGTTCTTCTCTTCCTCTTGCCATTTCATCTCTCAACTCCTGTTGCCCTCTTGCAAGAGCATTAAGCATTTGCTGAGTATTGCTTTCTTCCATGAGTTCTAAAAGACTTAAGCCCTTTCTTGCCCTGTTATAGAATTTATCCAAAGGATTTATGAATGGAATATTTGGAAACTCTCCACTCATAACCCGTACAGGATGGCAGGAACTTTTGCTCTGATACCACTGTAAAGTGCCTTGACAAATTTGAAGTTTTATCCCTATTTTCTGCCTTGATAATTTTGTCAAACACTTTCCCTGCAACCTGGGTTTGCTGATGTTTTCTTGTTTTGTTTTGGTTTTTGATGCCAATGATGTTTTGGTAAATACAAATGATTGCAAAGTAACTACTTGAAATGCTAATAATATGTAACTTCTTTTTATGAAATTCTGATATGAAAAGTACTCCTACAGCCAAGATGTATTTTCACAAATACTTGGCATGCATCCCATGAATGAATATGCAATGAGGCATTTTATTGAACATTTGGCATACAAACTGAACAACTAATTTCAACTGATTTCCTTAAATGACTAAATGTTTAGCACAAATACTTGGCAAGACAATAAATTCTTATCAAAATGAACCTCCTTTCACAATTGTAAAACAAGGAGAGAACCTGGAATAGTATTGAAGATGTTTATGGCTGAGTAGTCTTCCTTGAGTTTGGAAAGCCACATACAGTACTAGCTGTCCCTAGATTTGCTTCTACACACTCTATCTTCTAGTTTGAACTATGCATTACTTCCTTTCACTGCTGTATCTCTAATGCTGAACTAAACTAGTACAGACCTGTACCTTGTTGTTATCCACTATGAGTCTTGAAACTTCTACTATGCACAGCTGCACCAAACTGAGTCACCCTTCACCTCTTCAACCTATTATAATCATTGCTAGGAAGTGACGTTATATGCCCAAGATAAAATCACATCAACCCAGCTACATTGCGATTTTGATGTAGCAATTTTTGTGATTTTTTATGGATTCCGAAAATGCCTTCCTAGGCCCAGTCGTACAACCTTAACTCCTACAAAAAGACTTGAAATTGATGCCACCAATGAACATGAATTTCCTCCAAACTTTCGAACTACTCTTCCTTGATTCATTTCACCAAATTTGAACCCCTTTCCTGGTCCAAGAATTTTGAACTGAGCTCTGCCCTTCTCCTTGCAAAAATGATGTCAAATCTTTGATGCCCAATCTGAGACAAACCCTGCAAAAATTAACTCTGAATGAAGCTCAAATGAATTGGCTGAATACCAATTCCACTCCTCCAACTAGGGTTGATATCTCACAACCGAAATTGGCATCTTAGAGTCTTCAAACCCTCAAGTAAACCTGCAAGCACTAAAGCTCTCAGCACAATAGACGATTATGCAACTCAAGATGTATCAAATGCTCCCCCCCAAAAGCTCCTTATAAAGAATTCATAAGTAACTTCTAGAATAATCTATTACTTTATTCTTTTAAGTGACTTTTTTTTGATATTTTATTACTTTAGTCACTTTAATATTAAATTAATTAAATATAAAGTTACTTTTTAATATTTTATTTTTAATAACCTTATAAGTAATTAATCTAATATATTTGTCGCCTTTGTTTCTTCCCTTTTTAGCCTTTGGGGAAAATTAAAGGCTAAAAAAAAAACAAGTAGCTGGTGCCTGTCAAAAAGGGGACATTATAGAAGAGGGCCAAACAACAATACCAACAATAATAATGGGGGCCGCAGCCGAATTCAGTACGATGCGAACGGCCACTTGATGGTTCAATGCTGAGCATGCAATTTGTGGGGCCACTTTGCACAGAGTTGTACATCAGCAAACACACCAAAGTTGTTATGCAAATGGTGTGGTCCTGGAGATCATGAAGATGCCAAGTGCCCGAAATCAAGAGTGAATCTAATCAGCATTGGCGCGGATGAAGAAGTCTTAGCAATCACCTGTAAACAAGCAAAACTATACCTTGACCCGACGGAAGAAAAGAAGCGATTGGAAGAAGCGCAAGCGGAAATTGAGAAAGCAACGCAGGCAAAGAAATCACAATTGAAGGACACTACCGGTACCTCAACAAGGAACTACGCAGAACAGAACATCGTACAATAGATACTACAAACTGAAGTACCAGTCAAAATAAACAATATGCTGCTCACAATGCCTCAACTTCAATCGGCACTCACAAACATCGCTCCAACTGCCAAATCACCAGGAGAACATGGAAGGGAGAGGGAAAGTGGAACAAGTGCAGTAGACCCAATGTTGCTAGCGCTCACATTTGGATGGCATTCAGCGACCGTAGAGATGGGTATATTAGGAATGGTCCTTTCAAACACAATTATGGATGGAGGATCAAGGGTAAACGTCCTACCAGAAGATACCTGGAAGAAGTTGGGACAACTGACGTTGTGGCCACCTACGTTCCAATTGCTAACGGCAAACCAACATAGCATTAAACCTCTCGGCATACTAATGGCATAACCAATGACTATTGGAACACAGCCATTCCTACTTGATTTCATCGTCATCCTGCTGAAGAGGAGAGGATATGACGCCATTCTGGGCCGAGGATGGCTCGTACAAGCAAAGGTTAAGCATGATTGTAAGAAAAATACACTATCACTGAAAAGCAAAGGACGAAAAGTCATTATTGATTTACACACGCAAATGGTGGGCAAAGAAGCCCTATCATCCAATTTCGAAGAAGAGGATGAAGGAAAGCAGCGAATGGAACCAGATTAGGAGGGAGTCCTACGGTTGAAAGGTAGATCGAGGGACGATGATTTGGATTCCGTAAATGGATTATTTCACTGGCAGATAGAGGATTATTAGCTATTCCAGAGCTGCAACATACCAATGATAGAAGAAGGGCACAACAGAGATGG
Organism: Cupressus sempervirens; assembly: GCA_028749045.1. NCBI lineage: Eukaryota > Viridiplantae > Streptophyta > Pinopsida > Cupressales > Cupressaceae > Cupressus > Cupressus sempervirens. The sequence goes on from CM053791.1 coordinate 618,020,709, forward strand.
ATTTCCAAAAGAATTCAGAGAAATAAAAGGGGATGCACCGTTCGATGAAACACCTGCACATGAATTCGGTGAAGGGAAGCCAATAAGGATTTGAAAGGAGTTCCACCAGAGCTGTGTTCACCACATTCTGCCGGTCGAAGGTGCAGTGCCTGTACGGAAGCAACCTTATAAGATGAATAAAAATTACGTGACACGGGTTATAGAAGATATTAACTGAATGCTCAAGGCCGGTATTATTTTGAAGGTTCAAACAAGTGAATGGGTGTCACCCATAGTCATATCCTTGAAGGATACCACCCAAATCAAGATATGTATTGACTTCAGATGTCTCAATGCAGTAACAATCAAGGACCCCTTCACAGACAGTATATTGGAGGAAGTAGCTGAACATGAGATTTATTCATTTATGGACGGGTTTTCGGGATATAATCAAATTTGCATAGCAGAAGAGGACAAACTTAAAATGACATTTGTGGTAGAAGGCAGGGTGTACACATACAACCGAATGCCATTCGGCCTGTGCAATGCGCCAGCTACATTCCGAAGAATCATCTTGCACATATTCGACAAAATGTCTATCAGAAATTTCAAAGCATTCCTGGACGACTGGTCCATATTTAGCACTGAAGGCAAACATCTAGCAGCATTGGGCGAATGCATGGAAAGATGTCAAATAGCACGACTCGCTTTAAATCCAAAGAAGTGCAGATTCATGGTTCCACAAGGAAAATTACTGGGACATATAGTCTGTAAGGAGGGATTGAGAACAAATCCAGAAAAAGTCAAAGTGATAATGTAGATGCAGCTATCTACAAATGTAACGGAGGTAAAGTCATTTCTGGGACACAGGATATTATAGAAGATTTGTCAAAAACTTCGCCAAAGTATCATACCCGTTGGACAAATTGACATGCAATGGGGAACCATTCAAATGGGACAAAGAACAAGATGAGTCATTTGAAGGGTTGAAGGTACAATTGACCACAGCACCTATATTGGCGTACCCAGATTGGAACAAGGAATTTCATGTTCACATGGACGCATCCAATTATGCAATAGGAGCAACTTTGGTGTAGACAGGTAACCACAGGTTAGATCACCCAGTATATTTTGCCAGCCGACTACTATCAAAAGCAGAACAGAACTACAGTACAACAAAATGGGAAGCCCTAGGAATGGTCTACACAGTGAAAAAGTTTCGAAATTACTTGCTGGAGATACCATTCGTGTTTTATGTTGACCATCAGGGTCTATTGTACCAGGTGAATAAACCTATCATCCAAGGCAAAATCAGCTGGTGGCTACTTTTGTTGCAGGAATTCACCTTCAAGATCATTGTACAAATTGGAAAGAATCATGTCAGCGTAGACCACTTGTCGCGAATTAAAATAGGTGAACCAGTGAATGGAGTGAATGATGATTTTCCTGATGCACAATTTTTTCAAATTGCAATACTACCAAAATGGTACACGAGTATTGGGGAGTACCTTTCCATGGGATAGCCATTGAAGGAGATGCCACAAAATGAAAGCGGAAATTAGCAATCAAGAGTCATACATTTCAATTAATTCATCGATTACTATACAAAATAGGGCCTGATCACATCCTGCGACGGTGTGTGTTAGAGGAGGAAATACCGAAAGTGTTGAAAGAAGCACATGAGGGTCCAACAAGAGGACATATGGGACCGTATACTACAGCGCAAAAAAAATTGCTGGAAGGACTATGGTGGCCAACACTGTACAACAACGCACGCGAATGGATCGTCAAGTGTGACACTTGCCAAAGGGCTGGAAAGTTGCTAAAGAGAGACTTTATGTTGTTTAACCCCTTCCATGCACAGGAATTATTCGAACAATGGGGATTGGATTTTGTGGGACCTTTGAAAGTAATCTGAAGGCACCGATGCCAATATATAGTCGTAGCTACAGAATACTTAACGAAGTGGTTGGAAGCACGGGCTCTACTAGATAACTCAGCGATCAGTACAACAAAATTCATCTATGAACAAATAATCACTCAATATGAGATTCCACTTTAGATAAGGAGTGATTATGGACACTTTGTCAATCACGTGATTAAACTATTAACAACAGAATTCAAGATATATCATTCTCTATCAAGCCCATACTATCCACGAGAAAACGGACAAGCTGAGGCTACGAACAAGATCCTGGTAGCAATCATCTACAAGTCATGTGCGGTCGAAGGTGAAGACTGGGATGAAAAATTTCCCTTTGCCCTCTAGGCATACCGCACAGCATACAAAGTGACAACGGAACACACACCATTCGAGTTGATGTTCGAACAGGAGGCAGCGGTACCAACAGAATTTATGATACCGAGTCTAAGGATCATGCTGGAGAATAAGTTGGGTGACATGGAAAGCCTAAAGGAAAGGTTGCATAATCTGAACAAACTCGAGGAGAAGCGGCTATTGGCACAATGGGCCATGGAGGTGACACAGAACAAGCGCAAAGCATGGTATGATAAACACCTGAAACTGAACAAGTTCCAACCAGGATAGCTAGTGTTGAAGTATAACGGATGGAACAAAATCAAACCAAGCAAGTTTAAAGTCAAATGGGTTGGGCCATACCAAATCTGGGAAGTAGGTGATAACGAAGCAATAAAATTATGGACATTGGACGGGCAGGAAATTTTGAAAACAGTGAATGGTTCCAAGTTGAAAATATATCATGTGCGACATGTTCCATCGTCGATGAATGTCGACGAGTAGTTAAATTCAGTAAAAAAATGAAAAAAAAGAGAGAAAGAAGAAGAAAGTAATTGTATGGTTACTGTACGGTAACTTAAGCTAAGCTAAAAGACACCGTACGGTCCCCTTATTATATGCAAACACCGTACGGTGAGATGAAGCATACGTGAAACCCGTATGACATATGGTGGAACATTGTGGCATATTGTGAAGTTGAATGCACAGTGCAAGATTACAATCCGTACGGTGGCCACATTGATAGGTTAAAGCAGTATGGCATACGGAAAAAGGACACAGGAAAATCAAAGACGCAAGGGGTACAGTGAAAGAATTTGTACAGCAATTGAAAAGATGCAAGGTGTATGGTGAAAGAGTCCGTACGGCAGTCAAGGAGACCGTATGTAAGCCTTGCAAACAGGATGCAACCATCGTACGGCTACCAGAAGGGGAAGGAAAAACACTTAAAGGCGTAGGATCGTATGGTGGAATTAGAGGAAAAACAAATAGGTATGCTGAAGGAGAAGGGAGCAAAAAATACAAACTGTACAGTGCAGGAGAGGAGTTCTGGAGAAATTTTGCATCTCTAAAATGAAATCTAGGGCATATCGGCATAGGTTGCATTGGCAAGTACTGTAGGGATTAAATCTTCTAAGTCAGTGATTGAGATTTTTGCAAAGTTCAAGTATCATAATATCCAAAGCCGAATTCTGATACGTTGATTGGAGGATCATATGTTAAGGCATTGTTGTTCCTTGTGGTGTTGCTTGAATGTTTGACTTTTGTCGCCAAGGGTTTGATTTATAGAGGCCGTACTTTTCAATTTTAGACTGGAGCACAGATTTGGACAATATTAATATTGGAGAGCATATTCTTATCTATTTTTGGTGACTGTGAAGTCTGGCATATTCCCATTGTTATCTATGCCCACCGCACGGTGCCTCTTCATTGCATACACAGTATAGCTAGTTAACAAAAACACTCCGTGAATACCTTACTACCTATGAAGCACTTCTCAGCACCCAATTGTACGCACATGCTCAGGCAAGGTCAATTTTGGCTAAGGGTTTATAAAAAAAAAAATTGTGACTTTTGTACCACTCTTATTAATGGAATCTGTAGGCAAAAGAAAGTGGAAAAGAGAATTGGAAGAGTCTACAGCTGGGAAGGGCATGAAAATATCAACCGCAAGTAACAAAAGTGAAGGCACAGTAGCAACAAAAAGCAGAAGCATAAGGCACAGGCAGCTACAATTGCTGAAATCACACCACAGAATATAGCAGTCAAAGGACTAAATGGTATGGACTGTAGGAAGTGGTGGTAGGAAACTCCTGACGATCATCCAATAAAAGCCCGCATTACAAGGGCACAGGTGGAATGGGCGATTCAAATGCTTGTTTTTTGTATCCAAGAATACGAGGGTTTCTTGCGCCATGATTGAGACTTATGCCAGGGGCTCTTGGAAAAGCACATTTCAATACCTAAGAAGAGACCTGGTAGTTTCATTCAAAGCAGCAAATTTCACGCATGTGTTTGGCATACCAAGGCCGCAAGGAAAAAAGGTATAGCCCGATAAGATTTCCAAAGAGGTAAAAATGTTTTTGATTAGGTTGGTATGCAGAGACATGGCCAAAGTAGAACAGGAAGTGTTGGCTAAGACATCAAAAGGTAGGTGATTAAAGAAAATAGACATGCAAGAGGGACCGTGGCGATGCTTGATGGATTTAGTCAAGAGCAAACTTATGAGATCAAGTAGGGCATCTGATATCTCCTTTCGCAAATATCCATGATGAATGGCATAATGAATGGGAAGGTGTATGATTGGGCATTTGTGCTGGCTAAACATATGCATGAATTTATGACACTCCAAAATAAGACATTTTATATGCCACATTATGCCATAGATCTCTTTCTCGATGCTACAGTACGGATGATTCCAGAAGATAGGTTGGAGGCAAAACTTGGACCATTAGCCCCCCGAAAACCTCCTATCATGCAGTGGAAACACTTAGACTCAGCCATTGGGAAAAAGGGCTCTACAAGGCAGAAGAGACCTCGGCTAGATATAGGAGGTGATACGGACAGCGGACGATAAGAGACATCTTCCAAGGAGAACAACATGGGAGAGGAGGAAGGGGAAGACGATGATGAAGAGGTTGAGATTGTCACAGCCACTCCCTTGTTATTTCCACGCCCTACACTATCCGCCACTTCCTACCTAGTCCCAACAAGTCTGCACATGGCATATATACCAGGGTTTGGATAGATACGACAGCCAATAGTGATGACTGGGGCACCACAACAGGCAGTTACAGTAGTAGCACCCTGACAACACGGGGTAAGACCTCCCTCAGTCCGATCGACAGTTGGGTTTACCATGGGATTTGCATGGGTGGTAGCACCCGTTAGCTGAGAGAGTATACTAGCTCTTGCCGAAGCACTTCCAGTAGTGGAAACCATGGCACCTACTGAAGCACAACCAGCAGCAGAAACTGTGGCACCTATAGTAGAGCGTGTATCGGAGGAGAGAGAGGAGACTACTATGGATGTACGCGAACTACTAGTACCAGAGATAGCGGAGAGCTAGAATACGCTTGGTGTGCACTTGGATGTAGTGGGTTGGGATGCATTAGTTACAGTGGATGCAACACTCTTAGCATCACCTGAGCGTGATAGGGAGAGTAGAACTCAGAGGTTGAGTACTTACTTGAGTACGTGGTTCCACCGTACTCTAGTACCTCAGATGGCCTATATGCAGACACCTACACGGAACAGAATTCTGGAGGAAGACACTCAGCAGACGTAGGCAGTGGAGCTAGTACAAGATGTGGGATCGTTAGATAGCACTATGGAGCGTATGGTGGAAGTAGTAGAGAGGGCTATGGGTGTGCAGCAGGAACATTTAGTAGCGCGGGAGATAGGGATGAGAGAGGCATTTCTTGCTGATGTAGCAACTCTAGTGACTCGAGCTCACCAGTTGTTAGCTTCAACGAAGACTTAGGCGTTGGACGTAGTAGTGAAGGAGCTAGAGGGAGTTATATCTTTTATGAGATTAGGATGCCCAATTGCCTTTACAATCTGTTTTGAGGAGCAGGGATGGGTGGATGTGGAGACTGTAGAGACGTGACAGGACTGGGCCACGACGAGAGATCCTAGCTTGGAGAGCCGAGTAGAGGCTTTGACTCACGAGATAGTAAGTTATACAGGGAGGCGGATTACACTCTTTGGAGGAGTCATGCAAATCAGGTAGCAGTTGAGAGGGCTCGAGAGGAGTCAACTGTGAGGTTAGCCTCAAAGAGGGCCACTTGGGAATTCGAGAGGACAACCCTGTTAGACAAACAGAGTCAGCTACAGAAGTTGGCTGAGAAAAAGGAACAAGTGGTAGCAGGAAAGGAGAAAGAGTTGGGAGAAATTGCAAAGATGATGCAGTCAACTTTAGAGCTTCAAATGGAGGTAGAAGCAGAACTAAAGGTTAGAAAAGAGCAAGTCTACAAGCTACGGGCGGAGTTGAACGAGTTGAGGGCACGGATGGCCACTACGCCAGGGAGGCATCCCTCTATTTAGTATTTATGCGTCGATGTACTTCGGTTATTTTGAGTATTATTACATTGTCCTCCGGAGACGACTTTTCTTTTTGGGGGGGATGATGTTGTCGGTAAAATTATGTAATAACCCCAACAAGTTATAACTTTTTCAAACACCAAAAATCTTTATACTTCAGTGGTTTGACATTTCGTCAAACACTTTGCAAGCAAGCTCTGATACCACTGTAATGGCCCTCCTCAAATCTGCTCTCAAAAATGTTGATGAAAGCTCAAGGAATTTCATCAAACAATTCACATGCAAGGGACATATGACTGATATAGTATTTCAGCTAGCTTTAAATGACTCTTTTTTCAATTTGCATCAATGAGAATCTTGTGCTAGAAGACTCCAAATGGACTTACACAATGGCCTAACATGAGTGTGCTACTAATTTTGACAATATTCAGTGCATATATATGATCTAAGCATGCGAAATGAACACCGACAGCCAACTGACATTTTTAAAAACAGTTGGTATGCAAACTAACTAGCTGATAAATAATAATATTGAATTGCTTAAATGACACCAGCAACTATTATCTTCTTAATTTGCAATGAAATTTCTAATACAATGCTCATGAAATATGGCCAAGACTATTGGCATTTACATGGATTACAAAATGATAATGCTGGTATAATGCACACTTACAGCTGAAACTTATAACACCCTAAAAAACAATACTAATAAAGGAACCTAATTGTAGATGGCTGTAATAATTTTCTTCAATGCTGCCCCTTCTGCTTTGCTTTTCCGATTTGCTTTTTCGAATTGCTTTTTGAATTGCTTTTTCGAACTTCTTTTTCGGCCTGCTTTTTCGATTCCGCTTTTTCGGACTGCTACCCTGTTGAATCTCAAGACCACATTTTTCAATGGCGTCAAAATTTTCAACTTGAAGGGATTTCGTCCTTCAAACTATTGAGACATAATCTCTTGAAAATTTCCCAATTTCTTTGATATTTCCAAGCATACTTAAAAGAAGCTCTTCCATTTCTTTTATAGTGTTCTCACAAGGGCTCCATCCTTCGTTTTCTCAATGTGGGATAAAATATAACTCCCTTTATGTAACTTATGTCTCCAATGTGTTATAAAATAAAGGGGACTCTTTTAATTTAAATATTTCTCACAAACTATAGTCTATGCATTAATAAAGTTAAGTATTTAAATTTAACTTTATAAAATAGCTTTATCAATGCATAACAAATCTTATCAGTGATAAACAAGTCTTCTTGTCGATTTTAAACAATTACCATCGACATACCGTTGCCACTGGATATTCGCCCATGCCAAGGTGACTTACTATAAATAATAAGTATGCCCAAAGTTGCCTCAAAATCCCTCAGAAAGACCTGCAACTGAAACTATCTAGGCCAAATGGCCTCTAAGTCCCTTTAATGTCTTGGTTAGCCTACGGGACCGTGGGGAAATAGGCTAACGACAACATCATGTTATGAATGCTAAAAAGGGGACATTACAATCCGCCCTTCCCAAAATTGCTTGTCCCCAAGCAATGGTCGAACAACAACCCAATCAATCCACCTGGATCCCAAATGTAGTCATGAACTATACTGCTGTCAGTCAACATAGGCTTCTGCAACAACTTCTGAAAATTAACCAAGAGGAATCCATAATCAAATTGGCGAATACAACTCAGCCAAACTCCAAAGTCAGGAACGCATGAGAAACAAGCTCTAGAAATATTAGAACCCAAGTAGAATAGATAACCCAAACTGCCAACATAGTAAATACCATCAACACATCCCACTAGCCTATGTGGAATGTACAATACAATTCTGCAACAACGATGAATACTCCCGCATGAAACTGCACCAAATACAGAGAATCCACACACTGCACACCTACTGCAATTATCACAACTCTGCAGATCACTGGTCACTGTCTCATAACCATAACACCCATGTACTGCTAATTGTGAATAGTCATTACATGGTAGATAGCAAAAACGAGAGCCCAGACCAAACCTGTCTGCCATCAACTCCTCAACACATGGATCAAAAGCAAACCGATGAACATATCCTACAGTATAATGCCGGTAAAAAGAACCAATCCCAGTCAAAGACTCATCCTCCAGACGTGATACAACCAACTGTGACTGATCATCAGCTAAGTCAGAGGATGATATAGCCAAGAGTGCAGAATCAACAACAACATCACTAGTCTCTATGCCCTCCAAGTCAAACATATCACAATGCTCAACTGCAGTGCCCAACTCAGTTGAACCTACCTCCAGTGGAAACAGACCAAATATGCCAATACTAGTGTCGTGGACAGATATATCCTCATCTCCACTACCTCTATGAACCTTGACCATGGACATCTGCAGATCACTAGACACCATAGCTTGTGACTGTACAGAATCTGGTAAAGACTGCAATCGCTCTAACTCCATGGTCACCTAGCCAAATGAAATTGTGACTCCTCGAAAGCCAACTGTGTACTCTCAAGAATCTCATAAGTCACCTCGATCTGCTGAGTAAGCTCACTCACCTTATCTTCCTTGGCCAATAATGCTTCGTATGCTGTACTCCCCCACTCCATAAGATAATCTCTGTCGGCTACCAACTGCATATAATTCTGTCTCAGAATCCGAATAGCCTCCCATAAAGAGTGGATCTCTGTCAAGGAAAGATAACTGCCGCCCTGCTCATCACTAGTAGGAGAACCCCATCCATAAACTGCTAACAACTGACGAGCAGCGTCGAAATGCTAGCAAGCGATAGCAATGTCTCGTTCACCAACTCTCAACTAACTAGACACATGATGGCACTGGCTAGACTGTCTCCTACAAACCTCCTCTGACGCACTGTCTAAAGGAGTATCCTCAAAGTCACTATTCTCTAGAGTATTACCATCCATATCCTGTGAATCAACTCCAAAGCTCATATCAACATACGGAGTATCAAAGTCTGTAGCACTACTGTCCAACTCCTCTATACCAAAAGAAACTGTCAACGAAACTAAGTCTTCAAAATTGCCCACTGCATCCTCCTGGATGTCATCAATGCCAATATGATCCTGGGACTCGTCTGTACACACTGCCAAATATGAAAGATCATCAACACATTCCAGCAAGAATGGTCGACTAGATATATGAACAAAGCCCATCACCGGTGTATAAAAACTAATACCAACATCAGACAAGCTGCTGGCACAAGAAAAAACAACACCGTGCAATCTGCTAATCAAATCCATGATAGCACCCAAACAATCACTGCTACCAAAAAGTGTTAAAGATCTCCAGTCAACTGAATCCCAAACGGCAATATAACAATCTCGAGTCCATATCCATAAACTAGAATCAGTTGGTAACTCAAGCAAACTCCTCACCTGAGTAATATGACCAATACCAACTAACTCCACATACCTGTCTAACATTGTCCCTGTATCCTGGATGTGAATGCAAGATGAACTCGCAACATTATCAACAACCACATATGATTTACGTGCCGCAGAAAGCTGAGTATCAAGAGTGCAAGATGAAACTAAACTCAACTACATGCCATGCTTATCCCCATGTCTCTCCCAGTCCTGTAATGCCAATGGAGTATTCACCAAAGAAGCTCGAGTGTCCTCAAGCTCGCGAGAAAGCCTGTCAACTTCCTCCTCCTTCCTCCTCAAGGCATCTGAATAGTCTTCAACAAAGCTAAGAAGATGGTCACGATCTGATAGAAGATGTAAATAACTCAACTTCATCGTTCCCCTTCCTTCCCTAATCGCCTGTAAGTCAACACAAGAAGAACCTGTTGTGACTCCTTTCTGTCTCTCCTGCAGTTGAATCATCCAAATGTGATTCTCAATCAATCCATGCATCCTGTCATGATGAGATAAAGCCGCGACAATATCCTTGTTCCTTGTCTTCAGTTGGCTTGCCAAACCAAGTGAAGAGCTACTAGCCTCTATCTCATGTGAAGAAGATTCCAACTGTGCCTGATACTCATTTTCTGCAAAGTCCTGAATGCTCACTTTTTGATCAATTGTACTATCCTCAAACATGACAATATCCTCAACTGCTGTAACTTCATTCAGCCCAATTGTACTGTAATCACTATCTGTGTCAATCACGCAATCCGGTGTGCTTGTGATATCACCTTCTGATGCAACTGGCTCAACCTGCACAACATCTGTAACCTCTTCTACTTGTGAAGATGATGCAGATAAACCATTACCTGAAAATGTGCTAATGTCTCCCTGTATCGAATCCGCATGTCTGTTAAACTCCTCATACAAGTTTCTGCTTGTCATAGGGAAGGTATGATCCTTAGGCCTATCAATTAGGCTCTTTAACCACGTACATGCCACAGGTGACAAATTCCTCTCTTTTGTCCAAACATACCATAAGTCTTCTACCAAAAGTTTAGAAATTTCATCCTCCCCCTCAAACAAGATTGTGAACATGATGGAGTGCATTGATGCCAATACTCTGCTGGGATGAAACTCGTCCATAATATTCCAAAATGTATTAAACATCTTGCGAATGTCACTAATACAACCAATTGCCAGCATAATATTTTCAAATCTACACCTTGCAAATACTTCAAGTAATCTTGCCCTCTTTGTGAAATAAGGGTCCCAAATGTTGTCCAACTTTTCAAAGCTTTTTACCATGGCATGAAGTACCTCTTTCATAATCTAATTGTCATAAGAATCAAGGCCAGCTATTATCCTCATGATTTCACTAATGCAAGAGAGAGCTGTAAGTCTTATTACTTCATCATGATGTCTCAATAATCGGGGCTTAACCAACGAACCAAATGCTGGAGATAAAGTTGTTTGCATAGCATCGGGTCTTGACTGATCAAACTTGCCTAAATAAGTTTCCAACTCCTCCAAAGTTCTTAGAAGGTCCTCTGTTCGCTGAAATGGACAATCTAATTTCTTCTTTACATTCTACATTCTTTCTTCCAAATCCTTGTCTCCTGTTAAAGCCATACTGATAATTGAATTCAATCTAAAATAACCCAATCAAGTTGGCAGGAAACCGCTCTAATACCATTGTAATAACCCCAACAGGTTATAACTTCTTCAAACACCAAAATTTTTTATACTTCAGTGGTTTGACATTTTGTCAAACACTTTGCAAGCAAGCTCTGATACCACTGTAATGGCCCTCCTCAAATCTGCTCTCAAAAATGCTGATGAAAGCTCAAAGAATTTCATCAAACAATTCACATGCAAGGGATGTATGACTGATATAGTATTTCAGCTGGCTTTAAATGACTCTTTTTTCAATTTGCATCAATGAGAATCTTGTGCTAGAAGACTCCAAATGGACTTACACAATGGCCTAACATGAGTGTGTTACTAATTTTCACAATATTCAGTGCATATATATGATCTAAGCATGAGAAATGAACACCTACAGCCAACTAACATTTTTACAAACAGTTTGTATGCAAACTAACTAGCTGATAAATAATGATATTGAATTGCTTAAATGACACCAGCAACTATTATCTTCTTAATTTGCAATGAAATTTCTAATACAATGCTCATGAAATATGGCCAAGACTATTGGCATTTATATGGATTACAAAATGATAATGTTAGTATAATGCACACTTACAGCTGAAACTTATAACACCCTAAAAAACAATACTAATAAAGGAACCTGGTTGTAGATGACTGTAATAATTTTCTTCAATGCTGCCCCTTCTGTTTTGCTTTTCCGATTTGCTTTTTCGAACTGCTTTTTTGGATCTGCTTTTTGAACTGCTTTTTCAGACTGCTTTTTTGGCCTGCTTTTTCGGTTCCACTTTTTCGGACTTCTTTTTTGTATCTAATTTTCGGACTGCTACCCTGTTGAATCTCAAGACCATATCTTTCAATGGCGTCAAGATTTCCAGCTTGAAAGGATTTCATCCTTTAAACTATTGAGACATAATCTCCAGAAAATTTCTCAATTTCTTTGATATTTCCAAGCATACTTAAAAAAAGCTCTTCCATTTCTTTTATAGTGTTCTCACAAGGGCTCCATCCTTCGTTTTCTCAATGTGGGATAAAACATAACTCCCTTTATGTAACTTATGTCTCCAATGTGTTATAAAATAAAGGGGACTCTTTTAATTTAAATATTTCCCACAAGCTATAGTCTATGCATTAATAAAGTTAAATATTTAAATTTAACTTTATAAAATAGCTTTATCAATGCATAACAAATCTTATCAGTGATAAACAAGTCTTCTTGTCAATTTTAAACAATTACCATCGACATACCATTGCCACTGGATGTCCGCCCATGCCCAAGATGACTTACTATAAATAGTAAGTATGCCCAAATTTGCCTTAAAACCTCTCAGAAAGACTTGCAACTGAAACTATCTAGGCCAAATGGCCTCTAAGTCCCTTTAATGTCCTGGTTAGCCTACGGGACCGTTGGGAAATAGGCTAACGACAACATCATGTTATGAATGCTAGAAAGGGGACATTACAAATTATAAAACAGCCGACGGGTAGATTAGCATGTAGTGAGTAATTGTTATGTAGCCAATAGGCCCCTTCAGTAATTGTTATGTAGCTGACGGACCCCTTCGGAAAGGTTCTTCAAGAAGTATATGTACACCATCTGAAATCATTGTAATTATCATTATAAGCACTATGTAATCTCTTTGGCATATATGTGAATAATAAAAGGAGTACTGTTGTTACATGTTCTTGTCTATTGTCTCTATGCATTAATTTATTTACCCCATACGGTAAACATCCATATTGACTACATGCATTTGCAAGTTATATTTTTATTTGTAGGTATTACGAAGGATTAGGTTTTACTTTTCACAGATGATCTTATATTAAATTAAAGAATCTTCTGAAAACAGTGATGATTAACTGGTTTTCTCAGAACATCATAAATGAAAACAAAGAATCTTCTGGTTCCAAGGTATTTGTTGTTATAGTTTATATTGATCTTGGGGAGCTTATCCTCAAATAGCAAGCTAATAACCATACCAGAAAATATTTTTTCAGCGGTTTAATTTTCACTGGTTGAAAAAAGTAATATGCTATAATTTTTAGTTTTCTTGGAGATATTATCTTTAAATTGGTAGCAAGATACAGCCATATCATAATCTAATTTTACATGGAAAGTGCAATTCTCACCTCTTTTGGTAGGTATGGATACAAGAAAGTTATTTGATCTTTTGTTCATTAAAATAAACTGTCAAAGAAGTGGCAAAGTGGCCATGGCAACTGAAATGAACATTGACGGCCATGAGGATTGTTTCACTTTGTTACACATGTAACCAATCATACACAGTATTATATTTTGGAAACTCAAATATAGCTAACAAACACCACCGCTTGTAATCTTATCTCCTTATCACATTACTTGTCTGATGGAAAATATCTTATTGTATGTTGTGCATTTTATATGGTGGCATATGGTAGTTGTGTGATATATAGTTCTACAAGTATGTTTATTATATAGACTGGCAATCTTTGCCAAAAGTTCAACGATTTACTTTTTTCTGAAGCCATTCAGCAATTCTATTTATACACCTACTTTTATACTGAGGAGCAACTTTGACGAGGAAGCTTATTCTCAGAAAATATCTGTTTAGAGGTTTGCACATGCTTATAGTTGTCCTGTGAGTTTTTTTCAAGTATTCAAGCAAGTCAAAACAACACCAGATACCAGATATTGAAGTCTGTTTCTATTATTCTTTTTCCTTAATTTCTAGCTTCTATGTTCTATAAAAGAAAAGTAAATAGAATTTAAATGTGAAATTTGCATAATACATATTTCAAATGTTCTGCATTTATATATCCATTCATTTTTCCAAACTTTCATTAGATGTGTATTCTACTGAATTGGGCAGGCACAAGATTTTCAGGATCCAGAACCACAGCATCGACATATGTCACATTTGTTCGGGCTTTATCCAGGTCACACAATAACAATGGAGTCCACGCCAAAATTGTGCAAGGCTGCTATTAATAGCTTGTTCAAAAGAGGTCTGAAATCAAAACTTGGTTGTGTAAATTGCATTCTTTTTCCTTTTTTAACTTAAAGTTTGACTTTGTATCCTAGTATATTTGGATAAATAAAATAGGAGTTCATTTGTTTTCTGAATGGTATTTGGATAATATAACTAGTAACATATTTTACAACAGGAATAGTAATGCATATAACAAGCCTCATGCATGTTTAAGTATAGACAGCCAAGTCTATTTTATCCATTTTTGGTGGAAGTTGTTAGGTTGTCTTCTGAAATTAACATTGAGTTACATGGCTACAAGTCTATAGTCCATTCCTCTCATTCCATATCTTACTAACAATTACTGTTTTCATTAGTCTCAGAAATTCCTGTGCTTCCTTTATCTTAGTTTTGTTCGGTTGTAGCTGTGTCAGAAAGGAATGGCAAGCTTTTTGCACTCTTGTCTGTAACTTCTTGATATTTATTCTTCAGTATTCATTATAAACTCTGCTGTCTATTAGTATATTATCATATTAAATCCCAGTTAGGAGCTCTTGATCAGTCTGACTACAATGCTGTATAATCAGGAGAGGATGGACCAGGATGGTCAACAGTATGGAAGATTGCACTTTGGGCACGTCTTCATGACAGTGATCATGCATATCGAATGGTCAAGAAACTTATTACTCTCGTGGATCCTAGTAATGAAGAAAGTTTTGAAGGTGCACCTAATGCTATCTTCGAAGGTGGTCTTTATGCAAATTTATTTACTGCACACCCACCTTTTCAAATTGATGCAAATTTTGGGTAACAAACTTAAACTGTTTATTTTTATCCTCTTTTCAAATGAAAGTGACAAAGCAGAATGGAAGATAACTTTTACCAACTAGTGACTATACATCTTCTGCCAGGTTTGCATCTGCCATTGCAGAAATACTGATTCAAAGCGATGAAAGAAATCTTTTCTTGCTACCTGCATTACCCAGAGATAAATGGCCTAGTGGGTGTGTAAGTGGGTTGAAGGCTAGAGGCCATACAAATGTTGCAATCTGCTGGAGAGAAGGGGAACTGCATGAAGTTGGTCTAGTAGTGCACAATCATAGTTCACCCAAAAATTTGCATTACAATGGGATAAGCATGGCAATTGAATTGTCTGTAGGCTATGTCCACACATTCAATCGAGATCTCAAGATGGTTAAGTCACTTCCATTAATAGGCATGATGAAAATGTCACAATCTTCATGTTCCATCAGCTGAGAGTAAATTTGGATCCTTTTAACTTTTAAATTCTTAGAATGAATGTGATGTCACGTATTTGACTTTTTCCTCTTCTATTCTTAGGTGGTCTATAATTAGGCCAATTCCATTTATCCAGCTTTGGTATCGCCAAGCTCCAACACTCTACTCATTGTCAGTCCATTATCTTGATGGCACCATCATCATCTTCAACTATATCATGTATAAGCAAAGATGGGTTTCTGATGTGTAATTGTCAAAGAATTGTGTTCACTTTGAGTATCTTTTGAAGAATTGTGTTCGCTTTGACAATGTTGATGAAAGTTATTATTCATTTTTTACAATTTATGCATTAATTTGTTGGGGGATCTATTAGGGGCACCACCGTTGAGAGAGAAACAAATACATAAAGAGCATAACAATAATTAATGGGTGTACAACATGCACAACAGAAACTCTAAAAATGTAGGAATGTATGACTACCTAATAGCTACATTGATGACCAGACTTCGATCACAATCCTTCACAAATGAAAAATAGCTATCTAATAGAGAGACGATGACCTCTTAACAAAAACTGATTCTCCAGCAAAAACATCCATGGAGATCCCAGAGATAACAATCAAAAAGTGTAATTGCAGCCACTGAATCAGTATACAATACCATCATCTTTCTAGTTCATCACATCTTTGACCAAACCAACCTTCCATGGGTCATCACCTGATTCTTGGTAATCTTGATAAGCTCTAATCAAGGAAGGGAAGCACACTTCTATACTCACTTCCCATCTACCCCACTCTTGGTAAATAAAGATACTAAAAAGGCTAGAAATTGTGTAGTCACTAGGTGTTTCCAGTTGTCCCTGATTGTGTGTTACATCTTGGTTAAAAACTGCATGGATCATTAAAACAGAACTTAAGGAATCATAGCTCACACAATGCTTCATACACTCTCTATACCTTGGTAATAGGAGAATTCATAGACTCGGCCCCATAATCTTTCCAACATCTTTAGGCTCCATAAATTGATACCTTCCACATCTTTTGCCAACTCCATGTCGTCAAATTTGCTTAGGGGGAAGATTCAAAGAAACCATAATATCAACTCTAATGAAATCCCCATGTTACGTTCTCATGTTAATCCCAAATCAATCTCTTAATGCTCCTTTAAGAAACCCTGTCACAACAACATTATCACAAGAAAAAATTGACTTAAGATGTTGGTCTACCACAATGCCTACATACTTGGATCCTAATCTCTTTAGACATACCAAATGTATTAAGAAATGTATTTAACAAAAAATTGTACTCTTTTTCCAAAGTAAACCATGTATAAATTTATCATAAAATAAGATAATGGTATGTATACCAAGTTCCATGATTTTGAATTTGAGTGTAGATGATGATGTCCCTAGCTTTTCATGGGGATGTGTATTGGCAATTTGGAACCAATTAACAAGCATGCATGTATATCAAACACTTATCCTTGTAGTCAATGTAAATGACGTATAATTTCTCTTTGTAGTGAATGTATTATTGTTGGCTAATTTTTTTGCAAATCATTGTAAATACAACTTACAAGATTATGACTTTAATAAACATCTCATAAGATTTCTTTCTCCTTGTTGGCTAAAAATTTCATACGTCAGTAACTACGACTTACAAAATTGTGACTTTAGGCAACATTTTATGAGATTTCTCTCTCCTCTCAACAATAGGGGAGGCTCCCTTCTTACCGCAAGTGACTTCAATAAGAACTTAACTGAAATTACAAGAAGGATGGTTCTCTTGATCAATTCCTCTTTTCTTTGAGAATGATTTGCATATAACTCTAACTTTTCAACTTAACAAAAAGTGTCTTATTTCTACAATAATACTGGTGACCTTGGAATTGAGGCAAGAACAACACTAGGGGCAGTAGTTTGTTTTTTGTATTTTGTGAAACAAAAATAAGAACCCAAAGTCTCTTACATTTGTCTCGAATAAGAATTCAAACAAAATAAATAGTAAGGCACAAAGTCTCTTACTGAATACTCTCAAATTTAATAAAAACACTTAAAACTAAAGCCCAAAGTCTTCAGCTCTAAGTAATCAGCCACTACTATCAATTACAATTTGTCCTCCTGCAACTCAAAGTCTTCAAAAGCTCAAAATGGCTCTGAATGTAATAGACAACTCAAAGTCTACATAATTAAATTCAAATCCCTCTTGATCAAAGCTCCAAAACCCACAATCAATATTCAGAAAATGTCGTCACATAACAACTTGAATCAACACAAAGTTTGAAAGAAAGTTGCCTCTTTTATTGAAAGCAATTTGATTTACATCCAAGCACAAAGTCTTAGAGTGCATAACGCTAATTGGCAGAATTTTTTTGCCTTGCCAAAAGATGATTATTTACAATAAGCTCTCTCCTTTACATAGGAAAATAGGAGAGAGAGAGAGAGAGAGAGAGAGAGAGGTGGAGGAAAAAATGGAACAACCTCAACCGCTTTGACTTATCTCTAACTACTTTGACTTTATTCAAAGTTGCATGCCTAATGTGATTGCAACTTAACTACATGAGTTGGTTGTACAGGTGCATGTTATCCTGTACTTACAACATAGATGCTCTTTACATGTAGCATTCCTATTGCTATTCTACTTAAAGCATATTGAAATCTGATTTGAAGTATTCACATGGTATCGACCAGCTCTCCAAACTTTCGTAGGGACTTGCATACAACAACAACATTTGGTTCACCGGTATGTTGCAAGATCATTGTAACCTTCCTGAGTATGCTTGCTTCTTCAGATATCTCATTGTTACAATTCTCCATTTGATTTTGCAAATTCTTTAACGAATACTTACAGCTTGTAAATGTATCCAGCACACTAATGTTGAAGTCATCCACTTCAAGCTATAAGCGGATGGCCTCTGCGAACTCTGTGAGAACATATGCATGATAGCCCTTTGAATGCCTCTCTGATCATGCTATTCTAGACACCAAAATCCTCGTCCAGCAACTTGAGTTGATGATTGAGTGACTTGAGAATGTCATTCAATCTAGTAGTGTGGTGTATTTCCCTTTTGGTGGTGTAACTTCTCTTGACATTGCCAAATGGTGCACCTACGCAACTGTCACATGGAAGCTCCATAGTGTATGACCATCGTCATATGAAGGGTCAATAAAAAAACTTGGGTATGTAAAAACACATATTCAAACAAGGTATTAAAAGGGAAAGGACATGGAATTGTTAGGGATAGCCAATGAGCAAATGGGTCAAGCTCAGAATTACTCAAACATGACTAGAATAGCCAAGAATGGGTTTTTTTGGAGTGGATTGCATATGCGGACAACGAGCTTTAAGATGTGCAAATGAGGAGTGAAGTGTCATAAAATGGAAACATAGCATACTTTAAGAGGTGTAAGTCATACTATGTATCTGGCAATCATGTGGAAAATTCTTCACCCATAGGGCAGCCATTGGGAGGTTCACGGAATGCATATTGGTGGGGCTTTATCTTGCATTTGCATGTGAGGAAAATGGCGAGCTTGCCTTTCTTTTGAGAACAAGATTTTACACCTGACTAGATATCCAAGTAAGATAGAAAGAACAACTTCAAGAATGAAAATCATAAAAATCTGAAAATGAAAATGTCAATGACTTGTGTGAACATTCAAACAAAAATATATACAAATGCCTTAGAGAAAATAAGCAAGAAAAATTACATCCACTCCACCAAAAATGAGAAAGACAAAAACCTTGTCCAAATCTTGAGCAAATATGAAAATATCTAAGAGATGTTCGAATTTTAGATTTGCCCAAACCAACACTTAAATAGATTTTGAAATCCTCATTACATGGTTCAAATTTGGACATGTGGATATAGTTAGAGAAAGGCAATGGCTAAAATGTGGAACAACTTTGACCAAATCAATGCCATATGCAAATGCATTCAAAAATGGTGTCCAAAGCATATCAAATGATTTAGACGACTTGAATGCAAGCTAGGAAGGATAGGAAATGCTTTCAAACTTACCTTGATCCAATCACTTGTTTTGATGCAAATTGCTCAAAACTAAGGCATTTTTTAGCAAAAATGTGCCATAGATAGGTTGAGAAATGAAGAAAACACTCAACAGGCTCCATTTTTTAGTAGTCCAATGTGTTCTTTGGGTGATTTTATGCAAAAATGACCCTTAGATCATTAAAAATGACCAACAAATGCTTAAGATATGAACATTTGAAGGTTGCAAAATTTGTTTTTGGAGAAAAGAGTTGTAATGGGCACCCTAGAAATGCCAAAAAATTAAACCAAGTACTAATAGGAATTTAGTCAAATAATTTGCATCCAACTCTTTATTTCTCCGTTAAATGTTTAAACCCCTTGATGGCTTCGAAAGTAAAATGTTTGTTTGTTTTTGTCTTTGCATAGATTTGAAATCACATAACATGAACAAAAAGGAATTTATAATAATATGCAAACTAAAGATTGAACTACTGCTGAAATAATATTATTTTTCAACTAAGAAAATCAAATACATAGCAGACTTTTCAACTCACTAATTACTCTAGCATTATAACATAATGTTCTAGTAATGACTTCCCATTTTGTTGCTACAGTAACATGAATAGTGTTGTGCTACAGTGCTGCTATAGTAAATCTGTCTTCAATAAGTCCAAGATCCTTATAAAATCATCCCTTCAAAATGACATAAGTACCGAACAAGAAGCAGGAATGATATGAGCAAACACCCAATCCGCCTGTAGCTAGAAATGCGTCCAATCTATCTGTTAATGAAGTTGATGGCAATGAATTGTAAAGGCCAAATCTCAAGGGAATGACGTCTAGAATGTCACAAGAGAGGATAGACGTCCTCAATTCCAAGAACGAATCTACAACTCACACATCAATTTTCTTATGATATTCAACCTGTCGAATGAAGCCACTAACGCTCTCTTTTATTCTTTCTCCAAGGGTCGTTTTCACTCTCATGAGCAATGTGGGATAAAAGATGTGCAATATAAAACATATTGAAATAATCACTTATGTCTCCCTTAGGCGCCCCTTTCAATTTGCACACATTCCCATAAAAAAAATATTAAAGTAACACTTTAATATTTTACAACTAAATTAAATGTTACTTTAATAATACTTCAGCCATAAAAATATATTAGCTATCGGACTCTAAATAGCACGAGTGATAGCTCATCGGAAAGCTCTCGTTAAGGAGTATCAAATCCAATCACCAAAACTAGCCTCCCATGTGACTTGTTGACTTACTGAAAATAGTAAGTATGCCCGAGACTGTGTAAATCAACTCCATTTTGGCTTAAACTGGAGATGACTAAGCCAAAACACTCTAAGATCCCTTTAAACCCCTTGTTATCCCTCGAAACCAAGTAGAACTAGGCTAATGCACACACATTTGGTCAACTGTTAAAGTGGGGACATTACAAACGGCCCAAAAAGTGAAGTTTTGGGAGCCAAAAATATGTGTTTTTTGGGCTAAAAATTGCCACTTTTGGGTGTTTGATAAAAAAAAGTCTCATGTTATGAAGTAGAAATACACTTTCTAATTGCATTTGCATGTGAAAAATGTGTCCAAAACCCCTTCAAATGCAAGCTGCAAGTTAAAAATGAGATTTCTTTGTGCAAATGCATATATTATATAATGTATGAAATGTGCTCCAAAATCACAATTTTGCCTTATAAGGTTTTAAAAGTCACTTAAATGCATTTTTGGAGACCATTTACATGTTTTTGAAAGACATGCAATTGGTCAAAAAATCTCCTCTTTGCCTTGGTGGAGTTTTAAAACATGAAAACACATTTTAAAATGCATGTAGTTGGGTCAAAAAATGCCACTTTGGCTTAGGCTAAGTGAAATGGGTTTTTAATACTTACATACACATGAAATTGGGCCCAAAATTGCCACCTAGTGCATTTACATGTTATTAAAATATGTCTTTTAACTTTAAGAATCCATTTAGTGGTAATTTTAAAAGATGTATATACAATACGTTAAAAAAACCCAATTCAAATACATTAATATAATTAAAATAAATTTATACATACAACATATGTAAATGGGTTAGATTTTACCACTTACCTTGATTTGATAAGTTTTAAATATGCAAATGCATATTAAAAACCCACTTAACACATTAAACCGTGTTATTGCATGGAAAAAACTCATTTAAATTAATGTTAGGACTTATATTTTATTGGAAGTGGGTTTTCACATACTGATTTGGATTTTGATGTATGCAATGTGTAATAAAAATCTCACTTTATGCACTTAAGTTGTCTCATGTAATTATATTCAATATTTAACTATAGTTTTTAATAAAGTAACATGAAAAAAAGTTTTGAAAAAAGCTATTTTCAGAAAACGTAAAAAATTATGGTCAAATCAACTCAAAATGAGCTGAAATTTTTTACTGGACCAAAACATTCACTTTAAATACCAAATATAATCTTATATCATGCAATTGCCAATAAAAACCCCATTTTATGAGGTTTTTAATAAAAACATGCAGTTGAACTAAAAATCTCCACTTTTTCCCTTATAACTTGAGTTAGACAACTCGAATTTGGACCTAAGTTAGCTCGAAATTAGTAGAATTCCAAGGGCTATTATCCTAAGGCAAAAACAAGACCAAGTTCTATTTACAACACACACACACACACACACACACACACACACAAGGAAAAGAAAAAATACAAAAGTTTTCCAAAAGTTGAGTGTTTGTAGTCAGAGAAGAAATACTCTTACTAACAAATAATTGAGGATTCAACTTGATGGAAACTTTCAAAAGAACGCATGGATAGAGCAACACAACACAATTTGGGGATAATGAAATGTCTTTATGATACTTTACCGATGTGTTAAAACAAAGAGGATGCACCTACAAATCTATGAGAAAATTGTGTGGGGTTGCCTCAATTTTATGATGTCAAAATTGAGCACAACACTCCTCTTGATAATATTGGAGGTTCCCTTCTTAACATAGCTAGTTTCAATAGAAACTTAACTAAAATTACAAAAAAGATGTTTCTCTTAATCTATTAATCTTTTTTCATGATTGATTTTGCAAACAACTTATGAATAACTCTAGAATTTAATAAAAAAACATATATTGCTATGGTAATATCGGTGACTCGAGAGTTGACGTAAGAACACCACCAATCTACTTTATTTGGTTGAAACAATTGAGAAAATCCAATGCTTTTGCACTTTCCCAGATGAAGATTCAATAACCTAAATAAATAGTAAGGCACAAAGTCTCTTACATAATATTAGCTCATTTTAATAAAAGTACTTATTTTATTAAAGCACAAATTCTTCTATTAAATCTTGATAACTTGATCATATTAATGTTCTAATTTTTCAAATTAGACAGATCTAAAATGCATGTAATCTCCTTTATATATGGCCCATGATAAATACATCTCCCTAGAACATATTGACAATTTGCTACACATATTTATATGCCTTGTATTTGACTATTGTAGTTAATTCATAATTAACTATTAGTTAATAGACAAGGGCATCAATTTGTAGAGGAGTAAGTTGTTTCATGGAGGGCCGACCTATAAGGAGTTGTCTTATGAAAAAACAAGACCCTTGGTTAATATATAAGTAGGAGCAAGATTGTGGATAGAGAACATACAATACAATCTTAAGTCTACTCTTCTAGCAATTTGCTCCTTGGTGATTTAGTATAGTGATAAAATATAATTTCTAGAATTTATTGTAGAGTTCAAAAACAATAACATTCAGTCAAGAATTGTAGTAGATTGATTTGTAGCAAGGTATTAATTCTCCATCAATATTATATCTTTAAAATTTGCAGAAAACTCACATAGTACTAGAGCCAAGTTGTCGAACCTAGGCTCTACAAATTGACAATCAGATTTGAAAATATCTAAGCAACATCCTTCTACCTTCAATGGCCAATGCAATCAGACCCAAAGACAGGTTTGATGGAAAAGAACACTTCGTTGCATGGAAATTCAAAATTATGATGACTCTTGAAAACAATGATGTAATACAGTTTGTTGATAAGGAATCCAAGCAACCTAATGTTGATCCTCATAAAACTAACTGGATTAAAGGAAATGGTAAAGCTGTGAAAATCATATTAGATGGAGTTAAAAATGAAATAGTATCTATGCTAATAAAACATCAGACGACATTTAATATGATGAGTGCATTAATAAATGCATATGAGGTTAACAATGCAACTAGAACCCTTGCACTAAAAATTCAACTAAATCATATAAAAATAAAGAAGGAAGAATCTATGAATTCATACTTCCTAAGGGTGGCTAGTCTAAGAGATGAACTTGCAAGTATAGGGACCATAATTGAAGACAAAGAGTTGACACTTATGGCTATAGATGGGTTACCAGATTCATGGGAAACATTCTCACAAGCAGTAAGTGCTAGAGACAAACTCCCAAACTTCAACAAACTTAAAAGAGACTATCTTCAAGAAGAATCTAGGCAACTTAAGAAAGGACTGAAATTGAAAAACTAGAGATGAAGAACTTCATGTTCTCAACACAAATTCCTAGAAGAAACACTTTAAGAAGAAGCAGGCCCCTCAAGGCAATAACAAATTCAAAAGGGAGATATCTAAAGTCAAATGCTTCAAATGTGAGATACTTGGACATTATAAGTCAGGCTGCCCTGAGAATACGAAACAAGTAAATTTCACAGAGGAAACTAAGACAAAAGAAGACTATGATCCTGAAAATTATGTACAGTATTCAACATTATCAAATTATGTATCTAACAAACTCAACTCTTGGATAATTGATAGTGAATCATCTAGAAACATTACGGGGTATAAAGAAGTATTGGATTCAATGACGGAGGAAATCGATGAAGCAGTTACCATAGGTGATGGTTTTGCACATCTAGTCAAAGGAGTTGGAAGCTACACCTTAAAACTAAAATCAAACATCTCCTTACACCTTAAAAGAGTAATATATGTACTAGGAATCAAGAGGAACCTAATTTCTATCACAGCACTTGATGATGATGGATATGAGGTAGCATTTATGGATGGAAAGGTATTGACCTAGCCTAAAAATTCTTCTATTAAGAAATCAAAATTGATTAGTCAAAGGAAGGGATATCTTTATGAACTATGTTTGGAACCTATTCAAACCTTAGTTCATGAAGATGCAAATATAAACGAAGTATGACATAGAAGGTTAGGGCACCTAAACTTTAAATCCTTATCAAATATGGAGAAGATGGTTACTAGTTTACCTAAGTTGAACAAAGATCATTCAAGCATATGCAAAGGATGTGCACTAGGTAAGAACACCAAAAGTCAATTTTAAAATAACACTAGAAAAACTAATGATGTTTTAGAATTAGTCCACTCAGATTTATGTGGACTTATGCATGTTCCTTCTCTTATAGGATTTTTGTACTATGTACTCTTTATGGATGGCTTCTTTAGGAAGACATGGATTTACTTATTGAAATGTAAAAAATCAAAAAAAATTCTTAAAACATTTAAAGAATTCAAATCCTTAACTAAAAATCAATCAAGACACAAAATTAAAACTCTTAGGACTGATAATGGAGGGGAATATACTTCAGATTTTTTAAAGATTTTTTGTAAAGAAGTAAGGATTAAGAGGGAGTGTATTGTTCCTTATAATCCTCAACAAAATGAGGTAGCAAAAAGAAAAAATAGGACAATTGTGGAAGCTGCAAGAGCTATGCTACTTGACCAAAATTTAGGATCCTATCTTTGGGCAAAAGTCACATGTATTGTTGTCTATATTCAAAACAAATTCCCTCACTCCCATCTTAGAGATAAAACTCCTAAGGAAGTCTTCTCTAATTCTAAACCAAATATTAATCATCTTAGAATATTTCGGTGTCCTGTTTACATTCATATTCCTAAAGAGAACAAAACTAAACTTGAACCTTCAGGCAGAAGAGGTATTTTTGTTGAATACAGTGAAACATCCAAAGCATATAGAGTTTACATACCTGGTCAGAAAAACATCGGACTTAGTGGGGATGTTATATTTGAAGAAGATTTAGCATTCAAAAGAGCCCTTGATGCAGGAGCATCCTGGGTGTAAGACCAATCTTGCATCACCCAAAATTATTTTTATTTTCAGCCTTTTCTATCTTAATCAAGACTAGTAGATAGGGGGGTTACTATTTCTGGGAGCTTACTATTTTTATAAGTTGGTCATACAAGATCAGAATGTTTTCATTTTCTACATGAAGGTTCATTTCAGAATTATAAGCTTGCCATAAAAATCTCATTGCTTCAGCTTAAGTATTACATAGGTTATTGAGGATTTTTAGTGGAAAATTTTGGAGAAAAATATTTGAACTCAGTTTTGAAGGCCTTAGAGGCCCCGAATGAGGTCTGAAAACTCAATATAAGGGTGTTTGTGCTGTTTTGAGCCTGTAGATCTGGAGCTAGAGTTTCTCAAAAAGTAGTTATAATAGCCAATTGGAGCAATAGTTCGAGAGTTATGGCCTTCCAAAGTAGGGCGACCTAAAATATCTAAAATAAATGTCAAAGATGTATTTGGCCGACTCTATATCTATTGTTAGGGTCTATTGGCCCTAAGTATTAAGTTTGAATGTCTAGAACCTTCCTAGGTGGCATATAATTCCCTATATAAGAAAGACCCAAACATTGTCTAAGACAACTTCAGGTGATAGTTCACAACATTGTCTTGCAGATTACTATAATGAAGGCGCCCATGTGGGTTAGCATATTGTAATTAAGATTTTTCTAATTCCTCATTTGTAGTGATAATAAGAAGTCCCTATTTTGTTCCTCTAATTTTTGTTGTTTCTTTGTTTTTGTTATGTGTTTATGGTATTAAGGGGAGCACCCTTCATCAAATGGTATGAGAGCTAGAGCTCTTGAGTGTGTGGATAGATTGCTGACTATGAGGCAGTTCACACTAGGACTATGGTTTGGGCTGAGCATGTAGAGAGATTGCCGATTGTGAGGCAATTTGCACTAGGGTTTTAAAGCCCTCCAAAGTCAAATGTAAGCATTGGAAGAAAAAATGTGCAAAAGAATAAATCTTGTCATAAGAGATGAAAGCGAGGATGACGACAAAGAAGAAGAAAATGTTGAAGTAGAGGTAGTTCTAAACCCAAAGGAAGAGAGTCTTTTTAAAGCCATTTCCAAGATTGGAAAAAGACTTAAGTTTGAGGTTCCCACATTTTCAAGAAATCTTAACCTAGAGGAGTTGATCGATTGGATCAATGAACTGGAGAAGTACTTCAAGTATGAAGACATTGAGGATCCTGATAGGGTCAAGTTTGCGAAGGAAAATCTAAAGGGACATGTAAAGATCTAGTGGCATGAGATTTAGTTGGAGGGAAATAGAAGGGGAAAGGACAAAATCACCAAAGGGGACTGGATGATAGCTAACTTGAAGCGACAATTCATTCCTGTGGATTATGAGCTTGATCTGTTGAAGAAAATGTAAGGGTTGAAGCAAGCAAAAAAATCTATTCAAGAGTATACCGAAGAGTTCTATCGAGTTCTCATTAGAACCGGCCATGCAGAAGCTGATAAGGAGAAAGTGGCCCATTATCTTATTGAATTAAGGCCAAGTATTTAGGATGAGCTGAGTCTGCTTCGAATGAACAACATTGAAGAGGCATAACAGTTTTCCCTAAGAGTTGAGGAGAAACCAAGCAAGAAGTTTGACAACAAGAATAGTGGACGAGGTCGCAGTGGAAGATTTGGCAGACGATCTCATGGCAGCCAAAATGATGATTAGAAAAACAAGGATGAGGCTAGAAGTAGAAGTCAGAACCAAAGGGAAAACAATTCCAATCATTTTCATGATCAGAACAATAGAGATCAAAGATGAAGAGGCAAAGGACAAGGATTTGGAAGAGGTGGCTTTTGTGGGAAATGTTTTCACTGTAGAGAAGAAGGGTATCGAGCATTTGAATGTTCCCAATACCAAGGAAGGATAGATTGAAGAATAAAAGTCTAGGCTAGAGTTGCACATGTTGATAAAAATTCCAAAACATCACATTCTGAAGATGTTGAAAGAGGAGAAGTCCTAGTTAACAAAAGATTCTTGCTGAGTGGTGAGAATGAACCTTATCAAAGAATGATCTTTATTTGCACAAGGTTCAAATGTGAAGATAAGTGTTGTGATTTGATCATTGATGGTGGAAGTACTGTCAATCTGGTGTAAAAAATGATGGTCACAAAGTTGAAGTTGAACAGACAAAAACACCAGTGTCCATACCGTATTGCTTGCGTACAAGATGACCACAAGGTCATGGTCAATGAGCAGTGCTCAGTGAAGTTCAAGATTGGAAGCTACCAAGATGAGGTACTATGTGATATCATACCTATGGACATATGTCATATATTGTTGGGTAGGTCATCGTAGTTTGATAGGCATGTTTTACACGATGGGTAAGAAAATACCTACACTTTGACCAAGGATGGAGTGAAGCATAAGTTGAAGTTGTTGAAGGAGAAAGAAGAAAAGGTATGTAGTGCTGCTAGAATATTGATGGAAAAGAGTTTCTCAAAGGTATGCAGAATGAGCATATGTGTTTTTCTATAATTCCAAAAGATAGTAAAAAAGATGTAGAGGAGGTACCTACAAAGTTGCAGATATGTTGGGAGAGTTTTCTAATATAGTATCAAATAATGTACCTGATGGATTGCCCCCAATGAGGAAGATCAGTCGCCAAATGGATTTGATTCTAGGAGCCAGTTTGCCAAACAAGGCAGCACACAAAATAACACTAGTAGAAAGTGAAGAGTTGAACAGACAAGTTCATGAGTTGTTATAAGAGGGGTTGATTCGAGATTGTCTAAGTCCATGTGTTGTACTAGTTGTATTAGAACTAAAGAAGAATAGACAATGGAGGATGTATACATATTCTTGTGCTATCAACAAGATCACAATCAAGTATAGATTTTCATTGCCAAGGATGGATGATATTATGGACTGTTTGAGTGGAGCTGAGTATTTCACAAAGTTAGATCTAAAGAGTGGATACTATCAGATTCATATCAGAGAAGATGATGAGTGGAAGACTTCTTTAAAGACAAGGGAAGGATTGTACGACTAGTTAGTCATGTATTTTGGGCTAACCAATGCATTGAGCACTTTCATGCAGCTCATGAATGAGGTACTGAAGGAGTTTCTATGCAAGTTTGTCATTGTTTACCTAAATGATATTTTGATCTTTAGTAAGACATTTGAGGAGCATTTGATTCATATTCACAAGGTGTTTGATAAGTTGAGGGAAGAAAAGTTGTTGATAAACCTGAAGAAGTGTAGTTTTGTAAATGAGTTGGTGTATTTGGGATTTGTAGTCTCAGCAAAAAATTCTAAAAATGGACCCAGAGAAAGTGAAAGCTATCCTTAAATGGCCTACCCCAAAGAGTGCGACAAATTTAAGATCTTTTCATGGACTCACTAGTTTTTACAAAAAGTTCATAAGAGATTTTAGTAGTATTTGTGGACCCCTGATAAAACAATGAGAAGGGATAGGAAAGAATTTAAGTGGACTATAGGAGCAGATAAGAGTTTTAATCTGTTGAAATAGAAAGTTACTAAGAAAACTGTTTTAACACTTCCTAATTTTAACAAGGTGTTTCAAGTAGACTGTGATGCTAGTGGTACTGCAATAGGAGTTGTTTTGAGCCAAGAAGGTAGACCTATTACTTATTTTAGTGAGAAGTTGAATGATGCAAAAAGAAAATATTATGTTTATGGTCAAAAAATTTATGCTATAGTTCAAGCATTGAAGAAGAGGAAAAACTATCTTCTTCCTAAGGAGTTTGTTTTGTTTACTGATTATCAAGCTTTGCAATATTTGAATAGTCAAGGAAAATTAAACTAAGGGCATTTGAAGTGGGTTGAGTTTTTGTATAGTTATACATTTGATTTGAAACATAGGAGCGAAAAATGTAACTAAGTTGCAAATGTTCTTAGTAGAAGACAACTTTTGCTGTAAGAAATGTAGATAGAGGTGGTTGGGTTTAAGGAACTCAATAATTGTATCCATATGATCCTAATTTTGGTGAAGCATGGAGGGCTTTTACAAAACTTGTTGCACTTGATAAAACAAAGTGGTTGGGTTTCATGATCCAAAATAGTATGTTGTTCAAAGGAAGTCAGTTATGCATTCTAAGAGGTTCAATGAGAGAGAATCTCATCAAGGAGAAGCATAATGAAGGATTGGTTGGACATTTTGGCAGAGATAAGGCCATTGCTTTGGTTGTCGAGAATTATTATTGGCTACAGTTACAACAAGATGTGAAGAAGTTTGTACAAACTTGTAAAGTATATCAAATGGTGAAAGGGGTGAAGCAGAATGCAAGGTTGTATCAAACTTTACGTATACCAGAGAAGTCATGGGAGGATGTCAGCATGGATTTTGTTCTTGGATTATTGAGAACATAGCATGGGCATGATTCTATTTTTGTGGTGGTTGACAAGTTTTCAAAGATGGCACATTTTATTCCTTGCAAGAAGTCTAGTGATGTTGTTCATGTGACAAAGTTGTTTTTCAGAGAAGTGGTGAGCCTACATGGTCTACCAAAGAGTATAGTTTTAGATTGAAATACCAAAATTGTTGGGTATTTCTGGCATCAATTGTTGAAGAAATTGAAGACAGATTTGAACTTCAGTTCATCACATCATCCGCAAGCTAATGGATAGACAGAAGTTATGAATCATAGTTTGAGAAATTTGCTAAGATGTTTGGTTGGAAATAGACCAAAAGGATGGGATCTAATTTTACCGCAAGAAAAATTTGCATATAATAATTTTGTCAATAGGAGTGCTGGTAAATTGCCATTCCAGATTGTATATGGGCATATTCCTAAAAATGCTTCTGAATTGCAGCAATTGGATAAAGGAGAGATAAGTAGTGCTAAAATAAAATATTTTGTTGAATATTTGAAGAACATCCATGAGGAGGTGAGGAAGCACATTATAAAGATAAATACATAGTACAAAGCTAAGGCAGATGTGAAAATGAGGTATAAGAAATTATAGATTGGAGATGAAGTCATGGTTGATTTGGGAAATGAACGTTTTCCAGTGGGTACATATAATAAGTTAAAGATGAAGAAGTTTGGACCTACAAGATAGTGAAAAGGCATGATTTTGAAAATGCTTATGAAGTGGAGTTGCCTATTGAATTGAATATTTCACCAATATTGAATATTTTAGATTTGGCAGAGTATTATGAAGGAGGTTGTGGAGATGAAATTGAAGAAGCATAGTGGAGTATTCCAGTAGCTAGTTCAGCTACAAAGGAGATTGAGGAGATATTGGATAGTCGTGTTGGCAAAAGTACAATGAACATATCAGCTAGGTTTCTACATTGGGAGTTCTAGGTATATTGAAATGTCGCTAGTTGTTAACTAGTTGAACTAAAACAAAACTTAAAATGTTATATGTATTTATTGCAAACTTGAACACTTTAACTAGTTGAATTGAAACAAAACTTGAACTGTTATATGTATCTATTACAAACTTGAACACTTGCACTAGTTGAATTGAAATGAAACGTAAATAGTGTTATGTATCTTTTGCAACTTTAACATTTGAAAACTTCAAACTTGAACACTTGAACTAGTTGAACTGAAATGAAATGTAAACAATGTTATGTATCTTTTGCAACTTTAACACTTGGAAATTTCAAACTTGAACACTTGAAACATGAAACTTTAGACTTGATACTTGAAACATAGAAAAAAGAAAAACTTGTGAGTTGGATTCTAGACATATCTTATTATGTTTATGCTCTAAGGTGATATGTCTTTGATTGATTTTGTGAGCATTGTTGTTGTTCTTGTTTGGGTGTTTTTAGTAGAGTTACAAACTTGAACCTAAATAGTTATAACATTAAATAAAAAACAAATGGAACTTTTGGACATGAAACTTGGAAACTTGTAACATTTATATTCTTGACTTTTGATTTATGTATATACATTATAACTTTTATATTTTCTTATGAATGTAGAGATGTTGATCTTTTGTTTGGAGTGTTTTAGGGGATCTATTTTAGTAATTATTAAAAGGATGAATATTGGATCAATATGGTTTTCGATTTATTATTAAACTAGAATCGTATTGCTCTAAGTGACTGAAAGTATATACATAGTCAACTTATTTGTATGAGTTCTTAAATAAGCTTTTGTTTGACATTGTAGATAGTACTCTTTGACTTTTAGTTACCCTAGTCATTGTACTAGACTTCCAGAAGTAAGCATAATTCTAGGGGGAGTGGATGTGATGCCTACCCCTAATTTAGTTTTACTTTTCTCATAGGCTTCTAGGAGTAAGTCTAAGTCTAGGGGGAGTGGATGTAATGCCTACCCCTAATTGACTTTTCTATTGTATTGTCAGATTCTTTTAAGTCAGTTTTCTGATTATGTTTTATGATTATCGATACTTAGTTACAAGATTAGATTAAATATATTTCATATTCAATTGATATATATATATAGAGTTAGTTATTTTTATCATTTCATGATTGTTTTGATAATGATATATATGTTCATTTAGTGACTTTCAGTTATTTAATGATATTAGTTAAATGAATGATTTTTATGTGATTTCTTTGGATACTTAACCCATACTGCATGGGTATGGTGTGTGTGTGTGTGTGTGTGTGTGTGTGTGTGTGTGTGTGTGTGTGTGTGTGTGTGTGTATTTTCTTTATATTTGACATTTTTGATGTGGTTGAAGAAGGGAGTCGTAGTCACCTATTAGTCGGGATCTACACGATGAACCACATCATGTCATTGCCCATTTAGTTTAAAATATTATGTTTGTACATGCATGGATTTTATGCAGGTTGCAGGTACCGAATATCAACTTTCCTGAATTGTCAGGATGAACTTACCCTATCGCAATAATTCAGTGGTATAAGTAGGGAGATAACTCTTGAGTCCACATCCTAACCTAAGTCAATTGTCTTAGAAAATAAGACAAGTATCTGAGTTAGTTTCACCTTTTTGAATTTGTCAAGTGACGTAAATTCATAATTGTAACCTTTGAGTTTGATCTCTTTTTTCTACTTTGTTATGGGGTTACATTTAGTCTTGTGGGTCTTTGGTGTATTTTTTGTTATATTAAATCAAGTTAAAACAATAACTAATGATTAAATTTAATAAAAAATTTATTAAGAAATGTTGGTATTTTATTTTATTTAATAAATTGAAAAATTAATTAAATAAAAGAATTAATTTTAAAGATTTTATTAAAGTTCTATTTTTTATGTATTTATATTTATTTAATTTAATAATTATTATTTAAGAGTTTTATTAATTGAATTAATAAATATATTATTAAAACATCTCATAATTAATAAGAGAGAGTAAGCAATTATTTAATCAAGTTTATTTTAATTAAATTGCATAAATCTTATGCATGAAATTAAATTATAATACAGTAATCAAAGAGAGAGGTAATTATTTAAATAAGATATTTTGTAATTAAATATCTTTTAAAAATTGTGAATGAAAAGGTAAAAAGGTAATAAAATAATAAAAGATATTGATCAGCGAGTTCCCTCGCGTGATTGCACAATCAAAGCCCCAAATTAAGGGAGAACTCTTTATCAGAGATCGCATGATTGCACAATCAGAGCAACAAATTAAGGGAGAACTCTTTATCGAAGATCTAGAGCTTATTTTGCAATTACACAGGTTTTGGAGGAGAATTTTTAGAGAAGGAAGCTTTTCAGAAGGAATGGATTTTCTCACGTGCTTTGTGCATTTGTGTGTTTGTGTGTTAGCATCAGATCTAGGTAGGATCTTGTGCTTTAGTTGTACTATGAATTTTTGTTCTTCGAATTCCTATCTTCTTGTATTTGGATAAATTTGTTTTTAGAGTTTTCAAATTTGGTTGAAAAACCCTTGTTTTGAAATCTTCTTTGCCTTGTTCTTAATACATCTTTGAGCAAAGTAATATGATTGAAACCCTTGTTTGAAAAAATTAAATTTTCTTTATAGAATTGTTTGTGATTTAATCTGAAACCTCGTAATGGATTTATTATTCTTTGTTTCAGAAACATTTGTGAATGATTATAGCTTTGAAATCTTTGTCTGATTGATTAGAAAATGGTATGAGGATTTGGAAAGTTTCCATTTTTAGTAGGTTTTCATTTCAGGAAAGTCTCTGTTTTTAGCAGGTTTCTATTTCAAGAAAGTTTCTTTTTCTAGCAAGTTTTTATTTTTGGAAAGTTTATGTTTTTACAAGTCTCTATTTCGGGAAAGTTACTATTTTTAGTAGGTTTTATTTATGGAAAGTTTCTATTTTTAGTAAGTTTCCATTTTTTGGGAGTTTCTAATTTTTAGCAGGTTTCTATTTCAGAAAAGTTTCTATTTTTAGCAATTATCTATATTTGGAAGGTTTCTATTTTTACTAAGATTTCATTTTTGGAAAGTCTTTATTTTAGTAGGTTTCTATTTCGGAAAAGTTACTATTTTTAGAAGGTTTATATTTTGAAAAGTTTCTATTTTTAGTAGGCTTCCATTTTTGGAGAGTTTCTATTTTTAGCATGTTTCTATTTTTGAAAAATCTCTAATTTTAGTAGGTTTCTATTTTTGGAAAGCTTCTATTTTTAGCAGGTTTCTTTTTTGGAAAGTTTCCATTTTTAACAAGTTTCCTTTTCGAGAAAGTTTTTCCAAAGTTGAATAAATTTAAAATTATTATGGTAATAATTGATAATTATTGTTAATAATTTTAATAAGTATTGTTAAAAATTTTAATTTCATTATTTTAAAATTTGATTTATTACTTTATTATTTAAATATAATTCTGAAGTAAATTGAAAATCAAAGAAATTAAAGAGAATTAATGGTTATCTTTAGTAATCTTGGGTTGTGCTTGATGATTTGATTTTATATGAAAATGATTTATATTGCTAGGAAAATTTTCTTATTTGAAAACCTTAGTAATTAACATACTTTAAAAAGATGAAAACTATGATGTGTATGTTCATTGAACTCTTATGTTTGGATAACGAATTAAACTATGAAACAATGTTTAAACAATTTTATATGATTTTTTGAATCATTTGGAATTCTAGTGAACTTAGAAACCTTAGTAAATCTGGTAACTAGAGAAATGAAAACTAAAACCCTATTTGAGATCACAAACATTATGAACTGTAATATTTGAAAAAATGAAAATGAAAACTTGAAAACATTTAATGAAAATTAAACCACTATATTTGCTAAACCTAATATTTTGTGAAAGTTACTTTTGTATGTACTCTTTGTGACGTGTGATTTTACTGTTGGGTGTCGGGTTGCCTTAGTACTTTGACCAAATCAGGATATTTACCAGAGGCTCAAGAGTTCTATTTTTTGATGTCATGATGATGTTTTGATCTCAATATTTTATACTCAACCATGGTAATATGTCTTGTATGCTTTATGAGGTGTTTTGATCTATCGATTGTTATCGTTTTCCAGTGTTCTTGTGTGAAATTGAGGTGAATGGTGTGACCTTTTCAATATAACCTTTGAGTCTTCAATCAGTTGTCTTTGGATTACTTTCCAGTCACTTGTATAGGACTAAGGTGATTGTATGATTTGTTCTTGGTGATGTCATGTTATGATGTGGATTAGTTTATGTGTATTTGATTTTCAATCAGTCTTGTTAGGATGATTGTAGTGGTGGAATGTGCAATTTTGATCAGTGTTTTTTAGTACTTGTAAGTTGCTTGTTCAAGAACTGATGTATGGTATGTTGTCTTCTGTGATCTTTTGATTTTATTGAGCTTAGGGTAGTTTATCTGTATGTCATGTTAGAAAGTGGCTTGCAATGGAGGTCGAGGCCTTAAAGAGGCTGACGAGTAACCCATTGTAGTTTATTTAATAAGTGATAACATTTCATTAAATGGGTTTAAAATGTATTAGCAAGAGTCATTATTTTTCCTCGCCCATGCCTTGAGTACTAGTACATGCTAGGATGGGAGTAGAGAGGATGCTTGGTTCTGAACTTGCATTGTTAGTATGTCTTGTCAGTACGAAAGTATACTAGTGCCTCATAGATTCACTAGGGGGTTGGAGGATTAAAATACTCGTCGGGTAACCTTAGAGTTGGCTTGTGCGATGACACTTTCCCACATACATAGTAGATTCCCTATGTGCCTTTGTTACCTTTGGGTTTAGTTGATACTTGTGTCTTCGCACCCTTTGAGATAGTTTGATTTTAGGTGATTCCTTGAACTTAGATGTTGGTTTTGACTTGTGAGTTTGTTATCTTGTTTGGGACGAGTTTGTTATCTTGTTTGGGACTTGAGATTATCTCCTCAATGTGGTGGGAGTGGGCCTTTTTGGGTTCTACAAGGTCGTGTGGTAGTGCTTTTTCTTATACGATTAAGACCTGATAGTTCAATTGTCGTGGCTAGAGTTCCCTATTCTGTATCTCTTTCATTTTATTCTTGTGTTCTATGATGGATGGTTGTACTATATTGTATTGTACTTTATTTCATGGATCTTATGAGATGTTGTAATCTATTTTTATGATGTATATTCTTTCAGCCCTTCACACCTTGTGACCTATATAGTGGATGAAGGTGCATTATGATTATTGCCAAGTGGCATTCAATATGACTATATATTATTTAAATGGAATCATACTTGTACATTATTCTTTGATGTGGAGTTATTATATATTGGATTTAGTTGGGACCCTTAAGAGTTATTACCTGTTTATGTGTTGTTGATGTATGGGTGTATGTTATTGTTTCTCTATTGTATTGTATCTATTGTTGTTGATTATCTTTTTTTTTCAAATGTTTAGAAAACTTAGTGAAACTTTAGGTTAAGTTCTTTTGGGTCACATGGCGGGGCATTATAAAAAAAAAACTTATGAGTATGACTTGGTCAAATGGAAAGGGAGGCTAATAGAGGATTCATCATGGCTAGCAAGGGAGGAGGTTAACAATCTTGGTTTTCCTCTGAACACTCAAGACGTGATGGAGTCACTTCTCAAATTACCTCGGGTCTCTAATGCAAGAGCATCCTAGGTGTAAGAGCAATCTTGCATCATCTAAAAATATTTTTATTTTTAGCCTTTTCTATTTTAATCAGGACTAGCAGACAGGGGGGTTATTATTTGTTGGAACTTACTATTTTTAGTAAGTTGGTTGTACAAGCTCAGAATGTTCTCATTTTCTACATGAAGGTTCATTTCATAATTATAAATCTACCATAAAATCTCATTTCTCCAACTTAAGTATCAAAGAAGTTATTGCAAATTTTTAAGGAAAATTTTTGGAGAAAAAACTTTGAAATCAATTTTGATGGCCTTTGAGGCCCTGGATGAGGTCTGAAAACTCGAGGGAAGAATGATTGTGTCATTCCAAGCCTCTAGATCAAGAGCTGGCATTTTTGAAAAGTGGTTATAATAGCCAACTAGAGCAACTGTTTAAAAGTTATGGCCTTCCAAAGTTGGGCTACCCGAAATTTTTAAAATAAATGTCAAAGATGTATTTGGTTGACTCTATATATATTGTTAGTGTCTGTTGGCCCTAGGTATTACATTTGAATGTCTAGAACCTTCTCGGACAACATATAATTGCCGATTTAAAAAAGGCCTGAACATTGTCTAGGACAACTTTGGTGATAGTTCATAGCATTCTCTTGTAGATTACTGTAATGAAGGTACCCATGTGGGTTAGCATATTGTAATTGAGAATTTTTTGATTCCGCATGTGCGACGATAATAAGAAGCCCCTATTTTGTTTTCACAATTGTTGTTGTTTCTTTGTTAATATTATGTGTTTATGGTATTAATAGGAGCACACTTCATCAACCCTATGTTCTAAAGATCCTTCACATATACCTAGTTCTGAAAAAAATCATGAACCTGGGTTTCAAAGGGACAACATTGAAGAAATTGAAGGTGAAATTCAAAATCTTAATCTTGAGGAAACTCAAAATCCTAAGAAAATACCACTTGGGCCTCTAAGACTATAGAAGAAGCACAAGACTTCTCTGCACCAGAAGGAACCTTCAGAGAAAGCAAAAGACCCAAAAGATTCTCTAGCTATGCTACAAACATGAGTGATTTATCTAAAGCAGAACCAACCAATGATTCAGATGCTATTAAACATATAACTTGGAAGGATGTTATGATAGAAGAATACCTATCCATTATTAAGAATTATGTTTGGGAAATTATTCCAAGGCCTAAGGGAAAATCTATTGTTTCTTCGAAGTGGATATTTAAAATCAAGCACGTTGTCGATGGTAGCATTGAAAAATATAAGGCTAGATTTGTAGCCAAAGGATTATCTTAGAAGGAGGGAATTGATTATGAAGAAACCTTTGCTTCAGTTACCAAATACACCTTTGTAAGAGCAATCCTAGCTATTGCAACATCGAAGGGATGGAAAGTACATTAAATGGATGTGAAAACAATATTTTTGAATGGAAAGATTACTGAAGAGGTATATTTGGAACAACCTGAAGGATTTGAAACTCATAAGCCTAAAGTCTTTGTTTATAGGCTTAAGAATGTTCTCTATGGGCTTAAACAAACTCCAAGGGAATGGTATGAAAGAATTGATAATTATCGCACCAGTTTAGGGTTCTCAAAGAATGAAGCTAATCCAAATCTCTATTATAAAAAAGATAAAGATGATAACATAATTTTGATACTATATGGTGATGATTTACTAATAATAGGTGATGATCATCTTATAGATTAATGCAAGAAAGATCTAATCAGAAAATTTGATATGAAATATTCAAGACTCCTTCATTACTTCCTAGGATTGGAAATATGGAAAAACTCTAATAGCATCATAATTAATCAAGAAAAGTATACTTTAGATATCTTGAAGAGATTTGGAATGTGGAACTGCAAACCTATGTCTTCTCCAATGGAGACTAACCTACACAAACTTAAGTAAGTAGTAGTAGAATCACCTTCAATAGATTCTAATTTTTATAGATAGATGATTGGGTCTCTCATGTACTTGGTAAATACAAGACCTGACATTTGCTATGTAGTTAATGTCTTAAGTCAATTTATGTGTGAACGAAAGGAGATTCACCTAGTTGCAGTCAAACACATTACGAGATATTTACAGTGCACTCTTAACCTTGGGCTCAAGTATGAGAAAGTTGACTTGGACTTATATGGATTCACAAACTCAGATTGGGTTGGAAGTGTTACTAATAGGAAAAGCACTTCAGGATGTTGTTTTAGTTTAGGCTCAACAATGATATCATGGATATGTAGAAATAAGACACTAGTAGCATAGAGTTTCACAGAAGTTGAATACATTGCAACTAGAATGGCTTCTCAAGAAGCAATTTGGATTAGAAAGTTACTTGTGGGATTATATGGTCAACCCATGGATCCCACTATCATTCATTGTGATAATCAAAGTTGCATCAAGCTTTCGATGAATCCATTTTTTCATGACAGATCGAAGCATATAGAAATTCCTTACCATTATATAAGAGATATGGTAGACATTAATATTATCAAGTTAAAATACATTTGTACTGCAGATCAGACAACAGATATTCTTACCAAACCTCTCTCTCGAGTGAAGATAGAGCACTTCAAAAAATGACTTGGTAATGAATTATAACTCATTTGTATTCTTTGATTATTAATAAAATAATTTTGTGTTAAATTATTATTGTCAGGCTATTGACTGTTATGTGCTTCACCATTTGTGTTTATTATCTAAATAGGTGATGATCTCTATAATAATGAATAGACATTATATGAGATGATGATCTCTAAGATAATGTTCTAAAATAGTAGAGAACTACTAGCAAGTTTGGATGAATTAAAGATCATATTGTGTTATAGACATTTCTATGGCTATGAGTCACAATTTGGATAAAGGAAGAATTTAATCATTCTCCAGATTTTATCATGTATACTAGCAGATCTTAATTTAGGATCATATTGTGATATAGGCTTATCAGTGCCTTTGAGTCACAATTTGAATAAAGGAAGAATTTAATCATTCTCTAGATTTTATCCTATGTATTGCATCACATCTAATACTGTTATCACAAGTATTAGTGATAATTCATAGTACAGATTTAGTGTTGGTGTAAATAAGTATATACTATTTACACTTTACTTAAGTTTACTTAGGATAATGTATATTCATATTAGTTGTCTTATAGACACCTAGGAGTTTACATATTCATATGAGTTGTCATGTAGAAAACACAATAGTTTGTACTCCAATTGAGTACATGTTGTCTACTACATCTCTTTATGAGATACACCTTTGCATTCTTATCATCTCATTGTTGCACATACATTCATGCACAATGGAGGATAATCCACTCTTGGTGGACATGTGCTTAGTTGGTATGCTTATCTCTTTGCTAACTCTTAGTCATTTTGATTTCTTTTATATACAAGGCACTTCTATATTGTATTCATCCAATTATCTGATTAATTCATTCTCATTTGATCATATCTTGTCTATCTTGTGCTATCTCTTGAGCTTCTAAATCTTGGCATTTTATTCTCGTCTTAGGCAAATTCTTAGATGGTATCAGAGCTATACCAAATTCTTACATGGTATCAAATCCATAGGAGTTTCATTACATAGCCAATGGAGGGGATTTTTTTTTTTGCAGATCAAGATTGGAGCTTGCTAGTGCAAATTAGATGTTTGGATCATATTTAGGTGGTCAAAAAATCCTTAAATCAACCCTTGTTTCATCAAAATCAGACATTTGAGGTGAAATCTAGAGTCATTTTTTTGGAGATCCGATGATGGTGATTCAGGAAAAATAATTACAGAGGTGATTTTCAAACAATGATATCTCCCTCATACAGACTCTTTTTTTTGAGCAATTTTTTTGTTTTGGGTAGAATTTCATGATCTACACATTGTTGTAGGTTGTTTGCAATCACTATTCTTGAATTTTTCGAAAAATCACAAATCTCAATTTTCGCAACTTCAAAGGCTTCATTTGGGCTCATATAGACACATATTCAAGTGCTATTTTTTTGAAAGTGCATGATTTTTTGTCTTCTTTCTAGATCTGGCATTAGTTTGGAGTAATTCTAAGTAGAAATAGTACTTTCAACATTTGGTCATTTTTGGCCTATTTTGGCACTTGTAATTAATTAGATTCTTGAGAGGTCTTGTGTCTTATCTTGTTGATTCTGATATAGATTCATATCTATTGTTGTAACAATCAAAATTAGAAGTCCACTTTGGTTCATTTTGACAAGTGGCAGTTGTACACGCACTAAGTATAAAGTGCCAAAATCATCCCTTTTTTTTGGGGCGGGGGGCAGTTCTTTGATTGAGTGATTTGGGGGGTGTGTCTTGAGTGTTTGCACTTCTCTTTCTCTTGTGTTCTTTTATTTTGCATCATGGGTTCTCCTAGTTTTCCACTTTTAACTCCACATAATTATGCTACATGTTAGATTAAAGCATGGAGTAAAATGATGGAAAAAGGTCTAATTGATTATGTTGATGGAACCATGATTGCAGCATCTAATCCTAAGAAACTAAATAATGGAATCATAACAACAAGGTTGATATTAGTACTTTGAGGAAGTATGTACATGAATATCTTATCTTCCATATTGATAATTGTTAAATAGTAAAGGAAGCATGGGATAAGTTTGCTAGCTTGTATGCAAAAGTAGACAAAGCTAGGGGTTTTGAACTTGATGAAAATATCATGTCATTAGATCCAAAGGAGTTTGACACAATTCAAGACTATATCACCAAGGCACATGAGCTAAGGTCAATGGTTAAAGATTGTGGAATTACTATAGAGGATGAAAAATTGATCTATAATTTGATAAGAAAACTTCCTCCAAAGTATGCATCATTTGTTTTGAGCTTCAACTCTCATAAGTTGACCTTAGGTTCTTCCTACACCATGTCTTCATTTGATTCCTTTATAGAGATGTTGATGGTAGAACAATCAAACTTGATGAGCATGGGGATTCTCAAGTCTTCAAAGTCCAAAGCATTGGTGGCTAGTAAAGGGAATCAAGGAAAAGGGTCTAACAAGAAGCAAAGCTCAGGGCAACAAAATTCACAACAAGAGAAAGAACACTCAACCTACTCACCACAATACAAACTCCAAAAATAAGGGAAAGTCATCCAAGAAGAATTTTCTTACTTGTGCATATTGCAAGAAGAATGGACATGAAGAACATTATTGTTATAAGAAGGAGATACATGAACTCAAGAATCTTTTTAAGAAGAATCAAATTGGTTTACCTTCAAGAATGAATACCTCACCCTCTTCTTCATATTCAGATTTTCATAAAGGAAAGGATCACATGGGAAAAGGTCAAGCCTTAGTAGCTACTTCAAGTCAATATTTAGGGAGATGGCTTCTAGATTGAGGGGCTTCTCATCATATGGCATCTTCACAATGTATTTT
Source organism: Cupressus sempervirens (assembly GCA_028749045.1). Classification (NCBI taxonomy): domain Eukaryota; kingdom Viridiplantae; phylum Streptophyta; class Pinopsida; order Cupressales; family Cupressaceae; genus Cupressus; species Cupressus sempervirens. The sequence goes on from CM053791.1 coordinate 618,062,597, forward strand.
TTCATCATTTAATCCTTGTCATACTCCACCTATTTTGATAGTTAGTCATACTTACTGTAATGCTACACTAAGCATAACCAAAAGATAAGAAAACAAAGACCAAGAATAATGAACGTTTTTTTTTTTTTTTTAACAACAACTCATCAAATACAAATACAAGTAGATATCATCATATATATATATATATATATAATGATGTGAATACATTTCGAGATCAGTACAATAATGAAGTACAACATCATTCTTAATCACTAATGTCCAACATATGGACCCTACTGGAGATTAAATACTGATTCAAGGAATAACTTCAACAATCATCTTTAGCTACTTGTTAATCGACTCAAAGCACCTGTAAAACATACAGAAATGCAACACAACAAAAGAAGGGGGGCTCAGTACACACTAAGTTAAAAAAAAAAAGTCAACCACCTGCATAAATGTTAAGATTTACATATACATAAACATACTATAGATATCAGAACTACTTAACATAATGCAGTTCCAAAAATTACTATGCAAGAAGTAACATTTACTTATCATTGCAAAAATTAAACTCACACTAAGAAAATCCCGTAATGATTCATATATATACTGAGGTGTCATCACTATGGTACCAAGATTCTGCATCCATGTTTGCTATGCCCTTAGATTTCTCATAGTGGTACTCTCTATTATACTCGTCATACGACGTAATAGAGACTTGCCTTATTCTCCGTACTTAACCATATAGGTTAAAGTCATAGGTAGGCCAATTAACTTGTAATTTGAAATTAACCCACCCAATTCATTTTAATGTTATCACTGAATTAAATAACTGAAAAGGATTAACCAGATTCAGCCACCCCGATATATGCTCATTACGATTTTTCTTAAAACACACATCAAATAGATTTACTAAGAATGCACATGCATCAGGTATCAAATTAGTATACCACATGATACTACATTTTTTAATCCATTTGCAACCTATCTTATTCTAACATCTTCCAAACGTAAATTTAGATCATTACAGCAATAGAAACAAATCTTATAATACCAAGATGGTGTAATTACCATTAAACTGCTAACTCAACTTAACGGTATTTATGAAATCTTAATACTATAACACATCTTCCTACTGAAATAATCATCTCAACTTATCGTTGAATAGACCAGGATATCAGAACCAAAATAAATATGATACTTCTGTTTAAAATAAAATTATATCATCATACATCATAATCCTTCCTTTATTTGAAAACAATTTTTCATTTCAGTAATGGATAGAATAACATCATTAGAATAATATCTTCTAATTTATAAAATTTTCATCTCAAAAAGCATAATATATATATCATTGCTATGTCTAAAAGAACTTCATAACAAATTAAATTTATACATCATAACATATTTCTACAACATTCAGTTTACCATTTGGTATAAGCTCTATCAATGCTTTTAAACAAAAAGAACATAATCAATGATACCATATATTCAAATAAACTTATTTCCAAATTGCCAAATATAATTTCTAACTCAAGATTAGAATACTAACTTACCATGTGCAACTGTTAAGGAATTCAAACCAAATTGTATTTCAAACAAGGTGTCAGTTGTTCTATAAGAAATTTTTCAGTAGTTCAATAAGTGTGTCAAACTATACTGATATAATGTTGATTCAACCTTGTTTAAGATCCATGTATAACTGTTTGTTACAATGCAGGTTTAATTTCGCAACAAAGCTACTGCACAAAGATTACCCGCGACTTGTTGGATGAAAAGCCAAATATATTTTCCTTTATACAATAAAATGAATCTACTGGTGAATATGAGAAGACTATTTAATTTTTAACTTACTATTCAAACCAAAGTTTTCCCAAAACTTGTTTATTAACATACCCTGCCTTGGTTCGTATATTCATCAGGGTAATTGACTGTGAACATAACTTATTTACAACCTGACTAACAGAACGTTCAAACCCAAGCTTATTTACTCTATTTCGTCTATGCCCAAAAACCAAATGCAATACTTTGATAGCACAATAGTATTACTAATCACAGAGGCATGATTCTCACAGAGATCGGCTCGATAAATATGGATCCTAATACATTGATACAAATTTCACATTATAAAACAAAACCCCAAGTGCATTCAATGTTATCAAAGTGAAAACACTATTCCCACACTCAAGTATGGATATATGCAAAACTTAGCATCATCGTGCTGAACCTTGCATACACCCACGCTTGGGTGTCGGCTTTTATCATTTTCAACAACAACATTATTTACGAATTTCAAGATAACCCATACAAAATATAATAGATTAGGGAAAAGAAAAGCCGCCTACCAAGTCACAGTAGACTGACAGAACTCTGCTACAGGTTCTTTGTCAAGGCTACGAATCCAAAACAAATACCACGCTGCCAACACAACCAACTCAAATACATCCTCGGAATGGAGTAACACAGATGATTCAAAAAATATCAACCAAAACTTCTGGTAAGAAACCCCATCTTGCTTAGTCTCATACGCTCGTAACTCCTTCAAACAAAACCCCTTCATGATGCTGATATCTTGGCATTAACTTACAGATGTGCACCAGAACAGAGAAAAAAATGGATAAATTTCCTTGCCATAACAACAAACAAAACCCCTTACCAACTGTACTAGCCGACTAAAACCTTAAGTGCTATAAAAGTTCAACAAAAATAAAAATGTAATGAATGCATCTACAACAACATAGAGTCGTGCATACGGCTTCCTCTTCTTCTACCACATTATATGGCATGATCAAAACAATGCAGAACTCTTTATTACTAGAGCATGCAAAACCATAGAGATTAGGGATATAAATCCTTAATACATATTTGCCAAAGTTTTGCTTACATGATAATCAGCTTGAAAGTATTATAAAAGCCGTGGGCTTCATATTCGCTCTCAATACACCATAGGGTAAATTAATATTGTTAGGGTATCCAAATCCTCAATAACATGAGCAAGCATACTTAAGGTAAATAATTTTTATAAATATATTCAAAAGATTTAATGTTATAAAATCAAAACTAGTTACAACAATGTATTTATGTAACGAAATAAATAAACTCTCTGTTACAAGGATATACAACTGTGAACATAAAATAACAAATGAATATGATATCCTCAATAATATATATTAAATCAATCCTTGTAATCATACATCACTCAAATTTTCTAAAATCCAAAGGCACGCAACATGTTTTATTTAAACGTATCTATATTGTTTTGTTAAACATTTATCATGCTAACTTCTAATAAAAGTCCAACCACAATACACGTCACTTGGACATCTTCAACCAAATTCAACAGATAATAGAACGTAACATCAAATAAATACTTATAATATTAAAGTCTTAATATGAAATTAACCAAAGTAGTGGTCAGGCATGACATCCTCCCCACTAGGTTATGACTTTCTCCTAGAAGTCAGCAAACAAGAACAGATGAGCCACTCTCATCACTTCAGTGTCCTCCCAGGTAGCAGATGTTTCATCATTGGGGTCCCATAAGACCCTTACCTACTTTATTTCTCTTCCTCTTAAACTCAAAGTTCTACTTTGCATTATTTGTACTGGTTCCAGCATGATTTTTCCATCCATAATCTGCAAATTTTTCCAGTCAAGCACGTGAGCAATATCAGGTATATACTTATGCAAAACTGAAAGATGAAATACATTATGAATGCATGAAAGACTCGGTGGCAAGGCAAGTTTATAGGCAACAGGTCCAACTCGTTCCAAAATTTCACGAATTGAGGAGCTAACTTGGATCCCTTTCCATAACGAATCGGACTCTTACGTGGTCTTACCCGGAGAAACACTTTATCACCCACCAAGAATTGATGGTCAATTCAATGCTTATCAACATATTTCTTCTGCCTATCCTGAGCAGTAATAAGGTGTTCTCTGATCCTTTTAACCTGTTGTTCTAAATGTGGCAACAAATCAGGACCTAAGAGAATCATGTCCTCCAAATTATCCCAGCTGAGTGGTGTCCTACAAGGCCTACCATACATTGCTTGAAAGGGTGCCATACCTATGGAGTTGTGATATCCATTATTATAAGAAAATTCTACTAAGTGTAGATACTCCTCCCATTTATTTTGTCTATCCATAACGTACATCCTAAGCATGTCTTCCAATATCTGGTTGACACATTTAGTTTGTCCATCTGTTTCAGGGTGATAAGTTGAACTAAAATTTAGCTGAGTACCTAACTCTCGCTGTATGGATCTCGAAAGAGATGAAGTAAACACTAGATTCCTATCAGAAATAATCTTTTTAGGAATACCGTGTAACTTAACTATCTGCTCCATAAAAATTTTGGCAATTGTTGTTGCATTATAAGACGATCTAACTGGAATAAAATGAGCAACCTTAGTAAAACGGTCCACTACCACCATAATGGCATCATGCTTACGAGCTGTAGAAGGCAATCCAGTAATAAAATCTATAGAAATGGTGTTCCATTTCCATTCTGGAATATTATGTGGCTGCAATAGTCCCGTAAGGTGCTGATGTTCAGCCTTAACTCCCTGACACTCCAAACATCGAGCCACAAAATTTGCTATGTCTCTTTTCATTCTAGGCCAATAGTAATGTTGCTTAAGGTCAGCAAGCATTTTCTTGACACTCGAATGAGCTAAATATGGTGCTTTGTGAGCCTCCAACATAACTAGATTTCTCAGATCACCCAACTCAGGAACGTACACATTCTCTCTATACAGCAGTAGACCTTCAAAATTCACTGAATACCCCTCAAAATGCCCTTCTAAGATGCTGCCGCTGTCCAAAACAGCCTTAACATCCTGAAACCAATGATCTATGGAAAGGTTTTGCAAAATCTTATCCTTAAGATCCATTGTTAGGATCAAAGAAGATAATACATGTCGCCTTCTGCTAAGTGCGTCAGCCACCACGTTCTCCTTCCCTTGCACATACATAATCTCGAAGTCGTATTCACACAAGAACTCCATCCATCCTCGCTGCCTAGTGTTGAGGTATGGTTGTGTGAAAAGATACTGAAGGCTTCGATGATCAAAATGTAACTCAAATCGTTGACCTAGAAGAAATTGCCGCCACTTGGTCAAAGCATGCATAATTGCAGAAAGCTCGAGATCATGAGTAGGGTATTTCACCTCATGACTCTTTAGCTTTCTGGACTCATAAGCTATAACACGTCCTTCTTGCATCAACACTACCCCTATGCCATCCAAAGATGCATCAGTACAAACCACAGACTCCTTTGCTGAATCAGGAACTGCCAGAACTGGTGCACTGGTCAAACATTCCTTAAGTTTCTGAAATGCTACCTTGCACTCCTCTGTCCACACAAATTTCTTCACTTTTCTCTGAAGAGACGTGATAGGATGCGCTATTCTAGAAAAGTTTGACACAAATTTGCAGTAATAGCTTGCTAAGCCCATGAAACTTCGAACCTCAAACACATTCGTAGGTACTGGCCAATCTACAATAGAATGAATTTTGGATGGATCTACAGAAATTCCATTCCCTGAAATGATATGACCTAAGTAACAGATCTCCGAGTTGAAGAATTCGCACTTCTCAGGATTGGCATAAAGTCTGTTCCTACGAAGGCATTCAAAAACTTTCTCTAAATGCTGCTCATGCTCCTCAACAAAATTAGAATACACTAATATGTCATCCAGAAATGCCACTACGAACTTGTCTAGGTAAGTTCTAAACACACCATTCATTAGGCTCATGAAGACAGAAGGTGCATTTGTTAACCCAAAAGGTACTACTGTGAATTTGTAGTGTCCATACCTGGTGCGAAAAGTAGTCTTATGAATATCTGCTTCCTGGATTCTGAGTTGATGATATCCGAATTTCAGATCAATCTTTGAAAAGACTCGGGCACCCTTTACCTGGTCAAACAAGTCATCAATTCTAGGCAAAGGATACCTATTCTTAATAGTGACCTTGTTTAACTGTCTATAATCGATACAAAGTCTTAAGGAGTCGTCTTTCTTCTTGACATAGATTACAGGAGCACCCCAAGGCGATACACTAGGATGAATCAAACCTTTTTCCAAAAGCTCCTCCAACTGAAATTTAAGTTCAACCAGCTCTTGAGCTGTCATCCTGTATGGAGTCTTGGAAATTGGTTCTGTTCCTGGCACTAAATCGATTCGAAAATCAATCTCTCTTCTTGGAGGTATTCCAGGAATTTCCTCAACAAAAACATCCAAAAAACTTTGCAAAATTGGATGATCGAGAGAAGATCTCTTAACCATAGAATCTTCTAAGTCATTTAACGAAATGGCAAACAAACTGGAGCCTTTTCAAACACACCTTGCCAATTGCTTGGCAGAAATTATCTGCAAAGAGATGGGTCTCTTGATTCCAGCAATAACCCTAGCGGATTTGAGATCATCTATGCAATGAATTATCTTATCCTTGAAATTCAAAATGGCTTGATGTTGTTCTAACCAATCCATGCCTAAAACTCTATCATATGATCTTAAAGGTATAAGCCTAAGGTTCGCTGAAGTAGTGAAGGATTTCATACGAATCTTACAGTCAGGAGCAACAATATCAACGTTCGCCTTGGATCCTGACGCTAACTCCACTTGCCATCTGTTCCTTGCCCTAACCACATGAATTCCACTATTTTCAACTAAAGTAGAAGAAATAAATGAGTCTGTAGCTCCAAAGTCAAATAAAATAGATACTTTCATACCTTGAATATGACCCTAAGCTTCAATAAACGTGTTCTGGTGTTTGGCCTGCTTTTGATCTAGGGTTGCAAAGATACAGTGGTTCATGTTAGAATCACCAAATGTTGCTTCAAACCTAGCTGGCTTAGGTCAAACCTTCAGCTTATCCCAGTTAGGGCACTAAGAATGGTAATGACCTAACTGTCCACAATGAAAACACTCAACAGATTTCTTGAATCCCATGTTCTGACCAGTCGGATAAGGAGATGGATTGTTACTCTGCACACTCTAAGGTGATAGAGATGGTCTAGGCCATTCTGAACCCTTGGAGTTCTTATCAAACTTCCCTTTCTTGAATTTTCCACCTGAAAATCCAGATTTTGAACTACTCTGAGGAGGCTTTTGACTCTTACTGATATTCGGAGTAGGTGGATTCATGATGGTTTTATATGAAGCCCCATGATAGCCAGACTTCATCTCAATCAACTTTTCTCACTCCGAAGCTTCCTACATAGTCAAAGGTCTGAAAGTTCTCACTTCCTCCCCAATCTTGGGCATAAGTCCTCTGATGAAGTGTTGTATCATGGCCTTATCATTTTCAACCCACCCAGAAAACTTCTTAAGCTCATAGAACCTACATTCATAAGCTTCCACTGTAGAGCCAGACTGCATAATCTAAAAGAACTCCTCTGCACGGGCCTGACGCTAATATTCAGACATAAACCTCTCCTTGAATCGCTCTACAAAGAGCTCCCAAGTAACTAGAGAGATATCAATGCCCAGCTTCTCCAACTCTTGCTCCCACCACAAGGAACCAAATCCTCTCAAATGCATAACCGTCCATCTTACCTTCACGTTACTCAAGTAACGATGTAAGAAAAAGCATCGCTTAATATTTAGCAGCCACGCTTCTGCCACTGTATCCTATTCCGTACCATAAAATAACGACCCTTTCATCTTAGAAAGATCCTTGAGCTGAGCTCTTGCCACTGGATCTTCCTCTACATTAAGGTTAATACCCTGCACAAGAGGTCTCCTATCATTCATGCCCCCACCAGGAATCTGGTTATTAGCCTCGATATTATCGAGACGTTCTAGTATCCTCTGAAGTACCATAGCTTGGCTTGCCTAGTTATCTTGGTTGTTTCCAACCCCAGCATTATGATCAAACTGATCATTCCCAGCTAAATTCTTGTGCCTAGGACCTCTACCACTGCCCCTGCCCCTGTCGGCACGGTTATCCTCAGGAATGATGCATCCTCGAGTTCCTCTAGTGATGGGAGGCATGATAGCAACCTACAAACAAATAACTATTAAAACGTATCGATAACAGGCTAAACCCTATAACCCAAGAGTCCTGGTTATCTCAACTAGGCTCTGATACCAAATGTAATGCTACACTAAGCATAACCAAAAGATAAGAAAACAAAGACCAAGATTAATGAACATTTTTTTTTTTTTAAACAACAACTCATCAAATACAAGTACAAGTAGATATCGTTAAACATATATATATAATGATGCAAATACATTTCGAGATCAGTACAATAATGAAGTACAACATCATTCTTAATCACTAATGTCCAACATATGGACCCTACTGGAGATTAAATACTGATTCAAGGAATAACTTCAACAGTCATCTTTAGCTACTTGTTAATTTACTCAAAGCACCTGTAAAACATATAGAAATGCAACATAACAAAAGAAGGGGGGCTCAGTACACACTAAGTTAAAAAATAAATGTCAACCACCTACATAAATGTTTAGATTTACATATACATAAACATACTACAGATATCAGAACTACTTAACATAATGCTGTTCCAAAAATTACTATGCAAGAAGTAACATTTACTTATTATTGCAAAAATTAAACTCGCACTAAGAAAATCCTGTAATGATTCATATATATATACTGAGGTGTCATCACTATGGTACCAAGATTCTGCATCCATGTTTGGTATGCCCTTAGATTTCACATAGTGGTACTCTCTATTATACTTGTCATACGACGTAATAGAGACTTTCCTTATTCTCTGTACTTAACCATATAGGTTTAAGTCATAGGTAGGCCAATTAACTTTTAATTTGAAATTAACCCACCCAATTCATTTTAATGTTATCACTGAATTAAATAACTGAAAAGGATTAACCAGATTCAACCACCCCGATATATGCTCATTATGACTTTGCTTAAAACAAACATCAAATAGATTTACTAAGAATGCACATGCATCAGGTATCAAATTAGTATACCACATGATACTAGATTTTTTAATCCATTTGCAACCTATCTTATTCTGACATCTTTCAAAGGTAAATTTAGATCAGTACAGCAATAGGAACAAATCTTATAATACCAAGATGGCGTAATTACCATTAAACTGCTAACTCAACTTAATAGTATTTATGAAATCTTAATACTATAACACATCTTCCTACTGAAATAATCATCTTAACTTATCGTTGAATAGACCAAGATATTAGAACCAAAATAAATATGATACTTTTGTTTAAAATAAAATTATATCATCATACATCATAATCCTTCCTTTATTTGAAAACAATTTTTCATTTCAGTAATGGATAGAATAACATCATTAGAATAATATCTTCTAATTTATAAAATTTTCATCTCAAAAAGCATAATATATATATCATTGCTATGTCTAAAAGAACTTCATAACAAATTAAATTTATACATCATAACATATTTCTACAACATTCAGTTTACCGTTTGGTATAAGCTTTATCAATTCTTTTAAACAAAAAGAACATAATCAATCATACCATATATTCAAATAAACTTATTTCCAAATTGCCAAATATAATTTCTAACTCAAGATTAGCATATTAACTTACCCTGTGCAACTGTTAAGGAATTCAAACCAAATTGTATTTCAAACAAGGTGTCGGCTGTTCTATAAGAAATTTTTCAACAGTTCAATAAGCGTGTCAAACTGTATTGATATAATGTTGATTCAACCTTGTTTAAGATCCATGCATAATTATTTGTTACAATGCAGGTTTAATTTCGCAACAAAGCTACTGCACAAAGATTACCCGTGACTTGTTGGATGAAAAGCCAAATATATTTTCCTTTATACAATAAAATGAATCTACTGGTGAATATGAAAAGACTATTTAATTTTTAACTTACTATTCAAACCAAAGTTTTCCCAAAACTTGTTTATTAACATACCCTGCCCTGGTTTGTATATTCATCAGGGTAATTGACTATGAACATAACTTATTTACAACCTGACTAACAGAACATTCAAACTCAAGCTTATTTACTCTATTTCATCTATGCCCAAAAACCAAATGCAATACTTTGATAGCACAATAGTATTACTAATCACAGAGGCATGATTCTCACAGAGATCGGCTCGATAAATATGGATCCTAATACATTGATACAAATTCCACATTAGAAAAAAAAACCCCAAATGCGTTCAATGTTATCAAAGTGAAAACACTATACCCACACTCAAGTATGGATATATGCAAACTTAGCATCATCGTGCTGAACCTTGCATACACCCACGCTTGGGTGTCATCTTTTATCATTTTCAACAACAACATTATTTACTAATTTCAAGATAACCCATACAAAATAGAATAGACTAGGGAAAAGAAAAGCCCCCTACCAAATCACAGTAGACTGAGAGAACTCTGCTACAGGTTCACTGTCAAGGCTATGAATCCAAAACAAATACCACGCTGCCAACAGAACCAACTCAAATACATCTTCGGAATGGAGTAACGCAGATGATTCAAACAATATCAACCAAAACTTCTGGTAAGAAACCCCATCTTGCTCAGTCTCATATGCTTGTAACTCCTTCAAACAAAACCCCTTTGTGATGCCGATATCTTGGCATTAACTTACAAATGTGCAATAGAACAGAGAAAAAAATGGATAAATTTCCTTGCCATAACAACAAACAAAACTCCTTACCAGCTGTACTGGCCAACTAAAACCTAAAGTGCTATAAAATTTCAACAAAAAAAAAAGTAATGAATGCATCTACAGCAACACAGAGTCGTGCATACGGCTTCCTCTTCTTCTACCACATTATATGGCATGATCAAAACAATGCAAAACTCTTAATTACTAGAGCATGCGAAACCATATAGATTAGGGATATAAATCCTTAACACATATTTGCCAAAGTTTTTCTTACATGATAATCAGCTTGATAGTATTATCAAAGCCGTGGGCTTCATATTCGCTCTCAATACACCATAGGGTAAATTAATATTGTTAGGGTATCCAAATCCTCAATAACATGAGCAAGCATACTTAAGGTAAATAATTTTTATAAATATATTCAAAAGATTTAATCTTATAAAATCAAAACTAGTTAAAACAATGTATTTACCTAATGAGATAAATAAAATCTCTGTTACAAGGATATACAACCGCGAACGTAAAATAAGAAATGATTATGTTATTCTCAATAATATATATTAAATCAATCCTTTTAATCATACATCACTCAAATTTGCTAAAATCAAAAGGCACACAACATGTTTTATTTAAACGTATCTATATTGTTTTGTTAAACATTTATCATGCTAACTTCTAATAAAAGTTCAACCACAATACACGTCCCTTGGACATCCTCAACCAAATTCAACAGATAACAGAACATAACATCAAATAAATACTTATAATATTAAAGTCTTAATATGAAATTAACCATAGTAGTGGTCAGGCATGACACTTACATAAATGTGATTAGGAAAAGAACTATCGATAAGGGGGAGGGATACTTCAAATATTTGTTGTGTGTACCTCACCTAAGTCATAATCTTCTTTCCATCTATCAACTCACTCATGGAGATAGAAGAAGGACTATGGAATTCACAACTAATTTAGTTTTTATCAAAGACTTGGATACTAGACAAATCATTGCTATAGGGGTGGTTGATCACACATCAAGGCTATACTACTTCTAAGATTTTGCTCATCATGATGATAGTGATTTCTTAATAGATTCTTAAGAAAATTTTAATCACACTTTTATTGTTGATTCAAACTTTGGCTACTTGAACTTTGGTGTTCTCACATATGATCAAGTTCTTGAGCCTTCCATTTCTTCTCCTCCCAGTGATATTCCATCTACTGTAGTTCCTGATGATAGTTGTTTTCACATAGCCATGAATTCAAGTGATTTAGTGCAGTAGGATATTCATTATCTTCTAGACTTACTTCCATGGGATGACTACTTGACAGACATTTCTAGTTTTTTTGTGGAGTCCTACATTGTAGATTTGGGAGAAACTATTGAACACATTCATCTTCTCTTTGGTGAATATGATCCTTCTTTAGTTGTTGTAAGAGAGCATGCTGACACTCATCTTCATTCTCTACTTGATCAATCTTTGGAGGTTAACATGATGGTAGATCCTTTGATACAATAGTTGGAGGAGGTCACTTTCTTTTCAAAGGAGACACTTGGGTCTTTGATACATGTTCTACATTCATCCTTAGTCGATCATGATTTGTCTTTTTCATCAAAGTGGCATAGTACACATGATTTGAAGGAGGCATCTTTTAGTATTGGCATGGGGACACTTGACAAAGTTTCAAAGATTTCATACATTTTGAGGTTTCTTCCTACAAATGGGAGAGGCTTCATTGATTCACCTTTGGTTCTATTTCTTCCTAAGGGGAGGAATATTGTTCTACACTAATGGAGGAGTTTCTACATTGAAGCTTGTGCATCTTCCATAATTATTTATTCTACATTGAGGGGGGGTTACTGGGTCTATCTTCCTCTTCTTCTCTCTTATGGGGGGGATCTTTTGCTCACATAAGGTCTTCTTCTCTCTCATTTTCTTTTATTGTACTTATATCTCTTTTTTGGAGGGGGGGTTTTCCCATGTGGTTTTCCCTCTTTCTCCGCTTTGTGAGAGATTGCATTGTATATCTTTTGCACTTGCAATTTGTACATGAGTACCTAACATGGCCTAGTAGCTGGGATCCATATTGCATTATCCTCTAGCTTTTGTGAGCTTAAGTGCATTCCCCTAAGTTACACTTAAGAGGGGGTGTTGGTGTAAATAAGCATATACTATTTACACTTTACTTAAGTTTACTTAGGATAATGTATATTCATAGTAATTGTCATGTAGACACCTAGGAGTTTGCATATTCATATGAGTTTTTATGTAGACAACACAATAGTTTGTACTCTAATTGAGCACATGTTTTCTACTACATCTCTTTATGACATACACCTTTGCATTCTTATCCTCTCATTGTTGCACGTACATTCATGCACAATGGAGGATAATCCACTCTTGGTAGACATGTGCTTAGTTGCTATGCTTATCTCTTTGTTGACTCCTAGTCATATTGATTGCCTTTATATACAAGGCACTTCTATGTTGTATTCTTCCAATTATCTAATTAATCTATTCTCATTTGATCATATCTTGTCTCTCTTGTGCTATCTCTTGAGCTTCTAGATCTTGGCATTTTATTATTGCCTTACGAAAATTCTTACATGGTATCAAAGCTATAACAAATTCTTAGATTTAGTAATATGGCAAAGTATCATGTGTACCATGATACTACATGCTTGGAAGAATCAGGTAGATATAGAGTACAAATATATGCTTAATAATGTTGCTATATATGTTTCTCTCATTTATATTATCAAGTTAAGAGGGAGTGTTAAATCCTGATAATTTGATCATAATAATGTTCTGATTTTTCAGATTAGACCAATCTTAAATGAATGTAATTTTCTTAATATGTGGCCTCATGATAAATACATCTCCCTAGAATAGATCGGTGATTTTCTAGGCATATTTATATGCCTTATATTTGACCATTGTAGTTAATTAATAATTAACTATTAGTTAATGGACAAGGGTGCTGATTTATAGAGGAGTAAGTTGTTTCATGGAGGGTCGACCTAGAAGGGGTTGTGTCTTATGAAAAGACAAGACCCTTGGTTAATATATAATTAGGAGCAAGATTATGGATAGAGAACATACAATACAAACTTAAGTCTGCTCTTCTAGCAATCTGCTTCTTGGCAATTTAGTACAGAAATAAAATATAAATTCCAAAATTTATTGTAGACTCCAAGAACAATAACATTCAGTCCAGAATTGTAGTAGATTGATTTGCAGGAAGGTATTATTTCTTCATCAGTATTATATCTACAAAATTTGCAAAAATCTTACATCTTCCAGCTTTAAGTATTTGAATCTACTATTAGTTATAACAATTTGTCCTTCTACAATACAAAATCTTCACAAAATTCCAAATGAACTATAACTTTGAATGCAACCTACAACTCAAAGTTTGCAATATGGAAAACCAACCCATTTAAACAAAGCATAAAATCACAATGGATATTCAAAAAATGTTATCACATAACACTTTGGATCCTCAGAAAGTTTGAAAGCAAGCCACCTCTTTTATTGAAAGCAATTTAATCTACATCCAAGCACAAAGTCTTAGAGTGCATATACAAATTGACAAAATTTCTTGCATTTCCAAAGGGTGATAATTGCAATGGCCCTCCTATATATAGGTGAGAGGCTAAGAGAGAAAGGTGGGAGAAATCCAACTAATTTTGACTTATTCAACATCGCAAGCCCTTATGTCTTGCAATGTGGTTACATATTCTAACTATATAGGTGATGTTAACCAACTTTGGTACATTGCCATATTAACCAACTTTGGTTCATTCAACTATTCCTAAGTCCTATTTTACTAGGCAATTCTAATTCTAATAATCGCTACTTGACCTAGGTATTAAATGCAGAAAACCATAATTTGCATTAATCATATTATTTATTTAATTCTTAAATATCGACTCAAATTAGCTACACAAACCTATCAATTTAATTTAATTTAATTATAAGTGCTCTACTTTAATTAAATTAAAATTACCTCTTTAGCTAATATACAAAAGAATTAAATACATTTAATTTAATAAGATATCTCCTTTTTTTTAATTATTGAATTTATTTATTCAATTAGTTAAAGTTATCCATTTATGAGGTCATGTTCTATTTTATTAAATTAAATATTCACTCAAAAAAAGGAACCAGACAGCTCCTTTTATCACTCAAAAGGCACTCAATTAACTCATTTTATCACTCAAAAATAACTTAGTTAAATCCTTTCATCACTCAAAAAGGACTTAGTTAACTCCTTTTATCTCTCAAAGGCAACCAATTAACTCCCTTTTCATGAGGACATTACCTTTATGACTAGCTCTCCTCTTCAATCTTGACCATCCATTTAGGTTAATCTTGACTATCGATCACCTCTTGGATTCTATAAAACAAGCTCTCCATTCCTCATTACAGAGGATGAATTTTGGAATTTGCATCAAATTTATACTGAAATTCTTACTCACTTTGCTCACATTTGCATAGCTTTATTTCTTTCATTGTAATATCATTTAGATTTTAAAGATGCATCCATTTAGCATACTATGCTTCTCATTTCTTAGATTAATAATTGCATCTCTCATCTAGATTAATTGTGCTTTCATTTAGCTACATAAATCCTTCATTCTAGAGCTCTAGTTACCCGCTTCTTGTTCTAAGAGCAAAGGCATAATCCTTCTAGTTAGAAGACAACAAGTCGCTCTGTTGAACTTTTTGAATAAACAATACAATGTTTGTTTTAGGATGATCTCATAGGTAATGACCATGTTGAAGTGTATGTGAGGATCAAAGGCCCCCAATTTTGCATATACATTTCTGGCACCCACCATGGGGTTGAAAAAATCAAATTTTGTGGCCTCATTTATTCTATTTTTTGCACTTTTTATGATTATGTTTTCCAGATTTTCGTAGTTGTCCATACTGTTTTCTAGATTTTCGCATGAGAAATCTCATTTTCAAGAGAGGAACTAAGGATTTCACCTCCTTCATTGCACTTTCTCATGTGAAAAACTGCATAAATACACATTTCCTTGTGCGATGCATGTCATTTTCTCATGCAGGCCTGTGTGTGATCTTACGCGAAATCTTGCAATAGCATATGCAAATACAGTATTCAAAATTTAGAATTCAAAATTCAGATTTATCATTATGCATTTGACTAACAATGTTTTCTAAAGCATTTTTATTTCTTTTTTCTTTTCTTTTTTCCGTAGCTTAATAGTGGTTTATAGGACATTTTGCAAAATCTATAATTAAATTTATTTTTTTTTAAAAGTATTTTTCAAATTTTGACTTTTGACAATTTCATAGGTTTTGGCTTTTTAAGTTGTTTTATGGGTATCAAAAAGAACAAAAAAAAGTTAAAATTTATTTTGCCATAGTTAAGCTTCCATTTGACTAATGGTGTTTTCTGAAGCATTTAGTTTCTAATTTTTTGTTTTCAATAGCTTAATAGTGGTTTGTAGGATGCATGATGAAGATACCTTTTATCCAAATACTTAAAACATATACTGACTGTGTGAATCCAGGACGCTTGTCAAAGATATGCATGACGAAGATTTGTTTCAAACCCACATAAACATTGTGTCTTCTTTTACTGCTTTTTGCACACAGTATAAATAGGGCTTGTGAACTCCATAGGGTGCAAGATAGGGGAATAGGGGAGTATGCTCTTTACCACTTGGAGGTCATAACCAAGGGTAAATCAAAAACCTAGAAGCCTCTGAAAGACGGCATCTGAGGGAGGCAAGCAAGTTAGTGGTTCTCTGAAATGAAGCCTTTAATGAAGAGATGATGATTTCCTTTTAGGGGATCAAAGTCTTGGAATAGGACAAGGTGGGATCGATTAAGCCAACTCGGTGATTAATATGTCTTGTGTGTTTGGGTGAGGAAATGAGGTAGAAGAGTATGCTCTTTCCCCTTTGATGTAACCCTAATATCATTAAACAATAAATTAGAATTTGACACAAGATGAATATTTTAGAATAACATGTCTCTTCATTAAAAAATATTCTGCAACTCTACTCTACCTCTACAATGGAAAAAACATCTACTTATTACAATTTCAAAAATTACCATATTTGGCAAATTTTTGGGAAAAACAAATTTTTTTGTTTTTGGTAATTTTTAAAACTTATCCTATGAATCCTAATTTTTCCCAGGAAAAACCCCCAACTAAGGCAAGACGAATTGCCAAAAAATCAACAAAATCAAAGATACGATTTCGAATTTATTACAAAAACAAAATTCTAAAAAAATTGGAAAAAAACACTAAAAGTCAATTTTGGAGGTCAAGATGAGTTTTCAGGCTCCCAGAAAAATGTTGAAATGTCCACCTATCAAGCTAAGCTCATCGGCAATCCAAATAACTCCATCTACTGTAACCACCTATAAAATTTCAGCCAAAACCCACATCCGAGTAAAAAGTTATGACCCCCGAAAGTAAATCTTGACCAAAATCCATATCTAAGTCAGTAGCCTTGACCCTCAGATGCCCCTACATCACCCTTAAGGGAAATTAGAAAATTTGACCCTTAGATCTGAACCAACAGTCTGAGTCAATCCTTTAGAGGGCCTATTGGAGTGATCCAACCTTTGGGAACGATCTAAGTGAGCACACTCCTTTCGCCGGAGATCCCACCTCACTATAATAAAGAAACTTTGTTGAGCGAAAGACTCCAAAGCCATATTAATTTCCTCTTCTTCATTTTGTTATCACATATCAAGAAGAGGCTTTGTAAACTGCACTGGTTGGCACTAACCCTAGTCTTGCTAGTCAAGAGTGTGCACTTATAGATGCTGGTGTGGGTTATTGGCCTCAGCTTCGCTTGTGAAGCCATCGAGGATTAGTATGAATAGAATCCAAGTAAAAATCTCTTGGTTAGTTGCTACTCAGTTCACCTCCGAAAGGAGGCATAATCTTTGTGCAAGGAGGGGGAAGAATCTCTCTTGTAGAACTCACCATAGGCATGCAACTGGGCATTGGAAGGTGGTATACATGCTTGACCCCTGCCACAAGGGTGTTTATTCAGTGTATATGTTATTGAGCCCTTTGAATACACCAAAAATATGGGCGCCCTCTAGGGGGTGACACTGCTATGTGAGGTGCACGCATGCACATAAGTTGTGGGACAAAGGTTTTGCCTTCTCTACCAATTTTTTGTTTTATGGATAAAAGCGTGTTTGTTATTGAGTTTTTAAACATAGTCCAAACCTGTCAAACAAACTAAAATGTCCAAACTCCCCCACCCCTTCGAGTTGCTTTTTCCTCAGTTGGGTTGTTTGAAACTATTGCTTGCTTCCCATGTTTATCTTAAAACCAATTGTCTTGTTCAAAAACAACCAAAATGTTGTCCAAAACTTGAAATCAGTCTTACTACCTATCTAAAATCTGTCAAAACAACCAAAAATCTATCTAGAACAATTTGAAACTTGCAAAAATGGCTTCAAAATTTAGTATCTTGTCTGTCAAAGCTACTTGCACTCTAAATCTAGTCTGTTATTTGCAACATTTTAACTCTTTTTGGTCTACAAACAATGTCAAATAGTGGATTCTTGCTTAGCTAATGACTTGTGACCTACACATAAACTAGTCTTGTCTCTTGTTCACTTTGTCTTTGGTCTTTGGTGCTTTTCATACTCCATGTCATGATAGTCATCATCTTTGGTTGTTCTAGCCATTACTCAGATGACTCGTACCTTAGTATACAATACCCTTATCTTGCTTTGTTTTTGAGACTATGTTCTAGTGTGGTCCTTGTTTAAGCTTTTTCTTTTTGTCCTTATCTATGACTATGGCAACAAGAAGTGGCAAAGTGTTTTATCTCCAAAGACCTAGACAAGGTAGAGCTAGGGGTACTAATCATGGCAGAGGTCGCTCTTTAGTCCATACACGGTCTATCTCTAGTTCATCTAGTGAGGAATCTTCACGATCCCCCTCACCTATCAGATCATCTTGGGTACATAGAACATTCTCTATAAACTTGCAACAAACTAGGAATCCCTTGTATCAAGAGGATCCTGAAACTAGCAAAGGTCCCACATCTCTAAACAACACATCTAAATTCTTTTTCAAAGGACCTTTCCAACCACAACATACTGAAACTGAACACATTCCAACAATGGCTGATAACGAACCTGAACATGGTGAACATAGCAGAAACCAAGACCAACTTAGGAATGAAAAAGAAATAGACCATGACATTGATGAGGAGTAAGAAGAGGTGGAAATACTTCCTAAACACATAGCAAAGTGTCATAAGGACAAAAACTTTCAAAAGGTCATGGAAATCCTGCTCAACAAAGAGAAAGAAAAATAATTTCTCAAACTTGCCCAAGAGGGAGCTAAGCTACCCCATCATTTCAATGTGGAAACTATCATCACGCCTTAAGAGGAAACTGAGACTTCCAAACTTCAAAAACAATTGAAAATTATGCAAGACCAACTGGCTCAGATGATGCATGAGAAAGGCAAACGCACAAAAACATACACCTTTGACACTCTTTGTCCATTTCCATTTGACAAGAGCATAGACATGCCTCCTTTTCCAAGAGGAGTAGAGTTACCTAAGTATAATAAATACATTGAAACTACTAACCCCCAAGATCATTTGCGGGAACTTGATGCCTTGTTTATGGAATTTATGCATAATCAGACATATCTTATGCATTTATTCCCAAGAAGTCTAGGTGGTTAGGCTGTGGAGTGGTTTTCACAGTTGCCTCTTAGTATCAACATATTTGATGAAATTGCCAACTTGTTTGTCCAGTAGTATTCTCATAACATTCAACACCCTGTTAACATTTGAGATTTGTGTAATCTTAAGTAGAAGATTGGGGAACCTTTCCTCACATTCCTTCAAAGGTGGAGACAACTTTATACTAAATACTCATGCAAAATCCCAAAAACAGAGAAACTTGACATCTTTATGGATAACCTCCTACTTGATTTTGGGTATAGAGTCCAACTTCAAGGTCTACATACCTTTGAAGATATGGTCACATAGGCTATCCGCATAGAGGAATTGATGGTCAAGAAGGGTGAACTTACTTTTCAAAAGGACACAAAACAAGGCTCCACCTCTAACAAGGACAAACCCAAGTACATCAACAAGAACCGAGAAATTGTACATGATGGGGTTGTTGACAATGTCACTCCTAAGCCTACTAAGGTAGCATTTCATCTCATGAATAGTCTCAATGTGGCCAAGAATACTAAGAAACCTCCTCTTGACAACAAGACATCTAAGGACAAACTAAGAAACTCATGGGCTACACGCCCTAAATGAGAGTATACACCTTTGGAAGAACCTTTGGATGTGGTTTACAAAACCTTGTTATAGAAAAAGCTTATTTCACCATTAGACAACTCTCATCCCTATGATCTGCAACCACGTCCACCATGGTGGAACGAAACCGCATTCTACGAGTACCACCAAAATAAGGGGCACAAAACTAGAAACTACATAAACTTGCATCACAAAGTCTAGGACATGATTGATGATGGTGACATTGTGGTCGATGGCCATAACAAGAACTTGGATCACAAGGCTTTCAAAGAGCTCTTCCTAGCTTATGAAAAAGGAGAGAGCTCAAAACCAAAACCTAACAACAAGGTCAACTACACATACTCTAATGACAACAATGTGATCAACATGGTTGAACTTGTGGGTTTTGAGTACTATGATGTCATCACCATTAAGGGCAAGCAAGATACCACTAAATCCAAGACACCATTTGTCTTGAGGGGCCCTACTTCCAACACAATGGATAACACATCTTCGTAGCACTATGCCAATGTTGTTACATGCTCTCGTGCCAAGTTGGTAAAGGCCCTATGCCTTCTACTCCCGATCTTGAACAACATAAAGACAAAACCCTTGCTAGTCCATCTAGCAAATGTGCAAAACTCATGAAAAATTCAGAAGCAACTAGCTATAGCATTCTCGATCAATTAAAATGAACTAATACTCAAATCACAATCTTTGAGCTGCTTAAAATCTCACCTTCTCATAGGCAGATTCTGGACAAAGCCCTCACTGAGGCAAATGTTCCTCAAGATCTTGATCTTGAGTAATTTCAATCTATGGTAGGTCACTTGACCTCACCCTACTTTATGTCCTTCTCTAAGGAGGATGATAACTCACTGAGTCACCCACATAATCAACCTCTACACATTGAGTTCATGATACATTAGACACATGTTCGTCGGGTACTCATCGATAATGGTGTTGGGCTAGACATTGTCTCTATTGCTTTGCTTAGACAATTAAATTACTTTGAGGACTCTATTGATCCTTGCCACAGGATTATTATCAAAGCATATGACGAAGTTGAATGAAATTCTCTTAGTCTTGTGGTCTTGCCCCTTTGTGTCAGTCCTATAGAAAGGGATGTCACTTCCCAAGTCCTCGACATTCCCTTAGCTTATAACATTCTACTAGGAAGGCCTTGGATACATGAGATGCATGTTGTGCCCTCCACATACCATCAATGCATCAAATTCCCATTTCATGGCTCTGAAGTCACTATTCCTGCCAGTACTAGTTACACCTGCAATATGCTCAAAGTTGCTAAGAATTTTGTCCCCGCTAATAGGGAATCTATTGGTTATCATGACAACAAGCAGAAACAAATTGAACAGTCAGTCAACCTGAAAGAAACTAGCATGGGTGAGTACCATATCAAACTAGTTTTTTCATTAACATCTCTTCCCGAGTCTCCCCATCATTATGGAAGACCATCTAAGGCAAAGAAGCCATTTGTGTTGACACCTCAAACCAAGTATAATGGCACTTTTGTCAAGGCTACAATTCCCTTAGAAGATGAAAGTGAAAATAGAGCCATTGCTGCATGGCTTTACAAAGAAGAGACTCCAATAGACTTAACAGAACAAGCTCGTGAGATCACTCCTAAAAAGTATGGTCCTGGTCTTAGACTCATGAAGTGCTTTAGCTGTAAGGGAACTAGTCCTACTAGGTGCAATACTAATAGTCTAGTTGATCCTATCAAAATAATAGCTTAAGGAAATAGAGATACATCTGGTCTAGGCTTTAAGAAGGTTCCCTTCCATTTAGGGGCTAACAAATTCATACCAGAGCCTGAGAGTTCATCCAGAAATGAGTCACAAGCTAAGTTTGATATTCAAGAAGATATTACTAATGATGAGGATCCTTATCCTTATCCTATTCCTCAAGATCTTGCTAAACTCTTTGCTAAGCCAGATGGCTTTATGCTGCATGTCAGCACTATGGATGCTACTAGTGATTCTTCTAAAGACAATATTGATCCACATTGTGCCCATTCAAAACAAGGTGAGTCTAGTTAGGCGTTACATATTGAGTACCTATGTAAAAATCCAGATGATGAAGGAGAGTATGTCCCTATCAATGTTGGGGAATTCTATAGCTTGTCGTCATGTAGCACTAATTCTCAGGAATATGAATTTGACTCCCTTTCAAAAGCAACTACAAATAAAGATATTGACCAAGTTCATGTCTATGAAAACCAACTCAAAGTGGGTGAAGTGTCTAGGGTTAGGTTGGATAGCTTTGATCCAACTAGTATTCTTGAGTCTTTGGTTGATGACATTAGTGCTCAAAGGTATTCAAACACCCTTGTGAACAAAGCCGCTCTAGGTCTTGAATTGCTGGTCCAAGCATTTAATGACTATACCATGAACACAATTGAACCTACCACTACTCTTTCACTCAAATATCTTGAGCTTATAGACTGGAATTCTAATGTGTCTAGTGAAGTCCCCACATTCCAGAATGACTATGCTCTTGCCTACCACTTGAACGTTGTCAAACCTATAATGTCTTCCACCAATGAACAAAGTGTCAACATGACTAAAGCTGACATCAAATATCTCATTCATACAATTAAAAGGAAAAAATATAGAAGGTCCGATGGTGAAAACCACATTGTGGTAGTGTCAGAACCCAAAAAAGTAAAAGCAAAAGACATATCCAAGAGTGAAAACCTCTCTAAGGCGCCTATGGATGAGATATTTGATGCACTTCCAAGTTAATTTCAAGAGAGATGATCAGTGTTGATAGAGCTGACATAGCCAATAAACCTAGGCACAGAAGAACATCCTCATATGATACATTCTGCATAGTCACTATCTATAGGAGAAAGAAAAGAATTCATTGTCATCTTCTGAGAAAAGAAGATAAATTATGCTTGGACATATTTTGACATGCCAAGACTGGATCCTGATCTCATTATGCATCATTTTTCCATTGCACCAGACATCAAACCAATTAAACAAAAACTTCAGAAAATGCATCCTCATGTTGCATTACTCGTCAAAGCTGAATTGGAGAAGGTTTTGAAAGTTGGTTTCATCCGTGCAATTGATTATCCTGAATGGATATCTAAAATTGTTCAAGTTTCTAAGAACAATAAATCTATCAGAGTTTGTACTGACTTCCGCAATCTCAACTTAGCATGTCCTAAGGATGATTTTCCACTTCCCAACATTGATATGATAGTGGGCATGATAGCAGGATATGAGATGTACTCACTCATGGATGGGTTTTTTGGTTATAATCAAATCAAAATTGCAACAAAAGATTAGGAAAAGACTGCCTTTACATGTGCATGGGGAACCTTCTGCTGGAATGTAATGTCATTTGGCTTGAAAAATGCTAGTGCTACCTATCAAAGAGCAGTAACATGATGCATAAGACCATGGAGGACTACGTGGATGATACCTTGGTCAAAATTGCAAAACATAATACTCATTTGCAAGATTTTGGACCCCTCCTAGATTGCATGGAAAAGTTTAGTCTCAAGCTCAATCCTAAGAAATGCACATTTGGCATCACATCAGGAAAACTACTAGGATACATTGTGTCTACGAAAGGAATTGAGGTGGATCCAGAGAAGGTTTAAGCAATTATGGATATTCCTCCACCCTGTAACATCAACCAAATGGGAGGTCTACAAGGAAGACTCCAATCTATTTGCAGGTTCATCTCACAGTTGGTGGATATATCACAACCTTTTATAAAGACTTTACATAAGGGTGTGAAATTCAACTGGAGTCAGGATTGTGAGCAAAGCTTAACATAGATAAAACAATATCTTGCTAATCCACCAATCTTGATGCCTCCTATCTATGGGAAGCCTTTAATTTTGTACATTTCAGCAACTAAAACATCTCTGGGAATCCTATTAGCTCAAGAGGACAACGATAACAAGAAGAGAGCTATTTATTATTTGAGTCACACGCTAATCTCTTATGAGAAGAATTAAAACATCATTAAGAAAGCTTGCTTGGCAGTTGTCTTTGCTTCCCAAAAGTTGAGACACTACATGCTTGCCCACACTATGTGGCTAGTGGCTAAAATAGATTCACTAATGTACTTGCTCAGTAATGCGGCTCTCACAGGATGATTGGCTAAGTGGGTCATGATACTTAGTGAGTTTGACATTCAATATGTTGAACAAAAAGCTATCAAGGGACAAGCAATTGCAGATCAGCTAGTAGATGCACCTATGTAGAGTCTTCTCCCGATGAACATTGATTTCCCAAATAAGTCAATTTTGACACTCACACACCAAATGTAGGTGATGTTCTTCAACAGGTCCTTCACACAATAGGGATCCAGAACTGGATTACTCTTCATAACACCACATAGTTATTCATTACCCAAAGCATACAAGATTATATTCCCTTGTACAAACATCATTGCTAAATACGAGGCTTTGATTAATGGCATAAAGATTGCAACTAAATGGAGAGTTGATTAGTTAGATATCTTTGGGGACTCCTAGCTCATAATCAACCAAGTTAATGATGTGTATCAAACAAAGGATGAGAAATTGATCCCTTACAAACACATGGTTGATGACCTAAAGAATTATTTTGTGCACATCACCTTCCAGAAAATTCTTCGAGTAGATAAAAAATCGATTGATGCAATGGCTACTTTGGCCTCCTTGCTATAGATGCCCTATAAGGATCTCCAACATGAGTTCCTGGTGGAAGCGTTACACTACCCGACCTATGATACCCCTGATTCTAGGATGATCTGTTCTATTGTAGGACAAGACTCATCTTGCTACCATCACATTTACTCCTATATCTATAACCAAACCATTCCAGATGGTCTAACTCGGAATAAAAAATGTTACCTTATCCATAATGCTTCAAGGTATGTCATTATTGCTAATGACTTGTTTAGGAGAGGCCTTGATGGAACACTCCTTACGCGTTTAGAACTCGAAGAGTCCAAACGTGCATTAATTGACATTTATTAGGACATTTGTGGATTCCACTCAAATGGCTTGACACTAGCTTGCAAACTCATTAGAGCTGGTTACTATTGGCCTAAAATGGAGCAAGAGGCAATCAAGTACGCCAAGTCCTGCAAGTAGTGCCAGCTCCATGGGAATTTGATTCATGCTCAAGCTAGGGAGCTGATTCCATCTACCAAAATGTGGCCATTTCAACAATGGACCTTCAACTTGGTGGATCAGATTCACCCATCTTCTTCTAATGGACATAAGTTCATCATAATAGCTATAGACCACTTCACGAAATGGGTAGAGGTAGTACCTCTCACAATAGAAAATGGTAAAATTGTAGCTCTTTTTATCACAAACTACATCATCTGTAGGTACAGAGTACCATCCTCCATCATTATTGACAATGGAGGACAGTTCAAAAACAAAGACCTCAAGGAACTATGCAAAAGATTCAAAATCACACAACATTGGTCTTCTATCTATTACCCCCAGGGTAATGGTCAAGCAGAGACATCCAACAAGGTGATCCTCAAGATCCTTCATCGCACAATTAGCAAATCTAGGAGGGACTGGCACCTCTAGATTAATCCAACTTTGTGGGCATATAGGACAAGCATCAAGACTCCAACGGGTATGACACCCTCTACTTTGGTTTATTGAGCGAATGCTATACTTCCAATAGAGGTTGAGATTCCTACCTTAAGAATCTCTATGAAAGGCCTTATTACTAATGAAGATTACAAAATAGCTCAGCTTCAAGAGCTAGTCTTACTAGATGAACATCAACAAGTGTCATGTGGTCACTTGCGAGCTTATCAACAACGAATGTCAAGAAGCTACAACAAGAAAGTTAAGCCATGTGACTTCCACCTAGGTGATCTCATCCTGAGAGAAAATCCTAAGAATCAACAACAACAGGTCCAAAAAGGGAAGTTCAAACCAAACTGGCATGCTCCTTACATAATCATTGCAGTGTATGGATCTAGTGCTTACCAGCTTTCAATAGCCGAGGGAGAAGTGCTCAAGGAGCCTATCAAAACTCTCCACCTAAACCAGTTCTACAACTGATATGATCTCAGAAGCTCTTTGTACATATCTAAATGTCTTGAAAAAATTGTAAAAATTGCAAACAATCCTGAAAAAATCATTATCTTGGTGAAAACCTCGCAATAGCCACCTTGGTAATACCAAAAAAAATTGAAAAGTTTCAAAAATACAAAAGAAATTTAAAAAAAAGGAAAAATACAAAAAAAATTGAAAAACAAGAAAGTGCCATTGGTGAAAACTTGGAAATAGACGTCATGGTAGCAAAAAAAAAATGAAAGCCCTGCCAAGAAGGTGAAAACCTGGCAAACAGGCACCTCTTGTTCCTAATGCTCCATCTTGCAGCGCATCTTATGGCTCCCTATATAGTTGCTTTCCTACTTTAGTTTACTATTTTTTTCTCATGTATCCATGGATTGAGTCTTGTCATAGCTCGGGGGCACTGCTCTCTAGTGTCCTAGAATCTCTTTTGTGATAGTCACTAGTTGTTTAAGTTGCATCTGCCTACTGTCACTATTATCACGCTTTGTCAAAATTCTCCTCATAGAATCTCTTTTGCAATAGTCACCAGTTGTTTCAGCTGTGTCTACCTATTGTCGCTAGTGTCACTCTTTGTCGAGATTCTCCTCATAGAATCTCTTTCGTGATAGTCACCGGTTGTTTCAACTATGTCTGCCTACTATCGTTAGTGTCACTCCTTGTCAAAATTCTCCTCATAGAATCTCTTTCGCAATAGTCACCAGTTGTTTTAGTTGTGTCTACCTACTATTACTCTTTGTAAAGATTCTGATCATAGAATCTCTTGCGTCAGTCACTGGTTGTTTCAACTCTGTCTACCTACTATTGCTCATGTCACTTTTTGAGATTCCTTAATGGCAGATCTCTCTTGCATCAATCACTAGCCATTCTAGCTATGTTTGTCTACTGTCGCTCAGTCCTCTTTGGGTTCTTCACATTGAAGATTCCTCTTTTACCTCAATTACCAGTCATTCTAGCTATGTTTGTCTACTGTTGTCACCGTACTAAAGAGATTTATTTCATCTATGTTCTGGACATTGACACTTGACATTAATCCCAAAAACATGAACTCAAAATGACATACTCGTTTAGATATACTGAGCATTTTCTTTGTTTGTTTCATTTTCACTTCGTCATGTCTCCTCGAGTAACTCGATGATGTCATTTTTGACTAGAGAAGCAAGGACTAGGGGCATGATCTTTTCTTTGCTTTTTGTTTATGGTTTAGTTCTAATAATCTGAGGCATACATATAAATGGGGTGTCCACTATAAGAGCCTCCATCTTGTATTGGATGGTCGTGTGTACTTCAACTCCTTTTATATGGATAAAACAATGAGGTTGGTTCTTCTCCTTGCTTGTTGGAGTGAACTCTTTATGCTATAGTAAATATTGATACTCAGCTTGCTAAGTGAACGTATGGGTCACTGTGAGTGTATATGGAAACTTCTATCTTAGGTTACAGACACAAGGGCCATTACAGACATAATACTTATTGATTACTTAGCATAATAGGGATCTCCCATGTGTCTAGTATGTCTGCATGCAAGAAGCATTATGGTCATCCTAGCATTTATGCTCTGATGCTTATGTTCACTTGTTATATTAAAAGGGAAAAATGTTCTAGTCATTCTGGCTTCTTGTACCTTGAATGCTTACATTTAATCCCGAAAAAACTAGAACAGATGTCCTATTCATATTCCTATGATTGCAATGTTAGTGGGGATTGTATAAATTTGAGATTCACTATATGCTCATTGATGATAATTATCAAAGCTTGGTAACCAAACCTAGGGTTGCATCTAGTTTTAGATTCTATCTACCATAAGATTGCATTGCATAAGCACATGGTTTGATCGCAGATTTACTTGCATTCTTTGTGATGTGGGGTTGTCAGCTTTTGCAAAGTATCATGTTTCTTCATGATTGCACAAATGATTGGTTAATCACCCTCTTGGCTACTTTGATTGCTCTGAATCCATTTTTGGGATCAAATTCAAAATCTGACACAATTAAATAGCTCAAAATCACATTTTCAAATTTTGGGACAGGCATAATTGAATGCTTGTGTACTCCATTTTTTTCTGATACTTTGTGAATCTTGAAATCTTTCAAATCACACTTTCTTCAAACTTTCCAAGATTTATTCAAATTGGCTTCTATATTTCTTCTGATTGTACTAATCTCTTCTAAATTCTTCTAATCATTCTAATCTCTTCTATATTTCTTTTGATTGTTCTAATCTCTTTTACGTTCTTCTAAACCTTAGATTTCTTTAGTATCTTTTAACATACTGTGCTACATCACATTTTTGGTGTGTCATCTTTCGATTTCGCTCCAGAGGGTGTAGGATGATTACATCATTGAATATGAAATTCAACTCAATATGAATCTTATGTCCTCATCACTCAAGGCATCTTCATTGCTCGGGGCATCCTGTTTCCATCTTATGTTCTCACCACTAGTGGCATCTTGTTCCCCTCTATCTGGCATCATTTTTCATATATCTCATATTTTTATCAGCTGATCACATCTTATAACATTTCTAGTCAAATTTTGATAGATAGATATCAGGACAGTCTAGACCCCAACTCCTGAGGATCAAGCCTCGTTTTGAGGATGATTCTATGACTCAAGATTGGATCATATTATATTTTATGCTTAGGTATCTAGGTGTTCTATCTAGATCCTTAAAGGTTAAGCTTCATTCTAGAGGAAACCTTTAAAATGCTTATTCAACTTAGGTATCTAGGTGTTCTATCTGGATTCCTTAGGGTTAAGCTCCATTCTGGAGATAATCTTTAAAAGCTTATTTATCTTGGTATCTAGGTGATCCCTAAAGGTTAAGCTTTGTTTTGGAGAGAACCTTTAAAATGCTTATCAATTTAGGTATCTAAGCTTGGACTCCTTAAGGTTAAGCTCCATTTTGGAGATAATCTTTAAAAGCTTATCAATTGGTCTCTGTGTCATCAATTTCGGAACCAATTTCATTTCTTGATCTTTGCATCATGCTTTCTGATTTTCTTTGAATTGAACGTGATGCTCGCACATTCATTCAAAGAGGGGGCAAAATGTAATACCCCAAAATTGGCACATTGCCATATTAACCAACTTTGGTTTATTCAACTTTTCCTAAGTCCTATTTTACTAGGCAATTCTAATTCTAATAATCGCTACTTGACCTAGGTGTCAAATGTAGAAAACCATAATTTGCATTAATCATATTATTTATTTAATTCCTAAATATCGACTCAAATTAGCTACATAAACCTATCTATTTAATTTAATTTAATTATAAGTGTTCTACTTTAATTAAATTAAAATTACCTCTTTAGCTAATATACAAAGGAATTAAATACATTTAATTTAATAAGATATCTCCTCTTTTTAATTATTGAATTTAATTATTCAATTAGTTAAAATTATCCATTTATGAGGTCATATTATATTTTATTAAATTAAATATTCACTCAAAAAAAGGAACCAATCAGCTCTTTTTATCACTCAAAAGGTAGTTAGTCAACTCCTTTTTATCACTCAAAAGGCAGCTAGTCAACTCCTTTTATCACTCAAAAGGCACTTAGTTAACTCCGTTTAGTAGTAAAAAAGGACTCAGTTAACCCCTTTTATCACTCAAAAAGGACTTAGTTAACTCCTTTTATCACTCAAAGGCAATCAGTTAACTCCCTTTTCATGAGGAAGTTACCTTTATGACTGGCTCTCCTCTTCAATCTTGACTATCCATTTCGGTTAATCTTGACCATCGATCACCTCTTGGATTCTATAAAAGAAGCTCTCCATTCCTCATTATAGAGGATGAATTTTGGAATTTGCATCGAATTTATGCTAAAATTCTTACTCACTTTGCTCACATTTGCATAGCTTTATTTCTTTCATTGTAATATCATTTAGATTTTAAGTATGCATCCATTTAGCATACTATGCTTCTTCATTTCTTAGATTAATGATTGCATCTCTCATCTAGATTAATTGCACTTTCATTTAGCTGCATAAATCCTTTGTTCTAGAGGTTTGGTTACCCAATTCTCATTCTGAGAGCAAAGGCATAATCCTTCTAGTTAGAAGGCAAGAGGTTGCTTTGTTAAACTTTTTAAATAAATAATACAATGTTTGTTTCGGGATGATCTCACAGGTAATGACCATGTTGAAGTGTATGTGAGGATTAGAGGCCCCCAATTTTGCATATATAGTAGGGTCTAATAGTAACATGATGGCAATGAATCAAATAGATAGGTTACCTAATGTAATAAAAAAATGAATAGTTTTAAGGGGTTTTTTGGGCACAATGCCCTCTCTGATACCAATACCTTGGTATTGGCTCATGGAGATAGGTTGCTAAAAAATAGCCTCATTGGGTGGAATCAAGGGAGTTTCTCATTCTCCCATGGATGCTCCCCTCAATCTGATGTATGAGTCCTTGCAATTTTAGAGAAGCGAATGGCAATATGTCAAATGGCATATTGATCTTTCCATAGGTCAATGGGCCACCTACAGAAGGAAACTATGTATATGTGAATGCTAAGCAGTACAAAAGAATAATAAGATGGAAAAAGATACCGAAGATTAAATACACAAAAAGAGGGAGGTTGGTAGCTATACTCATGAAACTATTACCACACACCCCACTCACTAGAATCACTAAGGTTGTGGAATAGAGGTTGAGAGAACAACCTGAAACATGTTAAGCGGCTTACTTCTCTCAAGGGAAAAGAGAAGGCCAATGACTCTCACACAATCGACACATTTGGTGGTGGGATGTCAAATAATTATAGTCCCATGAAGATACCTATGACATGGTGCCTGGACATCTATGTGAACAACTTGGTATCCATGAAGGAGAGGGTGTGGACACTAGAAGAGAAGAGTCAAATGGAAGATATCAAAATGAAAAAGTTCACCAAAGATTACTAGAGACTAACAATGGAGGTCAAGTCACTTAGAGAGCAGATTTAGAAAGTACACTTTAACATGTAAAAAGGGGAGTATGAGCTGATAATGTTAAGGAAAGAATTAGGATAAATAAAGGTGGTAGCAGGTGACACAAGAAAAGGAGGGGCCAAGGACGGAGATAGACCCACAAATTAAAAATGTACAAGATGTCGTGGCCAATATGGAACTAAAAGAGAACCAACTAAGAGAGCATATTGAAGAAGTTAGGTCATGGACTCATACAGTAAAGGGACCAACAAGCACCCCTAACGAAGTCATAGAAAAGAAGGTATGGAGGTAGATTAGAGAGGAAAAAGAAATAAGTGAGAAGGTAGCAAACATTATTGTCATATGGCTAAGAGATTGTGGAGAACAGGAAAACGCAACAGATTTAGTTTAAAACTTCCTTAAAAACCAATTAGATTGGTGTGGATCATTTATGTAAACACAAAGAATCAGAAAATGGATAAGAGGAGGCAAGGACAGGCATGTTAGAGTGACAATGAAGAATACAAAAGAAAAAAAAATATCCTAATTAATAAGAGGTTTCTCAAAGGCACACATATATATCTTGATGATGACCTTACCTTAACTTAGCAAGATGAAAGAAGGAAGGAATGGGGAAAAGTGAAAACAACAAGAGAAAATGGAAAATGGGTGTGGCTACAAAATAGTGAAGCCTAATTTAATGACTAAATTACACATAATATTTAGGAACTCGAACCCACCTAGGAACACTTAACTATAGTCAGTTGGAATTGTAGAGGTTATCCTTGGAGAAGAGGACCTGGATTAGGGTTGATAGCTAGATATAATGACATTATTATGCTTACCAAAATACATGAACATGATGGGTGTAGGGTCCCTAATTTTGAGGGATACAAGAAGGTCTCACTGTGGAATGAGAGGAGAGAAAATGGCAAGGGGCATGGAGGCATCACCATTTTAATTAGAGAAACATGGAGAAAATTTATAAACATAGAGAAAGAAGATGTAAACAAATAGTACATATGGATAAAAATAATGGA
This sequence comes from Cupressus sempervirens, assembly GCA_028749045.1. Classification (NCBI taxonomy): domain Eukaryota; kingdom Viridiplantae; phylum Streptophyta; class Pinopsida; order Cupressales; family Cupressaceae; genus Cupressus; species Cupressus sempervirens. Next base: position 618,094,520 of record CM053791.1, read on the forward strand.
GAATCAAATTTATATAATGGTGGTAACCTACTACTTCGCCCCTAAAGGCTCAAAAATGTATACAAAACATAAACTTGACTGGGAAGACCTGTTTGTTGCACTCAAAAAAGATATTGCAACTTTTAGCTCCCTAGGGGAAATAATGATAATAGGTGGATTTAATGCTAGAACATCAAACAATCAAACTCTCAACCTTAGGGGAGTTACAATGAAAGCAGAGATCCAGTTTGGTTAGAAGAAGAGGGGGCACAACAATGGGTAAGATCATTGTAGAACAACATGGGAAAGGTCAATCACTATGAGGCTAAATTACTAGGTTTGTGTTGCCTTTACAACATGGTCATATGCAATGGTATGGAAAAATTGCCTAAATTAGGTGGCATCACATGAAAAAGACACAATAGGCAAAGTGTTGTTGACTATGTCATATGCTCTCAAGACTATGTCTCAAAGATAGTTAATTTTGAGATAGAGGAATGTCCCATTGAACTAAATTTTGACCATAACCCTATTTCGATGAGGATGGCCACCCACATTAAAGAGCGGCATAATGTCTGAAAACCTTTACAAAAGAGAAAGATAATGCTTCTAACTAGCAAGGTTTTAATGAGAAAAGAAAATCATAATATTTTTTGAGACTCTCTTATCCAGTTGTCTAATGATTAGGGAAACTATTTGAAGACTTCTAAACAACACTCCATGGACAAAGGTAATATTGTCTCTACTATCACCAAAGCCTTGGAGGAGTGTAAAAGATCAAGGACCAAGAGAGAAGACAAGAATACTTTTTTGGCTAACTTGTGGTTTGATGATGAGTGCAAAATGGAAAAAAGAAGTTGGAGAGGGAACATGGACAAAGAAAGTAGAAAGGAGTATGAGCAGTTGGTGAAATAAAAGAAAGAGGAATATGTGAGCTTGAGAAGGATTGATTTGATCAATCTTGGGAAAAATAGCCCCAGAAAGTTTGGGAAAGAACTTCAGCAAAGAAAGACATAGATAAAGAACAACATCACAAGGGCCAAATGGTTGGAATATACCAAGACCCTCTATAAGCATGACTTGGGAGAACATAAAACCTCGACAACTAAGACCACAATTGATCTATTTGACAAGGAGAATATTATGAAATGCATAAGGATGTTAGCTTTTGGTAAAGCCCAAGACATAGATGGACTGTAGGCTGAATATTTAAAATGGGGTGTTGAAACCCTGGCACTTCACATCATTAGGATTTTAAATAGTGTCAATAAGGAAGGTTCTTCTATAAATAAAACAACTAGTATAGTTATTCCACCACTAAAAGGTAGAGACATAAAAAAAACCCTCAAATTATAAACTATCATGATCAATCCCCTCTTTGAAAAGTTATTTGGCAACATGGTAGAATGGAAAATCAGTAAATGGGCTGAAATAGAAGGTAAAAGAGAAAAGGAGCTAGCGGGTTTTCAACTAAAACACTCCACTATAAATCACATGATCACTCTTAGATATTTGGTAGAGAAAGATTGGGACACTCAGGGGTGTGAGGCTTTCTACTTCTTCTTGGACTTAAAAAAAACATTTGACACAGTGCCATGTAACAAACTTTGGGATAGAATGGAAGAGTTGGAAGTTCCCAAGGACCTTAGGATTGCTTTTCATAAATTAGATGAACAAGTCAAATCTAAAATTAGAACTATGGAAGGGCTATCTGAAAGTTTTTCCAGCAACAGTGAGGTTAAATAGGGGTGTTTTCTATCTCCAACCTTATTTGGGCTTTACATTGACAAGTTGGAAGAATGGATAAACAAGACCAATGGTGAGGGGATGCAGTTGGCTAACTATGTGATAAGACTACTCCTATATGCAGATGACATCATCATACTTGCTAAGATGACTAAGGTTTTAAAAGAGCACTTGAAAGCATTGGAAAGTTTTTTCCATGAGGTGGGAATGCAAGTGAATGCAAGCAAAACCAAAGTTATGATCTTCTCATTGAAAACGAATAGGGGTGCCTTAGATGAGTTTTTGTTTGAGGGTAACTCTCTTGATATTTTGAACAAGTACAAATACCTTGGTATATATTTTCAAAACAAACTCAATTGGGATGCGTGAAAATGAAAGAGGATTCAAGGGGCCTAGAAGGCATTATATTCTATACAAAATAGGTGTAGGAGTGTAGAATTATGGGATTGGATGGCCATGAAAACCCTTTTTGGTCTATTGGTCACTCTAGTAATTATGTATGGGTGTGAATTTTGGAGCAGCAATATGCCCAAAAAGAAATGGCAACAGGTGGAAATGATTCAAAAGCACTTCATTACTAGCAATCTTAAAACCAAGACTATGGTGCCCTATGAGATCTTATTAGCTAAGGTTGGCTCTTTTTTGTTAGAAGTCATCAGATTGGTTTGAATATTAAGTTATTTGAAGAAACTCAAGGTTTGGAAAAGCATCAATGGCTCAGGCTAGTCACTGAAGAAAAGCTTGACAAGCGAAAAGGCACATGGATGAAGCAAAATGACAAGTGGATGCGAAAATGGGATGTTAACATCTATACTTGTTTGGTTAGTAATAAAGAAATAAAGAAGTTTTTTTATGGAAGAATTTTGTAATATCATTTGGACAAGACACAAGGGGCAAAATAAATCTTACTATATTAAATATTTGAACCCCACTTCTAGTCACGATGAAAAAGCCTATATAAGAGAACCTATCAAATGAAGAAAACAAAATGCTTATAGCTCAACTCAGAACTACTTCTCACCAACTAAGATGTGAAACCGGTAGATGGTAGGTTTCAAAAGAAGAGTGGGTAGATAAAAAATGTTTATTCTATAACATGGCGGTGGCAGAGACAGAGCACCTCTTTGTCAGTACATAATGTTCGACATATAATTACCTTAGATCTTGGTATGCAAAGATCTTAGAGAAAAGAGACTTGAACAACTCATTTGAGGAGAATCAATTGAGGAGAATAGTGACCTTGGTTATCAAAATTCATCGACAGAGAGATGAGTTAACCAAAATTTTATAGCTAGATTAATTTTTCCCCTATTTTGGGGTTGGGTGCTATGTGTGGGTCCCATAGGTTGTCTTAGCCTCGTAGACATTATGAAAAGCTTTTATTTCATTTCATTTCAGTCCTTTTGCTTATAAAATAATGTTTTAAAATGTGTAAAACATGCCAAAATCATTCTCAAGGAGAATGAAATGCTTTAGCACCCTTTTTGCAAGTGAAAACAATAGGCAACGACAAGCTTCTTGAAACTATGTGCAAATCTTTTTAAACACACGTGTGGTTTTGGATATGTAATGCATCTAAAAATTGTCACCTTGATTGTCTTTTGTAAAACTGGTCTTTTGTTCATAATAACTTTTCCATGCTCATTTACAAGCATATTAACTCTAAAGAGAAAACATGTAGTGAGGCTCAAGAGTCCCACCATTACATTAAAATCTAATTAAATTTCACATGTTTCCTTTGCAAATATGTAATGATGGAGTTTAATTTCAGATTATAAGTAGATGATATTCAAGATGTTATGTAATGATTGATAAAAAAATCCACTTGACATCATTTAAGTGGCCTCAGCGGAATTTTTCTTCCACATTGCAAGATTTTAAAAAGAAATGAATGCTTGTAGATAGGCTTAAAAAACCCACCTGTAGTGTACTTAATTCTTCATTATCTCTTGAAATACAACTATGATTTAGGCCTAAGATGGCTCAAAATGAATAGAATTCAAAATGCAACAAAAATAAAAAATAAAGCTAACAAGCAATCAATATCAAAAAAAGAATAGAATGTTAGCAAAAATAAAGCACTTGTAGTCAAGAAGAAAAACTCGTCATAGGAAGAAAGACAATGAAAACCTTGATGAAAACCTTCAAAGATGACATTTGAAAGATTTAACACTTAGGAAAATTCAAGCAATGGTTTATTTTCCTCATGTAACGGCTTTAGGAACACTAAACTTAGAGAAATTTGTGTGCAAATTCATGAGGAAATCGCTTAAGGTTGTCCAATTTTGTGAATTCAAAATTGGTGACAACTAGCTCTAATAGCTTAGCCTACCTCATTTGTTCTTAGAAACAATGAGGAATGTAGAACCCACATCTCTAAGTGCCTAGATTTGATGCAAAAGCTAAAAAATCAAAAAGGATGATGCAACTAATGCAAAGAAAAACTAGTAAAACACAAACTTGTGTAAGCACACTTATCGAAAACAAAAATCTAACCTACACAAAACTAGAAAAAAAATTGAAACCTTATAATTATTCCATTATAATCTTGGGAAATAGATGCCTTTTTTCAATAGCTTAAAGTATCTTGAATGTTCATATTCAATGGTGTGACCATGAAAGACAAAAAACTAGAACAATGGTGTAAATGCTTGATGCAACACCTCTTGGAAGACATGAACAATTCACATTCTTGAGATGAATCATACTTACTACTACTCCAAGATGAGTCCATGACTTCAAACAATTCATGTTGAACTACAAGTGTCTATTTAGCCTCTTCCTTAGTTGTATCTTTATGCTTAGGTACAAGTGGAATATTTATCCTTATGTTGGCCTCCAACCAAGCAATGTGTCTAATGGGAAAATCCCTTTGATCATATGAAAAATAAACTCTTCTTGTTAGTCATACCTTTCTGTTAGAATATAAAGTCCACCAATATAATTGAGAGGGAGGTGAATTAGTTATCGTACTATTATGAAAATTATCAACCTTATTAAACCTTAACCATATGAGAAATATAATCAGCAACCATAAAAATATTCTCATACATAATAACACCAGATATGTTAACTAGGGAAATCCTTGATCAGAGGGAAACTGTGGTGAGAATGATACCCACAAAATGATGTACTAATATAAATATTCTTTGTTAGAGGATGGACCCTGTTAGGAGTCTATGAAAATATTTAGTACATATTAGTTCATCGTAGGAGACTTTGAATCTCTATTAGGAGTTGTGCCAACCCTATTAGGAGTTGCAGAAGGTAGATGGACCCATTGTCCAAACAACTTCAAGGGAAAGACCAATGAACCTTTTGTCCAAATGATCTCTATATTATTCCTTGTAGAATAATAGAGTTGAATTGTACTTCTCCTTCCTCTTCCTCTTCCTCTGTCCTATCAACCAGACTTCTACTCCTTCTAATCTCGATATCGAATCACTAACTTTGCATCCAATAATCCCTTGGATCATTTACTCACATTTACCAAACACTCTGCTCTTATTCACACACTTAAAACTTCTTCAATCAAAAACACATGTCTCTTAACCAAGGAAAATACTTTCCTTTTATACCATGTCCTCAAAATAATTCCTTGAGTTGGCCTTAAAGATTTTCCAATTAATTATAATAGGACCACATTATGATAATTAATTATTTCACAATTACATAATGTTGTAAGCTCACAGTCTATACAACTTCTCATATGTATAGCTCTAGGACTAGTGCACTCACTGGCATCATCATCAAAATGTCCTATGTCACTTTCTAACTTTGCATATCCTGATTATATATCTATTAGGAGATACAATACAAACATTAGAAATTGTGTTTCAAGTGCTTTGTATCTATATTGCTCTTTGTAAATCATGCATATCTTTTACATAACATCAATTTACTTTACACACACTCAACCTCATGATTAGGACACAGTGTAGAACACATCCTTAACCACGTGTCACCTAAAGAGGTTTCCTTTGTAAATCCTTTTGTAGAGTGAAGAGCATACCTTGAGCTATTTGTTTTTTTATGACAAGCAGCTCGTTTGCTAACCTCTACACTGCAATATTTGTCCTTATGGTAGAAGAAGATTAATCCAAAGAAAATGAACTTTCTTCACACCTACTTGCTTCTATTCTTATCTATATGACAAGAATAAGATCGTCCTTGATTTAAATTTCCAAAATATGTGCAATTTCAAAGTAGTTGATACTGATCTTCTTAAAAGAAACCAAACTTCTAGAATTTAAGTGTTTACAAAAACACTTCAAATTTGTAATTTATTCACTTTGAAAATTTGAGTGTTGACAAAGAAACACTTCTATTTTCTAGGACATTATCTAGTTTGGAAGAAAAAGATTTTTTCCCATATAGTTTTCTCTTTTCTCCTCTTTACAAAGACTCTTTTGTACTTAGGTGCCTAATCAAGCCTTTGTTATCGAGACCCATTTTCTTTTAGTAGTTGTTTCTAGGTTTTTAGCTACTCCCTTGGAGGGGGGTAGTAATAAATCATCTTGATTTAATTATTAAGTCACTTATTATCTCTTTTATTTCTTAAGCTAAACTTTAGGCACATAATAATTAATTCTTTTATTAATTATTAATTATTATTATGCAACCTAGGTTTCCTTTTAGGATTTTGATCACCTATATTTTGTTTGATCTCTCTTGTAATTATGATATTGAAAATTATATTGCATTATTAATATTCCATATCAAATTCCTCCTCTTTTATGGATCATGGAATTTTGGACTCAATAGCTTTTTGCTTCTCTTGTTTTGTGACATGTTTACATGTAGGTGATTCTTGTTTACATGTAGGTGATTCTTGGGAGTTGTGAAGTTATTTTCTCCTCAAATCTTATGATTTTTAGTTACAAGGAAGATGCATGAATTTTTACCTTGTTGATTAAGTTCTCAATGGTTATAAATGATTGATAAAGGGTGCTCCCCTTAATACCATAAATACATAACAACAACAAAGAAATAACAACAATTTGTGAGAACAAAATATGGCTTCTTATTATCACCACAAATGCAGAATTACAGAATTCTGGATTACAATATAATAACCCACATGGGCTCCTTAATTATAGTAATATGTAAGAAAAAGTTTTGAACTATCACCCAAAGTTGTCTTAGACAAGCTTTGGACATTTCTTAAATAGCCAACTTTATGATGCCCGGGAAGATTCTAGACACTCAAACTTAATACCTAGGGCTGACAAACCCTAAAAATATATAAAGAGTCAACCAAATATATTTTAGATATTTATTTTGGAAGTTTTGGTCAGCCCAACTTTTGAAGGCCATAACTCTCGAGGCATTGCTTCGATTGGTTATTATAACCACTTTTTGAAATCCTCAGCTTCTAATCTATAGTCACGGATTTGCGCAAGCACCCATCTGTCAAGTTTTTAGGCCTCATCTGGCAACATTTGGGCCTTAAATGGTGAGCCTAAAGTTTTTATACCAAAATTTCAAACAAAAGATCCATGATAAGTCCATGAATACTCATGATATAGTACTGAGCCTCAACTATTAGGATGATATATCTAAGATGAACATTGACCGAGCTTGTATGACTGACTTACTAAGTAGAAAGCCTCCATAGAAAATAACTTTGCACAAAGACAACCTACTTAAATGAAATTTTTTTGGTTGATGCAAGATTTCTCTTACACCCCTGATGCTCTTGCATCAGACACCTAGGGTAATTTGAGAAGTTACCTCATTACATCTCAAGTGTTTAGAGTAAAACCAAGATGGTTAACCTCCTCCCTTGCTAGCCATGATTAATCTTCTACTAGCCTCCCTTTCCATTTGATGAGGTATTCTTCATAATTTTTGTTCCTTGTACTTTTTCCAACATGACTATCCAATATCTCCTCAATCTCCATTGTAGTCGAACTAGCTGCTAGAATACTCCACTGCACTTTTGCAACTTCTTCTCCATCACCTCCTTCATAATACTCAATCAAATATGAAATGTTAAATATTGGTACAATATTTAATTCAGCAAGAAACTCCACTCCATAGGCATTTCAAAAATCATGCCTTTTCACTATCTTGCATGGTCCAAACTTCTTCATTTTTAGCTTGTTATATGTACCCACTAGAAATCACTACTTTTGCAAATGAACCATGACTTCATCTCCAATATGAAATTTCTTATGCTCACTTTTCACATATACCTTAGCCTTGTACTATGAATTTATCTTGATATTGTGCTTCCTCACCTCGTCATGGATATTTTTCAAATGTTCAGCAAATTCTTCTACTTCAGCACTACTCATCTCTCATTTATCTAACTGCCTCAATTCAAAATCATTTTGGGTACTACTCCCATGTAAAATCTAGAATGGTGATTTAATATTTCTCTTATTAATAGAATTATTATATCATGCAAATTCTTCATGTGGTAAAATCAGATCCCATCCTTTGGTTTATCTCCAACCAAACATTTCAACAAGTTTCACAAACTACAATTCATATATTCTTTTTGTCAATCAATCTGTGGATGATGTGATGAACTGAACTTCAAATATGTCTTCGATTTCTTCCACAATGTATGCCATAAATACCCAACAAATTTGGTATCTTGATCTGAAACTATACCCTTTGGAAGACCATGTAGCCTCACCACTTCTCTGAAAAACAACTCTACCACATGAATAGTGTCACTAGTCTTCTTGCAGGGAATAAAATGTGACATCTTTGAAAACCTTTCAACCACTACAAAAATAGAATCATTCCCTCATTGAGTCCATGATGACATCCACCCATATCTTCTCTTCTACATGAAATGGTTGATACAACCTCTTATTCTACTTCACTCCTTTCACCATCTGACATACTCTGCAACTCTGTACAAACTTCTTCACATCTTGCTACAAATGTGTCCAGTAATAATTCTTAGCAACCAAAGCAATAGTCTTATCTCTCCCAAAATGTACATCCAATCCTCCATTATGATTCTCCTTGATTAGATTCTCTCTCATTGAAATTCTTGGAATGCGCAATTGGCTCCCTTTGGACAACATAGCATCTTGGATTATGAAATCCAACCATTTCATTCTGTCAAGAGTAATAAGTTATGTACAAGCCTTCCATGCTTCACCAAAATCAAAATCCTCTAAATAAAAATTACTAAGTTCCTTGAACCCAACCACCTCAATCTACTTTTTTATCAGCAAAAGTTGTCTTTCACTAAGAGCATCTACAACTCTATTTGACTTCCCACTACTATGTTTCAAAAAAAATGTATAACTTTGCAAAAATTCAACCCATTTCAAATGCCTTTGGTTTAATTTTCCTTGACTTTTCAAATATTGCAAATCTTGATGGTTGGTATAGAAAACAAAATCCTTAGGAAGAAGATAATGTCTCCACTTCTTCAATGACTAAACTATAGCATAAAATTCCTTATCATAAACAAAATATTTTCTTTTGGCATCATTCAACTTCTCATTGAAATAAGCAATGGGTCTACCTTCTTGGCTCAAAATAGCTCCTTTTATAGTACCACTAGCATCATAATCTACTTGAAACACCTTGTTCAAATATGGAAGTGCTAAAATAGGTTGCTCTGTAACTTTCTATTTCAACAAATAAAAACTCTTATCTTCTCTTACAATTTCCTCTTAAATTCTTTCCTATCCCTTCTCATTGTTTTAGTCAAGGGTCCACAAATAATGCTAAAACCCCTTATGAACTTTATGTAAAAATTAGTTAGTCCATCAAAATTTCTTACCTTTGTAGCACTCTTTGGAGTAGGCCATTCAAGGATAGCCTTTAGTTTCTCTATGTCCATTTATAGACCTTCTATTAAGACTACAAATCCTAGGTATACTAACTCCACAAAATTGCACTTCTTAAGGTTTATAAGAAAGTTTTGTTCCGTCAACTTAGCAAAAACCCTTCGAATAAGTATCAAATGTTCCTACAATGTCTTGCTAAATATCAAAATATCATTTGGGTAAATAATGACAAACTTACCTAGAAACTCCTTCAATGCCTCATTCATGAGCCGCATGAAAGTGCTCAGTGCATTGGTTAGCCCAAAAGGCATGACTAACCACTCAAACAATCCTTCCCTTGTCTTGAAAGAAGTCTTCCACTCATCACCTTCTCTAATGCAAATCTAATGGTATCCTCTCTTCATATCTATCTTTGTGAAATACACAACTCCACTCAAATAGCCCATAATATCATCTGTCCTTGGCAATGGAAATCTATACTTGATTGTGATCTTGTTGATAGCACAAGAATCTATGCACATTCTCCATTCTCCATTCTTCTTAAGTGCTAACATTGTTGGTAAATAAAATAGACTCAAACTCTCTCGAACCAACCACTTCTGTAACAACTCATGCACTTATCTGTTCAACTCTTCACTTTCTACTGGTGTCATTCTATGTGCTATCTTGTTTTGAAAATTGGCTCTTGGAATCAAATCTGTATGGTGACTAATCGTCCTCGCTGAGGGTAATCCATTAGGTACATTATTTGACACAATATCAAGAAACTCTCCCAAAAAATCTACAACTTTTGCGGGTACCTCCTCTACTTATTCTTTACCATCTTTTGGGATTACAACAAAATACATATGCTCATGCTTCATACCTTGAAGAAACTCCTTTCCATCAAAAAAACATATTCTAGCATCACTACATACCTTTTCTTCTTTCTCCTTCAATGTATGACATACCTGTCAAATTGCCATTACCTACCCAATAACATATGACATATGTCCATAGGTATGATATCACACAACACTTCATCCTAGTAACTTCCAATCTTGAAATTCACTGAGCATTTCTCATTTGACCATGACCTTGTGGCCATCTTGCACCTAGGAAATACAATATGGATGCAGTTGTTTCTGTCTCTTTAGCTTCAACTTTGTGACCATATTTTATGACACCAGATTGTCAGTACTTCCACCATCAATTATCACATCACAACTGTTATCTTCACATTTGCATCTTGTGTGAAACAAGCTCCTTCTTTGATCGGGTTCATTCTTACCACTCAATAGGACTTCTCCTCTTTCAACATCTTCAGAAGGTGATGATCTGGCATCTTCATCAACATGTGCAACTCTAGCCTAGCCTTTTGTTCTCTAATCTTTCCTCTGCACTGCGAACATTCCAATGCTTTATTTCCTTCTCTGCACTAAAAGCATTTTCCACAGAAACCTCCTCTTCTAGATCATTTCCCTCTTCTGCTCCCTCTCTGATCTTTGTTGTTATAATCATGGAAATTATTGGCATTGTTTCCCCTTTGGTTCTTACTGCTACATAAGACTTTTGATGTAGGGGCACGTAGGTGGGCTAAGGAAGACCTAGGTTTCCCTTTGAGTTTTGTCTTGTAGTGGTGCTAGCCACACCACTAGATAAATAATAGGGTTGATCTCACCCTAAGATGGGATTGTATAGGCAATGTTGCTCATAGTTGCTTAAAATTGCTCATTTGGCTTTATAGAGCATTTTTGCATTTTGGAGGATAAAAAGGTCAAGTGTTTGAAGGGCCATCTTAGGTGTTTAGTAACCATTTAAGGCCTTTGGCATAGTTTGGTGTTAGTTGGAGCAAGTTTGATAAGTAAATGCTCAAAATTGCAGAAATTGCTCAAACTTGCAAAAGTTGTCTTTGACAACTTTTTAACAATTTTCTTGCAAACATAGCAAAATTTTTGTTAGAGCCTTTCAACTGTCTAAAATAGTTGGGAGCACGCTTGGGAAGCCTTTATAAGGTCATTTTTAACATATGCAAGGGGTTGGAGAAGGTAGGTTTTGTCATTGTATGGACTAAGCAAGCAGTATTTGAATAACAGTTTCTTGTTTTGAGTGTTCTTGGCATGTGGACAGATTAGATTTAGTACATTTTGTGTTGTAAGTATTAGTAATAATTGATTTAAGGTTTTTACATAGTTAATTTTTTATTTTACAAATTTTGGTGTGCTTAGAATAATTATTTTGATTTTCATCAATTTGTTGTCATGAGACAGACTATCTGCACAAATAGAGTCATAGGGCCATCTCCCATTCTAAGTATATTACAATCTCCTAGGATTTGGAACATGACTGCATCTACATTCTATACAATGGAGATGAGGCCTTGGAATGCTGAAGAGCTATTATTGCAGTGATGCCCTAGCAAGTCATAACAACTTGGTTAGGGATCACAATCTATTCCAAAGCTCATAGGAGTGGTTGAATGTATGGATACTTCAACCTAAGCATAAGAGGTAATTAAGGAATGATTATTGAATCCCCAAGGCATATGGAATCCTTTGGAATGGGATTTGTGAAGAGAAAAGTCTTATTGTTTGCTAACAGATGGTAATGCCCTCAAAACCCTTGATTTTAGGCTTAAATTGTTCTCGTAAAGTATAAATAATTTGGAAACCCTAGATCCTCAAAATCTATAAGGTCCCTGAAAAGGGTACTTAGAATGATGGTTTGTTTGACCCCTTATTAAAAAGTTTTGCAAGTTATCTTGGTTTTAGTGTATTTGAAGGGCTAATTCTTGTAGCTTTTTTACAAGCATTTTGATGAATTTTTTCTTGAAGGTTAGAACTAGATTAGGGTTTCAGTCTTGATCTTGATTGTGGATCTTGAGGGAAGTTTAAAGATCTCCTAGGAGTCCAACCATCCTTTTAGGATTCCTTTGTAGGCTTGGGGTTATGTATGTGGTTGGATATTTGGTAAGGAAGTGTGTTATACCTAATTGATGTGTTCATCAATTGAATGGTTAGGATCTATTTATTAGAATCCTAAGAAGTCTAGAGTGGATAGAAGCCCTAGTTTAGTTGAGTGTATGACCTAAGGAGACCCTGAGAGAGCTTGGGGAAGAAGCAAGATTGGTCATCACATCAGAGTGATATAAGAGTAGGTTAAATTTGGGAAAAGGTGGTGTATGTCTATAGCTATTGGAGATTCAATGGGTGAGTCTAGCATGGTGACTAATGTAAAGCTAGCCAAGGAAGTTGATGAGAAAAAGGAGAAGAATAGTCTCCTTGAAGTAGCCTTGGAAGAGGTGAAGACAAAACTAGAGGAAGTTGTCGATGCAACTAAAAGGAAAGAGGAAGAAGACAATGAGAATGGTAAAGAAGTAGCAAAATAGGATGGTTTACCTAAGCCTAACCCTATCTTGGATGAAGATCCCTTCTTGAAGGTCATCAAAGCCCTAGGACGAAAAGCTTTGTAGGGTGTGCCACTATTTAGTGGGAAGTTAGACAGATGCAATGATGGATTAGATAGAATGAATGGAGAACCATTTTGAGTGTGAAGGGGTGTTAGAGGCATAGATGATAAAAGTGGCTAAGTGAAGGCTTAGAGGATCAACATTGACATGGTTAAAATATGTCCAAGATGAGAGGATCAGCACAGGCAAGAAGCCTATAGCTAATTGGAGTGCCATGGTCACTAAGCTAAGGGAAAATTTCCTACTAGAGGATTATGAGCTTTAGTTCCACAAAAGGAGACAATAATTAAAGCAAAAAGACCTAGATGTGACCTCTTACACAAAGGAGTTTCAAAGGTTGTGTCTCAGATCCAAGAAACAAGAGGATGAGCCAATAAAGGGGGCTAGGTACTTAGGAGGTTTGAAGTGGAATATCCTAGAGGAGCTTAGCTTGTGGGCACCTACCAGTATCCAAAGGTGCCATCAACTAGCTCTAAAGGTGGAGGAAAAGAACAAGAGGAAAGGGGATTCCAACTTCAAAGATAGAGGCAAGGGAAAAAATCAGAGAGGAAAAAGAGGGGGCTACCAAGGTAGAGGTAGTGAGCAGAAAACTCAAGGTGAGAAATAACTCATTGAGCAGACCAATGAGGGAGCTTCCAGGAGAGGTTATGGTAGAGATTGAGGTAACCAAGGAGGCTCAAATAGAGGTAGAGGATCAGGTAGGAGTACCTCTTATTTTTCCACTATGGAATGCTATAATTGTGGTCAATTAGGCCATCCTACCTATAGGTGTCCTAAAAAACCCTCTTCTTCTAACCAAGACAAGAGGATAGCATATGTTCAAGAGGACAACTATAGTAAGGATTCTGAAGTGGATCATATTGAATCAAAGAAGGGAGAGAATCTTGTGTTTAGAAGGGTGTTGATGAAAAAACTTGCTCCTGATGAGCCTAAACATAAAAGAGCTCTATTTAGGATCCTAGGAAAATTATGCAAGATCCTAGTAAAATTATGCAAAGTAGAAGTGGATTCTAGTTCTACTGACAAAATTATATCAGAGGAGGTACTCAATAAGCTCAAGTTGACTAATATACCTCATGTCAATACTTATAAGGTTACTTGGCTAAATAATGGTTAGGGCATACTAGTGAATGAGAAAACTTAGGTGGACTTCTCCATAGCAGGGTATAGCGATAGGTTGTTCTATGACATGCCACCCATGGATGCTTTTCATATGTTGTTGGGAAGACCTTGGCAATTTGATAGGGAAGTAGTGTGTGATGGGAAGGAAAACTCTATCTCATTTAGGAAGGGAGGCAAGACATTCAAAATCCAATCTTTATTGGAGGGGGAAGAACCACAATCCAAGGTACTTAGTGTATTGTTGTGCAATGGTAAAGAATTTGTTAAGGACCTCAAGGATGAGGAAAGTCAGAGTTATGGCATAGTGTTGAAGTCTAAAGGAGAAGAGAATGCAATCAAAGAACCCTTTCCCAAGGAAGTACAAGAGTTGCTTGAGAAATACAAAGATATAGTGAGTGATGGAGCTCCTTCTAAACTACCACCCAAAAGGGTTATAAGTCACCAAATTGACTTTGTTCCAAGTGCATCCCTACATAATAAGGTAGCATACAAGCTCACTCCATATCATAATTTGGAAGTGGCAAGATAAGTGCAAGAATTAATAGACCAAGGTCTTATACAAAAGAGCATAAGCCCATGTGCAATCCCTATTGTTTTGGCATCTAAGAAAGGAGGAAAATGGAGATTGTGTATAGACTCAAGAGCCATAAATAGGATCACAATAATTTATAGGTTCTTGATACCTAGGATTGAGGATCTCATGCATTGTCTTGGGGGGGCTAAGTACTTTACTAAGTTGGATTTGAAGAGTGGATACCACCAAACTAAATTAAAAAGGGAGATGAATGGAAGACAACATTTAAGACTAAAGATGCACTATATGAGTGGCTAGTGATGTCATTTGGTATTTCCAATGCTCCTAGGACATTCATGAGGCTCAAGAATGAAGTGATCAAAGACTTCACAGGTAGATTTGTACTCGTGTATCTTGATGATATCCTCATCTTCAGAAAGACTAAGGATGAATACATCAAACATGTGGAAGCAACATTGCAAAGTTTGCATGGAGAGAAGCTTGCCATCAATCTTGAGAAGTGTGATTCCTTCAAGAAAGAACTTATGTATCTAGTCTTTATGGTGTCTCAAGGAACATTGAAGATGGATCAAGAGAATGTTTCTACAATCCTCAACTTGCCACCACCTACTACTTCAACTAAGGTACGGAGATTTCATGGTCTTTCTCATTTCTATAGGAAGTTCATTAGAAACTTTAGTGGCATATCTGCACCATTGTTAGAGACCATAAAGGGTGGGGTCAAGTCCAAGTTTAGGTGCACATTAGAAGCTGAAAAGTCTTTTGAGATGCTCAAGAAGCAAGTAGCTACCCAACTTATTTTACAACTCCCTAGCTTTGAGAAACTTTTTACCCTTGAATGTGATGCAAGTGGCCTAGTAGTAGGGGGAGTATTGAGTCAAGAAGGTAGGATAATAGCTTTATTTAGTGAGAAGCTTAATAATGCCAAAAGGAAATATTCTTCCTATGACCTTGAACTTTGTGCCTTAGTTCAATCCCTTAGGAAGTGGAGGCATTATTTGTTGTCCAAAGAATATTTTATTTTTACAAATAACCAAGCCCTAAGTTACATCAACACACAAGAAAAATTGAGCAATAAGCATTTGAGGTGGAATGAGTATTTGTAGGTCTTCACTTTCACAATCAAGCACAAGAAAGGAAAAATGAACAAAGTGGCAGATGCACTGAGCAAGAGAGTGTTGATAGTTCAAGAAGTCCAATTGCATAGCATTGGGATAGAAAGATTGAAGAGTCTCTACAAGGAAGATGAAGACTTTGGAAAAGCATACAAGGTATGTTCAGATTTTGAGAACCACTTTCATAGAAAATTTGTAGATTTTACCTTGCAGAGTGGATTTCTCTTTAAGGGTAACCAATTGTGTGTACCAAGGGGATGTATAAGAGAGAACCTTATACAGGAGAAACATAATGTCAGTCTAAGTGGACACTTTGGAGTCAGAAAGACATTAGAACTAGTCCAAAGGTTTTATTATTGGCCTAAGCTAGTTAGAGATGTGACTAAATATGTGGAGTAATGCATGGTATGCATGAAAGCTAAAGGAGGGATGAGTAATGTAGGTCTCTATCATCCCTTACCAATCCCTAATAGGCTATGGGAATGTGTGAGCATGGATTTCATAGTAGGACTGCCCAAGACAAAAGAGGGCTATGATAGTATCTATGTGGTTGTTGATAGATTTAGCAAAATGGGGCACTTCATCCCATACAAAAAAACTAATGATGCAAGCCGTATTGCCCATTTGTTGTTCAAAGAAGTGGTAAGGATTCATGGCCTTCCATTGAGCATATTTTTAGATAGAGATGTAAAATTTATAAGTCATTTTTGGAATACTCTATGGGGCAGACTTGGCACAAATTTGTCATTTGGATCAACATACCATCCTCAAACTAAAGGTCAGACTAAACTAGTCAATAGAGTGTTGGGTAATATCTTAAGGTGCCTAACTAAGGAGTATGGCCAAACTTGGGATGTCATCATTCCCCAAGCAGAGTATGCCTACAATGATAGTAGGAATAGGACAATAGGTAAGAGCCCCTTTGAAATTGTATATGGCATGCATCTTAGAGGTGTGTGTGAGTTGAGTGATCTTGGTGGAATGGAGCACAAGAGTGGACATGCTAAAGACTTTTCCCAAACCATGAAAGAAATATGAGACCAAGTCAAAAGGACTATACAATACAATACACAAAAGCTCAAGGCCAAAGTAGAAGAAAAGAGGAAGGATGTTTAGTTCACCATTGGAGATTATGTCATGGTGCATTTAAACAAGGCAAAATTGTAGAAGGGGGTGCCTACTAAGTTGCATATGAAGAGAGTAGGAACTTGCAAGATCATGGCAAAATATGGGGCAAATGCATGTAAAGTTGATTTGCCATTAGATTTGGGCATATCTCCAATATTTAATGTGCAAGATTTGGTGCAGTTTAGAGGAGCATTGCCTCCTGATGCTACCAACAATCAAGGAGTTCAACGTGATTTGGACCTTGCAACATCCTTTCCACTACCAAGTTGGAGGTTGACAAGGTGTTAGATTCCAGAGTCAAGAAGACTACTAGATCGAGGAGTTCAACATGATTTGGACCCTATAGTAGTACCTTCCACTACCAAGTTGGAGGTTGACAAGGTGTTAGATTCTAGGGTCAAGAACACTACTAAAAATAGAGTCTACATGGAGCACCTTCTCAAGTGCAAGACCAGACCAAAATTAGAAGTGACACGGAGTGTTGAGGAAGACTTCAAGAAACTGGGCATCACTAAAGACATATTGTCCATAGGAGTGACATTATTTTTTCTCTCTAAGGGAGTATGGTGCAGGGGCACCTAGGTGGACTAAGGAAGACCTAGGTTTCCCTTTGAGTTTTGGCTTATAGTGGTGCTATCCACACCACTAGGTGGATAATAGGATTGACCCCACCCTAAGATGGGATTGTATAGGCAATGTTGCTCATAGTTGCTCAAAATTGCTCATTTGGCTTTATAGACAATTTTTTGGTTTTGGAGGATAAAAAGGTCAAGTAAGTGTTTGAAGGGACTTTAGTAACCATTTAATGCCTTTGGCATAGTTCAGTATCAGTTGGAGTAAGTTTAAGAAGCAAATGCTCAAAATTGCAAAAGTTGTCATTGACAATTTTTTAACAATTTTCTTGCAAACAAAGCAACTTTTAAGTTAGAGTCTCTCAACTATCTAAAATAGTTAGAAGCACTCTTAGGAAACCTTTATAAGGCTATTTTTAACCTATCCAAGGGGTTGGAGAAGGTAGGTTTTTTCATTGTACAAACTAGGCAAGCAGTATTCCAATAATAGTTTCTTATTTTGAGTATTCTTGGCATGTGGACAGATTAGATTCTATACTTTTTGTATTGGAAGTATTAGTAATAATTGATATAAGGTTCTATACATAATTGGTTTTGGTTTTTACAGAGTTTGGTGTGCTTAGAATAATTGTTTTTATTTTTACTAGTTTATTGTCCGAAGATAGATTGTCTACACAAATGGAGTCATAGGGCCATCTCCCACCATAGGTATAGTACAGTCTCTTGTGATTTAGAACATGACTCCATGTACATTTTTTACACTAAAGATGGGGCCCTAGAATGCTGAAGAGCTATTATTGCAGTGATGCCCTAGGCAAGTCATAGTAAATTGGTTATGGATCACAATCTATTATAGAGCTAATAGGAGTGGTTGAACATATGGATACTTCAACCTAAGCATAAGAGGTGCTGAAGGAGTGAGTAGTGAATCCCTAAGTCATATGGAAGGAAGCCTTTGGAATGGGTTTGTGAAGAGAAAAGTCTTATTATTTGCTAACAAATAGTAAAACTCTCAAAACCCTTAATTTTAGGCTTAAATTGTGCCCGTACAGTACAAACAATTTGGAAACCCTAGATCCCCAAAATCTGTAAGGTCCCTGAAAAGGGTACTTAGAATGGTGGTTTTCTTGACCCCTTGTTAAAAAAATTTGCAAGTTATCTTGGTTTTAGTGTATTTGAAGGGCTAATTCTTATGGCCTTTTTATAAGCATTTTGATGCATTTTTTCTTGAAGGTTGGAACTTGATTAGGTTTTTAATCTTGATCTTGATTGTGGATCTTGAGGGAAGTCTAAAGATCTCCTACAAGTCCAACCATCCTTTTGGGAGTCATTTGCAGGCTTGGGGTTACTTATGTGGTTGGAGAGTTGGTAAGCAAATGTGTTCTACCTAATTGATGTGAACCAATTGAATGTTTAGGATCTATTGATTAGAATCCTAAGGAGCCTAGGGTTGATAGAAGCCCTAGTTTGGTCAAGTGTATGACCTAAGGAGACCCTAAGAGAGCTTGGGGAAGAAGCAATATTGGTCATCACATCAACCATCCTCCAGATCTTCCATCGCGACCTCTTCCACTATTCTTGTTATCAAACCTTTTGCTCAGCTTCTCCTCAACTTTTACGGCAACATGGTACATCTCCTCAATACTGGTCATGCAAACCAGACTTATCTCATCCTAAATTCTTGGCCTTAACCAATTAAAATAATAGATGACTTTCTCTTTGCTAACTTCAGCATGGCCAGTTCTGATGAGAACTTGGTAGAACTCTTTGGTATACTCTTGAACAAATCTTCTTGCTTGCTTCAACCCTTCCATTTTCTTCAACAAATCAAGCTCATATTCCACAGGAACGAACTATCACTTCATTTTAGCTATCATTCAATCCCATCTGGTGATTTTTTCCTTCCCTCTTCTATTTCACTCCAACTGGATCTCTTACCACCAGATCCTTGCATGAATCTTTAGTTTGGCCTTTGAAAACTTGACTGTATCTAGATCTTCAATATCTTCATATTCAAAGTACTCTTCCAATTCATTCATCCAATTGATCAATTCCTCTAGGTTAAGATTTCCCAAAAAATGTGGGAACATCAAACTTAGACCTTTTTCCACTCTTAGAAATGGCTTTAAAAAGATTTTCCTCCCTTGAGCTCAAAACTTCATCTTTAATTGCTTGATCAACATTTTCTTCTTGTCTTTCATCTTCACTTCTGTGATCTCCTATGGCTAGATTCATTCATTTGCACATTTGTTCTTACAATGCTTTCATTTTCCTCTAGTGGGCTCTAAAACCCTCAGGTGTAAAACCTACGAATCTTCCACAACACTCACTTCATGGAGGCATCTTTGTGCTTCTATTGAAACCATAGTGAAAACTACCTCACAATCGACGATTTGTCTACATGCTCAACCCAAACCATGCTCCTAGTGCAAAATTTCTAGTAGTTGGAAATTTCTCCACACACTTAGGAACTCTAGCTCTGATACCACTTGATAAAGGGTGCTCCCCTTAATATTATAAACACATAAGAACAACAAAAAAAAAACAAAAATTTGTGAGAATAAATTCTATGCTTCTTATTATCATTGCAAATGCGGGATTATAGAATTCAGGATTGCAATATGCTAACCCACATGGGCACCTTCATTATAGTAATATGTAAGACAAAGCTATGAACTATCACCTAGAGTTGTCCTTGAAAATATTCAGGCATTTCTTAAATAGGCAATTCTATGTTGTCCAAGAAGGTTCTAGACACTCAAACTTAATACCTAGGGTCAACAAAGCTAAAAATACATAAAGATTAGGCCAAATACATTTTTGACATTTATTTTGGAAATTTTGGTTGACACAAATTTGGAAGGTTGTAATTCTCAAACCATTTCTCTGATTGGCTATTATAACCACTTGTCAAAATTTGTAGCTCCTGATCTACAATCTCAAATTTTTGCAAGTGCCCATCCATTGAGTTTTTGGGCCTCATCCAAGCACATTTAGGCCTTCAACAATGAGCCTAATTTTTTTTACATCAAAACTGCAAACCAAAAATCTAGAATAAATCCATGAATACTCATGATATGGCACTAAGCCTCAACTAGTAGGCTGATATATCTAAGATGAACATCCACCTTTGAAATTAAGACATTTCGAGCTTGTATGACTGACTTATTAAGTAGCAAGCCTCCACAGACAACAACTCTACATAAAGACAACCCTTATTCAAACAATTGAAATGAAATATTTTTGGTTAATGCAAGATTTCTCTTACACCCAAAAAGTTCTTGCATCAATGATGAGATACATCTTTTCACCTCATGCCCCTTCTAAGGGAAGATCATTAACTCCTCAAATGATAGGTAATATTAT
Source organism: Cupressus sempervirens (assembly GCA_028749045.1). Lineage (NCBI taxonomy): Eukaryota > Viridiplantae > Streptophyta > Pinopsida > Cupressales > Cupressaceae > Cupressus > Cupressus sempervirens. The sequence goes on from CM053791.1 coordinate 618,115,294, forward strand.
TCTTATATTTAATTCATATCTAAAGTGTTCAAAAAGCCTAAGAACAACCAAGTGAAGGTGGTATCTGTATATGAGAAATGTTAGTATGCTAATAGAAACCAAATTTAAATAAAGCTTCTACAAACTAAACAAAATTCATAAACTTCAAGATAGACTAAGATGAGCTCTTAATTGAGAATATGAGCCATTAATGGGCTCTCTCAATAAGAAGCTCTCTTGTTGAGTAGCTTTGTCTAAATAGATAGGATGTATGCTCAAGCTTTATGCTTCAAAAAGGGCTTCAATGGATGATTGTGGATTTTTGGTGTGGATAGATGGCTTTAGTATGGATTTGGCTCTCAAAATAGCATTATAACTTTACTTCATGGATTGTGTTATTTTGCAAAGGGGAAGGATCCAATTTATAGGCAAGAGGCTTGAGGGTTTGAGGGCTAAGATGCAAGGATGGGAAAAAGCTTATGGAGGGCTCAGATTGCATGAGAGGAGAGCACATGGATTGTGCTTCCTTATAGCCAATCAAGGAGTGACACATGTCACATGGTGAGAGGATGGAGGAAAGGGGAAGGATGAGTCAACAAAGGAGGCTCAAGGGATAAAATCTTCATAAAGACCCTCATAATGACTTGTAAGAGCAATAAAAGGGCTTGTAAGAGTCATTTATGGCCTAGTGGACTTCATAAAGTTTTATGGTTGAGATATTTTGAGGGTGATGAGAGCAAATTCGACTTGGACTTGATTAGGAAAGTTTTAAGCTTGCTTAGGCTTGTGCAAATGATTAGAGGATGGATTAGGATGGTTTAGGATTAGCTTAGGGATAGGCAAGTGGATGGCATTTAATGAGGGTGGGTGAAGGAGGAGATATTTGTTAACTTTGGCTTGGGTTAGTAAGTTTTAACCCATGTTTAGGGAATGTGACAAGGTTAGGAGGGGATTAGGATTAGGTTTAAAGACATCTTCTAGAAGAGTCTAGATTTTGGAGGAGGATAAAGACTTTCTAGAATAGTCTAGAATTTCCTAGGATGAGGATGAAGACTTTCTAGAAGAGTCTAGAACTTCTTAGGATGAGGATAAATTAGATTTTTAGGAAATAAATAAAGTTTTATTTATTTCAAGGGTTTGGGTTGAGGAGATATTTATTAAAACTTTTTTAATAAACATGAGGATTAATATTTAATTTTAATTAAATATTTTGAGTTGGGATTAGGGGTAGGAAATGATGGGATTAGCCTTTAATCAAAATTAAAGAAGGATTAGAAGATTTTGGAAGAGGTTATTGGTCATAAGGAAATTGGCCAAATTTTGGGAAAAAAATAAATTTTTTATTTATTTTAGGATTTTTGGTCAATTTATTAATTAAATAATTAATAAATAAGGAAATAATGTTTAAATAAGATTTAAACATTTTTGGGAGGGATTCCTTAATTAAATATTTTTAATTAAGATAAAAGGATTTAATGGCATAAAAATTAATTAATTAATTAATTAAATAATTAATAAATTAATAAATGATGATGTCATCGGGAATTTTTCAAAAAATAAAAATACTTTATTTTCTAAAGGATTTTTAGGTGTCTACATTTTGCCCCTCTTTGATGTGATGCCGCAAGTGGCATGACATCAAAGATAAGAAAATAAGATGCCCAAGGCTAGAGCAGAAGAGGAGAGAATGGACTATGAGATGCCCCCTCAAGAAGGCAACGGGGAGAGAAAGCGAGGCTTGGTGGCTTCTTGAAAAATACAAGAATCTGGGATGAGCAAGGAGACTCAAATTGGATTAAGAGAAGAGGTTGAATTAGCTCAAACTCTCACTATGGGAGAATGATAAAGGAGAATCAGATGCACAAGAGGAAGCAAGCTTAAGACCTTAGGGAAGGTGGAGGATGAAGGAGCAGAGTGCTATAAAAAGGAATCCAAGATAGGGAGATGGATGAGGGGATTATAAAGCTGATGCAACAGGATTTCAAAGAGTTAGATTGGCGGAAGATGGGTTTCGGAGATCCCTAGGACTAGGATTGTGGATCTCGAAAGATGAGGCTTGGTGGGTTGATTTGGATTGGTGGATCCCTAAGACTAGGATTGTGGATCAATAAAGCTAAGAGTGATGAGTGATTCAAAGAGATACTGATGCATCAGCTGGGGTAGGAGAGACGGATGCTGGATATGGATGGGGGATAATGGAGATGAAGGAAAACCATTGAAGCTTTTTGAGCGGGGGGATACTTCAAAGAGAAGTACCACCATGTAGTTGAGCACTAGATTTGCTATAGGACTATTGGTTAATTGCCAAGGTTACCAAGAACATCAAGGCCTTTTCACCAACCGTCCAAAGGACTGACAAACTAACTCAAAACAAACACACAAGGATTGCCCCAGCATCACACATGAATCCTAGAGGAAGCAGCGTGGAAACGACACTGGAGAACCCACAAGCAGAAAAGAAAAACAAACGAAAGACCTGATCAAGACCTTACGCTCTAATTGCCCCATTCGCAGCATACCATGATATGGAAGATCGTGGCAACCTTGAGGAGGGAACAAGGAGATTTCTTGGAAAAGATACTTCAAAACCCAAAAGGGAAGATCCCAAATCAAAAGAAAGTGAAAATCCAAAAGAGAGCCATTTGCCAATGAGATGGGTAGGACAAGGTACTAACAGACCAAGATCAGACATGAGGAAAGCTATATCCTACAAGGACCTATTGGAGAGCACCGAAGCTAGTGGATTTGGATGAGTGATGCATCTGGCAAGCTGAACTAAGAAAGATAACACTTTGGTGACAGGAAATCTAGCTAAAGGATGCATTGGAATAGCTAACCAAGATATGTGATGGGTGCAAGATGCTGATCAAGGACAAACTGACATGAACGCTGGATAGATACAATGGTACTAAGTTAAAGAGGATGTACAAGCTGATGGACCAAGATATGTTACAAATGTACAAGTTTGTTCATGTTTTGGTTTTTTTTGAGATGGAAATGTTTGTGAAGGATGGGATGTCTATAATAGGTGATAGGTGGATAGGTAGATGGTTTGCGAAAAGCTTAAGGAAAATGGATTTTTGTGTGTGCACGTGATAGTATACAAGCTAGGATACAGGATTATTTATAGGCTGGAATATGGTACAAGCCTTGGACAAGATTTGGATAGACAAGGTATGGTACAAGATTTACAAGGTATAATACAAGCTTTGGTACAAGATTTACAAGCTGTACAGGAGGTATTTACAAGCTTCATCAGATTTTGGATATTTGGTTGGAACACCAAAGGAACAAGCAAGTGTGTCTTATGGGATGGTGGGTAAATGGATGAGGGATAGGATAGTGATAGATAATGGATTAGTCTTTAGTACACAAGGCGCCTGAATTACCAGGTTTTCACCAAGGTACCTATCCAAGGTGCTTGAATTGCCAAGTTTTCACCATTGGACGCTTATTTCTCTTTACTATTTTTTTCTTGTGTATTTTTCAAAAGCTAGGTATACCAAGGATCTTCAAGCATAGAACTTCTTGAGATGACTGATGTTAGTAGGATCATTCAAGAGTTCTCCTTCTGGTGTAGATAGCTGATAAGCTCCAGAGCCAAAGGAAGCAGTGACAACATAAGGACCAAGCCATGTAGGTTCAAACTTGCCTTTCTTTTCTCGATCTACTTGGACTTTCATGTTTTCTTTGAGGACCATGTCACCTGGCTGAAAGTGTCGTGGAAGCACCTTCTTGTTGAAATTTCTTTTGAGACGAGTTTGATAGACTGTGAGATGATCATAGGCTTGTTGCCGCTTCTCGTCTAAGAGATCTAGCTGGGTGAGTCGAGCTACTCTATATTCTTCATCTGATATTTTCCCTTGCAAAGATATGCGCAAGGAGGGAAGTTCAACCTCTATAGGTAGTACCGCTTCGGCACCATAGACTAGGGAGTATGGAGTTGTGCCTGTGGATGTACGGAAGGAAGTTCGATAGGCCCATAGGGCTGGATTTATTTGTAGGTGCCAATCACGGCCGGAATCATTGACAACTTTCTTTAGAATTTTGAGGAGGGTTTTGTTAGTTGCCTCTGCCTGGCCGTTACCTTGTGGGAAATATGGGCTAGAAAAGCGGTGATGGATGCGGAGGGAAGTGCATAATTCTTCCATGTTGAGATTTTCAAAGTTACCTCCGTGGTCAGTGAAGATGGTGGATGGGATGCCGAAGCGGCAAACAATGTGGTACAAGATGAACTTGGAGACCTGAACTCCTGTAGCTGAGACTAGGGGGACTGCTTCCACCCATTTAGTGAAATAGTCTGTAGCTGTTATTATCCATTTATGTCCATCAGATGAGAGGGGTGTGATAGTTCCAACTAGATCAAGGCCCCAACAAGCGAAAGGCCAAGGTGGTGCAATAGGCTGTAGATCCTGTGCTGGAGCGTGCACAAGATTTGCATGCTGCTGACATGGGAGACACTTTCTGACAAAGTCACAGGAGTCTTCTTCAATGGTAGGCCAATAGTAGCCTGCTCTAAGGATTTGTCGCGCTAGGACAATACCACTCGTGTGGGCACCGCAAAGTCCAGAGTGTACTTCCTTTAACACCATTGCGGCCTCATTTTGGTCTAAACATCGAGAGAGAGTATCGTGATAACCCCGACGATATAGGGTATTGGCTATGATAACATAGCGGGATGATTTTCGGATGAGGTTCTGGCGTTGGGTACGTGTGAGGTGAGGGGATATGATACCATCGTTAAGGTAAGCGTGAATCTCATGGTACCAAGGGGATTGGGAACCAACCAAGATACAAACACGGTTTGAATCCTCATTCGCATAGGCGGGTGTGAGGAGCTGCTCCACTAAAAACTCATACTGTGTAGCTGGTTGGGGAATTTCCAAGAGCGAGCCTATAGTAGCCATAACATCTGCTACTTTGTTCTGTATTTGAGGCACTTGTGTAAACTGAAGCTTTGTAAAATGTTGGGTTAGCTGATCAACTAGCTCTTTGTAGGGTAATAGCTTTTCATCTTTGGTTTGATATTCATTTAGGACTTGCTTGATGATGAGCTGAGAATCGCCAAAGATTTGTAGCTCAACAATGTTCCATTCTACAGCTATCTTTAATCCTGCTATGAGGGCCTCATATTCAGCTATATTGTTGGTGCTAGAGAATTGTAGCTTGAAGGCTTTTGGAATGTAATCTCCTTGAGGTGTGACCAACAATATTCCTGCCCCTGATCCATGAGATGTGTATGAGCCATCAAAATAAAGTTTCCATGGGGGTTGTTCTTCAATTAGACAGATATGCTCATCTGGAAATTCTGTGATCAACGGATAAGCATCTATTAGAGGTGCATCAGCTAGGTGATCTGCTATAGCTTGCCCTTTGATTGCCTTTCTATCCACATACTGGATGTCAAATTCACTAAGGAGCATAACCCATTTGGCCAAACGGCCTGTAAGTGTTGTTCTAGAGAGCATATACTTGAGAGGGTCAATCTTGAAGACTAGTTGGATGGTATGACTTAGCATGTAATGGCGAAGCTTTTGAGTTGAGAAGACAACTGCCAAACAAGCTTTTTCCATAGGAGTGTAATTGAGTTCATAACCAACTAGGGTTCTACTGATGTAGTAGATGGCTCTTTCTCTTTTGTAGTCATCAAGCTGTGCTAGAAGTGCCCCTAGAGCAGTAGGTGTTGCTGATATGTACAAAATTAGGGGACGACCAGGAATTGGTGGAACCAAGATAGGGGGATTGATGAGATACTGCTTGAGATGGTTGAAGCTGCGCTGACATAAAGGATCCCAATTGAAGTTCTCATCCTTCTTTAGTAAATGTGAAAATGGTGTACACTTATCTGCAAGCTGGGAGATGAAGCGCCGAACAGATTGGAGCTTTCCTTGAAGAGAGCGAAGTTGTCGCAGTGTCTGGGGAGGAGGCATGTCTAAGATAGCCTTGACCTTCTTGGGGTCGATCTCTATACCTCATTTAGAAACTATGAAGCCTAGAAGCTTGCCAGATGTGACCCCAAAGACACATTTCTTGGGATTCAGCATGAGATGATATTTGGCTAACCTATCAAAGACTTTCTCCAAGTCAGCAAGATGATCCATGAAGGTATGAGACTTGACCAAGATATCATCCACATAATCCTCCAAAATGCTATGGATGAGATCATGAAAAATGGCTGTCATAGCTCTTTGATAGGTAGCCCCAGCATTCTTTAGGCCAAAAGGCATCATGTTGTAGCAAAAGGTTCCCCAAGGGGTAATGAATGCTGTCTTATGCTGATCCTCTTCTGCAATCTTGATTTGATTATACCCAGAAAATCCATCCATGAGGGACAAAATTTCATGTCCAGCTGTAAGATCTACAATCATATCTATGTTGGGCAAGGGAAAATCATCTTTTGGACAAGCTTTGTTAAGATCTCTAAAATCAGTGCAGATTCTGATGTCACCGGAAGGTTTAGTGACAGGGACCATGTTGGAGATCCACTCTGAGTAGTCAATAGGTCGGATAACCTTAGCAGCTAACATTCTTTCTAATTCAACTTTGACCAATAATGCCACCTTGGGGTGCATTTTTCTAAGCTTTTGTCTGACGGGCTTGATCTTTGGATCAACTGCAAGATGATGAACTACAAGCTTTGGATCAAGTCCTGGCATGTCCTGATATGACTATGCAAATCGGCCAATATTCTCTCTTAAGACCTCAAAGAGGAGGTCAGCTTGGTCTTGTGATAGGGATGCAGCAATGTGAACAAGTCTGGGGATCTCTGAAGAACCAATGTTGACTTCTCGAGTATCCTCAATTAGAATAGAAGACACCTCTGGTCGATTATCTTGAGGAGGCAATGCTAAATCCTCATGTTCTTCTTGTGGCTCTGAATTTTCTTGCTGAGGGGTTCTCTTTGTTGCCTTAGCTAGTCTCAGATTCACCTTAGTTCCAGTTTTGGGTGTATCGGAACTAGGTTGGGGATTTTCTCCAAAATACCCCTTGGGATCTAGCTTGTAGATATAGGCAGAATCTGGCTTTGTTTTCTTGTGAGGAGTTTCAGATCCCATGAATCTTAGAAGTGCCTCCTCTGATGTGAACTCATCGATGTGTATGACACTTGGTTGGTCCCAATCTATGAGTTGTGGATGGGCGAGTGGTAGGTCAATGAGGTGGATGGATAGTTCTTGGAGAACAGAGTCTCCGAGGGAGATTTGGTCTAGGATATCGTCGTAGGCTCTCTTTTCAACTTCCTCAGGAATGTCTTCAATTTCAACAAGGTCGCGGTGAATGTTTGAAAAAGCGTGACCGTTCTCATTGGTGCCCCCAGTTGTGGGTATGCCAAAGCCAAGACCTGACTTCGATTCCCACTTGTGTGCGTCGATGGGGCACTGCATGCCTCTTTCTTCTGGTCCTAGACCACCACCTTGATAGTTCCATTTGTTAGTGATGAGCTTATGTTCTTGGGGATACTTTTGGCTACAGTGATCAAGGCGTGCTTGATTTCTTTGAGGTGCATCCTTATGTAACCATTTGTTGATATCTGGAGTGAGCTCCTCATGAAGAGGGATTTTCGAGGATACAAAGGTTGTTGGGCCAAATTGTTTGTATCGAGGAGGTGGAATTTCCTTAGCTTTGTGATATGTCGGTCGTCCATGGGCATGTGGATCAAGTGGGAGTGCCCTGACAGCAAATGCATCTGACAGACTATACTCTCCACAACCTTTGTTATTGATCTTCACGGTAGACAGGGTAGAGGCGAGGATGGTTTCTGGGTCATTATAAGTGTGGGATGAGCTGGCGATGGATGTGCCGATATCAATTCCAGGGCAATGGTTTGTATATGAGGCTTCAACCTCATTGCAGTAAGCAAAGGGTTCTGGATCGGCATGGATGGTTACCTCAGTGCCCTGATGCGGAAATTTGACGCACTGATGGTAAGTGGATGGAACGGCTTTCATGGCATGAATCCATGGGCGACCAAGGAGGACGTTGAATGGTAGGTTTAGATCAATAACATGGCAGAGTGTCTCTTGGATGACTGGCCCAACCTTGATTGGCAGCAAAATAGTTCCTTCTGTGGTTCTTTCCAAGTTGTCATAAGCTTTGATGGTGATAACCTCACTGATGATATCTGCCTCAGTATACCCAGCTTGTTTTATGAATTTTAGGGTGCAAATATTCAAGGCTGATCCATTATCTATCATTACTCTTTTCACAGCAAAGTTGGATACCATGATGGCTATGCGAAGCGGAAGGGTGTGATCTGGCTCGACCACGGGTATGTCGGTGGGTTTGAACGATAGGGCACATGAGGATGAGAGGTGTCCAACAAGATTACGAAAATCAGTAGCATTGATATCAGAAGGGACACGGGATTCTATGAGAGCACTGTCAAGGATGTTCTTGTACACAGGACTAGTGCGAAGAAGGTCTAAAATGGAGATTTGGGCTGGCATGTTCCCAAGGTGTTCCAAGATATTGTACTGACTTTTTGATGGAGCTGATGGTGTTGGTGTAACAGGTGGGCCTGCGATGTTAAATCGCGCTCTTCGAGTGGTGACTGCACACTCATTGTTTGGTCCTTGGATGTTGATAACATTGACGAAAGGCCCTTTCTCAGATATACAACCTATAAGGCTACCATAGTCTATATAGGATGAAGTGTGGTCATTGTTCTTCCCATGCTGTTGGTTTGGCTGACGGTTGTTGGTGTTGTTGTTGTTGGTTTGGATAGGTGCTTTTCCAAGATTTTGGTTGTGGTGTGGAGGAAAAGCATTTTGATAGATTTGTAAGCCTGCATTGGGAGAGGTTTGGGCACCAACAGTGATTTCCTTCCGATCAATGAGGTCTTGCACATAGTCTTTTAGTTTCATGCATCTGAGGGTAGTGTGACCTTTTACCCTATGAAATTTGCAGTACTCATTATCTTTGTACCATGCAGCTTTGGATTGGCTTGGGTCAATTTGCTGGGTAGGAGGAAATTTGATGAGGTTTTCCTTGACTAATTTCTCAAAAATGACATCCAATGGTTCACCAAGGGGTGTATAGTTTCTAGGTGTAGGTTGGAATCTAGGCTTTTGTCTTGTAGCTACATTGATGGCATTAGCTTGATTGCTAGACCCTTGGAAGTTGGGTCTTGGATTGTGGTTTTGATAGCTTTGGTTATTCTGTTGTTGGTAGTTGATAGCTTGTTGATTTTTTGGTTGATATGGTGGGTTGGACTGGTTGTGAGAGGGGCCAACAATATTCACATGTCTGGTGTCAGTGACGCCATCTGTTGCAACGTGCTTGTTTTTGTTCCAATACCTAGACTTGTCATTGGAATGTGATTGATTTTGGTTGGCTTCCTTGTAAAGCTTGACCACACCATCTTTAATGAGTCCTTGCTCAAGGATCATTCCTTTCTCTTTGATATCTTTGTAGGTTTGCAAACAGTTCATGGTCATGTGGTGAGCCAAGCTAGGATGGGCATTATCAATAAACATTTTCACAACATGGCGTTCTGGCAAGGTGCAGGATATGCGGGTGGTAAGGGTTTGCCATCTTTGCAGGTATTCGGCAAGGCTTTCTCCACCTTTTTGCTTGGTGTGGACAAGATCAACTATTGATAGCTCTGTTTCAACAAGATGGGCATATTGGGCTACAAATGCCTCAGATAATTCAGCAAAGTTTTTAATTGTACCATAGGGGATTCTATAAAACCATTCAAGAGCTGGTCCAGCTAAGCTTTTGGGAAAAAGGCGTAAGAGGAAGACATCATTGTATGCTACATCCTGGCAGTGCATGTAAAATTCTTTGATATGTGTGACAGGGTCTCCTTTTCCTCTGAATTTGTCAAATTTGGGTACCTCAAAGTGTTTGGGAAATGGTGTCATGGTAATGGCTCTGTCAAATGGGTAAGGACACACATTCTCAAACTTGAATGTCTTTGGATCATTCCCTTCTTGGATGGCTTTTAGAGCTATCTTCATTTGCTCCCATTCTGAATTGATAGGTGATGGCTGGGGTGCCCCCAATGTAGGAGTGCCTTGAGGTAGGTATGTATTGGATGGGGCCACTGAATATGGATGGCTATGAGGGATTTGCTGATAGGGATTGTACATTGTTTGGGCAGCTGCATGGTGGATGACAGGTTGCTGAGGGGGAGGTGGCGCATATTGCTGCATGTGCTGTGAGGCTTGCTGTTGATATGGGATTTGAGGTTGGGATTGAGGAACATAAGCTGGCTGTGGGATAAATGGATTGCTTTGTGGAGGTAAGGTATAAGATGGTTGAGAGGCTTGGGGAAAGGATCGGGGGGCTTGTGGGGTTTGACCAATATATGTGGGTTGTGCCCCCATTTGGGATGGTATCTGCAAATAATTGGTGGCTGGCTGGGGTGGTGGATTACCTCCTAGAAGTGGCATTGAAAAGTAGTTGGTAATTGGAGGTAATGGATTAGTTGGTGGTGGAGGTGGTGGGAATTGAAAGCTTGGGAATGGAACTGATGGGGTTTGATAGCTTTGTGGTTGGATTTGGAAGCTTGGTAGAGTGGTGGCAGGGGCTGGGGTCACTTGGGAGCTTGGTAGAAAATTGGTAGTAGCTTGTGGGATTTGATAGCTTTGTGGAGTGAGGGTAGTAGCTTGTAGATTTGTGGCTAATGGTATTGAGCTCCCAAGACCTAATGGAAATGATGGGATTGTGTGTTGGGCTGCAGTGAACAAGCTGGGGGTGATGAAAGGTTGATTACTTGGCCCCATGGGTGGCATCCCTGTTGTATATTGCTGAGGTTGGCCAAAGATGCTAGCACTGATTTGGGAGATGGGTGGATTTGGAAGGCTGGGTTGGGGAGCAGCAGCAGCAATAGTGAAGGGGGTGAACGGTGAGCTGTTTTGGGTAAAGGGGGTTTGGAGCGGAGAGGTATGAACCAAGGATGGAGTGGTGGTGGCTGGGTTGGCTTGCGGCATGGAGATTTCAACTTGGGTGGATGATGGTATGTTTGGGTCTGTTGGATCATATGGATTGGCTGGAGGCTCTTCTTTTGGCATATATTGAGGATAATTTGGATCATAAGAGCCTATGGGTGGTGGTATCTGCCCAAACAATGGGTGAGATGGATCTGATAATGGAGGGGGTCTTCCAAAGTCAAAGGTTCCTACATTTTCCCTTCGAAAATTAGCCATGATTGTCTCTTTGTTTTTGTCTATAATGGCATTTACCAATACTACATTTCCTGGTTGGTTCATGAAAGCTTCAATGTCAGTACATGATGGCATAGATTTCTCTGCGCTGAAGGATGGCTGAGTGCTCAAGGGGGGTGAGGCTGTTTGATCCAAATGATAGGGATCCATTGTTTCTTTCTTCTTGGCTAAGCGAGTGACGGGTGGCATGAAAAATGCTCCTAGGGATGAGATGCAATAATGCTAATGGATGCAAAAGGGGGAAGGCTTCTCTATGCAAATGATTTCCTAGGTTAAGGCAAAGCTATACGACAAAACCTAAGGAGGATTGGGTTGGAGATTCTAACTTCAAAGATATGTTGTCAAAGCACAAAAGGTCTGCTTTCCTATGTGTAAGCTTGGTGGTGATTGTGTCAACTTAAGGATAGACTGATGATCCTTTAGGAAGAACACGAGATTGACCACTTGTGGATCCCAACCTTTAGCTCAAGGTGATGAGGGATAACAAGTGACAAAGCTGGATCACCCTAGACAAAGCTCTGTCAAAGGGATAACCTTGGTGAGATTGATGGATTTGGAAGATTTTAGGAGTGGCAAACTTTTGGCAAAAGTGACAACAATTTTTAAGGCTTGGATGTGAGGTTTTGATTGCTGGCTAGATGGTTTGATTCTAAATGAGATGGATGAGCTAATAATGCTTAAGGGGATAACCTAAGATGGCTGGATTTTCTACAAAAATGACTCTAAAGTGAAGCTTATCCAAGAAGATGTGGAGAAACAAGGGTGTCTAATCATAGAAATCATGCCTAGTTGGTAAGGCATAAGCAGGATTAACTCCTGGATGTTGGCTAAATTTGATGGTGCGCTCTAACCAGGCCTCTTGAAGTGCTTCGTCGGTAGCTTTTGCCTCTACTTTGTGGAGTTTGGCAATTCATGGGCTTGGTGTTATTTCTTTTCTCTTGGCTGAAAGTTCTTGTTATGCTAGAGATGGTTTGAGTTTAACTTTGTGGAACTTCTGTTTGGGTTTGGGTTGCTCTGACATCAATTTCTGAATCTGCTTGGCTTTGAGAGATCTTGGTTGTTTTGCCTCAACTCATTCAACTTCTGAAATAGGCAGTGACTACGCTAAGTATGCCCTAAGCTAGGATTGACCAAGTTTGGCAAATATTTATTCAACAAATAAAAGATCAAGCAATAGATAGAAACAACCAGATAGAAGTTTTTGATTCTCAGAAAGTGATACTTGCGCCAAGGAGTGTGTATGTTCTACAAATATTTCGATCAGTCACCTCAAACACATTAACATCCTAGATGGTTGTCTAGAGGGTTGATAGTTGGCTTAGCTAAGGAGTCCTCGATATACCCAAGGTACGTGAGGCCCAAATCCGTAGATGAGACCAAAAAGATGTCACACAGCCGAGAGGAGCGGTAACCCACTTCTCCTCTTTCACTTCTCAAGGGTATAAAGTTCCTTGAGGCTTAGCCCGAGTGACAAAATCTTGATCCCAAGAGAGGTGTCTTTCGATTCACCTTCCGATTCTTATACTCCGCCAGAACGCTGGAGTTGAGGTCGTCCAAGGGGTGATGAAATCCCCAAGCAGGCCTCCTAAAAAGAAACAAGGTTTTGGATCCTAATCTTATGCACCCAAGATGGCCTCGAAAGACGACAAGGGGAGAGAAGACTTGGATGACCTTGGGCTAAAAAACACACTTGTTCTTTTACCAACTGACGCTTAAGTTTTTTGATCTAGACTTTGCAAGCACTCATGTTTAAGATACAATGTTTATTCCAACTTGAAGCGCCAACAAAAGTAAATTGATCGAAGAATGAAAATAATAAGAAGAGTTAGGGTCAACAAAAGCAAACTCGCGCGCCCAGAGGCCCTCCACGTCAAGTATCGATTAATTTTCTTTAAGGCATTCAAGATTGAGTGTGAGTTTGTTTTAAGCCCAAAACAAAAGTGTGTGAGATTCGATTTCAAGCGCGCGCCCGGAGGCTCTCCACGTCAGTTGTTGTTCAATTTTAGTGCCCAAATTTGAAGTGTGGTCGATTTAATCTAGAGTTTTGATCATTTAAGAATTTTGATAAAGTTAAAGCAAACATTCAAAGACCAAGTGAGTGAGTTAGATTGTGGAACATTTAACACCTTTTTCAAGTAGACCCATCACCATAAATGGCGCTGAGATTGCAACCAATGGTTAATATTTGATGGGTGATTAGAAAAGAGGTGAGTCCAAGGAACTACTCAAATTGATTTTTGCAAATTTTTATTTTAACTTAACAAGGTTTCTTAAATGTCCAAAAATCAAACTTTACCTAGATTGCAAAAAGAGATTTGTTTTGTTCAATTTTTAGAAGCTCCAAATGAAGTGTTTGATATTGCAATGGTTAATTGATCCTTAGAATTCAAGATTGGATTTGTTGTTTTAATCATGCATTCAAGGAAAATTTGATTTTAATCCATGGCATTCAAGAGTGATTTTAGCAACATGCATTCAAAGACAAGTGGTTAAACATTCAAGTGTTTTCTTTTGAGCATTCAAGATTGAGATTTTGTGTGTTGTTTTAAGAACTTTGAAGTGCTTTGTTTTAACCTTAGATCATTCAAGATTTTGTTTTGGACTCAAAAGTGAAAATGACTCTTTGGACTTTGGTTTTCATTCAAAATTTTGTGTTCTAGTTTGCATGTTTTAAGTCCAAAAATGATATTCCTAGATTGTTTTGATGCATGAAAATCCTAAGAAACATTCAAGATTTTGCAATAAGACATTTGTTTGGAACAAATAACAAAGCTTTTAGGACAATTTTTGGCAACCATTTAGGACTCTTAGTTTTCATGAAATTTTTTAAAAGAACTTTAGTGTGCACTTAGTGTTGATTTTGAACCTTTTGAAATAGAAACTTGAAGTTCTTTTTAAATTCCCAAAAATGAAGTGTTCCTAATTTTGCATGAATGCATCTAAAACCTTGATGTTGCAAGGATGCAAATGATTAGATTGGTTTAGTTTCACTTGTTAAAAGATTTTTTCTTTTTTGCAAATTGTTAGTTTTTCAATGGATTTAAGTATGATTTGGGGGTTCATTTTAAGCACTAAAAAGAAGTGTGTATGATTTTGCTTCCTTAACAAAAAAAAATGGCCAAGATCTCCCACAAGAAGAAGAAGAAGAAGTAGATGGAATAAGAAGAATATAGACAAGAAGAGGAAGAATAATCCCAAGTGCTTTCTCCACCTATAAGCTTGAAAAATCTGCAAACACTATGAGATTGACTATGAGTTCCTTTGTCTTCTTCATGCTCATGTAGACCTACAAAACCAATTTATACAATCCTACCAATCACAAAAACAAGAAAAATTAGCCAAAATCAGCAAATGACATACAAAACTTGACTAAAAAAGCTAATGAAGATGACCCATGCGGGGTCCCACCGGGCGTGCCAAAATGTATATGAGAAATGTTAGTATGCTAATAGAAACCAAATTTAAATAAAGCTTCTACAAACTAAACAAAATTCATAAACTTCAAGATAGACTAAGATGAGCTCTTAATTGAGAATATGAGCCATTAATGGGCTCTCTCAATAAGAAGCTCTCTTGTTGAGTAGCTTTGTCTAAATAGATAGGATGTATGCTCAAGCTTTATGCTTCAAAAAGGGCTTCAATGGATGATTGTGGATTTTTGGTGTGGATAGATGGCTTTAGTATGGATTTGGCTCTCAAAATAGCATTATAACTTTACTTCATGGATTGTGTTATTTTGCAAAGGGGAAGGATCCAATTTATAGGCAAGAGGCTTGAGGGTTTGAGGGCTAAGATGCAAGGATGGGAAAAAGCTTATGGAGGGCTCAGATTGCATGAGAGGAGAGCACATGGATTGTGCTTCCTTATAGCCAATCAAGGAGTGACACATGTCACATGGTGAGAGGATGGAGGAAAGGGGAAGGATGAGTCAACAAAGGAGGCTCAAGGGATAAAATCTTCATAAAGACCCTCATAATGACTTGTAAGAGCAATAAAAGGGCTTGTAAGAGTCATTTATGGCCTAGTGGACTTCATAAAGTTTTATGGTTGAGATATTTTGAGGGTGATGAGAGCAAATTCGACTTGGACTTGATTAGGAAAGTTTTAAGCTTGCTTAGGCTTGTGCAAATGATTAGAGGATGGATTAGGATGGTTTAGGATTAGCTTAGGGATAGGCAAGTGGATGGCATTTAATGAGGGTGGGTGAAGGAGGAGATATTTGTTAACTTTGGCTTGGGTTAGTAAGTTTTAACCCATGTTTAGGGAATGTGACAAGGTTAGGAGGGGATTAGGATTAGGTTTAAAGACATCTTCTAGAAGAGTCTAGATTTTGGAGGAGGATAAAGACTTTCTAGAATAGTCTAGAATTTCCTAGGATGAGGATGAAGACTTTCTAGAAGAGTCTAGAACTTCTTAGGATGAGGATAAATTAGATTTTTAGGAAATAAATAAAGTTTTATTTATTTCAAGGGTTTGGGTTGAGGAGATATTTATTAAAACTTTTTTAATAAACATGAGGATTAATATTTAATTTTAATTAAATATTTTGAGTTGGGATTAGGGGTAGGAAATGATGGGATTAGCCTTTAATCAAAATTAAAGAAGGATTAGAAGATTTTGGAAGAGGTTATTGGTCATAAGGAAATTGGCCAAATTTTGGGAAAAAAATAAATTTTTTATTTATTTTAGGATTTTTGGTCAATTTATTAATTAAATAATTAATAAATAAGGAAATAATGTTTAAATAAGATTTAAACATTTTTGGGAGGGATTCCTTAATTAAATATTTTTAATTAAGATAAAAGGATTTAATGGCATAAAAATTAATTAATTAATTAATTAAATAATTAATAAATTAATAAATGATGATGTCATCGGGAATTTTTCAAAAAATAAAAATACTTTATTTTCTAAAGGATTTTTAGGTGTCTACAGTATCTATCCACCATTTCTGAGGCTAAGAACATGTAGGCATAAAAAAACAAATCAAAGAAGATTTTAAACTGCATGGAAGATAACATTTTTGGAAGAGCGATCAAGCTAAAAGTCCCCCATACTTTGTATGTCATTATATCCATTCCATCTACATGCTTTTAAGGAGATAATATTAAAAACTTGGTGAACAAATCACTTCCTTAAATTTTGAAGCTTAAAATATTAAGTTGAACTGACTAACAAATTTCAAATGTTCTTATGAAATCTCAAGCAACTCTAGCTCTATGTTTTAGGAATACTCCAATTATGGGACCCTAATGTAATAGTGATGTTCACAACATCATTACTAAATTAAAAATAAGATTTTTTTTTTATCTTAGTATGTATTAAACATTGATCAAAATCTCCTATTTCTACACAAACGAAAGACTCTAGTTATACCACAACTCTTGTTCTTGCTAGTATCAATCTTAGTGTTTATTTTTTGAATGAAAGAAGAAAGCTATTAGTAATACTACTTGTATAAACAAAATCATCATTGTCATAATTCTAATAAATTACTAATAATCCTTTAGTAATTTTAATTTAATTATTAAAGTTATGTTAGTATTTAAGATGAATATTAACAATATCCATCTTTTAGTGATGTTATTTAATAATAGTAATAGATATATGTTGGTGTTGACTCACTAATTTATATAGACAGATTTAAGACCACTATTAAAAGCATTTATAAAGTAAATCATGTTGAAATAAACAAGGGAGGGACGTTATTAGTGTTCATAATTGAAAAATTTTTATGAGATAATAAAATGATCCAATGTTAGGGATATGTCCTCCATAAAAAACAATGTTAATCCTTAGAGTATTTGTGTAATGACTCCAAAGGTTACTTATCTTAAGTTGGTTTGCTTAACCCGTATTTTAAACTTAAGTGATCATTAACTCAAGACACATTTCCTATTAACCTTTACCACAATTGAACCTTTAATTATATCATATAATACCCTAAAGGACCATTTCATAATTATAGTGTTAAACTGAAATTAATCAAAAAATTGAATTGAGGATTTAGGTGTGTGTAGGTAGGCATATATGAGTAATTAATTAGTTTGGAAGTAGGACCAATGATGTTTTTCTTGATTGACATTTGAGCAAGCACCCACAATGACTCCCACACAAAATATTGCTAGGTTCAATAATTTTTTATGTGTATATATTTTTTTATTAACATAGACAAAAAATTTGGGTTGTATTAGTGAAATATAGGAATTTTTGGTTACAATAATATTATATAGTATGAAAAAAAAATTAGAATATATTTCTATGTAATACCTAGATAGCTTACCTATTAAGCATATGCATTAACATTCTAGAGTAACCTATATTATGTATACTCTATTAATACAAAAAAAAATCATGATACCATAACAACATGAAAAATATGTCCTACACATCCAACAATGACCTATCAATCTTACTAATCTTTATGTCCTAGTAATGCTTGGTCCTAGTGTAGATTGTTTGCATCAGCATATTTATCTTCAATACTTAGTTTCTTGATGAACTAATTCAGATTGTCAATTTCTCTTTGTCAATAGAAAAGTATTGACATGAAACTACGTCTTCTTTTTAAAAAAAATTTAGACCGTTTATTGATGTCAAATCTTGGGTATTACATAAAGGTTGCCTCCATCATCCCTCCTTTTGTCTTGCAATAATTTATACATGATATTATTCTTTTTGGGAGGGGTTTTGTTGTTGAAGCAAGGGAATCGAGAACATTTCTAATTGATTATAAAAATCATCTAGGACAACATATTTACTTTTTAAAAAGTTATATCTTTTTATCTTCTTCCTTTCCATTTTATGTGTCTTTTTCATCTCTTTCTTTCCAACATGGTCTTCTAGGTATCACATTGATACCCTTTTGACCATATCTCCTGATCAACACATTATCTTTCAATCTCACTAACACCTCCTTCTGATCCTTTAGGAGGCCTACCTATCCCCTTTTCTTGGACTACGTCAACCAAGTTGACCTAGTCCTGGACTTGGTTGACCTCAACCTGGTCTATTTGAGACTAGGTCAACCCGATTCAATCTAGTCCCTGGTGATTTTGGGGCTCGGGGCCCAAAATTCCTCAAGTTTTCCAATTAATTTATTTTACTCCCCTATCAAATCAAGTTATCTTCCTACCTGAAAAGTAGTATGAAAGGAGGATTAGGGGCTTCATTTTCATATCTCATTCTCAAGTTATCTCATTTTCTCAAGTTATCACAACCAAGAAGTAATCAAGGCATTCTTCTACAAGCATTCAATTCCAAAGCATCTCCTTCTTGCATCAAGCTTCTTCCTTCAAGGTGGTATGGATTTCGACTCTAAGGAGAAAAATCCATCATACCAATCCATTCAATTTTTCCTATTATTCATCAATGGTATTTCGCATACATTCCTATTCATGAGGTTTTGTCTTCTTTGATTTCCTCATGGTTTCTTGAGTAAAGGCTATTACACTTACATACTTGATGACATATCACAATCAAATGCATCTTCAAAGGTAATTGTATCTCTCACTTGATATTATTCAAATCTACTACATGCAAGCATTTCTCTTAGCAATAATTATATTTCAATTTATAATTAATAACCTTAACCTAGGGCTAGACCAAAGAGGGAACTCATCCAACCCCAATCACAAAACCCTTATTTTTTGTGTTTATTTGTAGGGTGCCAACCAGAGCTTACAAATTTGGAATCTACTCTCAGGATCTTTCTAGAGAAGTATGTTGTAAATTCATTGTACTACATCAACCTAGTTGTAGGGTGCCCTTCCAAGTTGACCTAGACCTTTAGTGCTCTTTTGCAGGGAGATTTCTAGGTTTTGTTCATTTCATCATTTTATTCTGAGATTTGTATATGGATATTCAAAAAGGGTTCATCTCTACAATTTTTGGAGTTAAAATACATCTTCCTCTATGCATTTCAAGGTGAGTTTTTCATATTTTATTTCCTTTCATATCCTTACCCTAGATCTATATATTAATTGGGATAATTATATACACATAGCATCTATATTTACATTATTTAAACAATTGGTTCAATCTCACATTCACGTTATCCTATTGAGGTCCAAAGAGTATATTTCCTTTTATTGCATTCTTCTTTATAATCTAAATTTAGTATTGGTACCCTTCTTCCTTTGGGTTATAGTTTATCTAATTTGGATCATAAGTGAAATCATATTTGGAAATTCCCTTCTTTCTCTTTCATACATATGTGAATGGCTTAGTGGCCTAGAAAAGCTGAGATCTACAACCCTATTAAAGTGTCTCCCTTTTCCCTATAAACATTTTGGTGAACCTAACTCCTTTCCCACTTATTTTTTATCTTTGGAGTCAAATCTCCCTTATTTGGGTGTTTACCTTCTTTTGGTGACACCGTCCACTTACTCTTTTTTCTGGTTTGGAGTTAGATTGTTTACTTTGGGTGTTTACCTTCTTTTGGTAAACCTAACATCATTTCCCTATTCTTGGGGATTTTGGAGTTAGATCTTTTGATCTCCCTTATTTCCTTCTTTACATTAGGTAATTTATTGGTGTATCTAGATCTACTTTATATGGTATTGTTTGCTTTAATGGTATTTAGATCTCCTTTTGTATTGTCTTCATATAGATTGCATTTCATATACTTGTATTTTGAAAATACAAAAAAATAAGTTTGCATCTAGTTCATTTTTAGTATTTCCCTTCAATGGGGCTGTTATCTTTAATTTCAAGTTATATTCATGATCTTCAAGATATTCCATTTTACACATATGATGATGCTTCAATGTGTTCTTTTATTGAGGCTCATCTTCCTAAAGATGATGTTGATCAACCTTTAGCGATTCATGGTGTTCCTAACCTTGATAGTACTACTATTTGGGATGAGCCCTTGGATAGGAATATTAACTACTCTCTTCCTCATGAATATTTCTCATGTAATGTTTCTTTTCCTCCACCCTTGGATTATTCTCCTATTTGGGATGAACTCTTACATAAGGACATGGATTATTCCCTTCCTCATGAGATACATTTAGATGATCATCGGTGTATTCCTTATATTCAACCTCTTTCTATGAATCCTATTGATATACCTTCTATACATGAGGCATTTATGAGTTTTGTTTGTCCTCCTAAAAGTGCCTTAGAAATAGAGGAAAACACATTTCATCATCCTTCTCATGATATATCTTACTTTAATCTATGTCTTGTTCAAAAATATAATTTTTATGGCCTTATTTTCACAAATCTAGCATTAGATCCTAAGGATCTTACTCCCATTGAATCTATAATGGGCTTCTCTACTCTTCAAGATTAGGAAACCATAGATTTCATATCAACATCTCCATTCTTTACTTTATGAATCCAACACTTTTTGAGGAGTATATGCATATTGAGTGCTTTTCTTTACATGTCAATCTAATTAAATGTAAGAGACCTTCTTTATCTATGCTTCATCCTTCTTTTCAATCCATTGCTTTTATTATTTTTCATATGACTTCAAATGTTGAATGGTATCTTTTTCATGATCATTTTATTTCATTCATCCACATCCCTATTATTTTGCTCCTAACTATGAGACATTGTTAGCCTATCTTTTGGGGGCTCTTTGTCCTACTTTGTGAGTAATACAATAGTCATTCCCCTTTTCTCCTCACTTGGGGGCCAATGCCCTATTTCATCTTTCTATCTATATCATAACATCCATTTTTATCTTCTTGTTGACACTTTTTCCTTTTATATGATGACATGTTTTCTTCTATTTATATATTGTGATTACTTATGGACTAACATCCCAAGTGAAATCTTATGTTTTCTTGAAATCACATGTCTAATATAAATTGAAACCACTTAGGGAAGTATAATGTGATTTTTCTTTTCTTGTATTTTTTAATATCCTTTATGAATTTGCATTCTATTATATTTTGATATTTTTTCTTGCATGTATTTATTGTGTTACATAGGAATTAACATCCTAAGTGCAATCTTATGTTTGTAAGTGCATATTTATTATAATAGAATCTCTCATTTAGGGCATATATTGGATTTTCTTTATCTTTCTTCTCTCAAGGATCTATTATCCCTTTGTTATTCATTTCATGATGGCAAAGTGGGAAATAGTGGTATCATTTCATCTTCCTCCTTCATTTCTCTATAGATTACATTAGTTTATGATACATTCTCATCTTTGGTTATGGAAATCTTTGTTACATGTAGGATCGTGTAACTATTGCCTAGCAAATATCTTTTTATGCCTTGGATAGTAATGTTTCTTACCTAATAATCATCTATAGTTTACTTCATAAGTGATATCTTTACTAACATTTTATGTTGTTCAGAGTTAGATTTCCTATTATATTTCTTGCTTTAATCATCTATGGTGCAACTTTATCATATAGTAATTCTTGTTGGATATGCTTGTTTGCACAACTATCAATTATTTCTTACAATTCATCTTTAAATCTTTAAAGATTTTGTTATATAATCCTACCATGAATTTTATTTCTTATCTCACACTTGGGGGGCAAGGTTCCTTTGTACATTATTTCTCTCTCTTTGTCTAAGGATTGAATTTCCTTAGTACAGTAGCATTTGTTTATTATGAGGCATTCTTTTCCTATAAGAAATTGTGTCTTGATCATGACACTCTCTTATAAAAAAGGTTCATGTCCTTGATCATCACCTCTTCTTTATTTGAAAATCTACATTCATTATAAATATTTTCCCTTACTTTGTGATTTAAATTTTGTCATCCTTCTGCCAAGGATCCCTATTCCACTTGTACACAAGGGGCTAAATAGGTGCATTCTTTTTCTTCTTGCCATCTTTGTCTTGAAGTCATATCTTTTTTCATGACTCTCCTCTTGAAGGTAGATGTTTTGTACACAAGTTCTCTTCCTTTCAAAGGTCTCTTCTCATTTCTAACATATTCTTTCATAACTTATCTATTTAGCTAGCTTATAAGATTTGATTCTCTTTGCTTAGTTTACAGTATACATTGTAGACAATATCTCATCATTGATAGAAGTACTTATCCTTGATTCTCTTCCTTAAAATTTCTATAGCTACATAGTCATCCTAAGGAGGGGGGCATATATATGCCCTCTTTGTACATAGTTTCCATGAATTAAAAATAGGGATTTTGAGTATGGCTTGGAGTACTTTAGCCTTATCCATTGGGTATGATTTCTAGGTCACCCTCAAATATATACATTGTGGCTTTATGTCTCTTTTGCACACACAAGTACATATGCTAAATATCATACATATAGGTGATGCATGCACATTTTCTAAATCCTCTATGGTTATCAATGATACTTCTCCATCCTAAGGAAACATACCTTTTTATTATTATTTTGTAAATCCCTCCTAGGGTAACACACATACTTTTACACTTCATAGTGATACCAGGAAATTAATCTATAGGTGGCCAGAGGCATGCATAAGTTGTCAATGGGCACACAAGATTGACTACCAAGCACACAAACCTGCTAGACCATTTGATCTAGGTTTTTATTTTTTGCAATTGACTATCAATTTCACAAACCTATTAGACCATTTAATCCTTCCTCATTGTGATTGTCAACAAGGGATACATGTTGACATATCAATCAATTTTTTTATTAGTGACACACACTTATTCAGATTGTATATAGCTATCGAGCTTATTATACAACTATCAGTGTTTGCCAAGCATTCCAGTTGTTGTTGAGTTCTATAGTTGCTACCAAGTCCTTTGGACAAATCCTAGTGGTTACTGAGTAGTCACAGTTACAATGAAGATTAGTAGTGTAAATCGTGCATCTCTGTATATGTTGAGTTTACTAGTGTAAGCCGAGTTGTGTAGTGTTCGCTAAGTTCGCAGTGTATGTGATGTGAGTCTAGTATTAACCAAGATTCTCAATGTTAACCAAGTGACTCAGTTTATACCAAGCTCAAGATGATAGTGTTTACCAAGTCTTGCCATGGTAAACAAGTCATTCACTTTATATGACAAGTTTCACAGTATCTACTGAGTCACTAGTGCAAATTGAGTTCAAGACTACTTGGAAGTGATCAGTATGGACCAAGCTTCTACATCTATCAAGTGCATGATGATGTCAAGCATTGATAGTGGATGTTGAGTATCAAAACTTCATCGAGTTAGTCTTCAAAACCCGAGTGTCTTCAATTGAGCCGACTTTGTAACATTTGTGTAAACTTGTATTGTAGTTGACTTTGTAATTTGTATAATTAGATTGGTATATATATGTAATATATTGTATCATATCAAGTATATGTTTATGTGCATGGAATTAATGTAATCATCAAAGAAGAGGAAAAAGAGTGAATTACAAAGGCTACAACAATATAAGGAGTAGCAAAGTCATATCTATCACAGCAAGGTGATCAATACATTAAGGAATCTCATTTAACAAACCAAGTTGGAGATCAGAGATCAGCTACTACTTCATCCTAATAGGTGAATCAGTCAAATCCTTTAACAAGGTAGACCTAATAGTCTTTTGTAAATCTCTTTACCAAGTGCATACTTCATTGTATGTTTGTAAATCCTTTCATAAGGTGGACCTAGCAGTCCTTATTACTCCCAACAGGGAAGATCATTAGAAGTGATCAATGTAAGCTTTAACAGGCTAACTTTATATTATAGTACTAAAGTTTGTGGTTATCATCCCCACCCCAGTTTTACTTTCTATTTGGAAGGTTTCTAGGTCACCAAATTTTTGTGTCAAAGTGTTATGAATACTTTCATGTTTTCAATTTCTTATGCATATTATATGAGATGGATTAAATGCTAATTGGATTATTGGATTAAGAATTGAAATTATAAAATCTTTAGAAGTTATTGATTCACCCCTCCCCTCTTAGTAACTTAGCATAGTCTAGAATGTTTCCAACAATACAAACCAGACCAGACTAGATAATCTCTCTCTCTCTCTCTCTCTCTCTCTCTCTCTCTCTCTCTCTCTCTCTCTCTTTGTGCTTTCATGTTGGTGGGACAAAATAATGAGGGAAATGGTCCTTTGTGGTTCTCTTTCCTTTCCTATATGGTCTCTTATATTTTTTAACAGCCTTTCAAATATGATATTAGTGAACGAGACTTTTTCTTAGCTAAGGTCTCTTTCACTAGTTGATTTGGGATTTAGTATTAGCCCTTTTCGGGTCTTTTTAATTTTGCTTTTGGTTTGTTTTTGTGCACTTATGCATGGGAATGGAATTAAGATCCTAGGTTAGGGGACTTATGATGTCCTAAAGCTTAATGATGTTCTACCTCGATGTGATATTATATTTCTTCCCTTCCTTCCTTTACCGAGAGTATGACTTGCCTCATACTCCTACTAAAGCGGGGGCTAAATGTACCATCTTAAAATGGGTGCACTTCATTTTGAGGCCTCCTCCTTAAAGTGGTTTTAATCTCTTTTTCTCTTCTTCCCTTCCATTTCATGCTTCTTTTCCATCTCTTAGTTTTCAACATGGTATTCTAGCTATTGCATTGATACCCTTTTGACCATATCTCCTGATCAACTCATTATCTTTCAGTCTCACCTGCACCTCCTTTTAAGCCTTTCAAAAGGCCTTCCTATCCCCTCCCCCTAGACTATGTTCACCAAGTCAACCTAGTCCTAGACTTGGTCAACCTTGACCTAGTCTATCCAAGTCTAGGACTAGGTTGATTTAAGTCAATCTAGTCTAGGCTGATTTTGGGGTTCACGGCCTGAAATTCCTTGAGTTTTCTAAAAAATAAAATTTACTCCCATTTAGGCTTGAGTTGTTTTCATCCCCAAAAACTAGTATAAAAGGAGACTTGGGGGCTTCATTTTCATATCCCATTCTCACATTATCTCATATTCTCAAATTGTCTCACAAGCAAGCAAGTAATCAAGACATTACTCTTCAAGCATTCAAGTCTAAGCATCTCTTTCTTACATCAAGCTTCTTCCTTCATAGTGGTTGTGTAGTTTGGCTCTAGGAGGAGATCCATCATTCCAATTCATTCAAGTTCATCTAATTCATCCATGGCATGTCACATACATTTATATTCATGAGGTTCTAGCTTCTTTGATTTCCTTATGGTTTCTTTGAGTCAATGCTATTAAACTTACATTATTGACCACATATCAAAGTCAATTGCATCTTCGAAGGTAATTGTAAACCTCACTTGATATTATTCAGATCTACTACATGCAATAATTTCCCATATTGATTATATTTTAATTTATAGTTAATTCCTTAGCCTAGGGCTTGGCCAAGGCAAGTCCTCATCCAACCCTAACCACAAGACCCCTTTTCTATGTGTTTATTTGTAGGATACTAGTCAGAGCTTACAGATCTAGAACCTAATCTTCAGGAGCTTTATGGAGAATTTCATTTCAAAGTCGCCAGAGTACATCAACTTGGTTATAGGGCATCCTTCCAAGTCGACCTAGACTTGCAATGCCCTTTTTTGTGAAAATTTATACATTTTGTTCCTTTCATCATTTTATTCTGAGATCCACAGATGGATATTCAGAAAAGGGTTCATATCCATGATTTTTGGAGTTAAAATACATCTTCCTCTACAAATTTCAAGGAAAGTCTTTGATTTTTTCATTCCTTCCATATCCCTACCCTAGATCTATATCTTAATTGCGCTAATTGTATACACATAGTATCTAGATTTACATTATTTAAGAAATTGGTTCAAAATCACATTTGCATTATCCTATTAAGGGCCAAAGAGTACATTTCCTTGTATTGCATTCTTCTTTATAATCTAAATATAGCACTGACACCCTTCTTCCTTTGGGTTCTAGCTAATATATTTTGGATAATAAGTGGAATCATATTTATAAATTCCTCTCTTTCCCTTTCATACATATTTGAATGGCTTAGTGGTCTGCAAAAGAGAAGATCTAAAACCCTATTAAAGTGTCTCCCTTTTCCCCCTAAACATACATTTTCTATACTAAAGAGGACCCACGATAAAATTAAAGCCATTTTGGGATGTCGGAGCATTTTTCTCCCTAGAACATGCCTTGGTCATCATCTTATTGTAAAAATGGTAATATTGGCATTTTAAAATACAATTTTAGAAGAAATACAAAAGCTCTAGCTACTTGTAGCCTTGCTTCATGTCATCCTTATGTATTTTATTTATTTATTCAATAATTTTGGTACTTCGATTGAAAAAATTTGAAGATGAAAAATTACATTTCTTTGGACATGTATGGAAGAAAAGAAGAGAATTAGCTTAGTGAAACAAGATACTAATTTTAAACCTTCTTAATAAATCCCTTATAAAAAAGTTGGGATGGAAATTGTCCACAATTTTCATTAGTGAAAAATCATGAGGGTTAAGTACCTCAACTTTCAAATTAAATATTGAATCCTCCATATTCATGGATATCCAAGTGAATAAAAATTCTGGAATTATATTCTTAATTGTAGAAATCTCATCCAATATGGACTAAAATGACAACTAGGTAATGTGAGATTATAGAGATTCTAGGAGGATGTCTAGATTGGGGACATTCCTCTATCTTGTAATCAAAACTTTGGAATCCTTTATTATTATTCTAGGAGGTGTTTTGATGCCCAAATTTATGATTATATATCCCTTTCAAAATGCTAAAAGAACCTTGATCAATGCTACTAGAATCAACTTAATTTGATACTAAAGGATACAAAGTTACAAATGATGCCAAGGATGGTCCAAATTCCTTTATTTTCTAGGGAGGGAAAACTCATCTAGAGAAATGATATAAAAGGGGAGATTTTTTTAGCATGAAAGATGATAATATTCCTATGGGGGAGTATATTAGCATTGTTGGAGAAATGATTATGAGTTTATGTGTTGCAACTATGACTGTGTCTGTCATTGATATCAACCTACTAGTTATTATATGAAGACTAACATAGTTATACAGGTACAAGTGTCTGGCACAACTTGAGGATTGAAGATACTCTTATGTGCACTTAATTTTATATTCTATAGTATGTCTAGATTTTATAGTTAAGAGTGGTATGAAAATATGAAAATTTGATAGAGTTATTAGGGTTTTAGTGAAGGCATCTTTTAGACAACATTTCTAGAAAGTGGGTACTATTGTTTTGATTACATCTCCTTATAGAGACATAATTGGATTGAGCAGTTTGAGATAGAGGTTGAAGACATGTTAAAGATGCCTTCCTTGGATGTAATTTACAATGTACAGTCATATCTTTGTAATATGTGGTGTGCAAGCTTGGTATTCAAACTTGTGAAGATCATAGTAGAGTTTGGTGCAAGTGAGGCACGATGAACTTATAAGGAACTATATTTGGAAAGACAAATTGTTTGTTTTATAATTGTTGTTTCACATTGTAAAGTGTAAATTGTAAATTGTTTTAAGATAGTTCAAAATTATTATTGTAAATTGGGAAAGCCTCAAGGCTGACTCAATAACTTGTTTAAGGACTTGGTATAAAGGAAATATGTTTTCCTTGGATGTAATGTATGGTATGCAATCATATCTTTATAATATGTATTGTGCAATCATGGTATGCAAACTTGTGAAGATCATAGTAGAGTTTGGAATGGGTGAGGCACAATGAGATTACAAGGAACTATATTTGGAAAGACAAGTTGCTTATTTTACAATTGTTGTTTCACATTGTATTATTTGAAAGGAATAGTAATGAGGCTATTTGGATAGTGGGTTTAGTTGTGCTCCTTTCAACTCCTAATAGGGTTGGCACAACTCCTAACTAGGTTGGAATCTCTTAATGAGGATTAAAATTCTCCTAACAAGGACTCATATGTATTGATTATATTTCACTAACTCCCAATAGGGTCCATCCTTTCACAAGGAACTTTTATATTAGTACATCATCTTGTGGGCATCATTTCCACTAGGGTTTTCCCTCTTATCAAGGGTTTCCCTAGTTAACATACCTAGTGTTATTTTGTATGGTTATCTTTCTATGGTTGTTGCATCTACTATTTACATTTTTAGAATTAATAAAGTTATTGAGAGTTTTTTTAAGTGCATAACTGATCCCTCCCTCTCTCAATTATCTTGTAGACTTTACTTTGTAACAATTGGTATCAAGGCTTTAGGTCTTTTGAGTAAAATCTTAATAGATTAAGGAGATCTATGGCATATTTTCAAAAAAATAGTTTGAATTTTGATGGAGTTAACCATGATAGTTGGAAAGAAAAAATGAAGACACACCTTCTATGCCTAGGTATGAAGTTTTGTTCGATGACTATAAAGCCTAAAATTCTGATTGAAGAGGACAAGCTTAAAAGTTATGAGGAAGCATAGAAAGATCAATTCATGTAGACTATGCTTGTTAGAGAAGCACTTTTATTAACTCTTCTTGAAACTAAATATGGAGAGGTAAAACATTTTAGACTTGCTAATGAGATTTGGAATGTTTTACAAAGTACATTTGAGGGTGATAAACATGCTAAGAAGGCTAGATTACAGATTTGCAAGTGTTTATTTCAATATACTAAGATGTTGGAAGATGAAACTATAAGAGGATATTTTTCTAGAATATCATAAACTGTCATAGGAATAAAGAATTGTGAACGAGAAAAATCAAAAGATGAAGTTGTATAGAAAATATTGAAGATGTTGACACCTATTTATAAATAGATGGCACAGATGATTGAACATGTTATTCCTTA
The DNA here is from genome assembly GCA_028749045.1 of Cupressus sempervirens. Taxonomy (NCBI): domain Eukaryota; kingdom Viridiplantae; phylum Streptophyta; class Pinopsida; order Cupressales; family Cupressaceae; genus Cupressus; species Cupressus sempervirens. Next base: position 618,144,076 of record CM053791.1, read on the forward strand.
CACGCCTAACTTTGCAAGATTTCATACATCTAAAATGTGGATGAAACAAAGTGGATAATTTGCTAGAGATGAGACTTCTTTCAAGGTATAGAGAGATAGACCTATATTGACAAGAAGTCTAGTCAAGTGGAGACTATGCTAGTAACAACCAAACAAAAGATGAAGAAGACAAGAAGATTGAAGATGGACTTACCCTACTTATGAAGAGACAACCTAAAGGTAATAAAATTCTAGTTTGTTGGACATGTAAAGAATTTCATCATTATTCCTCTAAATGTCCTAAAAGAGAAAATAAGTTTAAGCCTAAAAATCCCATAAATCAAGAGTACCTAAGGATTATTTCTATGTTGATGAGGTTGGTGAATTTGATTTCAAAATGGTAGACTTATTGAATGATAGTGATAACGAGCATGATGAAATTGAATTTTTTTCTATTAAAGAAGAGAACCTTGAAAAGGAAGAGATAGAAGAAGAAAGAGCATTAGTATCTCAAGTTGAAAAGATAAAGTCTAATTGGACTATAGATAATAGTTGTTCCAATCAAATGACAGGCAACATGAACAAATTTTTTGAATTCAATAGTTATGATGGTGGAGTAGTTAGAGTTGTAAATAATGCAACACATCACATAAAAGGAAAATGATCTATTACACTTCATGAAAAGACTAACACTGAAGATGTTTACTTTGTGAATGGTTTAAATTTTACTTTTTGGATGGTTTAAAAGATATTCTTTTGAGTGTTGGATAGTTGGTTGATAAGGGATATCAGTTGCAGCTCACAAAAATACTTGCATTATTGAAGATGAAAATGGCACATTGATTAGTATTGGTACAAGAATAAGAGGTAATGTATTTCAGTTGAATCCTACTAAAATGACATGTTTAGTTGCTAAGGTAAATGATAGTTGGTTATGCCATAAAAGATTTTCTCATATCAACTTTGATAACATTGTGAAGGTTAGTAGTACATTTGAAGTTAGAGACTTTCCAAAGATTGTGAAACCTACTAACATGACTTGTAAAGAATGTGTGATGGAAAAATAGAAGAAATGTTTTTTTTCTGAGAGAAAAGTTTACTACTTCAATGAAGTTGGAGATTGTACACACAGATTTGAGTGGTCCTACAAAGACTAGAGAATTTTATGGTGAAAGGTATTTTATGATTCTTGTCGATCATTTCACTAGAATGATATGGGTTGTATTTCTTAGTGAAGAGTCTAAAGATTTTGAGAAATTCAAGATATTTAAGAGTAGAGTTTAGAATGAATCTAGTTTAAAGATTAAATTCTTGAGATCTAATGGAGGGGGGAAATTTATTTCAAGTGATTTTAATAAGTTTTGTGAAGATAATGGTATAAAGAGACAACTTTCAGCCCCTAAGACAAAAAAGAAGAATGGGATAGCATAAAGAAGAAACGTATTAGTAACTGAAGCAATAAGAGAAATGATGTTACAAAATAATGTATCACATATATTTTGGAGAGAAGTGGTAAATACAATAGTATATACTATGAATAGAGTGCAGATCAGACAAGGTACTGGTAAGACCCCCTATGAACTTTGGTTTGGACATGCACCTACTGTGAAATACTTTAGAATCTTTGGAACTAAATGCTATGTAAAGAGAGATGGTGGTATTGGAAAATCCAACTCTAGAAGTGATGAAGGAATGGTGAGCAGGAATTATTTTATGAAATTAACACTGATTTGTTGACTCAATTAAGAGAATAACAAAGAGAAGAACCTAGATTAGAACCTAGAGAAAAAATCAAAATTGAACAAGTGACAGCTAACAGGAATATGACAAACAACCACGTTGTTGAATGGATCATTGGAAGTATGGACGAAGGATTTTTGACAAGGAACAAGTTACATGAAGAACTATTTTTCAATTTCTCAAGTTGAACCTAAGAATGTTGATGAAGTTTATAGAGATAATTATTGGATAAAAGCTATGAAAGAAGAATTAGATTAGATTGAAAAGAACAAGACTTGGAAATTGGTTCCTAGATCGAAAGATTAAAATGTTAGTATAACTAAATGGGTATTTAGAAACAAGATGAATGAACAAGGTACAGTTGTGAGAAACAAAGCAATATTGGTACATAAATGTTATTCATAGCAAGAAGGAATTGATTTTGAAGAAACTTGTGCACATTTTGCTAGATTAGAAGTAGTAAGAAGTTTTTTAGCACATGCAACTAAAAAGAACTTTAATGTTTATCAAATGGATGTCAAATCAGCTTTTCTAAATGGAGAACTGGAAGAAGAGGTACGCATTGAAAAACCTGATGGTTTTCCATTAACAGATAAAGATGATATGGTTTGTAGATTGGAAAAAGCTTATATGGATTGAAACAAGTACCTAGAGCCCGATATGCAAGATTGGATAAATACTTGACAAATTTGAGATTTGTGAAATGTAATGTTAATAGTCACTTGTATCTAAGAAAGAATCATAAAGACTTGTTGATTTTTGTGGTATTTGTGGGTGGCATTATTTTTGGAGGTGATGATGAAGCAAGTGAGGTATTTTTCAAAAGAAATAAAGAAATAATTTGAGATGAGTATAATTGGAGAGATCAAATACTTCTTGGGATTGCAGACTGTACAAAACAAAGATGGTATTTTTATATCACAAACAAAGTATCTTAAAGATTTGTTGAACATTTTTGGATTGGAAAGTTTTAAGCCTATTTGAATACTTATAATAACTAGATGTAAGTTATCTACAAAAGATGAATCCCCTATTGCTGAATAGAAAAATTATAGATCTATGATTGGCGGATTGTAGTATTTGACACATAAAAGACTCAATATAGCTAATGCAATTGGGATTGTGGAAAGATTTTAGGAAGATCCTAAAGAGTCACATTATGCACTAGTAAAAATGATTTTTGGATATTTGAAAGGAACATGTGATTATGGATTATGGTGTGATAGGTCACATGATTTCACTTTATGTGCATACATTTATGTTGATTAGGAAAGAAGTGTAGATGACAAACAGAGCAACAATGGTGGAGTATTCTTCGAAGGAGGAACATTGGTTTCTTGGTTGAACAAGAAACAAGATTGCATATCACAAAGTATAGGAGAAGCAGAGTATGTAGCAACAACAAATAATTATAATTAGATTAGTTGGATGAAGCAAATATTGAAAGACATTGGGATAGACTTCACTGAGCCTGTTATTATACATTATGATAACAAAAGTACTATAACTATGTCAAAGAATTCAATGTTACACTAAAAGAAAAATCATATATCTATTAAGTATCACTTTTTGAGAGAGAAATTTGAAGAAAAATAAATCAGATTGGAATATATTACAATAAAGGAGAAAATAGCATATATATTCACAAAACCTTTCGCTAAGGATACATTTGAGTATTTAAGAGATATGCTTGGGGTTATGCCCTAGCCTACTTTAGAGTAATTGATGTAGAGATTACATCATTCTAGATGGTAGCATAGCACTATTTCTCTATCTAGATTAGATGCATGGTCCTTCTCCTATGGGGGAGTATCTATGTTTGAGTTGATTCATTGAGGACTCTTGGTATTGGTATTTATATAGTGTCTTTGGACACTAGAGCTTGAACAATTTTTTTATAGAAATGATTGAACTTGAAAATTGACATTAAATACCTTTGTCATTGATGTCAATGGGGGAGAGATGAGTACATAAAAATAAATTAAACTTGAGGAGAGATCATTACATGAGAAACATTATATTTAAAACATCCTTTGGGGAGAGATGTGTATTTTGAAAAGAGATTATTGATTGATGAAGAGGTTAAGAAAGATGTTGATGTATGGTGGAGATTAACACCTTCCTTATGCATGTTGGTTACTTGATAAGAGTATGAAAAAGAATGAGTTATTTGAGATATTATTGTCTAGGAATTTGATCTATGATGACATTCATGAGTAGGCTGAATGGAGGAGCAAAGGTCAATGAGGAAGAAGTATATTTGGTATTTTGAGAACTTAGATGTTTTTCATCTATGTTATGTTATGATTAATGCCAAAGGAGGGATTTTTAGCATGAATGTTGATGATATTCCTATGGGGGAGTGTATTAGCATTGTTGGAGACATGATTCAAAGTTTATGTGTTGCATTCATGATTGTGTTAGTCATTGGTCTCAACATAATGCTTATTCTATGAAGACTAGCAGAGTTACAGAGGTAGAAGTATTTGGTGTGGTTTAAGGATTAAATATCAACTTATGCTTACTTGAGGTTATAATTTATACTATGTTTAGGTGCTAAAGTTAAGAGAATGTATAGAAATATGAAGAGTGGACAAAGTTAAGAGGATTTTAGTGAAGGAAGCTTTCAGATAGAATTTCTAGAAATATAGTTCTATTGTTTTGAGTCTATCTCCTCACATGATATGGAATTGGATTGATCAGACTAAGAAAAAGGTTAAAGACATGTTAGAGATGCAATGGTTCAGAGGACATAATTTGAAGATCATCGAGTGGAAAGTTATGAAGATTGTGAGCTGACACTTTTCTTGTAAACTTGGATAAAGTGTAAAATTGTAATCTAACGTGTATTGTAATATATTAAGATGGTCCTATATTATTATTGTAAATTGGGAATGTTGACTTGGTGGTTAGCACCTCCTTCAGGGTTTTTGTCATGGCTTAACTACCTCTCGTGGATCTAGGTAAGTCTGGTGTTTGTGGCGTTCGTTGATAGCTCAAGATTTTGGCACAATGACAAACATACCAACAATTGGTATCAAAGCCTTAGGTCATGGGTTTGAATCTTGGGAGGTCTCCTCCATTCTGTTGATGTGGAACCCTTAGTTAGTGCTGGGGGGAGATTGTTGACTTGGTGTTCAACACCTTCTTTAGGTTTTGCAACATGGCTTAACCGCCTCTCATGGATCTGGGTAAGTCTGGTGTTTGTGATGTTTGTTGATAGCTCAAGCTTTTGACACAACAACAAACATACCAATAGGGAAAGCCTCAAGGCTAACTCAATAAATTTTTTAGGGAACTAGTATAAAGTAATGTTTTCCTTGGATGTAATGTATGGTATGCAATCATATCTTTCTAATATGTATTGTGCAAGCATGCAAACTTGTGAAGATGAGAGAAGAGTTTGGTGTGAGTGAGGCATGGTGATCTTACAAGGAATTGTATTTGGCAAGACAAGTTTTTGGTTAGATAGTTTTTGTTTCACATCATATTATTCAAAAGGAATAGTATAGAGGCTATTTGGATAGTGGGTTTAGTTGACCTCCTTTCAACCATAACAGGGTTGGCACAACTCCTAATAGGGTTGGAATCTCCTAATAGAGATTCAAAGTCTCCTAACAGGGACTCATATATATTGACTATATTTAATTGACTCCTAACATGGTCTATCCTTTCACAAGGAACTTTTATATTAGTACATCATCTTTTGGGTATCATTCCCACTGGGGTTTTCCCTCTGATCAATGGTTTTCCTAGTTAACATATATGGTGTTATTGTGCATGCTTATCTTTCTATGGTTGTTGCATCTATTGTTTACATGTTTCAAAATTAATAAAGTTATTGAGAGTTGCTTTTAGTGCATAATTGATTGACCCCCACACTTCCCCCTCAATTATCTCGATGGACTTTACTCTAGAAACTTTTAGTTAAATTGGCTTACAATCTACTAATGAGATATGAAAACTCCTTAAAGTGGTGGAGGAAGACATGGAATTCATATTTGATTGCAAAAGTAAACCTCTTTTGGTGGATGAACATGTACAATAAAGTTCTCACTCAAGATAACCTAATAGCTATGTTCTGTGTAACAAGAATGAAAATATATTCCTTGTATTCTTCTCCATTGAAAATTTTCTCATGAGTTGTGTGAAAAGGTGATGGTGAAAATTGAAAAACCATGAGCCATTAATGACATTATTCAACAATTTGGATTTGAATTGAGAGAACCTACTTATAGCTGTCTAGTGACACAACTTTGGAGGAGAACTCCCCCTCACCTAGGGTGGATCCTATGGAGAACAAGGAATATCAAAATCTTTAGAGATGTGGAGAATTGGGTAGAGTATGACTTTAGATTCCTTTGTAAAATGTTGGAGGAAAACTTATTGGTCATCACCTTGAAATGCCCCATCCTACTCCTCACCTCACTTAGTGCTAAGATGGAAATAAATCATGAATAATTGAAATCTTATGCCAAGTTTGACAACTACAAAAGATTGACAAGAAGAACACTACTTGGAAACCAAAAAATTGAGGATGGTGCAAGCTCAAATTTGATGGATTTACAAGAAGGGAAAATGTTATTTTCAGCATTATCATTAGAACCTTGAATGTGAATATGATTTCCACCTTCCCTATTAACTTAAATGGTTATTAATAACTAGGCTAAGGGCATGAACCTGATGTGAGGTCTTATTTTTTGTTTCAATTGGTATTAAGGCTTTAGATATAGAAGAAGAATCAAAGCTACTATTCAAAGTTGCTAAAGGCCTAATCAAAACTAATTGGTCCATAGAAGGAATTACCTAGGATCTCCTATTCAAGTTGGATTTGTTTGTTATTTACTATTCCTATAGGGAGGGTAATATGATTATAGATGCACTGACAACTCTGAGTATTAAAATAGAAGGTATCATATACTAGAAAAACATTGATTGTATTCCAGCACATGTAATTACTCTCTTAGAGGGAGAGAGTAAAGAAAATTATAATAAGAATGAGGATTAAAAATTGATGGCTATGGTTTACCCTATTTTTTATTGTTTTATTGTTCAATAGGTACAACTTTCATCATACTTCAACGAGATAGAGATGGGAAAATGGTATTGTTGATGAAATTTGAAACATTAAATGACAAGGCGTAAAGGTACTCATAGGGGGCACACTTGTGTGGAGAGGTCGTCTTATGGAAAATTGAGGTGACACATTTGGGATGACATGTGTCATTTGAATGTTCCAAATGATGCCCTAATGATGAGATAACGTAAAAACAAAAAATGTTTAGGCATCATTGAATGGGGTAAGTTAGCAAAAGATTTAAAAATTTGGACCATCTTTATTTATTTTTTTAGATTAAGATAAAAATAAGTTTTGAAGAGGACCCAAAACCCTTAACAATAAATCAAAAGATAAACCATTAAGTTCCACCAAGTTTTGCAAGGACGTAAAACATGTAGTTTTTAAAAGACTCAAAATCAAGTTTTATAGGGACCTGAAACCACAAAATAAAACCATAATACGAGACCAGGTTTTACAAGGACCTGGAACCTAGTTTTTAAAACAACAAAACTAGATAAAATACCTAGACAATCAACCAGAAACTCGAAACACAGAAGAACTATGATCATTTGGACCACCTCTTTTCTAGCCTTTGCAATACTTTGGATGGTGTTAACTATAGATCCCATTGTGCCCTCAATAGCTTTTTTCCTGGAGCTCTGTTTGGTTCATTTACTTGGACCACCTGGAGATATGATTTCTTCATTAGTTCTCTTCCCTAAGTTGGCAACAGCAGCACAAATGCTACAAGTAACCTGCTCCATCTTATTTCTTCTTTCTTTAATCAATAACTGGAGGTTGTTTTCATATTCCTTTAGTTTATCTGATATATTACCAATCAGAATTTCCATATGGGTGGTCTTAACATGATTTATTTCTTGGTTCTTCTCGATTGTGGTGACTTTCCTTTTCAATTTCATTAATTCATTATACACCTAGGAGTCGGTTTGAAGGGAAGAGTCTTCCTTTAGCAAAGAAATCCTAGAATCTCTACTAGCATAATCATCCTTATATCCCATATCTTCGTTACCCCTAGCCTCATTTTTCTCTTTCGTTATGTTTTCCTTCACATTTTTAGCATCCTTATTCAAGAGTTCCTCCTTTCCCTTCTCTATTTCTTCTTCTTCATCATCCCTCTCTCCTAGGGAATGTTCACTCTGATTAGTATCCTCTTCATCCATATTATCTGACCCAATGTTTTTGTCATTGCCTTTATCCATTTCCTCCTTACTAGATTCACCCTTACCACCCAAGTAACCTTCCAAATTAGAGTTGAAATCTCCCACATCCATATTTTCCTCCTCATCCACATTTTTTTCTTCATTATTTTATAAGTTATTAGACTCATTAATCTCTTCCACATTTTTCTAAGGGGTTTCTTACTTCAAATTCTATCTTTTCCCACAAACCCCTTTCGCACCTTTACTCTTCCTACAGTAGGTTTTATTCATAGATCCCTTCTTTTTCTCAAAAGGAGTGGAAGACACAATTTCCTTGTTCTTACAATAAATCTCAATTAGTAAAATTAACCCTTCATGAAGAATTGGGTAGGATTCTTTTTTTCTATGAGCTTGGAGACTATGGAGTAAAGAAAATCTCAAATAAAAAGGAAATGAGATTCTATCTTTGTACCTAAAGTGGTTCAAAAATACAAAATGAAATTTATGAACACATTTAGCTCTACCATCTAGGAAAAAGTACTCATGAATGCATGAAAGAACATCCTGGCAGATGACCTTGATTTGGCCCAATTCATAAAAATCACCATTCTTCTCCAGGTTCTTTTCCTCCTCATCCATTTTTAGGAACTTCTTAAATGTTACATTTGAAATACTCATTTCCTTACTAAATTTTATGCCAACCTTTGGCAATCCCATCACCTCAGCAATAAAGTCTTCTACCAAATGCACCATCACTCCATGCAGAGAAACCCTATCCTCCACCTAGTTTTTGAAGAAAGTCATAGTGACATGAGGTTTACATCCATGAAGATGCTCCAAATAATTGGTGACCTTCCCCTTTGCAGAATTTCCATACAGAATTTTTGGCTTTCTAAGCCTTGCAATTGTTAGGCTCTTGTTTACGCGGTTCTCTACCCATTTCAAAAGACTTTTTTATGCTAAAGAAAACCAAAGTCAAGTGTAGAAAGAGGAATAAAGAAAAGGCTATAACCAAGGTATTCATAATAATAGCTAATGCGCTCATAAAAAAAAATACGTGCGACACTAGGATTGAAGTCACATTAATGTACATTTTTGGGAAAATAATTCTGACATCCGTATCTGCACCTCCAAGTTTCATTATATTTCTAATCTTGGAAAATCTTTCCCTCTATCATGTGAACTCTATCATAATTAATGAGAGATTTCAAATCCATATCCCTACTTAAATCATCATGCCATATCATCTTGCATTCACGTTGGACTGCTTTGTTGGCGATCCAATTGGCCATTGCATTACCTTCACAGTAAGAATAGGAAATAAAAACTTTCTCAAAATTATTCATTAATGATTTAATTTCCTTTACAAAATCTTCAATTGATCATGTGACCAAACTTTTACCATTTAGAATATTAATAATGTTTAAGGACTTCAATTGACCATCTTTATTACTTGTAAAGGAATGTATTATTTCCATAAGTGATATATTATGAGATGGACAAGGACTAATAAAAATAGAGTTGACATGAATAACAATAACTTGAACCTTTTTTATCTAGTTATCTATTATGGCTTCCTTTTTTATTTTAAATTAAGGAAATTGTTATCACAAAAGTTTGCACCCTTGTCCCAATTTTTTACCTAAGGACAACCTTGTGAAACATAGAAACAACCTCCAAGTTGTGGGACTTGAACAATGAGGTTGAGTCTCTAGAGAAGGTCGGCTTCCTTTTCTATTAAGATGCACCTAGACTACACTTGGAGAGGAAAAGGGATAAGGAATGCACAAAAGAAAGCTACCTAATCTATTCTAAGCAGGTAATGCACCAAAATAGAGTGTTTAGACCAGTCTCTGCCCATAATTGCATAGTATAACTATCACAACAATCCAAAGGTGTACAGATTCAAAAAAATTTTAACCAAATAGCCACATATAGATCAGACAACCAAATGTGTGACACAAGGAAGAAGAGATTCATTTGTTATCATTCATAGGCTAAAAGAGATATAGACATGTAGGTTATAGATATCTATAATACATCAAAGAGAGGCAAATAAAGCTTGCAAATACATCAATGGCTAAAAGAGATAAGATAGAGTGTCATATAGTTCAAAGGAAAAAGGTAATTTATAATAATATGTTAGAGCAATACCAGAGAAACAAAGAAAATCTAGCCATAAGAAAGGCTACAAAATCTACTTTTATAGTACTAGCCTAACTTAGATAGCTTCTACCCTAAGAAAGAACTCAAAAACTGCCTTCAACTTGTAGCAAACAATTACCGTAAAGTTGAGAAAAATTTTGATCGTGGCACACATCCAGATGTAGGAAGATCACTTGTTCATCAAATAGATCACTAAGAGGATAGGAATTACAGCCATTAACATTCTAATTGAGTAGATGGATCACCAAGCAATGGGTACATACTCCTTTTTCATCTAATAGGCATGAAGAACTCTAAAAGGTGGTTACAATTGATAGAAAGATTGGATTCATCATTAAAGAGTTGCTTACTCCTTGTTACCAGCATACCAAGTGAGATAAAGATGCAAGTCAAACATATTCAACGGTCACTCTTGTTGAGCTATCATTTTGCACAATGTTTAATGATAGGAATCCTTTCATACTCCTCTCTTGAAAAGTTAATCTGGGATCAACTCCAAGGTTTTGGGTGATCTTGCAACCTACTGGAATCTGTTCAATAGAAGATAAATGTATTTTTTCACAGGGAGGCCTTTGTTAGTTTTGACTAATTTTGGATAATATGTTGAATTTTCTTGCTATCTCAAAAGTAACCACACAAAAAGAAATATTTTTTTGTATTTTTCTATTTTATAATGAATGTGGTTTTAACTGTGCAACTATATGAATTCCTAATTTAACCAAGCATTTGTAAAATCAAATAACAAAGATAGGGTAACAAGAAGTTTAAGCAAATGACTTTAGAAGTAAATTCCTAATGGACATAAGCCACAGAAATAACACGTCTACAAGTTAAGCCTTTGAAAAGATCGATAGGTAACCAATAAAAATAGGAGCAGCACTTCCTCAATTCCACTAATGCAATCGTCGATGGGAATTTAATAACCATGAAATGTTTCACTTTCCATCAAATTGCAAGGCCACGGAAAGTGTGCTCATGTGAGACAAAAAGCTGGGCAAGAACAATATGTTGATCTCTTCTCCAGCTAAGTACATCAACAAAATTCGTAAACATGTGGCAAACACTAGAACTAAAAGATCACACAATCAAAATAACACAATAAAACTATTAGCTCCATTACACTCCATGGACATACATTCACAAAATATAACACACTCAGGAAAGAATAACTACACTCTGAATGTGAGCACCAATAGCATATATTATTGCATCAAAATAATGGCCTAGAATACATATTACATTCTTGAATTTATAAGAAATTCTCTCCTCAATTTGTGTTGAGAGTGAGAGATATCTTTATGCAAAGATATGCTTCTAAACTAATAAAATAAATCTATTTATATACAAACTAACTCTCTAACTAGTGCTAAGTAGGATTCCACCCTTTTTTATATCATTTAATGGGTGCATGAGCCTTTACATGTCTTAAAACAAAGAAAGCATGAGAAAATAATAATAATAAAGTCATTAGATGATGTGGGAGTCTCTAGAGATGCCAAAAATAGAAGCTCCACCTTCTCTGGATGTTTATAGGAGTTAAATTGCCATCAAAATGCGTTTATGATGCATGGAAAGCTCTAAATTTAGAAATAATAGTTAGTTGTCGACACACCTTTGAATTCTTCAAAAAAAATTGGTGCACCTTTAGAGAAGCACACCTTGGAGAAGCGCACCTTGCACACCTTGGGAGAAGTGGACCTTTGGAGACAAGCTCAAAAAATGCAAAATTTTACCGAGTGTCAAAACTAAAATTCTAGCTTCTAGGTTTTGTTCCCCTTCATACCAGATCTATGTCTAGGTATTTGCTCTTGAATTTCTCTATAATCTTCATCACTTGGGTTGCATCTAGAAAATCTAAAGCTTCATATTTATCCTTTACCTTTTCTCGATAATTTCCCACCTCTATGCAAGTCTCTACAAAATCTCCTAATTTCACATCCAATTCTAGCAATGCCTCTTTGGTCTTAAATGCTTGTCTAATATCCTCACCAATGAAATATTCTTCAAAAGTCTTCTATAATCCTTCTACAATTTCTTGCACAATCATAAGTTTATCCCTTGACTCATCTTCAAAAATGTCAAGGCATGCATCACTATAATGTCTCTCTACTTCCAAAATCTGCTCTTGGGCTTGATCCTTGAGCTTATGAATATCCACATGTAATGTCTCCATTACTTTATTGTCATCCACAATCTTCTCTATCCAATCATCTATCTTATCTAACTCATCTTCGGTATATACATCCATCAACATCTAATACCTTTGACCTTTTATTGACTGCAATGCTCAAAGGTCATTTCCCTAGGTATGTACTTCATCCATTAACCCAAAATCCTAGTTCAAAATAGCAACCAACTTATCTACACTATTATGCATGTGGTGTAGTAGTTTAAGATTCCCTTGTATGATCTGCACACCTTTTTTTGAAAACTTTCTTGCCATTGCTAACAAGCCTTCAAAAATGGATCTAATTGTACATTTTCCTTATTTGTCTTCTCTAATGCCGAACCTAAAGTCTCTTTGGGACATTCTGGATCCAACAGACCAACTACTTTGTTCAAATAACCCTTTAAGATTTCATTCTACTTTTGGAGCTTTAATACCTCAGACTCATCTTGTTCTAAGTGTTTAAACACTTCTTTTATTGATGTTGTAACCCTCAGTTTGGCAATATCCAAAGTAGGTTTTCCAAGCAAGACCTCCTTGATTTGATAATATTTCGAGGTCAAGTCCTCAATGTCTACATGTAGCGGAGGGATAGCAACATGGGTGAACAAGTTATGATTTTGATTACTCATAATGAAGGTCAATGTTCATGCATCACCTATAGGTGGCTCAAGTTTCTTGAGAGCTTCAACTAATTCTCTCATTCCCTCCTCATTGGCATAATGCATTTTTCTTTTGTGCCTAATCATCACCTCTTTTCTCAACCATCATGAAGTATCTTCCATCAGATATTTATCCTTAGATGAAGAGGGAGTCTATACTGCTAGGCCTTTTCCCTTATCACTCCTCTCTGAAGTCTTCTCCTTTTGTGAGAGATCCACATCAGGCATCTTTGTGTCTGTTGAGTCCATAGTCCTCACCTATATATCTTGGGAAGTCTATTGAGGTTCCTCATATATTTTTCCCTTCCTATGACACTTCATTGGTGGGTATTTGTTGTGGTTCTTCTTCCTGTTCAACTTGTAGCTATTCTTCATTAACTGGGGGGAGAGGAGTGACTAAATGTTTATCCATGCAAGATAAATCTTGATTTAGTAATGGTGGATCAATTAAAGATCCTTGTGGCTAGGGTGACAGTTGACTCCAATTCTCTTGTTGAGGTTGATTTTTCAATGTATCCCTTATCTGATCCCCTACAAGTTTAGTACCTACTAGCATGAAATCAAAAGCTAACATCTTAAAAATATTTTTCACTTGGTCCTCTTGCTCGTCAATCCACTGTTTTAACTCATCCTCAAAAGTTGTAACCTGAATAGGTTGTGTAGGAATGGATGGTGGTGTTATAGTGGAGCTCCTTCTCCTTTCTACCTCAGTAGCCCTAGAAAGATGAGTCCTTTGACTCAATGGAAGGTTATCCTCTTCATCATCATCATCCTATTCTTCTCCTTTCAGAATAACTTCTAGGACTAACAAAAAAGGATTAACCTTTTGCCTCCTTGTCCTCTTAACTGGAGTTTTCATTTTTCTCTTCTTGGGAGCTGATGGAGAGGCTTCTTCCTCTTGTGCAGGTGAGGACACTTCCTATGCTTCTCCCTCATCTTATTTCCCTTGTTCTGGCAGTGGCACTGGTGAATTATCCTGAGTTTGAGTACCTTCTACATTTTCTACTCCTTGATTTAGGTGCTTTAGTTGCTTCTTCTACATGCTCAGCTTACTGAGGGGAAGTTCTTTTCCTTTTGTTCTTACCCTTCTATGCCCTAAAATATCCAACTTCTCTATCAAGCTGATGCACTATTTCTGGCCTTACTGGAGACTAAGTTGTGAATGTTGGCACTATTACTTTTTCTCCTCTACCTTTCATTGGGTGGGCTGTAGCTTGGAAGATTATCATTTGTGGAATCAGATCCATCTTAAATGGTCTCTTAACCCATTCTTTGGTTAACTGGATAATATGCCTTGCCCTATGATTGATATCTGCATTTTCCTCTCTATCAATCTCTTTATTCATGATAGGACAATCATAAATCTTATATTTTTTGTATGAAGGATGTAAGACTTCTTTGGTCTCTTGTTACACAATCTTCAAGGGGGCCTTCATTTTTAAGACACTTCCTACCAAGTAAAGAGTCATCCTACAATAATCCCTTATTTGGATTTCGTAGTCATCTACGACATTAATCCAATGATCCTCAATGGCATCTTCATGTTGGAATTGTTTCCCTACCAAGTACTATACTTTTCCAATATTATCAAAATAGGGTCAAGGGGATTTATAATCCTCCAAGGGATACGGATCCCATTCTAACTCAAAATTTGCAATATCCTACTTCTGTTTAACGCCAAATGGACCTATAGTAATGGGTCGTACCTATGCCTTCTTATGTTGCTTCCTTACTCTCTCATATGAAGAGGAGAGTCTTCCTTGGTTTTATAGGTGTACCCACTAGCCTCAAATATGTGAATGTCTTAAATTGGAAATAGTAGGCACCAATTTCTATAATCTTTCTTGTTGCCTCTTTTGACATCCTTTTTGCATAATTTCCTCTGATGAACTAGATGATTGCAAAGATGAAGGCATCATTCACTATTTTGTATCCCTTGCTATGATCTGAGAGCTTTTTCCTCACCAATTGAGGGTATACCACATATGGCCATGTGTTAGCATCCTGCAAGTTGCCCCTTTTGAACAATCCTAGGTAATTTGTAACTCTTTCATCTAACAAGTATACCGAATAAGAAGTCATATAAAACCTTTTGTCATTTTTGACCTCCACCAATATTTCATCTAAATTATCACTGAGAATTGAATCCTAGTCAATTGACATCTTTGTCATTCTGATGGTTTCAATGAAATGTACCATCCATATGTTTAAGTGTCTTGTTGCTAGTAATACCATGATTCTATTCAAGAGCACTATGGAATGTCCCAAATCCTCTTTCATATAGCCTCTTGTCATATCTACTTTGCCAACTTTTTTCCCAAGAGGAGTCTTATCAATGAGATACGAGGATTGGATAATTTCTAATGCTTCCTCTTCATGTTCTCTATACCACCTTTTTGCTTGATAATATGTCAATCTAATATATTGATCTTCCCTAGGAAGATAGAAAACCTTTTCGATGTTCTTGGGCCTTAGATCTAAGAAAATCTCTCCAATTATGCTTTTTACAACTCTCTCCTCTAAAACATAGTTTTTTGCCAATGCCATGATCAACTTGGAAGACTATATTGAAACTAGGTTTGATACTATGTTAACTAGCCCTGATCTGATAAGTGTGGATACCATTGGAGACCTCTCAGTTGGTTTGTTGTATAGGACTAAGAATATTTTCCAGTCAATATGGCCTAGCTATGTGTCTCAAATTTTTAAATATGCATCCTAGAAGCATGACTTCTATGGAACACCTTGAAATTAGAAGACCACTAGTTTTGGAGCCATCTTTGCAATGAGGAAAGATGAAGATAAGCCATTTAATCTGCCCAAAACCAATATCCATTAGTCTCAAGGCAGAAACAATTAATTCAACTAAACCCTAATTACCAAAAATTATGACCCATAAACCCTAAAACTTAATAAAAAACACTAAAAACCCTATTTTCCATCTCTAAAAGACAAAAAAAATTGGCGCACCTTAAGGGTGCGCTAGGTGCGCCTTTGCTAAAATAAAAACATCACTAAGGGTGCACACCTAGTGCACCTTGCTGGGTGCACTAGGTGCACACCCTTATAGTGTGTAAAGAAAACTAAGTGTTGAAAGGAGGTGCACACATACTGCACCTTGTGGGATGTGCTATGTGTGCACCCTCTTTATATTTGCATAGGGGATGCTTTCCTTTTGAAAGATGTGCATGTGCGCACCTTGGATAAGTGCGCACATGCACACCTTTCACTAGGTGGTGGCTTGTGCTAGTTTAGGTTTTATTTAGTTTTATTGTGTTAAGGTTTTGCAAAATGGTGTGCACCTTCTCCTTTGTTAATTAACATGTGTGTTGTGTGTAGGTGATGGAGTGCACCTCTCAATGTGTGGAGGTGCACTCACCAAAGACTCAAAAGATAATATGAAGGAAAGGGCCAAGGTCCTAGACTTTATAGGCCCAAGATTGAGTACACCTCTTGGAGGTGTGCATGTGCACAGGTGCATACTTCCAAGAGGAATGTGCTCTTCCTTCATGTGACTAGCACACTAGTGCACCTTTAGGGGTGTGCTAGGTGCACTAGTGTGCCCCTAAGCAAAAAAATGACTTTTCTCCTTAAAATCTCCAATACATAGAAAAAATAAGTTTTCCAGCAGAGAGCTAGACTAAGAAAAAACACTAGGTGACCCCCTAAAAAGCTTAGACCCCAGACTAGAGTCCTAGAAAGATGAAAAATCATGCTAGGGGTCTGCATTTCTAGGAGAAATGGGGCATGTGTTGTGAAACCACAACAACTTTGTACCTTTCTTGCCTCCTAATTGGTCGAGAACTCCTCACTTTCTAGCTCAAGCAAGTGAAGCTCTTATATTTTGGTCAATGATGGGAATTATGATCTTATGATTGTTAATACCTCATAGCATCGAACCCATCCCTCAATTTCCTTACAATTCTTTGATAGTATTAAGACATATGATCTCACGATAGCACAATGGCACGAAAATATTCTTGGTGTAAGGTCGCGATACCATCTATCTTCCCCTACAATGTTACACATGTGGTTAATTTGACCTCATGATCTTACGATGAAAACATACCATAACATCGAAAACTATAGTAATTACCCCTATGATCTTATGATCGTGCTTAACTAGCCCTCTTTCATGACTTTGGCGGTCTCCTCATTTGCACTTATGACCTTATGATAGAAGTGTATCATAAGATCAGAACATCATGTTTTGTAGCATTGGAAACTTGGAAAGTCAACCCCATGATCCAATAATCCTTGACCTTTCATGGCATCGAAACACATATTCATCAGGTTCACGATCTTATTGTAGACACCTAAAAATCTTTTAGAAAATAAAGTATATTTATTTTCTGAAAAATCCCTGATGACATCATTATTTATTAATTAATTAATTATTTAATTTATTTATTTATTTTTATGCCATTAAATCTCCTTGTCTTAATTAAAAATATTTAATTAAGGAATCCCTCTAAAAAATGTTTAAATCTTATTTAAACATTATTTCCTTATTTATTAATTATTTAATTAATAAATTGACCAAAAATCCCAAAATAAATATTTAATTTATTTTTTGCCCAAAACTTGGCCAATTTCCTTAAGATCACTAACCTCTTCCAAAATCTCCTAATCCTTCTTTAATTTTGATTAAAGGCTAATCTCATCATTTTCTACCCCTAATCCCAACTCAAAATATTTAACTAAAGTTAAATATTAATTCTCATGTTTATTCAAAATATTTTAATAAATATCTCCTCAAACCAAACCCTAGAGATAAATAAACTTTATTTATCCTCAAAACCTTATGAAGTTCTAGACTCTTCTAGAAGGACTTTATCCTCTTCCTAAGCCTATCTTTAAACCCCCTTTTTAGCTTAATCCACCCCATACACCCATACTAACCAAGCTTAGCTACTAACTCACCCACTCTCATTGAATGCCATCCACTTGCATATCTCTAACAAGCTTAGTCTAATCCTAAATCACCTCTAATCCCCCCCTAACCTTGTCACATTCCCTAAGCAAGTTTAAGACTTTTCTAAGCCAAGAAAAGTCAACAATCTCAACTCCCTCTAAAATATCCCAACCATAAGCCATGAATGCTCTTACAAAGACCATAAAGACTCTTACAAGCCCATTCATTGCTCTTACAAGCCATTTATGAGGGTCTTTATGAAGATATTATCCCTTGAGCCTCCTTTGTTGACTCATCCTTGCCCTTTCTTCCATCCACTCACCTTGTGACATGTGTCACTCCCTGATTTGCTGTAAGGAAGCACAATTCAGTGCTCTCCTCTCATGCAATCTAAGCCTTCGATAAGCTTTTTCCTTTCCTTGCATCTTAACCCTCAAACCCTCAAGCCCTTAGCCTATAAATTGAATCCCCTCCCAAGCCATTTCATCACAACCTTTAAGCCAAACTTATAATGCTAGTTTGAGAAGCCAAAGCCCTTAACCATACCCTTATAATGCCAAATTGAGAGCTCACAAAGCTACCAATTTTCCATTACCTATATCCACCATTGAAGCAAACTTGAAGCCCTTTGAGCATACATACTAATCTTTCATTTAGACTCATCTACCAAGCAAAAAGCTAATTCCTATTGGGAGAGTCCATTCATTTGGCTCACATTCCTAATTAGGGGTTCATCTTTAGTCTCTCGTATATGTTATATTAATCTTTGTCAATTAATGCTTTGTTCTCTTAATAAATTAGTGTTTCTTGCTAACATATTAGTGTATAAGTTTTGGCACGTCCAGTGGGACCCCACTATGGGTCATTTAATCATCCATTTCTATCTATATGTTGTTTTTTCTAATAATATAATATTTTGTGTTGTTTGAGTGAGTTTTAGGGTGTTTCACTTATTTTTCCAGGTTGAAGAACGCACTTGGGAAGAAAAAATACCCTCTAAAATTCGAAAATAATCAAAAAATTTGAAAAAATTTGCGCATTTCAGTTCTGTTCGCGCAGTGTCATCTCTGCAGATTTGCGTCTGCGCCTGGTGAACTATTGTCTGCGCTTGGTAAAATGTCGTCTCCACAGATTGGTGTCTGCACCTTCAAACTGTCATCTCTGCTAGATACTTTGTCGTCTCTGCTGCCGCCAACCTAAACAGTTGTCTCCGCAACTTAAACTATCGTCTCTACCGCTGCCAACCTAAACAGTCGTCTCCACAACCTAAACTATCATCTTTACAGATCAACGTCTTCGTAGTTCAGCATCTATGCCCAGTTTCTTATTTTTTACGTCACCAAATTGAACTGTTGTCTCCGCCTCTTTCTCTGTCGTCTCCACAAATCAGCGTCTCTATAGTTTGGCGTCTTCGCCTGATGAACTGTCATCTCCACCTGTTATTGTTGCATTTCTATTTTAACATCTCTGTTTCTGCACTTTTTTTTTATTTTTTTATTTTTTTATTTTTTAAAAAGAGTATAAATCGAATTTTAACTTTTGGTGGTTTCATAGAGTAGAGGTTTTTCTAAACATTTTTATGCATAGGAAAAAGAACAAAAAAAGTTGATTTTATTTTTCCCATAGTTAAGCTTCAAATTTTGAGATTTTTTGAGTTACTAATCAAATTGGCTTTTGTAGCCTTGTAGGTTGGAGCATCTACGAAATCACTAACCATGTTTTTTGCAGGTTCTCCTTACATGGTTTAATGCTCTTGAAAAATGAACTTGAATGTTTAAACACTTGTCTTTGAATGCATGTTGCTAAAATGAACTTGTATGCTTAAACACTTTTTTTTTTAATGAATGTTGCTCAAACACAATCTTGAATGCAATGGATTAAAATCAATTTTCCTTGAATGCGTGATTAAAACAACAAATCCAATATTGAATGCCATAGATCAAATAATCATCTTTTGGGGCATAAAAAGAATCTACATTCTAGAAACTTCCTAAATTATAAAAATTAAATAACGACGCTCTAAGTGAGTTTGTAGTTGGACTCACCCTCTTTAATCACCCATCAATTTAACCATTGGTTGCAATCTCAGCGCCATCTATGGGGATGGGTCCACCTAATAGGGTGTTAAGTGCTCCAAAAAGATCAAACTTCACTTACTTGTGTTTTTATTAGTTTTTCTAACTTAGAAAATTTCTTGAATGCACATTAGGCTCGCTAACACTTTATTTGGGCATTAAAATTTGAACAAATCTTGACATGGAGGGCCTCTGGGCGCGCGCTTGAAATCAATTTTTACACATCTTTCTTTTTGGGCTTAAAACAAAATCACACCAACTCTTGAATTTCTTAAAGAAAATTAATCAATACTTGACGTGGAGGGCCTCTAGGAACGCGGGTTTACTTTCTTGTTGACCCTAGCTCTTCTTCTTGTTCGCATTCTTTGATTGATTTGGCTATTTTGGTGCATTTCAAAGTTGGAATTGAATATTTGCATCTTAAACATGAGTGCTTTCAAAGTCTAGATCAGCACACATAAGAGTCAGTTGGTAAAAGAACAAATGTGTTTTTTAGCCCAAGATCATCCAAGTCTTCTCTCCCCTTGTCATCTTTCGAGGCCATCTTGGGTGCATAAGATTAGGATCCAAAATCTTGTTTAAGTTTTAGGAGGCCTGCTTGGGGATTTCATCACCCCTTGGACGACCTCAACTCTAGCATTTCAGCGGAGTATAAAAATTGGGAGGTGAATCCAAAGACACCTCTCTTGAAATCAAGATTTTGTCACTCGAACTAAGCCTCAAGGAACTTTATACCCTTGAGAAGTGAAAGAGGAGAAGTGGGTTACTGCTCCTCTCAATTATGTGACATCTTTTTGGTTTTATCTATGGATTTGGGCCTCACGTACCTTGGGTATATCGAGGACTCCCTAGCTAAACCAACTGTCAGCCTTGTAGACAACCATCTAGGATGTTAATGTGTTTGAAGTGACTGATCGAAACATTTGTAAAACATACACACTCCTTGGTGCAAGTATCACATTCTGATAATCAAAAACTTCTATCTGGTTGTTCCTATCTATTGCTTGATTTTTTATTTGTTGAATGATTGTTTGCCAAACTTGGTCGATCCTAGCTTAGGGCACACTTAGTGTAGTCACTGCCTGTTCCAGAAGTTGAACAAGTTGAAGCAAAACAATCGAGATCTCTTAAAACCAAGAAGATTCAGGAATTGATGTCAGAGCAACCCAAAACCAAACAGAAATTTTACAAAGTCAAACTCAAGCCATCTCAGGCATACCAAGAACTCTCAGCCAAGAGAAAAGAAATAACACCAAGCCCCCGAATTTCCAAACTCCACAAAGCAGAAGACAAAGCTATCGATAAAGCCCTTCAAGATGCCTGGTTAGATCGCACCATCCAACTTAACCAACATCTAGGAGTTAACCCTGCTTATGCATGATTTCTATGAAAAGACCCCCTTGTTTCTCCACATCTTCTTGCATAAGCTTCACTTTAGAGTCATCTTTGTAGGAAAGCCAGCCATCTTTAGTCATCCCCTTAAGCATTTTAGCTCATCCATCTCATTTAGAACCAAACCATCTAGCCAACAATCCAAAAACTTCACATCCAAGCCTTCAAAATTGTTGTCACCTTGTCAAAAGTTTGCCATTCCTAACATCTTCCAAATCCACCAATCTCACCAAGGTTATCCCTTTGGCAGAGCTTTGTCTAGGGTAATCTAGTTTTGTCACTTGTTATCCCTCATCACCTTGAGCTAAAGGTTGGGATCCACAAGTGGTCAATCTCATGTTCTTCCTAAAGGATCATTAGTCTATACTTAAGTTGACACAATCACCACCAAGCTTGCACATAGGAAAGAAGACCTTTCATGCTTTGGCAACATATCTTTGAAGTTAGAATCCCCAACCCAATCCAACCTAAGTTTTGTCATACAGCTTTGCCTCAACCTAGGAAATCATTTGCATAGAAAAGCCTTCCCCCTTTGCATCCATCAGCATTGTTGCATCTCATCCCTAGGAAACATTTTGCATTTTCATGTCACCCGTCACTCGCTTAGGGAAGAAGAAGAAGGAAACAATGGACCCCTATCATTTGGATCAAATAGCATCACTCCCCTTGAGCAGTCAACCATCCTTCAGCCCAGAGAACACTATACCATCACCTACTAACATTGAAGAATTCATGAACCAACCAGGAAATGCAGTATTGGTGAATGCCATTATAGACAAAAACAAAGAAACAATCATGGCTAACTTTCGAAGGGACAACATTGGAGCCTTTAACTTTGGAAGACCTCCTCCCCTATCAGATTCATCTCACCCATTGTTTGGACAACTCCCACCGCCCATAGGCTCTTATGATTCAAATTATCCTCAATATGTGCCAAAAGAAGAGCCTCAACCCACCCCATATGATCCAACAGACCCAAACATACCAGCCTCCACTCAAGTTGAAATCTCCCTTCCATAAGCCAATCCAGCCACCACCACCCCACCATTAGTCCATACCACTCCATCCCAAACACCCTTCGCCCAAAACACCTCATCATTCACTCCCTTCACTATTGTTGTTGCTTCTCCCCAACCCAACCTTCCAAATCCACCCATCTCCCAAATCAACGCTAGTATCTTTGGCCAACCTCAGCAATATACAACCAGGATGCCACCCATGGGACCAAGTAATCAACCCTTCATCACCCCCATCTTGTTTACCTCAGCTCAGAAAACAATTCCATCATTTCCACTAGGTCCTTGGAGCTCAGTGCCATTAGCCACAAATCCACAAGCTACTACCCTCACTCCACAAAGCTATCAAACCCCCACAAGCTACTACCAATGTTCTACCAAGCTCTCAAGTGACCCAAGCTCCTGCCACCACTCTACCAAGCTTTCAAATCCAGCCACCAAGCTATCAAACCCCATCAATTCCATTCTCAAGCTTTCAATTCCCACCACCTCCACCACCAACTAATCCATTACCTCCTATTACCAACTATTTTTCTATGCCACTTCTAGGAGGAAATCCACCACCACCAACCACTAATTACTTGGCCTCTTTTTCCATGCAGATACCTTCCCAAATGGGGGCACAACCCACATATATTAGTCAAACTCCTCAAATCCAAAGTCAAGTTCCATAAGCTCCCCGATCCTTTCCCCAAGCTTCACAACCATCTTATACCTTACCTCCACAAAGCAATCCATTTATCCCACAACTAGCTTATGTTCCTCAATCGCAACCTCAAATCCAATATCAGTAGAAAGCCTCACAACACATGCAGCAATATGCACGACCTCCACCTCAGCAACCCATCATCCACCATTCAGCTACCCAAGCCATTTACAACCCCTACCAGCCCATACCTCAAAGCCATCCATATTCCATTGCCCCATCTAGCACATACCTACCTCAGGGGACTCCTACATTGGGGGGACCCCAGCCATCACCCATTAATTCAGAATGGGAAGCCATGAAGACAGCTTTGAAAAACATCCAGGAGGGAAATGATCCAAAAACCTTCAAATTTGAGAATGTGTGTCCTTACCCATTTGACAAAGCCATTACCATGACACCATTTCCCAAGCATTTTGAGACACCCAAGTTTGACAAATTCAGAGGAAAAGGAGACCCTGTCACACATATCAAAGAATTTTACATGCACTACCAAGAAGTGGCATACGATGACGTCTTCCTCTTGCGTCTCTTTCCCAAAAGCTTGGCTGGACCAGCTCTTGAATGGTTTTATAGAATCCCCTATGGCACAATTAAAAAATTTGTTGAATTATCTGAGGCATTTGTAGCCCAATATGCCCATCTTGTTGAAACAGAGTTATCAATAGTTGATCTTGTCCACACTAAGCAAAAAGGTGGAGAAATCCTTCCTGAATATCTGCAAAGATGGCAAACCCTTACCACCCGCATATTTTGCACATTACTAGAGAGCCATTTGGTGAAAATTTTTATTGATAATGCCCATCCCAGCTTGGCTCACCACATGACCATGAACTATTTGCAGACCTACAAAAATATCAAAGAGAAAGGAATGATCCTTGAGCAAGGACTTATTAAATATGGTGTGGTCAAGATTTACAAGGAAGCCAACCAAAATCAATCACATTCCAATGACAAGTCTAGGTATTGGAACAAAAACAAGCATGTTGCAACAGATGGCGTCACTGACACCAAAAATTTGAATATTGTTGGTCCTTCTCAAAACTAGTCCAACCCACCATATCAACCAAACAATCAGCAAGCTATCAACTACCAATAGTAGAATAACCAAAGCTATCAAAACCACAATCCAAGACCCAACTTTTAAGGGTCGAGCAATCAAGATAATGCCATCAATGTAGCTACAAGGCAAAAGCCCAGATTCCAACTTGCACCTAGAAACTATACACCCCTTGGTGAGCCATTGGATGTCATTTTTGAGAAATTAGTACTGCCAATCCAAAGCTACATGGTACAAAGACAATGAGTACTGCAAATTTCATAAGGTAAAAGGTCACACTACCCTCAGATGCATGAAACTGAAAGATTATGTGCAGGACCTCATTAATCAAAAATAAATCACCGTTGGTGCCCAAACCTCTCCCAATGCAAGCTTACAGATCTATCAAAATGCTTTTCCTCCTCACAACAACCAAAATCTTGGAAAAGTGCCTATCCAAACAAACAACAACAACACCAACAACCGCCAGCCAAACCAATAGCATGGGAAGAACAATGACCACAGTTCATCCTATATAGACTATGGTAGCCTCATAGGTTATATATTTGAAAAAGAGCCTTCTGTCAATGTTATCAATATCCAAGGACCAAACAATAAGTGTGCAGTCACCACTCGAAGAGCACAATTTAACATCCCAGGCCCACTCATTTCACCAGCACCATCAACTCCATCAAAAAGCCAGTACAATACCTTGGAACACCTTGGGAACATGTCAGCCCAAATCTCCATTTTAGACCTTCTCCGCACTAGTCCTGTGTACAAGAACATCCTTGACAGTGCTCTCATAGAATCCCATGTCCCTTTAGATAGCAACGCTACTAATTTTTGTAATCTTGTTGGACACCTTTCCTTCTCATGTGCCCTATCATTCAAACCCACTGACATACCCGTGGTCGAGCCAGATCACACCCTTTCGCTTCGCATAACCATCATGGCATCCAATTTTGTCGTAAAAAGAGTAATGATAGATAATGGATCAGCCTAAAATATTTGCACCCTAAAATTCATAAAACAAGCTGGGTATACTGAGGCAGATATCATTAGTGAAGTTATCACCATCAAAGCTTATGACAACTTGGAAAGAACCACAGAAGGAACTATTTTGCTACCAATCAAAGTTGGGCCAGTCATCCAAGCAACACTCTGCCATGTTATTTATCTAAACCTACCATTTAACATCCTCCTCGACTGCCCATGGATTCATGCCATGAAATCCATTCCATCCACTTACCATCAGTGCGTCAAATTTCCGCATCAGGGCATTGAGGTAACCATCCATGCCGATCCAGAATCCTTTGCTTTCTACAATGCGGTTGAAGCTTCATATGCAAACCATTGCCCTGAAATTTATATCAGCATAGCCATCGCCAGCTCATCCCACACTTGCAATGACCCAGAAACCATCCTCGCCTCCACCCTATCTACCGTGAAGATCAATAACAAAGGTTGTGGAGAGTATAGTCTGTCAGATGCCTTCACTGTCGGGGCACTCCCACTTGATCCACACACCCATAGATGACCAACATATCACAAAGCTAAGGAGACTCCACCTCCTCAATACAAATAGTTTGGCCCAACAACCTTTTTATCCTCGAAAATCCCTCTTCATGAGGAGCTCACTCCAGATATCAACAATTGGTTACATAATGATGCACCTCCAAGAAATCAAGCACGCCTTGATCACTTCAGCTAGAAGTATCCCCAAGAACATAAGCTCATCACTAAGAAATGGAACTATCAAGGTGGTGGTCTAGGACCAGAAGAAAGAGGCATGCAGTGCCCCATCGACGCACACAAGTGGGAATCAAAGTTAGGTCTTGGCTTTGACATACCCACAACTGGGGGCACCAATGAGAATGGTCACACTTTTTCAAACATTCACTATGACCTTGTCGAAATCGAAGACATTCCTAAGGAAGTTGAAAAGAGAGGCTACGACGATATTCCAGACCAAATCTTCCTCAGAGACTCTATTCTCCAAGAACTATCCATCCATTTCATTGACCTACCACTCGCCCATCCACAACTCATAGATTTGGACCAACCAAGTGTCATACACATTGATGAGTTCACATTAGAGGAAGCGCTTCTAAGATTCATGGGAGTTGAAACACCTCACAAGAAAATAAAGCCAGATTCTACCTATATCTATAAGCTAGATCCCAAGGGGTATTTTGGATAAAATCCCCAACCTAGTTCCGATACACCCAAAACTGGAACTAAGGTGAATCCGAGATTAGCTAAGGCAGTGAAGAAAACCCCTCAGCAAGAAAATCTAGAGCCACAAGTAGAACATGAGGATTTAGCATTGCCTCCTCAAGATAATTGACCAAAGGTGTCTTCTATTCTAATTGAGGATACTAGAGAAGTCAACATCGGTTCTTTAGAGATCCCCAGACTTGTTCACGTTGCTGCATCCCTATCACAAGACCAAGTTGACCTCCTATTTGAGGTCTTAAGAGAGAACATTGGTTGATTTGCATGGTCATATCAGGACATGCCAGGACTTGATCCAAAGCTTGTAGTTCATCATCTTGTAGTCGATCCAAAGATCAAGCCCGTCAGACAAAAGCTTAGAAAAATGCACCCCAAGGTGGCATTACTGGTCAAAGCTGAATTAGAAGGAATGTTAGCCGCTAAGGTTATCCAGCCTATCGACTACTTAGAGTGGATCTCCAACATGGTCCCCGTCACTAAACCTTTCAGTGACATCAGAATCTGCACTGATTTCAGAGATCTTAACAAAGCTTGTCCAAAAGATGATTTTCCCTTGTCTAACATAGATATGATTGTAGATCTTACAGCTGGACATGAAATTTTGTCCCTCATGGATGGATTTTTTGGGTGCAATCAAATCAAGATTGTAGAAGAGGATCAACATAAGATAGCATTCACTACCCCTTGGGGAACCTTTTGTTACAACATGATGCCTTTTGGCCTAAAGAATGTTGGGGCTACCTATCAAAGAGCTATGATAGCCATTTTTCATGATCTCATCCATAGCATTTTGGAGGATTATGTGGATGATATCTTGGTGAAATCTCACACCTTCATGGATCATCTTTTTGACCTGGAGAAGGTCTTTGATAGGTTAGCCAAATATCATCTCATGCTGAATCCCAAGAAGTGTGTCTTTGGGGTCACATCTAGCAAGCTTCTAGGCTTTATAGTTTCTAAATGAGGTATAGAGATCGACCCCAAGAATTTCAAGGCAATCTTAGACATGCCTCCTCCCTAGACACTATGACAGCTTCGCTCTCTTCAAGGAAAGCTTCAATCCATCCGACGCTTCAACTCCTAGCTTGGAGATAAGTGTACACCATTTGCACATTTATTGAAGAAGGATGAGAACTTCAAGTGGGATCCTTTATGTCAATGTAGCTTCAATCAGCTCAAGCAGTATCTCACCAATCCCCCTATCTTGGTTCCACCAGTTCCTGGTCGTCCCCTAATTTTGTACATATCAGCAATGCCTATTACTCTAGGGGCACTTCTAGCACAGCTTGATGACTACTGCAGAGAAAAAGCCATCTACTACATCAGTAGAACCCTAGTTGGTTATGAACTCAATTATACTCCTATGGAAAAAGCTTGTTTGGCAGTTGTTTTCTCAACTCAAAAGCTTCGCCACTACATGCTAAGTCATACCATCCAACTAGTCTCCAAGATTGACCCTCTCAATTATATGCTCTCCAGAACAACACTTACAGGCTATTTGGCCAAATGGGTTATGCTCCTTAGCGAATTTGACATCCAGTATGTGGATAGAAAGGCAATCAAAGGGCAAGCTATAGCAGATCACCTAGCTAATGTGCCTCTAGTAGATACATATCCTTTGATCACAGAATTTCCAGATGAACATGTCTGTCTAATTGAAGAACAGCCCCCATGGAAACTTTATTTTGATGGCTCACACACATCTCGTGGATCATGGGTAGGAATATTATTGGTCACACCTCAAGGAGATTACATTCTAAAAGCCTTCAAGCTACATTCCCTAGCACCAACAATATAGTTGAATATGAGGCTCTCATAGCAAGATAAAGATCGTCGCAAAATGGAACATTACTAAGTTACAAGTCTTTGGTGATTCTCAGCTCATCATCAAGCAAGCCCTAAATGAATATCAAACCAAAGACGAAAATCTATTACCCTACAAAGAGCTAGTTGATCAGCTAACCCAGCATTTTATAAAGCTTCAATTTACACAAGTGTGTCAAATGCAGAAAAAAGCAGCAGATGCTATGGCTACTATCGGCTCGCTCTTGGAAATTCCCTAAGAAGCTACACAGTATGATTTTTTAGTTGAGCCGCTCCTCACACCCACCTATGCGAATGAGGATTCAAACCATGTTTGTATCTTGGTTGGTCCCCAATCCCCTTGGTACCATGAGATTCATGCTTACCTTAATGATGGTATCATATCCCCTCACCTCACATGTACCCAAAGCCAGAACCTCATCCGAAAATCATCTCGCTATGTTATCATAGCCAATACCCTATATCGTCGAGGTTATCACGATACTCTCTCTCGATGTTTAGACCAAAATGAGGCCGTGATGGTGTTAAAAGAAGTACACTCCAAACTTTGCAGTGCCCACACAAGTGGTATTGTCCTAGCGCGACAAATCCTTAGAGTAGGCTACTATTGGCCTACCATTGAAGAAGACTCCTGTGACTTTGTCAGAAAGTGTCTCCCATGTCAGCAGCATGCAAATCTCGTGTACACTCCAGCACAGGATCTACAACCTATTGCGCCACCTTGGCCTTTCGCTTGTTGGAGCCTTGATCTAGTCAGAACTATCACACCTCTCTCATCTGATGGACATAAATGGATAATAACAACTACAAACTATTTCACTAAATGGGTGGAAGCAGTCCCCCTAGTCTCAGCTATAGGAGTTCAGCTCTCCAAGTTCATCTTGTACCACATTATTTGCCGCTTCGGCATCCCATCCACCATCTTCACCAACCACGGAGGTAACTTTGAAAATCTCAACATGGAAGAATTATGCACTTCCCTCTGCATCCATCACCACTTTTTTAGCCCATATTTCCCACAAGGTAACGGCCAGGCAGAGGCAACTAACAAACCCTCCTCAAAATCCTAAAGAAAGTTGTCAATGATTACGATCACAATTGGCACCTACAAATAAATCCAGCCCTATGGGCCTATCGAACTTTCTTCTGTACATCCACAGGAACAACTCCATACTCCCTAGTCTATGGTGCTGAAGTGGTACTACCCATCGAGGTTGAACTTCCCTCCTTGCACATATCTTTGTAGGGGCAAATATCAGATGAAGAGTACAGAGTAGTTTGGCTCACCTAGCTAGATCTCTTAGACGAGAAGCGACAACAAGCCTATGATCATCTCACAGTCTATCAAACTCATCTCAAAAGGAATTTCAACAAGAAGGTGCTTCCACGACACTTTCAGCCGGGCGACATGGTCCTCAAAGAAAATATGAAAGTCCAAGCTGATCGAGAAAAGAAAGGCAAGTTTGAACCTACCTAGCTTGGTCCTTATGTTGTCATTGCCTCCTTTGGCTCTGAAGCCTATCAGCTATCTACACCAGAAGGAGAACTCTTGAATGATCCTACTAACATCATTCATCTCAAGAAGTTATATGCTTGAAGATCCTTGGTATACCCAGCTTTTGAAAAATACAAAAAAAAAAATAGTAAAGAGAAATAAGCATCCAATGGTGAAAACTTGGCAATTCATGTGCCTTGGATAGGTACCTTGGTGAAAACCTGGTAATTTAAACACCTTGTGTACTAAGACTAATCCATCATCTATCACTATCCTATCCCTCGTGCATTCACCCACCATCCCATAAAACACTTGCTTGTTCCCTTGGTGTTTCAACCAAATATCCAAAATCTAATGAAGCTTGTAAATACCTCCTGTACAGCTTGTAAATCTTGTACCTTAGCTTGTAAATCTTGTACCTTAGCTTGTAAGTTTTGTACCAAAACTTGTAAATCTTGTATCCTCCCTTGTATCATAGCTTGTCTATCCAAATCTTGTCCAAAGCTTGTACCATATTCCAGCTTGTAAATAAGCTTGTATCCTAGTTTGTATCCTATCACATGCACACAAAGAACCCCATTTTCACTTAAGCTTTTCGCAAACCATCTACCTATCTGCCTATCAACTATTATAGACATCCCACCCTTCACCAACATTTCCATCTCACAAAACCAAAACATGAACAACCTTGTACATTTGTACCATATCTTGGTCCGTAAGCTTTTACATCCTCTTTAGCTTAGTACCATTGTATCTATTTGGCTTTCGTGTCAGTTCCTCGTTGATCAGCATCTTGCACACATCGCACAACCCTTGGTTAGCTATTCCAATGCATCCTTTAGCTAGATCTCATGTCACCAAAGTGTTATCTTTCTTAGTTCAACTTGCCAGACACATCAGTCATCTAGATCCATCAGCTTAGGTGCTCTCCGATAGATCCTTGTAGGATATAGCTTTCCTCATGTCTGATCTTGGTCTGTTAGTACCTCGTCCTACCCATCTCATTGGAAAACGGCTCTCTTTTGGATTTTCACTTTCTTTTGATTTGGAATCTTCCTTTTTGGGTCTTGAAGTATCTTTTCCAAGCAATCTTTTTGTTCCCTCCTCAAGGTTGCCACGATCTTCCATATCATGGTATACTGTGAATGGGGAAATCCGAGTGTAAGGTCTTGATCAAGTCTTTTGTTTGTTTTTCTTTTCTACTTGTGGGTTACCCAGTGTCGATTCCACTCTAATTCTTTCGAGATTCATGTGTGATGCTAGAGCAATCTTTGCGTGTTTGTTTTGAGTCAATTCCTCAGTCCTCTGGACGGTTGGTGAAAAGGCCTTGATGTTCTTGGTAACCTTGGCAATTAACAAATAGTCCTATAGCAAATCTAGTGCTCAAATACATGATGGTACTTCTCTTTGAAGTATCCCCCCGCTCAATAAGATTCAATGGATTCCTTTCATCTCTATTATCCCCCATCCATATCCAGCATTTGTCTCTCCTATCCTAGCTTATGCATCAATATCTCTTTGAATCAATCTTCACTTTTAGCTTTAGGGATCCACAATCCTAGTCTTAGGGATCCACCAATCCAATCAATCCACCAAGCCTCATCTTTTGAGAACCACAATCCTAGTCCTAGGGATCTCCGAAACCCATCTTTCACCAATCTGACTCTTTGAAATCCTTTTGCATCAGCTTTATCATCCCATCATCCATCTCCCTATCCTGGATTCCTTTTTATAGTGCTTTGCTCCTTCATCCTCCACCTTCCCTAAAGTCTTAAGCTTTCTTCCTCTTGTGCCTCTGATTCTCCCTTTATCATTCTCTCGTAGTGAGAGTTTGAGCTAATTCAACCCCTTCTCTTTGCCAATCTGAGTCTCCTTGCTCATCCCAAATTTTTGTATTTTTCAAGAAACTGTGGAGCCTCGCTTTCTCTCCTCGTCGCCTTCTTGAGGGGGCATCTCGCAATCCATTCTCTCCTCTTCTGCTCTAGCCTTGGGCATCTTATTTTCTTATCGTTGATGTCATGCCACTTGTGGCATCACATCAAAGAGGGGCAAAATGTAAACACCTAAAAATTCTTTAGAAAATAAAGTATTTTTATTTTATGAAAAAGTCCCTGATGACATCATCATTTATTAATTAATTAATTATTTTATTTATTTATTTATTTTTATGCCATTAAATCCCCTTGTCTTAATTAAAAATATTTAATTAAGGAATCCCTCCCAAAAATGTTTAAATCTTATTTAAACATTATTTCCTTATTTATTAATTATTTAATTAATAAATTGACCAAAAATTCCAAAATAAATATTTAATTTATTTTTTGCCCAAAACTTGGCCAATTTCCTTAAGATCACCAACCTCTTCCAAAATCTCTTAATCCTTCTTTAATTTTGATTAAAGGCTAATCCCATCATTTTCTACCCCTAATCCCAACTCAAAATATTTAATTAAAGTTAAATATTAATTCTCATATTTATTAAAAATGTTTTAATAAATATCTCCTCAAACCAAACCCTTGAGATAAATAAACTTTATTTATCCTCAAAACCTTATGAAGTTCTAGACTCTTCTAGAAGGATTTTATCCTCTTCCTAAGCCTATCTCTAAACCCCTTTTTAGCCTAATCCACCCCATCCACCCATACTAACCAAGCTTAGCTACTAACTCACCCACCCTCATTGAATGTCATCTACTTGCATATCTCTAACAAGCTTAGTCTAATCCTAAATCACCTCTAATCCCCCCCTAACCTTATCACATTCCCTAAGTAAGCTTAAAACTTTCCTAAGCCAAGAAAAGTCAACAATCTCAACTCCCTCCAAAATATCCCAACCACTAAGCCATGAATGCTCTTACAAAGGACATAAAGACTCTTACAAGCCCATTCATTTCTCTTACAAGCCATTTATGAGGGTCTTTATGAAGATATTATCCCTTGAGCCTCCTTTGTTGACTCATCCTTGCCCTTTCTTCCATCCACTCACTTTGTGACATGTGTCACTCCCTAATTGGTTGTAAGGAAGCACAATCCATGTGCTCTCCTCTCATGCAATCTAAGCCCTCCATAAGCTTTTTCCTTTCTTTGCATCTTAACCCTCAAACCCTCAAGCCCTTAGCTGATAAATTGAATCCCCTCCCAAGCCATTTCATCACAACCTTTAAGCCAAACTTATAATGCTAGTTTGAGAAGCCAAAGCCCTTAACCATACCCTTATAATGCCAAATTGAGAGCTCACAAAGCTACCAATTTTCCATTACCTATCTCCACCATTGAAGCAAACTTGAAGCCCTTTGAGCATACATACTAATCCTTCATTTAGACTCATCTACCAAGTAAAGAGCTAATTCCTATTGGGAGAGTCCATTCATTTGGCTCACATTCCTAATTAGGGGTTCCTCTTTAGTCTCTCTTATATGTTATATTAATCTTTGTTAGTTAATGCTTTGTTCTCTTAATAGATTAGTGTTTCTTGCTAACATATTAGTGTATACACTTATGACTCCTTCGATGTCATGAAAACTTAATGCTACACCAACCCTTTACCTCACATCTTTGAAAGACATCCTTGTTGCACCTACGATCTCACGATTGCTAACTATCATATCATCCGGCAAGACCATTCTTTGGCTTACGATCCTTTGACTATCTATGATGTTATGTCAACTCGACCACATGACCAATAGGAGCTTTGCAGTATCGTACCATTGCTTGATTCACCTGATGATCCTATGATGCAAAGGTTATCATAAGATTGGGATCGTATTGCCTTGTCGCAGCTTTGAGACTTAAAAATATAACATGAAATGATTTGGAGCTTAGGGTAAAAGCTAACCTAAGGTTATAATGTGCCCCTTATGCACTATGCAAATGTTGAATTGAATCTTGTGATGGTTGGGTGGGTTTAGACATTTAAATTTAGTCTTTTGGCCAACAGTAATTCAAAAACCTTTGTAGGGTTATATTTTACCATGTTGAGATTAAGATAATGGCTATGGAAAATGTTTGAATTGATCACAAAAAGTATGAATAATTTAAAAATTATGCCATACTTGACACATTTTCTGTGAAGGAGGATCTTCACATTTGACTGAGAGCATCAATGAATATGACAAGAGCATCTTTTAGAGTTTTCTACCTTTTGGATAGACAAAAGGTTAATGGTGGGTGGAATCTCATTGAAGTGAATGAAGAGAAGATTGTACAAGTAATGAGGCTCACAACCATGAGCTAGAAATGGAAGAAGATAGGCCATGCATCTAAAAATCACAAGCTTGACCAATTATTTAGAGGAAATGAGAACCTTACCAAGCTGCATGGTAATTTTTAAAGAAAACACATGCCATCCTCATGGAACTAGGTATTCCTTATGACTATAAAGTACTTCAATTTGGAGATTATGATTAGAGCATATTATTTTTACCATATGCCCCTGCTTAACCATTTTAGGAATCATAGTCATATTTTTTTCCCTATTTTCCTCCTTAATTCCTTGGAGTGTTATGTGTAAAAAATAGTTGAGAATGCTAAGAGCCAAGGGGAAAAAATCCATCCCATTTACCATGTTTCTTTATGCTCTCCCAAGAAAATCATTATGCAAGAAGCCCCAAAATTTGATGCCCCTCATTTGACCAACATTATTGATACCCCTTGTCTTAGTAATAAAAATGCATTAGGTATCTGAGTGCTACTAAAATTGCCTCCCAACTTGGGACTCCTTAACCTCCACAACCCTTATGACTGAGAATAAGCATGAGGACCTCAAATGTAAAGCTTCACTTCCAAATAGTAGAAAGAAGAAGGGGAAAAAACATACCCTCTTGCTAAAAAGGTCAGATTGATCATACAAGAGATTGTTAGTGAAGAGAAGTAGGAAATAAGGGAAGAAAGTAGTGAGAATGGAAGTAACCCTAGGAGGTTGCAAAGATTGGCTACTTGCTCTATTGAAAGAGTAAAATTAAGGAATCTAGTGCATTATGAGACCAAGGAAGAAGAGTAGGGAACTGATGATAATGGGGAGGACATAAAAAGTGAGAAACTTGAGAACTTTGAGATCAAAGACAACTTTACTCATATTTTAGGGAATACAAAATTGGGGTGAATTGTTTTCATAAATAATATGATGGCTAAAGAAAAGAAGATGAACAAACCTATGATAAAAGAGAGATGTAAAACCTAATACAATGAGA
Organism: Cupressus sempervirens; assembly: GCA_028749045.1. Classification (NCBI taxonomy): domain Eukaryota; kingdom Viridiplantae; phylum Streptophyta; class Pinopsida; order Cupressales; family Cupressaceae; genus Cupressus; species Cupressus sempervirens. The sequence continues at coordinate 618,178,897 of CM053791.1, forward strand.
CTTGTTCTAAATACAACACTACTTCTAATGAGCTACAAAAGGTCAATGCTAGCGTCATTCAAATTGAACAAAAACTTGGGACTATTTTCTAGTTCAATTTAGGTGTAGTTATGCACAATTTTGTCACCTCCTTGTGTCTCATGCAAAACGTAATCCTACAAATAAATGAGAACAATGAAGAAAATTACATGAAACTATTTAAGTTGCTCACTAAATATTGGTTTAATGTCATCCACCAAGTTGGGTGCAAATTCAAGTAGGATCACTAGGTATAAATTACCTTTAGTATTTTTTTGTTAATGTAGCTTATGACCCTAGGTGTCCTTATGTTAATACTTTAAATATTTTAGATACTATTTATAGTTTAGATACTTATAATAATTTAATTAATATTAATGTTTAAAGCCATGTGTGGCCCTATGCTAACATTTTATCTAGGAAAACTTTCTTTTTGGGTGATGTTGCTAGTGGTTTTTTTTTTTATGTTAGCAGGCTATAAATCATGTATTGTTAATTTTTTGTTACTGGTAAACTCTTTATTGACACCCTTTGGACTATTGTTTATAGGGTTAACACTCTAGTTCTATTGCTTATCAATATAAAAACACACATATACACTCACATAACAAAATTTGAAACTCCACCTTAGTCCAAATTATATTTGAAGTACGGTCTATGTAAGGGGAATCAAAGGGTTTCTAAAGGATGGCAACAAATTACCTTTACAAAAAATATTTCGAACAATCATATCAATTAGTAGTTGTGTGATTTTATGCATACAACGATGTATGTATATATATATATATAAGTAATTACATGATCTATTCTCACACTCATTTAACAAACTTGGACTTATTTATCAAACATATGACTATATACTTGTTGATTTCAAAATGCACACAAAATAATTTAATATACATAGACTATGAAATACTTTATGATAAAATTAATTTCCTAATAGATAAGTATGACACTTAAATTTGAGACCTCAATTTACTCATGCTCACCTCAATTTAGTCATGCTCACCTCAATTTATTCATGCTCACATCAATTTAGTTATGCTTTATTTATTAAAAAAAAATTGATTACATTTATAGAATTTAGCAATTTAAGTACCTAGAAATATATAACACAAGGATAAATTTGACATGCAATTCATATCAACCAATTGCATATAATTGTCAATTTGCTTGTGATTAATGAAATTTCTAGTAAATTGATGTTCTTCTAGTTTGATGTAACTTGCAAAATTTGTGTGACAAATTTTTTACAACTTGTAGGGTTTGATTATATGTGCTTGAGTGTGAATATTAACTTAAATTCGAGGTGATTTCCCTTGTGGAGTGTATTCCAAGATTGATGGTGCAGCCTTATATTAAACAACATGGAAGATTAAAATATCATAAACCAATTTAGATCCCTTACCTAAACCAAATTGTACAGTCATAAAGTAATACATTCATACCTAGTTTCAATTAACATGAATTTCAGAATTAGTGCCAATTAATTCCATTAAAACAATATAGCATACATGCTCAAAAGGCATGATCTCAAATCCAATAGAATAATCATACTATACTTTAACACAAATTGTTATAATAATATAGTTTCCATGACCCATTGAAAAACAAATATATATAAAAAGAAAATATTCAAGAATGTAGGTATATGTAATTCAAAGGAACTAATATGGGATCACTATACTCAAAATATTGATGTATTTGAAGGGATATTTTAAAGGACATGACTATCAGTTGATCAATTTCAAAAAATCCAAAACATCATGGATTTTTCCTGAAAATTTCAACATTTGATTTTTATAATCTGTATAGTGTGTAATCGAAAACAATTTTTAAAAAAAAATTGGAAAAAAAATCACTCTAAAAAAATAAAAATAAAAATTGACTTTATTTTGTCTTTAATGCATTTTGTCTGGAGATTAGTTGTCCCTATTATAAATAGATAAGAAAAGGTTCATGGTAGTGATTATGGAATCCATAAATCTCTTCAATTTGAAATGAATAAATCGCAAAAATAATTAAGCTGAAAGACTTTCTACAATAGCATTATCCTTCAATATCAATGTTTTTAATTTTTCAATAAATTTGATGTGCAACTATCAGTTATAATAATAAAAAATCAGCATATATGAAAATATAAAAGAAATATTCAAAAGATGCATTTATTTAAGACAGGAGGCCTCCTATGGTAGCAGCAATCGTCTATGTAAACATTTGCCAATTTTAAATAAAATTGGCATTGATTGAGATGTCTTATATCGATTACAAATGCATGGCAAGAAGAAGGAATATCAAACGGTTATCAAATACAAAATGTGAACAAGGGGAATATCGAATGAATAAAATGAAAAGTGAAAGTGCAAGTAATTTATACATAACTAATTTGAGAGTTGCATATGGGTTCAATTTGTAAAGGGGCATTTGAATCGGTGAATAGTGAACTAGGGAATGCAAATTGCAGTTCCACACTAGCACACAAGTATAATTGCAGAAGAACGAGAAAAGCATGGAATTGCTTCTAATGATAGGACAAAATTATATGGATGATTTGGTACATTCAATAATAAAAATAATGGTATTCCTTAGTTGGCTTTAATGGGTTTTTAAATTTTGCTAATCCCAACCATTTACACCAATGCATAGCCAGGTATAAATAAATTTTGACTAAGAAGTGGAAAGCACACAAGTAAAATGAAAAGGTGAAATCATGCTTCATAGAAGGTTCATTGGTAATGCTCTTCAGCCTCTAGTCTCACTCTGCTTTATTTTCCAAGAAAATTTGCATTGCATTATCATTGAAAGATGTGATGTTTTATCAATGATTCCTATTGGATATTTTTGTTTTTTTGTTTTTTTTTTTTTTGATTGAAAGATGATAGGCCAAAGAATTTGAATTTGAACTCAAAAGTAAGATTGGGGAATTTGGGATATTTTTGGGTGCATCTAAGCCTTAACAATGTATTTAAAAAACTAAGCTGGGCTATCAAGATAAGCGTAGATTATTTTGGATAATTTGAGTTAGATTGTTCACCAAAGTCATTAGTAGACGCCATTTTTTATCAATAAAGGTGATATTTAGATCAAGGATCGCATCTTCCATCTTCCAATGCTCCTATGTCCAAACTATAATACATAAATATTGTCTTTCCTCTTTAACAAAAGATATAGCAACCATCCTCTATCAAAGAACAACTCAAGCGTTTAGATTTCCATGATGAGAAGTGAATCTAGTGAGTGGGGTAAGAGTCAAATCTTCCAGCATAACAATTTTATGAATACAAACATTGTAAAGTCCCTAGGCAGATCTTGACCAACTTTTTTGATAAAAATTTAGAACTTGAGTTTGAACAATAACAACAATAATGTTGTGAATGCTTCCACAATGCCAAATGCATGGGTCACTTCTAAACAAACTCAAACAATGGCTGAGCTGATAACATCTTCTCTTGGGTTGGTATGCTAAATAGTTTACAAAATATTGTTTATGAGGGATTGGTATATAAAATTTCATTATGTTTTTCATGTTAAGGGTTAAGATTGTCTAGAGGAATCTAGAGAAGAGGCTTCCTAGAACCTTTCATTGTATAGTTCAAATTAGAAGTAAAACATTCTAGGATATAGAATACTCTAGAAAAGGAGTTTTTAGATTTTGGTACTACATGTATAAATATGTCATGTGCACATACAAGTTGTGCATTGTTAGAAGACATTTGAAGGTCTGATGTATGTAAGCAAGGTAGATTAATATATTGTTATTTATCGGTTATATATCTTTGTCTTTTGGCTCTATTTTACCCTACTTTCTACATTACAGCAGTTATTATTTTGGTTTTTATGTTGTTTATGGCCTGTTTTAACATCCCAATAGAATATCCATTTAGGCCCTCTCAAGGGAAATTTAAGATAGATTGCTACAATCCAATTATTGATTAACTTTGAAATATTTGTCTTGATATAATTACTAATCAGCATATGATGTTCAAACTGTGCCTTTGTCTATTTGGAATTGGGGGGGAGAATCAAAAATGATTCCCATTGAATAGATAGAAGCGTTACTAAGCAATGAAGAAGAATCTAAGATAACATTGATCAATTTTGAAATATTCGTCTTGATATTTTTGAAGATAAATGCTAATCAGCATATGATGTTCGAACTGTCCTTTTGTCTATTTGGAGTCAGTCAACAGAGTCAAAAATATGATTTAAAAGAAACATTACTATAAAGCAATGAAGAAGAATCTAATAAAATATATAGTATAAAGTTTTGACAAATATAATTTTAGAAATTATTTTAGATTTTAGAAGTGAATTTTATCATAATAATTTTGAAAAAAATTATATAATAGAGTTATTATTAAAATCTCATTAAAATTTTACAAAATTTCATTTCATTTCATTAATCATATAATAAATTATTTAAGACAAGCAAGTCCTATTAGATGTGTCTGATTTTATATTTAAATGCTTTAAAAAAAACTACGACAAAAGTTAATTAGAGTTCAAAAATAAATAAATTAAATTTTATAAAAAATTAAAAAGAAATTTTATACTATTACATTTTAATAGGAATAAATGTCGAAGATTTTTTAATATACATTTTTTAAATTATGATAGTGATGAGTTTCAATATTTAGTTAAAACAATAATTTGTGCATTAACCTTCTATTTGTCAACATTAAAAAAATTTGATAGATTTTCAAAATTAAATTTCATGTTATATTTATATATAAATAGTGTAATGAGTTGATATATTAAGACTAAATATAAATTTGAGTTATTCTATTTACGCTTAAGAGTAAAATAAAATGTTATTTTTAATAAAAATGGTAAAACTACACACATTTATAATTCTATATATATTTCAAGAGAGATAGTAATTATGGGCAAGAAATGGTAAATGGGGGAGAGACATGGAAAAAGTGGAAGGGTGAGAGATGACGTAAAGAGAGAAATATGATAATTGGGTTCCAAAATAGGTTGAGATGGGTGTAGCGGTAGGGAGAAAGATGAAGATGAGATATGAAGTAGACATCGAGAGACAAGGTCAAAGATAAAGATACATGAGATAAAGAGAGTAGGCAATAATAATTGGAGGGGGCATTATAAATAGAGATTTCCAAAAGGGGGAGAGGTTGAGAGACATGAGGTATATATGGAGACAGAATATGAGATAAATAAACACAATGGAGGGTTCATGTGTGAGAGAGTGAGACAAGGAGAGATAGGAATGGAGACATGAGGTTGACATAGAGAAAGAGGGTGAGAGACATGAGGTAGATATAAAAGATAAATGGGGGAAGAGATTGTAAGAGGACGGAGGGACCAAAGTAAAGAGAGTAATTAGAGAGAAGGGGGGATAATTAGGGAAGGAAATAGTGGAAGGGGGTGGGAGATAGAAGAAATGTAGAAGATGGGGAAGAGACGAGATAGAAAAGAGACAACTAGGAGTAGGAGAGAGATGAGGTAGAGAGAGAAAATATTTAGGACATAAAATGGATGGTGTGTGTGTGTGTGTGTGTGTGTGTGTGAGAGAGAGAGAGAGAGAGAGAGAGATTATAGGGGGACATGGAGATGGAATATAAATGAGGTAGAAAAAGAGGATGATTAGAGTAATTATGGGGCCATGAGAGATGTAAAGGAGATGAGAGATAAATGGGTACAAAGAAAGAAGATAAATGAGAAGAAGAGATGGTGATTTGACCTAGGGGAGAGAGAGAGAGAGAGAGAGAGAGAGAGAGAGAGAGAGAGAGAGAGAGAGAGAGAGAGAGAGAGAAGGGGGGGGTATAAATAAGGGGAAGTGATGGTAAGTTTACATAGGGAAGATTATAAGAGGGTAATTAAGGCGAGTTTACATAGGGAAGAGTATAAGAAGGTAATTATGGTTAGAGATATTTCAAGGAGAGAGTAATGACAGGGGGCATGAGAGCTATCAAGGAGATGTGGGAGAAATAAAGTAGAGAATGAGGATAAATAAGGGGAAGATATTGTGAGTTTATGTAGGAGAGAGTGTAAGAAGATAATTATGGGGACATGTATTTAGAGAGCATAATTATGGGGGACATGAGAGATATTAGGGAGATGGGAGAAAAATGAGTCAGAGAAAGAGGATAAATAAGGAGAAGAGATGGTGTGTGTGTGTGTGTGTGTGTGTGTGTGTGTGTGTGTGTGTGTGTGAGAGAGAGAGAGAGAGAGAGAGAGAGAGAGAGAGAGATTATGGGGGGACATGAGATATGGGAGGAATAGAAGAACAGGATAAATAAGGGGTACACATGGTGAGTTTGTATTGGTGAGAGTATAAGAGGATAATTATGGGCAAAGATTTTAGAGAGAGAGAGAGATAAGAGACATGATATAGAGAAAGAGAATAGATAAGGGGGAGAGATGTTGAATTTATGTAGGGAAGAGTGTAAAAGGTTAATCATGGGAAGAGAGATTTTAGAGAAATATTGAGAGAGAAAGTAATAAGTGGAAATATATGGTTCAATCGATGAGGGCAGAAAGGAAAATTAGAGGGAGAAAGGTGTTTGTGAGAGATATAGAGAGGGAAAAATTAGAGGGAGAAAGGCGACCTGTGAGAGAGATAAAGAGGGATATAAGAAGGAGAGGGAGAGGGAGAGAGGGGAAGAGAGGGGGGGAGGGATTAAATAGAGATATATGGTAGGTAGGGGGAAGAGATGGTGGAAGTTGGAGGGATGTGCGGGAAAGGGGGAAGGGGGAAGGAGAGCGATGATTTAGAGAGGGAGAATGAGGATGGTGAGAAATATTAGGCAGATAGATAAAGTTAATAATAGGGCATAGAATAGATGGACATGGTGATGGGGGGAGGAAGAGAGGAGAAAAAGGAAAGAGAGAGGGAGGACTAGAAGAGGGGGGAGAAAGTAATTATGAGGGTGAGATGCATAAATGTGTTTTGTAGGGAGGAGAGAGAGTAATTATAAGGTGATAAGAGATGGGGGTAATTATAGTAGGGGATGTGTGCGAGAGTGATATAAGGGGATGAATTTGAGACATGAGGTAGACATATAGTGAGAGGATGAGGGATAAATAAACATGAGAGTGAGAGAGAGAGATAGTTATTGCGGCTTTAATTTACTAATTGACAATCAACCTATATATTATTGATAAATCTTGACTTGAACCTATATATATATATATATATATATATATATATATATATATATATATATATATAGAGAGAGAGAGAGAGAGAGATTTATTCAGTCATCATTGTGATCAAGTTACTCTATATAGGCTAAGTCATGTAAAGAATTGTAAATAATCATGTATATGTCAAGCTCAATAGGAGTCGAGCAAGTCTTTGGTCATCGAGTACTTCTAAGCAAGCCAAGTTCAGTTAATGTCAAGCAAATAATATACATAGATGATGAGTCCTATAGAAGGAGATGAGATAGTTAAGACCATGCATTAGAGGCAACATGTGTCGAGTAACATAGAGTGAAAAAAAAATTCAAGAATGGTTCAAACTTTGAGGTAAATTGTTTTTGAGCTAACATATAAATAACATTTAATGATTGTAGTGTTTGTTACAAGGGTTGTAATAGATTTTGACATAGATCATCAATCTCTACGAGGGATGAACAACCAATCAGATAAAGAGGAAAAAAGAGAAACATCTAGATCGTTGACCTTATTCTAAAAGACTCTATAGATGTCTTTAAAAAGGTAGATCCAAACCTTATTTCGATATAGAGATGAAGATAAGAAGTGTATGTACAAAGAGAAGAAAAGTATTATGCGAAGGAGTTAGGTTTTGGAGGCTACAAGTGAAATTTTTGACGTAACAAAGTTAGCAAGCTATTGAAGTAGTGAAGGATGGAGTAAAGACATATTAGATTAGAAATTGGAAGGAGGAGATTCAAAATCAGAATTGTAAGTGCAAACTGAAGGACTAGGTATTGAATTAGTATTGATAGATTGAATCAGGGAAAATCTCTTAATAGAGTGGTCCTGACATGCCTATGTAAATCTCTTAATAGAGTCCTTACTTCATTTTAAAAATTAAATCCTTTAATCAAGGTAGACCTAACAGTCTTATATAGCTATTAACCACAGAGACCTCTCATGTAGTAGATCACCAAAAGTGATCAAATTTGTAGTCCTAATGGGCTAACTATAATATTGCAGTGCTAAATATTTGTGTGTGTCATCCCCACACCAATTTTACTTTCACCTCAGATGGTTTATGGGTAATCAAAATCTTTTTTGTTTTGTATTTTCATTTCATTGCATAAACTATATATGAGATGGTTAATGTGGCAAATTTAGTCAAGTAGTTTTGAAGGATAAAATGTTTATAGATCTTTATTCACCCCCTCGCCTCTCCTCAATATCTTAGTTTCCCAATAAAATTTCAATAATTGGTATCAAAGAATTAGTTATCTTGAAAGAAGTCTAACAGCTTGAGATTTCAAATCTTGGAGATGGAGGTTAATGAATTGGGAAAGATTATTGACAATCAAATGATTGGAATCTATCTCATACTACAACAACTTGAAGTAGCAAGAGAAGAACTAAAGAAATCACTAAGGAAGAGAAAAGAGATGGCTATTCAATAGAATGACACACTTTAGAAGTTGATACTCAAGGATTTATTGATGATGGAAATCCTATGAAAGTGATGCAGCCATTAAAAATCTGTTGGAAAGGAACAATATTTTGAATTAAGAAGTCAGAGGATTGAAAAGACAATATGAAATGTAGTCAGTAAGAATATGTGAAGTGACCAAACAAAAGAAGAAATTTGAAGAAAACAAAAGACAAATGGCTATTAGACTTGAAGAAAGATCATATGATGGACAAAAACTTACAGATACTCAACTAGATATGATGAATCAACTAATACTTGCGAATCAGGAAATAAATAGGAAAGACATGGAGATAACAAATCTAAGATCACAAAGTGACCAACTGAGGAATGAGTGAAGATCTAAGAAATAAATTACAAAAGGAATGAACAATCCCAATGAAGCAATAAGATATTTTGAAGAACCGATGAGATCACCTAGGTCATATAGTGACACCTCTGGATTAGGGCATATCAAGCATCATTCATCTACTAAAGAAGAAGAATCATCCAAGAGTAGAGAAAAAAAAAATGTAAAGTCAAAAGGAAAACCTATGTGCTATTATTGTGGTAAACTTGGACATACTGTAAACATTTGCAGAATTAAGAAAGGTATGAAAAACCCTAAATTGAAGTTTACTAGTAACTACTTTTATTGCAAGAAACAAGGTCATCTAGCATATGAATGTAGATTTTAAAAAAATGAACAGTACACCTATTACACCTAGATTTGAGGGACATTGCATTGAAAACAATTATTCAATTGTATATTGTCATTGATGTTAAACAAATGTCACACTCTAACAGAGCACTACTAGTAGTAATTGGGCTTAGAAGACTCTAGTATCAGCCAAGAAAAAGTTTAGAGATCTAGTGTACATTGAGTTAGGTTGGTCAATGAGGGATTTCAATATAAACCGAGTTAGGTCATTTACTAAAGGAGTTCAATGTAAACCAAGTTAGGTCGGTTACCAAAGGAACTCAGTGTTAACTGACTGACTCAGTTTTGATGTCATCCAAGTGGCTACAGAAAAAATTTATTCATTATTTGGTTTATGCAATCCAACCTAGTGGATGTTAATTGTGTTTTTGAAAGGGTATTCAAGCTAACTTGACATTGGTTTCATATATATATGAAAGGTCAAGTTGTGGATTAAAGTATGAAGTTGTGGAAGAGAATAAGATACGAATAAATAAGGATATCTAATTAAGGGAAAAACATCAAAAGGGTCATAATAAATATTATAATCAAGAAGGATCTAGAGGATAAACTAGAATAGTGATATCAATCTATTAATCAGTTACTTTGTTAATCAGGTCAATCATTGTTACTCTCTAACAATTGTAGTAGCGAAAAAATCTCCTAATAGAGTTGGCTTAACAAACATTTTGTAAATCCTCTAACAAGGTGGCATTTCTACATTGAAGTGTCTTAAGACCTCCAACAAGGTCACTCCTAATAGGGTGATTCAAATCCTTTAACTAGGTCACACCCAATAGTATGTTTTGTAACCTTTAACAGGGTTGGCTCCTAACAAGGCTCACTTCAGAAGAGTGAAAAGTTGTATCTAGTTGCATTGGTGGTTTTCCCAAATTGGGTTCCATGTTAAATCTTGGTGTCTCATGTGTTCATGTTATTTTCTTATTGCTTTATCTTTCTACAACTAAGTTACTAGAGATTAACACACATCATTATGTTAAGATTTCTTTGTTAACTAAGCTATTGTATTTATCTAGTTCTAACCAAGTTGTACAAGGATTTGGAATTGTAAGAAGTTTGCATTAACATTCAAGGGATTTGAAATTATTTTTTGTGGTAACTGATTCACCCCTCCCCTCTCAGTTACTCCTCTTATATTTCCAATGATTGGTATCAGAGTTGTTGGTGCTTACAGGAAAAGTTTCAAGCTAAAGATCAAGATGTCTTACAGAAGAGAGATCCCTAAGCTTAACAAAGATAACTTTGTAGCATGGAAGAAACTCATGAAGCTAGATTTGGGAACCATTGGAGATACAGGTATGCACTTCTTAGAGAATCAATATGTGGCCCCTCCAAGGCCTTTAACTATGGACAAAATGGTAGATATGAAGAATCACAACACAATGATGATTGACATTGCTTCAGCTCTAATTTATTTAGAATTTGATGAGGTCAAAGATTTTCCTACTACCTTTGACATGTGGAACAAGATAGCAAAAATATATGGAGGAAATGAGAATGTGAAAAGAGCCAAAGCAAAGAATCCAAGAGGCCAGTTTAATTAGATGAGAATGAAAGAAGATGAAAACATTGTAAAATATAGTGAAAGAATCAAAACAAGCATGAGTGCAATCAAAGTTGTAGGAGGAACAATATCTGATACTACAATAGTCAACAAGGTATTAAAAACTCTTCTTCCTATTTACACAATTAAAGATTCAGCTATTCAAGAGATGAGATGTGATCCCAAAAACTATATAACTTTGGATGCACTAGTGGGAAGATTAATAACTTTTGAGCTAGATAACTTTGATAACTATCTTCCTAGCTCTCACAACATAGAATCAAGATTCAAAGCCAAACTAACTCTTGGTAGAAAGGGAGGAAACTCAAAAGGCAATCAAATTGACAGTGAAGAAGAAGAATAAGAAGATATGACCTTGAAGCTATTGAAGCTTTGCTTGCAAGAAGGTTACCAAAAGGAAAAGGTAAAGATAGAGGAAAAATTCCATTAATTTTTGTCTCTTGTGAAGAAGTTGGTCACATTTCTTCAAGGTGTCCAAATAAAGAAAACAAAGATGACAGAAAATTCAATAAGTTCAAAGGCAAGAACATTGGAATTACTTTAGAATAACTAAGAGGTGGGGTGAATCAGTTATTCAAGGTCCAGATGTATAAATAAAACTTTTCACACTTCAATGAACCAATAAAACATTCATACCCATGTATGCATCCATTATGTATTTACTAAAACTTATATGTTACTATCAAATCAATTTGTAGAAATGTAAAGCATGAAACACAACACATTCATTAGCACACTTGACACAATGATTTACATGGAAACCCAATTTGGGAAAAACCACCAGTAACATGCTACTGCTTTTTCACTCTTCTGAAGTGATGCCCTATGAAAGGCCAACCCTATTAAAGGTTACAATACACACTATTAAATGTGACTCAGTTAAGAGATTTCAATCACCCTATTAGAAGTGAGCCTGGTTAGAGCACTTTAGGCCATTCACTTGGAATGTCACCCTGTTAAAGGATTTTTCAATCACTGTTTGGTCAACCTTAATCCAAAAGATTTACCATAGACTGATACAATTATTAGAGAGTAATAGTAGAGCTTTGATCTAATACAAAATACAACTTCACTTGCATATTACAAATTTTTGTTCAGTCCTCAATTCTGCTTGGCTTTCATACTTTGCAGCTCTGACATCTTGTTCACCCTTCAAGCATTCATCTCCTTCAGCCTTCTTGCTTAACATTCCATTGCAGACTCTTCTCTTGGGTCACTTGATGAAGCAAAACCATTAATTCCTTCTCCTCCTTAGGTTCTCACACATGACACCAACCTTTTTTGCTTCATGACTAGACATTTCTATAAATAGAAAATTAGAATATTTTCTAGCTCATTATCCATCATCCAAATTAGGGTTTTGTATGGATTAGGTAGGATACAATGTATCTACCCCATTTTTTTTCTAGAAACTTCTCCAATAATCCATTTGAATTCACCTAAAAATAGTTTACATCAAATTTTGTGCCACTAGCTCATCAATCTTATTTTCTTCTTGCTTCACAAGTTTCAAGAAAACAAACTTATTAGCTTAGATTTGGTGAATCTTCAATCTTTATCATAATGTAGCAACTCAACATTATCAACCTTCATATGCTTGGCACATACTACATTGCTTGGCATCAACTATAAAATCACTCGGCATTAACTAAAGTTTGCTAGTGCTCAGCATCAACTAAGCTTTACTCGACATCAACTATCTTGCTCGGCATCCACTAGAATTTGCATTTACTCAACTCCAACTAACTTTTTTCTTGGCTTGCACTAACTTTTCTCGACACCTACAATCCACTCAGTCAAGCTTGGTAGACAAACTTTGTTTAACTTATTCTTCTAAACTTTCTAAGTGTAGCCAGCCATTTTGTAGCCTTAAGTAGATCAGCAATACATTACATCATCACTATCTTAACTGATTCTTGTACTTCATTACATAATCATAACTCAACCTTTCCTCTAGGTGCTTTTTTTATATCTTGTTGATCAAATCCTCCTCATCAATCAACTAAGTGATAGTACTTGAATCTTATAAACAATTGTCTTACCAGAAAATAGCAAGTTTGACATCAGTGAAAAAATAATGATTGAAACACATAGTCTTCTTCAACAATCTCCTTCTTAACAATCTCTTTTTCAATGATCTTTTCAATCAAATTTCAACAAAGAAAGATTTCAAGAGCTACAAAGGCTACAAAGACAAAGGTAAGAAATCTTGTTATATTGCTAGAGATTCTAATAGTGATGATGAAGATGAAATGGTGTATATTTCTATTAAAGATGAACCAAACAATGAGGATAATGAAAAGATGGCACTTATATTGCATATTAGCAAGAATGACACATGGATAATAAATAGTGGTAGTTCTCATCACATGACTGTTGACAAAATTATGTTTGAACACTTAGAGCACTGTGATGGTGGAAGTGTCAGAATTGGAAACAATGAACCATGTTATGTGAAGGGAAAATGATGCCTTGCATTGACTAATGGTCTCAAATGTGACAATGCTCATTGGGTTGAAGGACTAAGACACAATCTTCTAAGTGTGGCACAGTTGAACAACATTGGATACAAGGTAGAATTCATGAATGGGAAAGCCAAGTTATTGGATTCTAAAGGAAACCTAGTTGGAATGAAAATTAGACAAAAGATAATCTATTCTATCTAGATCTCACAGAAAGTTCATGTTGTTTTGCATAAGTAGAGGAAAGTTGGCTATGGCATAAAAGAATGCTTCATGTAAATTTTGATAATATGGTTATTATAAGTAAGAATATAAGAATAAAAGGTATTCCAAATCTAAAGAAACCTAAAATGGTTATATGCAAACAATGGTAGATTGGAAAAATGGACAAACTATCTTCAAAAGGAAAAAGTACAATACAGAACAAGTCCTAGAACTAGTTCATACAAATCTTTGTGGACCAATAGGTACAAAAAGGTACTGTAGCAACTAGCAAATGGGTTAAATGCATAACATACTATGAGAAATCACAAAACTCAATCAACATACACTAGCACCCATTGGTCTACCATGAAAGCCAAACTAATAAAGAAAGCAACAAAAACCCCCTCTTTCGTTTGTAGTTCCCATGTCCTTCTTTCTTCTCCAAATGATTGTAGCTCCAAAGTTGCCTATAGTGCACACAAAATTGAAGCAAAAGTCTATGATGTGGATAATGCCATGAGAATACTTGAAGTTGTGATTTAAGCTTGAGAGAAGATGGTTTGAAAATACAAAGAAGCTAAGGACTTGAAAAATACTCAAGAATTAGGACCAAGGATTCAAGGACCCAAAATGAGAGGAGGAATGCTCATTTTATAATGGGCACTCAAGGTGAGAGCATTGGATTTTTCACCCATAGATATGCAATATGGAAAGAGATTCCTTTGAGAATCCATGACACATATGACAAAATATGCCAATTGTAAGATTCTATGATGCATGAAAGTCAAACTTGGCTAAATGTGGAAGAGAATCTATCATATGTCATAAGACACCTCAACCCACTTAAAGCCAAGAATATATGACAAAGAAGCCAAATAAGGACATGCGTAAGAGAATAAGAATATTTGATTATGAAAAATCTTAGCCAAGTGTCAAAGGAGAATCCATGAGGTGTCATATCCAAGTGTAATGATGATGCAATATTTTATGGAATATTTGAATTAAAAATCATTTTATTCCACAAAATAAGAATTAGTAGAAATGGAATTAATGATGGAAAATGGAACTTAGGAAATTGAGAATTTCCATGGTTTGTGAATGATAAATCAATTAACTAATAAAATTAATTAATTGAGGATGATAATTAGGAAGAATAATTTGAAAGAATAATAGGATTAAATTATGGGTTATTTAATCCTATAGAGAAAATTAGTAGATGATTGGCCAAAAATGATTAAATAAATGGGTCAATATCCTTTGATGAAAATATAATGATAATGGATATCGAATAAGATGATGATAGATAGACCAAATCCATGGTCAAATTGATTGATAGATCAAAATTGATAACATGCCAAGGACACATGACATGAATTGGTTGATATGTAGCATTTAGCCGACATTGTAAATGCTACAGGATTGAAATTGATTGATAAGGTTTGATCATAATAACATCGACGGACACTGTCAATATTATTAAAATGGTTGATGATGTCGTGATTTGACATTGAAAGCCTCAACAATGTCAAATATTGGATGACATGAGTGATAGTTTGACCTAGCACTGAGAGCCACAACAGTACTAAGGTCAGATTGATAGGTTGATAGGTTTCCAAGGCACTGAAAACCACAACAATACCTAGGATTGAATAGATGATGATTGATTTGAGATGTTTGATATGTTTCGGGTTGATTAAGACTGATTCCAAGTGATTTTGAGTTGATTTGGGGTGATTTTGAGTTGATATGAAATGGTTTCAAGTTGATTTGATATGATTTCAAAATGACATGAAATTGATGTGAAGAAGGATACAAATGATAAAGTATAATTAATTTTGGCCAAAAGACTGAAGTTAGTATAATGAGAAAATGGGACAAATTAGTATGAAGAAGTGATGAAATCGTAGATGCGAACCATTTTTGAGAATCTACAGGTACACTAGAGACAAATTTTTCATTTTGTTTGTTTATGATTATTCTAGGATGATAATAGTAATGTACTTCTAAAAAAATATAAAGCTTTTCAAAAGTTCAAATGGTATCTAACTAGAGTTGAAAAAGAAACTAGGAAAGAATCTTAAATGCCTAAGATTAGACAGAGAAGGTGAATTCATCTCTAATGAATTTAATGAATTCTACAATGAAAGAGGAATCAAAAGACAAGTATCTACACCAAGTACACCTAAAAAAATGGCATAGCAAAAGAAGAAATAGATCCCTCATGGATTGTGCAAGAACACTAATGATAGAGAAAAATGTTGCAACCAAATATTGGAAGGAAGCAATCAGCACATCAATTCATACCTTGAACCCAGTTCAACTAAAGAAAGGTATAGATCATACACCTTAAGAATTATGGTATGGCTATAAACCAAATGTATGTCATTTTAAAGTACTTGGAAGAAAATGTTTTAGATCACAGTAAAACCAGGTTTTGAAGGGACCCCGAAACCCTTTAACAAAAAGCAAAAAGATAAAGCATTATAGCCCAACCAGGTAAAACCTGCAACAAACTGTAGAACAGTATCAAAATTAGGTTTTTTAGGGACCTAAAACCACTAGAAAAGTCCAAGAAGAAACTAACCCAGGTTTTATAGGGACCTGGAACCACAAATAGTCAAAACAAAAAAAAAACCAAAAACCAGGACCAGAGACCCCAACCAGCAACCAGACCAGACAGAAACTAAACCAGGGAACCCGACCCAGAGCCACTATTGCAGCTCCAAGATCATTTTATCAGCTTCCTTACCAATTTTTGTGATCTCTTGAATGGTTTCAACAGCCGAAGCATAGCAACTTTCATTGCACTCTTCCTCGAGCTCTGCCTTGTTCTTTTGCTCGAACCCTCAACAAAAGTGATATCTTCATTAGCCCTTTTGCCCAGGCTTGCAGTGGCCGCACATATACTCGAGGTGACCTATTCCATCTTAGTGCCACTCTCCTTAATTAGCATTCTAAGGTTCTGCTCATAGTTGTTAAGTTTATTAGGGATGTCTCCCATCTGCCCTTCTAGTTGGTTAAGTTTGACATTGATATTATCCAAGTTATGTTGGAGAATTTACACCTTTTTCTTCAAACCCATCATTTCATTGTACATCCAAGAATCTATTTTGAGCATGGTGTCAGCTTTATCGTTTGCAAAATGCAGGAAGGTGGGCACGGTATCCATCTGCATTGAGTCGCTATCATCTTTAGCAATCCCGTGTGGGGGGAACGGACATTGTTATTGTTTTCCTCCATTTCCATTTGATCCTCTTTTTGAACCCCGGTAGAGTCCTCTATGTGAGCAGAGTCCTTCCTTTTTTCTTCCTCTATCCCCTTGACAGGAGAAGCAGTCTTAGCCATATGGTCCTCCTTACTCTTCTCAACAGGATTCCCAATAGTGTTATCTTCCTCTTTATCACCCCCACTAGATATAGCCTAGTTACCCTCATTAACAAATTTACTCTATTCAGAATTACCTTCACTATTGGCTTCCTCTTTCCCTTTTTCATTATTACCTTCAGTCTCTAGGTACCCGTCCAAATTAGAGCTTAAATCCTCGGCATCAGTATCTTCCTCAACCTTAAGGTTAATATTCTCATGGCTTTCCAATTTCTCGGTCTCAGACTCGTCATCCTCATGTTTTTGAGAAGCCGAGGGTTTCAAATTTAGGGCTTTATCTTTACCTTTAACAGAGTCACCCTTCTTACTCTTAATGGAGTCCTTCTTCTTGTCCTTAGAGGGAGTAGACGCAATGTGTTTATTTTTACAATACCTCTCAATAAGAAGAATCAACCCTTCATGTAAAATGGGTCTGGACTCCTTCTTCTTATGAGCTTCTAAACTATGAAGTAAAGAAAACTGCAAAAAGAAGGGGAAAGATATTCTATCTTTGTGTCTAAAGTGATTTAAAAAAGTAAAGTGGAATTTATGAACTCTTTTACTTCTTCCATCAAGTATGAAATTCTCACGGATACAGCAAAGAACATCCCTCCAGATCTCCTTTATCTGATGCACATCGAAGAAATCACAACTCTTTTCCAGTTGCTTCTCCTCATCTTCTATTTTCAGAAACTTTTTGTAGGTTGCATTTGAAATACTGGTTTTCTTGGTGAATTTTATGCCCGTCGTGGAGAGCCCCATGATCTCTGTAATAAAATCCTTCGTAAGCTTCACAGTAACACCATGGAGAGTGACTTTGTCATTGGACCAATTCTTAAAGATAGTCGTAGTGATGTGTGGCTTAAAACCATTGAGTCACTCCAGATAACAAGTCGCATTTCCTTTCTGTAGAATTTTCCATACATCCTCACTAGCCTTCCAGGCATCACAATTTTTTGGTTCCTTCTTGCGCGATTTGCCCCCCATCTGTAGAGAATTGAGAACACACTCAAACCAGAGTAACCAGATGCAGAGAGTGAAAGGGTTAAAATGAAAACTGTTTTTCATCCCATCAAAAGAGACTCCCTTTTTCGGAGATACGTGTGAAAACCACATCACATTCATTTGAGTGTACTTCCTTGGGGAAGAAAATTTGGCAATAATATGCTCACTCCACGAAATCATTAACTTTCTAATCTTTACAAATATTTCCCACTTGTGCATGGATGGCTTCATAATGAATAATTGCTTTGAGATCAACTTGGTTAGTTAATTCATCGGTCCACCTCACCTTTTTCCTCATTAGGACAGCATAGTTGGCAATCCAATCAGCAACACTGTTGGCCTCCCGAAAGGTATGGGATATGACAACTTTTTCAAATTTTTGAATAAGGTATTTGATCTCCTTGATTGTGGCCTCTATCGACCATGAGATAGAACCTTTATTATTTAGGATATTCACAATATTTAAAGAGTCACCTTCCAACCATAAATTCAGACATCCCAAATCCACAGCAATTTTCATAGTATAAAGGGCAGTCGTTGCTTCAGCAATGTGACTATTAGTCCTACCTATGGGGATTGCTATAGCATCTTTAAAACTTCCCCTATGATCTCTCAACACACCTCCACAACCCACACTTCCCGGGTTTCCCTTAGCAGCACCATCAAAGTTTCCTTTAATCCAACCATAAGGGGGGGAACTCCAAGTGATGGTCAATCTTGGGTTATCAGTTTGAAGTTTAGGATTTTCAGAATGCATTGGATTATCAACAGGAAAGGTTTTATCAGGGTTCTTCAGAGATCTGAAATTCTCCTTAAAAGCTCTAATAATATTCTGACCAAGCACCCATCCAGGATCCTCTCTGTTTCTAAAAATTATATTATTTCTTTCTTTCCAAATACCCCAACAGAGATGAGGAAGAGTAATTTTCCATAGGAATTGAACATCATAAATCTTAGAAGGGCATTACCAACTTTTAAAAGAAGATTCCACATTTTTTTGATGAACCCAAGTCAAATTCCAATACATAAGGATCTCAGTCCAGACTTGTTGGGTATAAGAGCAGTTTAGAAATAGGTGGTCTCTATCTTCAAATCCATTCTTGCATAAAATACACCTATTCACCAAATTTATACCTCTTTTCTGCAAGTTATCAAGGGTCAGAATTTTATTTTGAAGCAGGACCCAAAAGAAGATGTTAATTTTAGGAATGAGACTCTTAGTCCAAGCCTGAGACCAAAAGGGAAGATTTTCCTTCTCCTTAGAAACAAAGAATGAAGAAACTTTGAATTGCCCACTAGGATCAACATACCAAATAATATCATCCTCAAAAGAAGGATGGAGAGAAATAGCATTGACAGATAATTGGATGTGATTGAAGCATTGATCAATGTCCTTCAAGTTCACCCAAGAGTTGTTTTGCCAGTAATGACTAACAAGAGTGCCATATCTCTGCTTGCATAAGTCAACTTATGTCATATCTTGAACATCTTCAATCAGGGGGTGATCCTTAAGCCATACATCTTCCCAAAATCTCACCCTAATCCCATTACCAATTTTCCAAGAGCACCCTTCTCCAAGAATTTTCTTTGTTCCCTACACAGCACCCCAAATGGAGGAAGGATGAGAAACATCAAAAGAAGAGAAGAAATTAGGAAGAAAAATAGAATTAAGAAGGTACTTGTGTTTCCATATGGTACTCCACTCTTTGTTTTCATGAAAAACACGCCATCCTTGTTTAGCTAGAAGAGCTTTATTCATGCTTCTGATTTTTCGGATGCCCAGTCCACCTTCCCTGACCGGTTTGCAAACTTGGTCCCAATCAATTAAAGGCATTCTCTTTTTTTCCTCTGCACCAGTCCATAAAAAATTTCTTTGAATTTTGTCAATAGCCTCAGCAAATTTAGTGGGGATTTTAAAAAGACTTAAAGCATAAGTTGGTATACTTTGGAGAGAAGCTTTAAGAAGAATTAATTTACCATCCTGGCTTAAAAGGTTCCCTTTCCAACCAGCCAACTTCTTGCTGAATTTGTTAATAAGGTCTTCCCAGAAGGAATCCAGAGCCTTCAAGCCTAAAGGAAGACCCAAATAGGAAGAAGGGAAAGACCCTATAAAACAACCAAGGATTTTGGCAATTTTATGTTGTCTAAGAATAGGGGTATTGAGAAAAAATACAGCACTTTTATTCCAGTTAGCCAATTGGCCTGAGGCAGAAGAATAAATATTTATTGCTTGCTTCAAATTTCTGGCTTCCCTAACTTCAGATTTCCCCAAAAAGATGGTATCATCAAAAAGTGGCCATGAGAACATATAAGAGGATGGGAAGAGGGTTGCAATCCCTTAATAACTCCTTTATGTACCAGATTGCCAATGTACCTCCCCAAAAAATCAGCCATAATAACAAAGAGGATGGGGGATAAAGGGTCCCCTTGTCTCAATCCCTGAGAGGGATTAAAAAAATGAGAAGAGCTACCATTAACCAGGACAACAATAGAAGAAGTAGAGATCAACTGATGTATCAGTCCAACAACCTTTTTGTCAAAGCCAAAGGTAAACAAAATGTTTGAGAGAAAAGATCAATCAACTCTGTCATAAGCCTTAGCAACGTCCACTTTCATTACAAAACCTTGATTGTTAGAACAAGATAAGGAATGAATATTCTCATGAGTAGAAATAACAGAATTGACGATTTGTCTACCTGGAGTGAAGCCATTTTGTTGGTCAGCAATGATCAAAGGGGTCACCAGAAGCAATCTAGAAGTAAGCACTTTGGAGATAATTTTATAGAAAGAATTACAAAGGCTAATTGGACTAAACTGATCAGGCGAATCAGCTCCAATTTTCGTAGGAATCAGGCACAAGAAGGTGGAATTGACTTCTCTCAGCAATTGTTTAGCCCCAAATAATTCCCTTACCGCATCACAAACATCTTTACCAACAAATTTCCAAAGTTTCTGAAAGAAAAACATGGGAAAGCCATCAAGACCAGGGGCTTTTTCTCCTCCTAGAGAACAAACAACTTTGAAAATTTCATCATTCCTAGGAATTGAGCTTAACAATTTTTTATGATCCTTTGAAACCAGAGTGGGGATCACTCTAAGGAATTCAGCCTGGTGTTCCATATTGATGTTGGGTTCAGCTATCATAAGACCAGAGAAAAATGTCACCATTTCATCCATGATGTCCTTATCCTCCTCAATCTTCAAATCTCCCTTAATAAGATGTGAAATGTTAGATTTGGCTCTATGCTTTAGAGTGGATAAATGGAAAAATTTGGTATTTTTATCTCCTTCAGTTAGCCATATCAATCTTGATCTTTGCCTCCAGTATATCGCTTCTTTAGTAATGATGTCATGGTATTGAGTCAGCTTTTCATTTTCTTCTAAAAGAAGGTCCGGGGAATATGCCTCCTTCTGAATTATATCCTGGATTATTTGGATATCCTCTTTCAATACAAATTTATCCTCAAAAATGTTTCCAAAGCAATTTTTGTTCCAAATTTTGACTTTCTTTTTGACATTTTTAAGTTTAGAAGTCACTCTAAAGAGAGCAGTACCATCAATTTTGATGTTCCACCATTCTTCCATTTTTCTTTCAAACTGAGGGTTCTTCATCCACATCTTCTCAAATCTAAAAGGAAAATTCATCTTAGGACTAAGCTTATTAGTAGTGAAAATAAGAGGGAAATGATCATAACCAATTTTCTAGAGGGCTTCCAACTTGTAGATGAAATCTTTTGTCCAATCAGGAGAGATAAGAGCACGATCAAGCCTTGCCTAAATACAATCATTTCCAACTCTCTTATTACTCCAAGTAAATTGAATGCCTTGAAGATCCATATCCATTAGGCCCTCTTTGTTTATAAACTCCCTAAGGTCCATTCTTCCTTCGAGCTGGGTAGCATTACCTCCCATTTTTTCATGGTCATAAAGAGGGACATTGAAGTCTCCCATGATTATCCACCTTCCAGAGTAATCCATACTTTTAAAATTGGATATAGAGTCCCAAACCTTCTTCCTTTGGCTTTTCATGTTGGGTGCATATATGTTCACAATATACCAGTCGTCTTTTTTATCAGCACTAGTAATTTTAGCAATCATAAAGTATTTACTAGCCCTCAAAATAGTCTTAGCAAAGCAATTTTTTTTCCATAGCATCAGGGTTCCCCCTGAAGCACCTTCTAAACTACTAGCATTTATAGAGAAATGTTTAAAATCTTTTATCTGCTCTGCTTTCTCTTTGTTCATCTTAGTTTCCTATAGCAGAAGAAAATCAGGTTTCTGTTCTCTAACAAAATTCCTAACAACATCTAGTTTATGGTAACTGTTCAGTCCCCTAATATTTCAAGTAATAATTTTCATTTCCATATTTTAGGGGTATAATCCAGAATAGTTGCTTGACAACCATCACCAATATTCTGCAAGCTTTCTAACTCCCTGGTTTTCTTAGAAGATTTCCTTCCATGTCCATCCGAAGACCCAACATCTGGTTTCACCTTGGACTGTTGTTCAATTTTTTTTCCAGGTTTTATCAAGGTCGAAGCTTTGGGATTCACTTTAGTATGCAATTCTAATTTACTACTTCGAGTCTCGACCCCCTTTATGTTATTCTTTTTTTCAGCCCTTTTCCTTGAATTTGGTTTAAGCTTTGAGATTACTTCATCTTCTTTGACAGCTTCTAGGACAGGAGGGTCCTTAATAAGGGTATCCTAGGAAAATAAAGGGGCAAAAACCTGCATCTCCCTGGACTGAGTTTCATCATCCTCACTATGAGCTCCAGATTCAGCCAAGAATTCTCCTTCCTCAAGCTCTATCATCTCATCAAGATCACCCCATTTATCTTCCATCTTTTAATAAAGAACAATTTGCTTTGATAAATCTGGCAGGTCATCTATACCTTGTTTAGGCAAGATGGGATCAAGTTGTAAGCCATTCACTTCTTTTTCAAAGTTTATGTTCTCTGTCTCAGGCACAAGCCTAGCCCCATCCTCAAGAAGAAGCTCAGAGGCAATATCCACAACTGCTGGTGGAGCTTTTGTGTTCTCATTCTCTTTCTTCTCTTTAAGATGAACATCTTTAGGTTTCCAAACCTTCTTTTGCTGAACCTTAGTCTTTTTCACTTCCTTCTCACTACTCAAGTGGATTTTATTTTTGGAGGGGCAGTTTTTAACCAAGTGACCATGTTTCTTTCAAGCATAACAACCATTAGGAAGATCTTCAAAAATGATTACTTGGGTTTTCTTACCAAGCTTAGAGATTAAATCCACCTTTACTTGGAAGAAAATGTTATATCTTGAAAGGGGCATGGATAGCAAAATTTGATGTAAAAAGTGACAAAGGCACATTCCTAGGCTCCTCCAACAAGAGCAAAGCATATAAATGTTTGAATCTTTCTACTCATAAGGTTATAGAAAGTGTACATGTAAAAATTGATGAGTTTGCCGAAAAGAGTGAAGAACAAAGTAGCAAGGATCCTGAAGACTACAAAAACTTTCTTTACTTTGAGCTTGATAATTTACCAAAGTTACAAGCAAATTGATTGGGAAACAATAGATAGCACCACCCTAGTAATCGACACCACTCAATTCACCTATGTTTGTAGTACAACCTGAGTTGAAACTAGTACAAACTAGGCAACACCAAGTGCAACCCAAGTTGTAGCCAGCAATAGAGGAACCCAAGTCACAATCAAAGGAAAACAAGTCTCAGACAATGGGACCCAAGTAGAGTTCATAATTTCACAGAACCTATGAGCATGGTAAACCAAGTGAAACAAATACAAAATCTAGAAGAAAGGAATCCATACTTGCTAGATATGTCAAAAAGCATCATGCATTTAAAAAAATAATTTGAGATTAGACAGGAAGCATAATGGCAAGGAACGAACTAAAAGGTACATGTTGCTTATTGAATTTGAACCTAGAACTGTTAAAGATGCATTGAATAATGAAAGTTTGATAGAGGCAATGAATAAAGAAATTGAGCAAATTGGAAAGAACAAAACCTGGACTCTTGTTCCTAGATCCAAGGACAAAAATGTAATTGGTACAAAATGGGCTTTTAAAAACAAGTTAAATGAAAATGGTGAAGTGTCAAGGAATAAGGAAAGGCTAGTGTACAAAGGATATGCTCAAGAAGAAGGTATAGACTACATAGAAACATTTTTCCATGTTGCTATACTTGAAGGAGTCAAAACACTATTTTCATATGTTGCATTTAAAGGATTCAAAGTATATCAAATGGATATAAAATAAACTTTCTTGAGTAGAATTCTAGAAGAGGAAGTCTACATTGATCAACCTAAAGGTTTCATTGATCCAAATAAAAGATACGTGGGTTGCAAATCATGCAAAGCTTTATTTGCGCTGAAACAAGCTCCAAGAGCATGGTACGAGAGGTTATATGGATATCTGGTAAAGATTGGTTTTCAAAGAACAAATGATAATAGTAATCTATTTATTAAAGAGGGACCATAGAACAAGATATTGTTAGCAAAAATATTTTTGGATGATATATTATTTACAAGTCATGATGACTTATGCAAATCATTTTCTAAATTAATGAGCAAATAATTTGAAATCTTAACGTTTGGAGAGATAAAATTCTTTTCTAGTTCACAAGTTCATCAAATGAAGGACAACATCTCCATTACTTAGTCAAAGTACATCAAGGAGATGTTGAAGACTTTTGGAATGGAAGATTATAAATCAGTTGGAACACTTATGTCTACTACACATAAACTATCCAAGAATGATGATTTTAAAGGAATTAAATCAAACTACCTACAGATCCATGATTGGGAAACTTCAATATATGTTTACACAATGCCTGATATTGTATTTGCAGTTGGTATAGTTCCAAGATTTTTTGCAAATATCAAAGAAAATCAAATGATGGCAATCAAAAGGATTATGAGATATCTAAAAGGAACTCGAGACTATGGTCTATGGTACAAGAAAGAAGGAAACTTTGAGTTGAAATCCTTCACTGGGGTTGATTGTGCTAGAAGCATTGATGAAAGGAAAAGCACCAGTGGAGGAGAATTCTTTCTTGGAAAGAGGTTAGTATCATGGACAAGCAAAAAGAAAAATTGCATCTATTGATCTACAGTAGAGGTAGAATATATTGCTACAGCAGTTAATTATTCCAACATAATCTGGTTCAAGCAACTATTGTCAAGAATGAAGGAAAAAATCAAGGATCCAATTATTATCTATTGTGATAACACATTGCAATTAAGAAAATTCAATGATGCACACTAAGACAAAACACATTGCAATAAATATCTTTCTAAGAGAGTTAGTTCAAGATAAATAGGTTAGATTAGAATGTGTAAATATAAAGGAGCAAGTTGCTAACATATTTACCAAGTCATTACCTAAGGATGAATTTTTCTATCTAAGAGGTAAGCTAGGGGTCATTCCCCTATCTGATGCTCACTAGAATACATATTAGTGATGCACTAACCAAACTACATTGAATATCTATCAAGTTGATGCAAAAAATTTAGAGCTCATTACATATGAATCAATACATTGGGTACATTGTAAAATTATTATATAAAATCTTTGGCATTTGATGTCAAAGAGGGAGAGATTGAATATGTGATGCTCATATCAAAATGATTAAGGGAGAGTTTGATTGATTTCATAAATTAGAGGAAGAGATTTTTATAAGAGAAATAGGGTGAATTTCTTTAGACATAGTCTGAAGATAAGATGTCAGAGAAAGAATCTTAGAGGGAGTTCTCATGGATGAAGAATCAGAATCAAACTAAGCATATTTGCTCCAAAAATTTCTTTGCATAATGACATGTTATGTTGCCATCAATGCCAAAGAGGAAGATTATTGAAAACAACTATTCAATTGTATATTGGCATTGATGTTACACAAATGTCACACTCTAATAGAACACTATAGTAATTGAGCTTAGAAGACACCAGTAGCAGTAGAGAAAAAGTTCAAAGATCTAATGTAAACCAAGTTAGGTCAATCAATGAAGGATTCCACTATAAACTGAGTCAGGTCAGTTACCAAAGGAACTCAGTGTTAACTGAGTGACTCAGTTTCAATGTTAGTCGAGTGACAAAAAAAAATTGTTCATTATTTGGTTTATGCAAGCCAACCTAGTGGATGTTGATTATTTGTTTGAAAGGGTATTTAAGCTGACTTGACATTGGGTTTCATATATATGAAAGGTTAAGTTGTGGATTGAAGTATTAAGTTTTGCAAGAGAATAAGATGTGAATAAAGAAGGATATATGATTAAGGGCAAAACATCCAAAGAGTCATGAATAATATTTTGATCAAAAAGGATCCACGGGATAAACTAGAACAATGATCTAAATCTGCAAATCAATTGCTTCATCAATCAGGTCAATCATTGTTACTCTCTAATAATTGTAGTAGTGAAGAAATCTCTTAACAGAGTTGTCTTAATAGTCATTTTGTAAATCCTCTAAAAAAGGTGGCATTTCTAGATTAAAGTTTCATAAGACCTCAAACAAGGTCACTCCTAATAGGGTGATTCAAATTCTTTAATAGAGTCACACCTAACAATGTGTTTTGTAACCTCTAATAGGGTTGGCTCCTAACAAGGCTCACTTCAAAAGAGCAAAAAGTTGTAACTAGTTGCATTGGTGGTGTAGGCATACTTTTGGTACACCATTTTCAAATTTTTAAAGTCAACCTCATAAAGACTTTACCCAAATGTTTATGATTTTCCCTAGCCATATTTCTATGAAGTTTGAATGTTCTAAGGTATTTGATACAAAGGTTCCATATATTCAAGTTTTGACTGTTAGAAAATTTATTTTCACTGAAAACACATGTTTTGTGAAGATCTATTGTCTATGAAGATTGAATAAAGGATGAGAAACTTAACAGATGAAAGCTCATAATGTAGATCTAAAATTGGAAGGAAAGCATGTGAAGAAATGAATAGAAGAACAAATATATGCCAAGAAAAGAGAGAAATGTTTACTAAAATGGACAAGTCGTTTTCAGATTTTCCATTGGAGAAGCAAATGTTTCATTTTTTTCACCAAAGAGAAATGCGTAACAGAAAACCCATTTTCTGCTATGCCTTTTGTAGTCATTTTCAAATTTTTCATTGGAGAAGCAAATATTTCATTTTTCACCAAAGGGAAAAGCATAGTGGAAAACTTATTTTTCGCTATGCCTTTCGCAGTCAAAGTTCAGTTTTCCACGTGAGTAGAGAAAAAGAAAATCTCAATTCATAATGAAGATATATGGGGTCTAGTATCAAAATCACTTCAAAAAAGTAATTTATGAATCAATCTACATCAAAATTGTGGCCACTACATGGGAGTGGAAAATTGAAGATTGGGTGTGCTTTCCACACTCAAAAATAGAATTTCCACCAAGTGTCAAATTAGCAATAGAGAGATGGAAAAGAGCTCTTAATTGATTAAACAAAGAATGATAATTTAATAATGATTTATCTCTTGAAGATTTGGACTTCAACATGACATTAAATATGAACTGGAAAATTCATTTTCCACTATGCCTTTCATAGTTAGGTTGGAACTTTCCACAAAAGGGAGAAGACAAAAATCAGATTTTCTCCAAGAATGAATTTGATTGTTACTTAACTAGTGACATTATAACAAAGAAAAAGTATTACTTGTTAATTATTTTCAAAGTGTAGCTGTTATTAGAATGTGCAAATTTTACCTACAACAAAGAAGCAAAAAACTGAGAACTTGGTATGCTTTTTGACCTCATTCGGGATTTTCTGCCACAAGTATTCCAAAGAATCACTCCCAAAATTCAGTAGAGAATCAACATGGTAAGCATGGAGGAACATACTAGAAAACTGAAGACATCTGGATTACAAAGCATGTGAAAGAAGAATGGTTGGAAACTTTATTTTATCAATTCTAATTTTGTGACAGTCATATAGACCAGCATTTAGTAGCTCATATCTTTTGACTCAGTGATTATTTTTTCGCTCACTTTGGTCAAAATGCAGAAAATTCAGTTTGGAAAAACATATCCAAAAATAAACTTAGTCCAATGGTGGAAGAAAAAGATATGCTCCCTAAAACATGACCCATTTTTACTAGCAGCAGTATTTTTTTCTATCTACCCAACAAAGGAAAGATTTTGATTTAACATATGTAAACGTATATTGCTAAATATAATTTAAATATGTTAAGATATATCATTATTAACTTTAAAATTAATAAGAATATCAATTTTCAAAAGAAAAAAGATGAGAAATCAAAGAGACAAGAGTTGGTTACAGAACTGAAAAGTCACTGGAAGAAACCAAATAGTTGCTGGAGAATGTATTTATTGTAAAACCTTTTTGTTAGAAAAGGAGATTTTTCTTCTACAAATAGTCAGAGAGCTAGATTAGGGGGGTATATCATTTTATTTTAGCATTTCAATTTATGTATTGGAGTTTTATATTTTGATCTCTATAATAGTTTTGGCATAAGTTGCAAGCAAATAAAATCAAAGCATTGTATTTATGTGTTGAAAACAAAGAAGGATTTCATTTTTGAATCTGGGTATTTAAGTGTTTTCTTTCTAATTATGATCAATCAAAGAATAGATGTATTTGAGTTTTGAGCACTTTCTTGCATCTTGAGTCAAAGTTGATTCTATTTTGAATGAGAGAATTTGCATTCATTCCTATCACAGAAATTAGATCAGATTTCTCTTCTTTTTGCATTGCATTTGTATAAGTAGTATTCATATTGCATCACCAATATCAGGGAGTCATAGGTATTGTGAATTCTTGGAGTTGGTTAGGTTTGGAATTGTATTTCATTGCCTAAGTTAGTTCTATCTAGGGCTAGCTTGGTTTTCTTCTTTTGTTCTCGAGTTAAGAATGTACCCAATTAGTTTAGGAATTAAACAACTTCATTGCATATCATTCATAAGGGAGTTGTACCTTTCAATTCAAATGAAATCTATCAACTCAATGATAGATTATCCAACTATTGGTAGATGATCATTTGTTTTAGATTTGGGCATTTGGGAGTTTATTGAAAAAGAACAATCTGTTTACCAACAGGTGGTTTTCTCAAATTAGGTCTCCACATTAAATCTTGGTGCCTCATGTGTTCATGTTATTTTCTTACTTCTTTATCTTTCTACAACTAAATTACTCGAGATTAACACACACCATTCTCTTAAGATTTCTTTATTAATCGAGCTATACTGTTATCTAGTTCTAACCAATCTATACAAGGATTTGGATTTGTAAGAAGTTTGTATTGACATCTAAGGGATTTGGAATTATTTTTTTGTAATTGATTCACCCCTCTCCTCTTAGTTAATCCTCTTATATTTCCAACACATTGTTACATTTGTCAAAAGTATGGATATAAAGCACATGAATTCTAGTCACAAAAAATGCCTAACTATTGGAATGAGTATATGGAAAACAAGATACTAAGAGGGGGGATGAATCAGGATATTAAACTTTTGACTTGAAAACCAATTTCATAAATTCATATCCAAATCATCTGATATATTAAATCTACCATTTAAAACTATAATGTTGAAACATAAATGAAATAAATCACATCCATAAAGATTTCAACACATAAAATAATGATTTGGTTACCCAAAAACGCTTCAAGATGAAGGTAAAACTAGGATAGGGATGAAACCCACAAATCTTCATTGTTACAACAATAAAGTTAACCTATTAGGGTTACAATTTTTTATCATAAGATATGATCTATTTTGTGAGGGGTCTTCCCTGTTGAAAGCTTAAGATATTATTAGGTCTCACCTTGTTAAAGGATTTTACACTCACAAAGAAGTAAGGACTCTGTTAGGAGGTTTACATAGATATGTTAAGACGACTTTGCTAAGAGATTTACCCTATCTCAATTAATAATAATTGATTCAGTATCTGACCCTCTATTTTCTCTGTAAGCTGATTTGGGTCTCCTCTTTTCTATATCTCTGATTTGATCTCCTCATCTAATAACTCTATTTAGTCCTTCACTACTCTGATTGCTCTCTACTTGATTTGTCCTTGAAATTTTTTTTTCATTCTTTCACATTTGCATATACTCTCTATGCATCTCAACTCCTCAACTCTTTTGATTCTAGAGTTAGAATCCTCCTTAAATAGATGTTCTATGAAGTTTCTAGATCTTGATCGATGGCTTACACTTCATCATCTTTTGTCATTTATATCCCATTTTATGAATTGTTGAATTGTATGTCTTGGTATCATTACCTTCTATAATGATGCATAATCAACTTCTTATCTAGCTCTACAAATATTAAATATCATAGAAAACTTGACCAAAATGGTTTACATATAAGTTTGTGCAATTATAAACTCATATGTCAAACCCAAACTACTCAACACTCGAATGCTTTGATGCTCAGTCATGTATAAACCTTCATGTTGTTATTTAGCTTTTATATACCTATTTTATCAACACTTGATAACCTATCAATATGCTAGGTCTTCATTATATTTCTCAGCTCTTAATATATTTCCCAATCTCTACTAAATTCTCTACAATCACTATCCTACTTAGTAGAAGCATTGTATGCACGACCTTTACTAGATAACTCAATTATAGTAATGACCTTGTAATCTTGCCTACTAAATGACTAAGTGTCTAGACACTAATAGATAACATAGGCCTAGAGATCAACAATCTCCCCCTTTGACATTGGTGGAAAAAACACTTTTTCATGAAATTATTTCATTCAAAAGTGAATACTCCAAAATGAATACTCCCTTGAGACAATAGTTTGATTTTGTACAATCTAATATCTAATATTTTATTTCATATCTCCCCCTTTCACATTATTTCATTTCCCCTTGTTTTTGTCACTAATGGAACTTAGGGTTGGTGGGGCTAGTTTATATTTATCAAAGAATTGTTGATGACTTACCATAATATTAGCATAGCCTTTATTCCATCTTTCATATACCTATTCCAAAATTTGAAATTGAATTTCTAGCTTGGCAGCTAGATCAATGAATCTTGCAATGTGTGAAAATTTTTGTCTCTTTCTTTAAAATATCTCTTGCAACAGAGATTACCTTCTAAATTATCTCTATATGTGGCAGTAACTGAAGTTGAATCAATGTCAACTTCTACCTTATCTCTGTATCTCTATCCATGAGCTTGGATAACCTCTTTTGATTGAATATCAATTCACTATAAGAGGATGAGATTGAACTTTTGTTCTTGCCCAATGTGATAACATTCTCTCTAATATATGCATACAATAGCTCTAATGAGAGTGTAGTATTTGTTGTAAAGAAATCTATATCACATAATTTAAGTATAAAGAGTTGATGGTCTTCAAAATTGTTTCCAACTGTCTAATAGATGTAGAAATCTTAGCTTGTCTCTATACAAGTTCCTATGAGACTTTCCATAACACTTTATGCTCCATTCTTCTCTCAAACCATTGTTAATAACTTTTCATATGTCTCTATGTCATCTGTTTGGATTCGATCAACTACATACACTAGTTGGTCCAAGATTATATGTTGATTATTTATATCTATGATTTCAAATGCATCTATAAAAATATCTTTGCCAGTATGTAGTACATGTCTTTTCTTCTACTATCTTCTCAGTTGTTTTTTTTTTTCCTTACGGCTCAACAAGATTTGCTAGTCTTACATTTTATTTAGTGTAAGATTATTCAAATCATGTATAGGTAATATAATTACCTTATCAAGGTTCACTAACTCATCATCTTCCTCTTCTGTATGATTCATATCCTGAGATCTTGAGCGTGTATCACTAGGTAGTGACAATTACAATTATTTCCCATTTTCACTTGACTCAACTTTGGTTGTTGCACTAGTGTAGAAATCGCCTATTGCATGGGAGTCACATTTGTAGGTTCTATAGCCATTGCACTTGGTAGTTGAATAAGAGGTTTAGTAGCCTCTTTCTCTTTCTATTTTAGTTCAACTTCTACCAAATTTGTGCATGAATCTTTATCAAAATTTGCCTCCTTTTGCAAAATTGGCCAACAATTTAATGGTGGATATACAATTAATTTCTTACCAAGTTGTTAGGCACTTGTAGCCTCTATAATTGATGTGACAGTAACATCATCAATCTTCTTGACTTCAAGCTTTGGATATTCAACTATCTATAACAAAATTGGATCAGTATAGAGTCTGCTTGAGTCTTGCATTAAACCTTGAATTTTCTCTTCTATTAGTATATTTGGTGTTAGGATTAACCTCAGACAGAAATGATAGTTACATGCAAATATAACCAATATCAGAAAATAATAGATTGCACATAAGAGAACACAAGACACCAAGATTTAACATGGTTCACCCAATCCTTGGGCTACATCCACCAATAGAAAGTCTAGTATTATTATGATCTAGTGATTACAACTTGATTACAATTCCTAATCCCTTATAGCTCAATACCACTGCAAGAACCAATTTTTGCATCACTTATTATGAAAAACCTTAACCCTAAGCCTTTTCATACAAGTTTTTTGCTTCTTAAAAAATTAGTTAGAATAATAGAAATATAGTAGCAAATGCCTTTTATAATATAAGGTCATTTTTGGTTTCAAGGGCACTGCCCTTGAAAACCCCTATGGGGGCGTTGTCCCTTGACCCCACCCTATACTATGATAGGGAGCGCACCTAGAGCAAGGGCATTGCCCCTTGACCCCATCTTGCGAGCACTGCCCCAAACCCCCGTACAAATAATCTAAAGGGAAACTATGCTGAATAAACTTGTAAGTCTAATTAGGCTCCACATCACAACATTTGGATTAGGTGCAGGAGTTTCAATGTCATCTTCAATTGTCATAGTATATTTATATTCAAACCTACTAACAACTTGTTGAATCTCCTCTATCAGCTTGGCCACTTCTTGCTTATATTCATCTTCAAATTCAACAGCATCTCGGCCTTCTCTCACCTCTATAGATGGAGTAAGCAATCCAAGTTCTTCTTTCTATACTCTAATTCTATCTTGATCAAATTCATTAGCTTTATTTTTTAGAACTTTATATGACATGTCCCTTGGCATAGACTTCTTAACATAATATTTAAGGGCTATAGACATGTGAGTCTTCCCTAAATCTCACATAACTTGTGCCAATGTTGTCTCCCTTATTTGTTTCTCAGTGGACAATGCTCATTTCTAGTTAGCATCCACTCATTTGTACAATCCCACTAGAAATCTAGTTCCCAATTCTAAGGGTGTATGCCTAAACTTGACCATCATGTCGATCATTGTGCCTTTAAGCTTAATTTGATCATCATTATTCAAAGAATCATACTAAATGTATTTGAATCCCACTATGCTTTTTGATTCTATCAATTTTACACATACCTAATCCACAGTCATTAGAGGAAGTCTCTTCACTACTTGAGGTTTGTTAGTTTCATCAGACTTGGTCTTTTCTTTATCTTCCTTCTCTTCTTGTGCAATGATTAGTTTCCTTTCAGATTTTCTTGATCTTTTGCTTGCTTCCTCTTCTTTATGGACTTCCTATTAATATCTCAGAGGGAGGTTGTGCTAACCTTTATCTAGTAATGATCACCTTTCCCTTTGGCCTCTGTGGTGTCACCATTTCTTGCATGTCTTTCTTGAGGTCTACCTTCACCTTAGGTTCTACTACAACAACCTTCTTATGTTTCGTGGCCTTTGGCTTCACAACTACAAGCTCTTTTCCTTTGCCTTCATTGGCCTCTATGGGTTGTCTTGACCCTTCCCCTTGATCTTTATTACCAACCTCAACAACCTTTCTTCTCCTTTTCTTCCTTGCCTTAGGTGTGCCAAATTTAGCAGTTAAGTTAGCAATAATAGTCTCGTATGTTCCAAATTGCTTTGCACTAGCATCTATTTCTTCTACTAAGAGTGTAGTAATTGCTATAGCTACATCATCTACATTTACTTCATAGGGAATTGGCCTTAGCCATGCTACCTTTGGTAATATTTCCTATTCATATTCAAAACAATTGTCCATGATGAAACATACTTCATCATAGTATCTGTCCACAACTAATTTTAGAATTCTCATCCTATTCCTCATTTTTACTTTGAATTCTTCAAAGTAATTGTCCATGACTGCTTAAAAATTATCTCCCAACCTATTTATTAGATCACTTAGTTGCTCCATAGCAGTCCTATTCCTATTCCATGCAATTGTTCCAATGGTAGGAAAATACTTTTGTACATAGAAAAATATGCAAACCAATAGGGAACCAAACTTACAAGAGGTGTTCTTTTTTTTGACACTGCCTCTAGGTTCACTATAAGTTGGTGAAGTTGTAGCTTGGTAAGATCATATGAATGATCCTTCTTCACAATTTTGTAGCCTAAATCAACTGCTATACAGGGTACGTTGTTCAATATGCTAGATTGATAGAATTTGTGTGCAATCACACAAAAAACAAATTCAACTAATGGATCCTCAATGTCATTAATTGATATTCCATGACCATTCCACTTCGCCTTGGTCAAGTTTTCAATTTCATTCTTTGCTCTACTCTTTATGCTCTTTGGTCGATCCAACGTAGGGTACCTAGTTACCTTGAGAATGATTGCCTTGTTGATCTTGATCGGCCCACCTTCTAACCAAATTTTCATATCATTAAATCAGCTTAGCACAATCTTGATCCTTTTGACCTTGAAAACTTTAGGAAATCCTAGGACATGGGTAAGCCATTTGTTAGGAATGATCTTGAATTTTCCTTTCAAAATGTCATCAATTCATAGCTTGTTATATGTTTCCCTTATTTCAAAATATCCAATTTCTCCAATCTTACATTTATTGCATGATATGATGTCTTGAACAACCAAGACTTTGGATGGAATTGATGACAAAGCTCCAATATCATCAATAGGGGTTTCAATTTTAACTAAATTTCTAAAGTTTGGTGCAGGACTTTGATCATTCCTTATGATTTGCACACTGGTATCCTTCATCATTTCATTTCCATATGTCATTTCAAACTTTTCATGCCCAAAAGTTATAGGGAAAAAACACAATTACAAAAAAAATTTCTTGAAGGACAACTTAGGAATTCTTATAAGGAACTATACATTGTCACTTTTGTTATCGAATGATTAGAAGTTTAGGATATCTAATAGTTATGCTTATAGGATTGCACATGCTTTAAATTCCCTATTCAAATTTATCCTCACTAGGTTGGTTTAAGGTTCATCTCTAATTGGCATCGGACATCAGGGCAGTATTTTTGTTGATACCACATCATAGTTAGCTAAGAAGGCAACTAAATCTTTTAAGCTCTTGATGTTAGCATACATGAGGGTTTACTAGTTGTCATGTCATAGCATTCAACTCAGTGTGAACTTGAATTCTACCTCTATAGTAGGGATTATGTTAAAGGGTACACTGATTGAAGATGTAAATATATTTATGTTATGCACTTTGAGTTGGGTCAAAGTTAGATCATTGAACATATTGAATATTAGCATTATTACAATTCA
Organism: Cupressus sempervirens; assembly: GCA_028749045.1. NCBI lineage: Eukaryota > Viridiplantae > Streptophyta > Pinopsida > Cupressales > Cupressaceae > Cupressus > Cupressus sempervirens. The sequence continues at coordinate 618,214,283 of CM053791.1, forward strand.
ATACTCGAATTACTAGTTATTCACCACTAATAATCTAGAGAACTCGCCTCTTAGTCCTTAATAACATTTTCATTAAAATATTACATCTTATTTTATTGCCAACAATTAATGTTCTACCCATGTCATTATTTAAAAGTGACATATAGTATGTTCACATTTCACAAGATCTAGGGTATAATATAAAATACCAATGATAATTTATTGGGCCTATAATTTAGATGACATACAATGTAACATTGAATTCCTATATCATTGACAACTAAATATGATATGTCTAAAAGTTACTCTAACCTTGATGAATTCTACACATAAAATTAATCATATCATAAATAATTTGAATAGCCATTCTTCTCCTTCAATATTGATAGAAAAATTCAATACATATACACGTTGCCATTAATTATAAGATCTATATACATCATTAAATAATTACAACATATTCATAATCCCATAAATATATTATTAATAATACTAACCTTTCATATATATCCTAACCACTAACTATCTCAAAACATGCCTATGTCTAACATAATCTCTAACTAACTTCTCAACTTACTATCAAAACTCAATACAATATTCCCTCATATATTTCCTAAAACTAACTCTTACTAAATCCAAATTCTTTTAATCATTTCTAATTTACTAATTGGCATACTTCCCATCTACTGACCTTATAACTAACTCCCTTATTCCCATCGAATTTCCCTTTAATTGCTACATTATTCCTACACATTTGATGTAATATTATTATTTTACTATCTAAGCTCCACTTTCCAAGAAGCTATTATCTCTCTCACCTCAACTCACATGCCTTACATACCTTCTTACTTCATCTTAATAATGACAAAACTCTTACTCCTAAGTAAAATCTGACATGAAACCTTTTCAAACTTGGCTAACTCCTATACCTAGGTTGATGTCCTTAGGTGGCAGCTTGTACCATGTATTGAGAAGTGACCCAACTTATAATTTTCCTGAGGATGAAGTGGGATCATGTGTCATGCATGTTCTTGTTGGGGGAGGTGAATTCTAGTCGAATTTCTTAGCATGGGGTGGAATGATTTTGACTTCCATTTTCCATAGGTTATTTTAATTAGAAGGAAGGTGTCCTTTAAAAGGGTAGTCAATTTCCTTGGGAGGATGGAAAGGTACTATGTTATATTTGATTTATTGTTGCTTATTGTACTTAGTTATATAGGGTGTTTATTTAGAGTAGGTGATTTTAAGTTAATCTATGAATTATTTTTATGAGCCATTGACATGTCCTCAAGTGCATACAATATATTTATATATTTATTTATTTATTTATTTTTATTTTTATTTATTTTTTCAAAAAGTGAACTTCTGACATAAGGGTCACATGATGCTAATGAGCCTCCACAACATATTTATGCATAGGTTTTATTTTCTAAGACTTGGTTATTTTATTATTCCCCTTTGTTTTGATTAAGTAAAAGCGGGTTTTAAAGGACCCGAAACCTATATAATAACAGAGTTCTAGAAACAAGCAAGAGAAAAGAAACCAAGACCAAGCATGAAATATACCTCAAACAAAAAAAAGAGGTCACAGAGAATAATGTTGGAAAAAATAAAAAAAGTCCAGCAAAGCAATAGCAACTGACTAGCTAAGGAGTATTGATCAAATTCATAGCCTGGTCCACCAGAGAATACATGGTTTTAGCAATAGCTTTGACCTCATCTTTCCTACAGGTTTCCTCAATCTTCTTTGAATGGGCCCAAGTACGCATACTTGGTCCTTGAGAATCAGCCCCCAATGGAGAATCCTAGTCTTTACCTGCGTCATTCTTCTTCAGGATGGTAGAAACATTTTCCACCATCTGCTTAAGTTGTTTGTCCATGTTGCCCAATCTGGATTCAAGTTTTGACACCTTCCCCTAGACACTACTAATATCCTTGTCCATAAACCTCTGTTTAGCTTCAACCACATGAATATTATGCATTAAATTTTTAACTTCTTCAGCATTTCCTATGACCTCCAAGAGCTTGTCAATATGTTGTCCTAAGGTTCTTTCCCCTCTGGCTATTTTGGAAAAATTTTCCATTTCCTTTTTTAGTAGAAACATATTATGCTTCAAGATGCCAATGTCCTTTCGAATAGAGCCCAGGTTTCCAAACATACCTTTAGAAAACCCTAACCCACTATCACCCCCTTTAGATTCAGATCCCTGCTCACCAATATCAGCATTAGAATCATCTTTCACTTTCTTAGCATTTTTATTGACCTGACACCGCATAGGCTTCCTTTTCCTCTTTAGGTTTTGAGCCAAAGGCTCATCATCAGAATGCATAGACACTCTCTCATCTAGACAACCCTTACCTTTACCTTTATTACCTCCCCTATTTTTGATGTGCTCGCAAACAATTTCTTCAACAAAATCACTTTCCCTCTTCGGGTCAGAATCCTCCTTCTCAGTATTCTTCTTCTTTTTCTTGTTGCTGCCACTAGAACCAATTTTAGGGCTAGCCAAACCTCCTTTAGCCTCATCTTGTGTATCAAATTCATAGCCTTTTTCTTGAATACTCCCTTCAGTATCTTGATCTTCCACTTTAAAATTCCTTGGTTTCTAGATTTTTTTAGATTTGAGCACATTAATGATCAAAACCATAAGCCCTTCATGGAATACATGTTCCCCAGTTGGGTCACGCTGAATGGCTTGAGTAGAAATGGCAAGAGTTTGCAACAGGTAGGAAGGAAAATTCATCCTAATATTATGTCGAAAATGGTTTGCAAGCACAAAGTGATAACCATACAATTTGTTATATCTACCATCCAAAGTTAAATATTCCATAATGACAAAGAAAATAAACTACCACAAATGAGATACAAAAGCTGGGTTAAAGTAAGAAGTACCTATCTTAACCAGAGGGTTTCTTTCTTGTTCAGTCTCAACAAAATCATCAATTGCCTTGTCCGATATCTTCCTTTCCCTGTAGAAATTCATACCATCCAAATCCAACCCAGTAGCCTCCATAATGGTCTCAACCGTAACCTCCATCCTTTGATTCCCAACCAAAATTGAGCCATCCTTCCAAGATTTTACAAACTAGTGCATGATAGCAGGATTATTTCCTTTAAGTCTCTCCATGTAGCTAGTAAAATTGCCACACCTGATGATATCCCAAACCTCTGGTTTATTCTTCCATTCTACACAACTAGGTGGTTCGACCCATTTCCACTTTCCCCCCATAATCTCTGCAACAAACACCCTAATTTTCTTTGAATGAGAAACCCCAAACTCTCTACAAGATGAAGCTCTAGTTTCCTCACACTAAAGAACCCCAATCACCCTACAATCACCACAACCTAAACACTGATAGAAGTAACCCATAATTCGTGCGAGCTTCTCGCATTTCCAAAAATGATTGCCCACTTCACTACAAAGAGGTAAAAATCATAATTCCCTGACAGTGTCATTATTAAAAGATGTTTGTTGTGATTTCCATTTGTCATGCTTGACAAACTTGTGGCCATCAGTAGGTAAAGTGGCATATGAATCCCATATGATTTTTTGATCATTATAACATGCCACATTGGAAGCCCAATCGGCTAAGCCATTTGCTTCCCTATAATTATGGGAAATAATGCAATTTTGAAAAGAACTAATAATATCCCCAGCCTTAGATATAATGTTACTAATGTTTTATGATGGTGGGTATATCTTCTTTAAGCAATTTATAATGTTTAGGGAATCACCTTCAATCCAAATATTTACTAGATTGAAGTCTTTGGCATACATAAGACCATAAAGAGCAGCTGAGGCTTCCACAACATGATTGGTTTGGCACCCCAAAGGTATGGCCATACCACCAACAAAATCACCATTAGAATTCCTAATCACCACTCCATAGCCAACAGTGCCCAAGTTCCCTTTCAAGGCCCCATCCAAGTTCAACTTAAACCAATTAGTCCGAGGACAATCCCATCTAGCACTTTCCCTTTGGTTAGGATCCTTTGTATCCAGAATTAGGCTCCTTATATTCCAATTATTCATCACTCCCACATCCCAATCATTAGAAGGTTTTTGTCCCTTACTGTAAATTTTGATATTTTCGTACAGAAGGACCTTGATTTTATGGAAAACTTGAATAGAGTTGGATTCCACTCCTCTAAAGATCCTATCATTATGTTCTTTCCTGACCCCCTAGCAAAGATAAGGAAGTATAAAATCCCACAATTTAATAATCAAAGGGTTCTTAGAAGGAGCTTTCCAAGACAAAAAGAACAACTAGATAGTAGCACGAGGGACCCAGTCCATATTCATTAAGTCCCAAATTTTATCCCAAACCTTAGTAGTAAAGGGGCAATGGAGCAATAAATGATCCATCGATTCCTCATCATTCTTACAAAGAACACACCAATTAACAATGAAGTGTCCTCTCTTCTTGAGATTATCAAGGGTTAAAATTTTGTTTTGGAAAAGGATCCAAAAAAAGATATTAATTTTAGGAGTAATACCTTTTACCCAAGCCATTGCCCAGCAGGGAACCTCATAATCTTCAAAAGAATTAGCAGAAGTTGACGAAGTAGAGTACACACCACTAGGATCCTTTTTCCAAATCAGAACATCATTTTCATGGTTCAAACAATAAGTATTCAAGAATTTAGTGAGCTCAACAAGATTCAAATCCATGCTAAGAAGATTCACCCATGAGTCATTCTTCCAGTAATCACTAACTAGAGTACCAAACTGAGTCTTGCATTGCTCCATAAACCCATTCCATCTTGGATCCTCACAGAGGGGGTAATCCAAAATCCAAATGTCTTCCCAAAAAAGTATCTTCAAACCATTTCTAGCCTTCCATTTGACTCATTTCCTGAAAATGTGTTTAAATTTCTAAGCATTCTTCCAAATCTGAGATCTCCCTTGATTAGAATCAGAAAGGAAATGTTGAAAATCAAAGTTATTCCAATTATATTTATAATCTCAAAAATTATTCCCCTTTGTTGTGACAAGATACCAAGGGGATTTTTTTTTTTTTTTTTGTTTTGTAATTAGAAGTGGGATATTTCTCCACTCCCCATACAATTTCTAGAGAGCTAAATGTACATCTACAGGAAGGTTTCACAATGAGCCTTACACATTTTCATCCCTTCTCACTTAGGATACCATGACTATGGATTTGGTGCTAGTGTAATTTTTATTCTCTAATCATCTTAATTACATTATTCTTTATATCTATCTGATCTAAAGATTTCTTGGTACTTGAAAACTCAAAGTTTAACACACTGATTACATTACACAAGATCAAATATATATGTTCCAAAAGATGAATAGTCTCATATATGGAATTGTTTTCTAATTGAAAACATATTGAACTATTTTCCATGCATACATATGAACTATTTCAATACAAAAATATTTATTTCCATTGCATCAAAACAATGCAATCACTTAAGTTTAACTTGAATAACTATTACAATGTTTCTCTCCTGTAAGCAATCTATAAAGTTTAACTATTGATTGATGCATGAATCTACATGAGAAGAAGTAACTCAACTACATGACTTCAATATAAATTTCACAACCATGGATATTTCTTTACACATGAATTATTTCTTTCCTTCTTAAATAATTATGAATATGATATCATCTTTTCCTGCAATGCCATTTATATGCATAACATCCAATCGCAGCTTACTCAGTCACATTAATATACAATATGATGTAAATCTCACTCACAATACATAAAACCACAATGGATATTTTTCCATCACAACACATTACAAAATGACATGGGAATGATTAATTCCTTTAGCTATATGATACATAAACACCAAACTTGATTCTCTAACAACGCCCAGGGGAAAACCCTAAATTCTTTGTAGATCACATCCTCGTAACCAAAAAAAAAGAACACAAAACCAAGAACCATGGAGGCTCACCTCTCATCCTAGGTTCCTAAGAAGCCACCCACCAAGATGGGGAACAAGGCTCAAATAGGCTACACTCAAGTACCAACAATGCATACAACATATCATTACAACACATAAAATTTCCCTTCCAAGGCTTAACACAATGATTCACCATTGGAATCATGAAACAATGGGTGAAGGTGGGATCTCCAAAGAGGAGAATGCCATATCCACAAATAAATTTTCAACTACATAATGCCTCTTTAAGGCTATCAAAAAACATTTTCCTCATCACATCAATACACTTATACCTCACATAATAACAAACAAGGCATATGGCTTCAATGGAGCCCATACCCATGAACAAAAATACCCTCTGCAAGAGGAAAACCTCTCAACTTCAATGTTGAGCCCAACTAACCCATTCACCTAAGGCATCTCTTCCCTCCCTAGGGTGAGTGAAGCCTTCATGAACATTTACATTCATACACACAAAAACAAGAAATAAATATACATTAGAAATCCATCACAACAATGGCACATACCAAAAATCTCAACACCAACACATAACATGAATTTCAACACAATATGAACAAGAAAAACATCATTGAGAAAGTGTAATAAGATTTATGGCATGGGCACCAACCTTGGTCCAAGATAAAGGAAAAATGAAAGTTTTTGCGAAGCTCCCTTCTCCTTAGTACTTCCTCCTTCCAAACCCTAACTATCTCTAAATTTAGAAAGTGAATGAAAACTCCACTAATTTGTCAAAGTTCACCAAAAAAACTCTCCCACTATCTCTTTTTGGAAAAAAAATAAAGCCACTATCTCTTACAACTTTTTCCCTACCAAATTTTCTATTTTGACCAAGTGGAAAGATGGGGATGGACTCATGGGACAACTCAATTTTCGAATTGGTGGAAGAATGCATTGGTTAAGGGACCCCCTAGGCTAGCTAAGCGATAAAATGGTCAAATTTAGGCCCCTAGCATGTTATGCTAACATATGGGTAGCTTATTTTTATAAAAATGACACTTTGGGACCACATATTGATCCTATAAAATCCTTGTCAAGTTTAAATTCGAAATTCCCCTTGATGGTAACCCATCCTATCCTTTCTCCAAGTAGATTTGATTAAATCTTTTGAAAGGAATTTATTTTAAGGTAAAGTGTTGCCATGACCAAAACCCTAGGTGACATGTCATCAACACATAAACAATTACAAGTGTCAAGTGACATATTTAAAATACATTACACATCACCATGACATGTCCCTAATGTATTCATGAGACTAGATTTACCACACACATGCAAGCTTACATTTACAAAATAAACACATCACAACGAGGCCTTTGAATCTTCCAAAGACTTGCCTTGGCTAAAATGTGTCCACATAAGTTTGGACCTTTTTTCCATAATTAAATTCCATGGTTCAATTGCATGTGCACTAAACTCGAGTATCAGTAGTCCAATGAAAATCATATAAAAATACATGTGTATAGATCTATGACAATTTTAACATTTCAAAATCAACATATTCAAATTTCCATAATTAACCTTTCTTTTTCTAATCATTTTAATATAAAAAGCATTCAAAACATTAAGATATCGAAATTTTCATATCAACATTAATATTTCCCTATCACGATCAAATTAATATTCTGAATGACGTTATATTCTATTTCCTGTCATGGTGATGAAATGTTGAATCTATGTTGTTAAGTCAACCAACATGAAAATTAGTTTTGAATGCATATCTTAGGTCAAAATCACCAAAATGTAAACATCACAAGTAGTATCCTTTGATTCAATATAGTTTAATTACTAACAACATCCTGTTATCATTATGAGATAAAACACATAATAAGGTGTATCCATTATGTCAAGTAAATCAGGAGGTTTGCATACTCACATAGTTTTCAAAATTAATAATAGAATAAATCTATTACATTTTATTGAGCCATAAAATATATCCTCATGAATATCAACATATCCACCTAATACTACTTGCACAATAATTAGCTTATTGCATTGCATCATACTAAGTTCTATGGTGTAGACCCTTATCCAATTTTTATAACAATTTTCATCTGTGACTATTAGTAATGTTCACAAAGGTGCATGTTGATTTATCTTTCCAAAATTAAATTATCCTAATATTCCATACAATATCATGAACCCATCAACATAGTTTCCAAGTTATGACATCTCAAGCCTTTATTCCATAGGTCTTAGCTTATCAACCTAATGTAATTCTAAATACAATACTTAACACAATAAAGACTAAAATGTATATCAGTCCCAATAAGATCTCAAGTTCATTATTGATAAGGAAAATGTCAATCATGGCATATTTAGATTCCAAAACCTTCTTACCATCATTTGATCATAAGGTGTATGGTGATAGTATACAATTCACATTCTATACACAAGAGACAAAACATGACCTCTCATCCGCTTACGCTTCCTAGCTCCGACCATATTTGTGTTATTAAATTTTATAATAGGGTACGAGGGAAGGGGCCTTACAAAACTATAGTTTTAAACAAAAATTTCACAAATATCTTCACTAAATATTTTACTTGACACTAAGAGTGGTACTTACTTTGCTTCACAAGCTTGTTGATAATCTGTTGAGATTCTTTTCTCTGGTCGCTAGAATTGCTTTGATCGCCTTGAAATCTTCTAGTTAGCTCTTTGATCACTTGGCAAGTAAAAATGAATGTTTAAATTCAATACATACCTTCAATCTTTCATTTTTAGGTTTGTAATTAATGTCTTCATACTTAGATGGTGTATGATAGCTAGCTCGGTCTCCATTTCAGCACGATTAAGGTTAGTCACTCAGTCATAGCCAATTCACTCAGTCAGTATGTTATCTTCCTTAATAACTCAATCTATACTGCAAGGTTTGATCAATATAGACTATATTATTAATGCTTGGTACTTTATGATATTCTATTTCTAATAGTTCTTAATACATCTTTATTTATGCATATATGACTTTTCATCAGTTATATGCTAGGAACTGATGCAAAATATAACATTGAGTATATAGTTCCTACATACCTTCTTTCTTTAGTGAGATACGGTGTGATCACCTGATCCATCAAATTGGGTGATCACAATTTCATCTGCTCTACTACTTCCAACTCTTACTATTTCTATCCATGTTTTCTTTCCTTTAGGTTTGTCACTTCCATTACTTGGTGTTGGTGTTGGTGTTATGGTTTTGCAGTTCCTACTAATGTGTCCAACTTTGAGAAAAATGAAACATACTACCTCTCCAATTAACCATTTATTATAATTTCCTCTATAAAAAAATTGATTTAATTCTCTGGAATGTTTTTGTACTCTCCACAATGGTGACAATAGTACCATGTATTTTAATCCCAATTGTAGGAATTGCCTTTCCTTATTGTATGAATTTTTTTTTTCAGGTGACCAGTTTGACTTTTTCTTGAGTCTTCACTCATGAGATCTATGTCCATATTTTTGACAATTGAAGCAATGACCTTGGAATTTAGATACCTTTCTAGTTGAAACATTATTCTTTGATCTACATTCATGTGATTGATGTCTTGCTTTCTTGCAATTATAATAATTACCACTTGGTTTAGGTTTAGTAATTTGCTTACCATTTTTGCTCTTACAAATTTTGGTTGTATGACCAATTTTCCCATAGTAATGACATGTATTTTTGCCTTTTTATTTTGCATTCCTTTGTTCTCTACTTTTGGATGATTCTCCTTCTTTAGTGGATAAAGATTGCTTGATGTATCCAAGTCCAAAGGCATCTTTTGTTCTAGGTGACTTCATCATGTCTTCAAAGTGCTTAATTGCTTCATTTGGTTTGTTCAATCTCTCCATGAGTTCCTTTTAATGCCTTAACTCACTTTTCAATTTTTCATTATGTAGCCTCAGATTTGTAATCTCTACATCTCTTGTTTTTGCTTCTTGATTTGCAATTACCAATTGATTTATCATATCTAGCTGATTATTTGTAAGCTTCTTAACTTTGAATGATCTCTCTTCATGTTTACTAGCCATATATCTTTTGTCTTCTTTAGCTATGGGCTTATCTTTCATTGCTTTCTTCTTTTGTTTGAGTGCTTTACATAGTGTAATTGATTAAGTTTCATATTTTGTCTTGAGATCTTTCGCTTATTTTACTAGGGTATTATTCTCCTCTAGTAATTATGTCAATGATTCATCATTATTGTTAGTCTTTTCACTATCCAACAGTCCTTTAATGTCAACTTTTACGTATTGATTATCATTTATCTGAATAGCTATCTCTCTTCTTCTCTTTATGGTTTTCCTTAACTCCTCTTTTGTTGCTTCTAATTGTTGCAACATGATCTAGATTTCAATCATTAGAATCTCGATGATTTTTCCCAACTTATACAATTCCATCTCCATGATCTAATCCTCTTAAGTTTTTAAGCTTTCTAACAAGATAACTAATCTCTAATACTAATTGTTGGAATGAGTATATCGAAAACAAGATACTCAAAGGGGGATGAATTAGGATCTTAAACTTTTGACTTCAAAACCAATTTCATAAATTCCTATCCAAATTATCTCATATATTAAATTTACCATTGAAAACTATAATGTTGAAACATAAATGAAATACATAACATCCATAAAGTTGTCAACACATTACACAATGATTTGGTTACCTAGAAATACTTCAAGATGAAGGTAAAACTAGGGTGGGGACGAAACCCACAAATCTTTACCCTTTGTTAAAAGCTTAAGAAACTATTAGGTCTCACCTTGTTAAAGGATTTTACACTCACAATGAAGTAAGATCTATGTTAGGAGGTTTACATATTTCTGTTAAGACCACTCTATTAAGAGATTTAATCTATCTCAATTAACAATAACTAATTCAGTACTTGACCCTCAATTTTATCTACAAGCTTATCTTGGCTCTCCTCTTTGTTATATCTTTGATATGATCTCCTTATCTAATAATGATATTCAGTCCTCCACTACTCTGATTGCTCTCTGCTTGATCTATCCTTGAAACTTTGTTTTCATTCTTTCACATGTACATATACTCTCTACGCATCTCAACTCCTCAACTCTTCTGATTCTAGGATTAGAATCCTCCTTAAATAGATGTTCTATGAAGTTTCTAGATCTTGATCAACAAATTACACCTCATCATCCTTTCCTATTTATATCTTATTTTTTGATTGGTTGAATTGTATGCCTTGGGATTAGTACCTTCTATAATGATGTGTAATCAGCTTCTTATTTGGCTCCATAAATATTTAAAATTATAGAAAAGTTGGCCAAAACTATTTACATATGAGTTTGTGCAATTAAAAACTTATATGTCAAAACTAAACTACTCAACACTTTACTGCTCTGATGCTCGTGATGGGACTCAAATTTGCATTCCCCATTTTAAGTACCTTTCCAAACTTTTGAGTCATTTTGAGCCCTATAAATGCATTTTCATGCTTATGTACTCGGCTATCGTATTAAGAACTAAGAGTCTTTTTATGTTTCTAAAACCTTGCATTCAGCATATCTATGTGTTCTATAATGATAAATTAACATTTTGAATCATTCTACAAAGTTTTGTTTTGAGTAGTGTTCAATTCTTCATTTTTGCCTAAGTATCAAACAACGACACTAGGCCTAGTTTGCATTTGAATATCTTGCACCCGATAATGTTTCATGACCCACTACTTTTGGATTGTTTGGTATACATATCATTGAACCTAAATTTCAATTTTTGAGTCATTTAAATATGTTTTGTCTAGGTTTTGAATCCCTCAAAATTGGTTACTTATCTATGTTATGTTGTTGCAAAATGCATTGAATTCTAGGAGGCCTTGTTTGATTGATTATAACTTTGACCTAGTTGACCATACTAAGAATTTTTTTTTTCATTACACTTTAGAGGTCACACACTTTCTATGCTTTGGATTTGAGCTTGTGATGAATCCATTTGATTAGTTTGCAAATGAGATTCTAAATGCAAATTATAACTTTTACTATTGTCATAAAATGTAGATTGTTCAGTACCCCTATTTGAGATGTCGTAACTCTAATTCCATAATAGATAAGATCAAATAGATTATTCCACTACATCCTAATTTGAAAATACTTCAAATGTGCCACTCTGTAAACCTTGACGAATCCATCTGCACACTTCCCCAGGGCCATCCCATTTGCAAAAAACACTTTTTTACTAATATTTCTAGTCCTGCATTTCTGGGCACCCTACTTCGCACACTTGCCAAACTCGCCTCATTATTTTTCATGAGCCCAAATCATAAAATTATTTTCTCCTCATGGTAATGGACAATTTCCCTAGTTTTCAAGCCTTCAAGTATCTGTTTGCCCTACTTTCAAAGCTCAAATCAAACGCACTTTCTAGTTTTCTAACATGTTTATTTGCAAACAGTTTTAACTAAGCAACTTTAAACTTCAATATCTTTTGACTGAGTGGTTTTCATGTGACGAGCTCTAGCAAGGTGCAAGAATGTGGAACAAAGTATTGGCATCTCATCTTTCAAAGCCTACTTACCTGTCTGGGTCAGTTTTTAAGGCTAGCCTACAGGTCTTCCTGTCAGCAAGTCACAATTTGTAGATAAGTGATCAAACGAGTTCTAAATAATGGTTCAGTGGTCAAATTTGTTTCTAGTTAGTACCTGATGTTCATCAGATTAGTTTGAGGGGTTAGGTGTTAGAGTTTGAAAAAAAATTAGCCAAACCCACTTTGGGGTCCAACTAATTTCTTCAAGTTGATAGGAGTTGGCTAAGTTTGAAGCGATTTTAAAGTTGTTTTAAATGTTTCTAATCATTAAAATGTTTTGACATTGGTGGATGTCATTCCTCTTTTGCAAGAAATTTTTTATGACTCCTCTAATCTAGGTGGTGATTGACCAATTAGTTTCAACATTCATGTTTTGAAACATTGTCCTTTGAACTTAGATTTTGTGTTATGTGTCCCTTATTAGTGGATCATAAGAGAATTGCAAATGAATGTAAAAAATTCAGCAAGAAAGCAAGATTTAAATGATATCATTAGTGAGGACATGAATGTCAATGATACACATACATCAGTCAACTATGAGATAGATGTTGGTGCAGGAAATATTGACATCCCCAAGAAAAATTAAGAAGCTCTGATCACCAAGGCTTGTGCCTGGGAAGTATTTAAGATTTTTGAATCTTATTTGATGGATGTGTTGAGTAAGGGGGTCCCTTCAGATCTTTGGCAGTGCATGGGAAGGAGAATGTAGTCTATGGCAGAAGGGTGGAGCTCCATGAATGAAGCATGGTAATCCAGAAGGAGGGACTTGACATACCTAAAGAACAAAGTAATCCACAACACTCATGGCAAGGGCATCCATAACATTGAGGCAGAGGCTCATGATCACAAAAGTGAAAGAGGAAGGCACAACATGAAAGAGGAATGCCAACTTCATCATGCTCAGGATTTAAATCTTTCACACCTGACAGTATATTCAATTGATTTTGCCTCTTTCTAGGTAGCATTGAAGTCAACAAAGTGATGCAAATTTGTCTCCTCTACCATTTCACTCACCACTCCTCCCTCCATTAAATAATCAATGTGTCTCATATATCTTAGTTGAGGTGTGACTAGGTCTTTCACTAGAACAAAGGGTCAGAGTAGTAACAATTCTATTGCAGAGGGAGCAAATCACATTGTCCCATATTGCTTGTGGTATGGGGTTTCTTTTTTTTTGAATACCAATGCATATAGATGAAAGGTTTTTAAAACTTCTTTCTTTATGACATGAAACACAAGAGTTGCATGAATGGGCCCACCCAATCAGTTGGAGGTGACCAAGGCCATATTTTGACCAAATGTGTGTGATTTATAAGGTGCCACATGGCATTCTCCAAGCGCACATTGTATGGTTAGAAGAGTTGGAATAAAGGCCTACGATGCTACGATCCATCGTGTGATCGGGAGGCCCAAAACAAAGATGTAAGATGCTACACCTGGCGAGAAAATAGCATGGTTAGGAGATGTAAATTTGTGGCTTGAGATATTGTGAAATCTACCTTTGTCAGGAGATCATCAACCAAAATTTTACTGCCATGATCATACGAGGATGTCATGAGCTCAAGATATCGTGGTCAAATTCAAAGCCACAAAATTATGATGGGATCATAATATTGTAGAGAAGAAAATGAAAGTATTCCAAATGCATGAAAAGATGTGGGGCCCACCCAAGTAGTCAACCAATGAGAACTTGACAAGTGGCAAAGGAAAAATGGATAAGGAATAAAATAAAGATAAACATCATATATCTTCAAGTCTAATTGTGCATTTTGATAATTCGAAAGATTTGAGTTAATTTAGGATATTATATAGTTTTTACTATATGATCTTTTAAATTTTTCATTTTAATGATAGTTCATGGCTTGGGGCCTGAAATTCAAATCAGTCTTAGGGGCATGATTTTTATCCAAAATATGCACTATAATATACCATTGGAATTGGTAAGAGATGAATTTTCCATTTTTGCAGTTGGTTTTTATACAAGTATTCACCACAAGTAGCTACAGGAAGATTTGTAATTTTGGGACATCCTCGGTGCAAATGGTGATTTGATGTTTTCAGATGAAATAATATCAGGAATAGATCATATTTTGATGTGATCAAGTGCCTTGGGAAGCTGTAAATGTAGAATTGATTATTTTTAGAGGCATTTGGAAGCAATGAAGTGTTTGCTGATAGTAAAATTGAATTTCATGGCAAAAGTAGAAGTGACAAACCAAGTTTAGATTTGAAGCTCCAATATATTCTATGATGTATCTGATATTTCTTCAAAGGATATTTTGTTGATTACTTTAAGAAGATATATCAGATATTTCTACACATCAATTAATGATTTTTGATAGCCAATAGATGAAGAAGATTAGTTTCAAAAATATCAAGATGAACACAATTTTAGTAGGACACATGTCAGTATCAGATTATGGATCCAAAAATATCTTCTCTTCTATAAATTCTTCTTCTCTACTAATTGTAGGGGTTCCAATTTTTGGATATCTTTCATTACAGTGTGACCACTCTGTGGTTCCAATCTTGTTGAAATCCTTTCCCATTATTGTGATACCATTTTCTCCTATTTTGAACAACAGCATATTTCTTTTGAAGTATTTTATACAACATAGTCATTCCTTGGTGTTATTTTCTAAGTTTTGACATACAGATGATGTATTCAATGAGATTAATACAAAAGCTTCATTTTCTTAGTTTCATTCTTATTCTCATCTCCTTCTTCTGTTGTTTGTAAAGTTTTTTGTTTAAGAACAAAGAGCTTAAACTAATTTTTAATCCCTTAAGGTTGTATGTCAGGATAAGTTTTCTATTGGAATGAAGAGCCAAGTAAATGTTTAATTACCTTGATAGGGTTGCAGGTTTCACCAGGAGGATATTACAATAATTATGAGAGTTTTTATGAAGATAAATGTCTATTTGCAAGCTAGATAGATAGATCAAATGTCTGAATATATGAGTATGCTTCAAGTTTCCATGTGTATGTTAAGATTTAGTTGATTCCTAATGAATAAGGGACTGGTTAGCTTAGAGATTGCATATTCTCTACCGTTGCATACTTGGGTTATGTTGAGATCCAAATCTTTAATCAAATATCTATTATAAATGCTTTAGAATAATTGAGAGGGGGGGTGAATCAGTTATTCAAGGTCCAAATGTCCTATTCAAACTTTTCACTAAGTATAGTGAGCCCATTCAATCATTCATTCATCCAGGCTTTAACTTTTCTAATCAACAAGTTACTATAAATCAACATGCAAGCATAACACATAAGAAGTCAACACATAACATAGTGATTTATGTGGAAACTCAATTTGGTAAAACCCACTAGTAACATGCTACTCCATTCTCACTCTTCTGAAGTGATGCCCTATGAAAGGCATGCCCTATTAAAGGCTTACAACACACTTCTAAATTTGACCTTGTTAATGGATTTAATCACCCTGTTAGAAGTGGGCTTGGTTAGAGGACTTTAGAACATTCACTTGGAATGCCACCCTATTAAAGGATTTACAAATGGCTATTAAACCAACCTAAGTCCATAGGATTTTCATATCTAATACAATTGCTAGAGAGTATTAGAAAATCTTGACCTGACTACAACATACAACTTAACTTGCAGATCTCAAATCACTTCTCAATTCATACCATTGCCTGGCCTTCAATCACTGCAACTCTTGACAGCTTGCCCTCCTTTCAAGCTTAGTCTTCTTGAGTATTCATGCTCAATGTACCAATGCAATCATCTCTTCATGACCACTTGTCGAAGCAGAGCCTCTATGCTCTTCCTTCTCTTAAATGTCTTCTTCTTGACACCCTTCTAACCACTATATAGATTTGGCTCTTCAGCAGCAACAGTATCAGTAGCATTTGCTTCTTGTTCTATGACTCCTTAAGTAGAAGTCTTGGAGTTCTTTTCCTGCTTGATTCTTCCATCCTTCAATTTCAATTCGTATGGATTAGGTAGGATTCATTTCATCTAACCCATATTATGTTTCCTCTAGAAACTTCTTGAATAATCCTATTGAATTTGCTTTAAAATGGTTTACATAGAATTTTGTGCCACCAACTCATCATCCTTATCCTCCAACTAATTCACAAAATTCAAGGTAACCACTTTGTCAGCTTAGATTTGGTGAATCTTCATCATTTGAAATAATGCAATAGCTTGGCACTATTGAAATACTGGTGCTCGGCACATACTATGTTAGTTGGCTTGAATTGTGTTTTTCTTGATGCTCGGCACTTGAAGATCACTCAGCACATACTAGAATTTTCTGTTACTCAGCTCCAACTAAGAATTTTCTTGGCTTCAACTAACTTGCTTGGCACCCACTAATGATCTTAGTTTAAGCTTTGCATTCAACCTTATTACAACTTCTTCCTCCAATGTTTCTAAGTGTGACCAACCTCTGTATCTTTGAATATGTTATCAATACATCATTTAACCATTGTCTTAACTAATCCTTGCACTTCATTACAACATCATAACTCAACCTTTTCCTTTAGGTGCTCTTGTTACATCTTGTTGATCAAATCCTCTCCATCAATCAACTAAGTAATAGTAATTGGATCTTATAAGCAAATGTCATTCCTACGAATAGCAGGTTTGACATCAATGACAAAACAATGATTGAAAACAACAATCTTCCTTCTTTGCAAAAATCTCCCTCTTTGATCTTCAACAATGAGCTTTTCAATCAGAGTTCCAACAATATCAATTTATCTTTTTATGTAGTGAAGGACTAAAAGTGTTTCTCGTTACTTATTTGCATCTACTTTCCCTTTGGTTATAATTAGCTATTGTAATTAGGAAGTTTATCAGAAAATTATAAAAGAATATTGACCATTTTTGCTATAGGGAATAGTCTTGTAGAGAAGAATATTAAGTTAATAAGATCAATCCCTTAGGTTTACCCACCTTGGCCTTGCAGCGCCTAAAGTAAAGTGAGTCTTGTTGACTCTGTCAATGTTGGCCCAAAAATAAGATTTAGCCTTACTGAATATAGGATTAAGCTAATCCTTAGGTTTGTCCCTATCTTTGTTTCCTGGTATCGAGTTTAAATCCACTTGATATGTTCCTTACCTAGAAAGAACTCCAATAGCTCAGTGATGTATAAACCTTCATATTGCTACTTAGCTTCTATATACCTATTTTCTTAGCACTTGATAACCTATCAATATGCTTGGTATTCATTATATTTCTCGACTCTTACTATATTGCTTGGTCTCTACTGAATGCTTAGCAATTACTATCCTACTCGATATAAGAATTGTATTCTCAACCTTTACTAGATAACTCAATCATAATGATGACCTTTTAATATTTCCTAATAAACGACTAAGTGTTTGGACACTAATAGACAACATAGGCTTAGAGATCAACACTAACTGGACAACCAGAAAGGAGGACAATGCACCTAAGAAATTTTGTTCTAGTTTTCACAAGGTTGGACATGTGAGTAGGAATTGTAGGACCCAGGCACCAACACCAAATAATGAACACATAAAAGGTAATGGTAAAGTGGATGTTGAACAAACAAGGAAAGAGATAAATCAAATCGAGAAGAAAATAGTAAAAGCTAGAAGCAGTGGAACAAATGAAGATAGGATCACCCAATCCAATGAAGACATGATCACCGAATACAATGGATAAGGTCATCACACCACCTTAACTTGATCAAGAAAAGTATTTAAGGAATTATATACTAAATGACTTATCTTACATCGGTTCCTAACATAGATTGTGCCAAAGTTTATATCTCCATGAGAAAATATGCATTAGAACATATTTATGGAAAGAACAATATAATAAAATTGTTTACATTTTGGATGTTGAGCAACACTAATATTGTTTGTATTGATCAAGTATTGCAATATGGACTGAGTACCACTAGTGACCAAATTGATGTATAGGTTGTGTTAGATGGTATTGACTGGGATGTACAATGAAGACTGAGTTCAAAAGTTTAGTAATGAACGAGACAACTAGATTCCACCTGACTAAGAACACAACATTTATGACATACCTAACTTGAACAAATAAAGGTATAAATTGAGAATTAAAAGACATTTTACATATCTTGCTTTCATATTTCAAGAGTATAGAGTGATTTGAGCCATTTGTGAAGTGAATTTCAAAGGCGATTGAAAGCAAAATAGCAATGGAAGAGTGATTGAGTATTGATCGCCAGTTGTGCCAAGTTGTTCAACAAGAAAAATTTCAAAACCCTATTGCAGAAAATAATATGTTCATCAACATCAAGGATGATGAATTAAGGGGAGGTAAGAAATATTCAATTGGTGAGAAGTGACACTTGTCCTCCACCAAAATATTGTGCTATTCTTGAAATTTCCATGAAAGGAGATTCAACAGGTGTGTTATCATCGATACCACCTAAGTTTATTATGATTCACCATCTATGGAGTTGTTATATGTGCAAAATTAAAAAAGTTGGAGATTATGAAATTTGTGTGGCATATGAGAAATTATGTGATGAAGGAATACTAAATGATGAGTTTAAAAATTGTTGAGATTAGGGTTAACTCATGCCCTAGATTTTCCAAGAAATTTCAAGATTGAATGGATCAAGGTCATGCTAAGCAGAATTCATGACATGGAATTATGACTAGAGAATAGACCAGTCAAAGTTACAAAGAAGATGATTTGTGCAAGCACTAGATACTCAACATTTGACAAGAAGAAGACCATGCATTGTGAACACAAAGAGGGAATTGAAGAAAATATGAAAGTTGAGTGGAATGGATGTGGCATGTCTATTTCAAACATCACTAATCCATTGATTGAGTTTGCAGTAAGAGTGATCTCTCATAAATTTTATCAATCAATCTAACTTATTAGTGTGTTGTTTATGAAAATTTTCAAGCATGGAATATTGTGATGAAAGATCAAGAATATGATCTTGCTAAGTTACAACAGTTGCAGCTAGTAGAAAACCTAATATCGATCAGGAAGGCAAAGAATTCAATATGTAAGTTTGGATCATTGATCTTGTGTATTTTCTTTTATACTCAGAGTTATTTTCCTATAGTTTCAAAAATTGTATGGGAATAAGGAAAATCTACTACAAGGCAGATAAGTGAGTATATAAATAATTTGGGAGAAAATTTTGAGAATGTTCTAGGTGGAAATTTCAATGAATTCAAGCAAAAAATGAGGAAAATATTAAGGATTTTGGCATCTCTAGTTGAAAAGCATTATAATGATGTGTGTTTTCTAGTTGATACAAGCAGATAAACCAAGGAAAACCTAACTTAAACCTTTTGGTTATGAAATTGATATTGATGATGTGACTACAGAAATTATTGCACTACTTAACAAAGAAATTGATACAAAGGTTAAACCCTTTGGAAAATTTGACGAAACAAAAGCTAGAATAATTATGGATATTAAAATTGCTTATATTGATAAGAGGAGAAAGAGAATGATTGAATACCTAGAAGGAAAACTAGGCACATGGACTAAAGGTGAAGGACCTTTAATTCTAACACATACAAGGTCATGGAGAAGATCAAGACAATAACAGTGATGTAGAGGAAGAGATGGAAAGTGTAGAAAAATAGGGAAAATCCCTAGCACTTGTCACTCCATTGGTAAAGAAGGCTAAAATAGTTTAAAATCACTGAGCCCAAGATGACAAAGTATTGTAAAGAAAGTAATATATGAGCCCCTCTCTCCTCTTGCACCATCGAGATTGAGAACCAAGGTAAAGGTAGTAGTTAGTGTCGAGCCACCATTAAAGAAAAGAGTTGTGAAGATTACAAAACCTAGTAAAAGTTCAAGTGGAAAAAGTATAGATAAGAGGAAAATTCCAGCCACCAAGAGTCATCCAAATATAATAAGGTTGATAAAATCAAAAGGATGTTGAAGAGGATGATGCAAAGAGAATTGAATCTGATGAACCTAGTCATCACCGAGTCATTGTGTATACAAAGTCTAAAACTATTGATGAGGTATGTGACAATATCATAAGCTATGTAGGGTTATCAAATTTTAAGTTTGTAAAGTATGGTAAAATGAGGGATATAGACAAGTCAAGAATAGAGATAGGATGAAAGGTTCCTAGTGACTTGTATAGTAGAGTTAATGGTAAGTGGCAACAAGCAACATAAATTGAGAAGAAAATAAGAGAAGACGCATTAGCCAAAATTATTCTTGAGTTAACACATAAGAAAAGGATAACATTTTTGGAGAAGTATAGGAAGAGGTTTGTTCCCCAATTTTGAGAATTAATGATTTTACAAAATAAAGTTGAAGTTGTTGTACAACAAAATGAATTATTGTGGAAAAGAATTTTTGGGATAAACACATAATTTGCTAACAATATTAGCAAAGAAGATGAAAAAGAGAAAGAAAAGGATATTGTAACTATTAGGGAGGTTCAAAGTGATGAAGAAGATTTAGGTGTGTCGATCCCATAGGGAAATGTATCACCTATTCATGATACTACATCTGACACTCATGTATTACAACAAATAAAGGACTATCCTAAGATAAGAGAAACACAAGTCCAAATTGTTGATTTTAATAAACAAATAAAATAGATGGAGCAACAACAACATTCTTCTCAAATAAAATATTGATAATAGATGGTGAGGAGTCAAAAAAGGAGAAGCAAGAACAAAAGGAACTAGAAAAAGAAGGAATCAAATGTAGAAGAGTCTATTGTAGGTCAAGAAGGACCACATGTCTCAAGACCTCCAACTAAGGGAATTAAGAAGATTGAATAGAAAGAGAAGGAAAAGGAAAAAGAATAAGAAAAGCACAAAGATTCACAAACAGTGTTGAGTGCAACTATTTTTGTCTCTAGCACTAAAATAAAAGTTAGACTGAGTGGTGAAACCCCCTCACCTACTCTAACTCTAGCAGCACCAAGCAACAACACTCCTAAGAAGAGAAAAGGAAAGAAGAAGAGGGACAATTCTCTAGGTAATACAATTACTCTAGATGAAGTAATTGAAATTCCGAAATGGGATTTAAATAATCTCACATTTGAACAAATTATCATCTTGCAAGATATTTTAGCAAGAAAGAAAAGGCAAGACGAATTAAGGAGAGAAGAGAAACATAAACAAGTATTGCATGATATCAAAGATATATTTTTTGATGCCTTTGATGTATAGACCATTGATGAACATGCCCCCATTATCTCTTAGTTAGTGCAAATAGTTGAAAATGTCAACATGTAGGATATTGAACCAAATGAAAAAATAATGGCCTAGTCTGAAAAGAAATTTGAAAAGGAAGTGATAGAAAAAGTTTCTACTGTAATTGTAGTAAGGAAAGCTGAATTGTTGGAACTTCTATAGAATATTGAAGAAATTTTTCAAAAAATACAAAATCTATACAATATTATTTGTTATGTGCCAAGTTTTACAAATAAATTTTAGGTGAACATTCAGAGGATTCGGGATGATATGAAGTTAAGAAACGCTTTCTTCGAGTTAGCCGAATCAAGCTCAATGCACTATAATAGATTTTTTTTGCACAAGGGAGGTTGGAAAAGCTACACACAGAAGATAGAAAAATGAGGGCCAAGATTATCTCCATATAGACCATGTTGATACCTCACTTGGAGGTTACGCAGTGTGAGTTGGCTTCAGCAAAGGAACTAGCTCAAAGAGATCATAATATGTCTATTGTTGATAGTTTAATTGATTTAGCAGCCAATTTGGAAATAAAGATTCAAGTTTTGGAATCAGTCAGAACCACATCGGATTATGCTCTTTCCATGATCATTCAAACACATAAACCATTCATTTACAAATATGGTTTGATTCCATCTAAAGACCCCCAACAGTAGTTGTAAGTGATAAAAACAAGGGGAATAGATAGCAAAAATAAAAGGGGATAATTAAGGATGAAGAAAAATGAAAGGGGATAAGATGATAGATTAATCAAAAATACAAAGCTTAGAATGGTAAAAGTCAAACAAACTTGTATGACAACAAACATCAAACTATTTGAGTCGTGTAATATATGTATTGTATATTGTGTTGTAAAAGAAATTTTTGAAGTTCTATAAGAACTAAGTCATAGGCATGGGAGGAGTACCATTATTTTTGTTACGTAAAGATGAAATCATGAAAAAGTGTTTTGCTAGTAATGTCAAAGGGGGAGATTGTTGGTCTCTCTAAGTTTTGTTGTCTATTAGTGTCAAACACTTAGTCATATACAAGGTAGAGTCCATCAATCATCATTGTGACTAAGTTACTATATATAGGCTGAGTCATATAAAGACTTGTAAATAATCATGTATATATTGAGCTCAATAGGAGTCAAGAAAGTCTATGGTCACTAAGTACTCCTAAGCAAGCTAAGTTCGGTTAATGCCAAGCAGACAATGTACATAGATGTCAAGTCATATAGAAGGAGTCAAGCTAGTTAAGAGCGAGTATCAATAGGAAGAACAATTATGACTGGGCATTAGAGACAACATGTGTCAATTAACACAGAGTGAGCAAAGATATCTAGAATGGTACAAACTTTGTGATAAACCATTTTAGAGCTAACATATAAATAATAGTTAATGATTGTAGAGTTTGCTAAAAGCGTTGTTATGCATTTTGACATGGATCATTGATCTCTGTGAGGGATGAACAACCAATCAGGTAAAGAGGCAAAAAGGGAAACGTCTAAATTGTTAATCTTATTCTAGAAGATTCTATAGCTATCTTTAAAAGGGCAGATCCAAACCTTGTTTTGATATAGAGACAAAGAGAAGAAGTGTATGTGTGAAGAGAAACGAAGTATTCTAAGAAGGAGTTAGGTTTTGGAAGCTGCAAGTGAAATTTGTGAAGTAACAAAGTTAGTGACCTTTTGAAGTAGTGAAGGATAGATTAAAGACATATTAGAGATTGGAAGGAGGAGATCCATAATCAACATTGTAATTGCAGACCGAAGGACAAGGTACCGAATCAATTTTGACAAATTGAATCAAGGAAAATCTCTTAATAGAGTGGTCCTAACAAGCCTATGTAAATCTCTTAACGGAGTCCCTACTTCATTGTAAGTGTTAAATCCTTTAATCAAGGTAGACCTAACAATCTTATAAAGCTCTTAATCGGGTAGAGCTCTCATGGGGTAGATCATCAAGAGTGATCAAATTTGTAGTCCTAATAGGATAACTTTATTACTGCAGTACTAAAGATTTGTTTTTGTCATCCCCACCCTAGTTTTACCTTCACCTCAAAGGGTTTATGGGTAACCAAAAAAAATTGTTATGTGTTTGCATTTCATAGATGTGTTAAATAGTTAGATTTTATTCAACATTTCATGCATGAACTAGATATGAGATGGTTAATATGGTGAATGTGGTCAATAAGTTTTGAAGAATAAAAGTTAGTTTTATAGATCCTAATTCACACACCCCCCCAGTATCTTAGTTTCCCAATAAACTTCCAACTATATATATATATATATATATATATATATATATATATATATATATATATATATATATATATATATATATATAAAGCTAGTTGAGCATACATGAATAACTTTCTTGGTTTGGAATTTTTTTGCCATGAAAGAGGGATACAATCATTAGGATATTCTTTGTTTGAATAAAATTTCATAAATATTTTTCTTTTATAAATGCACATCAAACAAAAATGAAACCCTAAGTAGAAAAATCCAAAATATGGGCATACCTAAGAATTATTCTATATTCATTTTGAAATAATTTTGTTGTGATTTGTAAATTTATATCTCACATCTAATGTGGAGATAAAGTGTCAAGAAATCAAAGATAAGGATAAAGTTTTTAACAAAGACCATTTGAAAGAAAAAATAGTCAAAAATGAGTCAAAAAAAGATAAGATAAGAGGATGGATCCATAAGATCTGATGAGAAAATACAAGTCAACAAGATTAACATATCTTTCTAACTTCAAAATTTTATTTATGGGACAAAAGACCTCACTAAAGCCTATCGGCCTAATAATAATTATATTACAATTCTTAATATTTGATTTTATTTTAGTTATTTTGAATATGTTTAAGAAAATAATTACTATATGAATTTATTTGAACATTAAGTATTATATAGTTTAAATAAAAATTAAACAAACAACACTTACCTAGACTTAAAAAGTTTTATTTTTAAATAGACATTATATTATATATCTAAAATATATTAAATAATTAAAGATTTAAATTATAATATAGTCATGTTATATTGATTATATGATATATTTTATTAAATATTAAAATTATATATAATATTTTTTAAAAAATTAAAGATTCAGAATAAATTTAAATAATTAAACTTAAAGAATAACTCTTATTATTTTATATTGCAATAATATTATACTATTACTGTATGAAAATAAATAAATAATCATAAATCAAAGGTCAACCATAAAAGATTTATTATTATATTATATTATATTATTTAATTTATATATTCATTTTTAAAATATTCTAAATATTGAAGCATGTTATGTACTTTTTCAATTGAATGACACTTCCATTCCAATCAAGAAAATCTCTTATCAATTTAAATAAATCAATCACAAAAAAATTAAAATTAACTAAATATTCTTATAATTTATAATTAATTTTTTAAAATTGGGATACCGAAACAAAAAAGAACTAGAAATATCTAATTAATCCACCCCTCATCTATAAAAACAAGAATAGCAAAGCTAGGAAAGAATGCAAATAGGAATCCCCACCAAAAGGATGGAAGAAACTTAATTTTGATGGAGCCTCTAGAGGTAATCCAGGAGTAGCAGGAATAGGGTGTATAATTAGGGAGGAAATCAGAGATTGGCTCATAAAATGAGCTAAGCCTTTGGGAATAGTCCCCAATAATATGGTAGAATTAGAAGCAGTACATGAAGGATTAAAACAGAGTATAAACTTAAAAATTAAGAAGATTATAATCCAAGGAGACTCACAAATCATCCTTAATGCGCTTAGAAAAGGGACAGCCCCTAATTGGATTTTAAATTCAAAACTAGAAAAAACTATTAGACTGATTGATAAATTTGAAGAAATAAGGTTTACACACATTTATAGAGAAGGTAATATAGAAGCAGGCCAATTAGCAAACAAAGGAACAGATGGAGAAAATATTCAATTGTTTAACCAAAGTTAGTTGGCCATGGTATTTAAGTTTTTTAGTCTTATCTAGCATCTCCCTTCGACACTTGGTTATATGATTATCCCATTAAGCGCGAATTTGGAACATTTTTTTTAGTTTATGTGGTATCATCACTCTGATTACTCATGATCTTTGGTACTCCTTTTTAATATCCCTAGTGTTGATTTAATCATTACCCAGTTGTATCAAGATGGTATCATCGTTGGCTTCCTTCTAGATCTTTCCTGATTTCACTAAAGTGTATATATTTGCGTTGGGTCTTTATATGTTTGCATTTTTCTTAAGGGTCTAGTTTCTATCCTGAGTACGTGTTACCATGGATACTAATATTTGCATGTGTCATGTTGTTAAAGTTCGAACTATGGCATTCTTTGGTAATGTGAAACCTGAGAGATCAATCCTATAGATGATATGAGTAGGGTTACCATTGGTAGGGTTTTAAGGGAATGTGTCTTCAATTATGACTTCACTTGGCACAAAAATAGTGACATTATAGGTTCCTAGATAGGTTGCTTAGCTAGGGCCAAATTCGGGAAATGGGATATCATCTAACTTTGCTATAATATTCTTGACCCTATCTGTTTGGTAGGTCTAGAGGAGGTGGTCTTTAGTATTGATGAGAAGCTCAAAATCCCCTTGCCAGAAGCTTATATGGCTCATCCACTGGGGATTTTTGATCTAGCAATTGCTCTTAGATGCCCTACACTGGTTATCTAGGATAACATCCCCTTCTTCCATGAATGGCCTAGGATGGAAGCCAGCATTCAGTTTCTACTATGTTGGAGGGGTATTAATTGAAGATCCTCCTAAGGAGTGACTCATGAAGTACATGAATGTCTTTGATGCATACATTCATCTGGGTGTGAATTTTGTAGATGTAGAAGCCATGGAATTTCACCTTCCTAATTTAGACAAGTTTAATAGAGCCAAAAGAACTTATGAGCTTCCTCCAAGGTCCAGGGCCAAAGGAATTAGGTAAGCTTTTGAAATCATTATGGTCTTCTAGAAGGAGGATGGTGGTGTGTAGCTTGGAGCTAAAGTCTAGTGTTGGTGGCTTTTTGTTGCTCTTATTGTCCTAGTCGTCGTGGTGGTTCTCTCTCCCTCTCTTTGTGGGGTTTTTGGGTGGTTTTTTTTAGGTAGCTTCTCATATTAAATTTAGCTAGGGCTTCTCAATTGGATAGTGAAGCCCTGACTCCGTATATTTAGGGCTTCTCAATTGGATAGAGGAGCCCTGACTCCATATTTTTTCAATTTTTTGTGGCTCTTCTACAAGTTGTCTAGGGTTGTTTTTTAACAGTTTCGTCACTATGGGTTGATTGTGTGCCCGTTGGGTTATTGTATATATCTCTATTGTAAATATAGCATACTATGAATATAATCAATATATTTGGCTAAACCTTGATGTTTCCTTCTTCATTCCATTAGTGTTCTCAAGCTTGGCCCCTCTTGATGTTTCTTCTCTTGGATTAGTTTTTGATTTTAGCTCTTGGTTCACTAGGCTAATACTTAATGTATCCTTGGTATTTGGCTGGTACAATAGCATGTTGTATCACATTTTTTGTGATTGACAAAGGCTCAATAAGTTTTATACTTGGTTTCTTAATTATAGAAGTAGGATAACAAAAAATTGACATAGTAGCTAAAAATTTCAAAGACGTTTAAACATTAACCTTAAAACATTGGCTGCATGGCTAGAATTTTGATTCTTACTTATCCTACTTAATGTATTTGCAATTCATTTAGCTTAACATAGGATCGCAAAGGATCTTAAGGGAAATCAATCACTACAGTGTAATCATTGACAACTTAAGTACTACTATAATGTAATACAATAAACAAAATAGCCTCATAAATCGGCAATAGAACATAATGTTATTAGAATTAACCAACTGATTTTAGACAAGGATATACTTTCGTACATAATAATTACCATATTTAAAAATATCTCATCAGAATAGAGTAGTTTTATTAATTTTTTTGTCTCTTATACCTAATTTTAGACAAACTATATTAAACTAAAAACTATTCTTTGCACTTACTACTAATGTGAAGTTTGGAAGTGGCATAATCAGCAAAGGAAGGAAAGGGAAACACATATAAAGGGGGTTTGTGTTGCAAAGTTGCCCTTGTGTGATTGATTGGTTTTGTTTCCACCTCCCTTGGTTTTATCATCTTCCTTAACTCTGACTTCTAACCCCCTTCTAGAAGATTATTGTGTGTTATCTTACATATGTAGGATAGATCTCCACCTTTTGACTGGGCATTCGACTCTTTTGTCTCCCCTCGAGCTTGTTGTCCCTTTCATAATATTTGTAACTATTGTAAGAACAATTTATATTTCACTAGGGTATGGCCCTTTTAAATCTGTATAATATTGGACTTTAGTCCCAGCCTAGACTGGAGGTTTTCTTTCACCATTCTTTTCTACCAGTGCCCATTTGAATGAAGAACTATGTAATATTTTTTCATCTAATATAATCTAAGGCTTTGGTCGTTTACAGATCAAAAATATATATTAATTTTTTAAAATATTTTAAACCTTGAGACATGTTATATATCTTTTCAAATTAGATGACAAAAGTAACTAAAATTTTCTTTATCAATTCAAAAGAAAGAGATCATAATTTTTTTAAAGAATTTTAAATATTTTCTTAATTTAGAATAAATAAAATATTACATCATATCTAAGTATTTTTTGACACATTTTTTTGAAGGGGTTACACTTTTCTATCAAAAAAATAAATTTTACAAAAAAAGTAATAAAAATAATTGAAAAGAATTAAAAATAATTCCAATTTATAATTATTTTAAACATTTTAAATTCTCAATCATGTTATATATTTTTCCTAAGTAACTAAATAAAATATGAATTATATCTAAATATTTTTGACACTTTTTTGAAAGGGCTAACAAATTCCTCATGAAAAAATGAATTTTGTGAAAGCAAAGTATAATCTAACGACTAAAAAATTAAACTAATTCTAAATTTCACTCAAGTAGATGTTAAAAAAAATGTATTAAAAATATTTTCATATAAAATTATAAAAAATCATATTCTAAATTTAAAAATATTTTTAAAATTAAACAAACTTGAGTTTCTAATAAATTATGCTCCAAAATCCACATCAATAATGTTTTCATCTAAACAATTATAATTAAAAATTAAAAATATATCATCAATTTATATTTTATGATAAATTTTATAAAGTAATATTTTTATATAATATTTTTTATGATTTACTAATCATTTTAAAAATTAAATGTATAATTTTATTTTTAAAAATTAAAAAATCAATTGGGAAATTTGATCTAAGATGGAAAACATTAAAAGTGGGCACCACTACTCAACATAGTGAGAGTCCTATTACTAGCAATGGCTGGAGAAAATTTGTAGTTATTTTTAACTTAGATGAAGTATTTTGTAATTCATCTTGAAGCATAGTAAATTTTTGTGGCATAATAAATTTTTGTGTAGTTTGAATTGTGGAAAATGGAAAGATCTAAAAAGAATATTATTTTCATTTTATTTCTTTAAAGAAGGCTACATTAATTTTTCATATTTATTGACATTAGAGGTAGTAGTAACAAACTCATATGATATTCAAGCAACAAAATCATAAGAGTACACCACACAACTCTCCAGAACTTGGTGTTCAAAACAATTGTCCATTAATGATCCTAATCTAAGGATTTAATTTGATTGATATTCAACTAACAAAATCATAACAATACACCACATGAGACTCTAGAACTTGTGGTCAAAACCATAGCCCATTAGTGATCCTAACCATTGTTCATTAGTCATTATAATTTAAGGATTACATGAATCAAGTGTCATTGAAATGGAAATAATATTATGTTAAAAAAATATTCATTCAAGTTGAAATATTACAAGAATCACATAATTCAAATGAGTTCAACATCTTGGAAGTATTTAAATTACGTAAGGTGCACAATGCATATCCTTCTACATTGGTGACCACAATGGATTGATGCAAATTTAGAGCCTCATGTAAATCTCTCGAGCCGATCCTCCAAACTTGGAGTTACAGATCACTTGAACATGGGTAGCATAGACAAAGTTAATCTACGAAATGAAAACTTCCAAAATTGTTGGTTGTGCATTTTGTAGGTTTGAGAGGAGGTTTTGAAACCTCACTTTGGCATCATCCTATCTGCTTTGATGAAATTTTATTTTTTTAATTTATAACTATGTTGAAACTATGCTATAATGTTCCCTCATAAGATGTTGATGCATACATTGGAACGTCTTTCACTAATGGCAGTTGTCCAAATTACCACATGAAAGCCT
This sequence comes from Cupressus sempervirens, assembly GCA_028749045.1. NCBI lineage: Eukaryota > Viridiplantae > Streptophyta > Pinopsida > Cupressales > Cupressaceae > Cupressus > Cupressus sempervirens. The sequence continues at coordinate 618,244,167 of CM053791.1, forward strand.
CATGTAACTGCCTATTAAATTTTTCCATTAGCTTGGACCCCACAAAGCTCATCTCATCTATTCAAATGTACAATTAAATAAAATGCATAAATTTCTATGAAAGAGACAAGCGTTCAGCCTTGCAATGGTCTCAATTCTATAATTGGCATCTGAAGTGTTGAATGAATCATGGATGTTTGTATGTTAAATGTTGCTACTCCTATAGGTGCAAGAAGGAAAGCTCTTATTTATGGGTATTATTATTGTAATAATTTGGTATAGCTCTGATATCATGTAAGAATTTGTCTTAGGGAAAAATCACCCAAAACCAAGGAACTCAAGCACAAGCACAATAGTAGACCAAAAGAGTATGATCAAAATAATGATATGTTATTCAATTCAATGTAATTGATATAATTGATATGAATTGATATGATATGTACACTAGAGGTACCTATATATAAAGGCCTCTAAGATGCATCTAGAATGTCTAGGAGTTAGCCATATGATAAGCCTCCTCACAACTAAGCACATGTCCACCAAGAATGGGTTATCCTCCATTTTGCATAAGAGTTAGTGCGATGATGAGAGGATAAGCCTACAAAGGTGTGTCATGTAAAATTATATTGTAGACACATTGTTTTAAATTTAGAGTGTGAATAATTGTGTTGTCTACATGACAACTCAATTAATCATGCAAACTCCAATGTTATAGACACCATGTGTTGAATTAGAATTGCTTACTTTAGTGTTGTCAACATGACAACTCATAAGAGTATGCAAACTCTTAAGTGTATCACCTAAGAAATAATAAAATAATGCATTAACTTAAGTAAACTTAAGTAAAGTGTAAATAGTAAATATTTATTTACACCAACAATTAGGAATTCCACTGCCTTTTACCTTCGATAAGTCAAACATCTTCTCGAATTTTATCTGTACTTTGAAATTTTATGAAGAATTTTGTATATTGATTACTGATTAAGAAGCACAATAAGAGGATCATGTCTTTACTTCCCAAGAAAATATCTTAAATAATTTTTCATGGTTATTGTCAATATTACAAATTAGTATGTTTATTTTGCTTGAAACATTACCCTTTTGTAGTTGAAACTTGCAACTTTTAGGCATTTTATTGTACTTTTTATATATGCATTAAATAAAGCATTAATTTTTTTGTTGCTTCTTCTGTTAATTTTAATGTGAAATCTCAATTAAATTGCAATGTTATGCATTTTGAAAATCCCCAAAGTTTTAAGTGTTCAAGGGATTCTATTATAGAATTCACAAGAAAAGTAGTGATTTGGTTAGAATAATAGTGAGTTTTAATTTGATAGTGTGATGTGACATCTAAAGAACTTGTGCAATAAACCAATTTTTTGTTGTAAATTTTATATATGCATAAAATAAAGTAGTAAAATTTAATTGCTTTTTCATTATTTCAATTGTTTCTTGTGTTGACTTTAATGTGAAATCTCAGCTCAATTGCAATGTTATGCATTTTAGAACTCCTTATAGTTTTTAAGTGTTCAAGAGATTGGGCTCTATCATAGATTTCACAATAAAATTAGTGATTCAGTTCTAATAATTCTTCGATTTGACAGTGTGATGTGACATATAAAGAACTTGTCAATTTGATATTGTGATACGACATATAAAGAACTTGTGGAGTAAACTAATTAAGATTATAAACAATTCATTTATTCATGTGTATGCATCCAAAAGCATGTCCAAGGAGGGGTTTGAGAAGAGGCTCAAAGAGACATTAGAGTGTATCCGTCATTGTATACACTAAATAAGAAAAGAGCTCAATGATGATGTGATTATCATGTAAAATAGAGACGTAAGGCATAATTAGAACACTAAACAATAGAGATTGTCAAAGATATGAGTAGTGAGATGTTGAAACATAGATGAAAAAGTACTAAGAAAGAGGGATTGTCAAAGATATGAGTAGTGACCTTGAAATCTATATGTATTTGTGTCCTTTCAAACCCATGTAAGTATTCTAACCACTTTTTCACTAAATAACACCTCTATTTTAACCTTAAATCCATAATTCTTTAGCTTTAATTTTTTTATCTAATTATTAATTTATTAATCAACTTCATTGTATAGATAACTTGTAGGATAGAAAATAATCCTTCATTGTTGAGGTGCAAATCTTTTATAATTTAGAATTTGAGTATAGTAATTCCATCTTCCTATCGTTGTATGTTGTGTTCAGTCTAATCTATGTGTTTACTATTCTTTCACTCTTTGGTCCATACTAATATTGTACTCCAATTGCTAATCCACTATATTTGAAGTCTCCTAGGTAGTTGTTTAATGATTATATTTTATCCATGAATAATTCATTTAATCATTTATCAACTACTTGCAATTTCATAATGAAGAGAAGATAGTCATTTATTAAGGAGAAAGGAAAATTATTCTACGTGAATTTAAGAGGCTTGTTGTAGAAAAACACTTACCAGAGGGATATATCATCTCTATCACATATTATGAATGCAAGAATTTTCTAATTTTCACGTACGTTTTGATTATGTTATGAGTTGTGTATTGAGTTGCATTCTGTGATATGGAGTTGTAATTTTGCATATCATTGTTTGTTAGTCATTCTACTATCCTTTTTGATTAATTAGCATCCAATTCCCAGTTTTACATAAGAGTTTTATGCCAAAAACATTATTTAGCCACCTATTTTTGCATAGGCTGAAATTTAAAATTAGAGGTATTTGCAAAATGTGTCATCTTTGGGTAATGACTTTTCTTGGTAATCAATGTTTGATATGGCAAATAGCTAAGAAAGGTATGAATGCATTTACATCAATCAAACTTGGTGAACTAGTGTACATGTTGGGTAAGCTGCAAAATAATGTTATTCCATGAATAATCATTTTTCATTTTTATATTGTAAAAACTTCACAACATCCACCAAGCATCTACATTTTATATACATGTTGATAACCTTGTGTTAATCTTAGATTGGTTTTGACAAAGTAGTGACAAAATACTTAGTCATTATATAGTAAAGTCAAATGTAGAGTGCATGCCGAGTGATCAACGTATGTTGAGCATAATTATTCAAATAATACATGCCAAGTAATATGATAGTTAGTTTTGAGCACTAGTAGGTGTCGAGCACTCACTATGTGTTGAGTCATTCAGGTGCCAAGCCAACAGAGGAAGCTGAGTAAATAGTATGTGTCGAGTGATTTTGGTACCAAGCAAATAGAGTGTGTCCATCTATTCAGAAGCTAAGTTATAACATCAATATCACAATGAAGGCCTAGCATTAGATCCTTTGAATGAAGAGTGAATAGTTTATTACATAGATGTCTGTAATGGCACAAACTTCTATGTAAAGTATTTTTGGGTTGACATAATCATAATTTTGAGTCATATTATGAATCCCTATATGCAATGGATGTAACTAATCAGATTGAGGGAAGCATTAGGTAGAAATAAGGATCAACCTTGGCCATTGATTCTTACCTAATCATAAGTATGGAGTCATATTACGAATCCCTATGTAATGCATGTAACTAATCAAATTGAGGGAAGCATTAGGTGGAAATAATGATCAACCTCAGCCATTGATTCTTACCTAATCCATCACCACCAATACTTATTTAAGAAAGGATAAACCCTAATAATTTTATGAATGTGCAAAGAGATGAATGCTAAGAGTTTAGAGGGCATTCATGGTAGTTTAGATGGATATGACAAAGTTAGACATTACAGAATTAGTTTGAACATAACAGAGTAAAGAAGTGAAAGGATAGAGGAGACATATTTGATTAGGAGGATCAAGGTTTAAATAGTAAGAAGGAGATCTAACATTAAGTAGCAAGGTGCTAACTGAAGGATCACAGTGTTGAATCATCTAATAGGTGATACAGAGCAAATCTCTTAACCAAGTAGTCCTAATAAGCTATTGTAAATCTCTTAACCAAGTGCTTACTTTATTGTAAATTTAAGTCCTCTAACAAGGTGAGACCCAATAGTATTTGTAAGCCTTTAATAGGGCAGACCTTTCATAGGGTAGATCATAGATTATGATCAAACACATTGTAGCCATAATTGGCCACACTTTACAATTGCAGTAGTGAAAATTTGTGGGTGTCATCCTCACCCCAGTTAAATACATTCTCATTGGAGGGGTTTTGGGTAACCAAATTTATTGTGTTATGTGTTATTTACTTTATGCTATGGATGTGATGCATGTTAAGTTATTTCAATTTATATGTTAAGTTATGAGATGGATGTTGGTGACATGTTTTACGAGGCTAAAGTTTTAAGTGTTGATTCACACCACCCCCCCCCCCCCCCCCCTGCGCCCCCCTCAGAACTTACTTTCACATTGTTATTTCCAACAATTGGTATTAAAGCTTTGTTCTCTAGAAAGGAAAGTTTTACAGCTTTGGAGATAAGATCTTGAAGATGGAAGTTTACAAGTTGGGGTTGAGAACCAAAAGATTGAAATACAGCTTGCCCTACATCAACTCAAGAAGGCAGGAGATGAATTACAATAGTCATTAAAGAGAAGAAAGGAATTGGCTATTCTACAAAATGACACTCAATACCAAGAAGACACTAATGGATTTTTTGAAAATGGAAACTCAAATGATTTTGATGCAGCTATTGCAGATATGATGGAAAAGAATGGTGCCATGACTGAAGAAGTTAGAAATCTCAAAAGAGAACAAGAAGTACAATCAGTATTGCTATGTGAGATGACTAAAATGAAAGAGAAAGTTGAGGAAGACAAATTTAGGATTGAAGAAGACAAAAGAATACTGACTAATAAAATTGAAGAGAAGACATCAAATGTGCAAAAGCTTGCCAATGTACAATTCGATACAATGAATCAGTTGATGCTTGTAAACCATGAATTGAATGAAAAGGACATTGTGATCACAATCCTAAAGTCACAAAATGATCTACTCCAAAATGAACTAAGAGAAAAAAAGGAATTCAATGAAAGATTCAACAAACCAAGTGAAGCCACTAAATACTTTTAAAAATTGATGGAATCACCAAGACCTAATAATGATATTGTTGGATCGGGATACACTAATACTGAGGAAAGAGAATCATCTAGAAGTGGTGACAAAAGGAATAAAAAAGGTAAGAACTACAAACCCACTTGTCATAATTGTGGAAAATTGGGTCATACAACAAATGTTTGCAAGTGAAAAGCTATCAACCAAAACCCCAAGCAAAAATATAGAGGATATTGCTACAACTACAATAAATAAGGACATCAGGAAAATGAATGTAGGACCAAGACCATGATCACTCAGATATTTGAAGGATACTATTACAATTGTCAAAAGTATGGACACAAAGCATATGAATGCAGATCTAAGACCAAGTGGACATCAAACAAATAGACAAAGGTACACTAAAATGAAAACTCGTATGATTAAGATTACAACACAAGGTATAGTTCTCACTATTGTCAAGAATATGGACATGTTCCTAAAAATTGCATAAGGACACATTTTAGAGGTAACTACAATAGATGGTTGAGTGAGATTAAATGCTTTAGTTTTTTCAACACTGGTCATATCAGCAAAAACTGTCCAATTAGGTCACCAACATTGAGCAATGAATTCAGTAAAGGTAAAGAAAAGGTCAATGTTGAGAAAGTGAAGGTGCAGATGAACAAGACATGGAGAAAGAAGGAAGATTGCAGTACACCAAGTTTAGATGAGGTCACTTCATCCAATGGATTAGCCCAACTAGGCAATAAAAGGTATGTGGAATTGACATTTGAAAAGTTATATTGCGCATCAATTTCAAATATCTAAGGTTTGAAAAGAATAAATATGCATGAATCAAGATGTAATGAAGAAGTTAAGACTAAGAGTTATTTTATAGGTATATTGTTTTCTATGTGAGCATGGAAGAAATTGTAGTTATTTTCAAGTGATAGATTCAAGGCTAGAATGAATTGAGCTTGTTATGTTAGCTGAGCATTTTGAAAATCCTATGAGAGTCGAGCTTATAGCTATGTAAGCACCTAGTAATTAATGCCAAATTTGCATGGTTATATAGTAAATTTTTGACCCATTTGCACTTACTAGAGTTTGAGGAGCACAAAGAACATGAAGGTGGTTGGTGAAAGGAGATTCTAGTATTTGCAAACTAGATCTAACTGCTACTCAACACCATTCTATGGATTCAAGAGGTATTCATCTTGTATAGAGTTACGTTGTTTTTTTTATCACAAACACTAGGTAATTAAAATGGTAGCTAGTTCTTCATCTATTATGAGGAAAGAGGGGAAGGAAGTTTTCAATGTTCAATTGATTAGCAATGATGTTAGGCATCCCCCTTTCTGAGAAATTCCTAAGATTGCATAGAAGGGAGATTTTTCTAGTGTGATATCCATGATACCACCAAAGGTTCACATGATTCAAGATGTGAGATGTTGCTATACTAGAAAGATTGGAGAGGTAGGAGACCTAGATATTAGAGATATCTACAGTAAGCTATGTGACAATGGTGTTTTGAGGGAAGACAATAAGATTGTTGAGAGAAAAAGAGTCAACACGTGCCCTAGAATTTCCTCAAATGTTTAAAACATAATGGATTCATATTTTTCTAAACCATATACTTGACAACCAAATTTGGTTAGAGGGTAGACGAATCAGGATTTCTAAGTGGATTGTGTATAGAGTAATAGGATATCCTACCATTAACTGAGAAAGAGCATGCAGAGTAATGCAAAGGAGGTTATTGAGAAGAATATAGGTGTCATGTGGAACAAGAGAGGGATGTCAATAGATACTATTTCAAATCACATTTTTTCCATTGTAGTCAGAGTCATTGCCCATAAGTTCTTTTAGTCAAGCCAACTGAACAGTGTTTCATATATGGCGGTGGACTTAGGTTACAAAATTGTGAAGAGAGATCATTCATATGACCTTGCTAAGTTACAACTACAATAGTTATTAGAAAACTTGGAAACCATTAGCAAGGCCAAAAGTGCATCTTGCAAGTTTGGTTCTTTGATTGTTTTCCTATTTTTCTATGTGTAAAACACATTCCCCACCTTTGGTAAAGTTTCTTGGAAGACCAGCAGGTCAATTACACAATAGATTTCAGAATTCATTGAGCAACTTGGAGAAAATTTTGAGTCAATTATGACTAGATATTTTGAGCATTTTAAGAAACCTATGAAACAAAGATTGGGGATTCATGTATCATTAGTGGAACAACATTACAATGATGTGTGTTTCCTAGTTGATGCATATTATACATATGTGCAAGCAGCAATACCCAGGGTCAAATGGTTAAAACCCTTTCCATAAGAGATAATTGTGGATGAAGAATCAACAACAATCACAATTTTATTAGCAAAAGGAATTGACAAGGATACAAAATACTTTGGAAACTATGATGAGGCAAAATCTAGAATAACAATTAATTTATAGATAGCCTCTATTATAAAATAGGAAATTAAAAATAGTGAAGAAACTAAAAGAGAAGTTTGGTGAAGGTGATGAGGAAGCAGTAGAAGAAAAAGAAGAAGATGACAATGAAGAAGAAGAAGCAAAATGCCGAGCACCATTGGAACTTACACAAGGCCTAGGAGAAGATGAAGATGTCAATGCAAAAGATGTTGAGAGAGAAGAAGTCAAGGAAGCACCTACGGTTGCCAAGAAAAAGAGGAAGGCAAAGGAATATGTAGTGAAGAAACCTAAGAAGATTGTGAAGTTGTCATAGATAAATCCTGATGTACCTTTAACAAGGTCAAGCACTAGAGCAGCCACTGCACAAGCCAAAGAAATTGTAAATCCTAAAGGAAAAAGAGCAAGTGACATAACAGAGTCAAGCTAGCCTTCTCAAAAGACTTTCAAGAGATTAAGGAAGAAGTAAAAGACACAAGAGAATTCAAATGAGGAGAAGATATAGTCTGATGACTTGAGTCAATTCAAAGTGTAAGCCACAATCCCACTTTTGACATTGATAACTTGTGTGAAAATATTAAAACCAATGCAAATTTGTCAAGTTTTACACATGTTTATTTTGATAAACTAAGAAGTTTTGATAAAAATAAGGTTGAAGAGGTCATATATGATATGATCGCTACTTTCAAAACTACTCCACTAGATATTCCCAACTCTTTACCTAAAAGTCTTTATGATAGAGTTGAGCAAAAGTGGAAATTCGGTATGACCACTGAGAGATAAGTAAGGGAAACTACACTAGCCCAAGTTATGTTTGAATTGGATAAAAAGATGATTGCTAAAGCAATGGAGAAGCATAAAGGGAAATTTTCTCCCAAATACCAAGCATTCCATATTCTAAAGAAGAATGTAGAAGATGTGGTAACCAAAAGTACATCAATTTGGAATTCTATTTATGGGTTATCCACTCAAGAAATATGTAATGTCCCCATTTTAGCAGTTGACCAAGTTTTTGTGTGTGTTAGCCTTGTTCTACATGGTCTCGAGGGCTAACGAAGGGTTTAATGGGATCTTGGAGTGTTTTGGCCTAGTCATTTCCAGTTTGGGCCAAAACGAAGTTGATTTACTCAGTTTCAGGCATACTTACTATTTTTAGTAAGTCAGCAGGACACAGTGCAGGTCAATTTTGGTGATTGGATTCGATACTCCTCGGTGAGAGCTTTCCGATGAGCTATCACTCACATTATTCAGAGTCCAATTGCTAATACATTTTAATGCCTAGAGTTTTATTAAAGTAACGTCTAATTTAATTGTAAAATATTAAAGTGTTACTTTAATATTTATTTTATGGTGATGTGTACCCAAGGGAGACATAAGGGGTATTTTAATATATGTTTTATATTACACATCTTTTATCCCACATTGCCCATATGAGTTGAGCGGACCCGTGGGAATAGAATAAAAGGAAGCATTTGTGGCTTCATTAGACAAGGTTGAATATGAGAAGAAATTGGTGTGTGAGTTGCAACTTTGTTCTTGGCATTTGAGGACATCTATCCTCTCTTGTAACATTCTAGATGTCATTCCCTTGGGGTTTGGCCTTTGGAATTCTTTCTTATTGGCTTCATTATCAGGCAGTTTAGTTGCATTTCTGGCTACAGGCAGATTTGATATTTTTCTCATATCTTCTTCACTACTTGTCTGACGCTTATGCCACTTGGAGGGAATGGTATTATGAAGGTAGTGGACTGATTGGAGGACAAAGTATTGTAGCAGCAAGTTCGTAAGCATGGGTTGGCTGGAGTATTATGACAATATTTTTGAAGTAATTAGTGAGTTGATAAATCTGCCATGTATTTGGTTTTATGAATTCTGAAAATAACATTTTATTAGCAGCAGTTCATTTCCACTTTGCATATTATTGTAGTTTCTTTCTTGTTTATGTTGTATGATACCAATTCCATGCACGAAACACAACAAACAAATAAACATTTGATTTTCGGAGTTATAAGGGGTTTTAAGAAGTTGAATGCAAACTATTTGACATAATTCCTTTCAGCAATTTGGTTTAGTTTTTGGGACATCCAAGGGTGCCCATTACAAAATAACTGAGAAAGGTGAACAAGAAGAGCAAGAACCTGATAAGACAAAAGAAGAGAAGGATATAGAGGTGAACCCAGTCAAGGAAGGTAATGTGGAGGGTACTAAAGGAACAATAGAGGAGGCAACAACTGAAGAAGAGAAGCAAGATGTATAGGATAAACAGATGTTGAGTGTCAATCCCCTACATGATGACTAAGAGAGTCAACAGGACACAAAAAGTAGCAAGGATGTTCCTGATAAAACATCACAGAATATCAATCCTTTGATTGAAGATGATTCGAAGAAAATTTTGGAAGACTCTACCAATGCAACACTTTTATGCAGTAATCCAATATTGGTGAGAGTGGATGAGATTTAGAAGGCAGAAGTTGCATCTGTAGGGGAGAAAAAATAAGACACATCACATGTGCCCCCACCAACTATAGAGATAAAGGAAAAGGAATCACATGATATACAAAGAGATAAAAGTGTAAACCTAGAAAAAAATGATGTTACAACTAAGATACCATCTGTAATGCCAACAATTTTCATTTAGATGAAAGAGGCAGAATCACAACCTACAGATACATTAGTGCCCAGCCTAAATAGTTTAGGTTTATTAGTTGTAATGAGTATTGATAAGGATGGAATAGAAGTGTATAAGGTTCAAGAAGCAAGTCATGTACCTATCTCGCCATCATAGGGTGAAGTCTAAAAGGAAGGAGACAAGACTAAAGAGTTGAAGTTGACTACTGAGCCAAAGGAGAAAATTGCAGTACAGACTCTAGTTACATTGTTAGTTTCTACATCTCCTCTCAATCATCACACTCTTCAAAGGTTAGGTACACATGCCACACCATTATAGATATCAAGGTCAAGTTCCATCACACCAAAGAGTGTTGGAGTTACATCATTGAAGGATGTAAGCGTAGATGAGGTGATTGAGCTACCAAAGTTTGATTTGAATATAATCACTATTCAATAAATGAGCATTCTTCAAGACGCTCCACAAAGGAAGAAGAGTTAAGAAATCTTAAGGAGGGAACATAAGCAAAAGCAATTTTTGCATAAAATCAAAAACATATTTTTTTGATGCTTGCAATCTCCCATAAATTAATGAAGATAAGCCCATTATAGAGCAACTTGTCACCATTATGGACAAGATAAAGGATGAAGACCTGGATTCTAATGTTAAATTATTAGAATGGTCAGAAAGAAAATTTCATACAAAGGTTTTAGAGAATATATCTAGTGTTATTGCACTAAGATATGTTGATCTTGCAACTAAAATGGAAAGTGCAAAAAAGGTGTTAGAGAACATTTTCACTCTCTACACAAAGTTATGCAATGTTGATCTATTCACTAAGGAAAATCAACAAGCTATTGACCAGTTGTTAGGAGATTTTCAATTCATAGGTAGTACTTTAAAACTATCTCCTAGTAATAATCAAATACACTTTCAGAGGTTACTGATGACTCAGAGTAGGCTTGTCGAGTTGCAAGCAAAAGGTGCCAATATCATATCTACTCTAATCAGTATTTAGTCAATGTTAACACCTCACATGAAAGTGTTACAGAAGAAACTAGCCTTTTCAAATAGATGAAGAAAGATTCTCAACTTTCTACTCATGAAGGCTCAGTTGACCTAGCTGCTAATCTTGAAATACAAATTCACTCGTTAGATGCAACATGTCATAAATGGGATGCAGCATTGAAGATTATCATGTAGATACACAAACCATTCCTGGACAAACACACTATAAGTGTACAACCCAAATGACATAAGTATCAAAAAAATGGGATATGAAATTTGGATAAGTATTTTTTGCAATTTTGAAGGAAATTTATCATGGCAGAATATCTACTTAGCAAGAAGTTAGACAACAATTTGCAAATTTTAAAATTTTGAAGTTTTATATTGAAGCCGAGTAACAAAGATACATTATCTGACTTATGCAAGAATGTATATGCCATGACAAAATATTTTTTTCACTCATGTCAAAGGGGGAGATTTTTAATCTCATATTGGTCTTGACAAAGTAGTGACAAAACACTTAGTCATTATTCAGCAAATTCAAGTATTGAATGCATGTTGAGTGATCAAAGCATGTTGAGCATAATTATTTAGAGAGTAAATGTCAAGTGATCAAAACGTGCCAAGCATAATTATTCAGATAGTACATGTCGAGTGATCAAAGCATGTCGAGCATAATTATTTAGATAATACATGTTGAGTAATATGACAATTAGTGTCGAGCACTAATAGGTGTCGAGCAATCAATGTGTGTCGAGTCATTCAGGTACCAAGCCAACAAAGGAAGCTAAGTAAATGGTATGTGCCGAATGATTTTAGTGTTGATCAAATAGAGTGCGTCAAGCTATTCAGAAGTCAAGTTACAATATTAAGAGCATAGTGAAGGTCGAGCATCAAAGCCTTTGAATGTCAAGCAAACAGTTTATGACATAGATGTTTGTGTTAGAGTAAATAATTAATTAATTATTAATTATTTATTCTATTTACTTAAGCTTACTTAGGTTAATGCATTTATTTAATAAATTTAGTATTTAATGCATGTAGTGGTTAGTTGTTGACAACACGGGAGTTTGTTCCCTTCTAGCATGTTCCACCTTTTTGTGGAAGAGTGTTTGGTTGTCAACCTTATCTTCTACCACCTTCCATCTTGTTCTACAAGCTTCCTTGAGGCCTTTATAAGTGGTCTCTCTCTCATTGTAAACTTCACTTCTTGCATATTGTAAATACATATTTTCTTGTGTTGCAATATCTTGTGGTCTCTCATGTCCGTTTAGGGTTTTTCCCTAGCTCCACACTCTTCTCTCCTTGGCTTCCCTTTGACAGGTTTTTGCATGCAGGTGATCTTGGGCATCTTCGGAGTTGGATTTCATCAACTCCAACATGGTATCAAAGCCTCCCTGCTACTGCTTGGTTGAAAAATTTTTGAAGCCATGATTTGAAGTCACAAACCCTAGTTTGTTTGTGCATTTTTCTTCAAATTAAGGGAATAGCAAATTTTTGAAGCACTTTCAACCCAAACAAATGCTGCCATTAGATCTGAAAGGCCATTTGCAGTCAGGATTCGTATAAAACTTTTCATTTTTGGACACAGGGTGTTCGGGAATTTTTTTAGGCCTCCTAGTTGCTACCGTACATACTGTACTGAATTTCGGAGCCAAAAAAAAAATTAAATCATTTTCGGGCGCGCCGCTTAGTGACCATCAAGCTACCACCCCCACGCTACTCCCCAGCCTCCTCCACCGGTGCAACACTGCAGAACCGCCCTGCCACTGCGACCTAGTCGGCTCGCAACCCGCACTCCACCTCGGTTGGCTATGCCACCTAGTCTCCTCCCCGATGCTACTCGCTTTGTCAGCAGTAGACTTAGTTACACATCTACACCCACATCAGCTACCAGTGAGGATTTTCAGCCCCATCAGCACCGATTAGGGTGTGACATGTGGCAGGTCTGCCACGTGGCACTTCGCCATGTGGCCTCTACCACATCATCTTCTTTGCCACATGGTTGCCATGTGTCATGCCACGTGGCTTTCTTTTTTGCTATGACAGCCTGACAGCCATTTAGCCTTCAATTTTAAGCTCTTTGTTTGTTGACATCAGCATGATGTCATCCCTACATCAACACTTGCACCTCTCCTAGGTCCTTTTTGACCTACTTGCAATTTTTTGGCCATAACTTGAGCATACGAAGATATTTTTGTGATCTGAAAGAAGCATCAGAAAGCTGGTTCTGAGACGGAGATATTGGTGTAGGTATTTTTAAGTTTTGATGTAGTTTTATACTTTTTTTACAGTCAAAGTCTAAAGTCCTATTTTTGACTCCAACAAGATTTTCTTTTGCGTCCCATGTCAGTTTTTTGAAAATGTTATATTTTTTGGAAAGTTAGTTTTGTCACCCTTCCAGAAATGTAGTGCTTTTCCTTATTTTTTGACCCATGCTCTTTCTATCATATTTTTGGCATTTTTCCTCTATAGTGGATATCTTGGGTATTTTAGGTTCGAGGATCATTTTCCTGGCATGGTTTCTTTTTTTTTAGGTTGTCCTTTCTTTTGTGTCAGCTTTTTCTTTGTTCTGATCATTGTAGACATCATTTGTAAGCACTTTTGTATACACACTGAGATAAAGTGCCACTTTTGCATTTCAGGGATTATGAACGTTATTTTTGAGTCAATTGTACATGCACTATTTTTATAAAGCACCATGGGGGGATAGTTGTTTTTTATTTTAGGCATTCTCCCTTTGTCAAGTGAGTGTCCCTTCCATGACATTAGCCCCATGCAACGTCAGTGTGACCATGTCTTTATAGTTGTTTGTACCTCTTCCTCTCTTGTCGTTCTGAGTTCATCTGCAGGAGACTTTGGCCCACCTTCTCAGTTGCCTATCATCTCACCCTGTTTGCATTAAGGGGGGTTTATGTTGTTGTTCTAATGCATCCTTGCTTCGATGGTTTGATAGTGTGAACTATGTATTCAGTGGTTGATCCTATATACAAGGCAATTGCAGTGGCTGGCTACCTATGCATTTCGATGAGATGGATCATCTATCATATAGAAACGCTCAATTTGTGCCTTCTTCTTCCATGGAGGTTCTTCAGATCAGCAATTTTCTTTTTGATGGTAGAGTTTTTGAGGCTTCTTCAAGCTTCAGTGATGCTCTTCATGATCACTCCTTGTTCCTGTTTTAGGGGACATTCTCCTAGTTGGAGGCTTCTTCAGTCCTTCATTAGGTTCTTAACTCTTTTTGGGGGAGGGTTTTTCCCACGTGGTTTTCTCTCTTTCCCCATTTTCAGAGGTTTCATCTCTTTGCATTGTACATGGGTACCTAACATGGCCTCGTTGCCAGGATGCATTCTACATTTCTTAGTTTTGTGAGCTTAAGGCATTTCCCTAAGTTACACTTAAGGGGGGGTGTTAGAGTAAATAATTATTTATTTATTATTTATTCTATTTACTTAAGCTTACTTAGGTTAATGCATTTATTTAATATTTAGTATTTAATGCATGTAGTGGTTAGTTGTTGAAAACATGGGAGTTTGTTGCCTTCTAGCATGTTCCACCTTTTTGTTGAAGCGTGCTTGGTTGTCAACCTTATCTTCTACCACCTTCCAGCTTTTTCTACAAGCTTCCTTAAGGCCTTTATAAGTAGTCTCTCTCTCATTGTAAACTTCACTTCTTGCATATTGTGAATACATATTTTCTTATGTTGCAATATCTTGTGGTCTCTCATGTCCATTTAGGGTTTTTCCCTAGCTCCACGCTCTTCTCTCCTTGGCTTCCCTTTGACAGGTTTCTGCATGCAGGTGATCTTGGGCATCTTCAGAGTTGGATTTCATCAACTCCAATAGTTTGTAATGGCACAAACTTCTATATGTAAACTATTTTCAGGATAACATAATCACAATTTCAATTATAAGAGATAAGTATGGAGTCATATTACGAATCCCTATGCAATACATGCAACCAATCAGATTGAGGGAAGCATTAGGTGACAATAAGGATCAACCTTAGTCATTGATTCTTACCTAATCCATCACCACCAATGTCTATTTAAGAAAGGCTAAACCCTACAAAGTTTATGAATGTGCAAAGAAACAAAAGCTAAGAGTTTAGAGGGTAGTCATGGTGGTTTAGATGGCTATGACAGAGTTATACATTGCAAAATCAGTTTGAGAAGAATGGATTAAAGAAGTGAAAGGACAAAGGAGACATATTTGAGCAGGAGAATCAAGTTTTAAACAGTAAGGAGGAGATCTAACATCAAGCAGCAAGGTTATAAATGTAGGATCATAGTGTTGAATCATCCTAACAGGGGATATAGAGAAAATATCTTAACTGAGTAGTCCTAATAGGCTATTGTAAATCTCTTAACCGAGTGCTTACTTTATTGTAAGTTTCAATCCTCTAACAAGGTGAGACCTAATAGTCTTTGTAAGCCTTTAATAGGGTTGACCTTTCATAGGGTAGATCATAGATTATGATCAAACACATTGTAGTCATAATTGGCCACACCTTACAACTATAGTAGTGAAGATTTATGGGTGTCATCCCCACCCAATTTTTACCTTCTCATTGGAAGGGTTTCTAGGCAACCAAATTTATTGTGTTATGTGTTATTTAATGTATGCTATGGATGTGATGCATGTAAAGTTATTTCAGTTTATTTTTTAAGTTATGAGATGGATGTTGGTGATATGTTTTAAGAGGGAAGAGTTTTAAGTGTTGATTCACACCCCCCACCCCCAAAACTTACTTTCCCATTGTTATTTCCAACACCTTGTTGTAAAAACCTATGCATTTCTAAATACAAATCCAATGTGGGAGATTCGACGGTGTAAAAAAATACTTATGTGGGGGATCCTTATCCTCAAACAACTTGATAGATCATAGGCCACAATATTAATGAACAAGAAAATGACAAAGAATCAAGGAACAAAACCCAAGTTCCTTGCAGGATTTCTACTCCAAATCCCTTCTATCCTTTCCCAAAGACATTATTTTTATTTTCTTCTCATCATGTTCTCTTTACTCCAATTCTTCTATATGATTTTCTCCTTTGTTGCAAATTATATAGCGCAGGAAATGCATTACATAGTTGAAGAGGGAAGAGTTTTAAGTGTTGATTCACACCCCCCACCCCCAAAACTTACTTTCCCATTGTTATTTCCAACACCTTGTTGTAAAAACCTATGCATTTCTAAATACAAATCCAATGTGGGAGATTCGACGGTGTAAAAAAATACTTATGTGGGGGATCCTTATCCTCAAACAACTTGATAGATCATAGGCCACAATATTAATGAACAAGAAAATGACAAAGAATCAAGGAACAAAACCCAAGTTCCTTGCAAGATTTCTACTCCAAATCCCTTCTATCCTTTCCCAAAGACATTATTTTTATTTTCTTCTCATCATGTTCTCTTTACTCCAATTCTTCTATATGATTTTCTCCTTTGTTGCAAATTATATAGCGCAGGAAATGCATTACATAGTTGATAATCGCAATCGTTGCTCAAGATATGTATCATTCTCCTCAGGATCATGCATTAGGTGTCTAAAATCAAATTGGCTATTGAACTAACAAAATGTTTGTATAGTAGAATTTATTAATACTTTAGAAATTTTTTAATTGATTTAATTTAAATAATAATAAAATATCCATTCTCTCTGCTAGATAGATGTTTCGATCTAAAATCAATAGTCTTAGCCGTAATCCTAGTCAAAGGATTAAACCTCGATCCTAAATAGGATAATAACACAAACTCCAAACCTAAACATAACCCTACCCATAACATAAACCTAAACTCTTGTGCTAAATGAATTTGTAAAAATCATATTTTTAAATTACAATTATCTCTATCAACACAATAATATTTTTTTTTTTAGTGATATATTATTAAGTTAAATTACAATTATTTCTACCAATATAGAAATGATTTATTTTGAAATATAATTTCATCAAAAATAATTATAATTAGAAATCGCATATTAATGCTATTTAAATATTTTTTAAAAGTTATATGGTTAGAATCAAAGTAGATTAGATTTATAAAATTGTATTCCAAATATAACATGTACAAAATTAAACTATATATTCAATATTTTTTAATTTATTACATTATTTTAATAAATGAGAATTAATATAATATTTTGTAAAGCTTAGTATCTTATTTTGGAAACTTGTAAAAGCATGTAACATATTGATAAGGAAATGCATAGACTAACCAATAGGTGTTCTTGCAAACTGGACCAACCTAACTATTAACCCCAAGACTCTTTAAAAATGTAATCCAAGGCTTTACACCAAAGCTTAGTAGAAAAAAAGAAGTGAACATAATTTTTATGAATTAAATCAGAAAGATGTTTACATAAGACTATAAGAAAATCACTTCTAACAAAAGTGATGCTATAGTTAGTGACAGTAAATTACAATAACTAAAATTAGTAGAATTTAGTGAAACAAGACATACAAGTGTTGTTCAAAATATAGAGAACTCGAATAACTCAAAACACATCCATTCAACAAAAAATAAAAAAGAGCTCGCAAGCACTCGGTCTCTAGCTAGGCACAAATAAGAATAACAATACAATCTCACCAAATCTAAATATGAGGTTGTAAGCTTGAAAAATACTTGAGAACCAATATATCTTTAACTAATTTCAAGTTATTCAAAAGTCAAAATTTGAAACTTGAAAAGAAAATTTTAAATGTCTCCACATTAAGAAATAAACTATACACAAATTTTTAAAGAGGAATTATCTTTGTTGCTTTGTTGTGGAAGAAATCCTAGGTATAAGTCCCACAAAACCTGCCAATAAATGAATATATATTGTTAATAAATTCAAATTTTCAGAATTGATGGAAAAAATAGTTAAAACAAAAATAATTTACAGAACATACATATTTGTATGTTTGTGCTTGGTCAAATTCTATAGAGGGTATTTTCTAAGATTATGAATCAACTCTGTCAGTAGAATTTATAAATTTTAGCCCTTGCCCCCAAAAAGAATGACCTTTCTCTATGAACGTTCCCAAAATTTTCATCTTCATCCACAAAAAACCCTAATTCATTTTGCACATTTGCACTAGAGGATCAACAAACAATAGAAACCCATCATTTTTTGTGTTTTTTTCTTCCAAACACATTAAAAAATGAGCGAGATAATGAAAAGAAAGGAATGTAGAGGAATATCAAAAACAAAAACCCTAAAGAATAAAATAGTATGATACATACCTCTAGAGATGTAATGTGCCACATGTGTTTTGCTCTAGAACCAATACAGACATTTCATATATACTTTAGATTAATAGATTTCCCAATGTGAGCGGTGAGATTATTCTACATGAACAAGGTTACCTTCTTTTCATGTCATACAAAGTTCCAATTATAAAAATTGGTTTTGAATTATTTCCACCACATGGACAAATATTCATTCTATACTCTTGGACTTCACAAAGACCATTTGAAAAGCTTATGGACTAATTACAAAGTTTTTAGTCTGATTATTAAATAAATTGGTTGGTGTTTTCAATAGGAGTCTAAATATGCTTATAAAGAAATATTATATTAATACTATTCCAAATTGATGATACTAGTATCAATGTTACTTCAACTTGCAGGGAGTAGTCTAATGGATTATATTGATTCTATTGTAATATTTTCACAAAAGGTAATTTGGAAACACCCTTCATTTTTACCTCTAGATGAATATCAGAAAGATACTCTTAAAAACATCTTGATAGATTTTTGTTTTGTCCAAATCTGAGTACTATATGCCCTTACCATCCAAATTGTGTGACTTGTTTCAATATCTTTACTCTTCCTTTCTATTCAACAGCATCTGGAAATGTATTCTAGCCTTGGTGGTGTGGGCCATTTGGTGGGAAAGAAATAAGCATATTTTCAGGAAGGAGTCCAACCAAATTGGTGCAGTGTTATTAGGTATTAAGAAGTCTATTTCAAAAGTTGTTAATTCTAACTTATCCCACATCGAATGTAATTTCATTTTTTTAGCATGGGATGCTAAGATGACCAAGGTTTGGAAGGGAATTTCTATTCATTTTGGGTCAGTTCCTCAGTGGAACATTGCTAAGCATGTTGATAGATCTAAGGTTAATTGGTCTCCCCCAGAGTTAATTTCATTAAAATAAATTTTGATGGTGTGTCAAGGGGAAACTCGAGTTTATCTGGTATTGGAGTGGTTATTTGTGATCATTTGGGCAATCCTTGTGACTTCAAAGCCACACCTATTTTGTCAAACACTAATAACATTGTTGAAGCTATTGCTCTACTTCATGGTTTAGCTTTGGCCAAGAGAGGTGGGCATCATCATACACATATCAAAGGTGATTCTTTGGTAATTATCAAGGCATGCATTGATAGACATATTCATAATTGGTAGTTAAAGTATATTTTGGAGCAATCTTGGAAATTGTTAGATCTTTTTCTTTGATGTGTTTATTTCACATACTCCACATGAAGGTAATTGAGTGACAGATTGGTTAGCAAATTTAGGGTGTAATGGAAGTCTTATTGATTCATTATCACCTTCTCAAGTATTAAACAGTCATCCAGAGTTAAGTAACCTCATAAAAAATGACTCATCGTTTGGTCATTAATTTACTGTGGCTCTCTCTTCTTTCTTTTCCCTTTTCTTCTTTATATATCAATGAGGAAGAATGGTTTTCTCTCTAGTTCTTTCCCTGTGGAGTTATCAAACTAGTTATATATAATCAAACTAGTTATATATAAACAAAATATTTGATATTACATTCATTTTTTATTTTAAAAAAAAGAGGATTCATAAACGATATACCTAATTAAAAATGTTTTATTTTAAAAATTTAGATTTATCTTAGAATTTGGATTAGGAATTAGAGAGTTCATAAGAAAATATTTATATTTGACATAAATAAATGATGTTAAAGGATTATTTATCCTTCCATATATTATTATTTTTATTAATAATAAAAATAATAATTGAAACTTCTATCAAAATCAGTTGTATAGGTTGGATAATTTTGAAGCAAGCTCAATGAATCAAATTTGATTTAACTTAAATTAATGTACACACAAAATACATTTAGAATTCACATTGTAAAGTGATGTATATTCCATGCTTTTTTGGTTGAAATCTTCTATTTAATATAGGACAATTATATAGGTAAAATTGAAAATGGATAAAATAATTGATTTTTAAATCTAAAGATCAATAATAGAAAGAGGGATTAAATGTGTGGGATAGTGTGTTAGAGCTTTTACAATGAGATAATTAATAGTAATAAAATCTACACTAATAAATTTAAAATCTAAACATTCTTCATTTTTATACAAGAAAAATCTTTTACAAAGTTTATTTATATAATTTCAACAATTCTAAATAATTTATTTTTGTTAAAAGTATATTCTAAGCATTAAACATAACTCACACAAAATAATATATCTACAAATAACAATATATTTTATAAATAATTTATATTATGACATTTATATCAAGATTCAATTGCGTAGTTTTGAGTCAAATTTATTGATTTGTATTTCATGACTAGTGGTTGAAAGCTAAGTGGCAAGGTTCAAATCCAAATTTGAATTCAAGTTTGTCAATCATAAAATTTGTTCGCTGAAATTTGAACTTCATGGATGAAATTTGGTGTATCTGTGACTTAGGTTGAAATGAACCTATTTCTCATGAGGATCAACACAATGCTTATGTGGATGAATTATGGCGACTTTCCAAAAGGACACTCAACCCAAATCAAATTCAATGACCCATATTTCATGAACAATGTGACACACTTCTATCAACCATACAAACAAGTAGTTCATTTAGACAAGAAACCATGATTTTCTAGGTCACCTCTCCCATAACTACTTTGACTTAATCAAACTTGATTGATTTTGGGGGAAAATGGTTTAGTGAACTCGAGTCAACATAATATTCATGAGTGAAATCTTAGAAAATTCCAATCTTTCATTCCTTTGAACATCACCTAGTTGTAATGAGTGCTAAGCCAATCATTAATGCTTATAGAATATTATTTTCTATGAATTAGCGCTTGATATATAAGACAATAAATTTGATTTAAAAATTATGTAAATAAATCTTAAAATAAATATCATAATTTAATACCTAAGAAAATATCCCTCTCTTATTAAATCATTATATAATATTAAATAATTCAAACTTTGAAATTCCCTATATTGCTATATTTTTTTATTTAAAAGACTTCAAATGCGATGGATTGACAACTAACTCTAAGTATTGATCATTTATTTGTTGATTGTTTGTTTGTGTTATGATAGAATGTAACAATTATAGAATACAAGGATAATATTAAGTCATT
Organism: Cupressus sempervirens; assembly: GCA_028749045.1. Lineage (NCBI taxonomy): Eukaryota > Viridiplantae > Streptophyta > Pinopsida > Cupressales > Cupressaceae > Cupressus > Cupressus sempervirens. The sequence goes on from CM053791.1 coordinate 618,265,528, forward strand.
ATAGTGAATGATGCATATTTATACAAAATCATAGTTAGAGTTTATTTATACATTTTAATAATTTTCTTGTAATGAAAGAAGATTATTTTTAATTTTTAAAATTGAAATAAAATTTGATGTTTTTTGAGGCAAGAGCCTACAACACCATGGTAAATTGTGAGCCTCTTAATTGGGAGGCCTTGGATTCGAATCTACTCAAGCTTAACTATTAATTAAAATAATAATTAACCACAACAAATAAAAATAATTAACCTTGGCTTCGGCCTCTTATTGATATTTTTTTTAATAAAAAAAATTGATGTTTTTGAATGTTATATGATATAAACAATTTAAGCCTTAAAATTCTTATATCTTACTATCAATCATTTATTTTAAAAGATTCCAAATGTGATAGATTAATAACACTCAATTCTAATTATTGATCATTTATTTGTTGATGGTTTACCATCTAATCCACTTCTAATATTTGTAAGGCATGGTAATAAATGATGAATATTTATATGAAATTGTAGTTATAGTTTAAACAAGGGGCGCAAGTGCCAAAGTTCCTGCTTTTAATGTGATGGGATTTGGGTAGGATTTGAGCCAAGTTGTACATTTACCTATGAACTTGAAGTGGAATACTAGATTCCATAGAGAACTTTTAACTTGTGAAGAGAAACTACATCAAATATACTAATGAGCTTAGAGGTTTGCTTGATTTGAAACCTGTGAATTCTAGAAGGTTGATTCAAGTTGTAGGACTTACATGAAATTGTGCTTTTTCAAGAAATTGTAGATTTTGATCATAGCACGAGATTATGCCCTTCATACATAGTAGGCTTTGTTTCCCATCTACCTCTTTCTTTTTTGTATGTTGTTCAACACATTCAATTTATCTTCTCTTGGCAATGCTCATGTTTCCTCTATAGATTATTCCTCTACCACGGAGACCCACATTCACATTGGAGGCCTAGTGGCTAAGAGATTTCGAGTTTTCCTTAATTACAACAAGTCAAATATGATTGTAACAAATGTCACACTTTTCTATGACATGTTATTTTGATAAAAGTACAAGTATATATGGATTATTTATGAAATATTTTAGTCCAACACTTGTTTGATTTTTATTTTTTATTGTAATCATGTTATTCACTTTTACGAACTATACAAAATGTTCACCATATTCATGAGAGGCTTGCAAGTTGATCAACTCTAGAAATAATGTAAATATAAAACCTTGCCTACCAATATTGTTAATAAACAAAGAGTTGAGAGGTACTTGAAATATTAAATACATTAAGAATTATTAAATTTGTATTTTATATATATATATATATATATATATATATATATATATATAATATTATTTTAAAATATAATTTAGTAATTTATATTATATTAGATATAATATAAAATATGAATGCAAGTTATTTATATCAAGTATTATGCAAGACAATAAATATCATGAATACAAATTATATTTTTTATACATACACATTAAATAAGATTTCTAAATAAAAGTATAATATACAATAAAGTTTAGAGTTTAATTCAAAAAAAAAATCTTTATTATAAAACACCCACCTCAAAACAATTGTTTGAGCCATAAAGTTCAAAACTATTGAAAAGGTGGGGCCCATTACAAAGTATAAATGGCATTTTAATTTTTTTTGGAGCCCATAGAAAATGGAACTTTGAGTGTGGGGCTTTAGATAGACATGAATCAAACAAAAATGCCTTGACACTATATATATGTAGTAGTTTTAAGAAGAGGCTATCATAACTTGTCAATCAAGTTTCCTTCTATCACCACATTCACAAATTCTTTGCTATCACGGTTATTGCTTTCAGGGGAATTTTTTTATAGTAGACTCTATCACTACAGTAATTGTAGATGGTGCAATGGAGCTTGACCCATATTGGCCTCTACAGAGTGGACTTCACACTAGGCATAAAATACATATAAAATTTTCCAAAGCTCTATGATAAATGGTATCAGTACCAACAAGTTCAATATGCCTAAAATTTCCACATTCAAAGCATAATCTAGCATTGATTAATGTCTTAATCAATTATTTGCAAGGAATATAGAGTTTTCCATTAGAATATGCCAAGGAGATTGAATGGCTAGGTGGAATATATGGATGAGCAACCATAGAAAGAGGACCTAATGTTGTATTAGAGGAAGATCTTCATAAAATGACAAGGCTATGGGAGAACACTATTGAAAACCCCTATGAAACAACATGTGCAATGTTCGAATCCATTGAGTCCAAACCACTTTCACTTCCCAAGGATTGGAAGGATTTAACACCCCAAAGCCCATTTACTAGAATGCTAGTACATCGATGTTAATGGGAAGCACAAGACTTTGGAGCCTAGAAATGTCATGGAGGTAAACTACACACAAATTGTAGCTCCCAATTCTACCTTAAGTTCAATACTAAGAATCATTCTTATCTCTCTTCTTGTTATTGTGGTCATCGTAATTTTTTCTCTTTTTTTTGTCAATGAGAAAGTCTGTATTCTTATTAAAGGTATAACAATGGTAGACCAAATGTAGGATTTGAGCAATACAAATCCACAAAACTCAAAGAACACCAGCATGCAAAAACCTGTCACAGAGAAGAAAAGACAAAGAAGAGGCAAGGGGTTTGCTTTGAAAATATCGAAAATTATATTATCAAACTGAAAAGATGAGAGATATTTACAAAAGATCAATTGTTATAAAAGGATATCAAAAAACCTAAAAGGGAAACCTTAAGAGGTAAATGAAATTTAATAATTGCTAATTAATTACTAAATGGAAATGTAAGTGCATAAAGGGAAATCTGAAGAATGGAATAAAGGTAATTGAATAAATGAAATTAAATTAACCTTTTACTCTAACAACCCCCCCTTAAGATGAGCAATAATGTAGCTACAAACAATGCAAGAAAAAATAAAGGAAACTACAATGTTGAAAGCAAAACTTGGCTCTTGACAACAAGGCCTAGTGAGGTACCCAATCACAACCAAATCTTTATCAAATAGAGAAATAGAGAAAACCCAGAGGGAAAAAACCTACTGCAAAAAGAGATAGAAAATGATGCACAAGTAAAATATCTCAAGAGACTCTCTCAAGACTATAAGTATAATGAAACCCCCCATGATAGAAGCTTGAGACTCCATAGCCCCCCCAGAATGGTAGAACTCCTATGTCGATGAACATACCAATGTGGCTCCAATATGAAAGAAACAAAGGCAGTGGACAAGTACGGTGAAACCCTTGAATGTAAGGTGAAGTTGAAAGTCCTAGCTAATGCTTAGAGGATAATGCATGAGAATTCTAAAATAGAATCTCCAATGGAGGTGGAACAATATGTATGTTGAATATGTCATTTGAGAGGATATGTGTGTCCTCTAATATATCCTCAACAATTGCAATAGGTGTCTCGATGACTGGAGCTATAATGGTAGGCAATGTTGAAGAGTAATCCTATGCAATAGATGGAATATAAACAGGAGGTGGAGGTGTAGAAGTCACAACACTGGTCTCAGATACAATGCATAAGTTCAAGTGACTTGACTTCACCTCAGTAGTCTCTTGTGAAGAAGGAGAATGAGTCTTTGATAGTGAAGATGGTGGACCAAAATGAGAGACTAGTATAAGTAGGAAGAATGATCAATAGTCCCTATAGCAACAATATTGTATGTCTTATTATCTCTAATGTGCACTAAATCTTGTGCAAACACAACTATCTTCCCTGTATCAATGTGTGTAATCTGATAGATAGATAGAAGGTTAGAGGACAAATATAGAACACAAAGTACATCATGAAATGTACCATCATCAATGGCAATAGAAACTTTCCCACATACATTCATAACAATTTTGTTCCCCATAAAAATGTGTGGAGTAGGAGAAGCCTCAGAACAAGAGAACAAATCTTGAGAAGATTCCATATGGTGTGAAGCACTTAAATCTAGTAACCATCTAGAAGAGCATGGAGTAGTAGTTGCACATAGTACATGGCCATTTCCTATATCTTTACCATCTAGCTGAAATTATGATGAAGAATAAGATCTGTGAGAAGTAGAAGGACTATCAATGTTGCTCTTTTGAAGGAGAGTTGTCAAGTTTGAAACCTATTTGGCATAGCCATCTAACTTCTTCTCATAGCAACATGACTCATTGTGATTGGGTTTATCACAATAAGCACTTTTCGGTCTTTTTGGCTTTCGGTTGTCTCCCTTAGGAGGATGTGGGCCTGATGTGATGTGAGTGTTAGAATCAATCTGAGACTCTGTAGGATGTGACTTATGTTTCTTCTCCTTCATCCCAAAAGATGGGCAAGCTATCAATGCATAAGTTTGTGAGCTTGTGTGAGAATCCAATTGAGAGAGATTAGCTTGCTCTTGAGTCAAATGATCACAAAAAACCTCAAAGAATAGTATGATAAGTCTAGTACCAAAAGCATCCTTGGTGGAATAGAAGGTAGAAGCAAAAATATGAAAGTTTCCATGAAGCTTATAAGGAGTTAGGTAAATGCACTCAGTGTTAGTCTTGGTTTTCCCACAAGTCTACAATAGAGATCTTTCTTGTTTGAACTTCATCAAGAAGTCCTCAATGGAAGGAAAAGAATATGATATAAGAGAGGTAAGCTTTACCTCAATCTAAAGTGCCTTAAACTCATTCACTGTACCAAACAACCCTTCAAACTTGGTCCACATAGCTAGAGGGGTATTGCACCCATCAAGATGAAACTGGAGACTATTGAATACCTATAAAGAAATCAACCCCATTGCCTCATCCATATTGTTCCTATGTTGCATGACCTCAAAAGGCCTTTGTAAAATTGGTTGTACTACGTTTGAACAATACCATAACCCTTTCAATTGAAGAACCCATGTCATCAAGGACTTCCATGTGTGATAGTTATGATGTTAATCTCATATTATTTTTGACAAGTGGGTGTCTATACACTTAAGTTATTTACTTAGATCATGTCGAATAAGTAACATATGTCAAGCACAACATGTAAATTTAGAGCATGCCGAATAAACAATGAGTGTCGAATCACTCATATGCCGAGTTACTCAAGTATTGAGCAGACAATATATGGTGAGTGATTCAAGAGCCGAGAAAGTAGTACATGTCGAGTCATTTAGATGCTGAGTGACAACATTGAAGTCACAGTATGTGTCGAGCACAGGGACTTTGGATGTTGAGAAACATAGTTTTCTCATAGTTGTTTATATTGGCACAAACTACTGTGTAAACCATTTTTGAGACAACTTAAGGATTGAATTACGATATATTGGCAATAAGGATGAATCTTAAGTTGGAATCCCTATGTATAACATGCACCAAATTAGATAAAGGGAAGGTTTAAGTGGCAATATGGATGAATTATAGCCATTAATTCATACCTAGCCCTAAATCACCATGGTCTTCTTAAGGAGGACAAACCCTAAACTGTTTATGAGTGTGAAAGGGAATGAATGAATGATCAAGGAGATTTTTGCATGTGCAAACCAAAACATTCATGGTGATCAAGGTATTATGATCTAAATTACAAAATTAGCTAAAGGAAAATAGAGGAAGGAAGCAGTGAACAACAGAGAGATATCTTATCAAGAAGGATCAAGTACACAGTAGAATAGAGGTGATCTATCATCAAGCGTCAGAGTGCTAACTGCAAGATCATTGATGAGACATTCTAATAGGGTGAGACCTAATAGTCTTTGTAAGCCTTTAACAAGGTATACCTTTCACAGGGTAGATCATGGTTCATGATCAAACATTGTAACCTTCATTGGATACACTTTATTACTACAGTAGTGAAGATTTGTGGGTATCATCCCTACCCCAGTTTTACCTTCTCATTGGAGGGTTTTTGGGTAATCATATCTGGTGTCATATGTGTGAATGCTTACTTATTTACATGCTTTAGATATATATGCTTTACATGATATTTCAATTTACTTATTAAATATGTGAGATGGATGTGTGGTGAATATTTTATGGGTCAAAGTTTAAAGTACTAATTCAACACCCACCCCATCCCCAGTCGCTTCAGAAGTTTACCTTTCCTATTATAATTCCAACATATGAGGGGTCAGAAGTTCTAGACAAGAAGAGGTCTCAACCATTGTTTTAGAAGGTGTTGGATTGTTTTTGAAAAATTTCTGGTTAACTGATGTAAATATCATAAACAATAATACAAAACACCCTCCATAATGCAAAAATTGAACCCCAACTACTAGAAGGAATGGGTTTAAAAGAAAAGAGCAAAAAAACTTTAGTTTGAGAATCACATGTACCTTTGAGAAATAATGATGAAAATAAAATAGAATCTGGATAGGGCTCAAGAAGAGTTTTTCAATGCTTCTTTCGGATCAAAAAATGGAGCTGAAATGAGCAAGTTACACCCCCATGAAGATAGAAAGCATCATCTAACTTTGAGCAAAAAAAAAAGTACTAAACTGGAAAAAATCCAAAAAATACCTTCACCATCATGTCCATCTTTGAATCATCTTTTTGGCACTTCATTTGGATCCAAAAAATATTTATGTATGCTCAAGTTAGAGCAAAAAGATTGTCAGGGCCTCCAAAAGGCTAATTTTTTATTTTATTTTTTAAAAATCTAAGTAGTGCATGGGTAGAGCGATGGCAGTGCACGAGCGGAGAGGTGGAAAATGCTAGCACAATGGCACAGGGGTGGTTGACATTGTTGGTCACTAACGGTTTAGCAGTGACCGCTTGCAGTTAGCACAAACTGTGGAAATTTTTTTTAAACTGTTAGAGGTTTAAAAAACATTAGTTTTTTTTATTGCTAATTTTTTAATTTTCACTGCTTGAGAGGGCATGCCAGAGGTCATACAACCCTAATATGCAATTTTTTTGCCTCCCTAGTCAACATTGTCCAAAATTGACAAATTTTGTATGAACATGGGGGTTTTGACATCTTCTAAATCCAATCATAAGGTCTGTTTGGCCTCAAAGTGCTATGAATTTCAGAGACCCCCTATTTTCACAAACAATACCCAAAAAAAGTAAGATCTATTATGTCAAACCTTCATTCTTCTTTTTCTCCAAATAAGAACCAGCTAAAACATGTCAGGATTTGATACCATGTAGGATTTGAGCAATACAAATTCACAAAATCTGAAGAACACCTGCATGTCACAAAGAAGAAAAGACAAAGAATAGACAAGGGTTTTACTCTGAAAATATGGAAAATTATATTAAATCAGACTGAAAAGATGAGAGATATTTACAAAATATCAATCCTTATAGAAGGAGATCAAAAAACCTAAAAGGGAAACCCTAAGAGGTAAATGACATTTAATAATTACTAATTAATTATTAAATGGAAATGTAAGTGCATAAAGGGAAATCTTAAGAAGGGAGTAAAGGTAATTTAATAAATAAAATAAAAATAACATTTTACTCTAACATAGAAGGGAGAATTTTAGAAACATTGTTCCTGTGGCTCAAGGCAATTGATTGCTACAGAACATTGGAATCAGAGAAACCATTGGCCAAGCCTCCATTACACCATCTACAGAGGCTTCACAGTTGTGAATGTAGAAATTCCTTTATGATGTTATAAACGATGCATTGCTCCATTCTATCTTCTCCTTCCCATCTAGTCATTGTTTTTCCAGAGGCTAGAGTATATCTACATTGGCTAGTTGAATGGGTACCTCACCCCAAGTTCTTGTGCAACTCTTATGGGTATGTTGTCTATGAAGAGTTTATAACTTAACAAAAATAATTGTTCAAAGCGTTAGAACAACAAATGATCTATGAGTTTAATCAAAGCATAAGATATTAATGTATCCAATTCCATTTCAAAATTTAAACAAATATCTAATTTGAAATTCTAAGTTGTTATTCTTCATCTTTCAGATGAAGGCAAAGTATTTATTTGTAAGATATTATCTTTTTATAATATTTTAAAAATAAATCAAAGTTTTATTATATAACAAGTTAGTTAAATTTTAATATAATTTTAAAATTTAAATTTAATAAATATTTTTTATGTTTTATTTTTTAAATGTTTATCATATTTTTTAATCAAAATTTATGATGTCATTTGTTTAATTTTTTTTTTTTTAATATAATAATTTTTTAGATATTAACATAGAAGTCATTTTAAAATTAGATAATAAATATTGATATTTTCAATATAAAATAATAATTTTTTTATTAAGTGTTAACAATGATATTTACAAATTTCTATATATTTTAAAAAGGAAAATTGTTCTAACTAATGTAATAATTCATTAACAATATTTTCTTATTTATTAATTTTTTTTTTTCAAATTTTCAAAATTCATTGTATTAAATCAAACTTGTTATTTTTTAATTAATACACTTATTAATGTTGATAGGCATTCTACAATGGAGAAAGGGTGTAGTGAGATGATATGAGTGTGTTAATGTTAACATTTGACTTTTAGATTATATTTGACAATCATCTACATGTCAAAATCTTAATATTTGTTATAAATATAGTATATTTAAAAATAACAATTTTATAAACATTACATAAAATATTTGCTAAAATTATAAATTATAAATAATCATTTTTAGAAATTAAAATAAAAACTTAAGTGAATGCAAAAAAAATGGAGATCCGAGAAAATATAAACATTGTTTAGATGTAGTAAATTAAATTTTAATCATTTTATAACTGATATCTATCAACATTTTTTTAGATAGATTTATTTGAGATATCTATAATAGTAAATTATTATGAATTATATATTAAAGATTCTATATGATTAATCATTATTTAAAAATTTCAATTTATTTTTTAATCTTTAGTTTAATACCATTAAAAACTATTTAGCTTTAACTAATTCACTTAATAATATATTATTAATTTAGTTAAATTTATTATTATATAAAATTAAAAATTTAAATCTAAAAAATAATTCTAACTTATATATTTATTAAAAAATTAAATTAAATTATACAAAAAATTGTTAAAAAATTATAAATATTTCAGACATATTGGTTTTAATATATAATAAAACTTTAATTTAATTAACTTAATATATAATAGAACTTTAATTTATTAAGCCGATAGGCTTATAGGTGGGAGCTTTGCTTTGGTTTTCACAATTTTCTTTTATATTTTCCAACCTATAACTTATTTTTAGATTTTTTCCATAATTGGTGTTTTCCTTTTATTGGTTAGCTTCTAATTATTGAATATATCCTCTATATTTCTAATTCGGTAACAAATTCTATTTTATACCTTCTAATTTAATGGATTTTCTTTAGACTTTTTGTTTTTTGATTTTGCAATACCTTAGGGCTCGTATGGCTACGAGAATAGGAATAGGGGAATAGGAATACGTATTCTGGAATAGAAAATGGGGCTACATATTCCTATTTGTTGTTTGGTTCAACCAATATTTGATGGGAATTCGCAGACCCCAAAATTTATGTTTTCTAAAATTAAAAAAACTGGAATAGGAATACGTATTCCAATAACACCTATTTCGGTGGAATTGCAAAACCCCATTTTTGGGCCAAAATTGGAATACATATTCCTATTTTACTTCGTATTCCAACTCCATTTGGTGCATCCAAACAAGGAATTCAAAAATTTTGGAATTTACATATGCCTATTTTGCTTGTATTCCGCTCGCCAAACGAGCCCCTAGTTCTTTGGAAATTTGGGTTTTCATTTTGGCCGAAAGAGATCACTTGCATGTTAGGAATTGCACATTGGGAATCAACACTCCATAAAATATTTCAAAATTTGAGGTAAGTGTGATGTTTAATTCAGGCCTATGGGTTTTGGAATCACCCAAAATAAGCAAGGCATATTTTTCTTGCCATTTGTAGTCATAGGTCTTCAAGTTTTTCAATTACCTCTGTGAAATATCCAATTCTTTTCTTCTACACATCCCTTTCAATCATAGAAATGAATGCTTGGAGTAAATTCATGTCTTAAGAGATTCATTCACAAACTAAAAATGATGGAAGCAGTAATGGTTTAAGATTTAACATTAACATGACATAGAAGGAGAACAACTTTCCTTTTAACATGGGAAGTTTAACATGACAAAGGTAGAGAACGATATGATATAGATGACTTGATTTTCACAATTAATTGTGAAGAACTCATCGTAAGGTATGTAAAGAGGATTGAAACCATTTGAGTCATCGATTTGTTTTTCTATCAGATTAAATGCAAACATATCATTGAAGTTATTTTTCATAAATAGGTACCTAGGGAGGTTGAGAATATTTTCTCCTTTGGACCAGCACAAAACCCCTTCTGACAGTTTGATAGTTGATACTATTTTCAACAACAAATACTAAGTCTGACAGTCAAGTTTTAAATTGGATAGTTGATAATGTTTGTCAAACAAATGTAATGAATTTTTGTATCATGAAAATGCCAACACTATTTATACATGATTGTGTTCATAGATTTCCACATAATTAGAGCCACGTAGAAATTGTTTGTAAGGAAGCAAAAAGATGAAATGGCAGTATCCATGCAAATGGATGATTTTTGTTATTTGTTACGGTCATGGCTACTGGCAAGATTAGATTTTGAAATCCATAATTTGACAAAGATGAGTTGAATCTTTTATTAATGTTTTGGTTTTATTAAGCTAATAGGCCTGTATGTGGGAGCTTTGCTCCTAGGCTTTATATTTTTTACCTGAAAATTGTCAGCCCAATCAGAAAAAATATATCAGCTACTTTCCATTATTTTATTTCTTTTCATTTTATTTAAAATTATTTTTATTCTTGTTTAACTTTATTCTTTCTATTCTTAATTTTTATTGTCAGTCTCGTTGAATTTTTTTTATTTTGGGATATATTTTTTTAGATATGCAGTGAAATTGCTAAAAATAAAATTCACTTTTCTATTAATTTTTTAGCATTTTTAGTTTTAATACTTTAGAAAATTTCTAATTTTTCTATTCTTTCTTTATAAGAATGGTCCAAAAGAATCTTGTGGATAGGTTAAAGAATAGAAACAATATTATTAATAATGGCATGGATATGAAAGTAGGCTTTTTATTATAATCCTTCAAGTTATGATCTTAATTTTGATAATAGATCAAGGAAGACCACCAAGATTTTGTTCAAGCGTGTCATTGATTATTTAATAGATCTTTTGAAACTTGAAGATTGATTATCTTTGGGTTTGATCCCCAAAGATTTTTTTGTAATTAGAGGTTATTGTAGATTGCTCTTTCAGTTTGGTTTTTCTTTTTTTAATGGATGATGGAGAATGAGCCATCTGGATGTGAAAAGAATTAGGGTCAGTGCCTATCAATTCAACATGAGGGAAACAAATAGACTTGTTTTGCATAAACAACATCTCTACAAAGCTTCAAATTGTCAAGATGTGGTAGAATCAAGAAGATCAAACAAACAAAATTGGATCTCAAAGGTAAAACTAAAAAGATAAAGGGAAGTTCCTTTACATTATAGTATTTTAAGGGTTCATTATTTTCATCCTTCATTGATACTATCAGCAGTGCATCTATTGAATTTGTTTTCGTTTAAGCTATACAAAATTCATGTTTAATATGGATATGTAAATTTCAGCCCACTTACATGGAAAAATTACAAAATCACGAATCTCAAGGATCACTCGAAGGTTTAATAAGAATCTACAAATGTAAAGGTAGGTTTGAGGAACTTCCTTCAATTTTGATTAAGCCACAATTTTTTATTTCCTTATTATAACACCATTTTTTATGCTTGAGTTTTGAACAACTTTATCCAAAGCTAAGAATTTTGTTTCTTTTAAAATAAGTTGTCTTGCATGCTCTTTTATACAAAGAGAAATCATTCTAATCTCTAAACCATTTTTTATGGCATACAACTTGAAGTGTTATTTGCTCTTCATATATCATTTAAACCAAGGTTTTTGATTACTGTTTAAGCACTCTTCACTTGCTCAACTAAATTGTTTATATTTTTAATTTGGAAGTCTTTTTTAGTTGCTCCTACTTGTACCAATATTTAAACAAGTGCCACATAATGGCTAAGTACTTATCGTATTATAATAGAATAATAAATATAAAACATAGACATATTCTTAAATTAAATTAAAGCTCTATTCAAGTGAAATATAAGTTAAATAGTTTATTTTACCTAATATTACTTGACTAAGAAATAAATCAAACATATTCTAATATTATTTAATTGTACTTCAATTATCTATGCTATTGTTTTTCAAAGTCTGCTAGTTTTTGGTTTTTATTATTTTATTATTAAAATTATATAATTATGAATATGAGATATCTAATATCAATAATTATAAGAAATAAGAAAATAAATCAATAAAGTTTACAACTAAAATAAAATAAGAAATAATTTTTAAAATTCACAAAGATTAGTTGTATATGTTAAAAAAGAATAGAAAACTTCTAAAAAATAAATTAATATAATATAATAAATATTTAAAAATATTTTTTAAAAAAAATTGATTGGTAAAAAGCTGAAGCCTTTATATTATATTAAAATAGAAAAAGTTACATTGTTCTTTGTTTAAATGGGCACTAGTAGGAAAGGATAGAGAAAGAAAACCCCTAGTCTTGCTTAGGACCAAAGTCCTATATTGTACAAAATTAAAAAGGGCATACCCCAGTATGCATGAATCTCTTACGTTCATGATTTTACATAATTAGATGATACATTTACAAAGATACTTCTATTGTAAAGAAAACTGAATACTAAAATGGCAAGATTCCAAATTTTAATCTTCAAAGGTCCTACCAAGCATCTTCATGACAAAATAAAACTATCTTCCAATTGGGGATTAGTAATCAAAATCAATGTGATAAGAAGAAAGTCCAATCAACATACTAATAGTCTCTACGAAACAAAGTTGTAGGAGGTAATTCCAATTCATTCCTACTTTGGGATTACCATGCCTCAAATTTAATATTCATAAATTCACTCTAGATAATGTTAGGCATTAATAATATGTGTACTAAACATCAACATATTAATAGTATCCTAAGTTGTACTAATGAGATTTATAAGAAGAATGATGCAAGTATGATCCTTTAAACTTATATTTTATTCTAAACCTAAAAATTTAATCTCAATTTATCCTACTTTGTGTATAAAGTATTCTCCCTCCACTCCTTAATTTGCCAATTTATCTGCGTCTGAGTTGCCTTCATGAAAAATATGTTGAATTCTAACTTCCTCAAATTGATCTATAAGGCTTAATACATTTTCCAATTTGGTATCTGTCGCTTTCTGACTGCATTTGATATAATTTGGGAATCACCTTCAATGATTAATTTTTTAATTTTTATTTTAATACTTAATTTTAAGCCTTCTTTTAATGCTTCTAGTTCAACTATGTTATTAGTAATAATGCCTAAAGGTTTAGCTTGTTTTAACAACCATTCTCCATTCTCTGATCTTATTATGCATCCCAATCCTACTTTCCCAGGGTTCTTTCTAGATGCTCCATTGAAATTTAATTTATTCCACCCTATCAGAGGTGCTTCCCATATGCATTCTTTTCTGGCTATGGAATCCTTTTCTAGATACACTAAGGGGAGATTGATTAGATATGTCCAATTTTCCTCATATTCCCATCCCATTCTAAGAATGTCCCTTCTATTTTAGTTGTATTCCTAAGATGGAAATTCGTAACTTCCGTAACAGCTGCCTCAACTTTATTGAGAAATGAGATCTTACTAAGCTCTATATTATGAAATATTCATCTATTTCTTTCATTCCATATTTCCCACATAATGATAGGTGGTATTATATTCCAAATTTTTTCATAAATACTAATCCTATTTTTAATTGGTCATCCCCTTAGAAGACCTTGAATATCTTGTGGGAGAGGAGCAGTCCACAACAACTTATTTTTACCCCAATACCATCAATCTTGAGCAAATGGACACTCAAATAGTATATGATCTAAGTTTTCAGAATTGCATTTGCATAGAGTGCATCTAGAAGGTCCTTTGAATCTCATTTTAGCAAATTTGTTAGTTGTTAAAATCCTATTTTGAATTTCTGCTCAAAGGAAGATGCATGCCTTAGGAAGACAAGTTGTATCCCAACATAGATCTAGGGGGATATCAATATTATCCCACCTTTGTGAATTAATTATAAGATTGTAAACTAGCTTGAAATTGTATATTCCATCTTGAGATGCTTCCCATATAAGTTTATCTTCACAATTGTTATGGATCACCATTCTTTTCTTGAAGATATTCTCAAGGATAGTTTTATCTATTAATGGTATATTGACATCATCCAAAGATTTCCAAGCCCAAATCTTTGAATCATCAATGTTTACCAAAGTTTTGGCATCTAAAACTTTGGGTTTCCATAGTTTAGTTAATTTGATAATGTTGTTTTTGGATATTCTTGAGTTAATGATAGGAGGCAGACCATCCCGAGAGTCCTCCCAGAATAATGCCTTGTCTCCTTTGCCTAAATCCCAGGTTAGATATTTTCTAACCAAAGCTACATTTCATCATAAAATTCCAATTTTCTAATCCACCTAGATGTTTCCTCATTCTAAAGAGAGAGGAGGGATCCAATGGATTAAGATATTTGTTGTAAAGAATTTTTGCCCATTTTTAAAAATCTTTTTCTTTGTATAAATGCCATACTAGTTTAGCTCCTAAAGCCTCATTTTTCCAACATAGGTTTTTGATACCCAAACCTCCTTGATTCTTTGGTCGACATATCTTATCCCATTTAATCAATGTTTGTTTCTTTTTTCTCATTTGTTCCACTCTAGAAGAAACTTCTTAGCTTCCCTTCCATTTTCTTATTGAAAAAGGTAGGTAGAGGTAGACACGATAAAGGGTAAGTAGGAATAGAAGATAAAACGAATTTAATTTTGGTTACTCTACCTGCCTTAGTCAACTATTTTCCTTTCCATGATTCTATCTATGTTTCAATTCTTTCTAGGATGTTATCCCATCATATTTTGTTCCTGACTCCTTTTTCCAAATATATCCCTAGGTATTTACATGGAAAGTTACTCTTTTTATATCCCATTTGTCTGCATATATATTCTTCCATGTCTCTTGGAGTGTTTAAAAAGTAATTTTTTGATTTTTTTGCATTCACCTTCTATCCTGATGTTGTCGTATAATCCATTATAATTTGTTTAAAAGCTATGGTTTCTTCCTTGGTACTAATTCCTAGAAGAGTGATGTCATCAAGAAACTACTAATGGGTAGTATTTGGAACATTTTCTGTTATAGTGATGCCCTTTATTAGGCCTTCACTTTGTGCCTTTTGGATTTCTCTACCAAAGGCTTTTGCCATAATTTTAAAAAGAAAAGGTGATAGGGGATCTCCTTGCTGAATACCCTTAGATGTCTTGAAGAATTCTTCAAGAGTGCCATTAATTAGCAAAGAGATTTTTGGAGTAGATATGTAGTTAAAGATTACATTTATCCATTGTTTGGAGAATCCAAACTTTTCTAGGCATTTACATAGAAACTTCCAATCTACTACAACATAAGCTTTTTGTATATCTAACTTCATAATAATACAAGATTCTTTGTTTTTAACAACTAAATGTATGGTTTCTTGTATGATGGATATTTCATCAATGATTGATCTTCCTGGTACAAGTTTAGTTTGCTCCTCTGAGATAATCCTTGGAAGCAATGTTTTAATCCTATTTTCTATTTCTTTGGAATATATTTTATATATTGTATTTCAAAGAGCTATGGACAAAAATCTGAAGGTAATATAGCCATAGATTTTTTGGGTATTAATGCTAGGAATGTATGGTTAATTTCAGTAAGAATTGATCCCCCATTCCTAGCTGTCACAATTGCTTTCCATAATTCTTCTCTTAAAACTTCCCAACACTTTTGAAAGAAAAAAGCTTGGAAACCATCAAGCCCTGGAGATTTATCACGGCTAAGATTGAAGAGGGTTATTTTAATTTCTTCTTTTGTAAAAGGTTTGTTGAGTTTCCCATTGTCCTGCTCTATTATTACTTAGGTATATTATTTAGCATTATTTCTTGTTTGGTAAAATTAGATGAATTATGGTTGTTTAATAGATTCTCATAATATGTTACAAAGTTACTTGCTATTTCTACTGGATTATTGATTATACTACCATTACTTTTTTGAATTTGATTAATAGTTTTAATGGCTCTATTATGTATGGTACTATTATGAAAGAATTTTGTATTTCTATCTCCTTCTGCAAGCCATTTTTCCCTTGATTTTTGTCTCTAGAAGATTTCTACTTTTGCTTGAATGTTCTCTTGTTTAGCTAGTAGTTATTTTTCTTTAGTGAATTTTCATTATCGATACCATTTTTGATGATTTCACTATTTAGCTTTTTCAAATCTTCTTCGTTCTTTAATTTATCTTGGAAAATATTATTGAAGTGTGTTTTGTTCCATTTTTGTATGTTTTCTTTGAGCATTTTAAGTTTTGATACAAAGTAGTACATTTTTAATCCTAAAAACTCACCTTCATCCCACCATTGTTTAATGTTTTCCATGAATTTTTTATCTAAGAACCACATTTTTTACATTTGAATGGGTTCCTATTGGGTTTCTTAGGTTCTGTTAATTCAATTTTAACTAGATAATGATATGATCCTGCTATTAGTTGTATGGATGATGTTATAGAGAAATCAAATTTTGCTAGTTCTCCTTTGAAAAAGAATCTATCTAGTTTTTCTGCAATATAACTAAAATCTTTTCTTCTATTGTTCCATGTGAATACTCCATTGTTGGTAGGTATTTCTAGCATATTGTTAGCTTTGACCCATTCTTTGAAGTCTATAGTTGCTCTTGATACATTCTAAGTGCCACCAAATTTCTCTTTGAGGTCAAGGATGGCATTGAAGTCACCTCCTATAACTATATTTGTATCATCGTTAAGCTTCATGAATGTTGTTATTTCGTCCCAGACTTTCTACTTATTTGTATTTTGAATGGGTCCATATACATTGATGAGAATGAACTAGAGATTATTCTTATTACTTTATACCTCACTTCCCATCCAATTATTGTTTGATACTATAATTTTGATATTAACTACTCTATTGTTCCAAATGATTCCCATTCCCCCTGATGCTCCATTTGATTCCTTCATTTCCGCATTCCATCTTCCTAGTTTTTTCTTTAGTTTCTCCCCTTATTCTTTGTTAATCTTAGTTTCTTCTATCATAATTATATCTGACTCAAATATTGTTATATTTCATTTTAACATTCTTTGTTTACCAGGGGCATTTAGGCCCCTAGTATTCCACGTAATAATCCTCATTGTTCTTCGAGAAGGCTCTTCCCCTTCTCAGACTTTGTACCTCAAATATCTTTTTTTGCTTTGCCATCTACTTCTCTTAACTCTTTTAGTGATTTTATACCTCTTTTTGTTTTAGATTTGCCACATTTAGGAGTTCTAAATCCTTCCTGATTGATTAAGATACCCAAGTCTTCTATATTTATTTGGTTCTTGTTTTCTTTTTTTGATTCTTCCATATCTACTTCCTCATCTATTAAATCTCTTATTATTTGTTCTACTAGTTCATTTTCTTCTTCCTTTTGCATCTATATCTTTTTCTAAACTTTCCTTTTCCTGAGTCTTAGGTGTTCCTACTAATACACCAAATTCTTCCCATTTTAGTAACTCGCCATTTTGACCTGTCTCTTTATTATCATCTTCTATAGTGTTCTCTTTGTTTTCCTTTAAGAAGGATTATATTTCTATAGGGATCAAAGATTCCTTTGCTTTTCCTGTATCCTTTGGAGATTTTATGCCAAAGATATCTTTTCCATCTAGCGGTGTCTATCAGAATTTGTAGGTTTTTTTCTTTGCTTTCTTTGTGATCGTTATGTTGCTCCATTGTTCTGAATTTGCTGTTGGAATTGTATTCTTCTTCCCAGACTTCTACATATTCTGCTAACTCTGCCTTTTTCTCTTTTTTATTTTCCATTGTCAAGTTGACTTGCTGATTCACATTTTCATTATTTGCTATACTATTTTCATCATTAGTTTTTTTACTATTATTTTCCTCTGTTCTGTCTTCCTTTGATTTGTTTTCTCTACTATTGTCCATGCTAATTTTTGTCTTTGTACTATTATTTTCCTTCTATTTAGCAAATTCCATATATTGTTCTCTTGACTCATGTTCCTGGCGATATTGTTCCCCTAATATAGTTTGATCTTCTATATCCACCTGTAATAGCTTAATCTCATGGTTCATTTTATACCATTCTTTAATGTTTTTTTTCTTTTTCTTGCATGATGACACTTTCCTTGAGACAAATTTTGCATTCTTTCATAGCTGCTAATGTGATCATTTCCTTGACTATTCCTTTATTTCTCTCTTTTGATACTTTTGTGCTTTCTTGTTGTGTTTGATCTTTGCTTTCTCTAACTATTTGTGTGCTTGATTTTTGTATATTCTATTCTATACTTTCCCTTACTTTTGATTCTTATCCCTGCTTATGCTTGACCTTATTGATTACCTTAGTATTTTGTCTTGTCTTCTACTTTATTTTGTTATTACTAAAGAATCCCTCTATATTTGAGATGTTATGCTCAATCTTCAAGTTTGGTTTAATAATTATAGTAATTTCCTCTTCATATTTTTCAAAATCAAGCTCATAAATGGATCTATTTGTTATAATCTTTTTCTTCTTCCATGTCTTTTGATCTTTATCCATTTCTATTAAGAATTTAACTTTATTGGTTTTGTCATACTATGAATCTATCCCTATGAGTTTCCCAATTGACGTTCCTATTCTAATTAAAGTTTATAAATGTTTGATTCTACTGGAATATTTTTGCATTCATACCAGATTGGTAGTAAATACTTTTTTTCCTCATTCCAATTAGGTTCCCATGTTTGAAATTTGACTACATGTCCTTTGTAATAGCAATGTGATATAGAAACTATTTTATTCCTAATTTTGCTATTTTTGTAGTGTAGATAAATTGATGACTTTAAGGGGAAGCTAATACTTACCTATTGTTTGCATAACTTTTCCAATTTCTTTGACAGTTTTGATCAATGTTTTTTTGGGCCGCTCCAGCAAACATAAATTCCCAACTCTAAACATTCTTTCCATTTTTCTTCTATGTACCTATCACTGATGATAAGTATATCAGAGAAATTATAACAGTTAGTTTCCCTTATCTTTCTGTCGGCGAGACTATCTTCATGCCTTTTGTTTCAGATACTTCTTTATGTATAATCATCTTTGTATTATCTGAATTTGTATTCTCTCTTTTATGTGGTGGTATATAGATTTTTTGTTTTTGTTTGAAAGCCTTAGTTCCTTTTCCTAGGATGATTTGATCTTGTTTTTTCCCTAATTATGGCATGTTGCAGAAATTGCATCAGGTTTACAAATTGCAAGTTTGCAATTATTATTGGTTCTTGCTAAATTTGATGCTGGTTTAACTTGTTTCCTTTCTTCCATTAAGGGTTTGAAGTTTTGGAAGAACTTTTTCTACTTACCTTCCATCTTTGCCTTATTTCTTTGGTTTTGTTGTGAAGAGTTTCTCTGCCAATTCCTTTTTGATATAATAGTTTCCCATCCATTGTCACTTTTGTATGAATTTTTATTCAAGATTGTGATCTTCCTATTCTTGTATGCATGTTTATTCACCAAAGCAATGAAGGTGTCCAACTTTGATACAAATCCATTCAATACCTCATATTTGTTGTTGATCAGAATACAAGGGATCGCTTGTTTTCCTTTCAGTTTGTTGTCAAGGTACGTATAATGCAGCCCGATGAGGCTAATTATTGCCTCTATTTTATGTTAATTTTAATACTGCCAAGACATTTGTGAACTTATGCTTAGTTGAACTTATGATAAGTCCAAGATAGAACCATTAACCTATGGGTAGATAGATATGGCATACTTTGTCAATATTATACATATAATGCAGTATTTCATATAACCATCAGAATGTGTGTTCTAATATTTGGATTTAATTTGATTATGCTTATTTGCATAAATGTTTCTACATTGCAACTAACTTATTAAGGAAGAAGCTGGAGGATAGTCGATAGCATTCAAAGGAGGAGCGTTAAGGCCCAACTACAGTGGAAGAGCCATAACGGTACCAAGAGACACGACTACTACAAAGGAGGAGCTATTATTCCAGGAATGCAAGGATGAAGTGTTGCTATGTTCCCTCTACATTTACTATTATGTGGAATTGGTTATCTAGACGTTATTGCTTGTACCATGAGCTATTATATTTCCTTGTTCTTCTTATTTGGCAAATTTGTAGTTAGTTTGTTTTCTTTCTTGTTTTACAATAAGTGGCAATCCTCTATTTATAGGGATTGGATCAATAGTTTTGTTGTTAGAGAAAAGTTTATGGAAAAACATTGTTGACTCTCGTAGTGAGTTGTTTTACAGTAAAATGTATTATTCTTATATAAGGAGTTTTGGAATATAATGAAGTAATTCTTGGTTTACACTCTGTGTTAATAGATTAATAGAAGCTAACCAAGGGGGCCCACTTGGGAGGTGGATTAGACTATAGTAGTGTAGATTTACTTCTAGCATTTCCAGTATTTTAGGTAGAAGTTGTAAGTTTCTTCCTAAAACATCATACTTTGTGAGTATTCTTGTAGCACCTGCAAGAGTGGTTATAGTGGATGGTCTAAGTTGAAATATAAGTTAGTGTATAGTTGTATTTTCAACATTCATTTCAGTAAAGAGTTAAGTGTGTTACTATCCCGTAGCACTAGTATAGATTCTTTCTTTGCATTTTACTTTCCTGTAGCATAAGCATAATGACTTCTTAAGAAACCTAATGCACATACAGTGTAGACAATTTCAAGTGTATGTCCCTGAGTTGACAAATTATATGCACCTCATGGTGGGAGAAGTAATCCTTAGATTGAATAAACTATTTATAAGTAAGGCTTTGGGCATGACTATCACATACCTATTGTGAGGCATACCATTTTTGGTGTCATTGTAGGGATGGTGTCAAGCTAGGAATATATTTTTGGGTCATAGTTTTTTTAGTTGAGTTTTTAGAGATTTGCAATCCTAAAAGTTGTTGCATAAATATGAAGAATTCGATTACATGCATCGAAGAGGAAGACAACGAGATGAATATGGTAGATTTCTTCCACAAGAGTCTCTTAATTTGAACAATGAAATTGAAGAAGAAGTTGAGTTGCCTTTTGAGGATGCAAGCCATTATTTTCCTACAAGATCTTCCTCTAGAGAAAAACCCTTGGACACAAGTGGTCTTCAGCCTTTTGCTAAAATCTTGGCCAACTTTCTTCATATTTCTGGTCCAAATCCACCTATTGTTAACAATCCCATAGCCAATGCTCCTTTTTAGCAGCAACTCCATAATCCAATACCTCCAGTAATGGCACACCCTACTTTTTCCATTTCCTCTCCCGAGCATTATAACCAATGCTAATCTCAAAAATATACTTGTGGTTGCTCTTCCAAAGTTTTATGGCCTTGTAACTAAGGATCCTGATACTTTCTTGTTTGAGCTTGACATACTTTGTCACAGCTTTGACTATAACACTGATGCACATAAGCTTAAGTTATTTCCAACAACACTAAAAGAATCAGCCTTACGATGGTTCATGGACTTAGGAACCAATGCAATAGGTACCTGGGATGAAATCCAAACTCTATTTCTAGAGAAATACAAAGATTACTGCAAGGGGAATGATCCAAGACGAGATGAAATTTTTAGAATATCACAAAAGGAGGATGAAACATTGAAAGACTATGTTTCACATTTCTTGTATACAATGCAGAAGAACCCCCAGTGTGTACTAGCAAAGGATTCATAGAAATTAGTCTTCTTGAGAGGGGTTAAATGATAATTGTCTGGAAGTATTAGACCTAATGGCTGGTGGTGATGTATACCAATCTTTTTGGGATGATCTCAAGAAAATCTGTCTTAACTACTCAAGGTCAACTATGAAGAAAGGCAGAGAATACCAGCCCACGACTACTAAAGGGATCAATCAGGGTATTTCAAAGCTTGAGATATCTAATCTACTCTCAGATTTCAAGTAGGACATCATAAATGATGTCGCTACACATCTCGACACAATGATTGCAAAGAAGAAGAACACAAAAGCTAAATCATGATTGGCAGAGTACTATCCTCACAGCCGCAAACAAAAGCAAGACTACATGTGTAAGCTGGCAGCCAACCTAGAGAATCAACATTTACCGAGTACATGAAGATAGACGAGGACAATGAACAAGTGTTTTTCATTGCTCAACGATGATCATGGGCTTCAAGACAAGGTATGCCTCAAGATCCTCTATAATTTTCAAATTGTTACAATAACCAATGGAAAAACCAAAGCTATTAGAATCCTTCTCAGTACTCCCAACCTTCCTAGCCAAACTAGAAAAACAACCAGTAGCCAAACCAAAAAAATAACTAGGGGCCTAACCAGCAAAATAACCAATGGCAAAATCAATAGAATCAATGGCAACCACCACAAGGAAATTGGCAGCAAAACAACCAATGGAGGGGGCTTCCATAATGGCCTAACCAAAATTATGGTAACCCACAAATACTACCTCCAGTCCAACAAACTGCAATAATGCAACCTCCTGCAACAAATAATACTAATCCTAAGCCTATACAATTGCCTACTCAATCTTAGCCAAATTTGAACAACAAGCAACAACAATAGCAAATGTACACTATTGATACTCAGCAATGCCCTAGCAGATCACCGAAGTGTGAGGCAGTTTGTACCAAGACCTTGGTTGGGTGAAGTTTATCAGAGTAGGAGTTCCTAAATGTACAAGCAAATCACCGAAGTGTGAGGCAGTTTGTACCAGGACCTTGGGAAGACCAAACTTGTTGAGGCATGATTGTGGAGAGATGGTGGATTGCAAATCCGTTGTCCTAGACTTTTGATGTGGTTCCTAATTGTTTGTGCAAGGTGGCAGGTTGTGATAGATAACTTGCAAACAATTTGAGGTTGTCACAAGGAGCGTGGGAAGGATTTGTTACAGAGGGTTTACGAAGATCTTGGGAGATGGCTCCAAGAGGATTGGACCCTAAGATGATTGTGAAAATCCATGATATAGTGGAGAGGAATTTTTCTAAGATGATTTATCGGTTGGATGATAGATTGGTTGATCAAATTAGGGAGGTTCATGAGAGAAGATGGCATCGCAAGGTTGAGGTGGAAGAGGTTGGTTTTGCTAATCAGTTTGTGGAGTCTGATGCAGAACCTACAGAGCAACTAGAGGTTGTTGTTGAAGATATTTCTAACGTTGTTGATGTTGGGACAGAGGTTGGTTTTCATGATCAATTGGTTGAGTCTGACATGGAGACTACAGAGCATTTGGTCGTGGATGATCTAGTTCATGTTGGTGAGCACTTGGTCATGGATGATCTGGTTGTTGGAGGTGAGTTATGTATTGTAGAGCATCTTGTTGTGAGAAATGAGGTTGTTGATGTTGTGAGTGTGGAATGTGTTGATGGAGATCTACATGTTGATGTTGATGCAGAGCTTCAGTAGAAGTATCTGATATCCATTTGAGATCAAGTATAACTTTGACTACACTAGAGTAACCTATTATCACAAAAGTTGTAGACACTCCTACAACACCCCTTCTAGAAGCTATATTTCCAAATACCAATCCACCAACTAATGTACCTAGCAAGACTACTAATCATACCACCATAAATCCTCCCTTTCTACATAGGCTAAATAAAGAGAAATCTATATCACAGGAAGAAGAGACATTTGATATTGTTGAGCAGTTGAAAAACATGCACACCCAAATTCCTTTATTCCAAGCTATTAAGGATGTCCCTCTTTATGGAAAGGCTATTAAGGAAGCATGCCTTAAGAAGCTAGGGCGAAAGAAGAAAGATCCTCAAATAGTACATGTTGTCAAGCAATTAGCAGCTATCATGTTAGGAAAGGTAGTGATACCAAAGTATACAAATCCCAGTACTCTGATAGTTAATCTGATCATAAATGGACAGCCTATGAAAATGCTTTAGCTGATTTAGGAGTAGCAATAAATGTGATGAGTAAAGATACAATGCATAGGTTACATATGGAAGGCTTGAGAACAACTACCACAGTATTATAACTTGTTGATAGTTCAACTATCACACCAGATGGTCTCATAGAAGATGTGATAGTGACTTTAGATTCATGGGAATACCCTGCTTATTTTCTTATCTATCACCTAAAGTAAAACTTGCTGACTATCCTATTATATTAAGGAGACCCTGGTTAGCCACCACCGATGCTAAAATTAGTTGTAGATTAGGCAATATGACAATTTCAAATGGTCAAACCATAAGGAAGCTATAACTATATCCACCTGCCCAACTCCAACCATACTTGGGAGAACCTATTTGGCTGGATTTAGGGGATGAAGTGGAAGAACTAAATTTTGTAGCTTAGCTCATGATGTTGCATAGGCAATCATTTCTGAAAATGAAGGAAGAAGATGATGTAGTATAGAGCATTCTTACCAATGAGTGTATAGTGGCCAAAGATATTGTTGAAAGTTCTATCTTAAAGCTATGTACCTATGAAGATTATATCTATCCAGCAAGCCCTAGAATAATTGAAAAATAATTGCCAAGTGAAGTAGCTACAAGTCCAATACCAAAAGTGTCAATGGTAGAATTAACAAGTACTATGGAACTTTCTCTTGGTCATAATCTCCATGTAAACAACAAGTTGTCCCTATCACAATTGGAATTGTTAACCAAGCTCCTCCATAGGCATGAAAAATCTTTTTCTTGGGATTATAAGGATATGGTAGGATTGTGATGCAGGAGCATCCTGGGTTGCCTTGTTATCCTACTCATTTTGTTTCTTTCTGCATGTTGATACCGAGTTACCATAGCTCCAGTCTATGCCAAGTGACTCTTCATTCACCAAGTTACCTAGTGTACACCAAGTGACTCTTCATTCGCCAAGTTACCCAGTGTATGCCAAGTGACTCTTCATTTGCCAAGTTACCCAATGTATGCCAAGTGACTCTTCATTCGCCAAGTTACATAGTGTACGCCAATTGACTCTTCATTAACCGAGTTACCCAGTGTACACCAAGTGACTCTTCAATAAGCAAGTTACATAGTGTATGCCAAGTGATTCTTCATTCACTAAGTTACTCAGTGTATGCCAAGTAACTCTTCATTAATTAAGTTACCTAGTGTACACCAAGTGACTCTTCATTAATCGAGTTACCTAGTGTACGCCAAGTGACTCTTCATTAACCGAGTTACCCAATGTATGCCTGTAGAACAAGATTTAGTATGCAAAGAAGATTAACAAATAAAGTAAACATTCACAAACCAAAAACTAAATTCACATATATGCTTAGACAAAGAAAGCAAACAAGAAGTGCAAACCTCACAAGAGAAAACACTCCATGCTTTCCGGATTCTGTAGATGTGTCCTTTTGCTGTGGATGTATGCTTGAGATGCTCAAAAGCTGCTTCAATGGAGATGGGTAATGGCAAATTGGTAGCTTTGTGAGCTCTCAATTTGGCATTATAAGGGTAAGATTGATGGCTTTGGTTCTCAAAATAGCATGGTAACTTTAGCTCAAAGATTGTTGATGAAATCGCTTGGGATGGGATTCAATTTATAGGCTAAGGGGTAGAGGGATGGAGGGCTTAGATGCAAGGATGGATGAAGGCTTAAGGAGGGCTAGGATGCACTCAAAGGAGAGCACATGGATTGTGCTTGTTTAGCACCAATGGGAAGGTGACACTTGTCACAAGGAGGATGAGTGTGAGAGGGTGGGGTAAAGGGTTGGTTAAAGGCATGATGAGTGGGGTTGAGTATGTAAGAGGGATGTAAGAGGAATGAGTGTGGAAGATGGGTGTAAGAGTCATGAGTGGGCTTGTAAGAGTCTTTTATGTTTTGTAAGAGCACTCATGACTTGGTGGTTGGGATTTTTGAGGGGAGACTTTGGTTTGGATTAGGAAAGTCTTAAACTTGTTTAAGGAATGTGACAACATGAGGGGGTGGATTAGGCTTGGGTTTAGGATTAGATTAGGAATGTTAGAGATGTGCAAGTGGATGGCATTAATGAGGGTGGGTGAGTTAGTGGCTAAGCTTGGTTAGTATGGGTGGATGGGGTGGATTAGGCTAAATGGAGGATTAGAGATAGGTTAGGGGTTTTTGAATTTGAGGATTTCATTTATCAAATAGATTTATTTAATAAATGGGGATTTTTGGAATTAGATAGAAGAATAGGATTTAATTGATAAATAATAGATTATTTGATTTATCAATTAGGATTATAGATGATTAATTAAATTAATCAACTAGGGATGACAAAGGATTAATTAAATAGAAATTTAATTAATAATGCCTTTTTAGATAACTAAATAGGATTACTAAAATAGTGTACTCAAATTTAGGTGTCTACAATGCCAACTGACTCTTCATTCGCCAAGTTACCCAGTGTATGCCAAGTGACTCTTCATTCACTGAGTTACCCAGTGTATGCCAAGTGACTCTTCATGTGTTGAGTTACCCATTATATGCCAAGTGTCACCATTTGGACATGATTTCTGTGAGCCAACTTGGGGGATTTATTTTGACCGCAACATTTATGTTAAGATATTTTCTTGAGATGCGTCCAGATTATTGTTGGGTTGGCCTTCCTCTTATGTAATGTGTAATCTGCAAGCCATTTGGGAAATTATATATAAAGAGTCTTTAGGCTTAGAGTTAGGTAAGTTTTTGGGAAGAAGACTAGGAGCAAAACTGAAAGTGTGAATTTATAGTTCGATCTTTGAATGTGAATGTATTTTTGTAACTAGTCGTAACCTAGAAGGCCTTACAGCTGGGCATGTATGAAGATATTTGGATGAGTCAATAAAAGTATTTCACTCTTCGTCCTCCTTTGGTTGTTGTTCTTTTTGTTTGCTTCTGTTGTGTTAACTCTTGCAGGGTGGTTTGGATAGCTAGTGAGCCTTTGGCCCTAGTTATTCATCCTCTTGCCTATGTTAGTTCGTATCAGAGCTTGAGGTTCATCCTTGTGGAGATTGGATCATGTAGAATCCTAATTTGGGATTTGGTTGTAGGGTGGTAAATCTACAGATTTGACCTATAACTTGCAGAGGGTTACGATCTTGCAGGAACCTGATTTGTAAAGATGGTTCATGGTAGAGGAAATAATGTTGATAATGTTATATTGGATTAGTTGAGATAAATTGCAACTAGATTAGATGTTGTGGAGATAGCCCAGAGGAGAGGAGCACATCTTGATGATGTAAGTGATGATGAAGAAGCAACACCAAACCATAATCTAGAACCTAAAGAAGATCAAGATGAGGAAAGATTGTTGCAAATATTGTCTAGGGAAAATTGAAAGCCTGTTGTAGAAGTTGTTCCTTATGATGGAAAATTGGATACCAATGTTGTGTTGGATTGGATCTCTAATATGGAGAAGTTCTTTGAGTATGAAAATACTCTTGATAATAGAAAGGTGAAGATTGCGGTCACTAGGTTGAAAGATCATGCATCACTATGGTGGGAGCACTTGCAAACTAGTAGACAAAGGAGAGGAAAGGAGAAGATCAGAACTTGGCCAAAGATGGTGAAAAAAGTAAAGAACAAATTCCTTCCTTCTAATTACCAAGTTAGCTTGTTGAGAAAGATGCAAAATTTGAAATAAAAGGACATGATTGTGAAAGAATATACTGAGGAATTCTATAGATTGGACATCAGATCTGGACATGTGGATGATGATGTTGAGAAAATTGTAAGGTACATTGATGGATTGAGATCTGGAATTCAAGATGAAATAAGTTTTGTGAAGTTGGAAAGTGTAGAAGAAGCATATCAATATGCCTTGAAAGCTGAGGAGATCTTGACAAAGAAGCATGAACAAACACAAAGAGGTAGAGGTGGTAGATTCCAGAGAGGCAGAGGTAGATCTTATGGAGAAAGTGGCAGATCTGATAGTTCTATGCAGGATAAAGGCAAATTTGAATGGAAGAATGATGAGAAAGACAAGACCAAATGGAAAAGTGGTAATTCTTACTGAGGAGGCACTAATTCTTATTGAGGAAGAGGTAATTCCTATTCTAGAGGTGGATTTCATGGTAATTGTTTTAGATGTGGTAAAGAGGGACATAGATCTTTTGAATGTAGATCCTCTGAAAGTAGGTAAGGTTACAAAAATGTTGTGATTCAAGAAGATGATGAGGGTTCACCAAGTGGACCTAAGGCTGGAGAAAATTTGATGGTGAGAAGAACCTTATGTAATAATGGAAGTGATGAGGAACTTGTTTTAAGGAGAAGTCTTTTCAAGACTAGATGTAACATGGTTGGAAAATGCTGGAAGGCGATTATTGATAGTGGAAGTTCTACAAATTTGGCATCAGAAGAGTTGGTTACCAAGTTGCAGTTGTAGAGGCTGAAACATCCCAAACCTTATCATGTTTCATGGATCAAAGATGAGCATAAGATATTGGTAAGTGAGCAATGCCTTATGAAGTTCAAAATTGGACATTACTTTGATGAAGTTTTGTGTGATATTATGCCCATGGACTGTTGTCATATTTTTTTGGGTAGACCTTGGCAATATGATAGATATGTTGTACATGATGGAAGATTGAATCAATATACTCTTTGGGTAAATGGGAAGAAACAAACATTGTTGCCTTTGATTGAAAGTCCAAATGAGGTTAATTGTACTGTTGTAAAAATTTGCATGGTTAATGGGAAACAATTGGAAAAGGAAATGAAAAAGAATCAAGACTATTTTTCCATAGTTCCTAGAGGACCGAGTGTTGGTAGTAATGATTGAGCAACAAAAGCTAGTAATGACCGAGTGACAGTAGATAGTGATAGCCGAGTGCTAGTAGAAATTACCAAATTACTAAATGAGTTTAAAGAAATTATTGTTGATGATATTCTTGACGGTTTACCTCCTGTAAGAAGTAGAAATTATTGTATGGATCTAATTCCTGGAGCTAGTTTGCCAAACAAAGCACCATATAGATTGATACCTATAAAGAACAAAGAACTTAACAAACAAGTGCATGAGTTGTTGCAAAAAGGTTTGATCAAAGAAAGCTTGAGTCCATGTGTTGTACCTATTGTATTAGCACCTAAAAAGAATGGAGAATGGAGAATGTGTACTGATTCCAGAGCCATTAACAAAATCATAGTAAAATATAGGTTTCCTATGCCAAGGATGGATGACATAATGGATTGTTTGAGTGGAGCAAAGTATTTTACCAAGATTGATTTAAAGAGTGGATATCATCAGATCAAAATTAGAGAAGGTGATGAATGGAAGACTGCTTTCAAGACAAAAGATGGTTTGTATGAATGGTTGGTTATGCCTTTTGGTTTGACTAATGCACCTATTACTTTCATGAGGTTGATGAATGAAGTTCTGAAAATATTTTTGGGTAAGTTTGTAATTGTTTATTTTGATGATATTTTGGTATTCAGTAAGACTAAGGAAGAATTCCTTGAGCATATTAGGCAAGTATTACAGAGGTTGAAAGAGGAAAAGTTGTTGATTAATCTGAAAAAAGTGTTCTTTTATGCAAGAGGAGATTGTGTATTTGGTATTTGTGATTTCAGCTGATGGATTGAAGATGGATCCTGAGAAGGTTAAAGCAATTTTGGAATGGCCTACACCTGAGAATGTGGGTGAGGTAAGATCATTTCATGGTTTGGCTAGTTTTTATAGAAAGGTTATAAAGAATTTTAGTGTTGTTGTAATGCTATGACTAAAACAATGAGGGGAGATAAAAAGGAATTCAAGTGGACACATGGAGCTGATAAGAGTTTTGAGACTTTGAAACAAAAGGTTACTAAATTACTTGTATTGGCTTTGCTTGATTTCAACAAAGTATTTCAAGTTGAATGTGATGCAAGTGGTAATGCAATAGGAGTTGTATTAAGTCAAGAAGGTAAACTCGTTGCTTTCTTTAGTAAAAAGTTGAATGATGTTAAAAGGAAATATTCTATGTATGATCAAGAGTTTTATGCTATTGTTCAAGCCTTGAAGAAGTGGAGACATTATTTGATTCCTAAAGATTTTGTGTTGTATACTGATCATAATGCCTTACAATACTTGGGAAGTCAACATAAATTGAATCAAAGACATATGAAGTGGGTTGAATACTTGCAGAGTTTTACATTTGTGATCAAGCATAAAAGTGGAGTTACTAATAGAGTTGTTGATGCATTGAGTAGAAGACATTCTTTCTTGACTGAAATGAAGGTTGAAGTTCTTGATTTTGATGAAATGAAAGAGTTGTATGATGTCGATTCTGATTTTTCTGAGGCGTGGATAGAGTGTAGAGCACCAAATCTGACATATCACATAAGTAAGTATGATGAGTATTTCATTCAAGAAGGTATTTTGTTCAAAGGCATTCAATTATGTATTCCTAGAAGTTCCATGAGGTTGAACCTAATTAAGGAAAAGCATAGTGGTGGATTAGCTAGACATTTTGGAATTGATAAGACATTGAGTTTGCTGAAAGAGAAGTATTATTGGCCACAAATGTATAAAGATGTTCAGAAATTTGTAAAGAGTTATGGAGTTTGTCAAGTTGCAAGGGGAGTGAGTCAAAATATTAGTTTATATACACCTATTATTGTTCCTAAGAAACCTTGGACTAACATTAGTATGGATTTTGTTCTTGGATTGCCTAAAACAGTGAAAGGGTATGATTCCATATTTGTTGTAGTGGACAAATTTTCTAAGATGGCTCATTTCATACCATGTAAGAAGACATTAGATGTTGCAAATGTTGCTGAACTTTTTTTTAAAGAGATTGTGAGATTGCATGGATTACCAAGAAGTATTAATTCAGACGGAGACAGTAAGTTTGTTGGCTATTTTTGGAAGACTTTGTGGAAAAAGATGGGTACTTAGTTGAAGTTCAGTTCTGCATTCCATCCACAAATAGAAGCTTGAGAAATTTGCTAAGATGTTTAGTTGGGAATAAACCAAGTAATTGGGAGATGGTATTGGCACAAGCTAAATTTGCATATAATAATTATGTGAATAGGAGTACAAGGAAGACACCTTTTGAGATTGTTACTGAAATGCATCCTAGAGGTATATCAGATTTGAGAGATGTTGCTGGTGAAGAAAAGAAAAGCACTACAAGAGAAGAATTTGTTGATTTTATGGAGTCTTTGCATAAGGAAGTGAAGTTGAGGTTGGAACAAAGTAATCAGAAGTATAAGGAGAATGCTGATCAGTCTAGAAGACACCCTAATTTTCAAGTTGGTGATGAGGTGATGGTTCATCTAAAGAAAAGAAGATTCTCAGTTGGAACGTACAGTAAGCTAAAGATGAAGAAATTTGTACCTTGTAAGATCTTGAAGAAGTTTGACAGTGGTAATGCTTATGAAGTTGAGTTAACTGATGACATGGATATATCTCTTATATTCAATATTGTTGATTTGTATAAGTATCATGAGTCAGAAGATGAAATCGTTGTATTAGAAGATTATCCTAAGAAGTAGATTGAAGAAGTTGAACAGATATTGGATCAGAGAGTTGGTAGGAGCACAAGAGGAAAAGATTACTATGAATATTTGGTAAAGTGGAAGAACAGGCCTATTGAAGATGCTTAATGGATTTATGAATCTGAGTTGGATTCCACTCAGATTGTGACATCTCAATGATTCAAGAGAATCATTTCTTACAACCCCGGTTGTTTGATGCAGGAGCATCTTGGGTTGCCTTGTTATCCTGCTCATTTTGTTTCTTTTTGCATGTTGATATCGAGTTACTGTAGCTCCAGTGTATGCCAAGTGACTCTTCATTTTCCAAGTTACCCACTGTACGCCAAGTTACCCAGTATATGCCAAGTGACTCTTCATTTGCCAAGTTGCCCAGTGTATGCCAAGTGACTCTTCATTCGCCAAGTTACCCAATGTATGCCAAGTGACTCTTCATTAACTGAGTTACCTAGTGTATGCCAAGTGATTCTTCATTAACCAAGTTACACAATCCAAGTTACACAGTGTACGTCAAGTCATTCTTCATTCGCCAAGTTACCTAATGTATGTCGAGTGACTCTTCATTAACTGAGTTACCTAGTGTACGCCAAGTGACTCTTCATTAACTAAGTTACCCAGTGTATGCCAAGTGACTCTTCATTAATAGAGTTGCCCAGTATATGCCAAGTGATTCTTCATTTGCCAAGTTACCCAGTGTATGCCAAGTGACTCTTCATTCATCGAGTTACCCAATGTATGCCGAGTGTCAGCATTTGGACATGATTTTTGCGAGCCGACTTGTAGGATTTATTTTGATCACAACATTTATGTTAAGATCTTTTCTTGGGATACATCTAGACCATTTTTGGGTCGGCCTTCCTCTTATTTAATGTTCTAGAATAATCTGTAAGCCATTTTGGCAAGTATATATATAGAGTGTTTAGGCTTAGAGTTAGGTAAGTTTTTGGGAAGAAGATTAGGAGCAGAACTAAAAGTGCAAATTTGCAGTTGGATCTTTGAATGTGAATGTATTTGCAATTGGTCGTAACCCAGAAGGCCTTATAGCTGGGCATGTATGAAGATATTTGGATGAGTCTATAAAAGTATTTCACTCTTCTTCCTCCTTTGGTTGTTGTTCTTTGTGTTTTCTTTTGTTGTGTTAACTCTTGCAGGGTGGTTTGGATAGCTGGGTGAGCCTTTGGCCCTAGTTATTCATCCTCTTTCTTGTGTTAGACTGAGCCCTAAACTCTACACCCATAGGATATACATCAATGATTGAAGCTTACCACTCCATCAACCTTAGAGGAGAATAAATCTAGCATTGCGTGAAATAGTTAAAACTAAGTTACAGAAGTTGTTGGATATTGGATTCATCTATCCAATCTTTGATAGCAAATGTGTATCACCATAAGTTATTGGTCCCAAGAAAGGAGGAAAGTGGAAAATATGTGTAGACTACAGATAATTAAATAATGCCACAAAGAAGGATCACTTTCCTTTACCCTTTACTGATTAGGTTTTGGACACTTTGGCTGGAAATAAATACTTCTCATTTCTAGATGGATACAGTGGATACAATCAGATAAGTATTGCTCCAGAAGATCAAGAGAAGACCACATTTACATGTCCTTGGGGTACTTATGCCTATTTTGTATTACCATTTGGCTTGTGCAATGCACCTGCTACTTTTCAAAGAGTTGTAATCGATATCTTTGTTGACATATCACATGATTGCATGGAGATATACATGGATGACTTCACTACATTTCGTGTCACATTTGAGGAAGCTTTGAAGAAATTGGAGAAAGTACCAATTTGATGTGAAGAAAACAACTTGTCTCTCAATAGTGAGAAATGTTTTCTAATGATGTAGAAAGGCATGGTATTGGGACATTTTATCTTTGAAGCTAGAATCCAAGTAGACCCTGTGAAAGTAGAGGTAATTCTCACACTCCCTACTCCCACAAAGAAAAAAGAAGTCAAATATTTCCTAGGACATGTTGGCTATTATAGGAGGTTTATCAAGAATTTTAGTCAAATAGCTAGTCCTTTTTATACTTTTCTTACCAAAGAGGTTGAATTTGCTTGGACAAAGGAATGTGATGACTTCTTCCAAGAGCTCAAGTCACTGTTGACAACTACACCAATACTTAGGGGTCTTGATTGGACTTTGCCCTTTCAAATACATACAAATGCTTCTAATTATGCCATAGGTGCAGTCCTAGGACAAAAATCTCAACGTCTTGAAAATGCAATCTACTATATCAGCAAGAAGCTTCATGGACCAGAGTTAAACTATATAGTGACTGAAAAAGAACTGTTAGCAGTAGTTTATGCTCTAAAAAAATTCCAACATTACATAATTGGTTATCCCATATTTGTTCACACTAACCATGCAACAGTTAAGTATCTCACGAATAAACCTGCCATTATAGGCAGGTTTACAAGATGGCTACTTCTTTTGCAGGAATTTGATATTACAATCATTGACAAACCTAGGAAAGTGAATGTGGTAGCTGATTATTTATCCATAATCCACCATGATGAAGATGATACTACTTTGATAGATGATATATTTCTAGATGAGCATTTGTTTCATATTGCTATCAAAACCCCATGGTACACAGATAAAGCTAACTACATTGCAACTAATAAAATGCCAATACATCTCTCTTACAAGGATAAGAGGTTGCTTGTAGAGAAAAGCTTCCATTTCTCTTGGATTGATAACATACTATTTTACATTGGACATGATCAAGTTATGAGGAGATGTGTGAGAGAAGATGAGACATATGACATTCTACATGCATGTCATAATGAACCATATAGAGGGAAATTTTCAATAAAAAGAATAGCATTGGAGATTTTAACAACTGGTTACTATTGGCCTACACTTCATAAAGATGTAACCAACTATATACAGAAGTGTGATAAATGTTAGAGGATTGGCAGACCAACAAAAATAGATGAAATGCCTATCAATCCACAAATGGTGTTAGCACCATTTGACAAGTGGGGCATGGACTTAATTGGTCCAATAGATCCTCCATCCAATGGCAAATCATATATCCTTGTATGTACTAACTACTTGACAAAATGGGTCAAAGTCAAAGCTATGAAGCATGTCCATGACCATAAAGTTGTTGAATTCTTGTATGAAGAAATCTTTACTCAATATGGCATACCCAGAGAACTTGTTAATGACTAGGATGCTCAATTCACTTCCAATATAATCATAGAACTCATGAAAGAATGTAATATTAGACACCGAAAATCAAGTCCCTATCACCCTCAAACTAATGGACAAGTAGAGGTTGCAATTTGGGAGATAAGAGCCATCTTGACAAAGACAATTCATTTGCACCATAGGGATTAGAGCAATAGACTACTAGAAGTTGTTTGGGCACATCAAACAACATGGAAGACCACAAAATGATTCACAGCATTTGAATTGTTATATGGAAAAGTAACAAGGCTACCCATTGAGTTTGAATACAAAACTTTTAAACATTGATCTTCCTAAAACATAGAGAGAGCACTTACTGCATCTTAATTCTTTGGATGAAATGCACAAGTCTTCCCTGGAACACATAGAAATCATATAGAAGCAAAGGAAATGACGAACAACTCCCACATTAAGAGTAAGCAATTTCAAATTGGCAACTGGACATTGCTTTATGATTCTAGATTTAAAGATATACTAGGCAAGTTGTAGACACGATGGCTGGGTCACGATGGCTGGGTCACCATGAAATATGTCATGTATTTGAAAATGGAGCTGTCTAGTTGACCATAATTGATCCTGTACACTTCAAGTTATTAGTCAATGGAAATCGGCTAAAATTGTATAAACAACCCCAAACAAAAGAAGACCTCTTGCAGCAATTTCAACATTTGGTTTCAAATGCACAACAAGTAACACTTCGTGCAGTAGAAGGTGTCAAACTTCTGCCTGCAACTCTTCAATAAGAATTGCTTTGAGCATGCCCATAATAAAAACTTTATGTCTACATAAAGTTCAAATTCTCCATTCACTTTCTAAATTCTTGTTCTTCAACTCATCTCATTTCTTTTTTTACCACCCACCCATCTTCCATGTCATCATTTTACAATGCTTTCAATAACATGGTAAGTTCACTAACATATGTTGTCACTGCTAACCTTTGACTCTCGCCACCTTTAACTAGCACGTCCAATAATCAAATTGGCATGTATAAGATTTTCAAATTTTATTCATTTTTTGTGCATAGATTTTGATTGGTTATAACTATTACTGCATTAAATATATTATTGTGGTGTTATGCCAGTTTTTGTACTTCATGCCAAGTATGACAAGCGAGGACATGTCCATGTTTCGTAGAGCACAGGGAAGGTTACTAATTTCCAATGACATTTCTATTTATTCATTAAAGATCCTCAAATGTGTACTCTCTTTTTGTTTGATTAAAATCTAATTTAAAATCCAGTTGCCATAGTACGCAAGTGCCAAGTGTCGTACCCTTATTCCTAAATAATTTCTCATTGTTAGATCAGATGTGACCCAAAATAAATTTTGAGGCAATTTTCGCAGATTTTCCCATATCTATGATTTATTCCCATTTAAACCATATTATTATTGCTCATGATGTATTGTTCATAACAAAAATTAGCAGAAAATAATGTGAAATGTGGAAATGGTCCATGGTTTTCAAAAAAAAAAAGAGTCTGAAATTCACTGAAGGGAAGAAGGGTTTGCAAATAGAGAAGAGGTTGAAAGTAGTATGCACAAATGGGAGGACAGTTGAAACGATGTGAACTAATGGAACATAGTGTTTTACTTTCTGATGTAGAAGCAATGAGAAGGTTTAATGCATGTGGTTGGTTGGGATATTTCTTAAAACTAATGGAGTATGATGAAGAAGTAGCTATTGAATTTATACGTACATTTAAGAAAGGTGAAGCAATGGTATGGGGATTGATAGT
The DNA here is from genome assembly GCA_028749045.1 of Cupressus sempervirens. Lineage (NCBI taxonomy): Eukaryota > Viridiplantae > Streptophyta > Pinopsida > Cupressales > Cupressaceae > Cupressus > Cupressus sempervirens. The sequence goes on from CM053791.1 coordinate 618,301,928, forward strand.
TGTTACCATAGAGGAGTGGATAGTATAAGTAACTGGGCTGCCAGTAGTAGGAGAACACTACCCCAATGCACATGATGCTAGATTAGCTAGAGCTTAGTTTTTCATACCAAGTGACCCTCCTTTGGATATTACTAAGCAAGGATGCAAAAGAATGCCTCTTCTGCCACCATATAATGAGTTGGCCATACATATTATCAAGTATTTTACATGTGAAGGAAGATTTTATAATTTGCATGCACACCATTTTAAGTTGCTCAGTTACGTAAGACATAATTTTCCAATAAATGTCCCCAATTTCTTGTACAATATGTTATGTATCAGTGATGAGGAAACCCATAAAGGAAAGAACAATTTTGTTACTCACCATGCCCTAATCAAATTACTCATAGAAAGATCTCTTAGGGATGTCTCTCCCATGTCATGGGAAAAATTTGTCCAGCATAAAACCTTACAACCTCAGACTGCCCCTAATGAACAACCCAACAAAGATAATTCAGTCCCTATTGACACAACTATTGAGCAAAGAGAAAATGAAAATTACAAGAAGAAACCTTGACTTCGACAATAGAAAATCAAAACCATGCAGTCTCAAAGAAAAAGAAAAAAAAGTTGGCTCTTGCAACAACTACTCTTGCAGTAGAGACACCGAAAAGGGTTAGCACAAAAAAGGTTGTGGTGCTTGCAGAAACCCTTGTGTGAAGATGCCTTAGAATGAGAGGGAAAACTCCTAAAGTGTCTGTAGAAACCCAGTCCACTTCACCCAAACAATCTAATGAAGAATCTCCAGTACAAGTTGTTCCAGATGATTCCCCCAATCAACCCGAAATTCTAGTCATTCCTCAAAACCCTGATGAGGAATATAATGTTGGGATGAATGAAAGCTGAAATAACTCGCCATCAAGCCAACAGGATACTCTAGGCTGTAAAGAAGAAAAAGCCCCAGTAATCCACTAGTTGGCTAGTTCCAAAACTGCCCTGGTTCCATATAAGAAAACATGGTTTACAAATTTTTTGGAACAGTCATGGAGGGAACAGAGGAAGAAAAATAACTATGAATAGGAAAGTGGCCTGGAATTACCTTATAAATGCTTCTTTTTCGGTTATATAATAAACATGTGTTAACAACAACCCTATGGAAAGAGGAGAAAAAGGAAATGAAGAAGGTAATAACAGATCAAGGTGAAGAAATTACAAACTTGAAAGAGCAATTGGCAAAATAGAAGCAAAAGATGGATCTTGCCCTTAAATTGGCTGATCAAATAATTACTTGCAGGCCACCACCTAGGATCTATGCCATTTGTTTAAAATAACAATTCCTTATATGCCAGCTGATGATGACCCTTAAAGACATAAATACAGAATTCAGGTAAGCTTAAGAATTCTATGATTTGTGCCAAACTTTTCTGTCGTAGCAACAAAATTTACTCTGTGAGTTGCATATGCAAAATTTCATTATCCCTATAGAAACTCAATGGAATCATTTACCTTACATAGGGAATATACACCTTAGGGCCCTAATGTCCTAGATGCACAATAAGGCCAATTATGACAGACAATTGAACAATTATAGAGATAAAGAGAGAAGAAAACCCCTGCCATTGAGAGCAGAGAGCAATAAACTAGAAGAAATCCTTAGGGATTGGTTCAGGTTGACCTATGGGGATGTTCACAAGGAGATAAGAAAGCAAATCTATGAGGCTAGAGAAAAGGTATATGCAAAATATGATAACATCCCTTACTTTTTATTTCAAAGAGCCATGACTGGTGTTAAAAGTAGATGGGGTAGACAACCTAAGGGAATTAAAAGATCAGAGCCACATAGTCCTATCAACCTAGAAGCAACCCTTCATCGAGCTCCAAAATACATATAGTTGGGAGGGCAGACTAGACCAAAACTTTGGTGCCCATTAACAATGCAGCCACCTATGCTCCTTTGGCCCTTGTATGATATCAACTCTGAACGATTTGACAGGTTACAGGAGGATCATAGAAGAGAAGTCTGGGAAAGAACATGAGGGTTCCACTACACCTTTAGGAGTAATAGGCAAGGAACGAATGAAGTTGGAGATTTTTGATCAATGGCTAGAAAATGCAATGCTTGAGGACAAGCATTAAACTTACCAGGGGGTAGATGATGAGGCTAATTATTGCCTCTATTTTATGTTAGTTTAAATACTGCCAAGACATTTGTGAACTTATGCTTAGTTGAACTTATGATGAGTCCAAGATAGAACTGTTAACCCGTGCATAGATAGGTATGTCATACTTTACTAATATTATACATATAATGGAGTCTTTCATATAACCATCAGAATGTGTGTTCTAATATTTGGATTTAATTTGATTATGCTTTTTTGCGTAAATATTTTTGCATTGCAACTAACTTGTTAAGGAAGAAGTTGGAGGATGGTTGATAGCATTCAAAAGAGGAGTGTTAAGGCCTAGTTGCGGTGGAAGAACCATAATGGTACTAGGAGACACAACTACTACAAAGGATGAGCTATTATTCCAGGAATGCAAGGATGAAGTGTTGCTATATTCCCTCTATGTTTACTATTATGTTGAATTGGTTATCCAAACATTATTGCTTGTACCGCGAGCTCTTATATTTCCTTCTTCTTCTTATCTAGTGGATTTGTAGTCAGTTTGTTTTCTTTCTTGTTTTAGAATAATTATCAATCTTCTATTTATAGGGATTGGACCGATAGTTTTGTTGTTAGAGAAAAGTTTATGGAAAAACATTGTTGACTCTCATAGCGAGTTGTTTTACAGTTTTATGTATTGTTCTTATGTAAGGAGTTTTGGAATACAATGAAGTAATTCTTAGTTTACACTCTACGTTAGTAGATTAACAAAAGCCAACCAAGGGGGGCCAGTTGGTAGGTCGATTAGACTAGAGTAGTGTAGATTTACTTCTAGCATTTCCAGTATTTTAGGTAGAAGTTGTAAGTTTCTTCTTGGAGCATCATACTTTGTGAGTAATCCTATAGCACCTGCAAGAGTAGTTATAGTGGATGGTCTAAGTTGAAATATGAGTTACCGTATAGTTGTATTTTTGACATTCATTTCAGTAAAGAGTTAAGTGTGTTACTTTCCTACAACACTAGCATAGATTCTTTCTTTGCATTTTACTAACCTACAGCATAAGCATAATGAATCCTTAAGGAACCTAGTGTACATACTGTACTGACCATTTCCCCAACCTGGGGAGCAACTTGCCCTACCCCTCCCCAGGAAATCAAGGTCTTCACGACTAGTACAGAATGAAGCAAAGGAAACATAACGGGTAGGGTACACGACATTGATTCAGATTGTGCCCCTACCCAGGGTTGGGTGGGAGGGCCCCGATCTATTCACCAACCCTACTATTATATGCAAGTGGCTCAAATTGTGTACGTCCCTGTGTTGACAAATTAAATGCACCTCATGGTGGGAGAACTAATCCTTAGATTGAATAAACTATTCCTAAGGAAGGCTTTGGGCATGATTATCACATACCTATTGAGAGGCAAACCACAGCCATTGGAAGCCATGCCCTTGTCAGGACAGTCAATTTTTGCCACGAATTGATGTTTGTTGTGGTGATTCTGGGATGCACTAATCTCTAGAATGGGGTTTGCTGCTCTCTTCGCATTTTTTGCAAGTTCTGTAACTTTCACCTTTAAATTTTTTTTTATAATAATTATATATATAATATATAATATAATTAATATTTGAAAATACATAATAGTTATATATATATAATTCTTTAAATAAAAATAATTCATTATTGAAAATAACTTTAGTCTCAAATATTAATTTGGAATAAGTATTCATCATATATTGCATTTGTACAAAAGCTTAGGAAAAAAAATTTAAAATTCACAAACTTCATAATCTGCATTATACGAGAATAAAAATGATAGTTTGTAATATAGTTAAAAATGATAATGTGTAATTATAGGTAAAAATTGTGCATATAAGACTTCATTTTTTTTAACTAATCACATCATCAAAAAGTATTTTTTACAATTTATAAACTTAAAAAATGTGCATGTTCTAAAAAGGGAATTATCTTGAACCACTTTAGAAAATCATCCTAATCAAATTTCAATAGAGGTTCTATTGCTTAGATTGATAGGGAAAGATACAATCCATTCTCTTTTTCAAAAAAAATCCAACAATAACTATCCCTATTTAATGTGTATTATTGTATTTTTATTTACATAATTTTAATGTTGTACTTGAATTTATACATTCATTATTTATGAAGACTATAATATATCATTTTGAAGTTGTTGTGGATGTTAAGTAAGTTACATATACATAATAGATTAGATAATATTTGAATGTGCATTCGACCTCTTTTTGCAGTATATGATCTTTAAGCAGGTTCTCAAAACATTTAATTGAATATTCTTCACTCAATGTACACACCATTGTATACAACTGGTGAATCATTTGCATAAATTATCACACTACAAGGCGAGTGGTTTGATGTGACTTGAGTGATGATAGATTGAGGAGGGTTCTTACCATGCATGAGGGTGTCTTACTTTTTTAATCTATCATTATCTAAATGTAGTGTGTAGGAGTTGAAGAAAACTTTTCATGGAAAATGAAGTTTGTCTGCTTCTACTCTTTTATAACTATATTATACTAATGAAAACTACTGCATTAATTGTTGGAGATAATTCATCCATTGAATTATTATTAGTCCCTGCCTATATATGGGAACTAATGTTCCTAGTGGCATCGCCACAATTAGTTTTTTAAATCAAAATTCATGAATGACTAAGGTTAAAAAATCATTTATTTTTAAACTAGCTATATACATGTTACATATTTATATAATATATATAGAGAAAGCCGAAGCCGAGAGATATCAAGGCTTTAATTTATTAATATGAGTATTTCTTTCTATAAATTAAAGCCTCAATATATATCATCTTTCTCTATATATATTATATAAATATATAATATGTATATAGCTAGTAGCATCCGGAGGGGATGTTAAAAGAATAGGATTCTAATATTTAATATATGATATAATATTACTACATAAATTTTCTAATATGAACTTGTATAGTTCTATAATATGTGTATATATGTCTGTATGCATGTATGTATGTATGAACTTTTATAGGATTATATAAAGAATAAAAAATATATTTTAGACTAAAAATTTTAACCTAATTGAATGTATGGGTTAGCACTCAAAATGGTTTTTTAATCAATTGGGGTTAGTGTTAGCTTTCATTTTAAAAGAATAGTTAGGGCTAAAATAAGTTGAGTGTTAAGAATATGATTTTTAGTTGATTTATTATTATGATTGGGATTCATTATAATTTATTATTAGGTTTAAGGTTATGATTCAATTTGGGTCAACATTTAATCACTAATAGGGAGCACTTTTTGCTAGGGTTATTATGTTATGAATTAATGAAAGGTTTAACATTTTGGTGTATTTAAGGTTATTTTGTGGTTAGAGTTTAGTTTAGTTTATTTCTGCCTCTATCTTTCAATGTACTCTCTCTCTCTTTAATATGTGTGTGTGTGTGTGTGGGTGTGCACGCCTGTGTGTGTGTTTGTGTTTGTCTATATATGTTTATACATATGTATGAATGTGTGTGTGTGTGTGTGTGTGTGTGTGTGTAGAATTGAGCTTTTATAGCATTATATAAAGAATAAAAATTAGGTTATAGACACATTTTTAAAACTTAAATCAATGTATGGGTTAGCACTCAAAATGGATTTTTAATCAATTAGAGTTAGCGCTAGTTTTAACTTTGGTTTTGTATTATTATTTATTTTGGTTGAATAGAAAAGCTATTGTTCAATTATTTAAAAAAGATGAAATAGAATCTAGGTGTTGATATCACATTAAAAATTAAATCAAATACTAATTTTATTAGTGTGTCATATCTAGAGTTATTCGAAAAATTTATGATGATACAATTTTCCCATAAGTAAGTTTTCAACTTAATTTACTATATATCATTAGATTAATCATTTGGTTGACAAAAATATTTTTATTTATTTATTTAGTCTATCATATCTAGATTTATTTTTTAATTATAGGTTGTCTTTAATTTTTTAAGTCTATCACATCTAGATTTATTTTTTAAAAGGTAGTCTTTAATTATATAATATGTATATAGTTTATTGAGGTTTATAATTGTGGCTAAAATTAGTTTAATGTTAAGGATATGGTGTTTAGTTGATTTAGTATTATGTTTAGGATTAATTACCATTTATAGGTTTATTAGTTTTAAGGTTATGATTCAATTTGGGTCCATTTTATAATATGAACTTCTACAGTTCTATTATGTAAAAGACCAATTTTTAAATTTGACAAAGAGGTCTAATTTAATGTAGGTTTGGGGTTGTAGTTGCTTAGTTTAATACAATAAAATAACAATGTTGAATCAATTTTACTTTTATTATATCTGTGTTTGTGTGTGTATAATTTAATATAAAAAATTAAATCAAACACTAATTTTATTAGTGTGTCATATCTAGAGTTATTAAGAAAATTTATGATGATACCATTTTCCTAGAAGTAAGTTTTCACCTTAATATACTATATAATATTAGATTAATCATTTGGTTGACAAAAATTTTATTTTTTATTTTTTTAGTCTATCATAACTAGATTTTTTTTTAAATTATAGGTAGTCTTTAATTTTTTTGTGTGTATCATATCTAAACTTGGAAAGGTCTAAAAGTGTGAAAGGACCCAACATAAACATAAACTCGTATTCCTATACTTCATGATATCGATAGGATAAGAAAGAAACATAACAACAAATAATTAAAATAATTGTTTCTCTAGCCTTCTCATTGGATATTTTTCTAGAATCAACACAACGAAGAAAATATAGATTTCATTGCTCAGAAGATTCTAGATGTCTCTTTTTTAATTTTTATAATAGGACAATGACAAAGAGCTTTGTGTTTCTGATGTATAAAAAGTTTAGATATTTCTATTTTCTCTCCCAATGTTGTTCTTTTTTCAAACCTCCTATTCTCTAGTCAACTCAAAATTTTGTTGTAATGAAAAGCATAACATTATATTTTGATTCAATTTCAAATTAAAGACACACATAAAAATGTCAACAAAATATTAACTGAACACAAAGCAAGATTTTGAACCTGGTTTGGATGGTTGTGAAATGGTTTCTTACCCAATCTCCTTCTTTTTTTGCTATATTTTTTTTATTTCTAAAATATGAAACTGGCACATAGCTTAGTGGTTCTAAGGTATACAAAGTTTAGATATTTATATTTTTTTCCCCAATATCCTTCTTTTGTCTGTTCATCCTGCTCTCCAGTCACCTCGAAATTCTATTCTAATCAAAAGCATAACATTAGATTTTGAATGAGTTCCAAATTAAAGTCACACATAAAAATGTTAACAAAATATTTTACGTGTATGTGTGACTTTAATTTGAAATTGATTCAAAATCTAATATTATGCTTATGATTAGAACAAAATTTGGGGGTGATTGGAGGGTGGGAGGATCAGAGAAAATAAGGAGATGGAGGAGAAAATCAAAATATGTAAACTTTGTATACCATAGAACAATTCAATAAGGCAGAGTTCACATTACATCTCTGTCCATTCTCAAGCCCACTACATCCAGTCATCATCCTCTACATCGAGCTACTTGGTTATCTGCAGTATTTGCATTTAAGAGTTTATGGATTGACTGGATTAGGTAAGCAAGCTTAGTGACAAATTTGTTTATTTTTACAAGTGAAACTAAAAAGATGTAAACTTTGAAACCTCAAAATTATATTAAAATAAACAATAAATAAAATACCATTATGACTGAAACTATTTTTTTTTCAAAACATTAAAAAAAAGATGTAACTAAATAAAATAAACACTAAATAAAATACCATTATGAGTAAAACTAAAAAGTTACATCTCCTAGTTCATACTATTATATTAGTACATTAAAAATACTTCATTACCATTGTTTCCCATAATTGTATTAAAAATTTGAATATACTCTACACCAAAGTCAAACACATTGTTCCCTAATACTCTATTGTGATGGTCCAAATACTAATGTAAAATAATGTTGAAATACAAAAATGAAGTAATAAGCATATAAAGTTGTTTTTTTTCTATTGTCACCATGGGAAGGAAAACACTCGTCCACCACCAATATGACATATGAAAATATCTGATATCTATGGTGGATGAGTGTTTAATTGTAAAGATTTTTTTTTTTTTTTATTGAAACAACAATATGATTATTTTTAAGTTGTATAAAATAATCTATATCTCTTCAATACACTACTACCAACTATAAAAATTACTAATCATGACATACAAGAAAAAACATACATGTTTCAAATTCAATCCAATTGAGAGTCTAACATATGCCACAAAACATAAATGTGAATGATTATGTATATATACTTCAATACTATGGTCTTTTCTATTGGATATGGAACCGAACTATAAACATATTTGTAGACAACTTGTATCATAAAAAGTTATGATACAACCTAATTGTTACGATGCAATGACCTTATAAAATAGTCGCCAATGAGAATAGTGTTATGGCCTTCATTTTCATTATGATCGCGTTGCACTTCTTCCAAATATTCTGGAAATCGAGATACTCGATTAAACATCTCCCATATCTTATCCACAACAATCTCCATTCGCAAAATATCATTATTTGAAACATAATCTACTGACAATGTTGTAGATTCAAAATGTTGAATCATTTGGTAACAACATTGCATTACAAACTTTTCACATTTATCGATTGGTGTTTGAGGTGAGCCATTTGACTTTAAAGAAACAACGGGACTTGGTGCAATAATTTTGAATTCATTGTCTGATAAATCCATTTTTTAATCGTACCTAAACATGGAAATATTTGAAGAAAGAATCAGATTCTATTATTACTTATCAATTAAAGAAGGAAGAAAATATATAATACAAATATAGGAAAACCAAATGACAAGAAGGAAAATAATATTTATATTGAGCTTGAGACATAGATCAAGGGAAAAAAATTTGTAAAATATATATTTGAGATAAATTATTGTAACATATAACATAGATCAACTCAAAAGATAGCATATGTCAATTGAAAGCTAAAGAAAAAAGGCTCAATGCTTTAGAAATAGAGCATCATGATTGTATAGTTAAATAAGGCCTTTTCTACAACAATTAAATAATATGCATTTGTATATAGACATGTTATAAACATAGCACTTGTTCTATTTGAAAAATAATAATCATATTGAGTTTGAGACATAAATTAAGGGAAAAATATATGTAAGATATATATTTGAGAAAAAGGAATGTAACATATAACATACGTCAATTGAAAAGATAAGGACAAACTATTTCCATATTTAATGTGAGTTATGTAATTTTCAATAATTAATAACAAATTCTAAAACAATTGAAAACATCTATGTAATTTTTTAATATGAAAAAATAAATGTTTTTGATAAGGTAAACAGGTTTTAAGGGGTCCTGAAACCCATAAGTTTAACAACAAGAAAGGCTGAAAATAAGCGAAAAAACGCCCAGCCAAAACATAAGCCTTACGGCTGAAAATAAGCCCAAAGGCCCGGCTCGAAACAACTGCCCACTAAAAGGCCAGAGAACCAACCAGAAAAACAGAGACCAAACAAAAAGCCAAAGCCAGGAGAAACAAAAACCAAAGGACAGAGACCCAACCTAGCAGACTACTTCTCCATCTCGAGCATGGTCTGGGTAGCTTCGGCGCACTCTTGTTGCTATTCTGCCTTATGATCCTGGGCGTTCGTCAAATCCTGCTCCATAGTGCTGTCCTTGGCTTTATCCACATCCAGCCTATCTTTGTCTCTGTTCTGTTTATCATCTTCCTCCATCTGGTTCCTGTCTTTGAGATTTTCCAAGAGAGAGAGGATGTTGTCGTTGATCGAAGCGAGGAGGGAGATCATTTGACTTGCCAGGTTGTGATTGTAGTTCTCAATATTTTTTACTCTCCTCTCCATCAGAGTCTCCCAGCTGTTCCGGTCGCCTTGGCTTTCTGCACCTGTCTTGCTCTTGATTTTTTCCATTTGGGAAACCCTATCTCTGACATCCTCGAGCTCATGGAAAAGCCATTTAATTGATCTAAAGTTGTCGATCATGCTATTGCGGGCATTGTTCAACAGATTCATGCCCGTTTCTCTTGCATTATCAGAAATAGCCACCATAGCCGGGTTAATTAGCTCATTGAGTCTAGGCTTCTCGAGGTCGTCCACCAGGAGTTGGGGGTTCATCACCTCTCTGTAGATTCCCATAGTGGCCGTTCTCACATTGAAGTTCTTCCAAGCCTTCCTTCTGTTATTAACTTGCACTTCCCCCTCAATCTGTCCAGAGTTGTCATTTTCCTCCAAAGGAGGCTGAGGATGAAAAAATAAATGTTAAAACTTACCATATATCAAATTATTACACCCAAAAGGATATAAATCATATATTTGTTAAAACAAAATACACATATAAAATATGTGAATGTAAAGTGTAATATTTTTAATAAACTTTATATATAATCCATATCAAGATAGTTGGAATGTTCACAAATTTTATAGTAACATCAAAGTTACATTGTTTGTGGAAAGTAACAGAGAGACAAATATTCTAATTAGAATCACTATCATCGTCAAATTGAACAATGTTTCGTTGAAACAAAACAGAGTCCGCAGGATCTAAAATATTGAACCAATAGAGATGTTCATAAGTTCTACGTTGCAAACACCATGTGTTTGTAACTCCTTGCCTTATTCTTTGAAAATCACAAGTAGTTTGTGTCCATGTTGGTATTTGCTCTACAACAATCTTCCTTGTTCTTTCATGGATTGGTAGAGTTAGGAAGACCCCTTGAGGTCCCCATATATCTACCACAACTTGATTCCATAGGGTCTTCTGTAATCCATTGAACTGCAATCTAAAAATCTGACCATGATAATGATAGTTTGCTAGACCTTGAGTACTAGTTTGTGGAGACCGAAGCATTTTTTCCAACCAAATAGGACAATTTTCTGTAGAGTCCATTGGATAAGGAGATTGCTCAATCAGAACCTCTACAAGAACAAAATAAAGCTCTATGGGGTCATAGTCTTCACAACAAACCAAATGCGAAAAATCAGGATCTGGGTAGAAGTGACCAAAATTTCGAAGAGTTGGTGGATAAAATTTCAACAACCCTATTTCTAAAAGATGTCTTTTACAAGATAAATAATTTGTTCTTTCCTGAGCATGTATTGTTTGAAGATCAAAATAATGATATGTGTCATCAACTTTAATTGTTCTTTACCTCAACATTTATTTTTCTTCTAATATCTGGAAAAAAAATTTTAAAGTATTAAAAGAGACAAATTATATATTCTATCCATTCTATAAATAATATTTATTGTACCACGTTAACTTCCAATAGCATATTAAATAAAAATAGTTGATTAACAATAATAAAAGAATATTGAATGAGAATATTAAACTTTCCAATTTCATTTTTCTTGGTAAATATTTACCAACTATTTTTTGTTATATAAAAGAAGAAATAAATTATAGATAAAGTACAACCTGCATTGAGAATGATGAACATGAAAGTAATAACATATTTGTTTTATTAAATTTTTGTCCAATTTTGTATTCTTTGCTCAAATAGAATAAGTGTTATGTTTATAACATGTCTATATACAAATACATATTATTTAAGAGTTGTAGAAAATACCTTATTAAACTATACAATCATGATGCTTTATTTCTAAAGCCTTTAGCTTGTTTTCTTCTGCTTTTCTTTTTTCTAATTGTTTTCCATTCTTCATTTTTTCGTATCGATCAAAAGAAAATGGTGGCATTATCCTCAGACCCTGTAGTGACATTACACGAGAAATTGCAACAAATGTCATTCCTATTCTTTCTCTTGGTCCGATATCGATTGTTTCTTTATCAAGTGTCAAACCTTGCAATTTATGTATTGTTAGTGCCCATGCCAGTCTTAATAGCATCTAAGTGGTAGAACCTCTTTGTACAGCACTAATAGGTACTATTTGAGGGTGTTCATTATTGAATGGAATGCCAGAGTAGACATCAAATTTTACCATTACATATAATGGTAGTTGAGGTGGTGCACTACTTGGCTTGTAGACTATTTCCTCAACATAACCCAAAGCTCCATTTACAAGGCCTGATTCTATCCACAAGTTTGATGTGAGCATGACTCTTGATCTCTTTGAAATCAATAATTCAATATCAAGTTCATCTACACAATATCATCTAGTGAACTATAGTTTGACAACTTTGTAGCAATTACACGTGCAACTAGTTCTCGAAGAGAAAGGAGTTTTCTTTGATTATGTTTGTGAACATTATCATTTGTGGAGAATAAATGAACATTGTTGTCAAAATCATGATTTAAAATTGTTGGAATATTGCATGTTGTTCGTGCCATTAGTAATTTCCAATCATCAATTGTTGGTTGAGCATCTCTAATATTTGTTAGCAATTGGCGAAACTTATTCTAATCTAGATTCTCTCCCTCTTATCTATAAACTTTTTCCAATGTAATCACAATCTTGAATTCTTCCCATAGTATTTTTGCACGTCTCCTACTATCATGTGCTACCTTGTCTTTTACAAGAGGGAGTTGGCCAAGATCACCAACCAAAATTAGTGAGATACCTAAAAACATATATCAAATATTTAGTAGCAATTTAGTAATAAACGAATTATTCATGCTAATTTTTCATTTTTTCTAGTACATAAATTCTAATTTCAAAATAAAAATATCTCCAAAGTTACGATGGGAATTTTGAGGAAATGCTTGACGAAGTCTGGAGTCTATATTCTCAAACAACTTCTCCCCAAGAAAGCTCATTTCATCTATTAATATATATCTTATATGACTTAGTTCTTCTTTGAAACTTGTCAAACGAGTTCCTTCCAACTGTCTAAAATAATTTACTTGAATCTTCAATTTAGAATGTATAGTTGAACCACCTATATTGTATGCGGCCACTCGTATTGGTGCTAGAATTAACAGTGGACAACGGTCAAGGAATGCAGATTCTTTTAAAAAATTATTGATTGCACCAATCAAATATGACTTTCCTGTATCAATTGTACCTTGAATTATCATATATAGGGGTGTTACAGTATCACCACCATTCTAGTGTGTCACAATAACATCAAATGCCCTTTTCTATTTTTCACCCAATTTACTGCTATTGATTTCTTGTTCATGTTGAAGATTTAGAGTGTATCCATTTTCTCTCATTCTACCAATAAAATTGATTGCATTTGAAGTATATTCATCTGACCTGTATTGCTCTGACCAACTATGTTGCCTATCCATGTCCCTTCTTCCTAGCATATCAACTTCGGAAATCTCCATTATTTGACCATGATTCATTTGCGAGATGATTTCCCATTCATTCTCTATAATGTTACGAGGACCCATTACATTGTTGTCATGTTCGGATTTAGAACTGCTATCACTACTTTGTACATCTAGTCTCTGTTCAACATGCCATAGAACATACTCTAGTGATTCCCAATTTGAAACTATTGTGATATTATCATTACCAATATCGACCTGAATGTCACGAAATGGTTTATATAACAATAGCTCTGAAAAGCAAAAATCAACAAACTTGTCTGATACACTTGGTAGAACCGAAATAAACCTTGGATAGACTCTCACAATTGCAACTTTTTTTCTACGCTCCCACTTATAATGTTTCTTTCTATTTTTATTATATGTCTATGCTCTAGAGGCATCAATCAAGGAGATGGGGTCCATAGAAACATGTCTTCTTCTATATGAATCCATGAATGATTTAGTTTTCTCTTCAATACAATCTTCATTCTTTCTCTTAATAGGTTTGAATATTTCTCGGGACACGTTCAAATTAACAAATTTTCTACTACATTCCACCAGTGGAAGTTCTAAGAGCATGTGACATGTTTCCTGAGCTCTAACATCTCTTTCAATAATAGTTTCAGTTAAAAGTTTTTTGTACACTATGGATGCAAAGTCATCAGGATTCTCTATATTTGCCAACTGTTTCAACATTTGATGGTAGGTCTCATAAATTTTCTCTACTTTTGATGCATATTTTGCAATATACTTAATAGTAGCATGTGCAGACAAAACTAGTTGCCAATCTATATTTGCTCTCCACAATTGTAAAATGTAACGATTATGAGAATTGACTCTATCATCGTTCCTTTGAGGTTCAAATTTTTTTTCTCCACATTCTATGTCCTCATACAATTTTGATCCATTTATATTTATTGCCCAAGGAGCATTATAGCTACAATATGAGTGCAAATACTTACAATGCAATAAAAATTGCATTTTAATAGTTTTGTTAAAAAAATGATATAGATAATACTTGCATGTCATTTTTCCCTCTCTCTTTTTTGAGACATGCTCCCTCTTTACAGATTGTATGTCATTGTACGGTATTCAATATTTCTTCATAATCTTGGTCCATATCCATTTCTAGTATTTGGCTTGTATTTCTAAGACACAAATGTTGTGCAAAATTTTGAAATGGCTTGATGAAAACAAAGACTTTAAAATGGAGGGAAAAAAAGGTGGCAACCAAAATATAAGGTAGATGAAAAAGTATTTATAGAATTTTTTGCATAATGAAACTAAGTGTAGAAATACCTGCATATTTTTTTCAACGCCACATGCACGTGGATTCCATGCATGCACAATGCGATGGATAAAAAATTCAGCTTCTCTTACTTATTCTTCATTATGCCAATCTAACTTATCCATGTTTGGAGCACAATGAAGCCACAAAAAACCATGTACATGTGAAGATCCCCTATGCTGCCATTCATATCATGACCAAAAGTCTTTAACATTGAAGCATTTCTCCAAAAAAAATTTACGAAACATTGTATGTCTAAGGTGCATGTAGTGTGCAACAATATAAGGATAGTCAATAACATTTTGTCTCCTCCACTTTTGAGCGTCCCTTAGATTTGATAGCTGCATTCCAGGCATGAGTGCATGTAGATCAGGCCAATACAAATCAGTTGCACTAAGTGTAAAGAAAATTGTGGGGGTTCCTAGCTGTTTCAGTAAATAATATAATTCTGCCTGACTTTTTTTCCAATATGACCTTGTACCTCTTAAGGTTGTTCCAAAAGACATTAATTTATCAGCAAGGTGTGTGCTCAAAATTTTTTCCATATGTTCTCGTAACTCATCAATATTACGTTTGACAAAAACTAAACTGGAATTTTGTGCACGGTGCCTCATTATCATGTTTTCCATGTAATACCTAAATCGGGGATGTCTACCAAAGCGATGATCCCTATACCGAATTAGATGCTTCACATATTCATGAAGGTATACTCTTCGTAGATGTGGCTCCAACCAATCACATTGTCCATTTGGAAACAACGTCAAAAAGGCCATGTCTATTAAACCCAATGTAACATATTCATTCATTGGAGATTTACCTATTGATGGCCAGTCAATCATAGATAGAGGATCTATATCGAGGTTATCAACCCATGCATGTATGAGCTCCATTTCCTTTTGAAGATTCAGTGGTCTTGTTGCCATTAATGTGGAATGATTTATGTTTTCATTTTTAACCTCGTCCATCTCATTTTGTAGGCATGTGTTTTGTTCTAATTCATTGTTAGCATCTACATGAACAATCTTTATTTGATGGAATATATTACAATCAATATTTATTTCAATGTCATCTAAGGCAGAGGTATCTACAGTAGTGTCATTGTAAAATTTTTCATTTTCAATTTTATACCTTAGAGCATGATACGCCCAATTTCTATTAATCGTAAAGTCATAGTTTGTACCACGCTGATCTTTTTTTCGAACTATTATTATAGGCAAGTCTTTTATTGGACACGGTAGACTTTGACATACATGGTCAATATTTTGAGGGAAACTAATTGTGTGTCCCTTGTATTTATACTGGCCCCCTATTGCATGTGTCACTTGCAAAATTGGACTTACACGTGCAATTAACATTTCTTCTACCTGAGTCAAATTTGCTAGCTCAAGTGGTTGTGAATCTGGGTCCATATTGTTTTGTACTGAGAATCTGTTGTTTCCTTTTTCTTGCTGACACCTTCTACACATTGGACCTTCTTCTATACGGTTAACTTTAATGCCAACATAACACTCTTGACACATGTAACACATTCTAGGCATAACCAAATTATCTAATTGACGTCGAAAGAGTACCTAAAGATTTTGATAACTATTTCCAAATATTTCATTGTAGTCCCTCTAAATCTCTATACCACACCTAGCATCATCGTTTTCTTTAATCAAGTTTTCATCCATAGAATTCAATGGTTCTACAATTGTCAATGCAGGACGATCATTGTTAACCACTGATGCATTTGTCAAACTATTGTTATGAACTTGTATTTCTTCTAATATTCTTTGTGTTCTTCTTCTAGCTTCACATTGTCTATCTTGTTCATTGCGAAGGAGACGTTTATTTTCCTTTTTAGCTTCATTCATTTCATCATTTCGTCATTTTCTATAATCTTTATGATATTGTCTCCTACAATTTCTTCTATCCACATTTCTTTCCAACATGTTTCCACTTTGTGTTCCTTCCAACATTCTTTGCTCCATGTCTTCAACATTATTCTCTTTATCTTCTACACTATTGGCAACCACCAATGCATTTGTGAAACTCTTGTTATGAACTTGTATTCTCTTTATCTTCTACACTATTGGCAACCACCGATGCATTTGTGAAACTCTTGTTATGAACTTGTATTTCTTCTAATATTCTCTGTGTTCTTCTTCTAGCATCATGTTGTTTGTCTTGTTCATTGTGAAGGAGATGTTTATTTTCCTTTTCAGCTTCATTCATTTCATCATTTTGTCATTTTCTATAATCTTTATCATATTGCCTCCTACAATTTCTTCTGTCCACATTTCTTTCCAACATGTTTCCACTTTGTGTTCCTTCCAGCATTCTTTGCTCCATGTCTTCAACGTTATTCTCTTTCTCTTGTACACTATAGTTAGTGCAATTTTTTTCTTTCTGGCTTTCATCTTTTTCTTCATGCTCACATGATATATATTCCATTTGAGTTTGAGATAATTGAAGCACGTCATTCTCTATAGAATGGAAGTTCAAAGATGCTATTGAAAGTTGTTCATTTTCAATTTTTGTTGGTCTATATTGTTCTGAGATAGATGGACTGCCTAAATTAATTGTACTCCTTAGAAATTTTTCTTGGTTATTTATTTCTATATCCATCATTTCTTTTCCTTTTCTAGCATATCTCTCTCTCATTTTCATTATGGAGTAGACGATGTTTCTCCTTTTCTCTATCATCCATCTTTTCTTTTTGTCTACGACTATATTCTCTTTGATATTCTCTATTATATTGTCTTCTCTCATCTTCAAACTAAGAATTCATACGTCTTGGGGGCACAGCTAAAAATTGAGAAGTAAACCACTATTTAGACTATGGGTTTTTACTTTGATTGTTTAATCAATTTAAATAAAACAAAAGACTACACAATTTACGTAAGAAAAATATGTTTTTAATGTATTTTTGAAAAGAATCAATTGTCTTAATATACATAACTTAAAAAACTATCAATGAGAATATTTATTCTATTTATTCATTTACATATGAATTCCCATTTTTTTCCATTCTAACTTTTTTCTTTAGATGATATAAGAGCATTTTTTCCCCTTATTCTAAATTGAATACTATCTTGAAAATAAATAATAATAATGTTTATTGAAAAATTTTAGATGGTGGTAATTAATTAATTGGTTTTTCAATAGAATACATTTAATAAAAATATTAGGAATCCATATAACAATTTTAATTTGTACTACACATGAATATATAATTTTAACAAATAACAAATCTAGCATTATCACTTGAAAATTTAAATTATCAAATTACATCATGATATTTTAAAATTTAATACATTCTAAACAAATAAATACTAGGACTCCATTTTGAAATTAGAAATTTCATTACATATAGAAATATAAATTACATATTTGGAGTATGCACAAAGTGTATATTGGCATATGAAACTAACTGTGTTGACATTTGTTTTTATCTACATAGAATAGTGTCATGCAAAGGCACCAACAACTTCTCTTAACATGTTCTTGTCAGGACCCAAGTGGTACTTGAGCTTCACATTCACAAAATTAATAATATTTTTTACACTTCTAATAGTATTGATGACATCTAAACTTTGTGACTAAAAATCATAGATCCTTATTTTTTTCTGCATCATATTATCAATTTCCTCTTTCTGTAATATATTTTGCATTGACTCAAAAAATTGTTGAATGATTTGATTAGCGGAACACAATGCAGAAGAACTATCAAACAAATTACAACCCAAATCTTCAATAAACTTTTGTATCCCTGTCATGGATATATCTTGCAAATTTTATATTGTGTGCAATTTTTTATGACAATTCATGAGTGTTGATCTTCTCAAATTGCAAGCCTTTAACAATTCTTGGAGTGAGGTTTTGCTATGACTAAGACCAATTGAGACCAACTGATCAACATGCATTTCTTTCACCTTTCTTACAATTGGAATATCTTCTTTTAAGAAATTGAGCTCCCCAAATATTGATTCATCAATGTCTCGTGCCATAATTACCTTGTCAAGAACAATTTTATATTGTTTGACTACCTTTCGAATCACGCGAACACCTAACAACTCCAAATCATCCCTCCATTCTAAAAATGCAGTGTGTATTCCATCTTCACTGTTCTTATCTGAAACAAATACAGAGTCTTTGGCCGGCAATAAAGAACATTGTACATGTTCATATGATTGAACAATAGGTGAATTGCATGTATTTCCAACATTTTGTGGAGAATCAACATGATAAATTTCATCTTTCTTCAGACCATCAAATGCCACATCAATGATCTTCGCTTCAATAAGAGATGAACTACCATCAACCCCATCTATCTTGGCATCGTCGATAACATTATCATAATTTACATTGAGATTTTTATCTATAACCATAGGTTGGTCCAATGTGATATCATCTCTCACTAAATCCATTACATCTGTGAAATCTTTGACATGATATTCAAATGTGTGATATACTAAGTGCATTGGAAGTAATGTAAATGGCCTTTGGAGCCACTCTATTGACATCAATATGACATTCATTGTTCGACTCTCAATCAAAGTTTCTTCTTGTGAGTACCAATCTATCAGATAAATTGGGACACTAGAAATATTATATGTCTCATATAATGGATGCAATCGATTCCCATCTTCATTTATGTCTTTTGGAATGTTATGAATTTTGCAAGATTGCATGACCTCCACTGACAATCTACAATAATCCCTTTTTTTAATTTGTTTTTCATTTACACAATTTGCCCAATGGTCCTCTAAAGCAGCTTGGTGTTTGTAACTTCCATTTATAATTCAAGATATCCTTCTGATTGGGTCAAAGTTATGTTGCACATCCCCAATAGTATTTATTTGAAGGTGAGCCACATCTATTTCTACACTTTCTGCTACTTCGAAATCAACACATGAATACTTACCAATAGTTATTGGAAACTTAAAGAAATCTAAGCATCGATCCCCAAATTGTCTTATTACTTGAACAATTTGTCTACACAACTCCAAAAGCAACAACTTATTAGAAGGATAATGTGGCAACTTCCATGGATAACCATGGAAGCCAAAAACTCTTACATAGGTGAATGTTTGAAATTGGATATACCAATTTCCATATTTTGCAATTTCATCAGCAGCCTCATTTGATATTCTTCTCTCCATTTCAGCATGAAGTTTTCTTACAATATTGAAAGTGAAAGCATTTTTCACTCTACAAAAATGCTTTTCACTTTTGATCATTTCCAATTGAGGAAAACAATTGTAAACTCCTGGCTGGACCTCTCTGAACCTATCATTCTTATTTAGTCTCAGAAATATATTATGCAAGGTGAGAAAATATACCAAATATGATGACCTATATAATTTTTTGCTTTGAAGAACATTAACTGTTCATGCAAGCAATTGCTAATAATGGATGCCCAATCAATTTTTTTTTGTTCCAAATTTTGTGGATGAAATAAAACATCCATGTCTCAAAATGCATTGAGTGAGGACATCCAAAAACCCTACTCAGTAGAGTGATATAATCTCTACCCTCTTCTATAAAATCAAACCTTGTGTTTGTAGACACCTAAATTTGATTACACTATTTTAGTAATCCGATTTAGTTATCTAAAAAGGCATTATTAATTAAATTTCTATTTAATTAATCCTTTGTCATCCCCTAGTTGATTAATTTAATTAATCATCTATAGTCCTAATTGATAAATCAAATAATCTATTATTTATCAATTAAATCCTTTTCTCCTATCTAATTCCAAAAATCCCCATTTATTAAATAAATCTATTTGATAAATGAAATCCTCAAATTCAAAAACCCCTAATCTATCTCTAATCCTCCATTTAGCCTAATCCACCCCATCCACCCATACTAACCAAGCTTAGCCACTAACTCACCCACCCTCATTAATGACATCCACTTGCACATCTCTAACATCCCTAATCTAATCCTAAACTCAAGCCTAATCCACCCCCTAATGTTGTCACATTCCTTAAACAAGTTTAAGACTTTCCTAATCCAAACCAAAGTCTCCCCTCAAAAAACCCAACCACTAAGTCATGAGTGCTCTTACAAAACATAAAAGACTCTTACAAGCCCACTCATGACTCTTACATCCATCTTACACACTCTTCCCTCTTCCACACTCATTCCTCTTACATCCCTCTTACATACTCAACCCCACTCATCATGACTTTAACCAACCCTTTACCCTACCCTCTCACACTCATCCTCCTTGTGACAAGTGTCACCTTCCCATTGGTGCTAAACAAGCACAATCCATGTGCTCCCCTTTGAGTGCATCTTAGCCCTCCTTAAGCCTTCATCCATCTTGGCATCTAAGCCCTCCATCTCTCTACCCCTTAGCCTATAAATTGAATCCCATCCCAAGCCATTTCAATCAACAATCTTTGAGCTAAAGTTACCATGCTATTTTGAGAACCAAAGCCATCAACCATACCCTTATAATGCCAAATTGAGAGCTCACAAAGCTACCAATTTGCCATTACCCATCTCCATTGAAGCAGCTTTTGAGCATCTTGAGCATACATCCACAGCAAAAGGACACATCTACAGAATCAAGAAAGCATGGAGTGTTTTCTCTTGTGAGGTTTGCACTTCTTGTTCTCTTTCTTTGTCTAAGCATATATGTGAATTTAGTTTTTGGTTTGTGAATGTTTACTTTATTTGTTAATGTTCTTTTCATACTGATTCTAGTTCTACATTTTGGCACGCCCGGTGGGACCCCACTATGGGTCATTTAATCATCTATTTTGATCTATATGTCATTTTTCTAACCATCTAATGTTTGTTGTTGTTTGAGTGTGTTGTGAGGGTGTTTTGCTTGTTTTTGCAGGTTAAAGAACGCACTTAGGAAGAAGAAATACCATCTAAAAAAAAAAATGCATTTTTCAGCTTTTTTGGCGCAGTTTTGGCGTCTGCAACCTGTTCTGTCTGCGAAAATTGACGTCTGCGAAAATCCGCGTTTGCGCAAATCAACATCTGCAAAAATCTGCGTCTGCGAAAATCGACGTCTGCAAAAATCCGCGTCTACGAAAATTGACATCTGCGAAAATCCGCGTCTGCAAAAATTGTCGTCTGCGAAAATCCACATCTGCGCAAATCGGCGTCTCTGCTTGTCACCTGTGTTCTGTGCTGCAAATCTGTTTTGTCCTCTTCGTATTTTGGCGTCTCTGTATTTCAACGTCTTCATATTTTGACAGACTGTCTTCTCTGCTTGCTTATGTTCCATTTCTGCTTTATTATTTCTGCACTTTGTAGCTAAAAAAAAAAAAAAATTAAAAATTAAAAAAAAGAGTATAAATCAAAATTTGACTTTTAGTGGTTCCGTAGGATTTAGACCATTTTAAGCATTTTTACGCGTAGAAAAAAAACAAAAAAAGTTTTAAAAAAAAATTCCATAGTTAAGCTCTCATTTTTGAAGATTTTGGCTAACTAACTAAATTGCTTTTTTTTTTTTTTTGTCTCATTGCAGGTTGGAGCACATATGGAACCACTAACCATGTTTCTTGCAGGTTTTCATGTTGCTAAAAAATGAACTTGAATGTTTAACCATTTGTCTTTGAATGCATGTTGCTAAAAAAAAAATGAACTTGAATGGTTAAACACATTTTCCATTGAATGAATGTTGCTCAAAACACACTCTTGAATGTCATGGATTAAAATCAACTTTCTTTGGAATGCATGCTTAAAACAAAAAATCCAATCTTGAATGCCAAGGATCAATTAACCATTACAATATCAAACACTTCATTTGGAGCTTCTAAAATTGAACAAAACAAATCTCTTTTTCACATGCAATCTAGGTAAAGTTTGATTTTTGGACATTTAAGAAACTTTGTTAAGTTAAAATACAAATTTACAAAAAATCAATTTGAGTAGTTCCTTGGACTCACCTCTTTTCTAATCACCCATCAAATATTAACCATTGGTTGCAATCTCAGCGCCATTTATGGGGATGGGTCTACTTGAAAAAGGTGTTAAATGTTCCACAATCTAACTCACTCACTTGGTCTTTGAATGTTTGCTTTAACTTTATCAAAATTCTTAAATGGCCAAAACTCTAGATTAAATCGATCACACTTCAAGTTTGGGCACTAAAATTGAACAACAACTGACGTGGAGAGCCTCCGGGCGCGCGCTTGAAATCGAATCTCACACACTTTTGTTTTGGGCTTAAAACAAACTCACACTCAATCTTGAATGCCTTAAAGAAAATTAATCGATACTTGACATGGAGGGCCTCCGGGCGCGCGAGTTTGCTTTTGTTGACCCTAACTCTTCTTATTGTTTGCATTCTTCGATCGATTTACTTTTGTTGGCGCTTCAAGTTGGAATTGAACATTGTCTCTTAAACATGAGTGCTTGCAAAGTCTAGATTAGCACACATAAGAGTCAGTTGGTAAAAGAACAAGCGTGTTTTTTAGCCCAAGGTCATCCGAGTCTTCTCTCCCCTTGTCGTCTTTCGAGGCCATCTTGGGTGCATAAGATTAGGATCCAAAACCTTGTTTCTTTTTAGGAGGCCTGCTTGGGGATTTCATCACCCCTTGGATGACCTCAACTCCAACGCTCCGGCGGAGTATAAGAATCGGGAGGTGAATCGAAAGACACCTCTCTTGGGATCAAGATTTTGTCATTCGGGCTAAGCCTCAAGGAACTTTATACCCTTGAGAAGTGAAAGAGGAGAAGTGGGTTACCACTCCTCTCGGCTATGTGACATCCTTTTGGTCTCATCTATGGATTTGGGCCTCACGTACCTTGCGTATATCGAGGACTCCCTCGCTAAACCAATTGTCAGCCTTGCAGAAAACCATCTAGGATGTTAATGTGTTTGGAGTGACTGATCGAAACATTTGTAGAACATACACACTCCTTGGCGCAAGTATCACATTCTGAGAACCACAAACTTCTATCTGGGTGTTCCTATCTATTGCTTATTTTTATTTTACTTGTTGAATGAATGTTTGCCAAACTTGGTCAATCCTAGCTTAGGGCACACTTAGCGTAGTCACTGCCTATTTTGGAAGTTGAACAAGTTGAAGGAAAACAACTGAGATTTTTCCCAAAGCCAAGCAAATTCAGGAATTTATGTCAGAACAACCCAAACCCAAACAGAAGTTTCACAAGGTCAAACTCAAGCCATCTCTAGCATACCAAGAACTTTCAGCCAAGAGAAAAGAAATAACACCAAGCCCACGAATTTCCAAACTCCACAAAGCAGAGGACAAAGCTACCGACGAAGCACTTCAAGAGGCCTGGTTAGAGCGCACCATCAAATTTAGCCAACATCCAGGAGTTAATCCTGCTTATTGCTTACCAACTAGGCATGATTTCTATGATTAGACACCCTTGTTTCTCCACATCTTCTTGGATAAGCTTCACTTTAGAGTCATCTTTGTAGAAAAGCCAGCCATCTTAGGTTATCCCCTTAAGCATTATTAGCTCATCCATATCATTTAGAATCATACCATCTAGCCAGTAATCGAAATTTTGCATATCTAAGCTTTCAAAATTGTTGTCACCTTGCTAAAAGTTTGTCATTCCTAAAATCTTCCAAATCCACCAATCTCACCAAGGTTATCCCTTTGACATAGCTTTGTCTAAGGTAATGTAGCTTTGTCACTTGTTATCCCTCATCACCTTGAGCTAAAGGTTGGGATTCACAAGTGGTCAATCTCGTGTTCTTCCTAAAGGATCATCAATCTATCCTTAAGTTGATACAATCACCACCAAGCTTGCACATAGGAAAGCAGACCTTTTGTGCTTTGACAACATATCTTTGAAGTTAGAATCCCCAACCCAATCCTCCTTAGGTTTTGTCATATAGCTTTTGCCTCAACCTAGGAAATCATTTGCATAGAAAAACCTTCCCCCTTTTTGCATCCATCAGCATTATTGCATCTCATCCCTAGGAGCATTTTTCATGCCACCCGTCACTCGCTTAGCCAAGAAGAAAGAAACAATGGAGCCCTATCATTTAGATCGAACAGCCTCACCCCCCTTGAGCACTCAGCCATCCTTCAGCCCAGAGCCAGCTATGCCATCACCTACTGACATTGAAGCTTTCATGAACCAACCAGGAAATGCAGTATTGGTAAACGCCATTATAGACAAAAACAAAAAGACAATCATGGCTAATTTTCGAAGGGACAATGTAGGAACCTTTGACTTTGGAAGACCCCCTCCATTATCAGATCCATCTAACCCATTGTTTGGGCAGCTGCCACCACCCATAGGCTCTTATGATCCAAATTATCCTCAATTTATTCCAAAAGAAGAGCCTCCAGCCAATCCATATGACCCAACAAACCCAAACATACCATCATCCACCCAAGTTGAAATCTCAATGCCGCAAGCCAACCCAACCACCACCACTCCATCCTTGGTTCATACCTCTCCGCTCCAAACCCCCTTTACCCAAAACACCTCACCGTTCACCCCCTTCACTATTGCTGCTGCTCCCCAACCTAGCCTTCCCAATCTACCCATCTCCCAAATCAGTGCTAGCATCTTTGGCCAACCTCAGCAATATACAACAGGGATGCCACCCATGGGGCCAAGTAATCAACCTTTCATCGCCCCCAGCTTGTTCACCATAGCCCAAAGCACAATCCCATCATTTCCATTAGGTCTTGGGAGCTCAATACCACCAGCCACAAATCCACAAGCTACCACCTTCACTCCACAAAGCTATCAAATCCCACAAGCTACTGCCAATCTTCTACCAAGCTCCCAAGTGACCCCAGCTCCCGCCACCACTATACCAAGCTTCCAAATCCAGCCACCAAGCTATCAAACCCCATCAATTCCATTCCCAAGCTTTCAATTCCCACCACCTCCACCACCAACTAATCCATTACCTCCTATTACCAACTACTTTTCAATGCCACTTCTAGGAGGTAATCCACCACCCCAGCCAACCACCAATTATTTGCAGATACCATCCCAAATGGGGGGCACAACCCACATATATTGGTCAAACCCCACAAGCCCCCTGATCCTTTCCCCAAGCCTCACAACCATCTTATACCTTACCTCCACAAAGCAATCCATTTATCCCACAGCCAGCTTATGTTCCTCAATCCCAACCTCAAATCCCATATCAACAGCAAGCCTCGCAACACATGCAGCAATATGCGCCACCTCCCCCTCAACAACCCGTCATCCACCATGCAGCTACCCAAACAATGTACAATCCCTATCAGCAAATCCCTCATAACCATCCATATTCAATGGCCCCATCCAGCACATACCTACCTCAAGGCACTCCTACATTGGGGGCACCCCAACCATCACCTATCAATTCAGAGTGGGAGCAAATGAAGACAGCTCTGAAAGCCATCCAAGAAGGGAATGATCCAAAGACATTCAAGTTTGAGAATGTGTGTCCTTACCCATTTGACAGAGCCATTACCACGACACCATTTCCCGAACACTTTGAGGTACCTAAATTTGACAAATTCAGAGGAAAAGGAGACCCTGTCACACATATCAAAGAATTTTACATGCATTGCCAGGAGGTGGCATACAATGATGTCTTCCTCTTGCGCCTTTTCCCCAAAAGCTTGGCTGGACCAGCTCTTGAATGGTTTTATAGAATCCCCTATGGCACAATTAAAAACTTTGCTGAATTATCTGAGGCATTTGTAGCCCAATATGCCCATCTTGTTGAAACAGAGCTATCAATAGTTGATCTTGTCCACACCAAGCAAAAAGGTGGAGAAAGCCTTGCCGAATACCTGCAAAGGTGGCAAACCCTTACCACCCGCATATCCTGCACCTTGCCAGAACGCCATGTGGTGAAAATGTTTATTGATAATGCACATCCCAGCTTGGCTCACCACATGACCATGAACTGTTTGCAGACCTATAAGGATATCAAAGAGAAAGGAATGATCCTTGAGCAAGGACTCATCAAAGATGGTGTGGTAAAGATTTACAAAGAGGCCAACCAAAATCAATCACATTCCAATGACAAGTCTAGGTATTGGAACAAAAACAAGCATGTTGCAATAGATGGGGTTACTGACACCAGACATGTGAATATCGTTGGTCCTTCTCAAAACCAGTCTAACCCACCATATCAAACAAACAAACAACAAGCTACCAATTACCAACAACGAAATAACCAAAGCTATCAAAACCACAATACAAGACCCAACTTTCAAGGGTCTAACAATCAAGCTAATGCCATCAATGTAGCTACAGGGCAAAAGCCTAGATTCCAACCTGCACCTAGAAACTATACACCCCTTGGTGAGCCATTGGATGTTATTTTTGAGAAATTGGCTAAGGAAAACCTCATCAAATTTCCTCCTACCCAGCAAATTGATCCAAGCCAATCCAAAGCTGCATGGTACAAGGACAATGAGTATTGCAAGTTCCATAGGGTAAACGGTCACACCACCATCAGATGCATGAAATTGAAAGACTATGTGCAAGACCTCATTGATCAGAAGGAAATCATTGTTGGTGCCCAAACCTCTCCCAATGCAGGCTTACAGATTTATCAAAATGCTTTTCCTCCACACAACAACCAAAATCTTGGAAAAGCACCTATCCAAAACAACACCAACAACCGCCAGCCAAACCAACAGCATGGGAAGAACAATGACCACACTTCATCCTATATAGACTATGGTAGCCTTATAGGTTGTATATCTGAGAAAGAGCCTTCTGTCAATGTTATCAATATCCGAGGACCAGACAATGAGTGTGCGGTCACCACTCGAAGAGCACGATTTAACATCGCAGGCCCACCAGTTTCATCAACACCATCAGCTCCATCAAAAAGCTAGTACAATATCTTGGAACACCTTGGGAACATGCCAGCCCAAATATCCATTTTAGACCTTCTCCACACTAGTCCTGTGTACAAAGACATCCTTGACAGTGCTCTCATAGAATCCCGTGTCCCTTCTGATATCAATGCTACTGATTTTCGTAATCTTGTTGGACACCTTTCATCCTCATGTGCCCTATCTTTCAAACCCATCGACATACCCGCGGTTGAGCCAGATCACACCCTTCCACTTCGCATAGCCATCATGGTATCCAATTTTTCCGTGAAAAGAGTAATGATAGATAATGGATCAGCCTTGAACATTTGCACCCTAAAATTCATAAAACAAGCTGGGTATACTGAGGCAGATATGATCAGTGAGGTTATCACCATCAAAGCTTATGACAACTTGGAAAGGACCACAGAAGGGACTATTTTGCTACCAATCAAGGTTGGGCCAGTCATTCAAGAGACAGTTTGCCATGTTGTTGATCTAAACCTACCATTTAACATCCTCCTCGGTCGCCCATAGATTCATGCTATGAAGGCCGTTCCATCCACCTACCATTAGTGCATCAAATTTTCGCATCAAGGCACTGAGGTAACCATCCATGCCGATCCAGAACCCTTTGCTTACTGCAATGTGGTTGAAGCTTCATTTACAAACCATTGCCCTGGAATAGACATCGACACAGCCATCGCCAGCTCATCCCACACTTGTAATGACGCAGAAACCATCCTTGCCTCCACCCTATCTACTGTAAAGATCAACAACAAAGGATGTGGAGAATATAGTCTATCAGATGCATTTGCTGTCGGAGCAATCCCACTTGATCCACATACCCATGGACGACCATTATATCACAAAGCTAAGGAGATTCCACCTCCTCGATACAAACAGTTTGGCCCAACCACTTTTGTGTCCTCAAAAACCCCTCTTCATGAGGAGCTCACTCCAGATATCAACAATTGGCTACATAAGGATGCACCTCCAAGAAATCAAGCACGCCTTGATCACTTCAGCCAGAAGTATCCCCAACAACATAAGCTCGTCACTGAAAAATGGAACTATCAAGGAGGTGGACTAGGACCAGAAGAAAGGGGCATGCAATGTCCCATCGAAGCACATGATTGGGAAATAAAGTCAGGTCTTGGCTTTGGCATACCCACAATTGGGGGCACCAACGAGAATGGTCACGCTTTTTTGAACATCCACCGCAACCTTGTCAAAATTGAAGACATTCCTGAGGAAGTTGAAAAGAGAGCCTACGACGATATCCCAGACCAAATCTTCCTAAGAGACTCTGTTCTCCGAGAACTATCCATCCATCTCATTGACCTACCACTTGCTCATCCACAACTCATAGATTGGGACCAACCAAGTGTCATACATATTGATGAGTTCGCATCAAAGGAAGCGCTTCTAAGATTCATGGGAGCTGAAACTCCTCATAAGAAGACAAAGCCAGATTCTGCCTACATCTACAAGCTAGATCCCAAGGGGTATTTTGGAGAAAATCCCCAACCTAGTTTCGATACACCCAAAACTGGAACTAAGGTAAATCTGGGACTAGCTAAGGCAGCGAAGAGAACCCCTCAGCAAGAAAATCCAGAGCCACAAGCAGAACATGAGGATTTAGTATTGCCTCCTCAAGATAATCGACCAGAGGTGTCTTCTATTCTAATAGAGGATACTAGAGAAGTCAACATTGGTTCTTCAGAGATCCCTAGAATTGTTCACATTGCTGCATCCCTATCACAAGACCAAGCTGACCTCCTCTTTGAGGTTTTACGAGAGAACATTGGCCGATTTGTATGGTCATATCAGGACATGCCAGGACTCGATCCAAAGCTTGTAGTTCATCATCTTGCAGTCGATCCAAAGATCAAGCCCGTCAGACAAAAGCTTAGGAAAATGCACCCTAAGGTGGCATTACTAGTCAAAGCTGAACTAGAAAGAATGTTAGCTGCTAAGGTTATCCGACCTATCGACTACTCAGAATGGATCTCCAACATGGTCCCTGTCACTAAGCCTTCCGGTGACATCAGAATCTGTACTGATTTTAGAGATCTTAACAAAGCTTGTCCAAAGGATGATTTTCCCTTGCCCAACATAGATATGATTGTAGATCTTATAGCTGGACATGAAATCCTGTCCCTTATGGATGGATTTTTTGGGTATAATCAGATCAAGATTACAGAAGAGGATCAGCATAAGACAGCATTCACTACCCCCTGGGGAACCTTTTGCTACACCATGATGCCTTTTGGCCTAAAGAATGCTGGGGCTACCTATCAAAGAGCTATGACAGCCATTTTCCATGATCTTATCCATAACATTTTGGAAGATTATGTGGACGATATCCTGGTCAAATCTCACACCTTCATGGATCATCTTGCTGACCTGGAAAAAGTCTTTGATTGGTTGGCCCAATATTATCTCATGCTAAATCCCAAGAAGTGTGTCTTTGGGGTCACATCTGGCAAGCTTCTAGGCTTCATAGTTTCTAAACGGGGTATAGAGATCGACCCCAAAAAGGTCAAGGCTATCTTAGACATGCCTCCTCCCCAGACACTGCGACAACTTCGCTCTCTTCAGGGAAAACTTCAATTTGTCCGGCGCTTCATCTCCCAACTTGCAGATAAGTGTACACCATTTTCACACTTGCTAAAGAAGAATGAGAACTTCAAGTGGGATCTTTTATGTTAGCGCAGCTTCGATCAGCTCAAGCAGTATCTCACCAATCCCCCTATCTTGGTTCCACCAGTTCCTAGTCGTCCCTTGATCTTGTATATATCAGCAACACCTACTGCTCTAGGGGTACTTCTAGCACAACATGATGATTATAGCAGAGAGAGAGCCGTCTACTATATCAGTAGAACCCTAGTTGGTTATGAACTCAATTACACTCCTATGGAAAAAGCTTATTTGGCAGTTGTTTTCTCAACTCAAAAGCTTCGCCACTACATGCTAAGTCATACCATCCAACTAGTCTCCAAGATTGACCCTCTCAAGTATATGCTCTCCAGAACA
Organism: Cupressus sempervirens; assembly: GCA_028749045.1. Classification (NCBI taxonomy): domain Eukaryota; kingdom Viridiplantae; phylum Streptophyta; class Pinopsida; order Cupressales; family Cupressaceae; genus Cupressus; species Cupressus sempervirens. Next base: position 618,332,401 of record CM053791.1, read on the forward strand.
GCACTTACAGGCCGTTTGGCCAAATGGGTTATGCTACTAAGTGAGTTTGACATCCAGTATGTGGACAGAAAGGCAATCAAAGGGCAAGCTATAGCAGATCACCTAGCTGATGCACCTCTAGTAGATGCATATCCTTTGCTCACAGAATTTCCAGATGAGCATATCTGCCTAATTGAAGAACAACCCCCATGGAAGCTTTATTTTGATGGCTCATACACCTCTCATGGATCAGGGGCAGGAATATTATTAGTTACACCTCAAGGAGATTACATTCCAAAAGCCTTCAAGCTACAATTCCCTAGCACCAACAATATAGCAGAATATGAAGCTCTTGTAGCAGGATTAAAGATAGCTACAGAATGGAATATCACTGAGTTACAAGTCTTTGGTGATTCCCAACTCATCATCAAACAAGTCTTAAATGAATATCAAACCAAAGATGAAAAGCTATTACCCTACAAAGAGCTAGTTGATCAGCTGACCCAACATTTTACAAAGCTTCAGTTTACACAAGTACCTCGAATGCAGAATAAGGCAGCAGATGCCATGGCCACTATCGGCTCGCTCTTGGAAATTCCCCAAGATGCTACGCAGTATGAATTTTTAGTTGAGCAGCTCCTCACACTCGCTTATGCGAATGAGGATTCAAACCGTGTTTGTATCTTGGTTGGTCCCCAATCCCCTTGGTACCATGAAATTCACGCTTACCTTAACGATGGTATCATATCCCCTCACCTCACATGCACCCAATGCCAGAACCTCATCTGAAAATCATCCCGCTATGTTATCATAGCCAATACCCTATATCGTCAGGGTTATCACGATACTCTCTCTCGATGTTTAGATGAAAATGAGGCCGCGATGGGATTAAAAGAAGTACATTCTGGACTTTGTGGTGCCCACACGAGTGGTATTGTCCTAGCACGACAAATCCTTAGAGCAGGCTACTATTGGCCTACCATTGAAGAAGACTCTTGTGACTTTGTCAAAAAGTGTCTACCATGTCAGCAGCATGCAAATCTTGTGCACGCTCCAGCACAGGATCTACAGCCTATTGCACCACCTTGGCCTTTTGCTTGTTGGGGCCTTGATCTAGTTGGAACTATCACACCTCTCTCATCTGATGGACATAAATGGATAATAACAGCTACAGACTATTTCACTAAGTGGGTGGAAGCAGTCCCCCTAGTCTCAGCTACAGGAGTTCAAGTCTCCAAGTTCATCTTGTACCACATTGTTTGCCGCTTCGGCATCCCATCCACCATCTTCACTGACCACGGAGGTAATTTTGAAAATCTCAACATGGAAGAATTATGCACTTCCCTCCGCATCCATCACCGCTTTTCTAGCCCATATTTCCCACAAGGTAACGGCCAGGTAGAGGCAACTAATAAAACCCTCCTCAAAATCCTAAAGAAACTTGTCAATGATTCCGGACGTGATTGGCACCTTCAAATAAATCCGGCTCTATGGGCCTATCAAACTTCCTTCCGTACATCCACAGGCACAACTCCATACTCCCTAGTCTATGGTGCCGAAGCGGTATTACCTATAGAAGTTGAACTTCCCTCACTACGCATATCTTTGCGAGGGCAAATCTCAGATGAAGAATACAGAGTAGCTCGACTCACCCAGCTAGATCTCTTAGACGAGAAGAGACAACAAGCCTATGACCATCTCACAGTCTATCAAACTCGTCTCAAAAGGAATTTCAACAAGAAGGTGCTCCCACGACACTTTCAGCCAGGTGACATGGTCCTCAAAGAAAATATGAAAGTCCAAGCAGATCGAGAAAAGAAAGGCAAGTTTGAACCTACATGGCTTGGTCCCTATGTGGTTACTGCCTCCTTTGGCTCCGGAGCCTATCAATTATCTACACCAGAAGGAGAACTCTTGAATGATCCCACTAACATCATTCATCTCAAGAAGTTCTATGCTTGAAGATCCTTGGTATACCCAGCTTTTAAAAAAATACAAAAAAAAAAAAATAGTAAAGAGAAATAAGCGTCCAATGGTGAAAACTTGGCAATTCAAGCGGCTTGGATAGGTACCTTGGTGAAAACCTGGTAATTCAGGCGCCTTGTGTGCTAAAGACTAATCCATTATCTATCACTATCCTATCCCTCATCCATCCACCCACCATCCCATAAAACACCTGCTTGTTCCCTTGGTGTTCCAATCAAATATCCAAAATCTGATGGAGCTTGTCAATACCTCCTGTACAACTTGTAAATCTTGTACCAAAGCTTGTATTATACCTTGTAAATCTTGTACCATACCTTGTATATATTCGAATCTTGTCCAAAGCTTGTACCATATTCCATCTTGTAAATGATCTTGTATCCTAGCTTGTATCCTATCACATGCACACACAGAATCCCATTTTCCTTAAACTTTTCACAAACCATCTACCTATCCACCTATCAACTATTATAGACACCCCATCCTTCACAAACATTTCCATCTCACAAAAAACCAAAACATGAACAAACTTGTACATTTGTAACATATCTTGGTCTGTCAGCTTGTACATCCTCTTTAGCTTAGTATCATTGTATCTATCTGGCTTTAGTGTTAGTTCATCCTTGGTCAACATCTTGCACACATCGCACACCTTGGTTAGATATTCCAATGCATCCTTTAGCTAGATCTCCTGTCACCAAAGTGTTATCCTTCTTAGTTTAGCTTGCCAGACGCATCACTCATCCCGATCCATCAGCTTAGGCGCTCTCCGAAAGGTCCTTGTAGGATATAGCTTTCCTCATGTCTAATCTTGGTCCGTTAGTACCTCGTCCTACCCATCTCGTTGGCAAACAGTTCTCTTTTGGATTTTCACTTTCTTTTGATTTGGGATCTTCCCTTTTGGGTCTTGAAATATCTTTTTAAGAAATCTCCTTGTTCCCTCCTCAAGGTTGCCATGATCTTCCATATCATGGTATGCTGCGAATGGGGCAATTAGAGCGTAAGGTCTTGATCAGGTCTTTTGCTTGTTTTCTTTTTCTGCTTGTGGGTTACCTAGTGTCGTTTCCATGCTGCTTCCTCTGGGATTCATGTGTGATACTGGGGCAATCCTTGTGTGTTTGTTTTGAGTCAGTTCGTCAGTCCTCTGGACGATTGGTAAAAAGGCCTTGATGTTCTTGGTAACCCTGGCAATTAACCAACAGTCTTATAGCAAATCTAGTGCTCAACTATATGGTGGTACTTCTCTTTGAAGTATCCCCTCGCTCAAAAAGCTTCAATGGATTCCCTTCATCTCCATTATCCCCCCATCCATATCCTACATCTGTCGCTCCTACCCCAGCTTATGCATCAGTATCTCTTTGAATCACTCCTCACGCTTAGCTTTAGGGATCCACCAATCAAATCAATCCACCAAGCCTCATCTTTCGAGATCCACAATCCTAGTCCTAGGGATTCCCAAAACCCATCTTCCGCCAATCTGACTCTTTGAAATCTTGTTGCATCAGCTTTATCATTCTATCATCCATCTCCCTACCATGGATTCCTTTAATAGCGCTTCGCTCCTCCTCCTCCCCCCCCCCCCCAATCCTGGAAAGTCTTAAGCTTGCTTTACTATTGTGCCTCTAATTTCCCTTTATCATTCTCCCGTAGTGAGAGTTTGAGCTAATTCAGCCCCTTCTCTTCGCCAACCTGCGTCTCAGCTCATCTCGATTTCTTGTACTTTTCAAGAAGTCGTCGAGCCTCATTTCTCTCCCCGTCACCTTCTTGAGGGGGCATCATCTAAGTCTAGTCTCTCCTCTTCTTATCCGAGACTGGGGCAACCTTGTTGCTAAAACATCTTCCTCGTGTCATCTTCATTCAAACTTCTTTGAAATAGTGTTGTCTTAACACTATGTCAAAGAGGGGCAAAATGTAGACACCTAAATTTGATTACACTATTTTAGTAATCCTATTTAGTTATCTAAAAAGGCATTATTAATTAAATTTCTATTTAATTAATCCTTTGTCATCCCCTAGTTGATTAATTTAATTAATCATCTATAGTTCTAATTGATAAATCAAATAATCTATTATTTATCAATTAAATCCTTTTCTCCTATCTAATTCCAATAAATCTCCATTTATTAAATAAATCTATTTGATAAATGAAATCCTCAAATTCAAAAACCCCTAATCCATCTCTAATCCTCCATTTAGCCTAATCCACCCCATCCACCCATACTAACCAAGCTTAGCCACTAACTCACCCACCCTCATTAATGACATCCACTTGCACATCTCTAACATCCCTAATCTAATCCTAAACCCAAGCCTAATCCACCCCCTAATGTTGTCACATTCCTTAAACAAGTTTAAGACTTTCCTAATCCAAACCAAAGTCTCCCCTCAAAAAACCCAACCACTAAGTCATGAGTGCTCTTACAAAACATAAAAGACTCTTACAAGCCCACTCATGACTCTTACATCCATCTTACACACTCTTCCCTCTTCCACACTCATTCCTCTTACATCCCTCTTACATAATCAACCCCACTCATCATGACTTTAACCAACCCTTTACCCTACCCTCTCACACTCATCCTCCTTGTGACAAGTGTCACCTTCCCATTGGTGCTAAACAAGCACAATCCATGTGCTCCCCTTTGAGTGCATCTTAGCCCTCCTTAAGCCTTCATCCATCTTGGCATCTAAGCCCTCCATCTCTCTACCCCTTAGCCTATAAATTGAATCCCATCCCAAGCCATTTCAATCAACAATCTTTGAGCTAAAGTTACCATGCTATTTTGAGAACCAAAGCCATCAACCATACCCTTATAATGCCAAATTGAGAGCTCACAAAGCTACCAATTTGCCATTACCCATCTCCATTGAAGCAGCTTTTGAGCATCTTGAGCATACATCCACAGCAAAAGGACACATCTACAGAATCAAGAAAGCATGGAGTGTTTTCTCTTGTGAGGTTTGCACTTCTTGTTCTCTTTCTTTGTCTAAGCATATATGTGAATTTAGTTTTTGGTTTGTGAATGTTTACTTTATTTGTTAATGTTCTTTGCATACTGATTCTGGTTCTACAGTGTTGTCCTCTGGCTAGTTTTTTAACATTGGTATTTTGTTGATGCATTAATTTATCATTCAAAAATTGCCTTGCAATTGAATCAAATTGGTAATAGTAATCATTGGCTATTTTCATATCAACAAGAGCATATTGATCATGACGTGAAATATTGAATGCTTCTCTTACAATTTCAGGTGTATTATCTAGCAATGTTACACCATTTTTATTTTTGACTTTCTTGTCATCTACATCATAATATTGGGCACATGCCAAAACCAATTCAATGGATTGAAGAGAAACTAGGAATGTAGCTACTTCAACCAATCCTGAAGTTTTCAATCTCTGCTAGAGAAGAGACATTCCTTCACCCCTTTTCATTCTATTTGAAAATTCCATAATATCAATGAACCCTAAATTTGTGTCTCCTATATCTTTGTAAGGTGAATCAAACTTAGATTTTTGAAGATTCCTTGTAAATTTGAACCTCATAGTGGACTAAATAATATTTGTAACCTATAAATATTGTTATTTCAAAAAATAAGCAAACTAATCCAAAAGAAAAATGAGTAATGTATTTAGATGGAAGAAAATAAAAATGTAAATGCATTAATTTTATCAAAAAAAAATTAATAGTACGAAGAAGTGCAATGAAAGTTTAAATCATGGAAATAGAAACAAAGACAATATAAAATAATTGCAATTGTGGTTTTTTTTTTTCAGAAACATATGTTATCATATAATATATTATGTGAGACATAGCACACTTTATGATCCAAAGATATATGGATCTCCAAATGAACAAAACAATGCCATATTCAAATCCACTATTTTAGTATCCATATTCTGTTAACCCAATCATGGGCTCGACATAACTGGGAACGAGAATATGCTTGAAGAGTTTGAGTACATGGGAAGAATATTTCAAATATTTTTTGGTGACTCAAAGGAGATTCAAAACTATCTACAACAACACCTGTCGACCAACAATTTTTTTTCAAGTAGACTAACAAAGGGAGGTGAAGGTTGAATACATTCAGAATATAATTCCTCTATCAGATGCTCCCAGGTCCATTCACCTCTTACGAAATTGTTATATTCAATGATGAAACTAGGCCTCTGTGCATTCGCGACATATCCTATTATGGTTGCAGGGAACCATGCTCCTTCAAAACCATCTTCATCACAACACACTTCTACTTTCATCCCATAATGACAATTCATGTTGTACAACTTAACCTTGAAAAACATTCTATAAAAAATCAATTTTCTTCCCTAAATATTTAAATCAAATTGCAATAGAAAAACAAAACATATATTCAATGTTGGCAATTGTATTCCTAATTTTTTAAAAAAAATTAATACCTATGTTATCATAATAATAAAAAAATATAGGAACTAAAATGGATTTTTAATATCACGTGAAATCCTCCAATCATCAAACATGTAAAAATATTTAATAGATCTACTAAAGTATCTTAATTCATGATATGTACTACTTTAGTGGCAATTCTTGTAGGTATTAGATTAAAATGGATTTTTAATCAATTGGGGTTAGCGTTTACTTTGATTTTGGTTTTGTATTATTTTACCATCTTTCTTCTTCTTACAAAAATGGCACCAGACATGGTGACCATATAGAAAGAACTCCATATATAGAAAGAACTCCATATTATTATGGATTTTTAATCAATTGGGGTTAGTCTTAGTTTTAATTTTGGTTTTGTATTATCATTTATTTTGGTTTAATAGAAAACTTATTGTTCAATTATTATAAAAAAATGAAATAGAATCTACGTGTTGATATCACATTAAAAATTAAATTAAACACTAATTTTATTATTGTTTCATATCTAGAGTAATTAGGAAAATTTATGATGATACAATTTTCCTAAAAGTAAGTTTAATGAGCTGGGTTGGTTGGTCCCAGTTATACGAGCTGGGAGGTAAATGGGGTGGGGGAAGGGAGGTGTAGGAAGGGGGCTAAAATAGGAGGTAATGTTCTCTGTAGATGTGAATTTTTTCCAATCATCCAAGAGTCAATTGGGGGACATATTAGCAAGTAAGAAGCAATGAAATCTCTATGATTTAATCAATCCATTTTTCTTTGTTATCCTAAAATAGATTCTAGACACAATAATCTAATAGTGCTAATCAATCTATTCTACGAAGTAATCCTATAAGCTTGTCCTAATAGATTTTATTTGTGCAAAGTAACTTAATTTCATTTGGATTTCAAGTTTTTTGATACCATTTCACTTTTTCAGGCAACACTTGAAGTGCCTTTATTCTTTTTGTATGTAATTACCAATTGTTAACAGTTTCAGGATCAGTTGCACATTTAGATTGTTGTATTGAATATAGCTACAAAGTTAACAAACTACAAAAAGCCATGAAGCACCTCCCTTTGCAAGACTTGAAAGACTGAAATACTTGCAATATTGCCAATTCAGATTGCTAGAGCAGTTAACATAGTCCAAAGTCAGACATTGCAAGCATTTAAAAACAACATGAATTGTACAAGACTTCCTAAATGTTGAAAAGGCCTTGAAGCTCTCATGATGATCATAATTACAAAAGAATTTTAAAAAATAACAAATAAGGAATAACAACTATGATGACATGAGGCTAAATAGTAAGATGCATGTGGGGTATGCTCTTGCAGTAACATATGGTCTCACATTGGATAATAGGTTTTTCTAAATGTAAACACAACAGGAAACGACTGTGATTTAGTTATTACCACCAACAAAATACAACACTGATCTATTCCAAATGCATCTATATGTGAAAAATGGTTTTATTCACAATCTAAAAGCATCAATGATATCAATTATATGGTGGCCTTTAAATAAAATACAGTAGGGATTTTAAAATTATACATGTAATTTAAATTTAAATTGAGTAATAGTTAAATGATTTAAGGAAATGCTATCTATGAGAGTAGAAACGTATGTGATGATTCTAGCACAAGAGGATGATCGATCTACATAGCTGAAAAAAATGGTGATGTATGAATGAAAGCCAGTCTGTATCACGACTTGGGAGAAAGCATTAAAATAAAGAGTACTATAAAATGCATAAAGGATGCATCTAAGAAATAGTAGAAAGAAAAGTGGCCACCTCCTCAAATGAAAATGTAAAAGTATAATATTAATTGAAATATAGTTGGATTAATGAGTATAATACAAGAATTAAGAATTAGACAAAAATTAATATTTTACGTTAGTAATTTATGTTGTTCTATTAGATAGTTGTAGAGAAAGTTATATTTCTGAGGTGGTTTAATTTAAGATTTTTCAAACTCTCAAAGACCTTTATAAAGGAGGCACAATGTAATAATTTTTATCATTAGAAAATAAAATAAATTTATAATTTCTATGTCTACCTATATTTTGTATTTTGTGTTTCATTGTTATTATGGATCCAATTCATCCACTCTATCAGATATGGTATAAAAGCTTGAGGTTTTCTAGCTGTGAGAAGTGAAGGAGAAGTTGTTGTTTTCCAATAACAACTCTTGGGTCATTCCTATTCTTAAGGAATTGATATCTCATGGAAGTTTTCAAAGGAAAATGTTTCTACAAGTGTGAGAGGAATATCATTACAAAGAAGTCTTGCTCATGAGCCATAAAATTTGTGTGAAATTTCTACTCAAGGTATTTCCGAATAAATTTTACAAAAATTTACTTAAATATTTAAAGAATGATCGAGATAAGGAGTTTGGATTAAGATTGTAGTTTCTACTCAAGATATAGGAAACTTCAGAATGGTTTTGTCCACGCCTCTCTCTATATTTCATTCATCACATCTTCTTTATCTCTCTAATTATTTCTCTCTATCATCCACATATATTCACATTCTATGTTCCTCTCCACTTATGTATTATTTGTATTATTTATCTCTAGAAATCATTTCATATATACTTTTTTTTTTTCATATTTCATTCTCATTTTTTTTTCTATATTTCTCTACTTATCTATCCTATCTCTCTATATTGCCCACTTCTCTACCTCTCACTCATATATACACATATATAATGTCTATTTATCCCTATATCTACCTTCACTACTCTATCTACATCTTTACACTTTACCTATCTCTTACGGTAACAATTATAATTTAGTTTTATTAGTCCCGCCTATTTATAGGCCAAGACTATAGTTTTTGATCAATTATTTTGTATTAATGGTTGTTTTAATCGTGTTGTTTTCAAAATTTTCTCAATTGAAATTTCTTACTAAATGAAATTTTTGAATTTTATTTTCTTGTTCTTCTATCTACTATGTCATCTTTTTCATTTTCTCTCAAAAAAATTAAATAAAAAGAAAGTTGTGACATTTGGCGAAGGCTATGTTGAATCTTTAATTGTTTTCCATTAAATATTATGCTTGAAGGTACCGTAATCTAATAGGTTCAATTAATTAGTATTTCATTATTATAAATATTATAATTTTTTGACTTTAAAAAAATAATAATTAGTATTATTCATAATTATGGTATCTTCCACTACACTTTGTTCTTAGGTAGATAAGGTAAATTTTGAATTGCCAACTAAATATAAAATATTTTCTATTAGTTTTAAAGGTTTTTTTTAGGTCTCAATTTTATTTTCTTTCCTAAAATTTGATTATAAATAAATTGAAGATTCACTAAATTTCTAATTTTTTCAAAGTTTACATTTAGTAACTATTAAATTCAATTCTCACTTTAAATATTTTTACATAAATATATACACACTTAAAAAAAAATGATAATATACTTTAAAAAAATTTCTCTCTATATATTTAATTATTTTCAATTAAATTTCTTTTTAATTTTCTTCATCTATATATTAGATTTAGGTTTTAGTTTAGTTTATTCATATTTTCGTGATTTGTAATCAATTTAAAGGTTAAAATAAAATATTAGATTCAAATTTAACAATTGTTTATTTATTGAACCCTTTTTTATTAATGTAAGGGTTTTCATTTTCTCTTAAGCAAATTTAAATAAAAAGAAAGTTGTGACATTTGGTGAAGGCTATGTTGAATCTTTAATTGTTTTCCATTAAATGTTATGCTTGAAGGTACCATAATCTAATAGGTTCAATTAATTAGTATTTCATTATTATAAATATTATAATTTTTTGACTTTTTTAAAAAATAATTAGTATTATTCATAATCATGGTATCTTCTACTACACTTTGTTCTTAGGTAGATAACGTAAATTTTGAATTGCCAACTAAGTATATAATATTTGCTATTAGTTTTTAAGGTTTTTTTTAGGTCTCAATTTTATTTTATTTCCTAAAATTTGATTATAAATTAATTGAAGATTCACTAAATTTCTAATTTTTTTTTTAAAGTTTACATTTCAATTCTCAATTTAAATATTTTTACATAAATATATATACACTTTTTTAAAAATGATAATATACTTTTAAAAATTTTCTCTCTATATATTTAATTCTTTTCACTTAAATTTCTTTTTTATTTTCTTCATCTATATATTAGATTTAGGTTTTAGTTTAGTTTATTCATAGTTTCATTATTTATAATCAATTTAAAGGTTAAAATAAAATATTATATTCAAATTTAACAATTGTTTATTTATTGAACCCTTTTTTATTAATGTTAGGGTTTTATTATTTTAATCATGTCTCTCACCCATTCAATATCAGTCTCTCTATCTCCCCTCTCTATATATCCTTTTAAATTTTTTTAATGTTCAATGTGATTCTTTTTATTTATTTAAACTTATAGATAAAGTTTAGGATTTTATTAGGTTAAAGCTTATTTTCTTAAAAGTGTTATAAATTTTATTTGATTATATCTTTTTACTTCTTATTACATCTCTCTTCACCCTCTGTCATTTCCATTATATATAAATATTATAATTTTTTGACTTTTTTTTTTAATAATTAGTATTATTCATAATCATGGTATCTTCTACTACACTTTGTTCTTAGGTAGATAAGGTAAATTTTGAATTACCAACTAAATATAAAATATTTGCTATTAGTTTTTAGGTTTTTTTTTAGGTCTCAATTTTATTTTCTTTCCTAAAATTTGATTATAAATTAATTGAAGATTTACTAAATTTATATTTTTTTTAAAGTTTACATTTCAAATGATAAATATTAACTATTAAATTCAATTCTTAATTTAAATATTTTTACATAAATATATATACAATTAAAAATAAATGATAATATACTTTTTAAAATTTTCTCTCTATATATTTAATTCTTTTCGCTTAAAGTTCTTTTTTATTTTCTCCATCTATATATTAGATTTAGGTTTTAGTTTAGTTTATTCATAGTTTCATGATTTGTAATCAATTTAAAGGTTAAAATAAAATATTAGATTCAAATTTAACAATTGTTTATTTATTGAACCCTTTTTTAATTAATGTTAGGGTTTTATTATTTTAATCATGTCTCTTATCCATTCAATCTCAGTCTGTCTATCTTCCATCTCTATATATCCTTTTAAAGTTTTTTTCAATGTGATTCTTTTTATTTATTTAACCTTATATACAAAGTTTAGGATTTTATTTAAGCAAGAGCCTACAACACAATGGTAAATTGTGAGCCTCTTATTGAAGAGGTCTTGAGTTTGAATCTACTCGTGCTCAATAAGATAATAATTAATAATAATACATAATAATTAATCTTGACTTCGGCCTCTTATCGATCCAAAAAAAAGCTAAGAATTTTATTAGGTTAAAGCTTATTTTCTTAAAAGTGTTATAAATTTTATTTGATTATATCTTTTTACTTCTTATTACATCTCTCTTCACCCTTTGTCATATATATATATATATATATATATATATATATATATATATATATATATATATCTTGGGGTAACAATTATAATTTAGTTTTATTATAATTAGGTTTTAGTTTAGTTTATTCATAGTTTCATGATGTGTAATCAATTTAAAGGTTAAAATAAAATAAAATATTCGAATTTAACGATTGTTTATTAATTGAACCCTTTTTATTAATGTCAGGTTTTTTAAAGGTTTAATACTTGTTTGACCTCAATATCCTTATTTCTTTATCTTTATCCTTGCAATTTATGCCTTTAAGTTTTCCCCCAAATCAAACTATATCCATATCTCTCCCTCTACATATTGAGTTAAATCCGTCCCAATCTCACATGGAATGATTATGCTAGAGAGTCCCACAGTTCTCTATATTTCTTAGGAACATTGAAATCAATAGAAACATAGAAATCACATGATAACTCTTTCGTAGAAATCTCTTTATATAAAAAAGGAGCGCAAAATTGTATAATAAAACCTTTAAAATAGAATTATATTAACACGAAATCCACTATCGTCTAACAATAGAATATTATAACTCAAAAAAATTATAATCAACTATTTGAAACTGCCACCGAGACATAGGCAAATGAATACAAGATACCATCACCATTGCATTCTAAACAATGTGCCAAGCCCACGAATAAAATTTTGGAAACACGTTATATTCAAAATTTTAGAAATTCAATTTTAAGAAACAATTGTTGAAAATGTGGATTTGAAGTCATTGTCTACTGTAATTTTATCAATGTTTAGCTATTCCTATATAGCTTCTATTTCAAGATATGTACAAATTAGTATAGTAAGTGCTGGTGCATGAACAAAAGTTTTAAAAGTGGGAGAGTACATTTAGACATGATCTTCACATTACACAATGATCGGTGAATACACATTAAGTAATATTTCAGAATGATTGGTGAATTCATAACAGCTATATATAATCAAGGCATCCGTGTCTCTGATAGAAATTGATCTACGGTCCATTCCTTAAGTGTTCATACGACTCGGATCTTTTAGTTTTAGTTATAAAAATTTCATAAGTTGTTTGTTCTCCAAATTAAGTCAGATGGAAAGAAAAGAGCAAGAGAAATTATATCCTTGTGGTGCCTACAAGGTTCAACGAAGAAATGTGGAGATAAATGCATGCTCGCTCCTTATTTCCCACCAAACGATACTCACAAGTTTTTATTGGTGAATAGATTATTTGGAGCGAGTCAGATTGCCAAAATCCTTCAGGTAAAGGACATGTTGTTTTAGGGTTTGCTGAAATATTTCCTCTAATGTTATTTCCTATCTTAGAAAAACCTAAAACTTATCTGACCTATGAAACATCAATTATATTTGATTTGTTTTGTTTTCCAAAGCAGAATAAGGTTCAATTGTTCTAATAAAGTTGCCTCGGAAAAATACAGATTCACAAGAACAAGAGCTAAGAAATTGCCTGTTTGGAAGATATTAATGAAATTTATAACCACCACCGCAAAAAAGATCAGTAGTTCTCAGTTTGATCGAATTGTCAGGCAAGTGTTGAAATTAGGGATAATAGAAATGGTGAAGAGAAGTGACGAGGAGAGGAGGTTTAATAACATTGGCAGACAGTGTGCAACAACAAAATTCTTAATGGCTTCATCAATGTGATTATAAACAAGACCATCTCTTATTACACATAAAAGCTTACTGTCGAAACCCTTACAAAACAGTGGACAAAAATTCATGTGGGGCTGCAACAACATGATCACGGTTGTTCTCAAAATCTTTAATGGCTTCATCAAACGAGACTATCCCTCATCACACATGAAAGTTCGCCTCTCAGTTATCTTGGATGCAGTTTCAGTTAAGCTTAAAAACTTATGAGTTGGAGGTTAATTAGGTAACGCAAGTTTAAGAGTAGAAAGTGAAAAATTTATTCGGCGTGTAGGCCAAAGCTATCATACTGACCATATCTAGGTCTTCTAATTAATGCAGATGTCATGAATGCACGCACTATTTTGTTCCATCTTTCAACATTCATACACACTGACATGAAAATGAAATTCAATAAGTGCAGACAGAGGTAGATTTGGAACCTGGTTCAGATGGTTGCCAACGTCTCAAACTCTTTGCATCTCCCAAACAATTCGTCTGCTATAAATAGCTTCAAACAAGTAGTTAAAGAAAACAATAATTGGCAGAAAAGAGAACGATCCAACTTACTCTGTAATTCTCACTGTTGCAAACAATGTCCACTTACCATGAATGCATCCAATCTATATGAGGAGACGGTTACGAAAAACAATTTTTAAAACAGATGGCATTGTTATTGTAGTAATGATTCTATTTATTTTCTCATTAGCCGAGATTTCCTAAACGTGTTGGTGTTGGTTTTCCTCTGCATGCATAAAAATCTTAAAACGATTATATTTGTTTTGTTTGTGGGTGTTAGTTATCCTCTACATCCTCAAAGTTTTCAAACAATTATTTCTGCCTACACTTAAATTATTTATCACAACAGATTTTATTTGATTTATTAATTAAAAAAATCATGAATTACACAGAATTTGTGTTGCACGCGGTTTGAGTGGGTCTCCTTCTATGTGACTGAAGTAGCCTCTCGGCTAATTAATTTTCAATCTGTAAATCTTATTTTTTGATTGGCTCCTACCAATTTTGCCAAGGGTAATATTGAGTTTTTAAACCAAAAATTATAAGTATAAATCTCCAAAATGTTCCATAAATTTTTGGATATCTCCATGGAAGAATTAAAGAGAGGTTACCAAAACTAGAACCAATCATTGTTCATGGCAACATGGGTAGCCAAACAAAGCTCTCACAAGAAGCGGATGTTACTTTCCTCAACCTCACCACAAATAGAAACACCACAAATTTACAGTCACCATATTCAAAATGCCAAAATAAGCCCTCTATGATATCTAAAAAGCTCACATAAGATTCTTCCCCTCTTCTGCAACACACCTCTCTTCTTAATTTTCTAGAATATGCATTAGTTCCTTAGATTCTTGTCTTAGCTAACAAAAACAAAGAATCTGTAACCTGCTTTCTCTTTCAATGCAACTCAGCCATGTTCTGTCTCCCATTTCACCCCCAAAATCTTTAAATTCATATCAAATGGGTAAAAGCAACATTAGAGGGCATAAACAAAGAGCAAAGATAAATATAGGGCGAGAGAAAATCAATTGGGCAAAACGAGGCAATGAATTGGGTGAGATGTTTGACGAGTGTTAAGACAGGGTACCACTCTCATTAACTCAACTTGACTAAGTGCAGGCTACCAAAATCACACTGGGCAGAGTGTTTCACATTTGTTTCCTGTCAAAAAGGAAGGCACTAGTTTGGTTATGTCGTTGAAATGGAGAAAGAATTGAATTATTATAATAATATAAGAAAGAGTTGAATTATTATAGCTTTGGAGACGGAGATGCTAGTGTGAGTGGATATTAGTGTAATATTTTGTTGGAAAACATTTGTTTGTTTGTTTGAACTGTTATTATGATTATATTTACAAATTAATAACATATAATAATTGTTTCTCAAATTTTTGCCATATTACACATTGAATTTTCAATTTTAATTAATAGATATAATAAATTATTTTAAAACTTATAATACAAAAAAATAGATACTAAACATATTTTCACTTTGCAATGGTATAATTATAAATATTAATTTTATGCAATAAAATTGTAAAATTACATTCTTATTTAATAATAATATCAATAGTTACACAAATAAATCTTTATTTATGGATTTTTTTTTGACATGAGCTTTGCACACCTTTTCTTGATGCCTCCTAAACTCTTTCCAATATATTCCTAACTTGTATCCATTGTGTTCCATAGGACCGTGGGCCATTTCAAAGTTCCAATTTTTACAAAGAGAAGTAGGATGCTAACAAATATGTGAATTTGGCTTTATAATATTATATGCACTTCAATAAATATAGACCTATATTGATATTGATACATATGTCCCACTTATTTCTAGTTGCTTTTCTTCATAATTTGTTTGTAATCAAAATATAAGATTGATTATTTTGAACAAGGGACAAATAAATGATATACTATTTTTTTAATCTTAAAAATCATTCTATTGAAGCTCTTTGAACCAATAATAAATTAATAATTATTAGCTTGTATATAGAAAATTATGGAAGCTTTTTAATGAGTGTCCATGATTGGGATTTGGTCAAATACTGATACATTAGATGAGGTCATTTTTTCACCTTATACACACACACACACATACAAACAAAAAAAAATCTTTTAATACTATCTCATCTACCTTCTAACACTTGCACAAGGTAGGGACTCTAGCTTTTAGGGCTCTTGTTGAATGTATGTGCATGAAGAGTATATATAACATCGATTAGAGATAATATCTTAGAAACATTCTAGAGCTTGTGCAATAGAACTTTATATTTTTACAAATTTTTAATTGAATTTATGTCATTAAAATAATTTGATTTATGTATCTATTAATTCAACATTTAATTGTCTGTAAACTATTTTAGATCTGGAAAATCCTAGTATAAACAAGTGCCACGTAGTGGCTTGTATTTGCCGTAGATTATAATAGTTTTAATTAATTAGAATAATGAAGTAAAAAATTGATAATATAATGTTATTACTAATTGATTAATATTTGATATATATTTTAGATAACACTTTAATATAAAAAATCTAAATTACATAAATGCAATGATACTATTATAACTACTTAATTGTATTTTAGCATATTGATATATTAATACATTAATTTTATTTTTTAACTATAGATAAATAAACAGTTATAAAATAAATAGTATTTAGATGTAGAGATTTTGGCCCTAGATAATCATAAAATAATTGTACTAGATTTTAGTCTAATAACAAAGTATTTGAAGAAACATATAATAATTTATATTATATTTTTACCTTTTCATTTATTATTATACCCTTTTTCACAAATACTATATCTTAATGTATACATTAGTTAATTGCTATCTTTCACAAATTAAAGTATTTAAATTTTAATATAATCAAATACTAGAATGACTAGTGATAAAATTAATATTTACAAACCCAAAACTATTTATTTCCATACAATGTTATTCTTCTAAGTGAATGCTAAAATTTCGGGTAGTGCTTGCAGAAAAATCGCTCTTATAAGACACAAATATAAGAGCCAATCAAGTTCAAGTAAAATATTTTAAAGAAATTTAGATGTTAAAAAACTCATATCTAAACAATCCAAAAATCAAAACTTAAAATTAGAAGGAAAAATAATTAGATCTAATTGGTCGAGATGCAAAAAATTAATCACTAGATATGTTGAACTAATTACAATAGTATGAGCCTACGACAAATACAATTAGATTCGATTTTAAATAAAAAATGGAAAATTTGTTTATAGAGATTTTTTTTAAAATATATTTTGAAGATGACTTCAATTATTCTAAAGCTCTTCAAGCTAAGATAATTTTTGATGATCTTTTTTAGCTCTCTAATTCCAGTCACTCATTTCCACACGTTTTTTAAATATTATTTATCTCTATTCACATAAGACCATAGTATGTATACTTCAACTAGTTAGCTATTCTTAAATTTCATTGTACATGGCATTTTATCTAACCTATAATCATAATAAATGACATTCACAATAATTTATCATATGAACACCTTGTTTTTATTTATCATATTGTTTTTATTTATCATATTTTTGTAGCATGTAAACTTTTTATTTGTTAAAAGAAAATTTGAATTATTAATGCAATTTTATGAGAAAATGAAACAAAACATCTTGGAGTATATAAAATTCAATTTAAAAATATTAAAATTATAATAGATTTTTTCTAGTAATGTAAGACAATGAAGTGATTTTGATGTGTGAAAACTTGGATTTGAAATTAAATTAAAATTTATTTATGTAAATTATATATAATTTTTTTAATGTTCATAATTTTTTAAAAATATTTACATTCATAATGAATAGTGAAATAAAAAAGTATATAGTTCTCTCATACATGAGAGTGGAGTGTATGTAAGAAATCCTATTGTAACAACTACTACAAAAAGTTAAGAAGTTGGGTTAGAGGCATAACCCAACAACGGTGGTATCTTTAGTTCAAATCAAATAGCACCAATGTTGAATTTTCTATCTATCTATCTATCTATCTATCTATATATTTTGACTATAGTTATAATATTGACCCTAATTGTAAAAATGAAATAGAAAACTATTATATATAAATACCTCAACCAATTTAATATATCATCTCTTAAACTCTCTTAACACATCACTATAGTGATCAAATATCTCATATCCTTGAGAATGTAATGTCAAATTATAAAATTTGCTTTTACTTATACCATGATTTGCTAATCTTAAAAGGGCCTTAATTCAAATGTCTCAAAACTACTCTCAACTTATTAAAGTTATGAAAAATCTTTATTTTATTTTATCAATTATCATTTATATGCTATTTTTCTCACCGCACAAAACTAATCATGAAACATGCAACTACTAGTTTTAAAAGTATATTAACCTAACATAACACAACACAATATATTATAACAAGTGACACAAGCGTCATAGTTCCTACCATTTGAATTTTTAGTTTAAACAAAATAGAAGTAGCAATGTTCTCATTCAAACATTGATAATTACATGAGACGGTACCGCTATGCTGAATCTTGATGTGAGTGACTTGCTATAGTTTGAACAGTGTAAAAATAGCTTATTTGCATTAGATAGAAAATCTAGCTTTAGATAAGATGGTGCCTTGGTATATTAGCACCAAATTCACCTTATAATATAAGAAATATAAAAAATAAATAAGTTAAAGGAAAATAATGCAAGAATAGAGAAAAATACTCATAACAAAATATTTGAATTGTTGGTCTTTATATTGTTTAAAATTTACAAATATAATTTCAAATGTAAAAAATTGATAAATTTTTATCGTAATTTTTTTGGTTTTTTAGAATATAAAAGCTTAATTCCTAAAGTTTTTATAATGTTCTTAAATAACCTTTAATCAATAAATAATTATGAATAAAATAAAATCTAATATATTTATATTAAATTATTGTGATTAAATATTTATAAGTTTTATTTCTTATATAAAGAAAACAATCAACATGTAATGTCATTGATATATTTGATCTTTATGTTTAAAATAGTTCTAAAAATGATTTTCTATGGTAAAAGAAGATTTGTATAAAAGATGACATAATAAATATGGTGAAAAAAGATTTCTACAAAAGATGATATAAGCTATAATTAATGTATTTAAAGTAGAGTGTACCAAAAAAATCTTAATTTTTTACGAAGAAAATTAATTTTACTCTCTACTATTATTTTATTGCTCTAAACCAATCAATAAGTTATTTTGTTTAAATCATTTAAATAAATGAAAAATTTAAAACTATAATTTGTAAACATATGTTGTTACTATTGCATCCTATGGCATCTAATGGATGCAATAGTATCTACCATGACAGAAACTAATAATAAAATAATAATAATACGACTTCATTTATTTTTAAAACTTTCAATAAATCATAAATTTTATATAAACAAAACTCTTATCTAGGTACATTACGTTATCTTAATTTTCGTGGTAAAAATCATTTGCGAACAGGTAGGTAAGTAAAAGACGAATGGATTTATTATTTTTAAAAATCTACAAACTGACACAGTACGGCATTTAGGCAAAAAGATACATGGGGCATGGCATCCAGCCAACGAATTTCGTGGCGGGATAGCCGCTGCTGCTAGCTCATCCCCAAACCAGGATAAAATTTACCGCCCTCTTATCTTGAGTCCCGTGACTTCATTCTATATCCTCGACATAGAGCACGTGATTTGTTTTATGCTTTTATTGACCATTTGTTCGAGTTAAAAACCTGGAAAATCAAGGGTTGCAAATCAAAAGCTGCCTAGAAAGCCGAAATATTCTTCAAACATGATCGAATTTTAAATACATTTCTAAACGGTGCACATTCCCACGCATATCTGATGATTCTAACATCTGAAAAAAATCATAACATCTTTACAAAATCACGCGATGCTAAATAAACACCACCCCTCCGTAGAGAAGGACTGCTCACCGGCAAATAAACTCAAGGAAAAACTCAGAGATCCAAGCGAACAATAACCATTTGGGCAATGGCGAAACAGTGCAGGAAAGAGGTGGGATTCGAAACCGGGAACTGCGAGGAAGATTGGGTGGTGGTTCCTGGAAATGAAAGAAGCATTATGTTTTCTTCATCTGCAATGGAGGAGTCGGGGGCTGAGGAGGATTTGAAAGTGGATTCTTTTAAGCCTGCTGAATTCTGGACAGATGCACTGCCTGTGGGAAATGGGAGGCTGGGTGCTATGGTGTGGGGAGGAGTACAGCAAGAGTTGTTGCAACTTAATGGTATGCTTTAGTCTTTTTGGTTGTTCTCACATTTTTCCTCTATTCATCTAGCTACTCACATTGTTCTTCTATTTATGCATCTACCCTATTTATTGGATGGTGCATTTTGCTTGTTCAATGTCTGCTCTTTACTACTGTACGGTGGAATAAATAGTTCAGACTCGGAAGATCTTGGTTATTGTGAATTCTTTTACACGAGTTATTGGGAATCCTATCCACGAGAGATGGCTTTTTCCCGCCTTTAAATGATGGTTTATTATTAATAGCTTGATTATTGAGAAAGATGTTACTGCAAATAGCTATGTATGAGATATCGGTCACCGGCAATGGCTATGATGAGAGATGATCATCCAAGTATATAGTGAAGGAATGTGTTATATAGTCGGATTGGTTGCTGAAGAAATGCGTAATGGCCAGGGCTAAGTTTATCAAGAATAGTTAGTAGTAAGGGTTTCGTCATCTGAAACTGAGAATGGGGTCGTTGTAAGTAAAAAATATTTAGGGTGCTCATTTGATGGAATGAATTGTTCTGAGTAAATGATTTATATGTGCTGTGATGATTCATCGCAGGAATGTCTCGTACACTTGTTTTTATTGAAAGACTGGGCTAAGATTTGATTAGTCTATGAAATACTGATTTATATTCAAATGTTTGATGAAGGAATGGCTCAAGACTCGCATGGGTTGGAGGAATGATATTCGTATTCAGATGGGCCGTTGAAGGTATAAACCATTTTCACATGCGTCGTTGGAAGCGTTATACAATGTACAGGTGGGTTATGAAGGAATCTTATTCAGACATATTGTTAAAGAATGACTCACAACCAGATAGATTGTAGACCTCACGCCAGGATTGGAAAACAGAAATAGAACAACAGAACATAAGTGTAGATATTTTTTTCTAAAATAAGAATTACACATTTATTCTTAGTTACTGAAGAAAGAACAAAATTACCAAAAACTACCAACAACGGAAGTAGTTAATATTAAATTGCAGGATTAATGCTTATTGACCCTGTCATCTGAAGGGTTTTGCTGATAAACCTAGCATGCATCCAAATTTCTCAAACTTCTCTCTGCCAACCGCTTTGGTAAGAATACTGGTCTGCAGTAGGATAAGACTTAAGCATTGCCTTAAACATTGCCATCTTTCTCATGGTTTGAACCCAATGAAACTTGAGGTAATCTTGTAAAATAACATTCCTATATGGCTTGGGCTATTAGAAATCCACAATTCATATGATAAGCATAAGATAATGCTCAAATAAAGCTGTGACGTACGACAATATAATTGGAACTTGTTCAGTCCAATAAATGCAGCAATGTCTATCTGGCCACAATTTACATGATAAGTTTGCCAAATTTGATAATATATACAATATCTACAAAAATGCCAAAATACTGTAATGTAATTGATATTTGACAACCTTCAAAACTGGAACAACTCCTCAAAAAATATAAGTAATGAAACACAATGGCATCCAAATTAGAAGGACGAGTGATTTTGCCCTAGTACAGAGTTGATATCCAGTGTAACACAGGGACTCACACCCCCTCCCAAACCTTGAAGGTGTTCTTGAGACGTACCTACACCGGGTACTTGACTACCCAAGCACCCCCACCTCAGCTATTTCGCGACCATTCCACTGCTGGGATGGGCACTTGAATTTCTATTTGAATTTTGATTTTTGAATGTTACTATTAGGTATGCAATATGTTACTATGTTGAATGTTTAATGGTTCTAGTTCATGTTGCAAATTTGCTATGTTCAAGTATTTTAATTTGGTATGTTCTACTGAAACATCATTTCATAACTAGCATTTCAGGTTCTACATGTATGCTATACAACACATCTCCCTGCCTTGTTGTCCCTTTGCCGCTGTCCCTTGGTTGTCCCCATGCTGTCCCAAAAATGAGGCCCATTTTCCCTACGACCCACAAACTTGTCCAAGCGTTCTGACATACCCCAGAATTGGTGCTACATTGATGATATCATATTGAATTTCCCACACACAGGTAAGATTTGAAACACTTTGCAAAGCACACTCCGTACTAAACATCTACTACAAACCACATCACATTGAGATACTTAAACATTGGAGGCACATACACTGAAACATAAAAGGAAAATCTGCAAATAATTGAAAACTGTACAGTTTCTGAATTTTTCAATTTGCTTGTGAATAGAACTGAGCAATTGAAATCAGTAAGTCCAAATGTAATATTTTAGTAGAGTTGTCTCAAAGGAAATGAGGGTTATTGTTCTGAAATCTTATATAGATTACCAAGAGAATTTATATCCTCCAAATCTTTAATGCTAGGGTTTCACACCCTTCAAATCTTTGACATCAAGGGATTACTGTCTTGACTGTAATGTTCCCGTTATAAAATAAATCATTAATCAAACTATTGTTAATGGGCCGATTGATTTAATATATCTCGGATCCATGTTTATTTTTGTTTCTGTAGTTTGTGTTGCTGTCAGTTATCTTTGTACACCCTCAAAAAGTTTTCCTTGACGGGTATTTTAAGCATGGCTTGTAGGTTGTTATTAGGCATGATTTGGATTTTTTTTTATGTACTGTGAATTCCTCTTGGAGTTCTAGATTATTTCCCATTTCGAAAGTGAAAGATCTCCCCTATTTGGCTCATGCGGTTTTGGTGGGATTCATCCCTCACCCTATTCTGTCATTGCATGAAATACTTTGCTCGGACCTCGCAAATTGGAGCACTATCATTTGACAAATATTATTCAATTATCTCTATGTTTACTTCTCCATTTTTGCTTGTTCATGGTTGTATTGTTTGCATCTTTTCCACTATATCATTCTGTTTGTACATCTGCATCATCGAACCTTCTCAAGATTGTCACCACACATCACCATACAATTGACATATTGGGAGGTTTGATGGGCATCCTAGGCACTGTATGAATACCACACTTCATACCGTATGACATCATTCTTTCTAATTTAAATTGTTAGATTGGACTCTTGCTAGTCAGTCATAACACATAGCAGACATGAATGCTCAGTTTTGGTAGTCCTCTTCATAAATCCATTGTGGAATAAATATATATTTTTGAATATTATTTTTAAATATAGATCATAATCATTACTATTTTTCATGTTAATCATTGATAGATATATTTATTATTTATCAGCTAATTTATTTAGTGTAGATGATATTAAAATATAACTAAAGATTATACTTAAAATTATATTATTATTTATATAATTAGATTATTATCTTATTGCCATTATATCACTTAATATAATATAATATAATATTAATTTGACATCTATTGAAATAATTTTTTTAATAATGAATTATATTATAATATTTATTATTAAATTTGACAGTTGAAATGGGGATATTATAGGTAGTGGAAACTGCACTTGGATTTAGCACCATCCTAAAGGAAGAAGAGAGATAAGAACACTACATTCATTAGTAAAGGAAAAGAGATTAATAGTTGTTCCAATTCTATTGAAAAATGCCTCTAGCTCTGGGAGCTAGTCCTGATTTGAATCAGATCTGGACTCTCCCCTATGAAAATATGTGGAAATGGCACAACTACTACTAGGTGGAGGAGGTTTAACTTCGATTTTTAGACTTTGTAAAGAACAATATAAAAATTCATAGTCAAGTTCAACCACATCAGTACTTTATCCCTCAAAAGGCATTAAATTTTGTAGAGGCAAGCAAAAAGGCAAAGGGCTTGTAGAAGATATAGTAATGAAATATATTGAAGAGAATGCAAAATAAAATGGAGCATCTCAAAAAATAGCTATAGGTTCTCACCCTTTGGAAAAGTCTAAGAAAGGAGTAAAAGTTGTTCTGTCAATTCTCGATATCGATGGGTAGAGGGCCATCCATTTATGTCTATGGCTCATTATGAATCGGCACTTGTAAATGACATTTCACAATAAGAGTAGAGAGCTTGTTGGGCAAGATATAGCTAGATGTATCTATGATAATGGATTGACATTTAATGTTGTTCGCTCACCTTATTGGCAAAAAATGGTGAGATTGATTAATTAGGCTTCGAAGGTGTTGAAGAGCATGGGGTATGAGAAGATGCATACTTATTGGACAGAGAGCTGAAATAGGTAGAGGACTCCTTAAAGCCCATTAAGGAGTCATGGATCAAAACAAGGGTGTCCATCATATTTGATGGATGGAAAGATGTGAGAAATTGTAACAAACAGTTTTTCATAACCAAACCTAAGACATTTAGACTAACATCTTCAACGTTCATAAAAGTAATTGATTCCATTTCACATGACAATGACTCCTTAAAACAATATCAGAGGGTAATTGGTATATTATTCGGGATTGATTATTAACTAATCTAGCTGTAATTTCATGGTCAGCTGAAATAACGACTATCTATCATGAGAATAAACATAAACATATTCAATGTAAACAGTTTAACCATTTCTAATTGTAATCATGTTAAGCTGAAAATAGAGCAACGACTATCTATTTTATCTGTAATCATGCTTAATTGAAATTATACATATTCCTATCCAATTAACTATTCTAACTGAAACTAACATATATGAATTCCATGATAAACGATTAACAAGTAACAAGAAGATTGAAATACATACAAGTATCATCGAAGGATCTTTTATCTGGTTGTGCAAGCCTTGGCATTGGTGAGAGGAGAAGCATTAACACAGGCTTAACCTCCCAACCTCAGACCATACTTATCCCCACACATTCTAACATATTAGAATGGCCCTCCCTACCTCAGGATCGAGCTTGGGATGTTCTTCAGTCCAGCCATTTGAGCTACTAGGTGTTTTTTGAGTGCCCACCTAGTTATACCTATATAACTGAGTCACATACATCAAGTAATCATTGGATGACACATATGCCTATAAACTACCTTGGCCATGGATTTCTGATGGGTACATTGACTCGATCACCACCACTCCACTTGACAATAGATTCCATTATAGGGATAAGCATGAGCTATTAAGTATTTCATTATTAAGATATTCTTATTTGATTTCATTCTTGTTTCCTTGCAGGTTCATTTGACCTCTTCACCATTTCTTGGCTTTCAACTGGTGAATCCTAGGTGCATTAGATTTTATGAGCTCAACGCCCCTTTTTCACCTCTTCACCATTGTGGCTTTACTGCCGGTGATTCTCAGGTGCATTGGATGAGCATACTATTCATATTATACATTTATCATGGTTTAGGAACATAATAGTTATTGTTGTTGATATTCATATTGTTTGGGATGGTTCATACATCATTTTGATCTCCTAAAGATACCATCGACTCCTTTATTGATGGACTGAGGTACAATGAATAGAATTATATACGAAGAAAATAAAAATGGAAGACTATGTAATTTGATGGTGAACAAACAACAGTGCTACATATGATAATCTCTATCCAAATAATGATTTACCATGCCTAGCCGACTGCAGTGTCTTACATTCAGGAAAAAGGCAGTAAATAAAACATTGGAAGCATTTCATAATTTGGTTATCGATGGCCTTGGCTTGTAATCAACACCCTCACATCTTCCAGCTGGAACTGTTGCACGACTTAGTTGAGAAACACAATTTTGATCAAGCTGGATACGACAATTGCAGAGTACGACAGATATAGGTAATAAACTGGAATATCTTGGAACTTGGCTTGTTGCAAGCATGTGTACGAAAATGATAGCAGAATAATGGCAAGGCTGGGAGTTGTGTGTTGCTCGACTTGATTATGGTTTGGATCAGAAGTTGCAAGTAATGGCGGAAATAAGAAAAAAATAGTATGGAACTCGACTTAAGCAAACGAAATATATGTAGTATCGTAGCAGAAAAAGATGTAAGTTGAGGTTTGATATGATTTGATTCCTATCACAGCTCCTCTTAAGGAACTAGCTGTGGCTTTTTGCCTTCCATCGGTTTCAAAGAAATCCATTCGAATTCCAATCATTAATTTGATTTGAAAATGAAGAAGGAATAAAACAAAAAGAGTTGTAAAGAGGAGTTGAAAGGATTATAATTTCATTTATTATTATAATATTCTCTTATATACGTTCATGTAAGTATATCAATGGGCTGACATCATTAAACTATGCTATTATAATTGACAAGAACAGATTTCCACAATCAGATAAAGCATGAAGATGTGTATTCTGGATTCGATTGTGTGCCATATTTTTGCATCGACGTCTCGAATCACACTCTGTGATCCATCATCAGGAGGTTATTCATTTCATATCTTGATGATGGATCATAGAGTGCGATTCGAAACGTTGATGCAAAAATATGGCACACAATCGAATCTAGAATATGCATCTCCATGCTATTATAATTTATTGGTGCCATTTCATTTTTATATTTATGTGTTCGTATGTAAGCATTTATTATAATAATATGATGAAAATTAATTTGAATCTCTTGAGGTATGTCTTATATTTTAATTTAGATTATTTTATGTTTTTCTTACATTGTTTTCTTAATAGCTCATGTGGGTCCCATAATGTAACCTGTGGTCAAGTCATCGTATCCTTTCCAAGGAAGTTTAAGGTTGTACCTGCTGATCCTGATTACTGAACTATGCGAACATCCCATTCCGATGATCTCGTTTAGCAATGCTTCCCCTCACTTTGTCTTCTCTTACAATTACCTATGAAAAACACTTTCGCCATAATAATAATTCCATAGTAATTCATAAAAACATATTAATTGTTATTTTAAATCAAACAACTGCTAATTATCTAATAACAATTATATGTTACCAACCAATTCATCAACAGTTAATACAATGTATATAACTAACTAACTATTTCACATGATCATGAAAATAATTTGTTAAATCCAACAGTTATGAACAATTTTAAAATTAGGGCAAAATTAGGGATGTAATAGAAATCTCTCAATCAATGTCATTGTAGTGCCTTCTAAAGGGGCCATGCTTTTGATAGGAATTTATTGTGAAGGTAACATGAAGGATGGTCATTTTATTGCCAACATTCTTTGCTAAGACATTGAGAAAGTTGACTCTTGAAATGTTGTTCAAGTTGTAACAAACAATGCCAAAAATTGTTGGGTTATTGGTTGAGAAGCCCTTTTCAAACAAGTGTATGTTGATGCAATTGTTTATCTTCAACTACCATATATCACAAGACATTTAGACATTTCTCAAAATTTGAGTTGTTGAAGTAAGTTAAATTGTTTAAGTATGTTTTGTTGTAGTAAACTTCTTAAGTTCTTAATTTTAATTTTAATATTATTTTGAAATAAGTTGTTAAGGCTCGTTTTGTTTCCAACACACTTGTTTTGAGACACCTTGTGAAGGCTTGTGAGGCATTGATTTAATATACAAAGATGGGCATGCCTTCCTTTTGTGAGGTATATAATGACATTGACTCAATAATTGAGGAAATGAAAAGTCATTATAAATGACAAAGAGCAAGATCCTAGAGAAAAATTCTTCAAGGAAGTGCAAACAATCATTTTGGAGAGATGGAACAAATTGACTATTCCTTTGCATCTCCTTGCTTTCGCATTGAGTCCCAAGTACTACAGTCAACAACTCCTTATTGGCCCAAGAGTTGCCCCATGCAGAGAACTCAAAGTTGCTCAAGGGTACAATGTGGCCCTTTGTCGATTCTTTCACCAAGACATATGACTTGTAATGAGGACTAAGTTCATGAGTTGTGCAAGCACAAATATTGTGATTTAGAAGCTTTTTGGGACAAACATAGGGTTGATGGTCACAAATGATGGCACTTCCATGGAAAATCATGCCGACACCTATAATCTCTTTCCATCAAAATTTTATTGCAAGTTAGTTACTAACTCTAAAGATTATCGTTGATAAATTTATGTATTTTATTCTTAACTCTAAACTCACTAATTTCAAAATTGAAAATCTTGATAAATTGCTATTTCATCTTCATTTGAGAGGATTTGGAGCACAATCTTTCATCACTCATCGAAGCGCAACAAATTACACTTGAAGAAGGAAGAGGACTTGGTCTTTGTGCATTCAATTTTGGGACTCTTCACACGCAAGGAAAGTTACCTACAAACAGGGTGAGACAAAGGAGCACAATATTAATCTAGAGCAGGTCGAGTTGGATGATTCAGTTTTCTACCTTGCTGCTCCTAGAGTTGACGATGACCATGAGATACCTAGTGATCATGAGGTTGAGGGTGCTTGTACGCTACTAATGCTTCTACTAGTGACACTATTTGTGGTTCTTCTAATTTACCACAACATTTTGATATGGAGGATGATAATATTTTTATGATCCGTATGATATTTGACTGATATGACTAATTGTTAATAGTTTTTGATTAAATGAAAAATAAGTTTTGATGTAGCCCCAAAACCAAATACAAATACATTTTGAGGGTGATCTTGAACCCCACTAAGACTAGATGCTACAACAGAGAAAGGAAACCACTTATAGATCAACAACCCATAACTAGCCTAAAGCCAACAAAGAGTGAACAACTACAACTACAAATCATCTCAAGCACCAACTACTCAAACAAACTCCACCAACCAAATCCTTGCATTAGAGAGCAAGTCTCCTAAGCAATGAGATTCATTGGGTTTTGATGGTTCCTCAAACCACTATGTTTTGGCTTTAACATGACTCCCAAAACCATAATTTGAAATAGCCATAAAAAATTAAGCATCAGAGAGCTAACAACCTTCCCAAGAAGGATTATGGAGTTTTGAAAGGCTTCCCCAACCTTCAACAAGGGGTTTGTGAGACTCCCCAAACCAAAAAGAAGAGGTTAGTCTCGACACCTGCAACCAAAACTATTGGTCTAAGCAAAGTAGGGAACACTAACATCAGACATAGCCTCAAAAGATGGATTGTCAAAAAACTAGCTACAATAATGGGGTTTTGGAAGGCCCCCAAACTTCAATGGGTTTTGAAGTGGCTCCCATAGCCAAAAAAGGGTTTGGAGAAAGAAAAGGCTCCCCAAACCCACAAAAAGGATTAAAACTTGGCCCCCACAACCAAAGTGTTGTTGGCAAGAAGAATATGACACCAAATCCTCCACACTCTCCTCTACGACTCCTTTCCACCTCATTAGGATTAACATAGAAGGAAAGACCAAGGAAAGGAGCTAGAATGACAAATGACCCCTGACTTTGAATAGTCAAAACTTGGAGCAGGGCAAAGCAAACATTCAAACTCCACATCTCTAATGCAATCATCCATGTCAATAGGATAGGAAGTCACTTCTTTTAGACAAAAGAAATGGGAAAAAGATCAAGAGAGGACCATCACCATGCAGAAATCACATAGAGAATCCCCACTTCAATAGGGATATATTTCACGTCTATAGGAACCCTTTGGAGTCGAAACCATTCACAAATAGCATCAACCTACGGAGAAACATAGCAAAGAAAAACCAGGGCAGAAACAAGACCAAGAAAAACCCACAACCAAAACCTCCGTAACCAAAACCAACACTAGGCCAAGCTGGGCCCTTGAAAACTTCTAGTAGCCACCTGACCAACAAAGAGAACAGAGCCACACACACTTGGGAACACACCAAATCCAGAGCAAAACAAACCACAAACTGAAGGAAAGAAAAAACTAGACCTGCTCCAAACAAGAGCCTCTACGCAACCAGGAAAAAGGAGGAGAACAAAAGGCCTTCCACTAGGAAAACCAGTCTTGAGCCACAAAGAATATGTAGCTCCGAGAAGACAAGATTTATGCCCAACAGGAATGGAGGAAACAGAATATAGGGGGCAAAAACCCCTCTCTGCAGGGCACAAACCAAGCACCACAAAAAATTTGAAAGCTACCTCAAATGTTCTGCTCAGCTGGAAGGACGGCTCCAAGCCAACTAGCAAAAGAGAAAAACTGCCTAAGGGAGGAGCAGCAAAGCTCACAACAAATGCAGAGCCTGTGGCAAACCACAGCTCCAAAGCAGCAAAGAGGAGGAAAGAACAAAGACCTAATTGTTAGCAGTTAATATTGTTGTTTTTGAACTAAAACATTAATATGATGGTGTATTGTGGCATTTTGTTATGTTATTTGAACTAAAATCTTAAAATAGATGGTAGTGTATTTTGTTATGCTATTTGACTATTAGCATAGAGGTGTATTAATACAGATGCATATATGCATATATTTTTTATCCTAAACTTTTAATAAGTTTTTGTATGGATGAACCTTAAACAATTCCAAACCTCCCAAATTATTTTTGACCAAAATAGTGAACTTGAACAGTGACCCCAAACTTAATCCCCAAGTGGAACCGACAACTTGGGGCCTGGAAACTTTGCTCAAGCCCATAAAATTTGTAAACTTGAAAATGATTGAGCACATGAGAGCTGGAAACAATTTATCTGCCAAGATGTTGGAAAAAGGACTTATTTGGACAACTTCCTTTCTTGTCACCATTCATCTCTCGAGCTGATGATAACCTTTGTTGGCTTGAGAACCAGAAAGGTTGTATCTTCTGACAGCAAGGTGATATGCTGCTTAAATGTGAATACCATTGAGTTAGCTTTATTTTATAGCCATATGAAGCCAGCAAATTGCCTACTTGGAAGATTGTGAGCTTTACAGGTAAAATAACATTCACATATGCCAAAAAGAGCCAGCTATGAATAGCTATCAAAACGCAAGAGGTACAATCATTTGCCAAAGATGTTAATACAAAAATAAATTAAAGATCGAGCTTGGGATGATGATCATTATTGTAAACCAAAGGACTGAGGAGCAAGAGGCTAGGACATTCAGAAAATGGATGTTATACGCTAGGAATCTTATATGTGAAAAAAGTTATGTCGATTGGAGGTAATTAATTAGTGATTCTATGCATTTCCAGTTGATCAGATTTCTTGAAACAAAAGCTTTCATATTGTATCTTATCTAATGCATTTTCTTGTGCAAGCTAACACTTTTGTAGTGATGGAAACTTAGAAGAGACACATACTAAAGGAAGATTCTTCTTACTTTATCTTCAGTTACAGCAGAAGGATGGATTGGAACACTATAAGATTGTAAGAGGCTTGAGCAGCCAAAGTCATGTTTGTATTTCATATTGTGGACTCAGTCATTGCAGAATGGGCTGACCTTTTCATTCAGTTTCCAACATTTTCTTATTTAGGGGTGTATGGCTTTGACTCTCAGTCCTATAGACTTCCTTGCTATCCCAGTGATCACATTTTTCTGCTGGAGTATTGTAGGCAAATCTCAGTAATAGTTGAATGTTGCCAAAAGAGACATAAGTAAGGGGTTAGTTTTCCAATCTAGATTGGACCATACAATTGTATCAAATCAAATGATGCCAAACTCATAGGTGCTGAAATTTCCTATTACAACTTGAAGCCTCATCATACAGATGTTCTAATTCATATGTATTAATTGGAAAGACATGGACTAACTTTGCAGCAGACGTTGTAACTTGTAACCCTTAAGCATTAATTGAAAGATACAAAATGACTTTTCATGAGCCACATATGGAAGGTTTCTGTGTAAAATGCCTAGGTAATTTGAGGTTTGCAGAAGAAAACACAAGAAGGTGACCTTAGATCAGCTAAGAATGCGTGCAGTTGATCTGGTGCCAATTGTTTTATGACATAGGAGAGAATATCTTATGATTTTAAGCTTGTTCTAAAAGAAATGGATGTTCAGTCATTATCACCGTTTGATTGGTCACTTAAGGATGGAACCACCATAGGCATTATGAATAGAACATGTGGATTTATCAAAGGCATTTACGGAAAGGAAATTGGCTGAAAGAACTCAAGAAATTTCTCACCAGAAAAGAACAAGACAATCTAACTGAAGCGTAGAAATAATTACAATTCAGAAAATGTAACTGCTAGCGTCAAATCTAAGAAAGGAATGATGAAGGTTTTTGATATTTTTGAGGAAAGCATTATAAAAGATGAAACTTGTTAAGAAAAGAGTCACATCTCCTCTTCTCCAAGTATCACACAAGCTACTTGTAGGTGATTAGTAATTATAGTAGATTAATTCTTGTTAGTATGGGATTTTAATAAGTTGGTACATTCGAAGGGTTGTGACGGTTGGATTATGTTTATGCTTGATGTTAGATTTTGGTACAATCAATAAGAATACTATTCTGCCATTTGAATGTGTTGTGATGCTGCTATTGATATATTATGGTGTATAACATTAGTATATGGTTATTGTGGCAATATCACTTATACATTTGGCATATAACATTTTTGGCGTTCTTGCCTAAAGTTCAAACCTCGAGGTAGGAACAATGACATGTGGAAGGATGGAGGCATAATAGGTCATACATTTGAACAAGTATTTATAATCGATAGTGACATAAAGGGGGAGGAAGTAACTAGGGAGGATTAGTTGACATAGGACCTCGTTCAGGCATGGGACATAGCGTTAGATGAGTTTGTACGACGGAAGGCAGAGCAAAGGGCTCTCCCTACTAGTAGGGTATATGCCGAATTCACAACAAACAAGGTAATGTATGATCTCTTGGGAAGCCTTCCATGGTTACTAGTATGCACATTGGTGGAGGTTAAAAGGCAACAAGAAACAATAGATTGGGAACAACACAAACAACATATAGTACAATGGTACGAAGAGAGGAATCAGAGGGAGAAGTAATCCCAAGACACTTGTAGATTTTGTACCCCTGGTAATTCCAAAAACTAATGCCCCTCCTACCAAACAATGATAGAAGGCATATGAAGGAGGTAGCACAGACTGAGAAGGAAGTAGAAACTTCCCTATAGAGATCACTTAGAATCTAAGAGTAGATATGAAGACGACAATAATTGCAATAAGAGACAAAAAACTCCTTCAGCCCTGCCACCTAGAGCCAGCTAATCCAAACATCTACTCATCAAGAGTGAGCAAATAGTACACGAGAACTATGCTTCTAGAGTATATTGTGGAGGCACGAGGGAGACAACGAGGAGAGCAACCCCCCCATTATCAGAACCATCCATGTACTTAGAGGAAGGACACGAAGAAAAAGAACTTGAAGGGGATGTGGTGGATCTCTTTGAGAACACCTTACAGAGAATAGGGAGCCTTGCAATATCGTATGTAATGATATGGAGATCGAAATCAGAGACTTTGGGGATAAGGGTGTGTTGGTTCCCAAAATTGCAAATTGGAATCCTATGAGCTTTGTCTGCTTGATGCTGGGATACCCAACCGGTTAAGGCCAACTTGATGGGATTGATCGATGCGATCCAAATCCCCTGCACTTCCGGCTCTGTAAAACCGAGGCGGGTGTACCTGATCTTGGACATAACACTTAGATCCAAGATGCTTATAACAGATAAATTAGAATGCGAATACAACAAAAGCTTTTCAAAATGACAAGAATTATAAAAAGCTTTTATCCTACAAATTATGATTTAAAAGTAAATAATTGTATGAATGTTTTAAATATAGAATGAATACAACAAATGAATATAATAATTCCTCAATAGAAAGAAATGAAATAGTTGCCAACATATGCATTACGAATCAAGAGCAAAAGACTAGTGCTTAATTAAATGGGCAATCAGAGTCAATATTATAAGTTGAAATGTACAACTTTATAAAGTTCAATATATTTTGAACTATAAACAATTTTAATAATTTAGATGCGACGGATCAAGTATGTGAATGCAATTTTAAATTAGTCTAGGATGCACTTTAACTCCTGTGGAGACAAACTAGACATAAATACGAAAATGATTAAAATATTTCACAATATTTATGTTTATCAAATTTAAAATGCAATAATGACCCAATCCACTTATCTGAATATTAAAATATTTATAGAAATTAATTAAAAAAAACATTTATAAAGGACACAACTTAATAATAATTTAAAACTCCAAAATTTAAAATAAATAATTATGTCGAAAATAAAATTGCAATAAAGACACTCCTTACAGATGATCTATTTATTGCGCTTCAATTGCAGAATCACATATAAATTTGCTCGCCAATCCAAAATCCACAGACTTAGTTCAAAACTTTATTTATTTAGCATTGAGAGAATAAAATATATCAAGTGCATATAATATATGTAAAAATTTAAATATGAACGAATCGTCTCCCTTTGTTATTTTACACCTCCTATTTATAGAGGAGTTTAAATAGTAGTATAACCTATGCAAAATACTTAATATAATTTAATTTTTCCAAAATTCAACCGGTCGTGACTATAGTTTCCATCACACGTTCTCCTATAGCCTCATCGGGTGGTAATATCCTTCCAAATGTATATTTTTTAACTCACGATGCGAGAAATACACAGATGCCACAACTTTCAATGCGACTCAGCCATGTTCTGTCTCCCATTTCACCCCCAAAATCTTTAAATTCATATCAAATGGGTAAAAACAACATTAGAGGGCATAAACAAAGAGCAAAGATAAATATAGGGCGAGAGAAAATCAATTGGGCAAAACGAGGCAATGAATTGGGTGAGATGTTTGACGAGTGTTAAGACAGGGTACCACTCTCATTAACTCAACTTGACTAAGTGCAAGCTACCAAAATCACACCGGGCAGAGTGTTTCACATTTGTTTCCTGTCAAAAAGGAAGGCACTGGTTTGGTTATGTCATTGAAATGGAGAAAGAATTGAATTATTATAATAATATAAGAAAGAGTTGAACTATTATAGCTTTGGAGATGGAGATGCTAGTGTGAGTGGATACTAGTGTAATATTTTGTTGGAAAACATTTGCTTGTTTGTTTGAACTGTTATTATGATTATATTTACAAATTAATAACATATAATAATTGTTTCTCAAATTTTTACCATATTACACATTGAATTTTCAATTTTAATTAATAGATATAATAAATTATTTTAAAACTTATAATACAAAAAAATAGATACTAAACATGTTTTCACTTTGCAATGGTATAAATATACACACGATCAACCAAAAAAATATTAATTTTATGCAATAAAATTGTAAAATTACATTCTTATTTAATAATAATATCAATAGTTACAGAAATAAATCTTTATTTATGGATTTTTTTTTGACATGAGCTTTGCGCACCTTTTCTTGATGCCTCCTAAACTCTTTCCAATATATTCCTAATTTGTATCCATTGTGTTCCATAGGACCGTGGGCCATTTTAAAGTTCCAATTTTTACAAAGAGAAGTAGGATGCTAACAAATATGTGAATTTGGCTTTATAATATTATATGCACTTCAATAAATATAGACCTATATTGATATTGATACATATGTCCCACTTATTTCTAGTTGCTTTTCTTCATAATTTGTTTGTAATCAAAATATAAGATTGATTATTTTGAACAAGGGACAAATAAATGATATACTATTTTTTTAATCTTAAAAATCATTCTATTGAAGCTCTTTGAACCAATAATAAATTAATAATTATTAGCTTGTATATAGGAAATTATGGAAGCTTTTTAATGAGTGTCCATGATTGGGATTTGGTCAAATACTGATACGTTAGATGAGGTCATTTTTTCATCTTATACACACACACATACAAACAAAAAAAATCTTTTAATACTATCTCATCTACCTTCTAACACTTGCACAAGGTAAGGACTCTAGCTTTTAGGGCTCTTGTTGAATGTATGTGCATGAAGAGTATATATAACATCGATTAGAGATAATATCTTAGAAACATTCTAGAGCTTGTGCAATAGAACTTTATATTTTTACAAATTTTTAATTGAATTTATGTCATTAAAATAATTTGATTTATGTATCTATTAATTCAACATTTAATTGTCTGTAAACTATTTTAGATCTAGAAAATCCTAGTATAAACAAGTGCCACGTAGTGGCTTGTATTTGTCGTAGATTATAATAGTTTTAATTAATTAGAATAATGAAGTAAAAAATTGATAATATAATGTTATTACTAATTGATTAATATTTGATATATATTTTAGATAAAACTTTAATATAAAAAATCTAAATTACATAAATGCAATGATACTATTATAACTACTTAATTGTATTTTAGCATATTGATATATTAATACATTAATTTTTTTTTAAACTATAGATAAACAAATAGTTATAAAATAAATAGTATTTAGATGTAGATATTTTGGCCCTAGATAATCATAAAATAATTGTACTAGATTTTAGTCTAATAACAAAGTATTTGAAGAAATATATAATTATTTATATTATATTTTTACCTTTTCATTTATTATTATACCCTTTTTCACAAATACTATATTTTAATATATACATTAGTTAATTGCCATCTTTCACAAATTAAAGCATTTAAAATTTAATATAATCAAATACTAGAATGACTAGTGATAAAATTAATATTTACAAACTCAAAACTATTTATTTCCATACAATGTTATTCTTTTAAGTGAATGCTAAAATTTCGGGAAAAATCGCTCTTATAAGACACAAATATAAGAGCCAATCAAGTTCAAGTAAAATATTTTAAAGAAATTTAGATGTTAAAAAATTCATATATAAACAATCCAAAAATCAAAACTTAAAATTAGAAGGAAAAATAATTAGATCTAATTGGTCGAGATGCAAAAAATTAATCACTAGATATGTTGAACTAATTACAATAGTATGAGCCTACGGCAAATACAATAATAGATGGTAATTGTTAGATTCGATTTTAAATAAAAAATGGAAAAGTTGTTTATAGAGATTTTTTTAAAAATATATTTTGAAGATGACTTCAATTATTCTAAAGCTCTTCAAGCTAAGATAATTTTTGATGATCTTTTTTAGCTCTCTAATTCCAGTCACTCATTTCCACACGTTTTTTAAATCTTGTTTATCTCTATTCACATAAGACCATAGTATGTATACTTCAACTAGTTAGCTATTCTTAAATTTGATTGTACATGGCATTTTATCTGACCTATAATCATAATAAATGACATTCACAATAATTTATCATATGAACACCT
Organism: Cupressus sempervirens; assembly: GCA_028749045.1. Classification (NCBI taxonomy): domain Eukaryota; kingdom Viridiplantae; phylum Streptophyta; class Pinopsida; order Cupressales; family Cupressaceae; genus Cupressus; species Cupressus sempervirens. Next base: position 618,369,538 of record CM053791.1, read on the forward strand.
TGTTTTTATTTATCATATTTTTGTAGCATGTAAAATTTTTATTTTTTAAAAGAAAATTTGAATTATTAATGCAATTTTATGAGAAAATGAAACAAAACATCTTGGAGTATATAAAATTTAATTTAAAAATATTAAAATTATAATAGATTTTTTGTAGTAATGTAAGACAATGAAGTGATTTTGATGTGTGAAAACTTGGATTTGAAATTAAATTAAAATTTATTTATGTAAATTATATATAATTTTTTTTAATGTTCATAATTTTTAAAAAATATTTACATTCATAATGAATAGTGAAATAAAAAAGTATATAGTTCTCTCATTCATGAGAGTGGAGTGTATGTAAGAAATCCTATTGTAACAAATACTACAAAAAGTTAAGAAGTTGGGTTAGAGGCATAACCCAACAACGGTGGTGTCTTTTCAAATAGCACCAATGTTGAATTTTCTATCTATCTATCTATCCATCTATATATTTTGACTATAGTTATAATATTGACCTTGATTGTAAAAATGAAATAGAAAACTATTATATATAAATACCTCAACCAATTTAATATATCATCTCTTAAAATCTCTTTACACATCACTATAGAGATCAAATATCTCATATCCTTGAGAATGTAATGTCAAATTATAAAATTTTCTTTTACTTATACCATGATTTGCTAATCTTAAAAGGGCCTTAATTCAAATGTCTCAAAACTACTCTCAACTTATTAAAGTTATGAAAAATCTTTATTTTATTTTATCAATTATCATTTATATGCTATTTTTCTCACCGCACAAAACTAATCATGAAACATGCAACTACTAGTTTTAAAATTATATTAACCTAACATAACACAACACAATATATTATAACAAGTGACACAAGCGTCATAGTTCCTGCCATTTGAATTTTTAGTTTAAACAAAATAGAAGTAGCAATGTTCCCATTCAAACATTGATAATTACATGAGACGGTACCGCTATGCTGAATCTTGATGTGAGTGACTTGCTATGGTTTGAACAGTGTAAAAATAGCTTATTTGCATTAGATAGAAAATCTAGCTTTAGATAAGATGGTGTCTTGGTATATTAGCACCAAATTCACCTTATAATATAAGAAATATAAAAAATAAATAAGTTAAAGGAAAATAATGTAAGAATAGAGAAAAATATTCATAACAAAATATTTGATTTGTTGGTCTTTATATTGTTTAAAATTTACAAATATAATTTCAAATGTAAAAAATTGCTAAATTTAATTTCTTTGGTTTTTTAGAATATAAAAGCTTAATTCTTAAAGTTTTTATAATGTTCTTAAATAACCTTTAATCAATAAATAATTATGAATAAATTAAAATCTAATATATTTATATTAAATTATTGTGATTAAATATTTATAAGTTTTATTTGATCTTTATGTTTAAAATAGTTCTAAAAATGATTTTCTATGGTAAAAGAAGATTTGTATAAAACATGACATAATCTATAACATAATCTATAATTAATGCATTAAATATGGTAAAAAAAGATTTCTACAAAAGATGACATAAGCTATAATTAATGTATTTAAAGTAGAGTGTACCAAAAAAATCCTAATTTTTTAGCAAGAAAATTAATTTTACTCTCTACTATTATTACTATTATTGCTCTAAACCAATCAATAAGTTATTTTGTTTAAATCATTTAAATAAATGAAAAATTTAAAACTATAATTTGTAAACATATGTTGTCACTATTGCATCCTATGGCATCTAATGATGCAACAGTATCTGCCATGACAGAAACCAATAATAAAATAATAATAATAATACGACTTCATTTATTTTTAAAACTTTCAATAAATCATAAATTTTATATAAACAAAACTCTTATGTAGGTACATTACGTTATCTTAATTTTCGTGGTAAAAATCATTTGCGAACAGGTATGTAAGTAAAAGACGAATGGATTTATTATTTTAAAAAATTTACAAACTGACACAGTACGGTAAAGTAGGTAGAAGTAAAGGCATGATACATGGGGCATGGCATCCAGCCAACGAATTTCGTGGCGGGATAGCCGCTGCTGCTAGCTCATCCCCAAACCAGGATAAAATTTAACGCCTTCTTATCTTGAGTCCCGTGACTTCATTCTATATCCTCGACATAGAGCACGTGATTTGTTTTATGCTTTTATTGACCATTTGTTCGAGTTAAAAACCTGGAAAATCAAGGGTTGCAAATCAAAAGCTGCCTAGAAAGCCGAAATATTCTTCAAACATGATCGAATTTTAAATACATTTCTAAACGGTGCACATTCCCACGCATATCTGATGATTCTAACATCTGAAAAAAATCATAACATCTTTACAAAATCACGCGATGGTAAATAAACACCACTCCTCCGTAGATAAGGACTGCTCAACGGCAAATAAACTCAAGGAAAAACTCAGAGATCCAAGCGAACAATAACCATTTGGGCAATGGCGAAACAGTGCAGGAAAGAGGTGGGATTCGAAACCGGGAACTGCGAGGAAGATTGGGTGGTGGTTCCTGGAAATGAAAGAAGCATTATGTTTTCTTCATCTGCAATGGAGGAGTCGGGGGCTGAGGAGGATTTGAAAGTGGATTCTTTTAAGCCTGCTGAATTCTGGACAGATGCACTGCCTGTGGGAAATGGGAGGCTGGGTGCTATGGTGTGGGGAGGAGTACAGCAAGAGTTGTTGCAACTTAATGGTATGCTTTAGTCTTTTTGGTTGTTCTCACATTTTTCCTCTATTCATCTAGCTACTCACATTGTTCTTCTATTTATGCATCTACCCTATTTATTGGATGGTGCATTTTGCTAGTCCAATGTCTGCTCTTTACTACTGTACGGTGGAATAAATAGTTCAGACTCGGAAGATCTTGGTTATTGTGAATTCTTTTACACGAGTTATTGGGAATCCTATCCATGAGAGATGGCTTTTTCCCGCCTTTAAATGACGGTTTATTATTAATAGCTTGATTATTGAGAAAGATGTTACTGCAAATAGCTATGTATGAGATATCGGTCACCGGCAATGGCTATGATGAGAGATGATCATCCAAGTATATAGTGAAGGAATGTGTTATATACTCGGATTGGTTGCTGAAGAAATGCGTAATGGCCAGGGCTAAGTTTATCAAGAATAGTTAGTAGTAAGGGTATCGTCATCTGAAACTGAGAATGGGGTCGTTGTAAGTAAAAAATATTTAGGGTGCTCATTTGATGGAATGAATTGTTCTGAGTAAATGATTCATATGTGCTGTGATGATTCATCGGAGGAATGTCTCGTACACTTGTTTTTATTGAAAGACTGGTCTAAGATTTGATTAGTCTATGAAATACTGATTTATATTCAAATGTTTGATGAAGGAATGGCTCAAGACTCACATGGGTTGGAGGAATGATATTCGTATTCAGATGGGCCGTTGAAGGTATAAACCATTTTCACATGCGTCGTTGGAAGCGTTATACAATGTACAGGTGGGTTATGAAGGAATCTTATTCAGACATATTGTTAAAGAATGACTCACAACCAGATAGAGTGTAGACCTCACGCCAGGATTGGAAAACAGAAATAGAACAACAGAACATAAGTGTAGATATTTTTTTCTAAAATAAGAATTACACATTTATTCTTAGTTACTGAAGAAAGAACAAATTACCAAAAACTACCAACAACGGAAGTAGTTAATATTAAATTGCAGGATTAATGCTTATTGACCCTGTCATCTGAAGGGTTTTGCTGATAAACCTAGCATGCATCCAAATTTCTCAAACTTCTCTCTGCCAACCGCTTTGGTAAGAATACTGGTCTGCAGTAGGATAAGACTTAAACATTGCCATCTTTCTCATGGTTTGAACCCAATGAAACTTGAGGTAATCTTGTAAAATAACATTCCTATATGGCTTGGGCTATTAGAAATCCACGATTCATATGATAAGCATAAGATAATGCTCAAATAAAGCTGTGAGGTACGACAATATAATTGGAACTTGTTCAGTCCAATAAATGCAGCAATGTCTATCTGGCCACAATTTACATGATAAGTTTGCCAAATTTGATAATATATACAATATCTACAAAAATGCCAAAATACTGTAATGTAATTGATATTTGACAACCTTCAAAACTGGAACAACTCCTCAAAAAATATAAGTAATGAAACACAATGGCATCCAAATTAGAAGGACGAGTGATTTTGCAATATGAAGTATGGGCAATATCCTAGTACAGAGATGATATCCAGTGTAACACAGGGACTCACACCCCCTCCCAAACCTTGAAGTACCCGTTCTTGAGACGTACCTACACCGGGTACTTGACTACCCAAGTACCCCCACCTCAGCTATTTCTCATTTATTCCACTGCTGGGATGGGTACTTGAATTTCTATTTGAATTTTGATTTTTGAATGTTACTATTGGGTATGCAATATGTTACTATGTTAAATGTTTAATGGTTCTAGTTCATGTTGCAATTTTGCTATGTTCAAGTATTTTAATTTGGTATGTTCTACTGAAACATCATTTCATAACTAGCATTTCAGGTTCTACATGTATGCTATACAACACATCTCCGTGCCTTGTCGTCCCTTTGCCGCTGTCCTTTGGTTGTCCCCATGCTGTCCCGAAAATGAGGCCCATTTTCCCTACGACCCACAAACTTGTCCAAGCGTTCTGACATACCCCAGAATTGGTGTTACATTGATGATATCATATTGAATTTCCCACACACAGGTTTGATTTGAAACACTTTGCAAAGCACACTCCGTACTAAACATCTACTACAAACCACATCACGTTGAGATACTTAAACATTGGAGGCACATACACTGAAACATAAAAGGAAAATCTGCAAATAATTGCAAACTGTACAGTTTCTGAATTTTTCAATTTGCTTGTGAATAGAACTGAGCAATTGAAATCAGGAAGTCCAGATGTAATCTTTTAGTAGAGTTGTCTCAAAGGAAATGAGGGTTATTGTTCTGAAATCTTATATAGATTACCAAGAGGATTTATATCCTCCAAATCTTTAATGCTGGGGTTTCACACCCTTCAAATCTTTGACATCAAGGGATTATTGTCTTGACTGTAATGTTCCCGTTATAAAATAAATCATTAATCAAACTATTGTTAATGGGCCGATTGATTTAATATATTTCGGACCCATGTTTATTTTTGTTTCTGTAGTTTGTGTTGCTGTCAGCTATCTTTGTACACCCTCAAAAAGTTTTCCTTGACGGGTATTTTAAGCATGGCTTGTAGGTTGTTATTAGGCATGATTTGGATTATTTTTTTATGTACTGTGAATTCCTCTTGGAGTTCTAGATTGTTTGCCATTTCGGAAGTGAAAGATCTCCCCTATTTGGCTCATGCGGTTTTAGTGGGATTCATCCCTCACCCTATTCTATCATTGCATGAAATACTTCGCTCGGACCTGGCAAATTGGAGCACTATCATTTGACAAATATTATTCAATTATCTCTATGTTTACTTCTCCATTTTTGCTTGTTCATGGTTGTATTGTTTGCATCTTTTCCATTATATCATTCTGTTTGTACATTTGCATCATCGAACCTTCTCAAGATTGTCACCACACATCACCATACAATTGACATATTGGGCGGTTTGCTGGGCATCCTAGGCACTGTATGAATACCACAATTCATACCGTATGACATCATTCTTTCTAATTTAAATTGTTTGATTGGACTCTTGCTGGTCAGTCATAACACATAGCAGACATGAATGCTCAGTTTTGGTAGTCCTCTTCATAAATCCATTGTGGAATAAATATATATTTTTGAATATTATTTTTAAATATAGATCATAATCATTACTATTTTTCATGTTAATCATTGATAGATATATTTATTATTTATCAGCTAATTTATTTAGTGTAGATGATATTAAAATATAACTAAAGATTATACTTAAAATTATATTATTATTTATATAATTAGATTATTATCTTATTCCCATTATATCACTTAATATAATATAATATAATATTAATTTGATATCTATTGAAATAATATGTTTAATAATGAATTATATTATAATATTTATTATTAAATTTGACAGTTGAAATGGGGATATTACAGGTAGTGGAAACTACACTTGGATTTAGCACCATCCTGAAGGAAGAAGAGAGATAAGAACACTACATTCATTAGTAAAGGAAAAGAGATTAATAGTTGTTCCAACTCTATTGAAAAATGCCTCTAGCTCTGGGAGCTAGTCCTGATTTGAAGCAGATCTGGACTCTCCCCTATGAAAATATGTGGAAATGGCACAACTACTACTAGGTGGAGGAGGTTTAACTTCGATTTTTAGACTTTGTAAAGAACAATATAAAAATTCATAGTCAAGTTCAACCACATCAGTACTTTATCCCTCAAAAGGCATTAAGTTTTGTAGAGGCAAGCCAAAAGGCAAAGGGCTTGTAGAAGATATAGTAATGAAATATATTGAAGAGAATGCAAAATAAAATGGAGCATCTCAGAAAATAGCTATAGGTTCTCACCCTTTGGAAAAGTCTAAGAAAGGAGTAAAAGTTGTTTCGTTAATTCTCGATATCGATGGGTAGAGGGCCATCCATTTATGTCTATGGCTCATTATGAATCGACACTTGTAAATGACATTTCACAATAAGAGTAGAGAGCTTGTTGGGCAAGATATAGCTAGATGTATCTATGATAATGGATTGACATTTAATGTTGTTCGCTCACCTTATTGGCAAAAAATGGTGAGATTGATTAATTAGGCTTCGAAGGTGTTGAAGGTCATGGGGTATGAGAAGATGCATACTTATTGGACAGAGAGCTGAAATAGGTAGAGGACTCCTTAAAGCCCATTAAGGAGTCATGGATCAAAACAAGGGTGTCCATCATATTTGATGGATGGAAAGATGTGAGAAATTGTAACAAACAGTTTTTCATAACCAAACATAAGACATTTAAAACCAACATCTTCAACGTTCATAAAAGTAACTGATTCCATTTCACATGACAATGACTCCTTAAAACAATATCAGAGGGTAACTGGTATATTATTCGGGATTGATTATTAACTAATCTAGCTGTAATTTCATGGTCAGCTGAAATAACGACTATCTATCATGAGAATAAACATAAGCATATTCAATGTAAACAGTTTAACAATTTCTAATTGTAATCATGTTAAGCTGAAAATAGAGCAACGACTATCTATTTTATCTGTAATCATGCTTAACTGAAATTATACATATTCCTATCCAATTAACTATTCTAACTGAAACTAACATATATGAATTCCATGATAAACGATTAACAAGTAACAAGAAGATTGAAAGACATACAAGTATCATCGAAGGATTTTTTATCTGGTTGTGCAAGCCTTGGCATTGGTGAGAGGAGAAGCATTAACACAGGCTTAACCTCCCAACCTCAAACCATACTTATCCCCACACATTCTAACATATTAGAATGGCCCTCCCTACCTCGGGATTGAGCTTGGGATGTTCTTCAGTCCAGCCATTTGAGCTACTAGGTGTTTTTTGAGTGCCCACCTAGTTATACCTATATAACTGAGTCACAGACATCAAGTGATCATTGGATGACACATATGCCTATAAACTACCTTGGCCATGGATTTCCGATGGGTACATTGACTCGATCAGCACCACTCCACTTGACAATAGATTCCATTATAGGGATAAGCATGAGCTATTAAGTATTTCATTATTAAGATATTCTTATTTGATTTCATTCTTGTTTCCTTGCAGGTTCATTTGACCTCTTCACCATTTCTTGGCTTTCAACTGGTGAATCCTAGGTGCATTAGATTTTATGAGCTCACCGCCCCTTTTTCACCTCTTCACCATTGTGGCTTTACTGCCGATGATTCTCAGGTGCATTGGATGAGCATACTATTCATATTATACATTTATCATGGTTTAGGAACATAATAGTTATTGTTGTTGATAATCATATTGTTTGGGATGGTTCATACATCATTTTGATCTCCTAAAGATACCATCGACTCCTTTATTGATGGACTGAGGTACAATGAATAGAATTATATACAAAGAAAATAATAATGGAAGACTATGTAATTTGATGGTGATCAACAACTGTGCTACATATGATAATCTCTATCCAAATAATGATTTACCATGCCTAGCCGACTGCAGTGTCTTACATTCAGGAAAAAGGCAGTAAATAAAACATTGGAAGCATTTCATAATTTGGTTATTGATGGCCTTGGCTTGTAATCGACACCCTCACATCTTCCAGCCGGAACTCTTGCACGACTTAGTTGAGAAACACAATTTTGATCAAGCTGGATACGACAATTGCAGAGTACGACAGATATAGGTAATAAACTGGAATATCTTGGAACTTGGCTTGTTGCAAGCATGCGTACGGAAATGATAGTAGAATAATGGCAAGGCTGGGAGTTGTGTGTTGCTTGACTTGATTATGGTTTGGATCAGAAGTTGCAAGTAATGGCGGAAATAAGAAAAAAACAGTATGGAACTCGGCTTAAGCAAACGGAATATATGTAGTATCGTAGCAGAAAAAGATGTAAGCTGAGGTTTCATATGATTTGATTCCTATCACGGCTCCTCTTAAGGAACTAGCTGTGGTTTTCTGGCTTCCATCGGTTTCAAAGAAATCCATTCGAATTCCAATCATTAATTTGATTTGAAAATGAAGAAGGAATAAAATAAAGAGAGTTGTAAAGAGGAGTTGAAAGGATTATAATTTCATTTATTATTATAATATGTTCTTATATACGTTCATGTAAGTATATCAGTGGGGTGACATCATTAAACTACGCTATTATAATTGACAAGAACAGATTTCCACAATCAGATAAAGCATGAAGATGTGTATTCTGGATTCGATTGTGTGCCATATTTTTGCATCAACGTCTCGAATCACACTCTGTGATCCATCATCAGGAGGTTATTCATTTCACATCCTGATGATGGATCATAGAGTGTGATTCGAAACGTTGATGCAAAAATATGGCACACAATCGAATCCAGAATATGCATCTTCATGCTATTATAATTTATTGGTGCCATTTCATTTTTATATTTATGTGTTCGTATTTAAGCATTTATTATAATAATATGATGAAAATTAATTTAAATCTCTTGAGGTATGTCTTATATTTTAATTTAGATTATTTTATGTTTTTCCTACATTGTTTTCTTAATAGCTCATGGGGGTCCCATAATGTAACCTGTGGTCAAGTCATCGTATCCCTTCCAAGGAAGTTTAAGGTTGTACCTGCTGATCCTGATTACTGAACTATGCGAACATCCCATTCCGATGATCTCGTTTAGCAATGCTTCCCCTCACTTTGTCTTCTCTTGCAATTACCTATGAAAAACACTTTCGCCATAATAATAATTCCATAGTAATTTATAAAAACATGTTAATTGTTATTTTAAATCAAACAACTGCTAATTATCTAATAACAATTATAGGTTACCGACCAATTCATCAACAGTTAATACAATGTATATAAATAACTAACTATTTCATATGATCATGAAAATAATTTGTTAAATCCAACAGTTATGAACAATTTTAAAATTAGGGCAAAATTAGGGATGTAATAGAAATTGCTCAATCAATATTATTGTAGTGCCTCCTAAAGGGGCCATGTTTTTGATAGGAGTTTATTGTGAAGGTAACATGAAGGATGGTCATTTTATTGCCAACATTCTTTGCTAAGACATTGAGAAAGTTGACTCTTGAAATGTTGTTCAAGTTGTAACAGACAATGCCAAAAATTGTTGGGTTATTGGTTGAGAAGCCCTTTTCAAACAAGTGTATGTTGATGCAATTGTTTATCTTCAACTACCATATATCACAAGACATTTAGACATTTCTCAAAATTTGAGTTGTTGAAGTAAGTTAAATTGTTTAAGTATGTTTTGTTGTAGTAAACTTCTTAAGTTCTTAATTTTAATTTTAATATTATTTTGAAATAAGTTGTTAAGGCTCATTTTGTTTCCAACACACTTGTTTTGAGACACCTTGTGAAGGTTTGTGAGGCATTGATTTAATATACAAAGATGGACATGCCTTCCTTTTGTGAGGTATATAATGACATTGACTCAATAATTGAGGAAATGAAAAGTCATTATAAATGACAAAGAGCAAGATCCTAGAGAAAAATTCTTCAAGGAAGTGCAAACAATCATTTTGGAGAGATGGAACAAATTGACTATTCCTTTGCATCTCCTTGCTTTCGCATTGAGTCCCAAGTACTACAGTCAACAACTCCTTATTGGCGCAAGAGTTGCCCCATGCAGAGAACTCAAAGTTGCTCAAGGGTACAATGTGGCCCTTTGTCGATTCTTTCACCAAGACATATGACTTGTAATGAGGACTAAGTTCATGAGTTGTGCAAGCACAAATATTGTGATTTAGAAGCTTTTTGGGACAAACATAGGGTTGATGGTCACAAATGATGGCACTTCCATGGAAAATCATGCCGACACCTATAATCTCTTGCCATCAAAATTTTATTGCAAGTTAGTTACTAACTCTAAAGATTATCGTTGATAAATTTATGTATTTTATTCTTAACTCTAAACTCACTAATTTCAAAATTGAAAACCTTGATAAATTGCTATTTCATCTTCATTTGAGAGGATTTGGAGCACAATCTTTCATCACTCATCGAAGCGCAACAAATTACACTTGAAGAAGGAAGAGGACTTGGTCTTTGTGCATTCAATTTTGTGACTCCTCACACGCAAAGGAAAGTTACCTACAAACAGGTAGAGACAAAGGAGCACAATATTAATCTAGAGCAGGCCGAGTTGGATGATTCAGTTTTCTACCTTGCTGCTCCTAGAGTTGACGATGACCATGAGATACCTAGTGATCATGAGGTTGAGGGTGCTTGTACGCTACTAATGCTTCTACTAGTGACACTATTTGTGGTTCTTCTAATTTACCACAACATTTTGATATGGAGGATGATAATATTTTTATGATCCGTATGATATTTGACTGATATGAGTAATTGTTAATAGTTTTTGATTAAACGAAAAATAAGTTTTGATGTAGCCCCAAAACCAAATACAAATACATTTTGAGGGGGATCTTGAACCCCACTAAGACTAGATGCTACAACAGAGAAAGGAAACCACTTATAGATCAACAACCCATAACTAGCCTAAAGCCAACAAAGAGTGAACAACTACAACTACAAATCAGCTCAAGCACCAACTACTCAAACAAACTCCACCAACCAAATCCTTGCATTAGAGAGCAAGTCTCCTAAGCAATGAGATTCATTGGGTTTTGATGGTTCCTCAAACCACTATGTTTTTCTTTAACACGACTCCCAAAACCATAATTTGAAATAGCCATGAAAAATTAAGCACCAGAGAGCTAACAACCTTCCCAAGAAGGATTATGGAGTTTTGAAAGGCTTCCCCAACCTTCAACAAGGGGTTTGTGAGACTCCCCAAACCAAAAAGAAGAGGTTAGTCTCGGCACCTGCAACCAAAACTATTGGTATAAGCAAAGTAGGGAACACTAACATCACACATAGCCTCAAAAGATGGATTGTCAAAAAACCAGCTACAATAATGGGGTTTTGGAAGGCCCCCAAACTTCAATGGGTTTTGAAGTGGCTCCCATAGCCAGAAAAGGGTTTGGAGAAAGAAAAGGCTCCCCAAACCCACAAAAAGGATTAAAACTTGGCCCCCACAACCAAAGTGTTGTTGGCAAGAAGAATATGACACCAAATCCTCTCCACTCTCCTCTACGACTCCTTTCCACCTCAATAGGAAAGTATCCCACCTCATTAGGATTAACATAGAAGGAAAGACCAAGGAAAGGAGCTAGAATGACAGATGACCCCTGACTTAGAATAGTCAAAACTTGGAGCAGGGCAAAGCAAACATTCAAACTCCACATCTCTAATGCAATCATCCATGTCAATAGGAAAGGAAGTCACCTCTTTTAGACAAAAGAAATGGGAAAAAGATCAAGAGAGGACCATCACTATGTAGAAATCACCTAGAGAATCCCCACTTCAATAGGGATATATTTCACCTCTATAGGAACCCTTTGGAGTCGAAACCATTCACGAATAGCATCAACCTACAGAGAAACAGAGCAAAGAAAAACCAGGGCAGAAACAAGACCATGAAAAACCCACAACCAAAACCTCCTTAACCAAAACCAACACTAGGCCAAGCTGGGCCCTTGAAAACTTCTAGTAGCCACCTGACCAACAAAGAGAGCAGAGCCACACACACTTGGGAACACACCAGAGCCAGAGCAAAACAAACCACAAACTGAACGAAAGAAAAAACTAGACCTCCTCCAAACAAGAGCCTCCACACAACCAGGAAAGAGGAGGAGAGCAAAAGGCCTTCCACTAGGAAAACCAGTCTTGAGCCACAAAGAATGTGTAGCTGCAAGAAGACAAGATTTATGCCCTACAGGAATGGAGGAAACAGAATATAGGAGGCAAAAACCCCTCTCTGCAGGGCACAAACCAAGCACCACAAAAAATTTGAAAGCTAACTCAAATGTTCTACTCAGCTGGAAGGACGGCTCCAAGCCAACTAGCAAAAGAGAAAAACTGTCTAAGGGAGGAGCAACAAAGCTCACAACAAATGCAGAGCCTGTGGCAAACCACAGCTCCAAAGCAGCAAAGAGGAGGAAAGAACAAAGACCTAATTGTTAGCAGTTAATATTGTTGTTTTTGAACTAAAACATTAATATGATGGTGTATTGTGGCATTTTGTTATGTTATTTGAACTAAAATCTTAAAATAGATGGTAGTGTATTTTGTTATGCTATTTGACTATTAGCGTAGAGGTGTATTAATACAGATGCATATATTCATATATTTTTTATCCTAAACTTTTAATAAGTTTTTGTATGGATGAACCTTAAACAATTCCAAACCTCCCAAATTATTTTTGACCAAAACAGTGAACTTGAACAGTGACCCCAAACTTAATCCCCAAGTGGAACCGACAACTTGGGGCCTGGAAACTTTGCTCAAGCCCATAAAATTTGTAAACTTGAAAATGATTGAGCACATGAGAGCTGGAAACAATTTATCTGCCAAGATGTTGGAAAAAGGACTTATTTGGACAGCTTCCTTTCTTGTCACCATTCATCTCTTGAGCTGATGATAACCTTTGTTGGCTTGAGAACCAGAAAGGTTGTATCTTCTGACAGCAAGGTGATATGCTGCTTAAATGTGAATACCATTGAGTTAGCTTTATTTTACAGCCATATGAAGCCAGCAAATTGCCTATTTGGAAGATTGTGAGCTTTACAGGTAAAATAACATTCACATATGCCAAAAAGAGCCAGCTATGAACAGCTATCAAAATGCAAGAGGTACAATCATTTGCCAAAGATGTTAATACAAAAATAAATTAAAGATCGAGCTTGGGATGATGATCAATATTGTAAACCAAAGGACTGAGGAGCAAGAGGCTAGGACATTCAGAAAATGGATGTTATACGCTAGGAATCTTATATGTGAAAAAAGTTATGTCGATTGGAGGTAATTAATTAGTGATTCTATGCATTTCCAGCTGATCAGATTTCTTGAAACAAAAGCTTTCATATTGTATCTTATCTAATGCATTTTCTTGTGCAAGCTAACACTTTTGTAGTGATGGAAACTTAGAAGAGACACATACTAAAGGAAGATTCTTCTTACTTTATCTTCAGTTACAGCAGAAGGATGGATTGGAACACTATAAGATTGTAAGAGGCTTGAGCAGCCAAAGTCATGTTTGTATTTCATATTGTGGACTCAGTCATTGCAGAATGGGCTGACCGTTTCATTCAGTTTCCAACATTTTCTTATTTAGGGGTGTATGGCTTTGACTCTCAGTCCTATAGACTTCCTTGCTATCCCAGTGATCACATTTTTCTGCTGGAGTATTGCAGGCAGATCTCAGTAATAGTTGAATGTTGCCAAAAGAGACATAAGTAAGGGGTTAGTTTTCCAATCTAGATTGGACCATACAATTGTATCAAATCAAATGATGCCAAACTCATAGGTGCTGAAATTTCCTATTACAACTTGAAGCCTCATCATATTGGACATTAATATCATTATCCTATCTTATCCCTCTCATTATCTGTTCTTAGTGTTTTGATTTTCTTCCTGGACATGTTCTCTACAAGAGCTTTGAATTCCTTGAACCTTTTAAGGATTTTCTCAGACTCTTTACATTTAAGAAAGTATATACACATGTTTCTAGAGAAATCATCTACATAGATTATATAGTATAAAAATCTTCCCATTGAGGGTACAAACATGGGTCCACATTAGTCAAAATGAACTAATTCTAGTAATTTTTAGTTTTACTAGTACTATTTTGAAAAGTCCCTTTTGTATGCTTTCCTATGGCACAACCTTTGAATACTCCTTCATGGGACTGCTTTAGTTTGGGCAACCAGGTCACCATTTTCTCTATTACAGGTAGGGCATGAAAATGGAGATGTCCTAGTCTTTTGTGCTAGATTTCATTTGAGTTAGAAGTCTCATGGATGAGGGCTTGATTTGAATCAGTGCAAAGTTTGTAAAGACATCCTTGTCTTATTCCTATAGTATGTGCTCTCTTATGGTGGAGTTTATTGTCCATGCCAGAACATTTTCATCCATAAGGGTTACTCTATGCCCTTTGTTTTCAAGTGCAGAAATGGAGACTAGGTTTCGTTTTATACCTGATACAAATAATACTCCAGTGAGTTGAAGTGATATGCCTGATTTTAAATTGATGGTGCAGGTTCCAATCCCCTTTACTAGATAGTTTGAATCATCCCCACTAGTTACTTCTTATTCAGATTCACTATAGTGTCTGGAAGTTCTTTGAATCCTATAATATGTCATGAGGATCCATTATCAATCACCCAAGTCTTGATTTTATTTGAAACTTGGCTTAATAAGGCTGGATAGAAAACAAGTTTCTCTGAATCATGATCTAGGTTAACTTTTCCAAATTCGGCAAAAGAGGCTTCTTGTTTTGTTATATTAGGGCATTTGATTACATACTGTCCATATTGATCACATCTGAAACATTGTATTTGAGACATGTCCTTCCTCTTCTTGGAAGTTCCTTTTCCATGTGTTTTTCTTCCTTTTGAAATTCTCCTTTGTTCCTTTCTTATGGAAGTTAGTGTTTAATACATGTATATCATCATTTATGGAATTTTGGTTGTTTCCTCTAGTGATTAGTTTGGATTCTTCTTGTAAGCAATATGTTTTCAATCTATCAAATTTAGGTAGTTTTGACTGTGCACTAATTCCCTGAATAAATGATTCCCATGATGTTGGGAGGCCGCCTAGAGCTATTAATGTTAGCTCTGTGCTCTCAACTTGATTTCCAAGAGTTGAAAGTTGATCTATTAATTCAGTGATTCTCATAAAGTATGTAACGACGGATTCTCCCTTATTCATTTTCACATGGTGATGTTGTCTTTTCAATGCAAGGATTCTGCTAGTGTTGTTTATTTCATATGTATTTTCAAGAGATTTGAACATTTGATATGCAGTATCACATTTTGACAAAATAGGAACTTTATGATCCCCAACTTGCATCCACAATTATTTTCATAGCCTTTTCATTGTTCTTGATCCATTGAGTTTTCTCAAGATCGTTCTCTGGATCAAACGTGTTTCCTTTCACAAATGAATCTAGTTCATTTTCTCTCAACATCATCATGACTCTAAGCTTCCATGATACGGAATTGGTTGCTCCTTCAAGACAATCCTCAAATGTGATAAAACTTGACATTATGAAGAATGGAATGTAATTATTCTTTCAAGAGAGTATATTTTTGAGTAATCTGAATTCTCAAATCTAATCAGATCTTCCTTAACTAAGCTCTGATACAATTTTAAAGTGATTAGATCAATTGCAGATTTAGGCTGTATATCTTTTCGGTTTCTTGAATCTTGAATAATATGCTTATTTGACTGATGTTTCTCTTTTGCAGGTTATAATCAGAATGGGGATAATATTTCTCAAACATAGAAATAATACTGAATTAATACAAATGATTTCTGTTTATTACACATACAAATCAGAATGTAATTATCATAGACTGAACGTACTCGAAGAGGTTTTCACTAATTGATTTTGGTGTTCCTCTAAGTCTGATCGGATCTGATATATATATGAATAAAAACAAAAGGGAGGGAACATGCTAATGAATACATGTCCATTCATTATTGTCTCTCCTAAATTGTGCCGGTTCATTACTTCAAAAAAAGTCTGATGGCTATCGGGAGTTCACACAATAATTAGCAATGACAATTGTGATATTGTTGATATCATAATCAATAATCTGTATATGCAATGATAGCAGACTCAATCTGATGAGAGACACAGCACTATCGATCATATCTTGAACAGAATTATATTTGGAATATGATCAAAGATAATCTGCAATGTTAAATACCAAACAGACATGCAGATCAATATTATACTTTGAACTAATATATGATATTTTTGATCTGATTTATGAATGACAATTAGTTTAAAAAATAAGATATATATATGTATATATATATACATACAAATTTACAATGTATATTGATATATATACATGCATATAATCATATCATGGTATTGATAATTATCATTCATAATCATTTGACCAAAGCTATTATTTTCAACACATAAGAAGGCGGTTCGTACTATTAGGATTACCACTTCACAAGGTTTAGAGATCGCACAATCAATTGCCCTTGTAGTCACGCCAACTAGAGCACCGCTTGCTCAGAATACCACATTGTCCCCTACTCCTGTACCAACGTTTCCTCTTGCAACTATTCCATCAGAAGTGTAGGGGGAGCACACTGCCATAATGGATGCCGGCACTGATAGATTGTTGGCCAAGTTTCAGATAGGGGTTGAAGACATACCTCCACCCTCGCCCACCTTGATAATGGGACAGCTGGAGGAAGTGGATCACCAACCAAAGATTGGGGAAATGGAGGTTGATAGCAGTTGAGTGATTACTTCGGTTCATGAAGGAAGAATGCCATGATGATTTTAGGAATCTCCTTATAGAGCAAGGGTGGCCTAGCAATGAGATGGAAGACTGTGCCTAGGGAGGGAGAGCACCACAAATTCTACAGGCCTATACAAGACATCTAGTTATGATGGCTACCCTCTCACAGATGGAGGAGACATCTTGAGCTACCTTCATGGAGCTTTAGAAAGCTACTTGGGAGACCGCTAGGACGGAAGGGGAATGAGTTATCTTGGAGGCTGGGTTACAGGATTTGGAGGCTACGCTAGGCAAGACAAATCTATACAAGCTGAAAAAGAGGAAAAATTGGCCACAGCTGAAAAAGATTGAATGGATGCACTTAGATCTCTGCAAGCAGCGCATGCAAAACTGTTAGCTACAGAGAGAGATATGAAAGTTCTCTGACAACAGTTGCTGCGGACCACCACATCGATTGCTCCAGGGACATCTTCTCACCTGTCTTGGTAGGAAGATTTTTGCTTAGTAGTTCCTTTTTGTTTTTGGTTGTTTGGAAGATAATGGCTTTTTGGGGGGGATAATGTAGGTGATTAATAATTGTTGGAAGATAATTACTTTTTAGTATGGGATTATAATAAGTTGGTTGTGCCGAAGGTTTGTGACGGTTGGTATTCTTAACCAACCAAGAATACTAAATATAAAGGATTACCAAAACTGTGGGGGATTATGCTTATAATTGATGTAAGTTTTTGGTACTATCAATGAGAATTATATTCTGTCATTTGAATGTGTTGTGTGTTTACTGCATTATTGTCATTCTGTTAGTAATATATTTTTCTGTATAACATTAGTAGATGGTTACTGTGGCAATATCACTTCCACATTTGGCATATAATTTTTTTTTACACCTCTCATGTAAATCAATGAGAATTAATAGCTTTGGAGGTACCCATGCTTGCAAAAGTGTAAAGTGATCAAGTTGTAAAAGTCAGAATTTTAATTTGCCAAATTATCATGCTAGTCATGGGAAGCAGAGATTTTGTTTAGCATTGATGGAGAAATGAAAAAATCAGTCAGAAACCACCTATACTTGAGAGATGAGACTTCGAAAGTACAGTTCAATTGATAATAGAAATGAAATTTAAGAAATAACACCTGTGTCTTAACAACATGCTTGGACTTAGTTTATCCTTTAGTTTAGAGTGTCTTGGTAACCTGTTTAAGAAATAACAGAGTCTCCCTCTTTAAGAAATAAGCTGTTTGAGAAATACAATTTTTTAGAATGAATACAAATTCAAGGTGCTATTTCCTCTGCATGGACTGTGGACTTGGTTTATAGTTTATAGTGTCTTTGTAAGCTGTTTAAGAAATACAACTTTCCTATGATATTATAGTTAGTAAAGAACATTTTAATTCTTGTATTATAAAAAGGTTTCATAAACGAATTTTTATTATTATTATCTATTTTAAGATAGAAGCTGCTTTTTCATGATATTCAACTTTCATCTTATTGCTTACTGCTAGAATTCTGCAGAGGACACTCTGTGGACTGGAGAGCCAAGTGATTTCACAGATCCAAGGGTCAAAACTGTTCTCCCTCAAGTCAGGAAGCTTGTGACAGATGGGAAATTTGCAGAAGCTTCAACTGCAGCAAAAGCGATGGCTGGTCAACCCACTGAGGTAGAAATGATGCTTTAAGTTTCTGTTTTCTAGGGTTTTGTGGACTCTTGTAATTTATGTTTCCTTATCTTAGAATGCAAAATATTTGAAACTGTATACACTTTATGCATGTCAAATTTCCAGTGGTGTTCTTTGTGAACTCCCACCTGGAAATAAATTCTCTGGGAAGATCACCATCATTTTGATAGTTTATCTTCATGCAATCTGGCAATATTCATTAATGCAAGGTGCATTGACACATGAAATATGTTGCCTGGCTAATAGAAGAAAGGAACAGACCCTGAAGCAACTTATGACAGTTTTAATTTTAAAACTGTTTAGAGGCTTTTTGCATTTCATATATTCAAATTGAAACAAGTAATTGATCAAAATTTAGATCATGTAATTCAGTGTATACCACACATCTTTTTTGAATTATGGATCAATAGAAGCAAATGAACATGTGTTTTTTTAAATTTATTTTCTTCTGTCTAACATCGGTCATAAATATTCTCTGGCTGGTAAAAATATTATCTGTTGTCACCAACTCCACTACAAGTATATTATACTGTCTTCTTGAGATGTGCAAACAATATGAACTTGTACTTGACTCAAAATTATTCGGACGATTTCTTCAAGCCAGATTGAGAAGACAGTTTCAATGGCAACTACATAACTTTATGAACCCTAAACAACCTGGAAAGATCCAAATGCATCTGTAGCAACGGATAGGTATATCTGAACTGCTACTTTTGGAATCAAGATGAAATATCCCGACAGGATTATTGCTCCATTTTACACCCAAAACTTAAAACTTCAAAGGTTTGACATTTCGTCAAACAATTAGCAATCGAGCTCTGATGGTTCTGATTTGAAGAACTACTAAATTACCCCAACTGAGGTACAACAATTTATCAAATGCCAACTTTATTTGCTAAATTAAACAACTTGCAAATACTATAATTAATTAGATACACCTGGCAAGAGAAGAATCAGTACGGGAATACTGACTCAGACTTTGTTTATCAGTTGCTTCGACTCCATCCATCATATCTATAGAATTAACAAGATTTGAATCTGGTTTCTCCACTTTGGCTAAAGCTTCTTCCAACAAATGCAACCTCGTAGAATGCACAAAATGAGTTGCAAGACCACAAGTGACTAATTCTGCTCCATCCAATCTCATGCCAGTCAGACCCACATATTCACCCAAGAATCCTGGAAGTCTTGATAAGAAATATGATCTTTTAGACGTTGCCCCACGAGATGGTTATTAAGACTGTGGATAAAGGCGTTCTTAGTCCGAGTCGAAATCCACTGGCCCTCTGATGACTAAAAAATCCTGCCGAATGTCACCTAGCTCGGGTGAATTAAAACCCGCTTCCTTAAGCCGCCGTTGTTGTGCCGCACTACTGAATTATCCGTTTGCCACCCTGCTGACGCGATTTAGAAATCTGCAGACCTTAATGAATCGGCACCTATTAATCCATTCGGGTTTCCAAAGATAATATTCGTCTTCAACCCTGAATACCTGCAGCTACGAAAATGCCAATTCTGGCGATTGCAATTGGAGTCTAGACCTGTGTTTGACATGCGTTAATCCTCTTCTTCATCCCGCTCAATCACCTCCGTTTTCTTTTACCCACGATGGTAGACGATGCGAATCGCCTTAGTCACTAGATAGCTCACAAAATAGACATTGCCGGCCCAAGGTGGAAGACATAACAGTTCGCAATTGAGATGGCCGCTTGGCAGGTGTGTGCGATCCAATATTCGGCTAGCCCCTGTGAAATGTCAGTCGCTCCCCAATACATAGATACTGAGTGCGTCTACAATAATTATTGTAAATTGACCATTTTATATGCTTTGAGTGCGGCAGATTCTGGTATGCTGACTGAAGTTTGTCTACCAAATCCTTCAATGACAGGTCATCCTAGCTTGACCTAAAAAACGCATGTCAAATAAATCGATGCCTATAATGTCTTTAGCTAGTTGCACTTTCTTGTCATGTTATTCTGGAACGAATCCTTGACCTGAGGTTAACTCCTTCCGAATTCTTTCCAACTCAGAGATAAATGATGTCAATCTCTTTCCTCGCTGATCCTTGAATAAATAATGATGCAAAACCATTAAGTTGGCCTTAAGCCACCAATAATCGCCCTGATGAAATGACTGAATGTCACCTCCAATCTGCAATAATTCGGATGATATTTCACACCCTCAAAATTGCGTACCAATTTAGAGTTATCGTTCTCAATGGCCAACTGTGACAATTGCGAAAACCCTAGGTTCCACAATGCACCTGTGATTAAATCACAATCTGAAAATCAAAGAGAGATAATCAACTGCCTTATTCGAATGGAGCCCCCGGGGTGCCTATTTATCCTTTTTCTCCATCCACTCCAGAGACTTCTAGAACAATTTTGATCTTATCCCTCAAGTGACTTTATTAAATATTTTTATAATCCAAGTCACTTTATTAAATATAAAGTTATCTTTTAATATTTATTTATTTAATTAAAATAATTAATTAGTCGTCCTTGGACAGCCATTAATTAAATTAATTAAATCGAACTGTCACCAAAAATGGGGACATGACAGTCCGCCCTTCCTGAAATTGCTTGTCCCCAAGCAATGGCTGAACCATGAACCAATCAGTCTGCCTGGATCCCAAATGTAAATCTGTGTATCATCCCAATCCGCATCATACTCCCGTGGAGAAATCATCAATACCAGTAACTGAGAAACTGTACTCAACATCCAAACAACTGACACTTCTGATGAAATCATCTGAAAACCAACTGTAGATGTCAGTAGAAGAAACCATTCTGCGGAACTCAAGCCAACTGAAACATCAACTCTATCAAAACTCAAGCCCCTGTCAAAAAGACACCTGCACCCAACTGCATTGTAGATATGACAACAGCCATAGGTACCTGAATCACTGCCATCAAATCCAATCTCTGAAAAACTGCTCCGGGCGTGTCGATGCTGCAGGCCGAGTAACTTGCTACTACCAGTTTTATTTTCAAAAGATGGTGCCAATCTATCCCCTAATGGATGGTAAGAAACTGGAGCCAATCTACATCTGCGTGAAATAAAATCTTCTATCTCTGTGTCAAAAGAAAAGTGATGAGTGTACCCTACCGTATAATGCCGGTAAGAACCTCCAAATTCTGCTACTGGCTCTTCATCACTGAGCTGGGAATCAACAGATGGCTCCATTTTCTGACTCCGAGTGACTGTAGGCTGGATAGGATCCGGTGCATTCTGCTCAATAAACCCTTCCTCGAGATCCTTGTGAGGTAGCATAGTAGCAAGGACCCCTATAATCTTCTCAACCAATCTGCAAATAACACTAGTATCATGGATGAGAACACCTTCTGTCACTTCATGTGAGTCCAAATGAGCACATGCACTATCCATCAAATACTCCATGAACGGTTCAGTGCAGTAAAAATTATACGAGGAAGCATCAATATACTTCTCTGCACACCACAACTGATCCTCCTGTGAAGGTGGCATACCCCACTGTACCACACTGTCATTTATCAAAGAAGGATCAATCTGGAGACTTGACTCTACTGGTATCCCAAATTCATTAGAACCAGCTACTACCAAATCCTGAATATATGTGTCGGCCTTAACAATATGCTCCTTAGTAGTAACTGCGGAAGTGTACTTACCATCATCCACCTTAGTAGTCAAATGAACTGGGTCTGGGGCTGGTTTTGACCGCAAATGCTCCAACTCCACGGTCACCTCCTTCAACTGAAACTGCGACTTCTGTAGATCTCGCTGTGTGTCCTCTAACGCCTCAGTAGTCGCTATGAGCTCTTGGGAAAGCTCACTCACCTCCTCTTCACGATCCAAGAGTGCCTCATATGCTGTACTCCCCCACTCAACCAAGTGATCACGGTCGGCTACCAATCGTAAATAATCCTGCTTCAATGTCCGAACAGCTTCACGCAAGGCATGAATCTCTGCCAAAGAAAAGTAACCACCGCTGGACTCATCTGTCATAGAAGAACCCCAACCAGTAACAGCCAACAACTGACGAGCAGTATCAAAATGCTCACAAGTGATAGCAATGTCTCGCTCACTAACTTTCAACTGGCTAATCACATGATGGCTCTGGCTAGACTGTCTTCTATAAACTCCCTCTGACACATTGTTTGTAGGAGTGTCTTCAAAGATACTGGTCTCTGGATTATTACCATCTAGATTTTTCGAATAACTTCAAAACTCATATCAACATCCAGAGTGTCAAAATCTGTAATTCTGCTGTCAAGCTCTTCTGTACCTAAAGAAACTGTCAAGGAAGCTGAATCTTCAAAACTGTTCACTTCATCCTCCTGGGTATCATCAAGGCGAAAACGATCCTGGGACTCATCTGTACACACTGTCAAATATGAAAAATCTTCAACACCTTTCAGCAAGAATGGTCGTCTACATATATGAACCAAACCCAACAACGGTGTATAAAAACCAATACCAACATCGGTCAGGCTGCTGGCACAAAGAAAGACAACACCGGGTGTTCTGCTAATCCAGTCCATGATAGTATTTAAACAATCATCGCTACCATTAAGTGTTCTCCAGTCAATTGAATCCCAGACGTTGCTAAAACATTCTTGAGTCCATATCCGTAAACAAGGAACAGCTGGTAACTCAAGCAAACTACTTACCTGAGTAATGTGACCAATACCAATTAACTTCACATACCTGTCTGCCATTGTCCTTGTATCCTGGATGTGAATGCAAGATGAACTCGTAACATTATCAGCTACCATATATGATCCGTCAAATGTAGAAAGCTGAGTGTTAGACGTACCAGATGAAATTAAACTTAGCTCCATGCCATGCTCATTCTCATGTCTCTCCCAGTCCTGTAATGCCAAAGTTGCTCGAGTGTCCTCAAGCTCGCAAGAAAGCTTGACAACTTCCTCCTCCTTCCTCCTCAAGGCATCTGAATAATCTTTGGTAAGACTTAGAAGATGGTCACGATCTGATAGAAGATGCAAATAGCTCAACTTCGTCGTTCCCATTCCTTCACCAATTGCATGTAAGTCACAACAAGAAGATTTTGCTTGAACTCCCTTATGTCTTCCTTGTAACTGAATCATCTGGATGTGCTCTTCTAACATCTCCCGCATCCTGTCATGATGAGATAAAGAAGCCACAATACTATCTTTGCTTACCTTCAGCTGGCTGGACAAATCATGTGAGGTACTGCCATTCTCATCCTCATGTGACGAAGCATCTAACTGAGCCTGGTACTCTCTGTCAGCAAAATCATAAATGCTCGATGTCTGCTCATTTTCACCAGGTATCTCATCACCATGCACAATGACATCTTCATCATCATCTGAACTCACTTTACTGTAATCATTGCTTGTCGGAACCAAACTACCCTGAGTACATGAGACATCACCTTTGGAAAACTCGTATTCAACTATCTCAACTTGAGTGTCAAGTTGACAGTTACTATTCATCAGCGTAATATCCTTCACCACTTCTTCCTGTGACCGAATTGAAGCCTCTGACTGGTTGCACACTTGTTTCTCGAACTCCTCATTAAGGTTCCTAGTAGCATCTCTCATTGTATCAGTCAACGCTTTGTGAGAAGATTTGTCAAAACGAAATCCAGTTGATTTATTCACCTTAGCTGGGACGGACAGCCTGTCAATCATATGGTGGTGCTTAACCAACAGTTCAGACATGTTATGTTTGATTTTTCTGAGCTCATCCTGAATACCTGAATAGTCCTCCTTTCCACAATTCCGACTCTGAATACTGTGTCTATTACTTGTCCGAGATTGTGTCCTTGGAGACTTTGTGCTGTACCTGTACATCTTGGTTGAAGTCGAGTGCTGATTACTCGTGTAAGTCGGTTCTCACCCCACAGGATGGCAAGAAAACCGCTCTGATACCACTGAAATATCCCGACAGGATTATTGCTCCTTTTTACACCCAAAACTTAAAACTTCAAAGGTTTGACATTTCGTCAAACAATTAGCAATCGAGCTCTGATGGTTCTGATTTGAAGAACTACTAAATTACCCCAACTGAGGTACAACAATTTATCAAATGCCAACTTTATTTGCTAAATTAAACAACTTGCAAATACTATAATTAATTAGATACACCTGGCAAGAGAAGAATCAGTACGGGAATACTGACTCAGACTTTGTTTATCAGTTGCTTCGACTCCATCCATAATATCTATAGAATTAACAAGATTTGAATCTGGTTTCTCCACTTTGGCTAAAGCTTCTTCCAACAAATGCAACCTCGTAGAATGCACAAAATGAGTTGCAAGACCACAAGTGACTAATTCTGCTCCATCCAATCTCATGCCAGTCAGACCCACATATTCACCCAAGAATCCTGGAAGTCTTGATAAGAAATATGATCTTTTAGACGTTGCCCCACGAGATGGTTATTAAGACTGTGGATAAAGGCGTTCTTAGTCCGAGTCGAAATCCACTGGCCCTCTGATGACTAAAAAATCCTGCCGAATGTCACCCAGCTCGGGTGAATTAAAACCCGCTTCCTTAAGCCGCCGTTGTTGTGCCGCACTACTAAATTATCCGTTTGCCACCCTGCTGACGCGATTTAGAAATCTGCAGACCTTAATGAATCGGCACCTATTAATCCATTCGGGTTTCCAAAGATAATATTCGTCTTCAACCCTGAATACCTGCGGCTACGAAAATGCCAATTCTGGCGATTGCAATTGGAGTCTGGACCTGTGTTTGACATGCGTTAATCCTCTTCTTCATCCCGCTCAATCACCTCCGTTTTCTTTTACCCACGATGGTAGACGATTCGAATCGCCTTGGTCACTAGATAGCTCACAAAATAGACATTGCCGGTCCAAGGTGGAAGACATAACAGCTCGCAATTGAGATGGCCGCTTGGCAGGTGTGTGCGATCCAATATTCGGCTAGCCCCTGTGAAATGTCAGTCGCTCCCCAATACATAGATACTGAGTGCGTCTACAATAATTATTGTAAATTGACCATTTTATATGCTTTGAGTGCGGCAGATTCTGGTATGCTGACTGAAGTTTGTCTACCAAATCCTTCAATGACAGGTCATCCTAGCCTGACCTGAAAATCGCATGTCAAATAAATCGATGCCTATAATGTCTTTAGCTAGTTGCACTTTCTTGTCATGTTATTTTGGAACGAATCCTTGACCTGAGGTTAACTCCTTCCGAATTCTGTCCAACTCAGAGATAAATGATGTCAATCTCTTTCCTCGCTGATCCTTGAATAAATAATGATGCAAAACCATTAAGTTGGCCTTAAGCCACCAATAATCGCCCTGATGAAATGACTGAATGTCACCTCCAATCTGCAATAATTCGGATGATATTTCACACCCTCAAAATTGCGTACCAATTGAGAGTTATCGTTCTCAATGGCCAACTGTGACAATTGCGAAAACCCTAGGTTCCACAATGCACCTGTGATTAAATCACAATCTGAAAATCAAAGAGAGATAATCAACTGCCTTATTCGAATGGAGCCCCCGGGGTGCCTATTTATCCTTTTTTCTCCATCCACTCCAGAGACTTCTAGAACAATTTTGATCTTATCCCTCAAGTGACTTTATTAAATATTTTTATAATCCAAGTCACTTTATTAAATATAAAGTTATCTTTTAATATTTATTTATTTAATTAAAATAATTAATTAGTCGTCTTTGGACAACCATTAATTAAATTAATTAAATCGAACTGTCACCAAAAATGGGGACATGACACAAGACAATGACAATTTAATCCAGAAAAAAACCCTATCACATTTTGAGCTTTCTGTGGACCATATGATTTTGATAGTCTCAGAGAATTTCCTTCCACCAATTGATTGATATGCTAAGGTTCTCAGATGAATTGCTTGTGCCTATTTACTCTTTTCATGGATTGCAACACCACATTGTCAATAGGATATCAGCCTAATTGAATAAATCTAATGTATAGACTAGAATTTTACTGTAATTTATTCCATCTCTTGGATAGGTGTAAAGCATTTAATCCTTAGACCTTCTTGCCGAGCTTTATGGAGTCTTCAGCACTTACCTCATTGGGCAACCAACAATAGTCGCCGCGAGCATTTTCTGCCTGATCTATATGTTTAAACTAGTCAATTTCTGATTGAGAAGACAGTTTCACTGGCAACTACATAATTTTATGAACCCTAAACAACCTGCAAAGATCCAAATGCATCTGTAGCAGCAGGTAGGTATATCTGAACTGCTACTTTTGGAGTCAAGACAATGACAATTTAATCCAGAAAAAAACCCTATCACTTTTCGAGCTTTCTGTGAACCATATGATTTTGATAGTCTCAGAGAATTTCCTTCCACCAATTGGTTGATATGCTAAGGTTCTCAGACGAATTGCTTGTGCCTATTTACTCTTGTCAGGGATTGCAGTAACACATTGTCAATAGGATATCAACCTAATTGAATAAATCTAAGATATAGACTAGAATTTGATTGTAATTTTTTCCATTTGGATGGGTGTAAAGCATTTTATCCATAGACCTTTGCTTGCCAAGCTTTACGGAATCTTCAGCATTTACCTCATTGGGCAACCAACAATAGTTGCTTCAAGCATTTTCTGCCTGATCTATATGTTTAAGCTAGTCAATTTCAGAAGTAGCCGGAATTATATTAGCTGAAGCATACACTGCATATCTGTGTTAAGATATATTTGTACATAAACGTACCATGGAAAAATTAGAAAAATAAGTGAAGATTACTTTGACGAGTTTTTGAAAAATATTGTCAGTGTCAAGGGCAGGATACTTCAGAGTAGAATTTCAGAAGACTGTGTTGAGTAGCTTGTTGTAATTCATACTTAATTGTTTGTGATGAAGGTTTATCAGCCACTGGGTGATATCAAGATTGATTTTGGTGCATCTCATAAAGTTTTTGATGCTGATAGTTATACAAGAGAGCTGGATTTAGACACAGCAACAGTTAAAGTGAATTATGTTGCTGAGGGCATAGAGTTTACCAGGGAAGTTTTTTCATCCTTTCCGCATCAAATAATAGCTACAAAGATATCTGCAAACAAATCAGGTGCTGTTTCTTTTACAGTGTCTCTTGATAGTCTGTTGCAACATGAATCACATATAAAAGGTAAAAATCAGATTATTATGCAGGGTGAATGCCCTGGGAAGAGACCTCCTCCCGGAAAAAAATTATGTGCAAACAGAGAGGGAATCAAATTTTGTGCAATTCTTGAGATACACATTAGCAGTGAAGCAGGTGTAGTATCCAGTATCGAAGATAAGAAACTGAAAGTTGAAGGTTCAAACTGGGCTGTTCTATTTTTAGCGGCATCATCTTCATATGATGGCCCTTTCACCAATCCTGCTGAATCTAAGAAGGATCCAGTTTCTGCATCATCAAACACCCTAAATTCCATAAAGGATGTTTCATTTTCTGAACTTTATGCATCTCATTTGGCAGACTATCAATGTCTTTTCCATCGGGTTTCCCTTCAGCTTTCTAACAGCAGAAAAAGTGGTTCTCAGAATGATAGATATTCTCCTTCAACCGTTACAAACAGGTGTCAAGATTTGCCATGTGCAGACAAGCAGCAAAAATTACTTGCAGGGAAGATATCAACAGCCGATAGAATAAACAATTTTATGAAGGATGAGGACCCAAGTTTAGTGACACTGCTTTTCCAGTATGGCCGATATTTGCTGATATCATCATCTCGCCCTGGAACATTGGTCTCAAATTTGCAAGGAATATGGAGCCAAAAAACTGCACCAGCCTGGGAGTACTACATCTGTTTCTTTGGTTCCACATTGAAGTTCTTAGCTACATCTTTATTTTGGTTCACGGATTTATTGTTAAGAAAAGCATATTTTTGATTGCAGTAGTACATTTTTCCTTTTGGACAATGTACTTAAACATGTATCCTACAACGATGGTATATATAGGTTAGCTTTCTGGTATAGCTTGTGGAGAATTTAAATCTTCTTTTTTCTGGTATAGCTTGTGGAGAATTTATTTGTACAAGGGGAATCAACAAGGTCCATACAAATAATTTAAAAAATGTGTGACTCTTAGTATGAAATCCGACAGAAACAAACACACGACTCTTTGAATCATGCAGTGGCATATCATTAAGTTTTGTATTCATCATTTTTATATTACCAGTCCTCTGACAGAAGGCTTCAGGTCCTGGTTCTGTTTGACCTAGATTTAAAATTTGGATCTGGTACCCTATGGATTCGGGCATGCAGTCGACAACCTACAGGTCTGACTCAGATGAACCTTGGCAGAAGTTAAAGCGTTTTCACATGAAACTGACAAATCTCACCATTTTCTTTTTTTTGTATGTTCTTAACCTTTTTTGTTTTAAGAAAGCTCTGGAAAGTGCAATTCATCCCCCGAACGGTAAAATATTACATAAAAAAACCAAAAGGGAAAAACAAGTGAATGGGAAAGAAAAATATTTTCCTTTGTTGCTAAACTGAGACTCATTTTCTTTCTTACCATTGAATGAAATTGAGTTGAAGATTAATCATTGAATGCTCTAAGCTGGTTGGTGTGCTATTCCTACAGATTTCAAACTATTTATTGTCGAGGAGATCATTGAGGAAGATTTCTTTGAAAGAAATAGGTTAATGGAAGTTGATCTTTTTCTTATATTTTATTTTACAGACAGCTCTCTCGTAATTTGCATTAAAGTTTTTGGTTTGTTTTCATTCTTCTAGGTATATATATCACATGCTTAACATTTTAAATGAATTAACTATCAAGCTGTATTTATATGTCTTCGCTTTCAAATTTGTAATATTCCCAAGTGCAGAGGCCTGGTGACGACTGATTTGATGGCCGTATAGAAGCCTAGGGTGAGGGTCGTACAGTGTGAGGATCATAGTAGTGGCTGTATGGAGGCTGTATTATGGGCGTATGGTGGAAGGATGGCAAAGTGTGAGGTTGTATGGTGATCAAGTGTGTCGTCGGTGGTCAAGGATGATTGTACGGTGGTCTATGTTGGTGTACAGTGGAGAGGGAGGGAATAGTGTACAACGTAGGGGCTAAGATGGCGGTACGGTGGATTGATAGACGACAGGAGGGATGTACGAAGGTGTGGGTGGAGGGTGAAGGCCATACGGCCAAGGAAGTAGTTACAAAAATGACAGCAAGTGGTACAGTTAGATATCTGAGCCCAATGGTGAGAACACTCTTGTTCATATGCAAACACAAAGATTTTGATGGAATCCAGACACAATAATAGAGACTCAAATACAAATAATTCTTTCAAGAAATATATATGCTGAAAGATGATGCTCTGACTCGCTAGTTTCGAGTGAAGTGTTACAGGCGACGGAATAGGGTGAGGTTTTTAAATTCCACCGAAATCGGATAAACCAAATAGGGAAGGTCTTTCACTTCCAAAATGGTGAACAACAGAGAACCTCAACAGGAATTCGCAGTACAGAAAAAATAATCCAAATTGCATACCTAATGACAACCTACAAGTTGTGCTTAAATACCCGTCAGGGAAAACTTTTCAAGGGTGTACAAAGATGGCCGACGGCAACACAAACTACGAAAACAAAATAAAAATGGGTCGGACATATAGTAAATCAATCAGCCCATTAACAATAGTTTGATTAATGATTTATTTTATAACGGGAACATTACAGTCCTCCCGTCCCAAATTTTGCTTGTCCTCAAGCAAATGCAATGTCGGGTGCTAGAGAATGTGCTCGCCCTCCCACGTCGCGTCCTCCAATGGCAGGTGTTTCCAACGCACCAAATATTCCTTCACTATGTGGTTCCGCAGGGTCTTCTCATGTACTTCGATGATCTCGGCTGGTTCCAATATGAGTTTTCCTTCTTCATTAAGCGGCGGAAGGTCCATGGCTACTGTGACGTTCTGCCCCACGATCTTCTTTTGGCATGAAACATGAAAGACATTATGAATACGGTTTCCCTCCGGAATTTCCAGCTCGTAAGCGACTTCACCAATGCGACGAATTATGCGATAGGGGCCATAAAATTGAGGCTCCAATTTTTCTTTTCCCTTTTCCTTCAATGAAGATTGTCAATATGGCTGGAGCTTGATATAAACCAAGTCCCCTACTTTGAAACTCCTCTCCATACGGTGTTTGTCGGCATACATTTTTTGCTGATTTTGTGTCCGTGGCAAGTTTTCCTTCAGGTATCATAGGATGTCCTGTTCCTCCTGAAGCCAAAACCTCGTCCTTGGTGCGTGATTGTCTCCCAATACTGTCGATGAAGGAGAGGGGTTCGTACCCGTACAAAGCTTTGAATGGTGCCATCCTGATGGACATGTGATACATGGTATTGTAACAATATTCTCCCAAGTGTGTCCACTTGACCCATGGTCTTTGTTGTGCCGAAACATAGCTTCAAAGGTAACCTTTGAGCCATTTGTTCATAATCTCCATTTGTCTATCTGTCTGAGGGTGGTAACTAGTACTTGGTGACAAATCTGTCCCTGCCAATCAAAACAGTTTTGTCTGGAAGATGCTGATGAATTGCCCATCTCGATCACTGACAATCTTTCGGGGTAACCTGTGCAGACGAAAGACTTATCTAAAAAATAGATCAGTAACTTGTGCGGCTTGAAAATTTGAGGGGATGGCAGAGAAATGTGCGTACTTTGTCAATTTGTCAACTACCACAAAAACACAACCCTTTCTGTTCACCTTGGGAAGCGCCGTTATGAAATCGATTGAGATACTTTCCCACTTATGTTCTGGAATCGACAGAGGCTGCAGTAACCCGACAGGTAGAGTATGTTTAGATTTGTTCTGCTGGTAGATCATACACTCTTACATATTGCAACACATCTCCTTTAAGTCCTTTCTATGAAAACCTCTCATGGAGACTTTTGTAAGTTTTGAGGAAGCCCAAGTGTCCTGTTAGGGGAGAGTTGTGTACCTCCTTTAGAATTTTTTGCTTCAATTTGGATTCTGGCATTAAAAATATCCAACTCTTATAGTAAATGATGTCATCCACCACTTTGTACCGATCATCCTTGGTGTTGTCATCCATTAGCTCACAGGCAAATGTGTTTTTGGAATATTTTACCAACAAATGTGCTTTCCAATCGGCTGAAATCTTGGTTAGTAAGCAGAAAGTGGGTTTCCTAGATAAAACATCTGCAACCACATTGTTCTTTCCTTTTACATATTCAATGTCAATATCAAAGGCCTGAACCTTGCTTACCCATTTTTGTTGCCTCTTGTTCAAATCTCGTTGCTCTAGAAAATATCTCAAATTGTTGTGATCCGTGCGGACGACAAACTTGGCACCTACTAGATACTGCTGGAACTTGGTTAGTGCATGTATGATGGTCAACATCTCTTTGTCGTAAATGGAATATAGGTGTTCTGTCTGCATAAGCTTCTTGCTCTCATAAGCTATGGGGTGTCTATCTTGCATCAGTACCACGCGAATGCCTTCTCCTGACGCATCGCACTCCAAAATGAACGGTCGAGTGGAATCAGGTAATGCAAGTACGGGACAAGTGCTCATTGCTTTTTTCAGCTTATCAAAAGTGAGTTGTGCCCTTTCATTCCATTGGAAAGACCCCTTTCTTGTCAGATCTGTTAAGGGTGTGTTGCGCTGAGAGAATCATTCAACGAACCTTTGGTAATAGTTGTATAGTCCGAAAAACCCTTGCAAATCTGTGAGTGATTTTGGGGGAGGCCAATCAAGGATAGCCTAAATCTTCTCTTGATGAACTTGAACTTCATATTTATTGACAACATGCCCTAGGTACAATATTTCTGTCATACCAAATTCACATTTGGATTGCTTGGCGAACAAAGACTGCTCCTCCATGATCTTTAGGACTTCATCGAGATGCTTCAGGTGCTCCTCCCATGTCTTGCTATAAATAAGATCATAAAAAAATACCAATAAGTACTTATGCAATTGTTTGTTGAAGATGCGATTCATGTATGATTGGAGTGTAGCAGGTGCATTTGTCAATCCGAAGGGCATGACTAGAAATTCATAATGCTTGTAGTAACAATGGAAAGCCATCTTTTCCACATCTTCCTCCCTCGTGCGGATCTGATGGTATTCGGAACAGAGATCTATTTTTGAAAAATAGACTGCACCATGCAATTCATCTAGCAACTCATCTATCCTTGGAATGGGATATCTATTCTTTATTGTTTTTTTGTTCTACGCACGGTAATCCACACACGTGCATCGTCCCGTCCTTTTTGACCGATACCACTGATGACGCGGAAGGGCTAGAATTGGGATAGATCCATCCTTTCTCTAGTAGTTCTTGAATCGTCTTTTCGATCTCATCTTTGAATATCTTGGGATGGCGGTATGATGTGGTTATGACCGGCGTGCTTCCTACTTCCAATTCGATAGTATGTTCAAACCCTCGATGCGGTGGTATGTCGGGGGGAATGTCTACAAAAACTTTATCATGGTCGCTCAAAATTTTCTGGAGATCATCATCTCGGGGAGGTGTCCGTTGCCCTTTTATAGGTTTCGTTGAGACAAAACAATGTGCAACACACGCAATGTCATCACGTCGAAAAATTTTCTCCATTCGATTTGTAGAAACTTCCTTTGGACCTTTATTTGCCATTCCGCAGAGAACAACCTTCTTTCCATTCACAACAAAAGTGAAGTCCATGTGTTTGAAACTTTGAGTGTATTCATCTAGTGTTTCCATCCACTGTATGCTTAGAATAACCTCCATGTCATCAAGGTACACTATGAAGAAATCCTCGGTCATCGTGTGATTTGCCATTGTGATACTTAGTTGAGGAACTAGGTGTGTGTAGGGTAGGAGAGTCCCTCCTGCAACCTTGACCTGAAATCTTGCGCGTGTTTCCATAGGTAGTCCTCCTCGTTTCACTAGAGATGAGTTTATGAAGTTTAGTGTAGTTCTGCTATCGAGCATCACCATAACCCTTTGTCCTTGAAGGGTTCCCCGTACACGAAACACTGAGCACCTTGGGCTACTGGCTAGTGCAATAGTTCCTCTGCGCCGTACCAGAGCTGCAATTCTTTTTGTACGGTTCAAACTAACCATGTTGGTGTTGTCGTGATGTTGGTTGTCTTTGGCGAGTATTTCTTCCTCTTCGTCTTCATCATCAGACATGACCTTAATGTAATGGATCTTCCCTTTTCCGAGACATCTATGGCCAGGCTCCCAAGGTCCCTTGCAATTGAAACACAGTTTCTTCCTTCAGAGCTCCTGTTTGGTGGCTTCGTCTAACAACGGCTTCTTGGGCGAAGGTTTATTATCTTTGTCCCTCGGAAACATAGGCGGTTTGGAATGTGAGTAACTTCATGAGGATGATGTCGATGATGATGCCATACTCCGTGCCTTGTTAATGGCCTCTGACAAGGTGGCAGGATTGAACCCTTTTACCCAACGAAGGTTTATTATCTTTGTCCTTCGGAAACATAGGCGGTTTGGAATGTGAGTAACTTCGTGAGGATGATGTCGATGATAATGCCATACTCCGTGCCTTGTTAATGGCCTCTGACAAGGTGGCAGGATCGAACCCTTTTACCCAACTTTTTAGTGGTTCTGTCAGTCCGTCCATGAAGAGCACTATTCGTCTTCTTTCAGAAATGTCCATGAGCAAAACAGAGAGTTTTTGAAGTTCCGAATCTTTACCATCAAATTGATCTATCAATCTCTCAGTGAATTCCACGTAAGTATTTTATTTGATCATGCCCTAGTGTGATGGTGCCATGATGCCACCATTCATGTGCAACTCCCTCTAGGTGTAATACCACAAATTTAATTGCTTCTTCTTTTAGCATGGGGTTAAGCTAGAAGTAAGTATCGGTCTTCATTACCCACGCTTGCGCAGATATGGATCCGGATCTGTCAAATGGAGACAAATTTACTTTACTCAACTTCCTTCTGGAATCATCATTAAAATATCCTCTGTTTCCGCCTCTCGAATATCTCATTCTTAGATTTGCATAACCTTTGTAGGATATATCTTCCACAAAATTCACATTCTTCTAGTCTTCTCTCAGTTCTTCTTGCATTTCTTCAAAGGTTGGCTGCTTACCTCCGGTTGGTGTCTGAAAAGACGGCATGGAAGGTCGAGAACGTGCTGGATGAGGGTTTGTTTTACCCGACACTGAGTCCGTGGTGTGACCATTTTGTTCTCCGGATATTTTATTGTCTGCCAACTTCTTGAGAGTCTCTTCCATGAGTTGTTGAGTATCAGTGATCTTTGCCTGGTTCTTCGCAAGTTCTCTCAGTAGTGCTACGAGTTCGACAGCTGTTGGTTCTGGTTTGGCAGCCATTGTATCAACGGAATGGGTTCTTTGTCTCTTCCGACTATAAACTCTCATTCACTATTCACATGCTGGTAGGATTGAAGCTCTGATGCCATTGTAATGTTCCCAAGTGTAGAGGCCTGGTGACGACCAATTTGATGGCCGTACAAAAGCCTAGGGTGAGGGCCGTACGGTGTGAGGATCATAGAAGTGGCCGTATGGAGGCTATATTATGGGCGTACAGTGGAAGGATGGCAAAGTGTGAGGTCGTACGGTGATTAAGGGTGCTGTCGGTGGTCAAGGATGATCGTACGGCGGTCTGTGCTAGTGTACGATGAAGAGGGAGGGAATGGCGTACGACGTAGGGGCTGAGATGGCTGTATGGTAGGCCGTACAATGGATTGATGGACGACAGGAGGGATGCATGGAGGTGTTGGTGGAGGGTGAAGGCCGTACGACCGAGTAAGAAGCAGTTATTAAAATGACAAGAAGTGGTACGATTAGGTATCTGAGCCCAACGGTGAAAACACTCTTGTTCATATGCAAACACAAAGATTTTGATGGAATCCAGACACAATAATAGAGACTTGAATATAGATAATTCCTTCAAGAAATATATATGCCGAAAGATGATGCTCCGATTTGCTAGCTCCGAGTGAAGTGTTATAGGCGATGAAATAGGGTTAGGTCTTTAAATCCCACCTAAACCGGATAAACCAAATAGGGAAGGTCTTTCACTTCCGAAATGGCGAACAACAGAGAACCCCAACAGGAATTCTCAGTATAGAGAAAATAATCCAAATTACATACCTAATGACAACCTACAAGTTGTGCTTAAATACCCGTCAGGGAAAACTTTCCGAGGGTGTACAAAATGGTCGACGATTACACAAACTACAGAAACAAAATAAAAATGGGTCCGAGATATTCAATCGGCCCATTAACAATAGTTTGATTAATGATTTATTTTATAATGGGAACATTACAAAATTTCATTTGTTTCCACTCTTTAAGTGTGTTGTTTATTGAAATATTTGTCTGAGGGATAATAATGGGAATTATTTCTAGCTTTGAGTCAATCCTGCTTCAAAGCTAGCTCAAACTCCCCCCTTTGGAAATGTGTTGAAATGGTACAAACTCCTAGGTGGTCAAGGTTATGTTTGGATTTGTGATCATTGTAAAAGATATTTGAGCTCATACAATTGTGTGAAAAAACATTTGTGCAAGATCCCTTAGCATGGCATCAAATTTTGTCTAGGCATAGATGGTAATGGCATTCTTGAAGCACAAGTCTTTGCATTTATTGAAGATCAATAAAAATGTGGCCCAAGAGAAGACCATAAATACCATAAATCAAATTATTGTCTGTCAAAGAAAGAATCTCAAGGGATGAAGCCCTCTCCACCGCTTCCCATTTTCAACCAACAAAGAACCATCTATTTTTGTCCACACTTAAAGAATGACTTGTGGCCTCTATACATAAGAGATCAAAGAAACCATTGAAAATGACATTTTGAAATGATTCTAGAGAGATTTTTGAGCCGAACATAGCATTATGTGTCTATGTGAATGAATTGGCATTCAATGTTGTTTGCTCATCATGTTGTTAACAACTGGTGAAAGTAATTAATGATGCTCCAAAGGAGGACAAGTGCTTGGGTTTTGAGAAGGTGCATAACACCTTATTGGATAAAAGGGTGAAATTTGTAGAAAACTTCTTGAAGCCTATAAGGGATTAGTGGGTTGAAACTAGGGTGTCCATCATTTACGATGAATGGAAAATTGCAAAAAGTTGTTCATTGATCAATGTTATTGCAGTGTCTCCTAAAACTACATATTTTTGAGAGTAGTGGCTTGTGAAGGAAAGGTGAATGTTTTATTTATCGTAAGCTTTTTTCATCAAGAAATTGAGTAAGTGGGACCTTGAAAATGTTTTGCAAGTTATAACAATGCTAACGATTATAGGGCTGCTTAGTTATTGGTTGAGAAGTATTGTGTATGTTGTAGTAGAACAAACTCACATCAGCAGGTCCCCAAGCCATGGTACTACCATTTGTGGGCTACTCCATGTAATTGCAATGTGGCAAATTTGATATCGTCTTCCTTCCATTATTACTCTTAGGGACAAAAAATTGTCTAAGTTTAATTACTCAAGTAGGAGTAGTACGCTTATCACCCTTGTCCAATTGAACCTTGAACCTTCTCCGTATGAATAAATGTTGGTTGTAGAGGTCTTGAAATAGATCTAATTGCTACCTAGTTGTGTGATCATTGCCATTTTTTTGATTGTTGGTATTTGAACAACTCTCCCAATTCTCAACATGAGAATCTTTTCAAAAGTCTAACTCCTTTTTTAGGCACCCATAGGTCTACTCATTCACTTTCTTGCCTAGGAAGATTTCTCATTTGAAGCTTGACTTTTGGTGCAAAAATATAATGTCCCCTTTTATTTTACCTTAGAATTTAATCAAATGATTAAAATTTATGTTGTTGAAAAATAAATAAATATAGTGATGACTTGTTTTAGTTATGTAATAAGGTCAATTAAGTGATTTATTTAATGTCAACAAAGAATTAAGAGAGGCCACTTTATCATTTCCCTTTTAAATATATTTAGTGATGACTTATTTTACTTATCTAGCAAGGTCATAATAGTGACTATTTTATGTTAATGAACAATTAAGAGGTCATTTTATCATTTCCCTTTATCTAAAGTTCAAGATTTACAAGAGAGAACTTTGAAATATGGAAAAGGCAGATGAGGTCTCATTTCATATATGCTTGGTTTTATTGTTTTCTCTTGAACATCGCTCCTAGATTGATTGCAGGGTTCACCAAACTTGAAATGTCATTTGAGATAAATTTTTGAGGCAATTGCTACTTTTCAATCTTGTTGAAGTATTGGTGGAGGCCATGAATATGTTGTCAATGATTTATCTTGAGTTTCAATTGGTCATTATACCATGTAAGATGCTTGGAGCATAAGTTTGAATTCTATTGTTTCATCAATTTCATTAAGCAAAAACATTGCTACCATCGAATAAGGAAATATACATGTTTGTAGGATGGTGTCATATTATTAAAGCAAGGTGGATGGAGATAATTGTACATGGGTTGGATTTAGAGTCTTTGTCATTGCATTTCTCTCTCGTGTGGACGCCATGAACATGTTGGCAATGATTTATCTTGAGTTTCAATTGGTCACTGTACTGTCTAAGATGCTTGGAGCATAAGTTTAAATTCTATTGTTTCATCAATCTCATTAAGCAAAAAACATTTTTACCATCAAATAAGGAAGTACACATGTTTGTAGGATGGTGTCATATTATAAAAGCAAGGTGGATGGAGATAATTGTACATGGGTTGGATTTAGAGTCTTTGTCATTGCATTTTTCTCTCTCGCGTGGAGCCTTTTGGTTTAGCCATGGCCATTAATCACCATACATGAATTATTTCATAAGTTCTCCTTGCAAGTGCATAATTTCTTCCTCATCTGATTTAAGAGATCATCATCCATTTTTGATGGAGATTTTTTGGATTGATTTTCTTCTTAATGAAAATGCCTCTTATTCTTCTTGTGTTGGGATGTCTTTGGTTGGAGTTTGTGTCTTGGGGGCAGAAAAGTCCACACACCTTGCCTTTTGTTAATGTTTTTGCCTAGAAATAACGATAAACAACAATAAAGAAGAGTATAAACAATACACAAAAGACTCAAGACATTTAAGCCACAGCAGCAAAATATATCTTTTATTGATAAAGAAATGTTCAAGTACAATGCTTTCACTTGATTGCTTACAATACATTGAGCAATCATATGAATAGATTTGAAATGAGACTATTCATATTACACATGAAGGTCTCTTCAAATTTCGAATACAAGACTCTTCATATTTCCAAACATTCAACACTTCATAATTCCATACGTATGCCTCTTCGCATGGTGAATGACATGTGTCTTTTAATAATATAATTAAAAATATTATCACAATTGTCTTCTTCTGTTGAAGATGATCATAATGATCATATTTCTATTCCATAAAATTTAAGATAAAGATCTTTATAGCAGCTACAATCTTCAACACTCCCTCTCAGCAGGAGAGATCTTTAGTATGGCAGGCACACACAGCAGTAACCAAAGATGTCAATGATAAATTCACATCACATAAAACATGTTATCTCAGCATAACATAATTCACCATAGTTATTTCATAAGCACATAAAATTAAAGTCATGAAGTCAAACACATGACTTTCACCGTGCCTACTCTAAGAGGGTGGTCCACCATACCTATTTGCAGAGGGTGGAACAAGGGTTTCATCACAAACTTCTTCTAGAGAAGAATGCATTTCCGCCATGCCTACTTGCAGGGGGTGGTCCACCATACCTGCTCGTATAGGGTGGAATGAAGGCTTTCACCTCATACTTCTCCTAGAGAAGAATGTGTTTCCACCATGCCTACTCGTAGAGGGTGGTCCAACATACCTACTCGCAGAGGGTGGAACGAGGGCTTTCACCGTAGACTTTTCTTAGAGAAGAATGCGTTTGGAACATGTATAAGAATAACTCAAATTTTCTCTCAACAAAGACTCCCTCTTAGTAGGAGCAGCTTTGATCACTACAATAAGATAGCTGATTACAATTTGACCAAACAGGGAGCAATTACATTGCCACATAAGCTGGTAAAGACATTTTCCTCTGTCACGTAACCTCCCTTTGAAACTTCTCTGTATGGTCAATTCAATCCCATGACATGCATATTCATGAATTTCTCATCCTTTCGTCGATGCATCCTGTAACAAAGAGAGATCAATGCTATACACTATTCCCAGTAATATAACAAAAAAAATTCAAGATCTAGAATGCATATCTCTTCTGAGTTCATGCAGTATTGAAATATATAGAATCATAAAAAATGGCATCTATACAGATAGCTCCCAAACATAAATTGACAAAAAACTCTTGATGCACTTTAAGGCAAGCAACTCTTACTTCTTACAAACACTAGCAACTCTTGACACATTCAGGCAGGCGGCTCTTACCATGCACACATAAAACCAAAAAACACTCATTTTATCACAATATGATAATCATTAGAGAATGACTGTGTTGCTTATCCTCAGAGCTGATTTACGAATCAATGAATAAAGTAACCAAATAATTAATAACCAAAGAAATTATTATTATGCCCAATACCTGTCCTACCAAATAATAACCAGTACCGCATTAATCAAAGCAAAAATTTGATTTCTTAAAATAAAAGAGGCATCTAAAAGACCAGAGCAATATGAAATCTCAAATACTACACAATCGTGGAAAAGATTTAAAAGAAACTTATCTGTTGTAATGTCCCCCTTAAGTAGGATTTAATAATTAATAGTAATTAAAAAATAAAATGTAAAAATAATTAGTAAATAATATGACAG
Organism: Cupressus sempervirens; assembly: GCA_028749045.1. Lineage (NCBI taxonomy): Eukaryota > Viridiplantae > Streptophyta > Pinopsida > Cupressales > Cupressaceae > Cupressus > Cupressus sempervirens. The sequence goes on from CM053791.1 coordinate 618,409,909, forward strand.
AAACAATGATTGATACATAATAATATACTAATTTTTTTTTGATCGGCAAGAGGCCGAAGCCATGATTAATTATTATGTGTTGTGATTAGTTATTATTATTTGTGAAGCTCTAGTCAATTTGCACCCAAGACCTCCGAGATAAGAGGCTCACAATTTACCATTGTGTTGTAGGCTCTTGCCTACATAATAATATACTATTAGTATAATAATATATTATTAATAAAATAATGTATATTAAAAAAATAATGATAATATATTAATAATCAAACTCAAAATTTCTGATAAACAATTATAATGTGATCATTATATAATTTCTATAACTATAACATGGACATTAATTTTTTTTTCTTTCTATTAAGTATAAGAAAAGTCCCAATATCACATCAAAATCAACACAGAAAAGTATATCAGAGCAAAGGTACCAACAACAACAGAGAGTTATAGACGGATTTGGGCCTGTTAAGATCTTACACTTAAACATCAGGCCATCAAAAGACAAAAAAACTGACTGAAAAGACCATAAATGGCACTAATTTGCCATCCATGCAGTCCACGCTAAGTATCCATCTGCCCATTTGAATTGCAAACCTCCATCTCTCATGATAACATGCAGAGTGTTGAGGATGGCAGTTGCAGGAGTGACAGGAGGCCTAGGAACCACACTGACAGTTATGATTAAGAGACTGCCAACCCTGAGCTCAGAGAGGTTATAAACAAGGATAAGCGTGTGCTTAGCTCTATTATTTGGGATCATTCTGTTGATAACCTCTCCGACAGAAACACTGTTTTGAGTCCTATCAGAATCAGCAGCTCTGGCAATTTGATTTGGCACAACGACTATGGGAGTTGCTATCATGGGTTCCACTTCGTCAGCAGGGGTGGATTGCTCATTGATTCTGGCCCCACTTGGAGCACCAGCAGCAGGGGGTCCAATATTTGCAACTCTTTTATTCCTAATAATTTGATTCAGCATCTCTTTGAATGTACAATCTCCTTCACTTTTAATCTCCTCAGACTAGATATCAAATGTCAGATCTTCATTGTTGAGAACATCAATGCATTCTTTAATCACTTTGTGGAACTTCTGCTTCTTAACTTTGAAGCTAATAGAAACCTGTGGGCATACATATTTAATAATGATTCTCAGCAGAGACCCAGTAAGAACCCTATGTCTGTTCTTGAATATATCCTCATTTCTAAGAATCCACAAATGTCAAACCAGAAAAGAGGAGAATGTGGCCCAAAATGTGTTAAAATTCTTGGATAAATCAGGAATAAAGCCATAAATGACATGGAAAAGAGATATGTGCTGACCAATATTAATAACAAACAAGCTCCACACCCCTATCGAAAAACAACAATCAGAAAAAATATGGCAAACAGATTCAGGGAGCTGACAGACAGAGCAAAGATAAGGATTACCATTAGGCATAGCAACAGGGAGCTTATGTAACAAGGTTTGCCAGATAAAACATAGAATTTTAGGCTCCACAGGTCTGTGCCATAGAGAAAGCATGCATTTCTTCCAAAAAGGCAGGTCAAAATCAGAATTCCACGTTTCATTGAGATGATTAATAATCACATCTGAATCAGACAAGAAGTTGTATACATACTTGGCTTTGGTTATTGCTAAGGGGGAGCCATCTGGCCATTTCATGGAAGCTAGTCTGTCAAAAGTGTATCCACACACAAAGGGGAGTTTAGCTTGGATCCATGCTTCCTTAAGAATGGAATAGGTTCGCTTTTAGGAGAGGGGCAACAAGAACTTGAGGGAAAGCTCCTCCCAAGGAACCAAGCGGCCATTACTGGTAAGGTCGCTGAATTTGGAGATGCCCAGTTTGCACCACAGTTTTGCTGAACATCATTGTGACACGGCTAAAGGCTTACCATTTCTGTCCAAGTTCCACCAGGGGTATCTTTGACAACACAGTTTAAAAGAATTATCAGTTAACTTTGTTCCTGAGAAATGTCTGACTTGCACCAATCCTTTCCAAATAGCCTTGAAAACGACAGATCCACCTACTCTGATTTTCCACTTACCAGGCAAGAGATTATGAATGTGCAAGTTCTTCCAAGATTTCCCTACTTGAGGGACCCCTCTAGCAATATTATTTCTGATCAAGACTTTCCAAGGTTCATCTCCCTGAGTTGCTTTGGCCACCCACTTGACAGCTAATGCACAACCTTGCCATCTCAGGTCTTTCAATCCCAAACCACCAATCTGATTCCTCCTAACCCACCAGTCCCACTTAATTGCATGTCTTTTTTTTTCCTTTTTCCATCTGACCATAGGAAATTTCTAATGATCTTTTGAACATAATTGATTTGGGCCTGATTGAAGAGCCAGGCTGAAGAGTACTAAAACCACATCTCTTTTTTTTTTCCTTTTTTCATCTGACCATAGAAAGTTTCTAATGACCTTTTGAACATAATTGATTTGGGCCTGATTGAAGAGCCAGGCTGAAGAGTAGTAAATAGTATAGGCTGCCAGAATCTTCTGACACACTTGAAATCTACCAGCTAGTTAGTTTTTGTTCCATTTCCACAGTTTCTTTTCTATCTTGCCCTTAACCCAATTCCACATGGTATTGAGGTTCGGAGAAATTGAAAAGGGAATCCCAAGATATCTAACCAGATGATTAGCGCTCCCCCACGAAATACCAAATCTGCAAATGGACTTGGTGATAGATATTTTGCTACCTGAAGCTTTGGAGAAGATGTCCATTTTAGCAATAAGATGTTCTGCATTATCTTCAGAGAGTTCAATAAGTACTGCCGTATCATTAGCAAATTGGATATTTGAAATCTCATCTGGATTGGACAGTAGGATCCCTTTGACTTTAGGAGAGAGTGAGTCATCTCTAAGAATGTAGTGAAGGCAATCAGCTGCTAATACAAAAAGGGTAGGGGATAGTGGGCATCCTTGGCGAACATTAATTGGTACTATATATTTGATTATATATATTAGATGTATTTAATAATAAATTATAATGATATATTAGATGTATTTAATAATAAATTATAATCTAAAAATAATATATGGGTCTTGAAGATTCATAAACTAAATATGTTTAATACAAATAAGAAAATTTCTAATCTCAAAGAACAGAATTGAGAATTAATAAAAAATAAAATAATCTTATATATGTTTTATTATTTATAACTTTTGAAACTAATAATAAAGCATTATAATAAATAATTTAATAATGAAGAATATAATATTAATAAATAAATATGATTATCATGAGACCAAAAGTCACGACTCGCCATTCATGACCATATATATAATGGTCGACAACAAAGAAGGGAGAAGATCAGAACATCTAGGAATAGCAGGAAGACAGACAAATCAATCTCAGAATGAAACAAAATCCTAAACGATTGACACATACAACCATTGTGTTGGCTCTTGAATTAACAGTATTTGAATAACCCAGTGATAAGAACACATACACCTAGGGGCAGCTAATTCCCATGTTCAATGCACCTATTCAGACACTGGGGCCAATTATACGGCTATTTACTCTCCTCTTCAAGCTCTGCAAGACCTAGGCGGGTGGACCTCAGATTCTTTATATGGTACCAGTGTAAAGGCATATAACTGAATCTATATAACAGATAGAACCCGTGAATCTTCTATGTTTATGCAAACATTCATGGAGATGAAATAGCTAATAATAGGACATATGGATCTGATAAACCAAGTGAAGGAAACTTCTTTTCAGTTCTTAAACATAAAGGGAAAAGAAATTTTATTAAAGATTGGATCAGCATAACCTAGGTATGCAACAATAAACACATGTAATCTCTAAGTTGACCAGTCCCTTATCCATTGGGGCAGCTAATTCCCATGTTCAATGCACCTATTCAGACACTGGGGCCAATTATACGGCTATTTACTCTCCTCTTCAAGCTCTGCAAGACCTAGGCGGGTGGACCTCAGATTCTTTATATGGTACCAGTGTAAAGGCATATAACTGAATCTATATAACAGATAGAACCCGTGAATCTTCTATGTTTATGCAAACATTCATGGAGATGAAATAGCTAATAATAGGACATATGGATCTGATAAACCAAGTGAAGGAAACTTCTTTTCAGTTCTTAAAAATAAAGGGAAAAGAAATTTTATTAAAGATTGGATCAGCATAACCTAGGTATGCAACAATAAACACATGTAATCTCTAAGTTGACCAGTCCCTTATCCATTGGGCATCAATTGAATCAGAACATACACATGGATACTGGAAATATACTCGTATACTCGAAATATCAGATCTATCTATCTACCTTGCAAATAGACATCTATTTTCAAAATGAAACTTGTACTTATCACATCCTCCTATGATCCCTGTAATTTTTTCAATGCATATCAAGCAATTTTACTTAGGTCCTTGACCAAACCACAAGATATACAACGACATACAACTTCAAGAACAATCTGCAACTGGACAATATACACTTTGGGCATATATCAATAGAAAATTACAAACCCACACAGAGGAGGCAAATGTTAGAATGAAACTTTCTGTGAAGCTCTGTATTCATTTCCTTAAAGTCAATACATCAAGATGTATGCAAAAATTCAGAGGATACACAACAAAAAATGACTGCATAACTAACTGCTTCAAAGGAAATACAACTGCTGTTCACAACAGAGAAAAACTGAAAATATGGTATCACAGTCATAAAACTAGAACCAACTATGGTATCACAGCCATGAGAAAATTTCTCCAGAACTAGAACCCTTACAATGAGAAATGAAAAGAGATATATAGACAAGGAAGAGGACTCGGATCAAAATCTGATACTGCCAAGTGTACAACTGAAAATCTTCATCCTGATGCTGTTGAAACTGTCCCTTCCTCTACCGGCAATCAAAACTCATTAATGTTGTTGCAAAATATCTGATATATTTCCATAAAGTAATTAGAAAAACTCTCCTCTGAAGGATAATCAGTTACACATCATAAAGTATGCAGGAGCTTCAATCTGATTTGGTTTGTCTTCATCTGCCCTTGCTGTGAATCCTCAACTGCCTCAGTTGACAAAATACTTATTCTTTGCAGCTGCCCTCCAAACATTTAATTCTTCTTGGTAGTCGTTTCAATGGATTTGATCTTAGCTTAAACTAATTACAATATGATATTATTCCTTTTGAAACAACAAAACTACATAAATACTGAGCATTTCCTGGAAACACAAAATTGCCTGTAGCTTATGACATTGAAGACCTGTGCAAAATCTAACTGTAGAAATGGAAAATTTAGATTCTCCTAGTTTCGACAGTATATTGCACTGCACATTTTCGACAAAAAATGCCCCTTTGGTGCTCATTCGAAGTTTTGGGTCCCAATTCATGGTTCATACATTAAATGAAAAATTTAAAATATTCTATAGTCAAAACTATAGAAAAACGTTAAAATATTTCAATTTTTCATATCAAGCTTGTTCAAAATTTTGAATGAAGATAATAAAATGAAATTTTATTACTTTATCATTTTGAACCCTTTTTTGGAATCCGAGTCAACCCTCTGTTGACTGCCATGTAGGCGCCACGTAGCAGCCAGTGATTGGCTGGCTGCGCCACCACTCACTGTGCTCGCCATGTTGTGCCTCCTCGCGAGTTCGTGACCTTAACCACTAACTCTGCCTTAAACTTGGCGACTGGGCGACTAACCCTTTCTTTGTGGCATCGTGGCTTCATCCTCGTAATTGTGATTAAGACTCGTGACTGAGCGTAATGAGGCTTTTCGCACAGTCGCGACGCTTTTCTAACTTGACATTTACTGTTGGGGACCTGACAACTGTGGTTAAATCTCCATTTTTCGCGTTGTTGCATGGTTAACATCTTACTTGTGGTTAGCCTCATGACCTCGTGACTGAGCTCCACATGGCAATTGTTGATGTCACCCTCTTTCTTCCTTCAAGTGCGGTTTCATTCAAAATATTACTTCTACTCACGTCCAGTTGGCAAACCAGGTACGAGTGGGGCCTCCACATGAGCTTGTGTCTTGCAAAAAGCTCGTGTCCTTAGGACATTTCACTAGGTGTGCACTTGGGTATATAAAATGCACAAAATATTCGCACACAGCCAATGTGGGACAAAAATGACTTCCTATTTTCCCTGCAACTTAAGCACTCTTCCACTGCTGCTCACGCAATGGATGTATACTTTGTACTTCAATGGAAAGGGGAGCACACTTGCATTTCTGTCATACCTTAAGCGATTTCAAAATCACATGTCGCTACAGTCAAACGATCTTGTCCATTGAATTCGTAATCTCTGCCCTTCTTTTTAACTAACGACATCTATCTCATATTCTTTCTTGCACAGTGACCTACATCAAAATGCTCATGATTTATCCAAGTTTTTCTTTGATCTGCTCCCTTGATGCCCTTTATATGTTGTGTCGATGCACAGTATTGGGTTCACGTCAACAGCTTAAGATCAATTTCAAAGAACTAGACTTGCATCTGATTAAAAACATAATAACATGGCCTGCTCCCACTCACTCCACTCTTGCTCTTCCACGCGATCCCAATGAGCTGGGTCTCCAAGGTAACCGCTGGGATGGGATCTTCTGCTGCGAATGCCATTTTAAACGTATTGATATGGGGGAATGGAGTGGGGCTTGTTTCTTTCTTTTTGTGTGGAGCTTTGAATAGGATGCCACAACCTCTGCCGTAAATGCTTTGCATTTTGTCTGCTTTGTTTCCTTGCACGTGGACTGCAGCATCAGAAGATCCCAAGTATCTACTGCTAGTGTTAATTTGGGCATCACCATATGGTCCAAAATGTTATGAAATGTTGAAATCAGTGGTGACCTTTACCATGCCCAACAAACTAGCATCATACTGTCTTCAACCCACACCCCCTCTATTTTGCCATGGGTGTTCTTCAATTGGGAACCAAGCTCAATAAATTGATCAAGAATCTCAAGAAGCGCTCACAATATAGTAAGCATGCCTTATCCACTAACATTTCATTGCTTGCATAATCATTGTTTATTGTTTCCTGTCAAGTTTATTTCGAGGGTCAAAGGCATCTCCACATTTTCCTTCTTTTTTAGCTTCTTTCTTGACCATTATCTTCCATTTTCTATTAGTTGAGGATGTAGGCAGAGCTCCATCTGAAAACGGCCATAAGAAAAACTGCGTCATTGTTGTAAATGCACTAGCTTGAGCACTGTTCCTCGTACCACTTCATCCTTATACATCTCTGCAAGGCAACAATCAAACACTTTATATAACTTTGCAAATGTCACTTAAAACTTATCCATCTGTGAAATAATTTGGATGCCATTCCCTTTGAACCCTAGATTTGATGATGATAGCAACGAAGGGAGAAATCATTCATGGATGATTTCTTCTTGAAAATATGTCTTAACACAACAATAGCTATCATTATAGATGATGGGAAACTAGAATAGTGTTAGCCTTATGTTACACTCTTATCACCATAATCACATCTGATCCTCAAAATGCCATATAAACATGGTGAGATCAGTTGGGCCTTAGAATGGGTCCAGCTAAAAAACTTTTCAAACTGAAACAACTGATATCTCTAACTGATTAAATAAACATCTCATACTGACTGGGAAAAAAGTCAAGCACTGAATCATCATTTAATGAGAAAACCTATCAATATGCAACTGAAATAAATTTATAAACCATAAACGAGCTTGCAAAATTGTTGTTTGCAGACCAAAAACTCTCATATAGTACTAAGAGTCAAGTGGGTACCCACAAAAGAACAGTGAAATATTCTTAAAATATTTTGAGCCCTTTTATAAAAGAAAGGTGTAATTGCAAGTGGAGGACTGGCTGTACCCAGGACGCTTACGGGAGCATCACTGATGTTCCCCACTGTCTTGGCAATGGCCAGCCATCTCCAAAATATCTCCACATTTCTAAGACACCAGGGCCAGATTATTTTAATTGAAGATGGCAGGAGGATGTTTCTGCAGTGTCCTTGAGCCCCCAAAATGTCTCTGATACAGGTACATAGCAAAACATGGTGAGGACTCAATGCTCATCCTTTTGGAACATACGATATATAGATATACTATGTTAGCAGTTCAGCTTCATGTTAGGAAGTTCAATAGTTATTTGCCTGGGGTTCAGTGTGACCAAATTTTCAATATACACATAATTTGTGCAAAATCTACAAAATTGAATAAATATTTCAGAACAGAACTGACAATTGAAAATGCAATGTGTTGTCAAATCATACATGCCAAGGGTAGGTTGGAATGGCTTATGCTATAGTAGCATTACTCAATAGAACACCTTACTGAGAATTATTCAAAAAAAATTCAGGAATATAACACTACTTTTCCATCCAATGCAATCTCAAAACATTTTTTTTATTTTGTAATTTTTAAAACCAAGTTTGCATGGGGACGCTGGATAGGGGGCGGGGGTACTTGGCTACGCCAAGTTTTTAAATATATAATTTAATATTTTAAAAAAATCTGAAAATATGAGTCATGACAACAGTTTTTCAAAACAAGAACAGTATTATTGTTTTGTCTTCTGGATTTGATTGTGTGAACATTGATAAGTAAGAGATGATTTCCACAGCTAGTCAAATTGTGATGTGAATATCAGGATTTAACTGTGTGATTTTTGAGTCAAACTCAATGACCCATGTTTCATGAGTAGTGATTCGACATGAATCCATCTCTCATGAGAATAAATGGAACACTTAGCACTCATTGGATCTAAGTGATGCTCACAGGGGTGAAGCACCGGGACTTCTCGGGAGGTCACCCATCCCAGTACTACTCCAGCCTGAGCGTGCTTAACTACAGAGTTTCCTCCACAATTAAACCCAAAGCTTGCAACCCCATTTGCAAAACCTTCACCAAGTGTTGTGCCTTATGAACCATTCATTAGAAAGCCCCTTAAGCTCATCAATTGATAAGTAAGAGATGATTTCCACAGCTAGTCAAATTGTGATGTGAATATCAGGATTTAACTGTGTGATTTTTGAGTCAAACTCAATGACCCATGTTTCATGAGTAGTGATTCGACATGAATCCATCTCTCATGAGAATAAATGGAACACTTAGCACTCATTGGATCTAGGTGATGCTCACAGGGGTGAAGCACCGGGACTTCCCGGGAGGTCACACATCCCAGTACTACTCCAGCCTGAGCGCGCTTAACTACAGAGTTTCCTCCACAGTTAAACCCAAAGCTTGCAACCCCATTTGCAAAACCTTCACCAAGTGTTGTGCCTTATGAACCATTCATTAGAAAGCCCCTTAAGCTCATCAATTGATAAGTAAGAGATGATTTCCACAGCTAGTCAAATTGTGATGTGAATATCAGGATTTAACTGTGTGATTTTTGAGTCAAACTCAATGACCCATGTTTCATGAGTAGTGATTCGACATGAATCCATCTCTCATGAGAATAAATGGAACACTTAGCACTCATTGGATCTAGGTGATGCTCACAGCGGTAAAGCACCGGGACTTCTCGGGAGGTCACCCATCCCAGTACTACTCCAGCCTGAGCGTGCTTAACTACAGAGTTTCCTCCACAGTTAAACCCAAAGCTTGCAACCCCATTTGCAAAACCTTCACCAAGTGTTGTGCCTTATGAACCATTCATTAGAAAGCCCCTTAAGCTCATCAATTGATAAGTAAGAGATGATTTCCACAGCTAGTCAAATTGTGATGTGAATATCAGGATTTAACTGTGTGATTTTTGAGTCAAACTCAATGACCCATGTTTCATGAGTAGTGATTCGACATGAGGCAGGGGACGCGTCCCCTGACTCCGTGGAACATAGTTTAAAACTTGTTTACCCTGTTTTCACAAATTGTGATTTTCGTGCCAAGGGGTCCTCTGACTGGTGCTAAAAACTGACCGAAACAGATAACGGGGCTCTGAAAACTGACATGCCGATTCTTTGTTTTGCACTCTTGCACCTTGTCAGATCTCATTTCATGATGACTTTGGGGTCAAAAGATATTGACTGTCAAAGTTGCCCTCCTAAAACTGCCTGCAAACAAAGGTGTCAAAGAACCAGAAAGTGCATTTGGTTTTGGCTTTGAAAATAGGGCTAACAAATACTTGAGAGCTTGAAAAATGGGGCATTAGTTCATTGTCATGAGGAGAATATAATAATGAGATTTGGGCTCATGAAATAACAAGTCATGTTTGGCAAGCGTGCAAAGTAGGGTACTCAGAATTGTAGAATGAGAAACATTAGTAGAAAAGTGATTTTCTCAAATGGAATGGACCTGGGAAAGTGTGCAGACGGATTCATCAAGACTTAAAAATAGGCACACTTGAAGTATTTTCAGAGTAGAACACAAAGGTACAAACGATTTGATCCAAACAATCACGGATTCATAGTTATGACATCCCGAACATGGGTACTAGTCAATTTGCATTCCTTGACACCAGTAAAACTTCACAAGTTGCATTTGGAATCGCCTTTGAAAACTAATCAAATGGATTCGTCATAGGCTCAAATTTGGAACATAGAAGTGTGTGACCTCTAGAAAACAATGCAAAAGGAATTTTCTCAAAATGGTCAATTGGGTCAAAGTTATAATCGGTCAAACAGGGCCTCCTGAAATTCAGGGCAATTTGCATCAGCGTGACAGAGATAAGTAACCAACTTTAAGGGATTCAAAACCTAGTCAAAACATATTAAAACGATTTGAGAAATGAAACATAGGTTCACAGATATGCATGCAAAACACTCCCAAAGTGGTGAGTCATGAAACATAACCGAGTGCGAGATATTCAATTGCAAACTAGGTCTTCTGTCTCTTTTAGACACTCCCGCAAAAATGCAGAACTGAACATTGCTCAAAATGAAACTTCACAAATGACAATTTATCATTATAGGACCCATGGATATGCTGAATGCGAGGTGTTAGAAACATAAAACACCTCATAGGCCTCAAAACGACAGCTGGGTACATATGTAAGAAAATGCACATATAGAGCTCAAAATGACTCAAAATTTTGGAAGGGAACGCTAAAATACAACTATGGGAATAATAAGAGATTAAACAAATAGAAAGGATGTGGAATCGCATGGGAAAATACAGCTTCCTTCATTCCCTATATGCATTCAGCTACTCCAATAGTGAGAAAGAAAAGGAAGTAGAAATGACGATAATGAGTCACAGGTCAAGGAGAATAGAGAACCAGAAATCCAACTCAGCGATGGAGTTGACATAGAAATATGATACGGAGGAATTAAAACAAAGAGAACCATCAATATCATATGGAGAAGTTTAGAAGATAAGGTCGGGAATTGCATTGAACTAGCTAGGAAATCATTGAATATATTACTGCATAGTATCGTGTATTGCAGAACTCATTCTGTTAATTGAACACAAGGTATGTTGAAGAAATAACATAGGAAACTGAGACCATCAGCAGTAGATACTTAAGGATATCATCAGCTGATACAATACAGACAGCGCCTGATACTAGTCAGTGTTACAAGCAAAAATTATAAGGAAGATTAGCAGGGACATTACAGAAGTGTAGTACAAGTCTAGGGTTGACTATATAAACATTATAAGGAATCAAACAGATAGGAAATCATCTAGAAGAGGATACTATAGGTCTGAGACAACTGCAAGGGAGATCATAGAGGAGTGAGATCAATCAACAAGGACTGTTGTACACTTGCATTCATCTACTGGTGTTGTGCATGATAGATAAGTCATACAAAGTCAAATGCATTTGTCAAGTGGCATCGATAATTGTTAAGTATGAATGTGGTTCTCGGAAATCATTATCTGACATGGGCAGTGTTGTGGTATGAAAGCTTTCTACTATTTACTTTGTTGGAGAAAATTAATAAGAGTTTCTGTTACAGACTTGGCATTTGAATAAATCTGAAAGTGTGCATTGTTATCAGTATTGCTACATTCATTTGCAAGTGGTCAAACTCTAAATATATTGTGTTAGTGTTTCCCATGTGTTACTTCTTTACCAAAGAACTAAGAAAACCACAACAATCAAAGTACATCAGCAAATCATAAGTAAATCAGAAAACTAAGTATTTACATCATAAGCAAACAGTTTGACAAAATTCCCGAGTGGAATAGATAAAAGAATAATTCCATCATCATTATACAAACATCACTAGCTATATAAGACTTGAAAAGTAGCCAAGACTTTATATTTAGTGTATAAGAAAGACATTGAGTTTTAAGGCAAGTTTCTGAAAATGTAGCATTGAATTACAGTGACATCATAATCTCAAACTTGATAATTATATTCTCTAATGCCGACAAGGGACATTACATCTGTCAACTGTACCTTGTCGCCTTTCCATACCACCAGAGACATACCCCATAAATAATATATGCGATTTCTTTTTCCAATTTGAATCCTGTGCCTATGCAATGCCTCCTCCAAGTGACGCTACTGGCAGTCGATCACAATCACAAACTACTGCGATGAATACTGGAAACTCCTACAGCCCATACAAGCAATCACTCGATGAGGTGCCAAATGTGTTCGAGACAAACTTGGTGACATATATTGAGAATACCCATCTCTGACTTTACGCAACTTCAAGATCATTCTTGTAGATGATGTCAAAGCTGCTGACAATTGAGGATTTCATCCCAATCATAAGAACTAATTATGAATTCTCTCTAACCAGAATCAACTCAACTCCTTTAAACTTTCCCTTCATGACACAAGATAGAAATCTACAACACTTGCACTTATGGCTGAGAGACCATCGAGACATTATAAGGATGAACTCTTGGAGACAATTTTTTTTTCTCAATGGACCCATAAAATCAGAATGTTAATCTCCCTCTATAGGAAATACAAACTGATGTTATATTGAGTAATATCTTCACATAGACGAAGAAAACAAACTAGAGTGATCTCCCTTGTTTTTACATAACCCGTCTTAGTTTTACTACAAAGGCCTAGGTAGATCAAGAGGCATAAATTCTAGACAAGAACCAAAACGTCGACAAAGCAGAAAGCAAGAAGTCTAACATTACATGTCCCTGATGATATCCTCATTGTGCTTAAAAGATAAGGCACTTAACAAAATCTCACAATAAGGAACGAACAATAACCATTCTTTAGAGTCATGAAGGCTCCCATAACTATTGTGTATTGAAAATAGGGAGACGAGAGGTAGCCGAACGATATAGGCATAACATCAACACCATCGCAGCCAGTGCGTCAGATCCAAACTACAATTAGACCATGTTGAGTCACAAAAGCCACATCATGTCCTATTCTAGGAACAAAACCATAAAAAGTCTTCACAAAGTTGCCTCTTATAGTGGACGATGTGCGGCATTCATGCCCTTCAAAATCCCTTGGAGAAAAAAAGATGGGTTTTGCATTGAAGATGAACTTTCTGGCCATGGCCGTCAAACCTTTGATGAAGAGCACGCTTCTATCATCTGGTCTATTGCAGAGGGAAGAGTAGAAGGTATTGCCATTTTGACAATCTTCCTTCCATCTAGCTCGAACCAATTCCATTCCATCAACATGGAAACTCTGACTCTGCAACCAAATTTTAGTATCTAGAATACCCACGATTATGTTTTCCCTGAATATGTACTTTGCCTAAATACCATTTTGAGGGCTGAGTTGTAGAAGATCCATGAAATGAGTGGTATTCATAGTTCCCAATGAATCAAGAAACAATGAGAGATGGCCAGGCATCACCTCCACCAAGTCGGCTTTGATTGGGTCGAATTGGCATTGAAGTCATACTCATGATGCCAACACAAACTATGAGTGAAGCATATTGAAGGAATGTTCTCTTGTGACAACTTCGTTGTTAATCCTAAATAACTCTGGTAACGTAATAATCTGGACTGCTCATTGTACGGATCTAGTAAAGCATTGATATCCTTTGTAAATGATTTAACCTATTAAATACCTTATAGTATTTACCTAATCGACATCCTTCTTGAAGCATTTGTTAATGTTCTAAATGACATATTAATTGTCAGTACATTTACTAACTAAATTGTTTATTCATGAGACGCCGATTTGGGCAACATACTCTTTGGTTTGTGTAGGGACGACCTAGGAAGAGTCATGTCCTTTCTTAGGACATGTCTCTTGGGTGCCTTATATGTATGAGATAGGAATGTGGATAGAGGACACACAACTACACAAGTATAAAGAAGTCTATTCCTTTAGCATTCTCTGCCTCATTCGAATTAGTAGTAGAATATATATTATTGCAGAACTATTATCTCAGCAAGAAGGACTAATACTCTATCTATAATTGATCAAGGCCATCCCTAGCACTATAAAGGTTTTATATCAGTTTGATTTAGTGGCAGAATTTGCAGAAATTTTACATAGTATCAGAGCTCTGATAGTCGAACCTAGGCTTAGCAAATTGACAATCAGATTTTATATATTTAGCAACATCACTCTAACTTCAATGGCAAGCACAATCAGACCCGAGGACAATTTTGATGGGAAAGAACACTTGTTGCTTGGAAATTCAGAATTTTGATGATGTTTGAAGACAATGATGTCAAATAGTTTGTTGACTCAGCATCCAAGAAACTTGCTGTTGAGCCTAGTAAAACTATTTAGAGTAAAGGAAATGGGAGAGCCATGCAAATCATATTAGATGGGGTGAAAAATGAAATAGTACCTATGCTAATGAAACATCAAACAACATTTCATATGATGAATGCATTATTAAATGCATATGAGGTTAACAATACAACTAGAGCCCTTGCAGTAAAAAGGCAACTAAATCATATATAGATAAAGAAGAGAGAATCTATGAACTCTTACTTCCTAAGGGTGGCTAGTCTAAGAGATGAACTTGCAAGTATAGGGACCATAATTAAAGACAAGAAACTAACACTTATGGCTATAGATGGGTTATCAGATTAATGAGAAACATTCTCACAAGGAGTAAGTGCTAGAGACAATCTCCTAGACGTTAATAGACTTAAAGGAGATTGCTTGCAAGAAGAATCTAGGAAACTTAAGTAAGGAGGAAGATTGAAAATTGAAAATGAAGAATTTCATGTTCTCAATACAAATTCCTATAAAGGTAAGAAGAAACACTTCAAGAAGAAGAAGGTTAATGAAAGAAATGACAAACCTAAGAAAGATCTATCCAAAATAAAATGCTTCAAATGTGAAAAATTTGGACACTATAGATCTAATTGCCCTGAGAATACAAAGCAACAAGTAAATTGTACAAACATTACTAGGAAAGAAGATAACTATGATCCTGAGAATCGTGTATTCTTTTCTGTAGTATCAAATGAAGTATCAAGCAAAGCATGGGCAATTGATAGTGGATCATCTTGACAAATTACAAGATACAAAGAAGCACTGGACTCTATATTTGAAGAAGTTGATGGCGAAGTTACCATCAGTGATAATTCTGCTCATTCAGTCAAAGGAATTGGGAATTGCACCTTGAAACTAAAGATAGGTAGTTCTCTACATCTCAAAGGAGTAGTCTATGTACTAGGAATAAAAAGGAATCTAATCTTTGTAACAACACTTGAAGATGACGGACATAATGTTGCATTCATGGATGGCAAAGTAATGACCTGGTCTAAGAACTCTTCATTTAAGAAATCAAAGTTGATTGGTCAAAGAAAGTGATACTTGTATTAATTAAATATAGAACCTTGTCAATCTATTCAAGCCTCAATTTATAAAGCTACCGATATAAATGAAATATGACACAAAAGGTTAGGACATCTAAATTTCAAAACCTTATCAACTATGGAGAAGATGGTAATTGGTTTACCTAAGTTGAATAAAGATCACTCAAGCATATGCAAAGGATGCGCGCTGGGTAAGAAAACCAAAAGTCCATTTCATGATAGCACAAGAAAAACTAACAATGTTTTGGAATTAATCCACTTAGATTTATGTGGACCTATGTCTGTTCCTTCTCTTAGAGAATTCTGGTACTATATCTTTTTTATAGAGGACTTCTCTAGGAAAACTTGGATTTACTTCTTAAAATGTAAAGAATCAGAAGAAATCCTTAAGAGATTTAAAGAATTCAATAGCTTAATTGAAAACTTATCAGGACACAAAATTAAAACTCTTAGAACTGATAATGGAGGGGAATATACTTCAGATTTGTTTAAAGAGTTTTGTAAAGAATTAGAAATTAAGAGGGAGTATACCATTCCTTATAACCCACAACAAAATGATGTAGCAGAAAGGAAGAATAGAACAATTATAGAAGCAATAAGAGCTATGATATTTGATAAAAATTTAGAATAATATCTTTGGGCAGAAGCCTCTTGTATTGCTGTCTTTATTCAAAATAGAAGTCCTCACTCCTACCTTAGAGATAAAACTCCTAAAGAAGTATTTACTAAGGTTAAACCTAACATAAGTCATCTTAGGATTTTTGGGTGCCCAATATATATACATGTTCCAAAAGAAAAGAGAACTAAGTTAGAACCCTCCGGGAGAAAAGGTATTTTTGTCGAGTATAGTGAAACATCTAAAGCATATAGGATTTTCATACATGGTTAGAAAAACATTGAACTTAGTGAGGATGTAATATTTGAAGAAGATTTAGCATTCAAAATAGCCCTAAGTTCTGAAGAACACTCTCCCTTACCTAGTTCTAAAGAAAATACTGAATCTAAGTTTCAGAGGGAGAACATTGAAGAAATTGAAGATGAAAATCAAAATCTTAATCTTGAGGAAACTCAAAATCCAAAGAAAAGACCATTTTGGGCCATTAAGACAGTGGAGGAAGCACAAGACTTCGTTGCACCATCTAGAACCTTCAAAGAAAGCAAAAGACCCAAAAGATTTTCTAGCAATGCATCAAACATGAGTGATTTATCTAAATTAGAACCTACCAATGTTTCAGATGCTATTAAACATGCAGCTTGGAAGGATGCTATGAAGGAAGAATACCAATCCATTATTAAGAATGATGTTTGGGAAATTGTTCCAAGACCTGAAGGAAAATCAATTGTTTCTTCTAGGTGGATATTTAAAATTAAGCATGCTGCTGACCGTAGCATTGAAAAATATAAAGCCAGATTCGTAGCCAGAGGTTTCTCTCAGAAGGAGGGAATTGATATTGAAGAAACCTTTGCTCCTGTTGCCAGATACACCTCTGTAAGAGCAGTCCTGGCTATTGCAACATCAAAGGGATGGAAAGTATATCAGATGGATGTAAAAACAACATTTTTAAATGGAAAGATTATAGAAGAAGTATATTTAGAGCAACTTGAAGGATTTGAAACTCATTACCCTAAAGTTTTTGTTTGCAGGCTCAAGAAAGCTCCCAATGGGCTTAAACAAGTTTTAAGGGCATGGTATGAAAGAATTGATAAGTATCTCACCAGTGTAGGATTCTCAAAGAATGAAGCTGATCCAAATCTCTATTATAAAAAGGATAAAGGTGATATGATAATATTGATACTATATGTTGATGATTTACTAATAACAGGTGATGATCATCTTATAGATCAATGCAAGAAAGATCTAATCAGAGAATTTGAAATGATAGATTTAGGACTCCTTCATTACTTCCTAGGTCTAGAAGTATGGCAGAATTCTGACAACATCATACTTAATCAAGGAAAGTATACATTAGACATCTTGAAGATATTTGGAATGTGGAACTGCGGTCTATGTCTTCTCCAATGGAGACTAATCTTCATAAACTTAACTAAGCAACAATAGAATCACCCTCCATAGTTTCTACTCTTTACAGACAAATGATTGGGTTGTTTATGTACTTGGTAAATACAAGACCTGATATTTGCTATGTTGTTAATGCTTTAAGTCAGTTTATGTGTGAGCCAAAGGAGATTCACCTGGTTGCAGTCAAAAACATCATGCGATATTTACAAGGCACTCTTAATCTTGGGCTCAAGTATGAGAAAGTTGAATTTGACCTACATGAGTACACAGATTTAGATTGGGCTGGAAGTGTTATCGACAGGAAAAGCACTTTAGGATGTTGTTTCAGTTTAGACTCAGTGATGATATCATGGATATGCAGAAAGCAGTCATCAGTAGCACAAAGTTCCACATAAGCTGAATACATTGCAGCAACAATGACCTCTGGGGAAGTAGTTTGGCTTAGAAAGTTACTTGTGGGATTATTTGGTCAAGCCATGAATCCTACAATTATTCATTGTGATAATCGAGTTCCATCAAGCTTTCTGTGAATCTAGTTTTTCATGACAGGTCCAAGCATATTGAAATTCGTTACCATTGTGTAAGAGCTATGGTAGACATGAATATTGTAAAATTAGAATACATTTGCATTGCAGATCAGCCAACAAATATTCTTACCAAACCTCGCTCATGAGTGAAGATAGATCACTTCAGGAAAACACTTGGTACGGTTGAATTATAATACATTTGTATTCTTTAATTTAGTAATTTTATTGTCAGGCTATTGACTATTATGGGCTCCACCATTTTTATTCATTATTTAAGAGGTGACGATCTCTGAGATAATGAACACTTGTATAAAAGACATTATGAGAGATGATGATCTCTTAGATAATGTGCTGAACACTAGAGATCTATTGTCAGATCTGGATGAGTTCAAGATCACGTTGTGATGTAGACATTTCTATGCCTATGAGTCATACCTTGGATAAAGGAAGAATTTTATTATTCTCCGGAGTTTATCTTGTGAACTGATAGATCTGAACTCGGGATCATATTGTGATACAGGCCTGCTAGTACCTATGAGTCACAACTTGGATAAAGGAATAACTTAATCATTCTCTAGATCTTATCCTGCATATTGCATTCCATGCAATCTTGTTTTCACAAGTATAAGTAATAAGTCATATCACAGGTATGGTAATATGACATAGTATCATGTGTTCAATGATACCACATGCTTAGAGGATTCAGATAGATAAAGAGTATCAATCTATGCTTATTCATCGTAATTGAAGTTGCTAGATATGATTATCTCTCAATATGATTATCAAGTTAAGAGGGAGTGTTAATCCTAAATAACTCTGATAACATAATAATCTGGACTGCTGATCGTATGGATCTAGCATAGCATTGATATCCTTTGTAAGGGATTTAACCTATTAAATACCTTATAGTATTTACCTAATCAGTGCCCTTCTTGGAGCATTTGTTAATGTTCTAAATGACATATTTATTGTTAGTGCATTTACTAACTAAATTGTTTATTCATGAGATGTCAATCCAGGCAACATACTCTTTGGTTTGTGTAGGGCCAACCTAGGAAGAGTCATGTCCTTTCTTAGGACATGTCTCTTGGGTGCCTTATATGTATGAGATAGGAATGTGGATAAAGGACACACAAGTACAAAAGGTATGTTCCTTCAGCATTCTCTACCTCATTTGAATTAGTAGCATAATATATATTATTGTAGAACTATTATCTCAGCGAGAAGGACTAATACTCCATATGTAATTGATCAAGACCATCTCCAACACTATAAAGGTTTTATATCAATTTGATTTAGTGGCAGAATTTGTAGAAACTTTACATTCATCTCTTCAACTTTTTCCCTTCTCCATCTTGGTGTCTAATTTCCACCCCAAATTTTGTTGTCCTCAACCCTACGAAATTTTCTCATGGTTTTGTAGGCGCATCGTCTTTGTTTTAATGCATTGATGAGGCATCATGAGAACAATTCATTACCTTCGAATTGTTCTTGTGTAGGCTTGTCTATGTGCTCTTTTGAAGGTTTTCTATCGAGATTATCCCCAATAGTTTGTAGGGAAGAGTTTTCCTTCTTCCACTGCAAGCACTCGATTTTTGGTTAATATTCTTGTCTATTCTTTGTTTTTCGTTGTGTTGTAAATAGTTTTTGCTTTTGTTTTTACCTTAGGTGAATAGCCCATAGAATTCTGCTCGATTTGAGCTAATTTAGGTAGGAAACGAAGTTGTCTAGCTCAAGTTATAAGGTAAAAAGTGGGGTTTTTCAGTTCAATTGCATATTTTTATTAAAAACCTCATAAATGTGGGCTTTTTATTGACAATTGCACAATATAAAGTTATATCTGATATTTAAAGTGGATTTTGTGGTCCATTTTAAAATTTCAACTCATTTTGAGTTGATTAGACCATAGTTTTTTATGGTTTAAGAAAATAGCTTATTTTAAGGTTATTTTCATGTTACTTTATTAAAACTATAGTTAATTATTAAAGATAATCACATGAGACAACTTAAGTGTATAAGTGAGATTTTTATTTCATATTGCATATATGCATATGCAAAATACGCCATGAAAATCCACTTTCAATAAATTCTAAGTCCCAACATTATTAAAAGTGTGCTTTTAAAATGCGATTGCATATGTAATTGTATTTGAAGTTCATTTTTAATAATTAAATGCATGTGTTTTTAAATCACCATTTAAAATGGGTTTTTGAAATTCATTTACATGTAAATGTAAAATCAAGATGAGTTCTTTATTCATTTTAAGCCAAATTGGTGATTTTGGACCCAAATACATATTTTTTTAATTAGAAAATATGCTTTCCTAAGTCATAAGTGGCGATTTTTGAGCCAACTGCATATGTTTTATAAAATATGTAAATGCTATTGAAATGTACGTTTGAACTTGTAAATTCCACTTGTAGCAAACGTGGAGATTTTATATCATGTTGCTTATATTTCCCAATATGCATAAGCTTCCTAAAAACACGTTTTCATTAGCAATTGAAATGGTCAACGAAGAGTGGCAATTTTTGGTGGATATGCATGTATGGCAAAGTGGCAATTTTTTGAGGAGAAGCATATTGTTTATTACATGTTTTTCATTCAAGAAATCCTGTTTTTCACTTGCAGTGTGGATTTGAAGGGCTTTTGTGTATCTCTTTCACATGCAAACTTTCCCAAAAGTGCATCCATGTATTAGCAACACATTGGCACATGTAATCCTTCAAAGAATTCAAAATTTTGACCAAAATATAAGGTGTTTTTGGGCTTTTTTCAGAAGTGGCAATTTTTGGAGTGATTGCATGTCATATGTTACATGCTTTTGGTCAAAAACAGCCCGGCTAGGGTATGCTTTCTACCAAAAACCTTGCATTTCTTGGTGGATTTTGGTATCCAATCATTCCAAAGAGTTTCCTAGGGTATATATTTTATTGTCAGCTTGTTCTTCATCATTTCCAAGCTTAAAATGACGCCCTATACACTGTTTTTGAATGCATTTGCACATGGCATTGATTTGGTCAAAGTTTGTTCCATTTTTTGGGTATTGTATCTCTCCAACTATCTCCATATGTCCAAATTCGAATCTTGACTATCCTCAATGTTTGAAATTCGAAATCTATAAAGTCTTGTGGTATTGGACAAATCTAAAATCCTAAATCTCTTGGATTTATTTCAGATTTGCTCAAAATTTGGATAAAAACTTGTTTTCTCATTTTTTCATGGAGTTGAGGTAAAATTCCTTTATTATTTTCCTAAAGGCATTGATGTATATATTTGTTTGCTTGTGAATGCAAATCTTTGTCATTTTTGTTTTCAGATTTGCATATCTTTCTGTTTGAATGCAAATCTTTGTCATTTCCATTTTCAGATTTGCATGTTTTGTGCATATGAAGTTGTTCCTTCTAACTTCCGTTCTTCTTCTCCAAAGTTGCATATGCAAGGTCTCATCTTATTTTCATATGTAGTCGAGTGTAAAATTCTATTTTTAAAGAAAAGATAGGTTCGTTTTTCCCTCACATGCAAATGCAAGTTAAAACCCCACCATTACACATTCCATGTACGTCCATATGATTGTCCTATGGTTAAAGTCTTTCCCACATGCTTACTGGATAGAGTTTCACATTTTGCACTTCTTAAAACATGAGATGCTCAATGTGTTATTTTTTTCCCCTTGCTCACTTAATTCCAAGCTTGCTATTTGTATATGCAATCCACTCCAGAAAATCCGTTTTTGGCTATTTTAGCCTTTTTGAGCCATTTTAAGCTTGACCCATTTGTTCATTTGTTGTCCTTAATCATTTCATTCATCCTCCCTATTCATACTTTGTAATGACCCTCACTATAAAGGCCACAGAAACCCTCCAACTGAACTTAGGAATTTTGTCAAACACTTGGCGTGTAACAGTAACAATATTCAGAATATGGTAATTTCAGATTTGATACTTTCAGAATATAATCACAGAATTACAATATATATAAAGCCATTGAACTATATTTCAATTACAATGCAATAAATTCTGAAATTATTTTATTACCAATTCTGGACTGATTATTACAATGACTGTATGACAGCAAATTTACCCAAAAATTGACATATATTTCAGAATGCAAGAACCTGGTTTGAAGAACTATGGAAGAACACCACGTTTTGCTGCAGATCGTTGATGAAGACCTCCAACCGCACCCCCAAACTGTCCTTAATTTGCTGCTGCTGCCCAAACTAGCAGGGCCGTACCAGGCCGTACCTGTACGGCTGCTGAAATAAAATAATATTAGGGTTTTGGGAACCCCAAATGCAAGGAAAATGGGCGCCTAGGGTTAGGTAGTAACCCTGTAAAACCATAAAAAATAACTCCAAGGGGTTGAGGAGATATGAGCAATTATGTGGTTCCGAACCCTGCTTTGCCAATTCTGAAAATGCACTTATTCTGTCTTCAAACTCTTGTCAAATGCTTCTCCAATGATAGGGCAAATCTGAAATCCTTATTCCAACCAAAAACAAACCCTAACAACGAATTCTCAATAAGCTCCAATGAGATGGCTGAATACCAACTCCAATTATGCAACAATTCAGGTGATATTTCACACCCTCAAAGTCACCAATCCAAGGGAGTGATTCGTTCCCAAAGATCGAATAATTTGCAGATCCAAAGTCCACAAATGTCTTCACAATGAAGAAGTAGAAGAGTTCTCCAATCCAAGCATGTCCAAATGAGAGGCCTAGCCCTCTATTTATTCACTTTTTTCTAAGAAGTTGCTAGAACTTCTAGAAACATCCTTTATAAAACCTCATTATGATGCACTTTTTATAATAAAGTAATTTTATAAAATAAAAAGTGCAACTCAACTTAAAATTATAACATGTAGGCCCCGATAACACATAATAATGAAATATAACCTCTTAACAGTTCTTCAAGAGCAAAATATGACCATCTGATCCGCAGAATTGACTCTCTCTCCACACCATTTGCCTACGAGAGTCGAGGATAGGCAAATCCGGCACGCTACACGAGGTCAGCCAAAAATGGGGACATTACAATCCGCCCTTCCTGAAATTGCTTGTCCCCAAGCAATGGCTGAACAACAACCCAGTCAATCCACCTGGATCCCAAATGAAGTCATGAACTGTACTGCAGTCAACCAACGCAAGCTCCTGCAATATCCTTTGCAAAATAACCAAGAGGAATCCATGAATGAATCGTGAACCACTGCTCAATTGAACTCTAACTCCATAATTGCCACAGTTAGGAACCCATGAAACATTAACTCTGAAAATATCAAAACCCAAGTAGAGAGGACAACTGAAACTATCAACATAGCAAATGTCATCAACACATCCCACTGGCCTACATAGAGCGCACAATCCATCTCTGCAATAATGGTGAACACTCCGAAATGAAACTGCACCAAGTGCAGAGAATCCACACACTGTACACCATCTGGAGTCAACATGTCTCTGCAGATCACCAGCCATGCTGGCATCACCATAACTCCCATGCCCCGTTGACGGCCAATAGGCATCACACAATAGATAGCAATCACTCAAACCAAATCTATTTGCCAACAACTCCTGAATACATGAATCAAAAGCAATCCGATGAATATACTCTGAAATATAATGCCAGTAAAAAGAACCAACCAACTCATCCTGCAAACATAATGCAACCAACTGTGACTGGTCATTAGCTAAGTGAGAAGATTGCATAGCCAAGGGAGTGAAAACAAGAACTACGGCTGAATCATCAACAACAGCAGTATCACCCCCAATCTCCTGATCATGAACCATCCAGCTGTCACTCGCCAAACCCAACACCACGTCATATGCCTCACAACTCTCTACCGGTGGAGTCAAACCATTCCAAAACTGATGATCAACACTAGAAACCAAAGTACATCTATGTATCATCATCTCATCAACATGGTCATCAAAGGTAAACTGATGAGCATACTTCACAGTGTAAGGCCAATAAAATGCGCCAACCTCAGTCAGTGGCTCAGACTGCAATCCCGATGAAACTAATTGCAACTGATCACTAACCACGCCCGAACCCGCCACTACCTCCGAAGACACCTCCAAAGGAGTAGTACTACTGATAGGAACCATGCCAACTACCGACTCCTCAGCATCAAACATGATCTCTGGTACAATATCACAAGTCTCCACGCCATCGGTAGTAGAGATCACCATCATGTCGAGCGGACTACAATGCTCAACTGCAACACCCAATTCAACCGAGCTTGACTCTAGTGGAAGGGAACAAGATATGCCACTACTAGTATCTAGGATGGATGCATTCCCATCTCCACTGTCTCTGGCAATCTCAACTGTGGACATCCTCGGATCACTAGACACCATAGTCTGGTACTGTATAGAAATTGGTAAAGACTGCAGTCGCCCTAACTCCATGGTTACCTCAGCCAAACAAAACTGTGACTCCTTGAAAGCCAACTGTGTTCTCTCAAGGATCTCAGAAGTCACCTCGAGCTGCTGAGTAAGCTCGCTCACCTCCTCTTCCTTGACTACTAATGCCTCGTATGCTGTACTGCCCCACTCTATAAGATGATCTCTGTCAGCTACCAACTGCATATAATCCTGTCTCAAAATCCGGATAGCCTCCCATAAAGAGTGGATTTCTGTCAAAGAAAGATAACTACCTCCCTATTCATCACTAGTCGAAGAACCCCATCCATAAACTGCTAACAACTGACGAGCAGCATCGAAATGCTCGCAAGCGATGGAAATGTCTCGCTTGCCAACTCTCAGTTGACTAGACACATGATTGTACTGACTGGTCGAACTCCTATACTCTATCCCTGGTACATTGTCCAAGGGAGTAACCTCAGAATAACTATCATCTGTAATACTCAGATCCTGGGACTCTCCTGTAAACTCTATCATCTCTGAGAAATCATCAACATGTGATCTGACTGTAAAAGGAATCTGAGTCCCTGCTATACGCGCTAACTCCCGAACTGAGCTCACCTCTAGACAACGCTCGTCCACATGTCTCTCAGAATCCTGGAGAGCCAACTGAATACACACCAAGGAATTTCGAGTATCCTCCAGCTCATGAGAAAACCGGTCAACCTCCTCCTCCTTCTTCTTCAATGCATCTAAATAGATGCCTGGAAGATTAAGGAGATGATCTCGATCTGACAGTAGGTGTATGTAACTTACCTTCATTGCCTCCATGCCTTCCTTGATCTGCTGTAAGTTGTCACAAGAAGAACCTGTTGTGACTCCTTTCTGTCTCTCCTGCAGTTGAATCATCCAAATGTGATTCTCAATCAATCCACGCATCCTGTCATGATGAGATAAAGCCGCGACAATATCCTTGTCCCTTGTCTTCAGCTGGCTTGCCAAACCAAGTGAAGAGCTACTAGCCTCTATCTCATGTGAAGAAGCATCCAACTGTGCTTGATACTCATGTTCTGCAAAGTCCTGAATGCTCACTATCTGATCAACTGTACTATCCTCAAACATGACAGTATCCTCAACTGCTGTAACTTCATCCAGCCCAACTGTACTGGAATCACTATCTGTGTCAATCACAGAATCTGGTGTACTTGTGATATCACCTTCTAATACTACTGGCTCAGCCTGCACAACATCTGTAACCCCTTCTACCTGTGAAGATGATGCACATAAACCATTCCCTGAAGATGTGCTAATGTCTCCCTGTATCGAATCAGTATGTTTGTTAAACTCCTCATACAAGTTTCTGCCTGTCATAGGGAAGGTACGATCCTTAGGCCTATCAAAATGTTCAATCAGTCTCTCCTTAAACTCCACATATGAGGTAATGTGTGCATGACCCATAGTAACCATACCATGATGCCATCACTTGTGTGCTAACCCATCCAGATGAATTGCTGCATACTTAATAGCTTCTTCCTCAGGCATAGGGTGCAATTGAAAGTATGTGTTAAGCTTTTGAACCCAAGCTCTTGCTGTAGACTTCCCCGAACCATCATAATATGGTAACTGAAGTTTCCCTACTTTCTTCCGTAGCTCATAGCTCTGGTTCCTGTCATGTCCACGTGGCATATGCTTCATCCGCACATCCATATACTCCCTAAAGGTAATTGCAGCAGTAAAATCTGGACCTCCGGCTTCCCAGTCTCTCCTCAACTGGTCCTGTATATCAGTGATCTGGGGCTCAGGTACGGGCTGCTCTGGAGCTCTAGGAGGAAATGTGGGAATCATGGGCCTCGAACTCACTGTCCTAGCTTGCTGGGATGCATGACCAAAATTGTTCCCAACTTGTTCACCTCCATTATGTGTCCCATCCTGATTATTCCCATTCTGATTGTTACCATTTTGATTATTACCATTCTGATTATTTCCTCCACCTATGTTAGCGTTCAACCCCATTTGACGAGCCATCATCTGCATCATAAGCTCCAATCTCTGACTCTATTCCTGTGTCCTCTGCTCTGCTGATCGCTGTCCCTGTGCTAAGGTGTTTAATAACTGTAAGAATCTTTCCTTTCCTTGATTTGGACCGGCCTTCATTTTGTCAAACATTTTTCTCTCTATCTGGCTGTTCCAAAATCCCTATAAGACCTCCACAGGATGGCAGGACTTATAGCTCTGATACCACTGTAATGACCCTCACTATAAAGGCCACAAAAACCCTCAAACTGAACTTAGGAATTTTGTCAAACACTTGGCGTGTAACAGTAACAATATTCAGAATATGGTAATTTCAGATTTGATACTTTCAGAATATAATCACAGAATTACAATATATATAAAGCCATTGAACCATATTTCAATTACAATGCAATAAATTCTGAAATTATTTTATTACCAATTCTGGACTGATTATTACAATGACTGTATGACAGCAAATTTACCCAAAAATTGACATATATTTCAGAATGCAAGAACCTGGTTTGAAGAACTATGGAAGAACACCACGTTTTGCTGCAGATCGTTGATGAAGACCTCCAACCGCACCCCCAAACTGTCCTTAATTTGCTGCTGCTGCCCAAACTAGCAGGGCCGTACCAGGCCGTACCTGTACGGCTGCTGAAATAAAATAATATTAGGGTTTTGGGACCCCCAAATGCAAGGAAAATGGGCGCCTAGGGTTAGGTAGTAACCTTGTAAAACCATAAAAAATAACTCCAAGGGGTTGAGGAGATATGAGCAATTATGTGGTTCCGAACCCTGCTTTGCCAATTTTGAAAATGCACTTATTCTGTCTTCAAACTCTTGTCAAATGCTTCTCCAATGATAGGGCAAATCTGAAATCCTTATTCCAACCAAAAACAAACCCTAACAACGAATTCTCAATAAGCTCCAATGAGATGGCTGAATACCAACTCCAATTATGCAACAATTCAGGTGATATTTCACACCCTCAAAGTCGCCAATCCAAGGGAGTGATTCGTTCCCAAAGATCGAATAATTTGCAGATCCAAAGTCCACAAATGTCTTCACAATGAAGAAGTAGAAGAGTTCTCCGATCCAAGCATGTCCAAATGAGAGGCCTAGCCCTCTATTTATTCACTTTTTTCTAAGAAGTTGCTAGAACTTCTAGAAACATCCTTTATAAAACCTCATTATGATGCACTTTTTATAATAAAGTAATTTTATAAAATAAAAAGTGCAACTCAACTTAAAATTATAACATGTAGGCCCCGATAACACATAATAATGAAATATAACCTCTTAACAGTTCTTCAAGAGCAAAATATGACCATCTGATCCGCAGAATTGACTCTCTCTCCACACCATTTGCCTACGAGAGTCGAGGATAGGCAAATCCGGCACGCTACACGAGGTCAGCCAAAAATGGGGACATTACATACTTTGCACAAATCCATGGTTTTACACATCAAAAGTTGGAAATGGACCCATCTTAGCTTGAATGGCTTTTTCTGGAAACTTAATAACGACAACAGGCATAACCCCAAACATGCAAAAAAGGAATAGGAACATGAACCAAGAGTAATAACATGATGGAACCTACAAGAAGGTGAAAGAATGATTGCAAGCATAATGTTTTCAAGTTTAAAAAGGTCAATGAACACTCTAATGAACACTCAATAGAACAATCAAAGATGCATATTCATTTTCTAGTTCGAGATGCTTCCGTCAAACATAAGCACAACAATTGTAGAATATCGGGCATCTTGTAGTTGCTTGAAGACCAATAAAGCTCGATGTAATAGAATTTGTGTCTTGTAAGGCACTTAGAGTATTATTTTTAATTGACATGTTACATGTGATGGAAAAACAAGATGTAATTGCATGTGATAGTATCCCATGCAAATTTGTAACATGTAATCAAGTTGCAACTGCATTAGGCATGCAACTTTGAATAAAGTCAAAGTAGTTAGTTAGAGATAAGTCTAGGTGGTTGAAGTAGTTCCACTTTTTCGTCCACCTTTCTATCTCTCCTATTTTCCTATTTAAAGGAGAGCTCATTGTATATGATCAGCTTTTGGCAAGGCATGAAAATTCTACCAATTTGTATTGTGCACTCTCAAACTTTGTGCTTGGATGTAAATCAGATCGCTTTCAAGAGAAAGATGCAACTTTCTTTCAAACTTTGTTGTATTCAAGGTTTTATGTGACAACATTTTTTGGATATTGATTGTGAGTTTGGAGCTTTGATTAAGAGGGATTTGAATTTAATTGTGCAAACTTTGAGTTGCCTATTACATTCAGAGCCAATTTGAACTTTTGAAGACTTTGTGCTGAAGGAGGACAAGTTGTAATTGATACAAGTGGCCGCAATTACTTAAAGCTGAAGACTTTGGGCTTCAGTTGTAAATGTTTTTATTAAATTTGAGAGTATCCAGTAAGAGACTTTGTTTCTTACTGTTTATTATGCTTGAATCCTCATTTGAGACAAGTGCAAGAGACTTTGGGTTCTTGTTTTTGTTTCACACAATAAAAAAAGTAAACTGCTGCCCTTGGTGTTGTTCTTACATCAATTCCAGGGTCATCGGTATTATTGTAGCAATAAGACACTTTTGTTAAGTTAGAAAGTTAGAGTTGTATGCAAATCATTCCTGAAAAAAAGAGGAATTGATGAACCATTCATTTGGTTAAGTTCCTATTGAAACCACCTATGGTAAGAAGGGAGCCTCCCCTATTGCTAAGAGGAGACAAAAATCTCATGAAATGTTGCCTAAAGTCACAATTTTGTAAGTCATAGTTAGTGACGTACAAATCTTTAGGCCAGCAAATTTATTGTTAGCTTCACAACCAAAGCCATGTTGCCTCCCTCTATTGAACGTGGGTTGATAAAGATAAGCTCCGTAAAGGTTTAAAAAATATGAAGATAAACAAATTAACACAACTAGAAAGATTGTCTTACAAGGCTACCAGAACAATAACACTCCCTTATTGGTGATATCAAAGTAGGCTTTGATACCATGTTAATGTTTTTGCTTAAAACAAAGATAAACAACAACAAATAAGAGTATAAACAATACACAAAAGAGTGAAGACATTTATCCTGGGAAAATCCTCCAACTAGAGGGAAAAACCCAACCACACCAGCAAAATGTATCTTTTATTGATAAAGAAATGTTCAAGTACAAAGATTTCACTTGATTTCTTACAATACATTGAGCAATCACATAAATAGATTTGAAATGAGACTCTTCATATAACACACGAAGGTCTCTTCAAATTTTGAATGCAAGACTCTTTATATTTCCAAATATTCATTACTTCATATCTCCATATGCATGCCTCTTCGCATGGTGCGTGACACGTCTCTTTATATTATATAATTTTAAATATTATTTCAACTGTCTTCTTCAGCTGAAAATGACCATAATGATCATATTTCTATTTCATAAAATTATAGATAAAGATCTCTATCACAACTACAATCTTCAATACCTTCTTGGTAGCTTTTTGAAGAGTTGGTAGGTCAAAAAGATTTTACCCATTTGCGAAGTAGCTCAACTACACCTTGAGTGAACAATGCCATTCTTCCCTTTTATGAGATGTTAAGGATCATCATGAAAAGTCTTTGAAACTTGGCAATGTAGGCATTTATAGCTCAATGTTGTCTCAAGTGTGCAAGTTATATATATTGTAATTTTGAGTCTTTTTTGGTCAAAGCTCTCAACGACCTTATTTATGAACTCATTGCATGTGGTGATGACGTTATGACCTTGGGTCTGTAATGTCCCCCAAATTTTCGTAAACTGAATTCATTAAATTAATTAATTAAGTGGTCCTAAAAAATTAAATAATATTACAAAGGACTTCTTAATTAATCAATTTAAGTTATAAGATGGGCCCAAAATAATAATAATGTAATGATGTTAACCCCATTGTAACCTTTTGAAAAGTTCTTAGAGGCCTTTATAAGGCAATGGCTGTACTTAGCACCGTAGGAAAGCACGTGGTCTATGTCTTTTTGTATTCATTTGGAATTTGGGTATTTGGTTGTATGTGGTTTTGGAGGTCGAAGATCCTCCCTAGTTTGTAATTGCACTATTGGTGGTTAGCAACTACCCTAGTTTGCAGTTGGAGATATCATTTCAAATAATTCACTTTTGTGTAATTGTTCAACCTTGTGAAGCTTTTACTTGAAGACAAATCTGATGTAATCTGAGACATCTTAATGATTGAAATATACAATCTCTTTGTTCATGGCAACTCATCGCAGTTGATGCTACATATACTATGTTGATAATGATTGTATTTTTAGTGTAAGAATAATCTATATAGTTGTAGCGATAACATGTCGTGATTGCGTGCTTTCGTACTGTAGTAGTCTTCCACACTGCATAGAAAACTTATTGAGCTATACAAGAGAGGGAGCTTCCAAACTTCCCTTGGGTACTTTGCCCTTGGATATTTCCCTTAGATATATCCCTCGGGTACTTCCCCCTTGGGTGCTTCCGTTGGATGCTTTGCCCCTGAATATTTCTCTTAGATGTTTCCCTCAAGTACTTCTCTCTGGTATTTTTGTCAAGTACTTCCCTTAGGTATTTTCCATTCAGTATTATGTCATAAGAGAGTTACGGTACATCACAGTGGTACATGACGTGTGGTGGAAATTTGGAAATTGTGCAGCTCGGTACATTATAGTGGTGTCAAAGGTTGCAATCTTGCCACCCTATTGGGAAATTCAGATCAAATCATGACTTCTAGTGATGGAATAGAATATGCATTTGTGGACATGCGAGCCTTGTTGAGGGAATTACAACAAAGTCAGCAGAAGCTTTGCCAGATCCTAGCAAGAGGACATAAGAAGATTGGTTAGATGCTCAAGTGCTTGGCAAATGAAAGAATGAAGTATGATATGTCACATACATTTTGGACCAATACAGGATCGATTATTTTTCCTCCAAGGATTAAGCAACTAGAAATGCATCCTCTCACTTTGGTTGAGTCATTGAAGAAAATCAAGAAGGATTGGGTCAATGGTGGCATGCAAAGCAACATATCTCTCAAGGACTAAATAGATTTGAGGATGAGTTATCTGTCTTCCGAAGGTGATAGACCCCACAACATCAAATCTTAGATGGGAAATCAACGATGAGGTACTTGGTGTGATGAGCCCTACGAAGGATAATGTAATTCCTAAACTACAACTACAAGAGGATTTTGACAAGCATGAATAAACAATTGTCCCTTCAAATGTAGTACATTCAAATCTTCAAGGCATCCAAAAAGGTGAAGAAGATGCATCCACTAATTTCATCAAACAACACTCGTCAATCAGCTTGATGATAACACAAACTCTATCATTAATCCTTCAAATGAGCAACCTTCACAAGTGATTGATCAACCTCATGGAGATGTAGACTCTACCAATGATTGCTTGCAAGAGCGATCTTTACAATTTGTGGAATATGGAGGTTACCCTTGGGTTGGGCATGAGGTGTGTATGATTGCAATCTCTTAATGTTGTGGTTTCCTAATGAGAAGAAGAAGTTGCACCTGAACGTTGAGATTCCACACCATCTTTTGTTGAAAAAGATTGATTCGAATGATAGTGTGAAAGCTTGGGATCTAAGCCTCCATGTGTTTGATGATTGACTTCAATGAGACCATGATGACTTCGAACATGACAATGCTTATATTAGAGAGGAGTAGTGTAAGCTTGATAGAGGTTTACTCTTCTCACCTACATCCTAGTACGCATATGTGATTATGATGCAACATGGATATTTCAATAGATATGGCTACCAATGTCCACACATGGTTTGGTACCTTGGAGTTCGTGGATTGCATTAGGACAAACAGTGTTTGGGCTGGGAGGACTGTAAAGCCCCTAATTTTAATAAAGTGACTTAATTAAATTAATTAATTGAGTGGTCCTAAAAATCAAATAATATTATAAAAAACTTTAATTAATTAATTTAGTTATAAGATAAATGGTGCCAAAAATCATATTATAATAATAATAATGTAATGATATTGACCCATGGTAACCTTCCAGAAACTTCTTGGAGGCCTTTAGAATGCGATAGTTGGCACCGTACGAAAGCATCGTGGTTTATGCCTCTTTGTGTGTGCGTGTATATATATATATATATATATATATATATATATATATATATATATATATATATATATATATATATTCCATTTGAAAGTGGGTATTTGGATGCATGTAGTTTTGGAGGTGGAAGATCCTCCCTAATCTTGGTTGGTAGCCACCCTAGTCTATTGTTGGAGATATCTCTTCAGATATTTCACTTGTGTAATTACTCAACTTTGTGAAGTCTTCACTTGAAGTCAATGTCATGTTCCCTTTTTAGTGACATGTTATTTTTTAGTGAATTTGCCTATCATGGACTCTCATAGGCAGATGTTTTTGGTGAGAAAGTCATTTTGATGATTCTTTGGGGATTGGATGGTCTTATTTGCTCTTGGAGAGATGGGGTTTATTATATTTTTATTTTATGTGTTATGCGGGGCCAAAATATTATAATTTTGAGTTGAGTTGCACTTTTTATTTAATAAAGTTACTATTTATAAAAAGTGCATTATAAAGGGATTTCATAAGAATATTTTATGGATACTTCTAGAAGTTCTTAGAGGCTTTTTAGAAAAGTGAATAAATAGGGTGCTTGGCCTCTCATTTGGACATCCGAAGTTTTGAGTTTACACTACTTTTCTCTTTGAGCATTTGTGGCGCCATCTTGGTCTACAGATTGTCATTTGATCTTTGGGAAAGGAGTCTCCTAAGAATTTGCGTAACTGAGAAGGTGAAATATCCTTTGAAGGGTTGCACTTTGGAAGTGGTATTTAGCTACTTCAAGTTCAGCTTATTTGGGCATTTTCAGTAGGGTTTGATTTTTAGCTTGGACATACAGTTTTGCTCATATCCCACTATTGGTTGGGAGTTTGATTTTTATTTTCTGGGAGAATTTTCCTTGGAGCTTGGCGATTATTTCCATATCATTTTCAGCACCTTTCAGCCCAGCATTTATTTTTGCCAGGAGCCGTACCAGTCCGTACATGTACGGTTATACCTGCAAGCTGTACGGTCAGCAAATTGGAGGGCAGTTTGGAGTTGCATTTTTTTCATTTCGTCTTCAGCATTCAGTCTCTAGCATTTGCTCAATCTAGGTTCTTTCATTTCAGTTTGTAGTTGCAAGAAATTCTCAGTTGAATTCAGTCAGTAAGGGTTTGTTTGTAATGTGCCATGTTGTAATGCTCTGAGTTGAAAATCGCATATCATATGTAAAAGCATTTGGTTATCATTGAATGAATATATTGGCACTATTTTTACATCAGCTATTTGAGTAGATTTGTTGCACAACAATTTCCTTTATTCAGTATTTTACTTTCAGCAGTATATTTAGTTTGTATGTCAAGTGTTTGATGAAATTTCATAGTTCAGTATTAGTGGTTATTAGTGGTCTATTGGCAAGGGCCATTACAGTGGTATCAGAGCTAAATCCTGCCATCCTGAGGGTTTAGCAATCACATGCAGCCACTTGGGGTTGGCTCTCACAGATTTTACACTCGTAGGCAAACCTTGTTTGACAGGGAACAAGATTTTGACAGGCAGCCATACACCATGGGTGATAGACAAGAGCGTAGCCCACCAAGAGACAATAGGAATGAGGATTAGGAAACAAGAGAATTTTTTGGAGCAATGGTTACAGGACAAGAGCGGATGGCTTAGGCTTTGCAGGCACTCACCACCATGGTTGAGCGCATGAACCCACAGGACAGACGTCATTAGGAACAGGATAGGGGGACCCTAGAGCAAGATAATAGGAGTGTAGCAGGTTCACAGGGTGCTCCTAGGCACAGGTCATGGACTGCAAACAGGCCTACACACTCTACATTCCTCAGAGAGGCGACCTAGGAGGCAATAGAGGATTATATGCTAGAGGATTTTCAGGATGATCTTCGAGCTGCAGATGTAGAATGGCAGGCACTACCTCCACATGTGCGTGAGTTGCTGAATTTTGATCGCTACCTGAGCCAGAGGAGAGAGGACATGAGGAGTAGTAGGCAGAACTAGAGGGCTAAAGGAGGTTAGGACAGTGAGTTGCAGTGAGCTGCTAGCAAGCTCACCTTACCATCTTTCGATGACAGTGGATAGATGACAGCACAAGCTTGGATCCATAAGTTAGATACATTCCTAGCATTAAGGCCTATGTCAGAAACGAATGCTATCAAGTATGCCACTTTGCATTTAAAGGGCGCAGCACATGATTGGTGGTCACATGGTATGGTTACATTGCAGCATAATTAGGTGACATCCTATCAAGATTTTGTGGATAGATTGGTAGAACGCTTTGATAAGAAAGACCTGGATGTCTTCTTCCATGATCTTGCACAACTGAGACAGACAGACAGTTTGGAGGTCTACATTAGTGAGTTTCAGAGATTATTGGTGATGGTGCAGGATGTGTCGGAGAGGAGGTTGGTTATACTATTCACTGAGGGGTTGTCTGAACCTCTAAAGGGGTGGATCAAGGCATTTGATCCCCCTTCATTGCAAGAGGCTATGAGGAAGGCACAGAGCATGGAGCTCACAGCACCCTCCAACAGGTTCACCTCCAGGAGCACTTCTTCATTCAAGGACAATAAGAAGTTTGATAAAAACAAGGGCAAAAAAGGTGATACCAAGGGTAAGTCTATTGCACCTTTGGATATGGAGACAGTGAATGACTTGCACAGGAAGAAGCTATGTTTTTACTGCAAGGGTCCCTACGACAGAGATCGCGATTGTCCTATGAGGCCTAAGGGGAAGGTCAATAGGGTTATGTGGGCTTACTACGAGGATTCAAATTCTGATAATTCTGGACATGAGGTTGATCATAGTGATGCAAAGCCCAAGGCAAAAGCAGAAGCTCCAGAGACTAAGGAGGAGCTCGAGTTGCACTTCCAAGAGACACGTTTGTTTAGCATTCAGCAGGAAGGATCTTTTAGACTGCGTGGTGTTCTAGCAAGGCATAGAGTTATTACTTTGGTTGATACTAGTGCTACGCACAATTTCATTGATGCACGTTTTGTTGAATGTCGTGGTATTATGACTGAGGAGTTTGAGCGACTGCGAGTATAAGTTGCTGATGGTTATACTCTTAAGTGTAACAGGATGGTTAGAAATTTGCCCTTACGCTTGAACAACTATGAGTTCAAGGCGGACAACCATGTTGCCAACATGGGTGATTTGGATATTGTTCTTGGGATGGAGTGGTTGCACTCATTGGAAGAGGTCACCTTCAAATTGAAGGACATGGAGATTAAGTTTGAAGTGAATGGGAAGCAACACATTTTGAGAGCCATCAAGAATGGAGACATTAGGACCATTTCCTTTAGACGGCTGGAGAAGCTAGCCAGAGATGATGACATTGAGTGGGCAGCTGTATGTACTCTCATGCCTACATAGGGGGAGCAACATAAGATAGAGTATCATCCAGACATATAGAGGTTGAGAGTGAAGTATGACAGGGTTTTCAGTGACATCCCACCTTGCAAACCACTAGACAGAGGTATTGAACACATCATTGAGTTGGAAGAGGGTGCTAAACCCGTGATGATTACACCGTACAGACATCCTAGGAGACTCAAGGATGAGATCGAGAAAACCATCAAGAAGCTTCTTGCGATTGGTTACATCAAGCCTAGCAAGTCTCATTTTGCTTCTTCGGTTGTGATGGTGAAGAAAAAGGATGGTACATTGAGGATGTGCATTGATTACAGGGTGTTGAACAAAAGGACAATCAAGAACAAATACCCCATTCCACGGATTGATGAGCTTTGCGGTGCATGTTATTTCACGAAGATTGATTTGAGATTCGACTACCATCAGATCAAAGTTAGAGAGTAGGATATTGAGAAGACTGCTTTCAAATGTCATTGTGGGCACTTTGAGTTTTTGGTCATGCCATTTGGGCTGACTAATGCGCCAGCTACTTTTCAGTCCACCATGAACAGGTTCTTCCGTCACCAGTTGAAGAAGTATGTGCTAGTCTTCTTTGATGATATTCTGATATATAATCGGACTTGGCAGGAGCACATGGAGCACTTGGAGACAGTTTTGGGGATCCTGCAATCAAAGTCCTTGTACGCCAAGGAGTCCAGATGTGAGTTGGGCATGACAGAGCTATTGTATTTGGCTCACATCATTAGTGTAGAGGGAGTAAGGATGGATCTTGATAAGATCTGTGCTATTGTGGATTGGCCTACTCTAGAGAACCTGATGCAGTTGAGAGGGTTCCTTGGGTTGTGTGGTTTCTACCGCATATTTGCCAGTGGGTATTCACGTCATGCAGTGCCTATGACGGAATTGCTGAAAAAGGGAGCCTTTGTTTGGACACCTTAGGCACAAGCTTGCTTTGAGAGATTCAAGGAGATCATGATTACATGCCCTGTATTAGCATTGCTCGACTTCTTGAAGCCATTTGAGCTTCAGTGTGATGCTTCTGGAGAGGGTATTGGTGATGTTCTGATGCAGGACAAGCACCCCATTGCATTTGAGAGCAGGAAGCTCTGTGGGCCAGAGAGATCATTTAGTATATATGACAAGGAGATGTTGGCTATTATGCATGCATTGGCTAAATTCAGGCATTATCTGGTGGGTGGTAAGTTTTGCATTAAAACTAACCACAATAGTTGGAGACATTTCCTTGGGCAAAGAGATCTCAATTATAGGCAGCAAAAGTGGGTTAGTAAACTGCAGGCTTATGATTTTGACATCTCCTATGTGAAAGGGACTCAGAATGTGGTAGTAGATGCATTGTCACGTAGATCGCATCTCAATGCTATGATTCAAATATCAGAGGATTGGAGGCACTTGATCATTGCTGAGTATGCTAGAGATTCATGGGCATCTGGGATTGTTGATGGGACAGTTGTCGATACCAGGTATACACTTGTGAATGATTTGATTATCTACAAGAACAATATATTCTTAGTCCCAGGATCAAAGGTGAAGCGTATTGTTATGAGAGCACTTCATGATTCACCTACAGCTGGACATCCTGGATACTTCAAAACGTACAGGTAGGTACGGGAGCGGTTTACATGGAAGGGGCTCAAGGTAGATGTGTTGCAGTATGTTAGAGAGTGCCTTGTTTGTCAGTAGAACAAACAAGAGCACAACTTTCCAGCAGGGCTCCTACAGTCACTTCCCATTCCTGACAGGAAGTTGGAGTGTATATCTATGGATTTCATTACGGGCTTGCCTAAGGCCCAAGGGCGAGATTGCATCTATGTGGTGGTAGACAGGTTGATGAAGTATGCACACTTCTTTCCCATCACTACTACTTACATGGCAACGTAGGTGGCTTAAATCTTTTTCAGGGAGATTTTCAAACTACATGGGATACCTTGGAGCATAGTGAGTGACAGGGACAACAGGTTCTTGAGTCATTTTTGGCAAGAGATGTTTCTTCGAGCACCAGGTACCACCTGCAGATTGATGGGCAGACAGAGATAGTAAATAAATGGGTGGAGGGATATTTGAGGAACTATGTGGCTGGTCAGCAGAAAGCATGGGTTGGATGGATTTATTTATGTGAGTATTGCTGTAATACTACCTATCACATGTCTATTCAGATGACTCCTTTCAGAGCACTATATGGCTATAATGCACCGAGCTTTGTTGATTTTCTTATGAGTCATGTTAGAGTTCCTTGTGTTAGGGATTTGCTTCAGGAGAGCAAGGACATTGTTGATGCTCTTAGAGATAATATTGCCAGAGCACAGAATCAACATAAACAATATGCAGATCAGAAGAGGATAGAGAGGAGTTTTGAGGTTGGTGACATGGTTTACCTCATGCTGCAGCCTTACCGATAGTCTACTCTCAGGAAAAGGGGGTCTGAGAAGCTTAAGCCTAGATACTATGGCCCTTTCAGGATTATCAGGCGGATTGGTGAGATGGCCTATGAGCTTGAGCTTCTAGCAGACAGCAGGGTGCACAATGTTTTCCATGTGTCACGGCTCAAGAAGGCGTTGGGTCAGCATGTTGTGCCTTCAATAGTTCTTCCTTCATTGGATGATGAAGGGAAATTGGTTCTTGTTCCCAAATGCATCATTGACAGCAGAGAGAGACAACTCCATAGGAGGACTATCAAAGAGTACTTGGTGAAGTGGAGAGATTTACCCGAGGATGCCACATGGGAGGGAGAAGATATTTTGCAACATCCAGCTTTGAGATTGCTTGAGGGCAAGCAATTTCAGGAGGGGCGGATTGTCATGTCCCCTTTTTAGTGACGTTATTTTTCAGTGAATTTGCCTATCATGGACTCTTGTAGGGTGAGAGAGTCATTCTGATGATTATTTGGGGATTGGATGGTCTTATTTGCTCTTGGAGAGATGGGGTTTATTATATTTTTATTTTATGTGTTATGCGGGGCCAAAATATTATAATTTTGAGTTGAGTTGCACTTTTTATTCTATAAAGTTACTTTTTATAAAAAGTGCATTATAAAGGGATTTCATAAGAATATTTTATGGATACTTCTAGAAGTTCTTAGAGGCTTTTTAGAAAAGTGAATAAATAGGGTGCTTGGCCTCTCATTTGGACATCCGAAGTTTTGAGTTTACACTAATTTTCTCTTTGAGCATTTGTGGCGCCATCTTGGTCTACAAATTGTCATTTGATCTTTGGGAACGGAGTCTCTTAAGGATTTGCATAACTGAGGATGTGAAATATCCTTTGAAGTGTTGCACTTTGGAAGTGGTATTCAGCTACTTTAAGTTGAGCTTATTTGGGCATTTTCAGTAGGGTTCAATTTTCAGCTTGGACATATAATTTTGCTCATATCTCACTATTGGTTGGGAGTTTGATTTTTATTTTCTGGGAGAATTTTCCTTGGAGCTTGGTGATCATTTGCATATCATTTTCGGCACCTTTCAGCCCAACATTTATTTTTGCCAGGAGCCATACTAGTCTGTACATGTACGACTGTACTTGCAAGCCGTATGGTCAGCAAATTTGAGGACAGTTTGGAGTTGCATTTTCTTCATTTCGTCTTCAGCATTCAATCTCCAGCATTTTCTCAATCCAGGTTCTTTCATTTCAGTTTGTAGTTGCAAGAAATTCTCAGTTGAATTCAGCCAGTAAGGGTTTGTTTGTAATGTGCCATGTTGTAATGCTCTGAGTTGAAAATCGCATATCATATGTAAAAGTATTTGGTTATCATTGAATGAATATATTGGCACTATTTTTACATCAGCTATTTGAGTAGATTTGTTGCACAACAATTTCCTTTATTCAGTATTTTACTTTCAGCAGTATATTTAGTTTGCATGTCAAGTGTTTGAGGAAATTTCACAGTTCAGTATTAGTGGTTATTAGTGGTCTATTGGCAAGGGCTATTACAATCAAAGATGATGTAATCTAATAAGACATCTTTGTGATTAAAATATACAGTCTCTCTCTATTCATGACAATTCATCACAGTTGATGCTACATGTACCCTATTGATAATGATAGTATGTGTAAGAATAATGTATATTGTTGACGAACTATTGTGGCATTGTGCGCAATGATACATTGTGGTTGTGTCTTGTCGTACTGTAGTAGTGTTTCATACCATACATGAAGCTTGTTGAGCCATACAAGAAAGCGAGCTTGTGTACTTCCTTGGGGTACTTTGCTCTCAAGTATTTCCCTCAGGTATTTTTCCCTAAGGTATTCCCTTGGGTACTTTGCTCTCAGGTATTGCGCCATAAGAGTGCACTCATATATCAAAGTGGTATGTGACATGCGGGGTAATTTTAGGAATTGTGCGGTTTGGTTCATTACAGGGGCACCAAGCCGTGGTACATGATCATTCATGGGCCGCTCCATGTAAATGCAATGTGGCAAATTTGATATCATCTTATTCCAATATTAGTCTTAGGGACTTCAAATTTCCTACTTTTTTACTCAAGTAGTAATATGCTTAACATCCCTATTAAAGTGAGAAAGAGATACCTTTCCTAGAGTTTCGTTGTGGTTTCTTTGCATAGCATGGTGTGCCACTTTTATTCTTTTGATTCTAGATTTTTTCTAGTATTAATTTTTTTTAGTGTACAATGGAAGTGTCACATATTTAGCATAACATGTCCTCACTTCATCCGCCATAGGAATTTTGGCTTGTTGAGTAACTTGAACCTTCTTTGTATGAGTAAAAGTTGGTTGGAGAGGTCAAGAAACAGACCCAACTGCAACACCATTAGTGTGATTATTCCCATTTTCCTGCGTGTTTTGGTAGCAGAATGTAATGACTTTTTTATCTGACCCTAGAATTTAACCAAGCAATTAACATTTAATTTGTTGAAAAGTAAATAAATTTAATGATGACTTATTTTAATTATTTTATAACGTCATAAAATTACTTACTTTATGTCAGTGAATAACTAAAAGGTCACTTTATTATTTCCCTTTTTCTTTAGTTCAATATTTAATAGAGAATTCAGAAAAGACTATTGGATGCTTCCTTAGAGAGTTATCAAAAAGGCAGATGGGATCTCATTTCGTATATGCTTGGTTTTATTGTTTTCTCTTGAGCTCTAAGAGCTTTGGCTTTCTGTTCAGAAAGCTTTAGGACAAAAACCCAATTACATCTCTGGAGTGGATTGATTTCAGGATTCAGCATTGCATTTCATAGTTTGTGAAGACTTTGAATTTGTCAATTCTCATTTGAGAAAAAAATTCAAGTAATTGGTAATTTTAAAAATTTGAAATATAAAATTTTATTGAAGTATTGGTGGATGGCATGAGTCTCTTGGGGTCAATTCATTCTGATTTCCAATTGATCAATATATTCTATAAGATGTTTGGGTCATAAGATTAAATTTTACTGTTTTATCAATCTCATTGAGAAAAAAGTGCTGCCATCAAATAAGGAAATATACACGTCTGTTGGGTGGTTTAATATTCTTAAAACAAGTGCATGGAGAAAATTGTACATGTGTTCGATTTATTGTCTTGGCCCAAGTCTTGCAATGCATGAACACAACATGGAGTCCAACAGATTTTCTTTTAACCACTCTCCACCATTATTCCAGCGAATTTGCACACATGTGCTGAATCAGTAATCGCCTGAATCACATTTGAGGGTCCAACCTCCTCTATGGCCTCTCATATGTATCCTTGCATTTCCCTGAGTAATCATCAACTCTAAGAAAATAAGAGCCAACTGTGGATGTAACAAGGATATTGATAAGTAGTCGATGTCTAATATCGGTTCACCCATCCACACAATTGAACAACTAGTCTTCATCCATTTGCGCCTCGTATCCCCCATCACCAAACTCACCTTGGAATATGTTAATCAAGGATGGTAGTGTGTGGGTTATGATCTCTAGGGGTTACCAAAGAGGAACCTACTGAACCTACATCTCTTAAACATTTTCTTGAAGTATGGAGAACAGACCACCTGAAATGTGATGGCATGGGCAAAAAGGAAATCAGCAATAGAATGATCTAACATTTACCGTGCTTGTACATTGGACAAATCTGTAACTGAGCCTGGCTACCCACTATTACTAGCCTTCCTCTTTCCTTTTTCATTTTTTTGTTTTCTGCACTAGAAAAGCATTATCGCTAGATGACATAGACTGAACTTTAGATGGCTATGAGGGTGGAGGCATAACAAATGGCAGACCTTTAGACTTGTATTCACCCTCTATATGTAATCTATAACACTATAATTTTGCATCCACTAGTTTTTCACAATATGTAACTCCTTTGTGTGTGAGCCCCAAGAAATTAGACCGCACCCATGTGTAACTCCCTCTAATTTCACCTTCACATATGTGACATTTATATTTCCTAGTTGAATCTGTAACTGACCCTGGCTGCCCACTATCACTAGCCTTCCTCTATCCTTTTTCATTTTGTTTGGTTCCCACACTAGAAAATGCACTACCCCTAGATGACATAGACTGAACTTTAGATGGCTGTGAGGGTGGAGGCACAATGAATGCAGACCTTTAGACTTGTATGCAGCCTCCATGTGTAATCTATAATACTCTAATTTTGCATCCTCTAGTTTTTCTCAACGTTTAACTCCTATCCTGTCACCCCCAAGAAATTAGACCACACCCATGTGTAACTCCCTCTAATTTCACCTTCACATACGTGACATTTATATATTGTAGTTCCACCCAAGTTTTTCTTTTTGACATCTATTGGATGAACAAGACAAAGTAGAGGTTTTTAGGATTAAAAGGGCCTCACGCAAAGTCTTCTAGGACAGTTGAACAGATTTCAAATTTCTTTGATTCATCTCTTGATTCACACCCAACACTTAGACCCCCCGATTCCGACTTCTTCCCCCCGCCTTTCTTCCTCAGTACCATCACTACTGCTGCTGCTTATGTTTAATGTGTATGCTGTCATAGTAGGGTTTAGGGTTTAATGAGTATGCTGTCCAGAATCTGAAAGCTAACCAAAAAATAAATAAATCAGACCTCTTTTTGAATTTTATTATTTTTTAAAAAAATATTTCAAAACAAACCAACTTGAAAACAAAAACTAGTTACTAGGTATAAATTACTTTTTATTGAAAACTTTTTTTATTAGCGTATATGACAGCTACAAGAAAATGATTTTCTTGTAGCTGTCATATGACATAAGCTAAAACAATAGCATATTTGAGAGTTACATGAAATCATTTTCCCGTAGCTGTCATATGACATAAACTGAACAATATGGCATATATATAACAGTATATATTATAGCATATATAACAGTATATAAGAAAAAAAAAAAAATGACGTTTACATATAAATGTTCCTTTGTTTAAAAAAAGTAAAAATTCAAAACAAAAAAAAAAATCTTAACAAAGAGATAATTTTTTTACCTCAGATCCTCTGTGATTGCTTATGCAAATGCCTAGTGTGCACTGTGCATCTAATGCTGCAGTGAAAAAACCTATGTGAATGGCAAACTTAATGAAATCAGAAAAACCCTGCTACTCTACCTGTTTTCAACTCCAAACTGCTACCCTGTGTGTGTTTGACTCCACACTACCCTTCTTGCATTCAACCAGACCTTGCGTGCTGCAAAACCCCTGGCATGTGACTACTGTCCAGACCTGTTGACAACAAATATACTGATCAAACAAATGTAAAATAACATATGATATTGTACAAGTAACATAAGTTATTAATTTTTTTCATATTTTTATAACCTTCAAACCGTGCATGTGGCCTGCAAGGCTGAAAATTCACCTTTCATTTTATTTTTTTGGTTTAATTTTAATGTTGCTGTCAGAAACCTCAAGAAGTCCCCGAGATGGACGGGAAATAGCTACGCAGTCCTTGGGATGGTCAATTTGAACTGGAAACCTGATGACTGTTTCCAATGTTTTGGGGATGCGTTTCCAATTTTCATTTCTGGTTGAGGATGGCTTGGTAACATCCCTGATTGTCCCCCAAACTTGGGGCTTAGATGTGGAAATGCGTCCCTGGGTAATATAGGTTTGGGTCCTTTTCTCTAATCTCTTTCACTAGATGCTTCTGTAGGTCTATTTGTTCTTTTCGGCTAGAATTATTGTCTTCTGTGTTTGGTCTTCTTGTTGGGTTTTGTTTTTGCTTGGTTCTTTGTGTTGTGTTGATGGTTTGGGCTTTGTTGTTGTTTGGCCATGCTATTCTTTTCTCTGGTTTACTTCATATGTTTGATATGAATAGAATATTAGTACTTTATCCTCATATACCATATTCATAAGCTATGTCACAGGGTTCAGCGAACATCAAACATGAAGTTCGAAATCTGTTGAATATTCAAGGATCAGAAAATATCCGATCAAATTTGACACAAATTCACATTCAATAAACACAGTGATTTTTTGTAAAAAACCATATTCGTCGGCCACTTTTATGTAGATTTAATTATAAAAGAAAATGCAATGTTCGGCTATGGATAGTCAAAAAATGCTGCAATTTATCATACATCGTGCGATATATCACCTGACGCTTGTCATTTGGTTGAGCAATTTAATCACTCAAACACCCAGCCCTGCGTTAATGGATTTCATGTGATGATTTGTACAGGTCAAAATCGCCAAAATCTCCAGAATCCCATGTGATGGAAAATAAAGCTGTATAGGAATAAAAGTAGGGTTCTGATTCGATGAAAAACATATAAATGATTTAGCTTTACATTATTTTTAATTCTAAATGAATATTTCAAATTTGCTTTTAAATAAAATATTTACTAAATATTATTAAAAAATTTAAATATTATTTTTTTACAAAACAGTAGTGTAAATTATAATAAATTTAATATCTTTCCTCTTTGGAAAATAATAATTAAACTAATTTGAT
Organism: Cupressus sempervirens; assembly: GCA_028749045.1. Lineage (NCBI taxonomy): Eukaryota > Viridiplantae > Streptophyta > Pinopsida > Cupressales > Cupressaceae > Cupressus > Cupressus sempervirens. The sequence goes on from CM053791.1 coordinate 618,454,813, forward strand.
AGATTATTAGATTTTTATTTTTAATATATTTATTTAAGGTGAATTTATTGTCGAGTTTTTTCCGATTTTTTATCCTTGTCGAACTCTATCCAAATTTCGTTGTTGTCAAACTTGAACTCGAATTCGAACCTTGTGACTTAGTTCCTAAGCATGGGTGTAGGATGTGTTCTAGCTGGCTGTGTATGATCTACTTTCTTTAATATGTATATTTATTAGATTACCAAAAGTTATGTGCAATTGTATTCCTCATGGAGTATATGGACTTCTAACTGATGGAGCTTTATTTTCTCTCCTTGATCCATGTATGAATTTGCAATGTGTGAATAAGTGGAAAATCGTAAATTGGGAGAGCTCAATCTGAGGGACCTAAATTCTTTCCTTTGTTCCATGTATGGACTAGGAAGATCTGAATATTCTTATCCTACTGGAAGTTTTTATTTTGGTAAATATGCTCTCATAGGATTTCATGTTCTAGTATATGGATGTAGGTAGAAATTGGCATCAGTTTTGAAAGTCATGAAATTTAGCTGGATAGAATCCTAAAGGAATAGCTATCCTTTCCATGGTTAAACAGTGATGCTGGTTCTTCAGGTTTCATCTATATTTTAGTATTGGGCTGGAACCCTTTGATAGTTTGTTTGATTATAAGTCCTTTAGATTTGAGGAGGCTGGGCTTTTTCTAAAAAATGTGAAGAAGTAGTTCTGTTTGTCTTGCAATTGTATTAGTTGTTGCACTTACAGAATAGACTCAAGTTAGTTAAATTACAAATTAACAGAGCGCCAGATTCTCCTTCATGATTATACTTCGCTTTTGGCAGTGTCTCCGAGCTGGAAAAGGTTGGTATATGTATATGGTTAATGATTTCTGTAGCATTGCATTAATATGGGATATCTGGATTAAGATGTAAGAATGACAACCAAAGGTTGCAGAGGAGTTTCTTGCTGATACTTTGAGATTATAGTTTGAAATTGCTAGCAGGGTTAGACTAGCTATGATATGACAAATTGAATTTGTAAAGTATTATTATATTTTCTCTTACTGTATCTAAAGTTGGCTAGTAACAAGTGAATCAAAGAATTTGGTTGTTGCTTATAGTAATGTGTAGGCACAATTTGTGAGGAAGAAAAAACAGAAATCTGTCAAATTATTATGGTTGGAGGGAGGCGTATTTGTAGAGGGTTATGAGCAAAAAGAATCATTGGAGCAGACAGTTAATGAAGTAACATGTAACCTATATTGTATATATGCATTTAATCTATGTGTTTGCAGGTAAAGTCCTGCATGTTTTAAACAGGATGGTCATATGTTAAAATTTTGATATCTCTCACAGTTTTTGAGCGATAGTGGAGGTTTTCTTTGACCTTGTTCTAACCCACCACCACTCTTTTGAACTAGGTTGTAAAAATCTTATAAGTTAATATAATATATCGGCTACAGCCAAATATTTGTCAAAAAATAAATAACAAGATTTACTTTTTTTTTTCTAATAAGCTTGTAAAACTTTTGCATATTATATGCTGTTTAAAGCTATACCATTTAAATAATTAGTAATAGAATAGACTCAATAAACTATTAGATTACTAATTCAAGATTTCCAGTCTGCAGTGACATTAAATTGTATTGTGTTTTTGGTTCAACTGCAATGTGTTTGTTTGCATCAACTTTTTGGATCACACTCCATGATCCATTTTCATTAGCTCATTAGTTATTGATAATGGTAGTTTTTACTAGGTTTGGCATTAGTTCATTAAAAATCTCTAATGCTTGGTATATGCTTTAGCCCATAGAAAAAAATAGCCTAGAGGTCTTTTTCATGAATCTAATTTTGAAAAGTGGACATGTCATCTAGTACCCAAAGTGACCTATAGGTGAAATTCTAAGTGGCGACTTTTAGTGTTCCGCCGTTTCGCTTATAGTAGTAACCTCTAAGCTGTTATTAATGAGCTAAGTATTTTATTGTGCATAAATTTTTTTATTCGTATCAGTTGGCTCTAACTATCAGAATATATTAGTTTTGGCAGGATTGAAAGAGTCTATATGGATAGCGTAAAGCAGGATGAGCTGATAGTGTAGGGAATATATTGTGATGCAGAGCACTCTGGCTGCAAGACTCCACATCCCAAGGAACTGAGAAAATATCATGCAATCAATGTGGCCCACTAGTGGCGATCTCCTGGATTTGTGAGTTTGAGGTTTTAGTATCTGCCAATTAGTGTGAATTGGACAGGGATTTGCAGTTTATAACAACCTAGTCAATTATAGATTTGCAATAACCACCTTCAGCTAGAAATCATCTTGATAGTCTGTATTTGATGAGAGAGTTAGACATGAGAAGTAAAATGTGATCATCTAGAGAAATGATTTGATCATCTTAACTTCCTGAAATACAGATACACAGACTAAGTTTCAAACCAATATTTACAAGAATTGAAGATAATCCTCATTAATTTTTTGTATAACTTTAATCTTCTTAAAAACACTTTCTATTTAACATCTTGGCTACCTATTAAACTATAGTATGTACAATAGGCTGGAGATTTTTCCTCTATTCAAGTTTCGCAAATGCATAAGCATGATCTGCTTTGGGTTGAAGATGTCCAGTATTTTTGGTAGTAGTTTCTAATGACATACTCAACGAGTCTAACAATGATCTAGGATCTAGGATGAGACTAGGATCTAGCAATCATTTGAAGCCTAAAAACTAATAGTTAATAATTCTGAAAGTGGTAATCTTTAGCCTAACAGTAATAATAATAAGAATGTGAAAGATAATAATTGTCTTAGAGAGACTAAAAAATCGGTTATTTGATGGAGATTTTTTGGCAACCTTATAATTTTATATATTGTGACTATTTAATGATTTCACTGAATGGGGATCTGGAGAGCTGAGATTTGTACTTCAACTATTTAGTAAGGTGGATTGAACACAGCAGTTTGCGAGTGAGAGAGAGAGAGATGTTTTGCAAATGAATGTGTGGAAATAACCTAAAAAATGTAGTAAGATTAGGTTACCATATAAGAACCAGATATTGCTGTTGAGTTAATGTTTAGGAATTATTGCATCCGTTCCGTGTGTCCTATGCTATATTATATTCAATAGTAAATATTTATCTGAATTTCACAATCCTTCACGATTGACCAACTTATTTGCACATTTGTGCTACATTTGAATTTGTCTTCTGGTTTTGGTTGTCACTATTCATAGCATTACCATAAATTCTGTGTTACCCGGGGACGCGTTTCTGGCAAAATTTGACTCGTCTCCATTTCTGGGACATCCCAGAAACTTGGAACTTCTAGAAACCTTTCCCTTGGCTGTCCCTTAAAATTAATATTTCAGTTATGATAATTTGTTTGATTTCCACTCTCATGTGAACTCTAAAGTTAAATTATTTAACACAAACATTATATGTTAAGGTTCTATAATTCATATAAGCATGCTTTATCCATGTTTTTATGAGTACTTAAAATTTCCCTATATATTAAAAGATTTCCCTATTTTTAATATAGCCGTTCCCATTACCCTCCCCTGCTCCAAGAAAAAAAGTCCATCCTGGAGACCTGTTTCCCCACCCCTCCATCTCGTTGTCCTGGAAACCTGGGGTAACATAGCATAAATTCAAATAATGGTTTTCTGCTGTGCATGTCTTGTGAAGTTTTCTTCTTTATAACTATATTGCATTTAGCCTTACTTCATATTCACTGATAACAATGTTTTAAATATGCAGTGCTGCCCCACACCTGAATATCAACTTGCAGATGAATTATTGGCCATCTCTCAGCTGTAATCTTGCTGAATGTCAGGAGCCGCTTTTTGACCTGATTTCCAGCCTTTCTATCAATGGTCACAAGACATCACAAGTGAGTTCCATTTTAGCAATAAGTCTTAAACCATTTTGAATGTCTCAAGTTGGATGGTTGTAACAATTATTGTTCATACTGTGCTGTAAAGAAATGATAATACATTCAATTTCCTTTTAATAAGACTGTATGTTATCAATGAGTAATTGGTGAAAGTTTTGTCTAATACGCTATTAATTTTTGCTGAAGGCTACTAGATTCACATTACATTGCTTTTGGTGAAGAAATTATGTCAATGTGTTATTCTTCACTGAATACTTAAGACATGGGAATTAATGGGAAACATACAAATGGATATTGAATGCAATAGAAGTGAAATCAATGATGACTGTATTGCTTAGTTTATGATACTGACACTTGTTTTGGGTAGACTTCTAGAAGCATTACTGATTATGATTACAGCTAATAAGTAGGGTGTGCAATTAATTTTATTAGTATGCATTGTCTGACACAGCTTATTAGGAAATTTAAGTCTAGCAATAATATCAATGTCTTCAAAACAGTGAAGTTTTTGAAAATGAAATGGCATTGCAGCAACATGTTTTAACTTACTAAGCTATTTAGAGATGTGATTACAGATGACTTTGGGAAATCCTTTGGTATGAACCTGCAAAGACGTGAGATTAAGTAGAAAGTCAAAATAAATATCCTCAGTTTTCAAATTTAGAGGTCTCTTCAATTCAATTTCTTGGTTATTTTTTCTGTTGTGATCATAGCTGTTGATCCCACCACACTATCCATGCCTATATAAAGATGCCAACTAGGGTTTTGAAGGAAATTGCTGAGGTTACTTGGATTTCTTGTCTTTGATGAGTGAGATGTAGTTTTTTGTTTTCTTAATATTCATTTTTTCTTTTTGTTTTTCTTTTTTGTGGGTTTTCAAAATTTTGGGTATTCAATATTGAGGCAATCAAATGGTAAAGGGCTAGAGCTAGGACGGATCCATCTTTTCTCTGGCTATTCTTGAATTGTCTTTTGATGCAGGAGCATCTTGCATGGAAAAATTATTGGGGAAAAAAAAAAAATTGGAAAAAAAAAATTTAAAAAAAAAAAAAAATTCTGGAGGAGAGAGAAAAGTGACGAAATTAAAGAAGAAATAATAAAAAAATAAAAAAAGGAAAAAGGAGAAAAGAAAGGAAAAGAGTATTTCTATTTTCGAGGTGCATAGGTGGCATAATAGAAAAAAAAAATAAAATAAATGGTTGTCATTCCATTTATCGAGGTGTGTGGGAAGAATTCTAGAAAGTTATGAATATTGTAGAAAGTTTTGGAAGTTGTAGAAGGTTGTGGAGGAATTTTAGAAGGTTGTGGATAAGTCATGCATGGGGTGGTAAGTGCCTATTTAAGCAAGGCATATGAGCATTTCTAATCAAGCTCGAGAAAGAGAAGCTCGAGAAGGGGAAGCTTGAGAACTAGAAGTTGTGGAAGGTGAAGCTTGGAAAGGTGAAAGCTTTGGAAGGAAAAACTTCAAGGTGTGAAAGCTTGAAGGTGTGAAGACTCTCATTTAGGATTTCTCTTATGTTGAAGAATTTATAAACTTCTTTTGAAGAAGTCATATCTATGATATCATCTTGTGGGTGTTGTAAGGATTTCCAAGTATAATAAAATTTGTTTGTGAAGATTTTATTTCTCTTGGTCTCCATATTGTTGCATTCTTGGTTGTGAGTTGTTTTGGTGGTGTGGACCTCTATCAAGTGGTATCAGAGCGTACCTTCATTATCTTTTCAATCTAATCTTTGAATTTCTTGGGATCGCGGTAGGGTGTGGTTATGACCGGCTTGGCTCCTACTTCCAACTTGATAGTATGTTCAAACCCTCGATTAATCAGTATGCTAGGAGGAATGTCTATAAAAACTTTATCGTGATCACTAAAGATGTTTTGGAGATCATCGTCCTGGAGAGGTGTCCATTGCCCTTTTATAGGTTTTGCCAAGACAAAACAGTGTGCAACCCAAGCAACGTCATCACACCAAAAAATTGCCTCCATCCGATCTGTAGAAACTTCCTTTGGACCCTCATTTGCCATTCCGTGAAGAACAACCTTCTTTCCATCGACAACAAAAGTGAAATCCATCCGTTTAAAGCTCTGAGTGTATTCATCAAGTGTCTTCATCCACTGTATGCCCGAAATAACCTCCATGTCATCAAGGTCCACTGGAAAGAAATCCTTGGTCACTGTGTGATTTGCCATTGTGATACTTGGTTGAAGAACAAGATGTGTGCAAGGCAGAAGAGTCCCTCTAGAAACCTTGACTTGGAATCCTGCGTGCGTCTCTATAGGTAGACCTCTTTGTTTCACCAGAGATGAGTTTATGAAATTTATGGTAGCTCCGCTATCAAGTGTCACCATAACCCTTTGTCCTTGAAGGGTTCCCCTTACACAAAATACCATGCACCTTGAACTATCGGCTAGGGCGATAGTTCCTCTGTGCCGCACCAATGTTGCAATTCTTTCCGTACAGTTCGAACCAACCATTTTGGTGTCTTTGTGGGGTTGGTTGTCTTCGGAGGGTATATCTTCTTGTTCGTCCTCATCATCGGACACAACCTCAATGTAGTGGATTTTTCCTTTCCCGAGGCATCTGTGCCTGGGTTCCCATGGTCCTTTGCAGTTGAAACATAGTTTCTTCCTTTGGAGCTCCTGTCTGATAACTTCGTCCAACAACGGCTTTCTCGGTGGAGGCTTGTTATCTTTATCCCTTAGAAACACCATCGGTTTGGAATGTGAGTAACTTCGTGAGAATGATGCTGTTGATGATGCCCTACTCTTTGCCTTCTTAATGGCCTCCGACAGGGTGGCTGGATTGAACCCTTTTACCAACCCTTCAGTGGTTTTGTCAGCCCGTCCATTAAAGAGCACTATCTGTCTTCTTTCAAAAATGTTCGTGACCAAAAAAGAGAGTTTTTGAAATTCTGCAATGTATTGGTCAACCAATCCAGTTTGCCTCAACTGTGCCAAATCTTTGAAATTGAGTTTCGGATCTTTACCGTCAAATCGATCTATCAATCTCTTAGTGAATTCCGCATAGGTATTTATTTGATCATGTTCTAGTGTGATGGTGTCATGATGCCACCATTCATGCAACAACTCCCTCCAAGTGCAATGTTGCAAATTTAATTGCTTCTTCTTCTGGCATAGGATTAAGCTGGAAGTAAGTATCAACCGTCATTACCCATGCTTGCGCAGATATTGATTAGACTCGTCAAATGGTGACAGATTTACTTTACTCAACTTCCTTCTGAGATCATCATTAAAATATCCTCTGTTTCCGCCTCTTGAATATCTCATTCTCAGATCTGCATAATCTTTGTAGGATATATCTTCCTCAAAATTTTCATTCTTCTAGTCTTCTCTCAACAGTTCTTGCATTTTTTCAAAAGTCAGCTACTTCCCTCCAGGTGGTGTCTCCGTTTGTGGGGGAAAAAACAACATGGAAGGTCGAGAGCGTGCTCGATGAGGGTATGCTTTACTCGACACCGAATCCGCGCTGTGACCATTTTGTTCTTCGGATATTTTATTGTTTGTCAACTTCTTGAGAGTCTCTTCCATGAGTCGTTGAGTATCATTGATCTGTGCTTGATACCTTGCAAGTTCTCTCAGTAGTGCCATGAGTTCGGTAGCTGTGGGTTCCGATTCGACAGCCATTATATCAACGGAATGGGTTCTTCTTTTCTGGCTATAAACTCTCCTTCACTGTCCACAGGTTGGAAAAATCGAAGCTCTGATACCATTGTAATGATTTGTTTCTGCAACTACTTTCAAATAACTCTTTCTCCAAATAAAAATGTCATGTACGGAATTTTAGTGGGCAGTACAGACAGGTGAAATTGGTGTACAGATGCTAGGCACCAAAGTACGGGAAAACAGGTGTGGGACAATAGGTGTGTCGTATTGTGATGGAAGAGAGGCATGGTGAGCAACTACGATCGTAGGGTGACCAAGGAGGCCATACGGTAGATGGAAGGAGCTGTGGAAGGCCATACGATGGGTGTAGACAACGAAATAGGAAGGCCTTATAGTGAAATGAAGGAGGGTCGTATGGTGATAGTAATGGAGGTCATATGGTAGGAGGGTGGAGGCCGTACGAGATGAAGTAGAGAGCTTGCAGACAACCGAATGTACAAAATATGCAAGAAAAACACAGAACGTCCTATAAAGTATCTTATTCATTCAACACAAGAAAACTTGATCAATTTAAACATATTCGCAATATGATAGTGCTCTGATTTGCCAGATTCGAGCGATGTGTCACAGGTGATGGAATAGGGTAAGGGTTAAATCTCACCGAAACCGAATAAACCAAATAGGGAAGGTCTTTCACTTCTGAAATGGCAAATAATAGAGACCTCCAATAGGAATTCGCAGTACAGAGAAAATAATCTAAATTGCATACCTAACGACTACCTACAAGCCGTGCTTAAATACTCATCGGGGAAAACATCCGAGGGTGTACAAAGATAGTCGACGGTGACACAAACTACGGAAACAAAACAAAACGGGTCCAAGATATATTAAATCAATCGGCCTAATTAACAATAGTTTGATTAATAATCTATTTTATGACAGGGATATTACATAGGTTTTCATACCCGAACCCATCCTTGAACCCGAATGGGCAACTTAGATATATACACATCCATAACATCATATATTCATATACATTAATGTCTTACGTGTCTTATATTTCATTCATCATGCTTAATCCATAGATACATATATCACTTAAATATTTCAAACTTTATTATTCTTACATATATTTGCTTTGTATTATTCCATGTGTTTCCACTCTCTTCCACTCTTATCTCCCGCTCTTATGACCTCTTAATGCCTTTTCATAATGCCTTTCCATCATGATCTTTCATAATAACTCATATCATATTCCCACAAATCACCTTTTATTCTATAGCATTTTACTCTTTTGTAGGTTATTTTGACATATTAGAGGTGTTTGAAGGCTAATCAAGGGATATATATGGGTCTAGAAATGATCCAAATAACATTTGTAGTGCCTTAACCTTGTATCCTGCAAACAAAAGGCAATAAAAAAATCGAAACTTGTCTTTTTTAAAACTTGGGTTTTTTTTTTTTTTTTTTTGTGATTTCTAGAATATTGGGGATGGTGACCCGTCCATGGGATAGTCGAGGGATGTCTTGGACCTCCCTGACATGTCCTGAGGATGGTTGGCTATCCCACATTGCCCCTTGTCATCTCGACATTTTAGAGACATTCCTAGTAGTTTGGCCAATTTTGGGATGGCTAGGAAACATCCACAAGCCATACCTTGTTCCCAAGAAGTTCAAAGTGTAGGGACATGGGAGAAAAACCTTGGGGACATGTCCCTATACCCTAGGAAAATTCCAAATTTTTTTTGAATGCAAAAAGAAGTCATAAAGAATGTTTACCGTGTAGATTAATTAAGAAACGCACACAGATAATGAACAACAGAAGTCTTCTTATTATTATTCGCATATGCCAACCAGTACGTTATGCTTTAATGATAAGATGAATACAATGCTTCCCGAAGGGGGTATAAATACTTTCCGAAGAACCTTCCCGAAGGAGTCCGTCGGCCACATACAACATGTCGCTATGTAACAAGAACTTTCCCGAAGGGACCCGTCGGCTACATAACAATAACCTTTACGAAGGGACCTGTCGGCTGATACAAGAACCTTTTCGAAGGGACCCGTCAGCTAATACAAGAACCTTTCCGAAGGGACCCGTCGTCTGATACACAATTTCTACCAACGACATCATCCCCCCCAAAAGAAAAAGTCGTCTCCGGACGACAATTACAAATAAAATACATTAAGAGAGTGACTGCAAAAAAATCTGCTTCTGTCACATCACTTTCACATTCATCCCGTTACATCTGTAGCCTCTGCTAACACAATATTGTTTCCTCAAGCTGACCTTGATAGCCACGCATGCTGCTTCCTTTGCGTCCGACACTGGGTCCACTGGGCTAAGTGTCACTATACTGCCTTCTGGATGACTCACTCCTCCCGAGCTCTCTGTGCATCCACCAAGACAGCCTCTTGGCCAACACCTACTCCTAGTGCCTCTGGTACACAGACACTCCATGCCTATAGCAGCTTCAAGTCTTCTCAACTGGTATAATGATAAGATGAATACAATGCTTCCCGAAGGGGGTATAAATACTTTTCGAAGAACCTTCCTGAAGGAGTCCATCGGCCACATACAACATGTCGCTACATAACAAGAACTTTCCCGAAGGGACCCGTTGGCTAATACAAGAACCTTTCCGAAGGGACCTGTCGGCTGATACACAATTCTACGTAACAAGAACTTTCTCGAAGGGACCCGTCGGCTACATAACAATAATCTTTACGAAAGGACCCGTCAGCTGATACAAGAACCTTTCCGAAGGGACCCATCAGCTAATACAAGAACCTTTCCGAAGGGACCCGTCCGCTGATACACAATTTCTACCGATGACAAAGAAGGGATTCTCGGGGTGCATCCCCTTTGTATCTCCTTACGGAACCTAGATGGCTCAGGTACCAAGATGCATCCTTGTGGAATGCTAGTTATTGTTTAAACCAATAAATTGTTTGGAAACAATGTTAAGACTCTCTTTCTGTTGCTATGTCAGGTTCACCAATAATATAGGAATCTGGCAGCAGAGATACATAACAGATATCAGAGCACACACAATTTGCAAATAATAGCAATGGATTGGTTGGACTTAATCTTTCTTGATAACCTCATTCATCTATATACTAGTTCAGTGAGCTAATAATGGTTTCATGTGGCCACGAAAAGGAAGTTCATTAATAAACTTCCCTTTTGTGCATAGAACTATAATAATGTTGGAAATAGAAAATTCTTACAAAGAAATAATATCTTTACCAAAATAAAAATTTAGCTATTTCTTCATCTATATAGTAGGTCAGTGACTTAATATGTTAACCATTTCTGTTAAATGGAATTTTTCTGAATAGATACATCTTGGGCACAAATATATATGGCCTGGAGGTGACCTAGCCCTAGGTATGGTCCATATGCAACACTGCAGTATATGATTGCGACATGAATGCTTTCGGTATAACAGATATCTCCATAAAATGTCAAACCAAATCATGTATCAGATTTGGATGCATGATGGAGGTAAGACTGTGCTACCTCGAGCATTGGGCAACATGATTCTCTTGATCTGAGTAGTATGCAATTTAAAGACTTCTTCATTTTGTTTGTTCATCCCAGTTTGCTTATATTGTGATATGCATACTTTTTCAATTTTATTTTCAGCTGGATAAAATTAAATATCTACATCTCTTATGCAGAACTTGTTAAATCTAAAGACATGGGGTCTATATAGTCCTCTGTCCATCTCGAGATGGTTTGGCCTTTAATAAGAAACCGGGGCAGACAACCAAGGAGGAAAACCAGAAAGAATATGTTGTTTTGACATTTAAAAGTAGATAGATGCATGTTTCTTTGTGAGAATAGACATGTTGAATTTTTAAATTGTTGGTTGTTAACATCAGAGAGTAATTGTGCTACCACAGGTGAATTATAAAACAGGTGGCTGGGTCACCCATCATGTTACAGATATTTGGGCAAAAACCTCTCCTAGTGATGGGGATCCGAAATGGGCATTATGGCCTATGGGGGGAGCGTGGCTGTGCACACATCTTTGGGAGCATTATTCCTATACTCGTGACAAGGTAATGCCTTGAATTTATGTGTAGGAATCTCTACAAGTTTATGTCCCCACATTTTTCATATTAAAGAAAATGTGAATTTAGAAGAGCAAATATAGAATACAGTTTTTTTGTCCTTTTATTCTGTTTAATTTTGTTATTTGTCTACCTGATACGTAGACATTAAATGTCATTCTTAGTATCTCTGAATGTTAGTTTTTACATGTTTAAACTAATGAAAGAGTTAATGTATGTTTCTAAGCTTATAGCATATCAAAATAGGGAGTGAAAGATGTGTGTAGCTCAAGCGTTGATAAGAGGTGAATCCTTTGAAGACAAAAGTAATAAAGGGCAAGACTAGGTTGTCATCAAAGTTGTTCATGTTTTAAAATGTAAAAATTGGCCTCTTAGAGGAAATTCTGTTTTGGGTACTTGGGTTTGTCACAATTAGATTACTTTGCAAGGACCATGTATCTTTATGTGGTAGTGATGCATAATGTATATATGTTAAGCATGTAATAGTAAAATTTTGTTAGTGGATTTGGGTTGTGTTGGCTAGTGCAATTAAAGTTGAGCTTGTAGTATTGGTATGGTGGGGAAAGGTTGTGTCTGTTGGAATTTTGGAGTGGAGGAGGTTGTAGGTGTTTTTAATGGGAAAAGGGTTGTCATAGGCAGTATGGAATTTGTAAAGACATGAAAACATAATATATATTATATTCTAGTCTGCATTCCAATGTTTCAAAAGTATATGTTTCACTTCTGCATTTATATCTTCCTTTTCTAGCACATGATGACTTCAAGTAGAGATGTCAGTATGGATTTTATTATTCATGAGATATGCAACATTTGACAATACAAGATTGAAGCCGTGACAAATTGTTTTCATGACATTTGTGATGGTTGGCATCCACTATACCATGTTGTTAGTAGATTTTTGCATTTTGAAATGATTTAGAAGACACATTTGCTAATAAGTCAAGCGTAGGGGTCCATTTGATTTATGTGTTTATTTTGGATCCCAAAATATCCAACAAATTTGTCAAAACATTATGTGAGAACATCATATTGAGTTGATGGCTGCCAATGACCAGTTATCTTATCTAACAGGATAACCACTAATGGCTTCAGTTTGTGTTTACATTTGTTTAATCTCACAAACCATCTCTTTATTGTATGCATTTGATTTAGGGAGAGTACTTAGAATTTGGAATAGTTCTGTCGATGACAGATCAACCGCAGATTGACATCTGGTTAATGTGTAATGCTATTGTGATATAAATGCCAATCTTAGTGGATCTTTCTTAAATTTTGTCTCCAGTTAGAATCATAAACAGGTCTAGAAAAATACCCATTCTTTATCCAATTTATAAAAGAAGCCTTGTGAGGGAAGCAACGCAAAACACTGCAATCAGACAAATATATAAAACAAATTAATCTATGGCTAACTTGACTAACTAGAGCTTTCTTTGACAATGTTAAGGTATAATAATTTGTTATTACATCATCTGTTTTCATATTCCTGATGTAAGAGGTAAAATATCCTGTCCATTACAGAATGGTCTGCATAAACAAATATTGGAAGCAGAAATATGTAGTTAGCAGCCTTTGGCTCTGCTACATGCTCACAATGTTCCACGTCTTGGAACAGATCTTCTTTTGCTATCCCTAAGGCTATTTGAAACCTAAAAATGATGGTCAGAATCTTCAGGGTAGAGAATAAATCAATGTTTATGACTACAAAATAATTATAAGCCTACATGAAGTAACCTTGAAGTATGATTCAGCTGATAATCATCTGTGCAGCAGCAACTAAATAAAGGTGACCTTAAACACTGCCGGGACTCGAATAGTGACATTAGGAAAACTGAAAGAAAATCCTTTACTTTTCTGTGCTGCTGTGAATGAATGAGGGAAATGATGACAAGGTTTAATTATTTGACGTATTAAATTATAAATACATGGCAGTGACTATTATAAAGCCAAATAGATCGACCGAGATTTAGGGCAATAATCAGGTTGTCCATACTTGAAGAAAACCTGTTTTCCCTTTGAAATATTTGCAGGGGTGTACCAGTCAAAGAGCAATTGTATTTTCCTTGTGACACTTGTAGATGTGACTATATGAAGTCTCAAACCCAATTGAGTGTTCGATCTCCTTTCCCTAAACCATACATTCAAAGTCTCTGTACAATGAGAGTCTAAAGTGAAAAAACTTGATAGGAGAAAAGTAGAAAAATACGCACAAGAATGAGAATCAAGTTTTAGGGAGAGAAGGTGAATGATTGTTTTTTAATGCACTCCTGTCAAGGTTATTTCACTTTTTGGTTTCAGACGGTCCTCATGATGGGTGCCACAAGCCAGATTAAATACTTTTGTTGATGTGAGTCATATTCTACTGCAACTTACAAAATCAAATACTTAGTATCTGAGGATGAAACACCGAATCTCCAACTCTCTCTTGAATAAGAATACTCACATGTAAGATAACCCCTCTTCTGATGATTTATTGCCATTTCTAATCACTGGAGTTTTATCAAACAGTTTGCTTGCTATCGGAATACTTAATTATTGATTGGTTATGCATGCTGAAGTAAATGTGTCTACTATGGTGTTTGTGGTTGCTAGTAGTTTAGTTCTTTCAACACATAATAAATATTTGCACAATATATAGAAATGACACACAAAGCAAAGGTATAGAGACAAGCCTATTCACTATCCACCACTTTCAGAATTTATTTATTCAAGCATAAGCAATTTGTAAATATTACAGACCTGGAAGTTCATATCAGAACTGATGTTGATAGATTAATGCTCTCATTCATGCCCAAACGTGCTGCTCCAGATTCTCCTATTTGTGGTTAGGTGACTGTGTTTGGTACTGCCATGAGGCCCCTTGACTGATAAAGATTGTCCCTAGAGATCCTCAGACCTAAATTTATGGTCCTGTAGCAGCTTTCCAGAACTTGGTATGACACCCTTGATGGCAGCTTCAGATAAAGTAGGGTCTGTGACTCTGTATGCATCAGTTGTAGCTTGTACGGCACTGCTGACAGCTTCTAGTCTATTTTACAACACTGGTTTCAGACTGTAACAGCCCTTTGAATATGCTCTCATGTATGTATGACATGTACAAATAATCTTCAGCTGGCTATCTGATACAGCCAACAAAGAGTATGTGTACAAACAACAATGACACTTGAATCTCCACTCACAAATCAGGTTCAAACTCTTCTCAACACAAACACTTGAACAGATTCATCACAGCTCCTTCACTACAAATTAAATCCCTTGATTTCTCTTACAACAACATAAATGGATCAACCCAAGAAATCAAACCTCAATCAATATCATCTTTCTCAAACTCAAACTTTCCTGGCAACTGTAAATACAGATAGCAAACACACAATCTTCGGATTTTACCTTGAAGCTGGCATCAAAATTGATAGCAAAGAGAGTTTGTGTCCTCCAAGCACGAGAGATATTATCTCCACAGTTTCACGAATTGCATTCAATCTCCTAGCATGCTGAAAGAGAGCTCTTCGATTTTTTTATAACACTTTCTAAGAGCTCAACCATAGTACCACTCACCTTGACAATGTGGGATAAACATGATTTTTTTGTTCTTTCCTATAATTTCAAGATTTTTGCTTTCTCAATCCTATTTTCTCATGGATGCTTTTTCGGCCCCTGTTTTATCACAATTGTTTTTTCTTTAATATTTCCATGCCATTTAACTTAATTTTTTTTCACTTAAGTCCCCAATAACTTCTTTTTATAGTTCCCATGTATCATAGAGGAAATGGGGCCATGAATTAAATATTTCCCACAAACTATAGATTGCATTAATAAAGTTAAATAATTAAAGTTAACTTTATAAAATGACTTCATTAACGCATAACAAATTATTTCAACGATAAATAAATGATCTTGTCTATACAACCCATTTATCATCAACATGTCATTGCAAATGGAAGTCCAACATGCCCAAAATGACTTGCTATAAATAGTATGCACGAAACTACCTTAGATCACTATAGAATGAATTGCAACAAAAACCACCTAGGTCAAATTGCCTCAGTCCCTTTTATGTCTCGATTTGCCTACAGGACAGTATGGAAATAGGCTAATGACAACATCATGTTGTGAACACTAGAAAGGGAATGTTACATCATATGCTAAACAATGTATATTGATTGTGCAGTCAAATGGGACAACCTTAAGGTTCCTTCTCAATCGTGAATTTTCACTCAGTTTTATGATGTTTTATGTTGGTTACAACAAAGGGACTTATGCTATTCATTCAATGGCTACCAACTACTTTAACTTCTTCAATCACTTCCAACCAAATCAACTGCAAGGATAAGGGTTTAGAGAATCTAATCTACTCCTAGAATGCAAGAAACAGTGGACGTCTTTGTGATTCTACTAAACTTAGTTTAACCATTGACATCAACCAAGATAGTGCAATCTTCTAAGGTAAATGTAAGATGTTCAAGCTACCACCATTCCATTAACACCATCCATCTATGCATATCAATTTGCAAGCAATACTCTTGTTGCCAAATTCCCCTACCCCCCTCCAATTAGAAAATTTCCAATTCCTTGTCTTTTTCTAACTTAAATGATGTTGTTCAAGTCTTTTCTCAAATTGGTTGGAGTTTTTGGTTGCTTCTTGAATCCCTGTTGGACCTCGACTCACCACCTGAAACCATAGAATGGGTGAAAAGAAAATAAATTGTAAGAATGAAAAGGAGATGACATAATTTTCTAGTTATAGAATAGGTGTTGGTACTCAACAACCTAATTAGAGCCAAAAGCATTGACATCTCAAGAGATTCAGTTGTCCAAAGTGGGACAAATTTATAGCTGTAGAAAGTCTCTATGGCTCTAGAGGTAGAGGTGGGGCTCGATGGAAGTTATTGAAGTGTAGTCAGAACTCAATGGGGGGATTTGGAACCATCGTCGAACCACACAACAGTTGAAGGAACAATTGACACCTTTAAAGCCCAACAAGTCATATGAGCCATAATACAACATATAGAAGGCAAGAAAAGGCAGAGATAAAGTTTGGTTTTAGAACTCTTGTTGGAACCCAACGAGAAAGATAGAACTTCAAAGATATATGTAAAGACAATAAGAAACAATGAAGTTCGATCAAACAATTGGTTCGTCTTGCTGGTGAACTTATTATTAGGGTATCAACGATGGTCTATTGAACATCCCAGTTTTCTTTTCGAAATGCAAACTTATTTCAACGAAGTCATTGTCAATGTAACAATTATCTTGTTTGGCCGATGAACAGTTGTTGATGGAGCTTTAGTAGTATAGGGAAGAGCTCAAGGGTCTTATCGATATGAATACCTATATTGACAAGTTGTTATTGGTGTGACAGTCTTTTTGTCTTGCCGATGAGGATGTATTCAAAAGGCTTTTGAGGATAAAGTGAAATTATTTTAATGAAGCTCCTATTCCATCTCATCGACATGATCTTTTTGGTAAAGCTATGAAAATCTATGAAAAGGCTTAGCTGTCTTAGCAACATAAATACCTACCTTGGCAAGGAATTTGATATAACTTATGTCTTATCTTGGTGATAAAGTGTTGTTTATCAAAGCTTGGTGTTCTAAGAGGTGCCTCGTATGCCTTGCCTAAATGCCTTCTTTGTTTGATGAGCAATCATCTGTGAACTACATGTCTTAGTGAAAGGTGTTAGCGAAGGAGCTTAAGTGATTGATGGTGTGTAAAAACTGTCTTTGTGAAAACGTGCTTTCATGAATTCTTCAATGGGCCATTCAATGAATTGAAAGGACCACCAATTGCACTTTTATTGACTGTTGGCTTCAGTATCCAAGAGAAGATTCCTAATTCCCTCTCATGAGAAAGAACATGTTGGATAATGCTGAAGAGGCAGTTACAATGAACATGAGGCCTCTATAATTAGACTGCTAAAATCTATAAATATGTAAATAAATGACAGAGGAAGGGTTGCCATGTTGATCTCCATTTCCTTTAGGGCCCGTTTGGTTGCTGGCATAGGAATTAGAAATTAGACTAGAAAATCGGGATGGGAATGGGAATAGAGAATAGGAATGAAAAATTGCAATTCAAGTCCTCTTAATCCCTTGTTTGGTTCATAGTTAGAGTGCACTTGCATTACGTGCTCGGTTAAGTGAAAATGAGTCGACAGGGGCAGATTGGCTCTACCTCTAATTAACACCCCAAGCCTAGGATAGTCAGACCCTAATATGTAATCCAGGCTTCAAAATCTAGACCAATCAACATATTGGAAGATTTGGCCATGGTGTCCAGTGCATAAGCATTGTTTTCCCTTCCATGGCTGTTGTGTTTGCACAGAGAAACTAAATCCATTTACCAATAACAAAAGAAATGCATCAAATCTGAAAAAGTATATAAACTATCAATACCCAAAAGAAATTGGTGTTTCAGTATCAGACAGGCAGATAAACGGAGTAGAGAAGCAACAAATTCAAAGAATAAGGAATTCCTAAGTAACATTCCCGACAGCGTTGAAAAGGAGTTAATATGGGGAAGAACCAATTTGGTTTATTGACTGTGAACGATAGAGAAGAGGTCACGTGTGTTGATCAGTCAATGCAAAAAAAAACCTTTGCTCAATGCATTGATCTGATAGTTGAGAGCATGTCCATTGTCAATCAAGAGTGGATTTAATGAATCCGAGGCGGAGTCACTGATGGAAGGAGCCTGTGACAAGAACATGCCAAGTCTGATGTGCCTCAAATCATAATCGACAGTTTGGAGTTGTGTAACTTCTGCTCTACCAAATTATTGACAAACGAGGAGGCTTTCATCGTTGGCACGAAAGTAGGTTATGAGAGAAACCAGATCAGTATGCCTCAGATTTCCAAGCATAAACCTATGTTTCTCCTATTCATCGTGTTACACTTCTTCACCCTCTTTATTAGCCGACTGGATGGTTCCGGCGGTATTTTGTATTCTGTAGCCGACGGTCCGGCGATGTTTCTGTAGCCGACGGTCCGGCGATGTTCCTGTAGCCGACGGTCCGGCGGTGTTTCTGTAGCCAACGGTCCGGCGATGTTTCTGTAGCCGACGGTTCGGTGGTGTTTCTGTATTCTGTAGCCGACGGTCCGGCGGTGTTTCGGTATTCCGTAGCCGACGGTCCGGCGGTAAATAGTTTGTAACAGATAGAATAATTGTGGCCGACGGACTCCTTCGGGAAGGTTTGGCGGTAGTATTTATATCCCGTCTGGGATCATTGTAAATCATCATTCATCTACTATTGCGAATATAATTCTGCTATTATTGTCTGTATGTGTTGACTTCTTTACCTGTACGATAAACATTTGGCGCCGTTGCCGTATGAATCTGGAAGGTGGAGGAATGAAGATTAATGCCAAATCAGCTTAACAAGGATCGAAATAAGGTGCAGGGAAAAGATGGAATCCGTATTGCGCAAGAGAATTTAATTCTAGCACAGCAAGCCGAACGCCGACGAAGATTTCAGAGGATTGCCAACGAAAACCGAAGTGCGGAGGAATTGTTGGAGGAGACTCGGCAGCGGGTGGAATTGGTGGAAGAAGCACGGGAGGAGTTCTTGAATTTGTGTTCGCCAAGGGAAGAAAGTTCAGATGGGAGAGCATCAACTCGCACGGCTCGTGGTGCCGACGGAGCACGAGCGTGGAGTGACCTCTTCGTCCAGGATAGACTTCCGCGGGAAACAATTTCGGAGGATCCTCCATCTTCACCAAAGTTCGCAGCTGTCGACACCTCCGGTGTGGGAGTACCACTGCCGGTGTGGGAGTGCCGACCACTGTAGGAGTGCAGACCTCCAGAGTTATGGCGGGACCCAAAGAAAAATTACCAAAATTTGAAGGCGATGGTACAGTCGACCCCCTCCGACATTGTAAGACATGTGAGACGATCTGGCGGGCAAATGGAATCACAGATGCCGACGAATGGGCTAGGCAATTTCCGGCAACCCTACGGGGTGTCGCGATTGATCGGTTTTCGGATATGGATCCACAGAAGCTGGATACATGGGATAACATTAAAAAGGAGTTCTTGGCAGAATTTAAACTTTTGCGGGATGATAATGAAATTGTAGCGGAAATTTTCGATACCAAGCAAGGGAAGCACGAAATTGTCCGTGTCTACGCCAGGAGATTGAAAGACTTAATAAACAAAATGGAAAGCAAGCCAGCGGACGGATTGCAGAAAAGGTGGTTTGTGGATGGCCAACGCTCGAAGTTGCGGAGGAAAATGAAAATTGTGCCACCGTCATCATATGCCGATGCTTATAACAGAGCACTAGACCTTGAAAGTGCGCAGAAGACAAAGAAGAAGAAAACCAGCTCCTCTGACTCTGATGACGACGAATTTGCTGGAGATGATAGCAGCGATGACGAAGGTAGTAACAAAAAGGTTCGTGACTTACAAAAGGATATGGTTCGAATGATGGAGTTTAAAAATATGCAAAAAGAGCGAAAAGGTAATGAATTATGGTGCACGGAACGTAAGACCGACGGGCATACTAAAGGATCGTGTCCGAAGAACCAATTTTGTGACATCTGTCAGATCATGGGCCATTCGACAAAGGAGTGCCCCTTTAACATGAAGACAAGAGGATCTCCGCAGGTGTTTCTCACACAGGAGGCTTCCCCGTCGGGTAGTAGCGGAAACACGAATACTACCGATGCTACATCCAGAGGATACAGGAATAATAACAGAGGGCAAAATAATAACAATAATAATGGGAGCCGAAGTCGAACTCAGTATGATGCAAATGGACGGCCGATCGTTCAATGTCGAGCATGTAATTTGTGGGGTCATTTTGCGCGAGATTGTACAGTGGCAAACACCCGAAATTATTATGCAGATGGTGCGGACTCGGCAATCACGAAGATTCCAAGTGTCCAAAGGCTGGAGTAAATTTGATCACTGTCGGCACGGATGTAGAGGAGGTTTTGGCAATTACACGGAGGCAAGCGGAGGAAAAGAGAAAAGTGGGGGAAGTGCAGGCGGACATTGCAAAGGCATCGTCGGCGGAAACATCTCAGTTGAAGGACATCACCGGCACCTTGGCAAAGAACTTCGCAGAACAAAGCATTGTACGACAGATCTTACAAACGGAGATACCGGTCAAGATAAGTGACCTCCTTCTCACAATGCCCCAGTTACGGACGGCTATTCTGAATCATACACCGTTTTCGAAAGCACCGGAGGACACAAGAAGGAATAGTAGGGAAGTGATGACAACAGACCCAATGCTGCTGGCACTCACCTCCGGACGGCATCCGGCGATCGTTGAGATGGGGATTTTGGGAAATGTTTTGACAGAGACAATTGTTGACGGAGGGTCCGGCGTGAATGTCTTACCGGAGGATACTTGGAAGAAGTTGGGAAAGCCGACGCGTGGCCACCTGCATTTCAGTTGCTCACGGCAGACCAACATGGAATCAAACCGTTGGGAATTCTGAAAGCGCAACCGGTAACAATTGGTACGCAACCATTTTTATTGGATTTTTTGGTCATTCCATTAAAAAGAAAAGGCTATGATGCTATTGTGGGACGGGATTGGTTGGTGCAAGCAAAAGTAAAACATGATTGGAAACGCAATACCCTATCAATGGAGCGCGGAGGCAAAAGATTCATAATTGACTTGCACACGCAAATGGTTGGCGAGGAGGCAGCATTGTCAGATTCTGACAGTGAAGGCGAGAGTGATGATGAAGGAAAGAGGAGAATGGAACCGGATGAAGAAGGAGTATTGAGACTTGACGGAGGATCGAATGACGACGACCTGGACTCGGTGAATGGCCTTTACCACTGGCAGATAGAAGACTACGAACTCTTTCCGAGTTGTAATATGCTAGGGGTCGACGAAGATGAGAAAAAGGAGGAAAACGAATGTCCGGAGGAATGCAGGGAAGTGGAAGAGGGAAAAGCTGCCATGGCTGAAGCTGAGGGGAACAACATACAGTCTGAACACAGAAAAACGAAAAATCCCATTCTCCGGTACATGGTGAATAGACTGCGCGGAAAGAAAAGGTTACATCGCAGCATAAAATTAGTGGAAGGGCACCGACAGCAAGGAAATAATCCAGTTGCGCGACGACTGCAGGCACAGTGGGCGACGGGGGTGGCACAGAACAAACGTAAGGTGTACGACAGCCATAATGAAACCAAAGTGAAAAAGTTTAAGGGCAGATGTGTTGGACCATATCAGATTCGGAAGGTCGGCGACAATGGAGCGATCAGATTATCAACTTTGGACGGGCAAAAGGTACCTCCGACAGTCAACAGATCCAAATTCAAAATATATGGTGCTAGGAAGACTCCATCGTTGTCACAAGATGGCCAGCTGACTCTGTCGTCGTTGCAGAATGGCGACACCTGGAGGCAAAATGGAGGTACCTCTGTTATTTGATTTCTTTTAAAAATAAATAAATAAATAAATTAAAAAAAAAACAAAAAAAATTGAAAAAAAAAAAAAAGGTAGCGGCCGGGAAGTCCTGCGGGCCCTGCGGACTGGAAGGCCCGCGGACTGAAAGTCCCGCAGGCAACTGCCTGTCCGTGGGCACTTAAAGTCCCGTGAGTCCGCGGGCAAGAGACTCCCGTGGAGGGTAAAGCCTCGTGGGATGACTTTACTCCGGCAGAGAAAGGAGGAGGATTGACAGCATAAGTTCCTTCGGCAGAAAAAAAGAAGAGAGAGCCCCCGCGGGCATTATATTTTATAAAATCCTCGCCGTTAACCGCCAGTGAAAGAATAGTCCGCGGGTAAGGAAACAAAGCTCGCGGGTAGGAGAAGAACAGGCTGCGGGGAGAACAAAAAGGCCGCAAGGAGAACATGAAGGCCGCGGGTGACGCAGGAATTCGCAGGGAGAACAGGAAGGCCGCGGGCGACGCCAGGAAGGCCGCAGGTGAGGACAGAAAGACCGTGGAGTAGGACGCGGGCGCCAGTCAGAGGTTCAGTACAAAAAAAAAAAAAACGTCGACAAAATCAAGTTGTTCAGAATTAGTGGCAGATGATGCCAAAGGGAAGGGGACGCATCCGTGGTTGCCAGAAAGAGTGCAGAATCGGAAGAGAATGACAGAAATGGTGTGATCCGTGCATTCCTGTGTGGGTTGCGAGCTGCCCCGGGACCCCGCGGGGGCGCTGCCCCTCGACCCTGCTAGGGGCGTTGCCCCCTGGACCCCCAGTCGTGGCAGATATCAGTCGTGGGAGTCTGACCAGTTGAGAAGAGTTGAAGTTGCTGCAGGCATGGACTTTCTGTGTACCAGAGGCAGTGGGAGCAGGTGTTGGCTGTGAGGCTGTCTTGGTGGATGCGTAGAGAGCTCGGGAGGAGCTGATCATCCGGTTGGAGGCAGTGCAGCGACACTTGGCTTAGGGTACCGAGGAATTGAAAACAGAGAAAGCAGCACAGGTGGCTATCAAGGTCAGCTTGAGGAGACAGTATTGTGTTAGCAGAGGCTACAGATGTAACGGGATGAATGTGGAAGTGATATGACAGAAGCAGATTTCTCTTGTTGTAGTCACTCTATTAATGTATTTTTTGTTAATTTGTCTCAGATATTTTGTCAGTTGTCAGGAGACGACTTTTCTTTTTGGGGGGGATGGTGTTAGCCGACTGGATGGTTCCGGCGGTATTTTGTATTTTGTAGCCGACGGTCCGGCGGTGTTTCTGTATTCTGTAGCCGACGGTCCGGCAGTAAATAGTTTGTAACGGATAGAATAATTGTGGCCGACGGACTCCTTCGGGAAGGTTCGGCGGTAGTATTTATATCCCGTCTGGGATCATTGTAAATCATCATTCATCTACTATTGCGAATATAATTCTGCTATTATTGTCTGTATGTGTTGACTTCTTCCGGCGATGTTTCTGTAGCCGACGGTCTGGTGGTGTTTCGGTATTCCGTAGCCGATGGTCCGGCAGTAAATAGTTTGTAACGGATAGAATAATTGTGGCCGACGGACTCCTTCGGGAAGGTTCGGCGGTAGTATTTATATCCCGTCTGGGATCATTGTAAATCATCATTCATCTACTATTGCGAATATAATTCTGCTATTATTGTCTGTATGTGTTGACTTCTTTACCTGTACGGTAAACACTCTTCACATCCACTGTCAATCTACGGTTCTTTCTCCTTTAACCCTTTCCGGACCATGGATCAGTAAATATAATGCAATATTGAAAAGTCAGATTAGGAATATAAATGGCCTATTCCAATAACAGGTATTTTTTGGCATGGACATATGCTCATTTGAGGGGCAAAATGGGAATATGTCTTCCTATTCTCAATTCTGATTCAATGCACCAAACAGAGAATAGAAAACATATTCTAATTTTCTCTTCCTATTCCAGTTGTATGCCAACAACCAAATGGGCCCTTGAGGCATGAGTGAGCCTCTATCAGAGTCTAGGGCATTTTGATTTTAGTTTTGTGTAGAAAAGAGTTTTTTTTTGTTTCAGACATGTTTTTTGTACAGGGGTTGAATGGTCTCTAAGCCTTTTATTTTGAATTTAAAGAAAAGAAGGGTTATATGTTAAATCTTTGAGTTTAAATGTGTTCTTTCTAATTGTTGTTAATCTTTGAGTTATCACAATTGCTATTTAGTGCTTTCTTCAATTTAATTATGCATATGTTTGTCCCAAAATCTTTGAGTTTTTGTCATTCGTATCTGAAAGGAAAATATAAATCCTCGTCTTGTTTGTGTATAGCAAGGACTTGAATAATTGGTTTTTGTACTGTTTGTCTCCGTTTTCCTGAATAATTGGTCTTGTACTGTTTGTCTCTGTTTTCCTTTTTTCCGTTATGTTTCAATCTTAGATCTCATTTATATCATGGTGATGTGCGAATGAATGTTTTCCTTTCCTACTTCTGGTTAAAGAATATGCTCGAAAAATAAAATGTAGATCTTGAAAGGGAGTTGTATCTCTAAAATTCAGAGGAAGATTGCTAACCTAATAAACAATATCTCCAATTGTCAGTTGCAATTGGTTTTTACATTTGGACTGAAATGAGTCATTTTCATCATTAATTCCAAAACATTAATTAGTTAACCAAGATATCGAAGTCAAGTTCATATAAATGCCATTACTGAATAATTGGCCTTTGTATTGTTTGTCCGTTTTCCTTTTTTCCTTTATGTTTCAATCTTAGATATCATTTATATCATGGTGATGTGCGAATGTATGTTTGCCTTTCCTACTTCTGGTTAAAAAATATTCCCAAAAAATAAAATATAGGTCTTACAAGGGAGTTGTATCTCTGAAATTCAGAGGAAGATTGCTGACCTAACAAGCAATCTCTCCAATTGTCAGTTGCAATTGGTTTTCACATTTGAACTGAAATGAGTCATTTTCGTCATTAATTCCAAAAGATTAATCAGTTAACCGAGAAATCGAAGTCAAGTTCATATAAATGCCATTTGATCATGCAAGACAAACTTACAATCGGCAAGTAGCTAATGGTTTGGTTGAAGCAAACTCACCAAAGATGCATTCAGAATATCCTCCATTCAACAAAACACCAATAATCTACTCTAAGCGAGGAATTGAAGAAACCATGCAATACTTGAAAGCAACACAAGTAATCCACCATGAAGACCAACAATGAATCAACAATTACTTTGATAGCATTATGCCAAAAATTGAAACAAGTCTTCTTTACTCTAAAACTAATACCTTCTCTAATCTTAACGAGTTACAAATGAGAAGGCCTTATAATTGCTTAATTAGAATGAAGGACCAAGGTCAATTCAAGATCAAAGGCCAAGATAGACCCATTACAAGCCCTAATTAGGGTTGCCACACTATCTTCCAACTACATGAAGGTACCACCCTATGGGCCAATAAGAAAATTACAATGCTTTTGAACGCCAATGAGAAAATTGAATGCATGGCATAATTTGATTGAATGTGTTTGAACATGTGTAACTAGAATTTTCTGATTGGTTAAAGACCAGTTGGCGCCACCTCAACATCAGTACTTTGTAAGCTTGATCAATTCTTTGGTGATAAGAAAATATCTCTTGATACTCACTATCATTTGTGGTGGCACATTCCCAAATTGCTTCTTCTCAAATTTTCTCCATCCACGTTCTTCGAATATTTCTCATTGCCATGATTTGAACTTGATTGTACTTGCAAATTTGGTGTATCTTTTGATGCCTTGACATTGATCTTCTTGAAGTGATGAAGTCTTTCATGTTGTTGGATCTTTCAAAGTGAACTCAGAGTTTTGGAGGAAATTCATGTCGGTGTTCCCCCCGCTCGCTCCCCCCCCCCCCCCCTCCCCCGCCCCCAACTTGTATCCTTGCTTTCTTGAACTGTATATTGATCTTGCCTTGAATTGGTACTTTGATAATCTGATTTTGAACCTCCTCATTTGAAGTCCTTGAGTTTGATATTGTAGCATCTACTTGTTCTCTCCTTGTTTGAAGTCTTGAATTTGGCCTTGCCCTCATTTCCTTTGTCTCCAAGCTTCTCTTCTTTCATGGATTACCTTTGCAGAAACAAAACAGATTGTATTAAGGTCATGAAATGATAAGCATAAATGTTTAAGGAAATCCAAAAGTTTGCGTGAAGTGAAATTGCATCTATATTTGCTTTAAATCAACCTTCTCTTCTACTAAACTGACTAGATCAAGAATTTGTACCTAACCACTGAGGCAAAATGCACCTCTATCATGAAATCACTACCCAGATCTCTTCTCTTTCAATACCTTGTATTTCTGATTTAATGGAAAAATCAGTGATGTTCTTGCTTCAAACTATCTCCAAAACTATTTTCAAAGTCTTAAAATTTCTGCCAAAGAGAAATTGCTGCCTTTGGAATGAAGTTGCTGCCACCTTAGTGTGTGGATCTGCCTTTAAAGGAAGTCACTGCCCGTTATAGAGAGGCAAATCTGCTTCTGATTGGTGAGAAAATGATTTGTCTCCACCCTTTTTAATTAGGCGATCCACAAAACCAAAAGGCATGTCCCTATTTAGGCCAACCTGCCCCCTCAAAACATTTGATTCAATCTTTGTATTTTTCCATGCAGGCCGACTTCAATTTGGGGTTCTTGGGGGAGCCAAGTTTTTGTTTTGACAATGTGCCATTTGAGAAAACTTCCATCTCTCCACCAATTTGGTCCAATTCTCAGCGGAAATTTGGGTGTGCTTGGGATTTAAAGTCACAACTAGGGGGCAGATTGTGCCGCTAGTTGAAATTGGTTCAATGTTTTCAGCTTGAATTCAAATCACCCCTAATCTCCTCAAATCTGCTTCTGATTGGTAAGAAAATGATTTGTCTCCACCCTCTTCAATTAGGTGATCCACAAAACAAAAAGGCATGTCCCTATTTAGGCCAATCTGCCCCCTCAAAACATTTGATTCAGTCTTTGTATTTTTCCATGCAGGCCGACTTCAATTTGGGGGAGTTGGGGAGGCAAGTTTCTGTCTTGGTAATGTGCTGTGCGAGCAAACTTCCATCTCTCCACCAATTTGGTCCAATTCTCAGCAGGAATTTGGGTGTGCTTGGGATTTAAAATCCCAACTAGGGGGCAGATTCTGCCCCTAGTTGGAATTGGTTCAATGTTTTCAGCATGAATTCAAATCACCCCTAATCTCCTCACGTTGTTTCTTTACATCCACTCTTGATTTATTGATTGTAAATCCAATGAATTTGAGATGTTTTAAGGCCAAAGCTGTCTGATTCTTGTTCTGATCCTATCTACCATTTCATCCTCATCTTCGAAAACATTATCGCTATTTTCTCTTGCATAGTTTTCATCCCTTTCAAGCAATTTAGGTCTAATGTGTTCCAAATACTATCAATTCCATGGCAAAATTCTCTTGTGAGTTGGGATTTTGTTTCTATTATGTGGCATAAATTTACCCCCCCATGAGATTAGAAATCCCAAGAGGTAGGCAAATTCTGCCTCCCTCTTTGAATCATCATTTTACAGTAGACATTTTTGCCAATCCTTGTGATATGCTTCAACAATTCAATCCTTCTCTTTTTCCTTGATCTTGGTTTGATTTGTGGTGTTTTGAAGTAAACAAACCCTTTGCTTTTGTCGAGAGCAGAGATTTGGCGTGCCTTGGGATGAGAACCCCAAGTAGAAGGTAGATTCTGCCCCCTCCTTGAGACTGCTTTTTTGGCATCCTGATTCTCCAATTCCATTTTTTTTTCATTTGGTTTGGATATGATCCCTTGTGGATTGAAAATTATAGCTTTTAACTTGAAACCTCCATTACTCTCATACTCATCATACCCCCTCTTTTGGTCACTTGAGAGGGTGGCTGAAATGTAGCATGCTATTTTCATTTTTTAAAGAATTGGAAGTATCTAAAAATAATTCTTTTCAAGGTAATATGAAAGACAGTTATAACTACCTATGCATGGATATTGTTTTCCTTTCCATGACTGAATTAACTTCTAATCCAATTGAAGAGAAACTAACCATATCATCAAACTATAAAACATAATTGTAAATGCAGAGCATAAATATAAAATAAAGTACTCGAGTTTGCATAAAGGCTTTGACCTTTGAGTTGTGCAAGCCTTGGCTACTAGAGGAGAGGAGAAGCATTGCACTGGGCTTAACCTCCCAACCTGTAGACCCTTAAGTATCCTCAGACAATCTCTACCGAGAAAGGCCCTCCCTACTCTAAGAATTAGGCTTGGGGCACCATTGTCTGGCCACTGAGTATCCTGATGTTAGAGTGTCAGCTAAACAACCAGCTAGGCTTAGGATACCTTCCATACTCCTATTTGCCAACTGTAAGCACCTTGACCTCTAGTGATCACAACAACAAGCATCCCACTAACCTACCTTGGCCAAGGATTTCTGAGGGCACTATGTACCCAATCACGCACTACTTGACTAGACAACAAGACTACACTTAGGATTATCATGAGCTGACACGGGTTTTTGAACAAATCATAATTACTTGCTTGAGTTATTAATATGGTTCTTTGTTTTTATCATGTAGGAATAAACCATACTTCAATGATTGCCATTCTGCACCCTTCATCTCGACAATGGTGGTCTTCCTAGATGAGTGATTGGGTGGATTTGTAATCATGGCCAATGTATTTGCCGAACTAGCCTTGGCATTTATAAAATAAGTATGAAGGTTAAAACATTTATATGACAGAATCACATCTGCCATTCTGGCGTAAAGCATTTATGTGCATGACCAATACATCTACCATTTTGGTGTTGGCATAAATAAAGATAGCTGAATGTTAAAGCATTTATATGCACAACCAATACGTTTGCCATTATGGCATTGGAATAAATAAAGATAGCTGAATGTTAAAGTTTATATGCACAGAGAATACATCTGCCATTTCGGCATTGGCATAATAAGGAAAGGTGGTTAGAAACAATTACTGTTCTTGATTCACAAGGTGCTATTTCTTATCTCAGGAAATATGTATTCAAATATCCTTGTAAGAGTTGCATTCCAACATTCATGATCTTGGAGAGAGAATTTCTTTAATAAGGAAATGCCACAGTTTTGAATCAATTTTATGATGTGTGCATAAAGAGAGAACATCGGTTCATATCATGATCGATTCTAAATAGATAAGTCATAAGCGGCTTTAGTTTTGCCTGCTTATATCATTTGAATATATGAACAAAAGCTAATAGTGATGATGTCATGACCTGAATGGTGGTCCTTGCACAACTTGAATAATGGTTGAATAATACTTGGATTGTCCAAACTTCGAAGGCTATGGAAGCACGGATGCACAATCGGCTACAACTAATCTGATTAAGCATTGTAATATTGATTATATTGAATTCAAAGAAGGTGTGTATAAGCTTGTAGGGATGATTGTCTAGCAAGAATGAGAGTGAGAGAAAGAAATAGTTTTGCATGCGGTGGTATAGGTTCCGCCAGAGGTAAGAATGTTATAACAAAATGAGCTTTCGTGTCATAACTTAGCCTTCTCGGCTGTATGCTTAGTAATGAGCAAGATTGCAAAAGGTGGCAAGGAGTTACAAGGTACAAGGCCATCAATTCAATGTGGCCAACAATATTAATGTGGCTACCCAAACAAATTTAATACAAGGTCGATGGAAAGTATTATAGAAATATAGCCGCTCACCCAAACAAATTTAATACAAGGCCGATGGAAAGCATTATAGAAATATAGCTGCTCAAGATGAATGATAAACTATTCATGTCATAGCTTAGCCTTCTTAGTTGTATGCTCAGTAATGAACAAGATTGCAAAGGTGGCAAGGAGTTACAAGGTACAAGGCCATTGGTTCAATCTGGCCAACAATATTAATGTGGCCACCCAAAAAAATTTAATTCAAGGCCGATGGAAAGCATTATAGAAATATAGCTGCTCAAGATGAATGACAAACTATTGCCAAGGAATAATATTAATCCATGCTATTTACCTTAGTATGATAATATCATACCCCACCTACATATACTTGTGCATATATATATATGCAAGCATACATAGATAATATGATACTATTGTATTAAGGCATGACAATATCACAAGAAGCTCTAAGATCATGAAATTCATAAGGTAACATATTTTAATTAAATGTTTAGTGATCTTCTTTGACCGGGTAGCTCATGGTAGTTCCTAGTATACTCTCGCTTGCCTAGCCGGTTTACCCCTTAGCCTTGGTGGTTGAAACCCCATACCTGTCGAGTCATAGGTGAAGTGGTGTCCGTTGCCCAATTCCTTTCTTGGCTATGCTTCCCCCCCTTCAATGTGCTCTTGCAAGAAGTTCTCTAATATCATATTTTTCAAACAATTATATTTACTACAACAAGTTATAGATAATAAAAACATCATAACGGCTAACTACCATTTCACTTCTCATGAATGAATAACCAATTTTTTGATATCTCTAGATAACAGTATAATAACATCATAACAATTATCTAACATGTCATCTTCAAATGAAATCATAACAATTAACATTTTATCATTTCACATGATCATAATTAATTTTAAAAGTCAACTGATTTCATATGAATACTCAACGGGTATATGAGCAAATTTAAATTAAGCAAAAATTGGGGGAGGTAACGTACCATCCCTCTTGTGATTCATCATCCACAATGAACTGCACAGAGAGGCTAAACAAAGTTACTCCATTTACATCATATTTATCATTATATCAAATTTTGAATCAAAATCCATTCATAATTGTAGTTTCTAGAAATAAATGCGAGAACTTCTGGAAGATTTCATCATAGTCTTCCCTGTAATTTTCTGCAGATTCTGATAACAAAATTCTGAGATTAAGATCAAAGTTAGGTGAAACTCAAAGATAACCCTGATCCAAATACTGATGTACAGGTCTGAATATGCTGAATAATGATATGACTGTAATTCTGGGATAATCTCAAACTGGAGTGTGAAATCGTTGCAAGGAACCCGTGAGGTTATGCATGCTTGTAGTCCAGACTGTAGATGTGCTGTATGTCCTACAAACTGCATACATGACCTGTCTAAATATCCTCATTAGAGGGTATGTCCCTTAAGGGACATAACCCTTGACATACATCCATTAATTAAGTGTCTCTAAGTCGGCGACTTGAAATGGTAGCAAGACTTAACTAAAATTAGTTAAATGTCAAACTAAACAAATCTCAACCTGATCACCGGCACCTTTATAGAGACTATAAATAATATAGAATGTCATTCTTTAGAGAATATTAAACAAGAAGAGTGAGGCACGATTCTGTACCCATAGACCTGTAGGTTATTCAGGTTACTTTCTTAACACTCCCTCTTCACCTGATAATCCTACAGAGAGATATTATATCGAGCAACATCAATACAGATGTTAGACAAGAATTAATACTCTATATCTGTCCATCTCTTCTTAATACATAGTATCATAAAACACATGACACAGAGTCATATTACTAAACCTGTGATATGACAAATTACTGCTACTAGTGATAAGACACACATTGTGACTCATAGAAATTGGTATTTCTAAATCACAACTAGATCTTGAATTTAAGATTTACCAGAATACAGGATAAACCCAAAGAATTTATAGAATTCTTACTTTATCCAATTTGTGACCCATGAACATGTCAATGCCACAAGACGATCTAAAATTCACCTGGATCTTACAGTAAAATCTACTGTTAGGACATTATCTAAGAGATCGTCACCTCTCATAATGCCTTTTACATAAGTATTCATTATTCCAGAGATCGTCACCTCTAAATAATGATTACACATGGTGGAGCCCATAATAGTCAATAGTCTGACAAAAAAAAATTCATCATTTTATTAATAATCAAATAATACAAAATGAGTTACAACTCAACCATACCAAGTTTCTTTCTGAAATGTTCCATCTTTACTCTAGATAGAGGTTTGGTGAGTATATCTGCTGTCTGATCTGCACTACAAATGTATTCCAATTTAACAGAATTCCTATCTACCGTATCTCTTACATAATGGTAAGGAATTTCAATATGTCTGGATCTATCATGGAAAATTGGATTCACTGAGAGCTTGATGGAACTCTGATTATCATAATGAATGATCGTAAGATTCATGGCTTGCCCAAATAATCCCACAAGTAACTTCCTTAGCCATACTGCTTCTCAAGAGGTCATTGCTGTTGCAATGTATTCAGCTTCTGTGGAGCTCTGAGCTACTGAAGATGGCTTTCTGCATATCCATGAAATCATAGCTGCTACTAAACTGAAACAACATCTTGAAGTGTTTTTCCCATCTTTAACACTTCCACACCAATCTGAATCGGTGAATCCATCCAAATCTAAAGCAACTCTCTCATATTTGAGTCCATAGTTAAGAGTACCTTGAAGGTATCTCATAATGCGTTTAACAACTAGGTGAATCTCCTTAGGTTCACACATAAACTGACTTAAGGCATGAACCGTATAGCAAATATCAGGTCTTGTACTTACTAGGTACATCAAAGACCCAATTATCTGCCTGTAGAGAGTAGAATCTATTGGAGGTGATTCTGTAGTTGCTTCTTTAAGTTTATGCAAATTGGTTTCCATTAGAGAAGACGTGGACTTGCAGTTCTACATTCCGAATTTCTTCAAGATATCTGAAGTGTACTTCCTTTGATTTAGTATGATACTATCAGCATTCTATCGCACTTCCAATTCTAGGAAGTAATGGAGAAGACCCAAGTCTTTCATCTCGAATTTCCTGATAAGATCTTTCTTGCATTGATCTATAAGATGATCATCACCTATGATTAATAAATCATCAACATACAATATCAAGATTACCATACCATCTTTATCTCTTTTATAATACAAGTTCGGATCAACTTCATTCTTAGAGAATCCTAAGACAGTGAGATATTTATCAATCCTTTCATACTAGGCCCTGGGAGCTTGTTTAAGCCCATAAAGAGCTTTCTTGAGTCTGCAAACAAAGGCATTTGGATCATGAGTTTCAAATCCTTCTGGTTGCTCTATATAGACTTCTTCTGAAATCTTTCCATTGAGAAATGCTTTCTTTACATCCCTCTGATGTACCTTCCATCCCTTAGATGCGACAATTCCTAAAACATTTCTAACGGTAGTATATCTGGTGACAGGAGCAAAAATTTCTTCATAATCAATTCCTTCTTTATGAGAAAAACCTCTGGCTACAAATCTGACTTTATATTTCTCAATACATCCATCAGCAGCATGCTTTATTTTGAATATCCATTTTGAAGACACAATGGATCTTCCTTTTGGCCTAGGAACTATTTCCCAAACATCATTTTTCATAATTGATTGATATTCTTTTGTCATAGCTTCTTTCCAGGTTGGATGTTTAATAGCATTAGAAGGATTGGTTGGCTCTGTTTTGGATAAATCAATTATATTTGTTGTATAACCAGAGAATCTTTTAGGTCTCTTACTTTCTTTGACAAATCTTGAAGGCGCAGCAAAATCTTGAGCTACTTCAACTATTTTTATGGCCCAAAGTGGCCTTTTCTATGAACTTTATTCAAGGTTTATTTCATCTTCAACCTCTTCTAAGTTGTCCCTCTGAGATTCAAATTCACTTATTCTTTTCAGAATTTGATAAAGGAGAGGGTTCATGGGAATTTATTGCTCTTTTAAATGCAAGATCTTCCTCAAAGATTACATCTCTGCTAAGTTCAATAGTTTTCTGTCTAGGTATGAAAATTCTATATGCTTTAGAAGTTTCACTATACCCTACAAAGATACCCTTTCTTCCAGATGGTTCTAATTTGGTTCTCTTTTCTTTTGGCACATGAATGTATACAGGACATCCAAAGATTTTGAGATGACTTACATTAGGTTTTATTTTAGTAAATACTTTTTCAGGGGTTTTATCTTTAAGATAGGAGTGAGAGCTTTTGTTTTTGATGTATACATCAGTACAAGAGGCTTCTGCCTAAAGATAGTATTCTAGATTTTGATAAAAAATCATAGCCCTAGCAGCTTCTATAATTGTCCTGTTTTTCCTTTCAGCTACCCCGTTTTGTTCAGGGTTATAAGGAACAGTATACTCCCTCTTGATCCCTGTTTCTTTACAAAATTTTTTAAACAAATCTGAGGTATATTCTCCTCCATTATCTGTTCTAAGAGTTTTAATTTTATGTCCTGAAAAATTTTCAGTTAATGCTTTGAATTCCTTAAATCTTTGTAAGATTTGTTCTAATTCTTTGCATTTTAAAAAGTAAATCCATGTTTTCCTAGAGAAGTCATCTATGAACAAGACATAATACCAGAATCCTTCAAGGGAGGGAACGGACATGGGTCCACATAAATTTGAATGAAGTAATTTTAGTGCATTATTTGTTTTTCTAGTACTATCATGAAAAGGACTTCTAGTACTTTTACCTAGGGCACGCCCTTTGCAAATACTAGGATGATCTTGGTTTAATTTTGGTAGTCCGGTAACCATCTTTTCCATAGTAGATAGGGTTTTAAAGTTTAGGTACCCTAATCTTCTATGCCATATTTCGTTTGAATCCTCTGCTTTGTGAACAAGGGCTTGAATGGGTTCTATATTCAGTTCATACAAATATCCCTTTCTTTGACTAATTACTTTAGCTTTCTTGATGGAAGAGTTCTTAGCCCAAGTTAATACTTTGTCATCTACGAATGCAACATTTTGTCCATCATCTTCTAACACTGTAATTGATATTAGGTTCCTTTTTATCTCTAGTACATATAGTACATCCTTGAGAAGAAGAGCATTTCCTGTCTTTAGCTTCAAAGTGTAGCTACCAATTCCTTTAATTGAATGTGCTGAGTTATCACCAATAGTAACTTCACCGTTAACTTTCTCGGTCAAGAAATCTAGACTTTCCTTGTATCCCATTACGTGCCTGGAGGATCCACTATCTATCACACATGCCTTATTTGAGATTTCATTTGATAAGGAGGAATACAATACACGATTCTCTAGATCATAAGTTTCTTTTTCTCTAACAACATTTGTGCAATTTGCTTGTTGCTTGGAGTTTTTTGGACAATTAGATCTAGAGTGTCCAAATTTTTCACATTTTTCACATTTTATTTTTGATAGGTCTTTCTTGGGCTTGCCATTCGTTTGATTTCCTTTATTTTTTTTGAAATGCTTTTTCTTGCCTTTATAAGAGTTGGCATTAAGAACGTGAAGTTCTTCATCTTCCACTTTAGGTTTTCCTCCTTTCTTTAGTTTTCTTGATTCTTCCTGAAGACAATCATTCTTAAGTCTGTTAAAATCCGGAAGCTGATCTCTAGCACTTATTCCTTGTGCAAATGTTTCCCATGATTCTGGCAGTCCATCTATGACCATGAGCGTTAATTCATTATCATTTATGATGGTTCCTATGCTGGACAATTCATCTCTAATATCAACGACTCTTAGAAAATTAGAGTTTATTGGTTCTCCTTTCTTTATTTGGATGTGATTTAGTTGTCTCTTTAGTGCAAAGACCCTCGTTGCATTATTTACTTCAAATGCATCTCGTAATGCATTCATCATATCGTAGGCAGTCTGGTGTTTTGTAAGCATAGGTACAATGTCATTCTTAACTCCATCCAAGATGATTTGAATGGCTTTCCTGTTTCCATTGGTCCATATGGATTTGTGAGGTTCAACAGGTGGCTGTTTGGATGCTCCATCAAAAAACTGTCTAACATTATTTTCTTCGAGAATCATC
Source organism: Cupressus sempervirens (assembly GCA_028749045.1). Classification (NCBI taxonomy): domain Eukaryota; kingdom Viridiplantae; phylum Streptophyta; class Pinopsida; order Cupressales; family Cupressaceae; genus Cupressus; species Cupressus sempervirens. The sequence continues at coordinate 618,490,498 of CM053791.1, forward strand.
AAGATTCTGAATTTCCATGCTTCAAAATGTTCCTTTCCATCGAATCTATCCTCAGGTCTGATTGTATATGCCATTGGAAATGAAAGATAACTTACTGGATATAATCAGAACTGATAATAGAAAATCTGCAGAGCCCTAGATCTGATAACAGGGCTCTGATACCATTTAATTTTCTGCAGATTCTGATAACAAAATTCTGAGATTAAGATCAAAGTTAGGTGAAACTCAAAGATAACCCTGATCCAAATACTGATGTACAGGTCTGAATATGCTGAATAATGATATGACTGTAATTCTGGGATAATCTCAAACTGGAGTGTGAAATCGTTGCAAGGAACCCGTGAGGTTATGCATGCTTGTAGTCCAGACTGTAGATGTGCTGTATGTCCTACAAACTACATACATGACCCGTCTAAATATCCTCATTAGAGGGTATGTCCCTTAAGGGACATAACCCTTGACATACATCCATTAATTAAGTGTCTCTAAGTTGGCAACTTGAAATGGTAGCAAGACTTAACTAAAATTAGTTAAATGTCAAACTAAACAAATCTCAAATTGATTGCCGGCACCTTTATAGAGACTATAAATAATATAGAATGTCATTCTTTAGAGAATATTAAACAAGAAGAGTGAGGCACGATTTTGTACCCATAGACCTGTAGGTTATTCAGGTTACTTTCTTAACATTCCCAAGTAGCATTTTCTACAGTATGTTGGTCCCATTGGACCTTTTGTTGGGTTATATCTCGATTCTGCAAGCAAAGCTTACTCACCTCAAGTATTTTGAGTGGCTCTATATCCACCACCCCTGACTCTTGCACCTTCAAGAGTTCATGGTCTATAACATGGTCATGGCTGGTTATATATTTTTTAAGAAATGTGAAACACATTATGCATTACAACAAGGGTTGGAGGTAGCGCAATTTGGTAGGCCACAGGGTTTACAACTTCCAACACCTCAAAGGTTCCCACATATCTTGGGGCTAATTTGATGTTCCTGCCAAACTCGATAGTACTTTTCTGTGGTTTAATTTTTTCTCCCACCAAGAATTCCCTAGGGATCCTCTTGGCATCTCTATAACTTTTCTGCCAATTATTGGCCTGCTTCGACCTTTGACAAATTTGAAGTCCCTGTTCCTCCATCTCTAGAAGGGCCCAACGATGATTTGGTCCTCATTTATATTCCAACTTACATGGGTTCTACATTTATGCCCGTATAGGGCCTCAAACGACACCATCTTAATAGTACATTGATATGAGTTGTTATAGGAAAATTCGATCAAGGGAAGATACATTTCCCACTGATACTATTGATCTATGCAATATACCCTCGAGATCGTCCAAGACTTGGTTCACCCTTTCTGTTTGACTATCCGTCTCTGGGTGTTAGGTTGAAGTAATGTTTAGCGTTGTTCCTAAAGCTGAAAATAATATTTGCCAAAATGTGGATGTCATTCTAGCAAATTTTGTTAGATTTGATCTTTTTTGGGACTCTGTGGAGTCAAAAAGTCTCTCTCACAAACTTGTTCGCTATTTTTGGCACTCCATCTGTTAAATTTTCGGGGATGAAATGTGCTACCTTGGTTAGTCAATCCACAACTACCAGAATGGTATTATGCTTGTTTCGTGTCATGGGTAGCCCTTGGATAAAATTCATTGTGATTATTTTCCATTTTCATCTGGGAACTTCGTTTGGTTGTACTAATCCGGCTGGGTATCGGTGCTCTGCCTTCACCCTCATGCATTTGAGGCATCTTGTCACTTTTTCCATTGTTGCCTTCTTCATGCCATTCCAAAAGTACAAAGGTTTGTTGGTTACTCTCGGGTGTCTCGAATAAGGGGCGGCATGTATCTCCCCAAAATCATCTTTCGAATCTCTGGAACCTTAGGTATATACATCCTATTTTTATATTGTAGGAGTCCATCTCCATCCAGTTGATATCCATTATATTAGGGATCTTGAGTATCACTAAGGAGTGCTTGGTGAACCTCATTGTAAAAGTTGTCTCTTGGTAGACACTGCAATACCCGCTCTTTAAGCCCAATATTTATTGCTACCATGGCTGAAATATGCCTTCGCCGGCTCAAGGCATCAACTACTTTATTCTCTTTACCCTTGATATAACTAATCTCAAAATCATAATTTGCTAAGAATTCTACCCACCTCTGACGAGCATTAAGGTTGGGTTGGGTGAATAGATACTTTAATCCATGATAATTAGACCTGAGATCAAATGGTTTTCCGGTTAGGTAATGTCTCCACATCTGCAGAGCAAGGACAATAGCTGCTAGCTCCAAGTCATGTGACACATAACTTTATCCATAGTTTTTCAGTTTTTTGGATTCATAAGCAATGATGTGGTCTTCTTGCATTAGGACACCCCCTAATCTTTCTCTCGGTGCGTTTGTTATAACCACAAAATAGACCTTAGGTTCTGGTACCATATGTAACATGCTAAATTTTCATACTAGTTTTAAAGAATTGGAAGTATCTAAAAATAACATTTCTTTTCAAGGTAACATGAAAGACAATTGTAACTACCTATGCATGGATATCGTTTTTCTTTCCATTTGTACATAATCAAGAAAATAAATAACTGAATTAATTGCTATAATCCAACTCGAGAAACTAACCATATCATCTAACTATAAAAATTAACTGAAAATGCAGAGTATAAATATAAAGTAAAGTACCCGAGTTTGCATAAAGACTTTGACCTTTGAGTTGTGCAAGCCTTGGCTACTGGAGGAGAGGAGAAGCATTGCCATGGGCTTAACCTCCCAACCGCAGACCCTTAAGTATCCCCACACAATCTTTACCGTAAAAGGCCTTCCCTACCTCGAGGATTAGGCTTGAGGCACCACTGCCCAACCATTGGGCATTCTGGTGTTAGAGCGTCGGTTAAACAGGCAACTAGGCTTAGGATACTTTCCATACTCCAATCTGCCAACTGTTAGCACCCCAACCTCTAGTGATCACAGCAACAAGCATGCCACTAACCTACTTTGGCCAAGGATTTTTGAGGGCAATATGTACCTGATCATCCACCGCTCAACTTGACAACATGACTACACTAATGACTATCATGAGCTGACATGGGTTTTTAAACAAATCATAATTACTTGCTTTAGTTATTGATGGTTCTTTCATTTTATCATGCAACAATGAGCCATAGTTCAATGATTGCCATTCTACACCCTTCATCTCGACCATGCTGGTCTTCCTGGATGATGTATCTTTAGCTAGCTTAGCCCAACTCTCACCCATATCTGTGATAGACTTGACTACCTAGCAGGCTAAAGTTGCCCAAACTTATCTCTACGACTTGGAGACTTGAAAATTGCCACCACCTAAGACCGATATTCCTACTGCTAAAGTAAAAGGGGGCTTCCCACTTGTAATGGGGTGATGATGTTATAGCCTGACAACTCATAAACTAGTTTTGGTATCATATAATCATCCTTCCCTGTGCATTAATTTATTTATTTGCTTCAAGTTGGCCTACAAGCCTAATTAATGGATTGTTTCAGTACAAATCTTTGTCAGAAAAACTGAAATCATGATTCATGGTGATGTATGAGGAGAAAAATTAGAATCTGAAGTCTCTAGTATCAGACATTAGTTATCAAAGAATGGACGGAACTGCTTTGTGAAGGTTAGAGAAGGTTCTGAGCACTGGAAGGATATTCAAGAGGAGCACCAACATTTGTGGATTCAATTTTAGATTAGTTTTACAGCATCCCAACAAGAAGGGAATTGTCTTGAAATTGAATTTTTATTTAAGTGAGGGGAGGCACAGTTTCTCTTTATTTTGTATAGGCATGTTGATTTCACAAATAATGCATATCCAGTGCTTAATATATGTGCATAATTGTCACTCGTTCTCAAAACAAATATACTGGTGCCAAACTGTATACCTCTCCTTATAGTGTATCTCCTGACTGCAATTACAAAAGCTAATGGTATATCCAAGAAAAGTGTATCTATTATGCAACCCAAAAGTTCTATTGAGATTTATGTAACTTCTCTAATGGGAGTACTTCCATTTTAATGACCACGTTGTTGTTTATGGGTGCGGCATTTCCTTTTCCATAAAATTTGCTTAAGCATATTTCATAGTTTGGTCAAAATAAGTGATTTTCAAAAGTCACAATAATTTGATTTCTAATATTTTTCCTTGGATAACAGAAGTTTTTGGAGCAAAAAGCATACCCATTGCTGAAAGGCTGTGGTGAATTTTTGCTCGACTGGTTAGTGGAGTATCCCAAAAGTGTCCTTGTGACCAATCCTGCAACTTCTCCAGAACATGAGTTCATTGCTCCAGATGGTCAAAAGGCTTCTGTAAGCTATGCAACTGCAATGGACATGGCTATTATCAGAGAAATATTTAATGCCACAATATCTGCAGCTAAGGTATATTTGAGCTCATGGGTGTTCTGTGCTTAATTTTTCATGTATTCTGCATTAGTAGCATGTCCAAAGCATTGATGGGACTGTTTTTGTTCTATCTCAATATTATTATAATAACATATGAGCTCTATGAAGGGAATTCAGGGTTGTGTATGTTTTTACTTTACTGATGGAAAGATTTAGTAATATGCTTTCTTTAAAAACTTTTTGCAGGTGTTGGGAAGCACAGATGATGATTTAATTCAAAAAATGAAGGCCGCACTACCCAATCTCTTTCCACCAAAAGTTGCTAGAGATGGTTCTTTAATGGAATGGGTAAGACGATTAGCATTGAGTTGTTGAAGGAAAATATATGTATTTGATTGCCCTTTTGCAAAATGTGAAGTGTGTTAGATTGAAATTATATTTTCTTTAATCACTGGATATTTGTTTAGATTGTGACTGTTGATTTGCATCTGGAGATTGCTGTACAAGTTATCATTATTCTCTATGATACTGCACATCTAGCATGAAAATGAACTCAAAATATGGTTGCAATCCTCTTACCAATTTAGAATCATTCTACCTTATTCTGATCCCTAAACATTGCCAAATTATATAAGCAAGCATTTTTGCTGGTTTTGTAGCTTACAATTTTTTGTACTTTAGCTCCATATCGATCAGCTACCAAGAGATGGATCAGCTCTACGTGATAAATGATCATGTCTGAAGAAAGTGAAAAGTTATTTTTATCATGATAATTCTAATAAAAGATGATACACAATTTTTGAAATCATTATTTGTGCCAAAAATACAACAAAGTGTATGATCAGATAAATCTTATTTGATTAGCAGTCCAAAATATAATTCTGACTCATTGAGTACTAGAACAAATGTAGTGGATTGATCTTTCTTTATGGTACTTATGTGCCAATCACTTGGCATATGATATCCATTTCATTTTACAATACTGATTTAGTACTTACAGAACAAGTATGAAAGCTACCATGTTTGACTGGCCATTGGATGCATTTACAAGTTATTGGTTTTAGCTACAGAAAGGAATAGGTTTTCACAGAGAATTATTTATTAAATTTAAGGATATTCTGGAAATAGTGTGATAGTTGAATTGGTTTTGACACACCATCATAAGCAATAGGGTTTATTTGGTTGCAAGAGATTATTTGTTATAGTTTTTCACTTTGCTGTTATCATGGGAAGCTTATCCTCAAATGGTTGGCTAATAACCATAACAAAGTTAATTTTCAAACACTGTTTCCTAAAGCTATATTTGTTATGCCATTTTGTTTACTGGGTGAGCTTACATAATTGGCTGGTTAGGATGCATCCATATATGTTTTATATGGAATATGACATCCTTGCTGCTGCTATTTACTTCAACTTCTATCAGTTTTTCCCTTTATTTCTAGGACCTTTATTCCTACAGGTTACAGTAGACAATTAGATAGAATCTAAATAAGACCTGCTTAATACATGTCTTAGATCTTGTATATATTCCTTAATTGTTTCACAAGATGTGTACTCTGATGAATTTGGCAGGCACAAGATTTTCAGGATCCAGAAGTGCAACATCGACATGTGTCACATTTGTTTGGGCTCTATCCAGGTCACACGATAACAACGGAGGCCACCCCAGAATTGTCCAAAGCTGCCGTGAATAGCTTGATTAAAAGAGGTCTGAAATCAAAGCTTGATTGTGCAAAACACTTCCCCATTTCTCACATGGAAGCTTGACTTTGTATCCTGTTATATTTCGATAAGTAAAACTGTATTTCATTTGTTTCTTGAGTGGCTTTCAGCCATACAGATAAATTTTTTTACAATGGGAATGTTAATGGATATTACAAGCCTTATGCTGTCTTAACTTTTAAACAGATTGCCAAAGACTAATAAATTTTCCGATGACTTTTGAAATTGGTCTTAACTCTCAGTTCTATGGCTACAAGTCTAGAAATTACCTTATGCACTAGTTTCAGAAATTGCCTACATCTTCGTTTTGTTAGTTTAGCTGTGTCAAAAAGAAGTGGCAGGCTTTTTACACTCTTTTGTGTACACGATGTTTCATTCTTTGATAGTTATTTTTGACTATTCATTCGAATCTCTGTTAGCTATTAGTATATTATCATATCGAATCCTGCTTGGCTGCTCTTGATCTCTCTCACTAAAGTGCTCTATTATCAGGGGAGGATGGGCCAGGATGGTCAACTGTATGGAAGACTGCACTCTGGGCACGTCTTCACGACAGCAACCATGCATATCGAATGGTCAAGAAACTTATTACCCTGGTGGATCCTGCTCATGAAGAAATGTTTGAAGGCGGGCTTTATGCAAATTTGTTTACAGCGCACCCACCTTTTCAAATTGATGCAAACTTTGGGTGACAAACTTATCTTGTTTACTGCTGTCCCATTTTAAAATGAAGTTGACAAAGTAGAATGAAATAAATATTTTCCTAATTGGTCATGAGCTAATTTAGCACAGTTCATGAATACTTTCAGAATTTATAATTTTATTTTTGTTAATGATTTAGGCTTCTAGTAAATATAAGAACTGAATATGCATATGTTAATTATAAAACTTTTGCCAGGTTTGCTTCAGCCATTGCAGAAATGCTGGTTCAAAGTGATGATAACAACCTATATTTGCTACCTGCATTACCCAGAGATAAATGGCCTAGTGGATGTGTTAATGGGCTGAAGGCTAGAGGTCATACAAAAGTTGCAATCTGCTGGAAAGAAGGGGAGCTGCATGAAGTTGGTTTGATTGTGCACAATCAGATTTCACCCAAAAAGTTGTATTATAATGGGATTAGTGCGACAGTTGAATTATCTGTGGGCTATGTCCACACATTTAACAGAAATCTCAAGATGATCAGGTCATTCCCATTATTAGGCATAGAGAAAATACCAAGATCTTCATGCTGTATCAGCTGAGTGTAAATTTCTATCTTAATTTTTTTATTTGAGAGAATGACTGTAATATCTTTCATTTGACATTTTACATTTTCTAAATCTATTTTTGCATGGCCTATAATCTGGTCAATTCCCACTACCTCCTTATGGCACCATTAAAATCCCTTGGTCTAATTTATGTTGACCTTTTTTTTTAATCTGCCAACATTGCCTCCACTATGATCAGGTACAGGCAAATATAATGTTGCTTACTAGTAATTGTGTTCATTTTGAGGTTCTTTTGAAGCATAATGTCATGCCAATGTGTGATGAGGGTTTAATGCAGATTAAATTTGACTTATTTTTCTAAGGTCAATTATGCATAATTGTAGTACAGAATACAATAACGGGATGTCTCTTTTGGGATCCCTTTATACCTCATTCCCTGATCCAGGATATTTATACTGGGTGTCTGTGAAGCTTGAATATGGTGCTAGTCACCTCTTAGGCTCTTGCTGGCATGCATTGGCAATTTTAAAGCAATGCTCAGAAATGGATTTCTGTCATATTGCAAGTCAACTGATTTGCCATATAATATTTATGCTTAAGACTTGAGTAGTAACCAGTGAAATAATGCTTAGTTTCTCTTTGTATTGCTTGAGTTTTTCATAAATACATGGTCTAGAATGCCTGTTGTGAACTGCTAATATCAAAGTACTTAAATAATAGATAGATGGTGGAGGGCTAAATATAAGTATGAAGATGCCTTGTCTGTTTGAGAGCATGGCTTGGACATAAACGAGTATACTAGTAGAAATTAGAATGATAATTTTTTTAATTCACTCTAAGAGCCAAATTTCACTCTCTGAATGCATATGAACTTCTACTGTTATAATATGAAATCATGTTACATTTTTTGGTCAATAAACTAATTACCAAATATTCATGTCTAATTTGTATGAGGCCATGCTACACATTCATAACAATGGTCATTGTTTATTACTCCAAAGTAATTGGGCAAAGGTATGGTAAATTGCTCATGGCTGGTAAGGGTTTTAAGGGCTTTCCCAGTACCTTTGTACTAGATGATTGCTACTGATTAATACCATTATATTGGAGATGACATATCTGTGATTTGATGTATATTAATACTTTGGTGCCTAAGCCTCCATAATTTCATTCCAGTTGGAGTTAATTTGCGTCTCTTTGGCATTAAGAGCCTAGCCCTTGTCCATGACTTTGACTATGGAGATAAGCATGTAACTAGAATTTTTTGCTATTGACAATTATGATTTGTCCTTAAATGTCAAGAGGGGTTTGATTGTCCAACCAAATCCTCTTAGTTAGGACATTTTTCCATTAACATTATGGGGTCATGATTGGGCTTGTGAAATGACAAATGATTTCTGATTCTTGTGGTCTGATCCTTGCCCCACATGAGACAAATCTACACAATCTTAATATGTAATGCCCAATCTGAATGCAACCCTTTCATATGTTTTTTGTTGTAGTTTGGGCCTAATAGATTGTGTAGAGAAAAACATCTGGATTTGGTAACCATTTTAGTTTTTTTGAAGATAACACAATGAAACTCCTTTGGTTTCTGGAGGGAAAATCCATCTAGAGGTTATATTTGTGTTGATACATTTGTTTTGTATTATTAGCCAGTTTTGCAATCCTAAAGCAACAAGCTATATATATATATATATATATATATATATGGAGTTTATTAAAATGAAAAAATAAATAAATTGTTATTCATTAATGGTATTTTGACCCCTTGTATAAAAACTCAGATTTAATAGTTTGATCATATTGTTGGGTGGATATTTTGCAACCGACAGTTTTGGGTAAAATCTAGTTGTAAAATAAGATGACTAGGCACAACATGTGAGACAAAGTCTCTCTTATATGAAAGGGAAGGCTCTCCCTTCACATCGTTCTTTGGATCAACTCAAGGTAAGTAAGAAATTAAGAGATTTTGTAAGGGGTGTTACCAATATTCTTTCTTCTTAGCTTTCAAGAAAGAATCCACTTACCCGTGGAGCGAGTAATGGGCAAGATGAAATCTTTAAGTACACTTTTATCTAATGGTTGGAAATGGTGATACCAATAAATTGACACTAACTCAAAGGCTAGTTGAAAGTGCACTAGTTTGACTCTAAGTCTTGTTTTAAACTATTCTATGAGAATAACCTCTACCGTTGGGGCACAAAGACTTTTAGAAGTAGGGAATTCTAACTATTTTTTGTGAATTTGAGATGGTAATACAAGCTATAGTGAAAGCTTCTAGTCTATGTATTGCTACAACTGTTCCCAGTCAAAGCTTTAATTTCGATTGTTTTTAAAATCACTATGCTTTTGTTGGTGAACAGATTGTCTTTCTAAATACACAATAGTAATTTTCTCTATGGCCAAGACTTGGAAAGTACAAAGATGTTCACAACAGTTGAGAAAGCTTCATATTACTTGTTTTCTCTCTGTATTTATAGGTACAACTTCCTTTAAAATATTTATCAATGAATTCAAAACTAATTTTGCACTTTTTCTAGAAAGCGCATAAGGACTCTCACATACTTTAGGTAGTGAGGTGATAATTCATTCATGCAATAAAGAGAAAATAATTCACAATCTTTCCTTTGAAATCACTCATTCAAAGAAAGGAATGATATAACAACTAGATAATAATCATTCAAGAAATTTAACTAAAGTGAAATATATCAGAAACAACAACAGATATCTTCAATCGATAAATCAAGTGCTCACAAAGTAACGATGATTTAAACACTTAAAACACCAAGTTTCAAAGTGGGATCCAAGATGATATATATTAAAATTTCATGCACACAGTCATTCAAAAAGAAAACATATATATGTTATATCTCAATTGCTGTAAAAGTATCTACTTATCAAAGAATTTTTTAGCTTTCTATTCTAACCCCTAATTAGTTCAATGCCCTAGCTTTATAGTTTCATTACAAATTTGAAAGGCCTCCATTAAAGTCCAACCATTTCGGTTTAAACACTTATTATAAGAACAAAAAATCGTTTTAAAAACGGTTGCCTAAAACATGACCGGAGGTAACTATCCCGATCAAACTTCATCACCGGTCTTTTCCTCTTCGCCCATAATTTGCCTCACCAATTTCCAGCTTCTGAATGTGTTCATGAACTCTTGCATCGCATGAGAGTGGGGGGTTCTTTAAACTCAACAGCTTAGTCCTACAAGCGTCTTTTTGCCATTTGAATTCCTTGATTTTCAAACTCTAACGTGGCATGAGATTTTTGTTTAGACATAACATGGATTCAATGTTTGCTAGTGTGGTGAAATCACTAGTAGTAGGTGATTCATTATCTTTAATCTTTGTAATAGCATCGTTGAAGCTTTTTGTTAATGCTTCAGAATCCATATTGCCATCGTCAAATTGTAGAATTTCCGTAGGATTTACTATATTCATGTCTTTAAGAATCTCGTCATGCATCCCTGCAATCTTGCTTTCGTTGCATTGCATCTCTTTAATAGCTTCATTGTAGATCGATTCTTTCCAACCCATGTTATTTTTCATGATGAACAACATACAGGAATCCACATTTTTAGTCGGATTCTCACCTAGAAAATTAAGCACTCCAAATTTTTCAACTTCAGTCACTTGAAAGAAAACAACCTGGCACCAACTTTGTTCAGTTTCCCACCCCAAAATCTGAGTTTGAATCTCTCCCAAAAGCATTTCCCCTTCAACATACATAATGGTGAATTCTAGGATAAACTTATTACCTTCTTTGATAATGGAATTCACCAAATCTTGCATTACATCCGAGAGCAACTTCCCCTTTTGCATCTGTTTTACCAGTTGTTGGCTATCTGCAGAATTAGGATCGAAAGATTGAGGGGCTTGAACAACTGGTAAGGCTTTGAGGTTCATTAATGAATCAATATAAGTAGCCATGGCCACCACTAAGGCCTTGAGTTCCTTTTTCTCCTTGCTATCCTTTTATGACTGGGTTAACATATGATCAGCATAATACTTAAAGAAATTATTGCCTGTATTTCTATTGAGGGTTCCAAGTTCAACCAAAGTAATTTTGAAGCCTTCGCTGTCTATTTTTCTAGATTCAGATTTTCGCTTATATGTGGCCAGTTCTGTTGTGATTTTCCCAGTCATTGGATCTTGAATTAAATGGGCATCAATTTTTAGCATTTTAACTTTGGAACCACGTGCTGCATATTTTGTTACAATGTCTTTCACAGGCGTGCATACTGGTTGTAAATTGCTTTTCTTACTAACTGAGCTAGATAACCAGGATGAGACAACAGAATTAGCAGAGATTGCTTGGGTGTCTTGGTTAGGAGTCATGAATTTAGGTTGGTTTGCCCAAGGGGCTTCAATAAACTGCACATCGCTATCAGGATTGTTTGAGAAACCAAAACCATCCCCCAAATCTTGTCCTTGGGTTAGCATCTTTTCCTTCTAAACTTCTTGTTGCACGAGGGCTTTAGACTTAGTTTTAGATCTGGTTTGAGCCGTGTTCTGTGCGGGTGTTGGCATCTTTTTCTACTTGTTGTGAGTTGACACACTTGTAACAGGAGATGAAACTTGGATGTCAGAGGTCAGTGGTTCACAAAAAGGAACCGTTTTTGGAGACGGTTCATTGACTACTTTCATGCTCTGCCTCCTTATCTAGTTATCTATATGAGTGAGAATGGATCTAGTTCTCAGATTTATATCATCTTCTTCTTCCTGATTCTAATCCACTTCTAATTGTCTTGACTCGCTGGCTTCCTCCCATCCAGGTTCAACAATGTTTGAAACATCCTCAACTACTCCTTCAAGTTGAAACTTCAATTTGAGGGAATTGATTTGTTGAAGTGTTAATCTTGCATGGTCTCTTTTTAACACTTCTTCATTCTCACAATCTTGCCATAAATCCTTTAGGTGTGGGATTGTGGATAACTGACCCTTTATGGTGCAGGAGCACCTAGGTAGGCTAAGTGTGAAACCTAGGTTTTTCTTTATTTTTGGCTTGTAGTGATGCTAGCCACATCACTATTCTAATAATAGGTCCTATGTGGTCCTTAGGTGTGTTTAGGAGACTTGGCAAGACCCAAAGTGACCAAGTTGCTAGAAGTTGCCGACTATTGTCAACTAGGTGACTTAGGTCCGGAAAAGGCTAAAATGGTCTAGAAAGGTTCCAATGGCTTTGAATTGTTTATTTGAATTCATTTTATGCATATTATATGTCTACTTTGTTTTTGTGCCAAATTTGGAGGTCTAACTCCATGTAGAACAAAAGTTGCTGAAATGTTGTCATGTTGTCATGACAACATTTTCTTGCAAAAAGCAACTTTTTGGCATTTGTGTGTTTAGAACGTCCTAACTGTTTAGAACAGTTATGGAACTGATGGAGGAGCCTTTAAAAACGTGAGGACAGCCATTTTTAGGGGGTTGGACAAGTTGGTTTTGCATTTTTGTACGAATTGAGCAAGTATTTTGTTGCCGATTTTATGCATTTGAAGGCATTTTTAATAGAGGAGGATTGAATGGCCTGATTTTTGTGTTGGAAAAGTTCTGAAATATTGTTTTTAATCTTTTTGTAGTGTTGGTTTGATCATTTTAATTTGTTTGCATTAGTGTAGAAAAATCTTTTTGTTCTTGGCAAGTTGCTGATCTGAACAGGGCTGCACTTAGAAAATGGGATCTTAGGGCCACTTCCCACCATTGGAAACCTCTGGTATTTTGGGATTTGGAACTAGGATCCATGTACATTATGTATCAAGAAGGAGGGCCCTTGAAAGCATCAGCAAGCATTTTTAAGGTGATGCCCTAGGCAAGCCAAATGCAACTTGGCTAGGAATCACAGTTGGAAAATGAGTTATGGAGAGGATTGAGTGTACAAATACCTTAATCCGGCTGCACAGCGAGTAATGAGAAGGTCTAACCTTGCTCCAGTCCAAAGGAGAGGTCTTGGAAAGGTGTCTAAGGTGGTTTTCCATCACAACAGCGATAAAGCACTTGAAATCCTCATTTTTGGCCTAAAACTGTACTTTCATTGTACGGAAAGTTTGGAGGCTAGAAAATTACAAAATCTTGAAGTACTCTAAAAAGGGTATCCAAAAATATAATTTTTTTGTAGGGTTGTTAAGAAGTTTTTCAAGAAATCTTGTTTCCAGCTATTTAGGAGGGCTAATTCCTAGTAGCCTTTTTGGAGCAATTTGGTGTATCTTCCCTAGTAGATTGAATGCGCCTATGAAATCAGCAATGTTTAGGGTCATGGATGTTAGAAGGAGTCTAAAAAAAAAACCTAGATGAAGAACTGGTACTCTTGGAGCTATAGATGGACTTGAGGGTTAATAGCGGACTGGAGCCGGCTAGTAAGAAATTTGATGTTACTTTGTTGGTGTACCCCCAACTGAAGGATTAGGATCTCTTGAGCAAGGTCCTAGTAATTATAGGGTGTGAAGAAGCCCTAGTGGGTCTAGTGAATGACCTAAGGTAGCCCTGAGAGAGAGCTTGGGGTTTAGAAGCAAGGTTGGGGTGTTACATCAGAGTGGTATCAGAGCCTAGTTAAAGATTTGGAAAAGGTAGTTAATGTTCGAAGCCGCTGAAGAATCAGTAGGAGAATCCATGATGGTGACAAATGTGGAGTTAGCTAAAGAAGTTGATGAGCAAAGGCAAAGAAATCAGCTTCTTGAAGAAGCACTAGAAGAGGTGAAGCAAAAACTAGATGCAGTTGTAGAGGCAGCCAAGAAAAGAGATGAAGAAGAAGATGGGAATGGTAAAAAGGTAGCAGAGGAAGATATTGTACCTGAACCTGATCCTATCTTGCAAGAAGAGCCCTTCTTGAAGGCAATCAAAGCCTTAGGAGGTAAAGCTTTGGAAGGAGTGCCACTTTTCAATGGTAAGATGGATATTGATGCAGTTATGGATTGGTTAGAGGGTATGGAGAACCACTTTGAGTGTGAGGGTATCTCAGAGGCACAGAAGGTTAAGGTTTCTAAGTCAAGGCTTAGAGGCTCAGCCTTAACATGGTGGAAGTATGTACAAGATGAAAGAGTCAGCATGGGCAAGAATCCAATTGCAAATTGGAGTGCTATGGCAAACAAAATCAAGGAGAACTTCCTACCTGAAGACTTTGAGATCCAACTCCATAAAAAGAGGCAAGGACTGAAGCAAAAAGATCTTGATGTGACCTCCTACACTGAAGAATTTCAGAGGTTGTGTTTGAGATCCAAGAAGCAAGAAGAGGAGTCACTCAAGGTGGCAAGGTATCTTGGTGGCTTGAAGTGGAACATTCAAGAGGAGCTTAGCTTATGGGCCCCTACCACTATCCAAAGATGTCATCAGCTAGCTTTGAAGGTAGAAGAAAAGAACAAGAGGAAAGAAGATTCTAACTTCAAAGATAGAGGCAAAGGCAGAAATCAGAAAAATCAAAGAGGAGGCTACCAAGGCAAAGGTAGTGATCAAAAGAGCCAAAGTGAAAGCAAACCCATGGAGCAAACTATTGACCACTCTTCAAGAGGTGGTTATAATAGAGGGAGAGGCAATCAAGGAGGATCAAGTAGGGGTAGAGGAGGTAGGAGCAGCTCTTACTTTGCAACAATGAAGTGTTACAATTGTGGTCAACTAGGCCATCCTGCCTATAGGTGCCCGGACAAACCCTCTTCCTCAAGCCAAGATAAAAGGCTAGCATATGCACAAGAAGATAATAGAAGTTGCAAGGATGTTGACATAGACCATATTGAGTCTGAAAAAGGTGAGAATCTTATGTTTAGGAGGGTGCTGATCAAGCAACCAGCTTCTAATGAGCCTAGACATAGAAGGGCATTGTTTAGGATCAAGTGCAAGATCCTAGGAAAAGTATGCAAGGTGGTGGTTGATTCTGGATCAACTGATAATGTAATATCAGAGGAGGCTGTTACAAAGCTCAAATTGAAGAAGATACCTCATGAAAACCCTTACAAGGTCACATGGCTTAACAAAGGGCAAAGCATCCTAGTGAATGAACAAGCATGGGTGGACTTCTCAATTGCAGGATATAAAGACCGCTTATTATGTGATATTTTGCCAATGGATGCTTGTCATCTTTTGCTAGGGAGACCTTGGCAATTTGATAGGGAAGTGGTCTATGATGGCAAGGAAAATACCATAACATTTAAGAAAGGAAGCAAGACCTTCAAAATTCAGTCATTGTTAGAAGGGGATGAACCACAGTCCAAGGTGCCTAATGTGCTGCTATGTGGAGAGAAAGAGTTTATTAGAGACCTCAAGCATGAGGAGAGCCAAGGATTTGCAGTCATACTAAAGGCTGCAAGTGAAGAAAAGCCAGTCCAAGAACCTTTACCAGCAGAGGTACAAGAGTTGCTTGTAAAGTATAAGGAGATTGTTAGTGATGGTACACCAGCTACCCTACCACCAAGAAGAGTTATCAGCCATCAAATTGACTTTGTTCCAGGTGCCTCACTACCTAATAAGGCAGCCTACAAGTTAACCCCAGATCAGAACCTTGAAGAGGCAAGACAAGTCCAAGAGTTGATGGACCAAGGTTTGATCCAAAAGAGCATAAGCCCTTGTGCAGTCCCGGTGGTTTTGGCATCCAAGAAGGGAGGAAAATGGAGGTTGTGTACTGACTCAAGGGCCATTAACCGCATTACAATCAGGTATAGGTTTCCTATTCCAAGAATTGAAGACCTTATGGATTGTCTAGGAGGTGCTATGTATTTCACTAAGCTGGACTTGAAAAGTGGGTATCACCAAATTAGAATAAAGGAGGGAGATGAATGGAAGACAGCATTTAAGACTACTGATGGTCTTTATGAATGGCTTGTGATGCCATTTGGTCTTTCCAATGCCCCTAGCACCTTCATGAGGCTCATGAATGAAGTGCTCAAAGACTTCACAGGCAGATTTGTGGTGGTGTATTTGGATGATATCCTCATCTACAGCAAGACCAAAGAGGAACATGTCAAGCATGTAGAAGCGGTTTTGAAGAGGCTTCATGAGGAGAAGCTATCTATCAACCTTGAGAAGTGTGACTTCTTCAAGCAAGAGTTGGTGTATCTAGGCTTTGTGGTGTCTAAAGGAACTTTGAAGATGGACAAGGAGAAAGTTGCTACTATCCTAAGTTGGCCTACACCTACCACATCTAGTGAGGTAAGAAGTTTCCACGGTTTGTCTCAATTTTATAGGAAGTTCATTAGGAACTTTAGTGGTATTTGTGCACCATTTCTTGATACCATAAAGGGGGGAGTCAAGTCCAAGTTTAGGTGGACTTTAGAGGCTAAAAAGTCATTTGATATGTTAAAAAAACAAGTAGCTACTCAACCCATCCTAAAATTGCCTAGCTTTGAAAAGTTGTTCACCTTAGAATGTGATGCAAGTGGCCTAGCAGTGGGTGGGGTGTTGAGTCAAGAAGGTAGACCAGTAGCCTTCTATAGTGAAAAGCTAAATGAGGCCAAGAAGAAATACTCATCCTATGATCTAGAATTGTATGCCTTAGTCCAGTGTCTTAGGAAGTGGAGACACTATTTGTTGCCAAAAGAATTTGTTGTGTTTACAGATAATCAAGCTCTTAGCTACATCAACACACAGGAGAAGTTGAGCAACAGGCACTTGAAGTGGATGGAATATTTGCAGGCCTTCACCTTTACAATCAAGCATAAGAAAGGACAAATGAACAAGGTTGCTGATGCATTAAGTAGAAGGGTTTTAACAGTCCAAGAGATTCAGCTCCATAGCATTGGAGTGGAGAGTTTTCAGAATCTTTACAAGAATGATGAGGACTTTGCTGAAGCCTATAAGGTATGCATGGATTTTGGAAACCACTTTCATAGCAGATTTTCAGAATACACTTTGCAAAATGGGTTGCTATTTAAGGGTACCCAGTTGTGTGTACCAAGAGGTTCCATGAGAGAGAACCTAATACAAGAGAAGCATAATGGCAGCTTGAGTGGGCATTTTGGTATCAGCAAGACAATAGAACTAGTGCAAAGGTTCTATTATTGGCCTAAATTGGTCAAAGATGTAACCAAGTATGTGGAGCAATGTATGGTGTGTATGAAGGCAAAAGGAGGAATGAACAATGCAGGTCTTTACCAGCCCTTACCAATTCCTAGCAGACCATGGGATTGTGTAAGTATGGATTTCATTGTTGGTTTTCCTAAAACTAAGCAAGGGTATGATAACATTTATGTTGTTGTTGATAGATTCAGTAGAATGGGACATTTCATTCCATGTAAGACAACTAATGATGCAAGTCATATAGCTCATTTTTTTTTCAAAGAGGTTGTAAGGATTCATGGACTTCCATTAAGCATTGTGTCGGATCGAGATGTGAAATTCATGAGTCACTTTTGGAAGACTTTATGGAAGAAGCTTGGCACTAACATGTCTTTTGGTTCAGCTTACCATCCTCAAACTGATGGTCAAACTGAGGTGGTTAATAGAACTTTAGGTAACCTTCTTAGGTGCCTAACTAAGGAGTATGGTCAGACTTGGGATGTTATCATCTCACAAGCAGAATATGCCTACAATGATAGCAAGAATAGGACTACCAGAAAGAGTCCTTTTGAAATTGTTTATGGCATGCACCCAAGAGGTGTGTGTGAACTAAGGTGTCTTGGAAACATGGATCAGATTATGGTCAAGCTGAAGACTTTGTACAAACCATGAAGGAGATTCAGGAGCAAGTCAAGAAGACTATTCAAGACAACACTCTAAAACTCAAAGCCAAGGTGGATGAAAAGAAGAAGGATGTTCAGTTTGCTGTTGGGGACTATGTGATGGTCCATTTGAACAAAGCAAGGCTTCAAAAAGGCATTCCTACTAAGTTACAGATGAAGAGGGTAGGGCCTTGAAAAATATTGGCTAAATATGGAGCAAATGCCTATAAGGTAGATTTACCTTCCGTTTTGGGCATATCCCCTATTTTTAATGTGCAAGACTTGGTGGCATACAAAGGTGACCCATCTCAGCTCAGTCCCGATGTTCATGAAGATCTTGAACTTGCTTCAACACCTACAAACAACAAGTTGGAGGTAGAAAAGGTGTTAGATTCAAGGGTAAAGAAGACTACAAGGCACAAGGTTTACATGGAACACCTCATCAAATGGAAGGAGAAACCAATTTCAGAGGCTACATGGGTTGCTGAGACAGAGTTCAAGAAGGTTGGCATACCTCTAGATTTGTTGCAAACTGATCCACCTTGAGTTCTTTGTTGGAGGGGGGAGTATGGTGTAGGAGCACCTAGGTAGGCTAAGTGTGAAACCTAGGTATTTCTTTATTTTTGGCTTGTAGTGATGCTAGCCACATCACTATTCTAATAATAGGTCCTATGTGGTCCTTAGGTGTGTTTAGGAGACTTGGCAAGACCCAAAGTGACCAAGTTGCTAGAAGTTGCCGACTATTGTCAACTAGGTGACTTAGGTCCGGAAAAGGCTAAAATGGTCTAGAAAGGTTCCAATGGCTTTGAATTGTTTATTTGAATTCATTTTATGCATATTATATGTCTACTTTGTTTTTGTGTCAAATTTGGAGGTCTAACTCCATGTAGAACAAAAGTTGCTGAAATGTTGTCATGTTGTCATGACAACATTTTCTTGCAAAAAGCAACTTTTTGGCATTTGTGTGTTTAGAACGTCCTAACTGTTTAGAACAGTTATGGAACTGATGGAGGAGCCTTTAAAAACGTGAGGACAGCCAGTTTTAGGGGGTTGGACAAGTTGGTTTTGCATTTTTGTACGAATTGAGCAAGTATTTTGTTGCCGGTTTTATGCATTTGAAGGCATTTTTAATAGAGGAGGATTGAATGGCCTGATTTTTGTGTTGGAAAAGTTCTGAAATATTGTTTTTAATCTTTTTGTAGTGTTGGTTTGATCATTTTAATTCGTTTGCATTAGTGTAGAAAAATCTTTTTGTTCTTGGCAAGTTGCTGATCTGAACAGGGCTGCACTTAGAAAATGGGATCTTAGGGCCACTTCCCACCATTGGAAACCTCTGGTATTTTGGGATTTGGAACTAGGATCCATGTACATTATGTATCAAGAAGGAGGGCCCTTGAAAGCATCAGCAAGCATTTTTAAGGTGATGCCCTAGGCAAGCCAAATGCAACTTGGCTAGGAATCACAGTTGGAAAATGAGTTATGGAGAGGATTGAGTGTACAAATACCTTAATCCGGCTACACAGCGAGTAATGAGAAGGTCTAACCTTGCTCCAGTCCAAAGGAGAGGTCTTGGAAAGGTGTCTAAGGTGGTTTTCCATCACAACAGCGATAAAGCACTTGAAATCCTCATTTTTGGCCTAAAACTGTACTTTCATTGTACGGAAAGTTTGGAGGCTAGAAAATTACAGAATCTTGAAGTACTTTAAAAAGGGTATCCAAAAATATAATTTGTTTGTAGGGTTGTTAAGAAGTTTTTCAAGAAATCTTGTTTCCAGCTATTTAGGAGGGCTAATTCCTAGTAGCCTTTTTGGAGCAATTTGGTGTATCTTCCCTAGTAGATTGAATGCGCCTATGAAATCAGCAATGTTTAGGGTCATGGATGTTAGAAGGAGTCTAAAAAAAAATCTAGATGAAGAACTGGTACTCTTGGAGCTATAGATGGACTTGAGGGTTAATAGCGGACTAGAGCCGGCTAGTAAGAAATTTGATGTTACTTTGTTGGTGTACCCCCAACTGAAGGATTAGGATCTCTTGAGCAAGGTCCTAGTAATTATAGGGTGTGAAGAAGCCCTAGTGGGTCTAGTGAATGACCTAAGGTAGCCCTGAGAGAGAGCTTGGGGTTTGGAAGCAAGGTTGGGGTGTTACATCACTTTAGACCAAGAACTCGAGCAACAAATCCTTTAATATCAAAATCCCCTCTTCCCTAGTAAGACCCAAAACCAAAGCCGAGAAAATTGCTTCCTATGACTGAAGCGATGATCATGTTGCTACAAGTCAAAGGGCCAAGCTTGATAGGAAACACCGACTCCCAATTCTCTTGTGAGAGATTATCCTTAATGACAGAGAATAGCTGCCTATAGACCTCAGCTAAAACAAAACAATCAAGTGCATAACGTGGTAACCATATTGGCTCATCCTCAAACCCACCTATTCTCAAATAGGTGAACTTCAAAAATTGTATGTACTAGCTTCCATAATTTTGAATTAGTCTTTGGGCTTTTAAGGACAGCGTGGGCATGGATGTCTTTTTTAGAGATAAATGTACACTTTCTACTAATACATTCTGCACCTTTCTAAAGTTTTCTAGCACTTTATCTCTTTGCAGCAGGGGACAATACTGATAGACTATTATTTCCTCACTCCAAATCTCATGGGGTCGAGAAGTGAGATTACTGACACAAGCAATGCAGTATGTAAGATAAAAGGCCATGTAGATATTTTCCTTAGATTCCTTAGCATGTCTAAGTTGTGTCCTTAATGAGCTGGAAACTATTTCTGCCCAATCCATTCATTGTTCTCCCTTTAAAATAATGTTAACATAACGAAACATCCATTCTTCAAAGAGGAGGACATCAGCCGAACCCTTAACTCGATGTAACAACACTACAAGATCATGAATATGGGGTTTTAGGTGATCTTTTGTGACTATCTTGAGTAGTCTTGAACCTCCACCATAATTAGTCACTATCCACTTCCTGGCTAGGATGTTACGATATTCTCTTGGGGTTTCTTGGTATTCATCTAGGGATTGGATGGGAGAAAATGCAGTGAATGTACTTTCTGGTAGATGCAACACTGAGGCAATAGTCTCCCTAGATATTGATAGTACAGGTTTTCCATCCTTATTCATGATACTTTTACTCCTTACATCATAATGGTCAATACAAAGTTGGTGTAATTCAGGGCTTAACATGGCAGGAGGGAAGGCTGTAGCTTCAATCAGACCACAAATCAGAATTTCCATACAATTATTTAATTCATCAGCCTGCTCAAGGAAATTTGACTGTAATTTTTCCAGCCTAACACCTTCTAAATTCGTATAAAAAATAATGGGTCTTTTGCACTCCAAAATTGACACATTACCAAAGAAATGTAACATGGATTTCATCTTAAACAAGGAAAGCAAGGCTCAAACTGATTCTATTTTGAAATGCACACAAATGGTAGAACAAAGGAAGGCTTTTTTGTGTTCTCACCTGCAACTCACCGAGAAAAAAACCTCTTTTCTTGTCCCTTAGCAGCTCCTCCAAATTTCCCTTTCGCATGATAAACAAAAAGAAAGACTACACTCTTTTAAGGGAAAGAGAACATATATGTGAAAGTATAGCCTCATAATGAGGCATTCATGACAGATCAACTGCGGCTAAGCTCACACATTTGAAATCTTTCGACGTGACCTTTTATTAAATACTTCCCTTTGTGGCTGTAATGACAATAATTAACTTTATCTGACACCCAATCTTTCCTTTGGCGAAAAGATTTTTCACTTTAAGTCATGATGGCATTTTCCCATGCTTGAAATTAAGGAATCTCCTTTGAATGATTACCTCCTAACGTGGTAATTTACGCCACGCGAACCCGGCGGCTTCATCAACCCACAATCAATTTTGCCGGAGAAACTTAGTTATAGAATTGCTTCGAATTGCTTCGAACCAAGCTTCAAAGGGGTTCGAAGTAGTTCAAAGGAACGCTCCAAAGTCTTGTGCGAATTTCTTGCAGAAAATAGAGGTCGGCGTAAAAAACCTTTTGTTGAACTGCTTTGAATGACTTTGAACCAAGGTTCAAAGTGGTTCAAAGAGGTTCAAACAAAGACGAGGACAAATATGAAGTTTCAAGTGACTTTATATACAATGTTTTCAATGATTGGGAGAGCATGAAATGACAATAAGAAGCTTTGATAACTAGATGAATTAAGGAAAAGTTTAAAATTTGGCAACTCGTAATATGGCTAACAACTTTATTATTCAACACAATAATAACATGAATCAAAGACAATAGGCATAAATTACAGTCAAAACTTTTAATTTGCTCTATCACAGTTGCTTCCAGCAAAGCTTCGAATCCAATTGCTTCTTTTATTCACAAGTTTGATAGATGATTTTTACAATGAGGGGGCACTCCTTTATATAGGTAAACAAGTTGAGAAATGATGGAGGAAAAAGTGGGAGCAACTTAACTAACTTTGACCTGGTCTAACTAAGAGAGAAATTATTGGGTTATATGCAATTGCACATGCAACTCACATTATTAACTAACTTTGACCCGATCTAACCAAGAGAGAAATTATTGGGTTATATGCAACTGCACATGCAACTCACATTATATGTAATTATACATTTTCATGTAATAAACCCTCTTCAATTACAAACATGAAAGAAGAAGAAACATGGAAGAGAATTGGAACAATCTTAGGGATTTTTTTGAACAGCATTATACTTGGCAATGCAATCTCAGATGATAACAAGACCGAGAGTTCTTGTATTTCCTACCCCTGCATTCACCTTGATAACCATGGTGTTATGTCTTTTGATATCCTCTGACTCTCTTTGATGAATTGTCTGTTGTCATTTGAAAACTTGATGTGATAAAACTTTTCTCGCTCACGTTTCTGTGAATTCTCCTTTGTAGATTGACACATTATGGAATCTTCGATACTTTGAAAACCTTCTTGATGGTGTTCAGATGTAAACTCACAATAACTTTCCATGAACACCTTGAACATTTTTTTGAAACAAAGTGGGCACATTCCATTACGAACTTGGGTTCTTAGACAATTATTGGAAAAATGGAGACTAGAAGAACTGTCACTTCTTTGATTTGAAGCACACCTTTACTAGATGTCTTCATTCTTTATAGAAATCCTGACATATCTTGACTTGTTGTAACATGAAAGTTTCAATGGGATTGAATTCATGAAAGCTTTGAGATTTGAGTTACAATGACAATTCCACGAGGAGTGGGTATTCGAAGTATGGATTAGATACTTATGGAACACATATGATGGCTGAAAATGAACCAGAAAGCATATGCATTTGGATGGAAAGGGCCAAAGTTAGACTTGAAAGGATGGGTATGCTTTGAAATATGAAAGTGGAACGCATGAGAATGTGTGTGAATGAAGACTCTTGGCTTTAAAAGGTGACTTGGGCTCTAAGATGTCATTACATGTAAAAGAATTTTCACGTAATCATGACATGCATTTTGGTTTTGAAAGTGAGATGAGTGAAAATGGTTGGAGAATGTAATTACATTTATGTGCAAACGATGGATGTAAATACATGTAATTGTATGCGAAGAATGAGATGTGAAGTGTTATGACATGGAAATATGGAAATGTAATGAAATGATGCTCTTGCATGAAATGAAAGGTGGAGTGAAATGAAACATGCTCAAGTTCTTGGGAAAGAACTCACAACTTCTTCAAAATGAAGATAAACTGAAATGCAAACATGCAAAAAATTAAAACAATCACAAAAAAAAAATGTATCTTTGGGAAAAGAATCAAACATGTCAACAAGCAAGTCACTTCAACATGCAAATTCAAATTTGGAGTTTGGAAAAAAATTCTAGAAACATGAAAATGAACCATTTCATCATTTTAAAGGAAAAATGCACTTTTCATCGCATCTAAATCAACAAGTGTGAAACATCAAGATAAAATATGCACAAAATGAACAAGATAAGAATGAATTTAATTAGCAAGAAGGAAAATGTCCACATTCTTGATGATTGTGTGACAAAATAACAAGTTTTATAGACTTGAAGACCAATTGTCCCTCAAATCCGAATTTTCAAACAACTTTTTGACTTATTCCGTACTTGCATGTAATGAACATTCAATGGTCAAATTGACATGAGAATGCCAAAAAATGTAGTCTTCAAAGACAGTAGCATGCATTAAAACTCAAAAACTATCCCTCTTGATCAAAGGTATGGGTTGGAAAAGCCATTTTTTGAACAAAAATATGACTTTTTAATTTTAAAAAATGGGTTTTTTTGCAAAAACATGGAAATAAAAAGCATGTTTTTGAGTTTTTCTTATACTTGTGAATGCAAAAATGACTTTCCCAAATGCATATACAATGATTAAAACTCCAAAACGATCTCTTATTTGGCCAAAACATGAATTTTGAAGGCCTAAATCTAGGTGTTTTTGTCCAAAATGTTGCTCCAAATGAGGTTGAATCAAAATGGTTTTAGCATGAATGAGGTTGCCAAATGCATAAGAATGCATGGGGATGCAAAAACGCCTCTTGAGAGAAAGATTTCAAGTCATTCGATGGAAGAATCTAAGAGAAATCACCAAAAATGGGTTCTTGGAGGCCAAAGTCATGTATTTTTTCAAAAATGGATTTTGGAAGAGCAAATACATGAAGTTGAATGTAAAAGAGAGCTTTTTTGTGTGATTGCATGTTTTACATATGCACAATAGACCCAAATGCACCTATTAGAGGCCATTACATGTTCTAAAAACATGTAATGGGCTCTTCCAAGGCAAAAACACATCTTTTTGGTGCATATGGATGTTTTAAAAACACGTTTTTTGCTCAAAAATGGGTTTTGGATATGCACTTACATGTTTTTAGCGCAAAACACACTTTTTTGGTGTAAAGACATGTTAAAGTTACTTGCATATGCAACCTAAGGAAAAAACCCACCTTTTTGATGCTTATGCATATAACACATGTAACTCAACTTTTTGATGCCATTCCATATTTTAAGTGAGTTTACATGCAATAGCATAAAAAATGTCCACTTTTAAGTGATTTTACATGTAATGACATGAAAAATGTCCAATTTTAAGTGATTTTACACTTTTAACTTGAGTTTTACATGTAGTTGCATCAAAAAGTCCACTTTAAGATATAATTACACAAATAAATTATCCATTTAAGCGCATGTCAATTTAATTTTGATAAAATATTACTTAAGTGAGACATAAATTATATTTATATTATCATATTAACAATATAATATGTACATATAATTTAATAAGTAATATTTAATAGATAATAGAGCATTTGATTTAAATATAAAAAATTAAATTGAATTATATAGTTAATATAGTCACTTAAGTGAAAAATCAAAAAGTAAACTCAACTTAAGAATATAACATAAAGTGCATTATAGTTATTTTAAGTTAAAATTAAAATGATAAAGTGACTTAAAAATATATCATAAAGTGAATTTAAGTTATATTTTTCAAAAAGAGAATGTCAAATTAAAAATATAACATGATATTTTTTATTTGTGTAGTTGCATTAAAAAGACCCACTTTTTGGGCACTAAAATGGTCATATCTTTCCGATTGCCAACTCAAAATTAAGCCCTAAGATAGATCAAATCAAAGGAAAAATTGAAAGCAACGACTTGAGCAAAACCAAAAGACTAAAAACCAACAAACACATTAAAAAATGAGAAAAAATGACTTTGAAGGCCTAAAAAATAAAGCATAGGCATGACAAATAGAAAAAATACAAAATACTTAACGAAAGCCTTTAGTTAGATGATTAATTATATCAATTAATGTTGCTTGATCGATCAATACAAACCAATTAAATAATGAAAAAAACTTAGAGAAATGTGAAACTCGTTTGAAAATATTTCATCTTGTCACTTGCATTTTGTGCTGACAAAATGCAGGACAACAAGTACAAATCATGCGAAATATTGAATGTTAAAATACTTCTTGTAAAGGAGCAGAAGATAGACCTTTCTAAAGATATCAAGTGGAAGGATTGAAATCGGACAAAAAAAGAGTTATTGACACTAGGGCATGAATTTTTTTTTGAAATGTTGAAATAAATGCTATGCCAAAAATGACATCCTTCTTGCATTGCAAAATCAAAGACATACTAGAACAACACAAAGTGATTGTTTCTACAAATAATCAACTAATGATTAGTTCCATCCCAACACTTATTAGGTTCATGTTTTTGTACAAAGAAGTACAATTATAATTTGAAACTACTCTCAGTAAAAAGCTTGATATATTCTTTTGATGAGTATGGGCACATGAAGACTTCTAAATCATCATATGCTTAATTATTACTTGGAGATATTAGGGAAGATTTTAAGAATGAAAGAGGTCAAAGGATCAATCAAAATGACAACAAAAAAATGAGGCAAAGGTTGAACAAACTAAAGTCACCTCCCTTTAGTGGCAACAAGAAGGCATCTATTTGATATTGGTTGTGAAAGTTGTGAACTCTCTAAATATTCAGCATTATGATGCCATCTTATTTTCCATGTTGCATCTTGATGGTTTTCTAATGTCCATTTTTTGGATCGCCTTGTATTTTCCCCTAAGTTCACACACCCAAATGAAATAAAGAGGATAATATAGATAGAGATAAATCCTTAGTTGAGAATAAGATGGCATAAGTCTGTTCAGGAAACTTGTAACTAGATTATATAATATTATAGATATAAAATACTTCAAATTATAGGGTTAACAAATATATATTGATCTACTCAAAAAAATTTAGAGATTATGTGAGAGGCCAATCACAAGGGTTGTGGTGTAAGACATAATGAGGTGCCCTAAGTATCCTCTACCCTATGCCTAAATGTAAGACCTTATGCTCTTTGGTTTTATGTAGTTGTGAACCATTTTCATGAGGTAGTGTACCTAGTGGGGTTCGTATGTTGTTTTCCTCCATCCTGTCAACCTCACTCCTCTTATGATTAAAGATCCCTTCTAGTTTAGTTCAACAGTTGATCAATGTGGGGATGGTAGGGGAGTTGCTATAGGGTGCCTTAAATTGAGCCTCAACTATAGGCCTAAAAATATGACCTTCTCACCCTTGGCCTCATGGTCCTTACCCATCTTTACCTAGTGAGGGATCACTCACCATTCCCCCTCCTTGATTCATGTCCTTCCCTCCACATGATCAATCATTGCAAAATTTCATATTATTGAGATGCGTTTATGGATTTGATTGTGTGCTATTTTTTTTTTTGCATCAATTTCATATTGTGGAAACCTCTTTACATTAAATTTCATAGTAATAATTGTGTAGACATTTATGTTCATGTACTCATCAATTTCATATAATAATCTTTAAATATTTAGGTACTCATATATATGTATATATATGTATGTATGTACACACATACACATAGACACACACGCACACACACACATATACATATACATATACACATATATGTATATATGTACACACACACAAATACATATACATATACATATACACACATATGGATATATGTACACACACACACAATAATAATAATAATAATCTTCAAATCTTTAAGTACTCATATATGTTAAATTTAGCCTAGAAAATAGAGATAAATAACAATAAGGATAACCAAATCAGATACAAGGGACAGACAAAAATGCCTTGGGAAAACCCTTTGAGAATGAAGGGAAAAACCCAACCACACAAAAAAATGATAATTTATTGATAATAAAATTCAAGTGTACAATATCCTTTGCTGATGCAAATATATAACAATAGGAGAGACTCTTCACATTATAACCGAAGGTCTCTTGAGATTTTCATAACTCATACAATTAATTATAATTCTTCGGATATTCATGCTTCAATGCATGTGTATGACACATGTCATTTACATTTAATATTACAAATTAAACTTAAGAGTCCTTTTTAGCTGAAGATGGCAATAATGGTAACAATGTCCATATTTCGAGAGATAAAGATCTCTATTGTAGATACAAACTTTAACACTCCCTCTTAGCAAGAGAGAGATCTCTAGTTGAACAATCACACAAAATTGCAACCAAAAAATGGCAATGATAAATTCTGATCATACAAATTCAAAACATAATTCATGGAGTTACTCAACATGAAAACTTGCAACAATTACTTATATTCATGGAATCACTCAACATGAAACCCTGTAACAATCAATCATATTCATGGAATCACTCAACATGAAAACCTACAACAATTGCTTATATTAATGGAATCAATCAACAAATGAAACCCTGTAATAATCAATCACATTCATGGAATTACTCAACATGAAGATTTGTAACAATTACTCATTGTTAATAATCATAGAATCAATCAACAGGACAACCTATAACAATTACTGATTGTTAATAATCATGGAATCACTCAACATGAAAGATTTTTAAGACTCACAACTAATTTTTTAATCACTAACTCTCTCAATGTGAATTGTCATGGAATATCTCAACATGACATCCAATTTCCATCACAGAATCTCTCAATGTGATGACATCACGGACTCTCTCAACATGATGTTCACTATCGCATAATGAAAGAGTTATCATAGCTGATCTTACAATCTTGTTGTTGATTTCACACATAAAATCATAATTGAGACTCTTTTCCAACACAAGTCTCAAAAATCTACTATACCAAAGCATGTAGAAGAAAATAGGAGTTTTAATGAGAACTCCCTATGATCATAACTAATTCCAATTGATTTTGGCCATGTCATGCAACCTTCCTTTTAAGATAAATATTAAATCAGTCTAGAGGAGTGTTCCCATCTGCATATAATGTCTTGCAATCATGAAAGATTAATCAATCACAAATATCACTGCTAAGATAAACACTATGTATACCCAGTTTTCAAGAGATATAATCACAAATGCTGAAAAGTAACCACTACTTTAGAACTTCAACAAAAAAAGAATACTTATCTCAACAACTTAGACAATACTTATCTTTGCAACTAGACTAGAGTTATGCAGGGTCTGATGCTAACAGAGTGATGAGTGCTTCAACAAGAATTCTTCTATCAAATTCAAAGTACATGACTCACAGGTAATTACCACAACCTTGTTGCTCTTGTTCTTCATAGATGATATCACCAATGAAAGAGACGACAATGATGTTTCACATTTGACAAGCACCATTTGGGAAACAACCAACTCCTTACTTGATAGCCCAACCCCACAAAAAATATGTTACACGTATCCTCCAGAGTTCTAGCTACTTTCTACGTTATTGATATTTGTCTAGTAATCCTCCTTGAATGATTATATTTCTGGTGGAAGACATCACAATCTCTGGTGATTGGGATTAAAATTTGTCTTCATACATGCATATAAGATTCTTTTGAATCTAATGGAAGGAGATTTTGATCATTCCAAATGCCTAGAGAAATATTCTTCTTGTCTAAAGGTGTATCAAATAAGTCCAATATAAATTGAATAGGCATGTTAACATGACTGCTCATTAAGAATGAGAAAAGAAATGATGATAATTGCTTTGCCATTATTGTAAAAAGAAAATCTAACTAATCTGATGGTTCCACCTATGATTTCTTTCACCACTAATCTAACATGAGAAGGACACAAAAGAATTTTCTCAGTCATTACACAAGTGGTGATCACACAAGGATTAACAAAATAGTAGTCATTCTCAACACTTGTCGCAAGAGAATGAGTTTTAGCACAAACAATCCACCTTCTATAAATTGTTGACCCAATCATTAGGCTCCATACTCAATGGAATGTGGTAATGCAAATGTAGACGAGTTATTTTCATAAATGAAACCATAATACACTCTGTAGTTGATATCATTAAATATATCACTCTCAACAAAACTAGAATCATAATACTCTTTAGAAAAACTACATTTGTAGATTACATATCACACTCTAAAAAAAGTACAATAATGACTATAGAACACTGTTATAGCCCGCTCATTCTTTGAAAGCCAATGTTACACAAGAATTTCCATTTTCTATAATCCACCACTAGAAATGGTGACTAAAGAGCATGATGCCTTTTCATTTTCTTAGAATAAGCATCAATGACAGAGACCATAAAATTTTCTAAACTGATGACTCTAACAACTTCCAACAATAATGCCTTTTCTGGGCAATGTCCAAGCTTGTTGGCAGTTACATAATAAAGGGCATAACTTTCCTGTAAGCCTTTTCAAAAGCAAAGATCTCATATTGAAGCCATGTCATTCAATGATAGGCACAAGAAACACCTCTAGAAATATACCATGGGCTAAACTTAAGAATAAACTCAAAAGGAATGAAGTTGAACAACAATATTAGAGAAGTTATATTTGGCAGAATCTCCTTGACTCTCCTTGATGGAACCATTCTCCATAGAATTATGATAATACAGAGCATATAAATGAGAAATTTTATCAAACTTTCTGATAGATAGAGGGAGTGGAATAATATGATCCTGATAGTAACTCCCGATCATGAATGGTTTGTGTTTATGTATCTTGATCGTGCACTGTCTGAGTATGAGAATCTTGATCATGCATGCTCACATCGCTCTCCACACTATTGAAGCAACTTGATCCTCCTCATAATGTATATGAATTCTTTTGATTGATAATATAAAGAACTAGCAACAACTAACACCTCCATTAGAAACCAAAAATGACTCTACTGGCTAAAGGAGAGATGCCATGATATCATTAGGTCCAGGAATAAAAAAGCATGAGGGAATGTCCAAATGAGCTGATCTCTTACCACAAAACCATCAAGACTCACTTCTAAAAATGTTGTAAATCTACATAATAGAAAGAATATTTTCCATAATACAGATCTTTCTCATGCTCAAGCACATGCTCTAATATTGTTTGCTTCTAGAATCATCATGTTAGAAAGCAAAACATGGTCTCCATTAACACATAACCACTAACAAGAGAGATTGCCTATGAAAATACAAAGGGGAACTAAGAATGCTCCTAAAAAGACATGTATAAATTCTCTCATTTCTATCATATCAATCATATATTATCCTTATTGGTGTTATCAACCTATGCTCTGATACCATGTGGAATTTAGCCTAAAAAATAGAGATAAACAACAATAAGGCAAACCAAATCAGATACAAGGGACACACATAAATACCCTGGGAAAACCCTTCAAGAATGAAGGGAAAAATCCAACCACACAACAAAATAATCATTTTATTGATAATAAGCTTCAAGTGTACAATATCGTTTTCTTGATGCAAATATATAGCAATAGGAGAGACTCTTCGCATTATAACCAAAGGTCTCTTGAGATTCCCATAACTCCTATAATTAATTATGAATCTTTAGATATTCATGCCTCAATGCATGTGTATGACACATGTCATTTATATTTAATATTACAAATTAAACTTAAGTGTCCTTTTCAGTTGAAGATGACAATAATGGTAATAACGTCTAGATTTTGAGAGATAAAGATCTCTATTGTAGCTACAAACTTTAACAATATGTGTGTGTGTGTGTGTGTGTGTGTGTGTGTGCATGAACGCACGCGTATGGGTGTGTGCGCATAATCTCTCATATATTTACAAATGCCTCTATTGCTTGTGTGGTTTACTATGGTACATATAGTTGGTTTTGTTGATGTTTGATTTTTTTGAATGATTGATTAAATGAATGAGTTGATTGGATTTGATGAGTAAAGGTATTTGTGATTTATGGTTAAATAATTGTGATTACATGATTGAAAAGTGACATATAATGTTTTTTATTTTGATATATTGGTAGATTATGATTGAATGAATGTTGATTTGATATAGTGATGCTTGATTGTTGAATTGTTTGTTTTCTTGATCTCAAGATGAAGTGTTGAGTGATGTGGATTTGATGGTTTTTGATCTTCTTGATTGATGGTTCTCTTGATTTATTGAGTGACTAATGAATAGTGGATGGATGGAAGATTCTATTTTGATGGATAACGAGTGAAGAATCCTTGGTGACCCTTGAATGATTGGAATGATCTCTTTTATACTTCATTGGTGAAAGGGTCACTATCTTTCATAAGACTCGAGTCACCAACCTTCATTTTTTCCTTTAAGAGTAGTAAATTATCTCCCAAATTGATCTCTCTTGAGTGTCTTCCTAAATGAACCTTCTCCTTTATATATTTTATGTAAGGAAGAGCCACACCACTTCATCATTTCCACCTCTTACAATGGTCACAATATTTCACAATTGCCACCACTTGAAACAATCATAATATTTTACCATTTTTTCCCTTTAGAAGAGTCAAAATGTTTCATAACTACTACCTTTGAGAGAGTCAAAATATTTCATCATTTTTACTCTTTGTGAGAGTTAGAATCCTTCATCATTACTGCTCTTGAAAGATTCACTTCCTTAGCTTCTTTCTTCTACTATTGTTCATTCTTTGATTCCTTTTCTTCCTTATTTCTTCCTTCTCAATATAACTCTTGGCCATTTAAAATCTTATAGAGGGTGTTAAGCATGAATGTTGATGGTATTCTAATGGGGGAGTATCCTAAAATTGTTGGAGACATGATTCAGAGGTTGTGTGTTGCATTCATAAAAGAGCTTGTCATTGATGTAAATGTATTGGTTATTTTGTGGAGACTGGCAAAGCAACATATAGAGTTTTGCTTTGCAAAGTTCAAGTAATGCAAATGAGCTTATGTGGGCTTGGAATAATGTTCTATAGAGTGTATAAATGCTACAACTAAGAGTGTGTATGAAAATATGAAGAAAGTAAAAAGTTAATGATGATTTGGAGAAGGCGGCATTTAAACAAAGTTTTTGGATAACAATTACTCTTGTTTAGAATATATCTCCTAATCGAGATAGAATCTAGTTAAGAGGACTTGGACAGAGATATAAGACATGATGAAGATGCTATGGTCAAACACAAACATCCAGATAAGCATCGAGTGAAGAGCTATGAAGATTGTAACCCAGAAGTTTATGTGTCACTGTGAAATGATGTAATATTGTCATGTAATGTGTAAATGTAATATCTTAAGTTGGTCCTATATTATTATTGTCAACTGGGAAAACCTCAAGGCTTACATAATAATATGTTTTAGGCCTTGGTATAAAGGAAGGATAATTTCCTTGGTTGTAATAATCTAGTGTAGATATTGTGAATGTGAGCATGCAAACTTGTATGCGAGATCCAATGAACCTGACAACAAATATCTTTTGATCAGAGAAGTGTTTGGTGTAGTTGAGGCACAATGAGCTTACAAGAAGACTATATTTGGGAAAAAAGTTGTTGTTGAACAATGTTTAGGTACATGTGTATTTTTAGCGAGGATATTACTCAGACTATTTGGACAGTGGGTCCTTTTGTCTTTCATTCAACTCCTAACATGGATTCAAAGTCTCTTAATATGGACTGATATGTACTTAATGTATTTCATTGAATCCTAATAAGGTCCACACTTTCACAATGAACATTTATATTAGTACATATTTTTTTGGGCCATCCCCATTAAGGTTTTTCCTTTAATCAAGGGTTTCCTTAGTTAATAGATTTGGTGTTATTATGTATGGTTATCTTTCTATGGTTGTTGCATCTATTGTTTACATGTTTCAAAATTAATAAGGATATTTAGAGTTGTTTTAATTGCACAACTAATTCACCCCCCCTCTTGGTTATCTTGATGAACTTTACTTTCTAACAACTGGCATCAGAGTATTAGGCAGGGTATAATTTAGTGGCGAATTTCCATATTTTGGTGAATTTCCATATTTTGGAAAATTTAAGGATTTCATGGTGTTGATTTTGGTGATTTGTGAGCCATTACATGGTGGCCAAATCACCTAGCTTTATCAGGGTTAATAGGTCCTTGCTCCATCCAATCGTCAAAAAAAATTTGTATTTGACTTTTTTTCTAGCGGTATTCACCTTTCACACAACCAACCTAGTAATGGTAACCGATGCCATGTTCACCAAGTCTCAATGCATTACATTTGCATGGGTATGGGGGAATTTTCCAACAGTCATTCATTTTGTGGTGGAGTCAGCTCGTTTCACCTTATGAAAATTGGAATTGATTGGTATAAATTCCAATTGGCAATTACTATTCTCTAATAAAATATTGATTAAATACTATTCTTTCAAATTTCTTCATCTATGTGTATTTCAGATTGGCATTGGTTCTAGATTTCAGGCACGACACGTCATAAAGAGACTCAAAGATAGCTTCCAGCATCCATTTCATAAAATCTATTCCAAAATCATTGCTATCAAGGGTAAGAGTGCAAATTGGATGATATATTTACTTCTAGCTATTCAAAATTTCTAAATTTCACCTCCTAAATGTTACAATTTGTTTGAAACAGAATGGTTGCATATTTAAGTATATAACTAATGCCCTAGTGTGATTGGTGCAACACTGTAATGGTTTTAATTTCCTAGATCAGTAGATATTATTATTTTGATTTCCCATTTAGTTTAAGGTTCATATGTGATTTCCTAATTTGTTGAAATGATCCAATCACTTGCTACATCCACCCCAACATTATAATGTTTGGGACCTTCATTCACATTGCCTTGTGATATTCTTCAATATAAACTGGAGAATTATTACTTACATAAGCGTTGGATGTAAATATTTCTTGCCATTGGTCTAGAAGTGGGCCTGTGAAAAAAAGCCTTATTTTAATTGGGAGAATGGAAAGGAAACTAGTTGTAGGAGGCTTAAAAGATCACATTTTTGCATAGACCTTGAAAGCATCATATATACCCCATTGTACTCCAGTCATGGTACCCACCATCAAGATACAAAGTGGCAATCCTCTGGTTAATAAGCCAACCACACCAATGCTCTTAATTGCCTACAAAAATGACATATTTATACACATTACACACAATTAAAATTGAGAACCACAATAAGAACTATAATAGAACATAGAAAATCAATATATTTAATAAAATAAAAAACTATGTTTTAATTTCATATTAATCTTTGTAAGAGATTAATCTTACATCCATGACACATACACCATTGCTACAACTTAGGATTGAAACCAAGTTATCTGTTGGCTGGGAAATAAGAGCACTAGAGACACTTGCAATGTAACTTGCTACAAAGCTTACTCCCAACTATACTTCTTTGGAGCACTTCTCCTTTGGTATAGGGATCATGTGCTTTTATATACCATGCACTATTTTCTCATAACAAGCAAATTTCACCATCGTATATTCAAATGAAAAGCACCAATCTTAAATCATTTTGTTTATCAACTAAGAATATTTCTATGATAGATTTCAATAAAATGGTTTTTGTAAGGATCATAATCCATGTACAATAGATAGAGCCATTCAAAGCATACACGACAAGTTCAAAATATTGGCTAGAGCACAGATTTTGAAGAATTATCTAGGAGAAAAGTGTCAAACATTATTGACCACAGATTCAATGAGCCCCAAATCTTGTATAATCAAATGAAAATTGTAGAGACACAACCATATTAGAATGGAGGAAATTTGAAAATTTGCAAGGTTAAAGAAAATATACTAGTGAGTGATAAATAAACTAGAACTGTGATATAATCAAGGTCCATTCTAAAAATAATTGTAACCATTAAAATTAAGAAAGGTGGTAATAAGAAAACCATGGTCCAACAACTCAACATTAGGGGCAATTAAGGTGCCCCAATTACTCTTGCACCAGTATAAGAAAAAATCTACTAAAGGTCATCTCTGGTGCAGTGGCACCTAAGCCACTCTAGGAACACAAGGACAACTAGAGGACTCCAAGCATGAAGACAACTCATTCATATCATGGTGGAATCAACTAGGAAGTTCTAAAGCCTATCATGGCATCAAATATGCAAAAGATGTAATTCCTAGGTCCTAGAAGTTCAAAAAGGGAAAATTGAGCATATGGATGTAATAGGGATTAAATTAAGTTAGTTTTTTCTGAAGTTTATAATGAAGAAACCCTCTATTTTGGCAAAATTGATGAGTTTGGTTCATTGTTCTTGCTATTTCTGAGAGTAATATGACTTTAGATGAAACAATGACATTGGTATATGGTTCAAACTTTTATTTCATGCTTTGATTGAGGATTCAAACAAGTGTTTTTATTCTTTATTGTTGACTGTCATAAATTGTCCAGATTTAGTGAGCAATTTTGACAAGTTTTGTGGGAAATGGGCATTCCATGGATGTAAAGACTTTATTCTCATGGAATGGCTCTGTTTTAACATGTACCATAATGTACTAACCTTTTAATATGAATTTTTGAGGGACAAGTTAAGGTTATTGGTGATCACCATACTAATTCCTAGTGTTTTGCATTGGAAGTTGCTGGTAAGTTACATCACCATCATATTGGCCTTAAGGAGAGCTAATTTTTATGTTGGATTCTAGTTATATATGATGAAAACAAGGTTTTCCATCCTTAGATCTTGGAGAAAGAATTGGGAGAGTAGAGATTGAGAAAGCCCTAGTTATTGAGGGTTTTGGAGCACCATTTGGGTTTTTTGCACTTGCAAGGTATATAGGTTGAAATTGGTTGTGGATTCCCTCTATTAATTCCATTTTATGAGACTATTGAGAGTCCTAAAGTTTGGAAGTGGATTTGAGACATAGTTTCTTTGTAAATCCATCTTTTTGGTAGCCTAAATTGTTGATCCAATGTTGAAACAAGGAATATTCTCCAAAGTAACCCTATCTATCCTTTTGATATGTTGAAGCACTCAATAAAGGGTATTTGAAAAATTGATTTTTTGACTTGGTGTTTTGGAATTTTTAAGTGTTATGCAATTTAGAAGCTTACTAGAGACCTAATTGGCAAGACTGCCGTACCTATATTTTGTAATTTCAAGTTCACATCCATAGTGAGTTTGTGGGAGGCTAACACCTATTGAATCACCTTGGAATTTATGTCTTAAGAGCATCTAATTTTTTTTGAATCTGAGTGTTTTTTTTTTAACAATAACGTTGGAGGCATTGTCGGTCATTTTGTCTTAAAACTTGAGCATCTAATCAATTTTTCCCTACTCTTTCTTATTGGACCTTTCATCCCACTATCACAATGTGCATCAGTCTCCCCCAACAATTTGAAAAATAACACCTTTAAATTGATATTTGAAGAGACATCCATTAGGTAATCATTATAGATGTATAGATCAATAAGCTTATTGGCCAAATCCACCTTTATGTCACCCAAAGATATGGATGTGCAAGAAAAAAATACTATTGGGGAAGGCAGGGGATCAAGAGCAAGGAAATATTTTCCCCAAGAGACATAGAAGATGCCACATGACAAAAGACAAACCCTAAATCTATTGAAGGAATAGCCTTTAAAATACGTTCCTATTAGAAAATATGGCACACATGTTCAAAGGATTTGAAGAGTTCAAAAATTCTAAAAAAAATTCTTTTCAATCTCTACTAACCCCTTGGGAGAGAACTAAAGGAACAAAATCCGTATGAACAAGATCCATCACATGTGACTATGCCTAACATGGAGGTTTTAAAACCCTTACCCCTAGAATCTTATTTAGCCAAGGACATTTTCTATGAAAAGTTAGCAACACAATTTCCCTTACTCAAATCTCTTGATGCTTGTCTTCACTCCTCCTCAAAACCTTCTCAGATCTTCCTTTTCCCCTCTTGTTTATCCAGTTGAGAGATACCTAGAAGCATCTATAGCAAACCATGAACATAAGCAGCTAATAGAGTAGAGACAAGAGGCAACTAAATAATGAAGCATCTAATAGAACAAAGATAGAAACAAAAAATGTTGCATTTTCTCCAAAACCAACATTACCTTTGAGTGTTAGATCTATGTTTGCATGTATAGTCCATGATATTGTACAATAGTTGCAATGTCTCTAGCATCTACCTCACATAGGGACTCGTTGATATAAATGCAACTTTTTGATGAGGATTTCCCCATATCTAAGTGGGGACTTGATTGATAGAGGGACAGTTAAATGAAATTTCTAATTGAGTCCTCTTTAATGCACCAATCTTCTTTTCCTGTAATAACATTCTAGAATGTCCTACAAAAATTCCATTGCTAGAAGGACTACATGATTGGAAGCATAAAGGTGATGGAATCTTGGGGATGAAATTGATGCTTGGAGTGCAATGTCCAAAAAAGAGGTAAATTTAGTTTGTTTAAAAACCTAAAAACCCATTTGCAAGTGCAAGACATGGAAAATATGATGACAATAAGAAATATGATGAACACTGTAGTTAGAGTAGTTAGATCTAGAAAAAATGGAAGTTTAAAAAAAAATTTAAAGCCCAGCCTAGCCTCTTTTTCTTAAATTTCCTGAGAATAATGGTCTAGCTTCTAATAATGCCACACCTAAAGTCCAAGTAATACTGCTAGACCCAACAATTGCTTGTTGATCCTTCAAATGCAAACCATCTCTTAGGAGTGATACAACATATGGTATTATGGTGCCTGAAAACAACATTATTCGATGGAAGGTTGTTTAACTACACTCTATTCAACATCATGCCATGTTTTCTTGCAAAATGACCTACTTTCTCTATTACATCACCAAGTATTGCATAGAATTGGCCCTGAGGTTGTGACTGATTCTTATTCAAAGCACAAGGGGATTGCTTACAATCTATCCCTGCCACTGATTGTGAAGATTTAGATGCATTGACATTGGATTTTTCTAGTGATTTACATTTTCCAAATAAAATTATGAACATTAGGATTTGTAATTTTTTTTGATTGAAGCCCCAGTCGATAATGTCACATAATATTAAGTTATGCTGCTATAGTATGAGAACATGTTACCATAATGAATTAAAATTCAAGGATAGGACAAGAGATTGCTCTATCAAAATATAGACTTGTGCTAGGTCAAGTGCATTCAACTTTAAACAAAGACCAATAGCATGAGGGCATTGGGGCCAACATCACATTAGAAATCACAATAGCTCACCACCACCAGAAGATGGCATTTTTATTGAGTTAAATCAAAATGGATCAAACGAGGATAACAATGTTGGAACAAAAGAAGATGTTGTATCAAAAGATAATATTGATGTTGGCAGGAAGAAAAGAAAAAGGAATGTAAAAATGAGGTGGGAATGGGAAATGAAAAGAAAATTTCAGGTTGTTTGGGTAGAAAAGTATTGGTTTATTGAACCAGTCACAAAAAATGATGAACAACCAACAAAATGTAGGTGTACAATTTGTACTTGGAAAGCTAAAAGAAAGAAAAAGTTCTAGCTGAAGCTCGACACTATAGAAAAACATATTGGTAAGGTTTATGAAAAAAAAATCATAGCTGGAAAGAAAGTAGTAGTAGTGAGATGGAAATCAAAGGAAGAATTCCTTAATGTTAAGTATGCCATAGAATATGAAGAACATTTCAAGAAAATAGTGGTAATTCGTATTGGCAATCCAATCAAGGCTGGGCTTCAACATGCAACCAATGATGCAAACTTGGAAAAGACTGTTCAGATGAGTGTTATTTTTGATATTCTATCTAGAGGGCATCCTATGAGAGAATTTTTAGAATATGGTAATTTATTATCTTTTTTTGAGAGTTCCTCACTATCCTAGATCACATTGGTCAATATACGCTGGATGGGAAATGACAAACTGTCTTGCTAAGGTGGAAAAACAAAATGAATAGGAGAGAGTAAAAGAATCCAAGTTCATTTCGTTATCCTTAGATGAAGTCACTAAGGTAGATCACATTGCTTGGTTCTATATGCATTTATATACTATAAAAGAAAATGTCCATTGAGCTCATCTACTTTATGTTCGTAAAATGAGGGCCAATTCTACTGCAAAATTATTATATTTAAAAGTTAAGAAAGCTTTCAATGAAATTTCTGCTATGGATGACTTGAAAATTACAAGGGAAAAGGATTGGTCTTTGTGCCAGATTAAAAACTAATATTACACCTTACATGCTTGACATACACTACATGGCCCATTGAATGAATTTAGCATATAAGATTGTAAGTAGTTTTCCTATAGTGTCAAAAGTTGAAGATCTAATCTGTAAGCTCCACTCCTACTTTTGCAAAAGTCCTAAATGTTTTGCAGAATTTAAGATTTTTTCTAAGGGAGTAATAGCAGGAAATAAGATTCTAAAGGATGTTGAGACTAGATGGATAACTTTGCATGGACCAATAGAATGAGTTCTAGCAAAATATCAATCCTTGATTGGAGTTATATATGAGCAATGCCTTATAGTAGATAAGGCTCATGATTTGTTAAATACTTTAAGTGATATAGAGCGTATTAACTTTAGCCAGTCTTCTCCTCATGCTTGATTTAATGAACAAACTTGTTAAGAAAGCCCAAGACAGAACTATGTAGTTTCATGAGTATAGTGATTTACATAAAATGACATGCATGGCTCTAGATTCTTTGAATTCAAATATCACAAGTCATAGTCCAATTATTTCAAGGTGGGAGATAATTATAGATTTGAATCATGCTGAGCATTTTTTACAGTTCAATACAAAAATGAGCCATATGTGTTTGTGAAAAGATTTCAAATACCAATGCACCAATCTAAGACAAGCAAGAGAGGTAGAGTACTACCAGTTAGAAAGGATGATTTTGACAAGATTGTTGAATCTATTAGTGAAAATGTGAAGTCTATTTCCTACCAAATTTCAAGTGAGATTCATGAAAGATTCCCTTGAGAAGAAATTCTTGAAGCCATGAGTTGTGTGTTTCCTTAATTTTGGAAACACTTCCGAGATGATCCAAGTGATGCAAAGTTGTTTCATAATAAACTTGATGAATTGATAACATAGTTTTCAAAGCATATAGATTATAATGGACAACCAATGCAAGGAATCTTAGATTGAAATAATCTTAAAAAATATTGTAAATATTTTGCATTGTCTATGAAACACTAGATGGAAAACTTTGAGAATCCATTTGATCTTGGTGCAATAACAAGGCTTTGGAAAAGGATAAGTCAGAGTGAAGTATTGTGTACTTCAATATCAGAATATTTCAAACTTGTTGATTTATGTCAAACAATGATATTAGGGTCAGTGGAAGATAAGAGAGTTTTCAGTGCATTGGGGTTTTTAAAATCAAAGGTTAGAAACAAACTAGACATAAATTTGGAAACTTGCTTGAGGTTGTTTGTAACTGAATACAATGTTAGAGATTTTCCTTATGATAGGTCATTGGCCATTTGGAATTCCATGTGTGAAAGATGAGGCCTTTGCAACACTTCAAAAAATGGTGGTGCTACTGTTGATTCTGACATAAATGATGAATTTAGGTCTTAGAGTCAAAATGAAGATGAAGATTTTTTGGATTTTGAATATGTTGGAGTTCTTACTAGTAAGGAACATATCAAGTGGGTTTAAACCTAATACCAAGAAACAATAATATAGGGACAAGCCTAAGGATTAGCTAAATACTATATTTAGTAGGACTAATCTTAGTTCTGGGCCAACATTAATAGAGTCATCAAGACTCACTTCACTTTAGGCTTTGCAGGGCCAAGGCGGGCAAACCTTAGGGATTGATCTTGCTGATTTGATATTCCTCTTTTTCAAAGATTATCCCATATAGTAGAAATGGTCAATATTCTCCTATGATTTGTTGATAAAATTCTTGAGCATATTAGCTAACTATCACCAAAAAAGTAGATGCAAATAAGTAATGACCAACACTTTTAGTTCTTAGTACATGAAATGGTAAATTGATTTGTTTGTTACGTATTTCCTACAATTAGCTAAGTCACCAACTTGTTCTTGAACTTTTAATGGACCAATCTCTTATCCATTGGGATACAGAGTCAAAAGTCAGCAAATTTGGACCTTTTTAATCAACTTGTGATTAAAAGTGTCAACATTGAGCTCTAAATTTCATTCTTACCATATCCTTTTTATAGACCCTAAACCTTATCAATTATAGAAAGTGATTACCTAATTCTTTAAATCAGCAACAATCAGTAAGAGATATATAATTTGTGTGAATTATATTAAACTAAATGAAACTTGTTCATATCAATCTCAAGATTATAGATATATAAGTAAGGAGACAAAACTCAAAGACAAAGATATATAAGGAAAATTCCTTCTCTTGAAGATGTTTGTAATACTAATAGAGACTTAGAAGATAACTCATAAACAAGCCATTGGTACTAGATGTTCACTTTTTTATATTCAAGTATACAAGAGTTGATTTCATTCACATAGTTACGGAAGAAAATGGACGGACTGTAAAAGAAGCATTAGAATGAGAATTCTACAGATAACTGACCATCACTCCTCATCTTGGAAATTCATATATAGGATTTCAACAAGCTATATATGAGAGGACACATGTCAAAACAAGAATGGATACAAAATGTGGAAATATGGGAACAAAAATATATATAAAACATTCTTCAAAAGTTCCATCATAAAAAGAGAAGTAGTTGAGATAGTAAGTGAACATTTATGTCATGCTTTTCAACTTTACTCTTCTTTGTCCTTCATCGTCCTCAATGAGTAATATCTCAACTACTTCCTACCAGCAGAGCTTTAATCTCTCCTACTGCCTCCCAAACACAAATCTCCCCTTTTGTGGGTCATTCTGTTGTTTTAACCTCTTCTAAGTCCTCATGGCTTTAGTCCACCTGGCATCTATAACAGCTTTAGATTCAATAAAAAAATTGTTCAAATCTATTTCTGCGTTAAAAAGAGATTCAATTAATTTATTAAATGGGACATCAGAAGTATCTTCAAAAATTGCCGTTGTGGCCTCTTGAGTGAAAATGGCACCAAAGGAATTAGACCATTTCTGCCAATCTATCATTATAC
Organism: Cupressus sempervirens; assembly: GCA_028749045.1. Lineage (NCBI taxonomy): Eukaryota > Viridiplantae > Streptophyta > Pinopsida > Cupressales > Cupressaceae > Cupressus > Cupressus sempervirens. The sequence continues at coordinate 618,533,232 of CM053791.1, forward strand.
TAGTGGCATCCAAGATTGATGGTATGCAGGGTTGTATTTCCTGAGATAAACTTTTAATTTTCCTTGTATAATTTGCAATTTACCAGTGAAGAAACCAATTAATTCCTTAACTATCTCTAAACTCTCCTTCATTGTGATTATCTTATCAGGAAAATCTAGATTTTTAGCCATCAATACAATGAGCCTCTCCAAGAACTATGTGTATAGCCCCCATAGATTGAATGTGGGTGGTCGCAATGAAAGTGCCTCATTGCAAAATTGCTCAACATTTTGTAAAACAACATAAAAATTCTGAGCCTGTTGTGACATATTCTTCAAGGTTTCAACCTTGTGGCTCATCAAGCTCTTAAGGACAGGTGTCCTTATCTCATCTCCTTCTCGAGTAGATAGAGCATTAATGCTCATTCTCTTTGGTTCTATCGTATCCTCTTCCCCCAAATCATCTATCTATGTTGGGGTTTTGATCTGTAAACTCCTTGCTATGAATCACTTAGAACTTCAAGATTCACTAGGATACAAATATAATAGAAAGATCGTACCTAAAATTTCTTGTGAACTAAGAAAATAATACTTAAAAATGTAGAAAATAACTAAGTAGACAAAACATGCATAAAAAAGAACAAGAGACAAAATATTTGATTTCGGAGTTCATCGGACTCTGGCTACGTCTCTAGATTTGCAAACTTGCAAGATTGATGTGATTATTATGATGCAAAACTCATACATCACCATGGTCTTCCATGGAGTTACAATCTACTTCTTGCTTCCACACTACAATGATAGGAACTTGCTAGCAACATGTTTGTGCCTAGCTTCTTCGCCACTTTTTACAATGCTAAGCAATAAAAGTGCAACTCTCTCTCAATGGGCATTAAGCCTTTACAAAAATGACTTTAAAAGTCATGAAAATACTCTCAAGGAACTCACCAAGTTTTTATCTCTCAAGAGACCACTTAGCTTACTTACAAGAAAAAATCTTACTTCCCCAAAGCTCTTTATCGAGAGTAAAATAACTCTCCAAGAATTTAAGAAATAAGAATACTCTCTCTTCTTACAAGAATTTTCTCCTTAGAGTTTTCTCCTCTTTAGGCTTTTTTTTCAAAGGAAAATAATTCCCCTTTTATACTTGATATTGGCTATATTTGGCTTAAAACCATATAACCAATATAATTACTATTTTCCTTATTTAAAATAACCAAATAACCCAAATCTCCCAATTTTACTACTATCCTTGAAAAGAATGGCCCTTATAGTTTTGGACTTACATTATAATATCCAAAATATAATAACCCATCCAAAATCATATCCAAGTAAATAACTTCCCTTTTTGGCTTTTATAATTTTAAGCCGTACAAAATAAACCAACCCCTTGATAAATAACAATATATATCCCCTTTTTTATGAAATAATAGTCATAATAATATATGGTTTATATTAACCACATATTATATTTAGTAGTATATGTTATTTTAAAACTTGTTATATTATTAAGAGCATAAAATGAGGATGATGATATCATGATGACATCATCAAAACTTGTATTTTTCCTCTAATTTCAAATGACTGTAACTTTCACATATGAACTTTTCGACGAAACGAACGTCGTTGGAAAGCTCTCAATGAGCTCTTTAATTTAAAACCCATTGTTGACCACTTTGGAGATGGTCAAATTTCACCTTTTTGGTCAACCTCTACTACTCCTATTTGACCAAGCATATCTCAAGAACATGAACCCCTTTTGACATGCTTCAAGTTGTGTCATGAATATTTTTCCATGCTCTATGCATTGATGCCAATTTTGGGAGATTCCAAGTGGGCTAAATTTTTAAGGTTTTCAAGATCCACCTAGATCAGGCTTCAATTGTGCTTTTAGCTAGTTGTTGCTGATTTTCTTGTTCATGTCCTTGTCTTGCAGTAACTACTTGTTCTACCTCTAAAAGTTTCTCTCTGATAGATGCAACCTCATTTTCAAGTGCTTGGACCTTAGCCTCAAGCTCTACAATCTTCTTCTTGTATACATGGTTCTTTCTAAGCTCATCTTCACAGAGCTTTCTTACATTAATGCAATCATGTATGGACTTAAAAATTCTATTTTCAATCTCCTCTACCTTGGCCTCATTCATAAATGATAAATGTTACATGGCCTTAGAAATTTTTTTACTAGAGGAGCCTTGTAGAGTCCACACAATCATATTACCCTATTCAGTGCTCTACACATCCATCAACTTTGGTTTATTTGATGATGGAGCCATGTTCCAAACTGCCAAGGATTTGATACATCTATATAAAAACCTATTCCTTTCTATATTCCATCAACACAAAATGCCTCATATGAGATGGTATTCTCTTGCCTCCTTTTTTGGTCAAGCATAACTTCTACTCGTTTGATTCTCTTGGCTTCATCTTTAGCACTAGCTCACTCTGTTTTATCTTATATAGAAAACTCTTGAACTCAGGTGATTTTATGAATGCATCATGTTCTATGAGCTGTTGGGCCTGGATGATCCTATCATCCAACCTTGCTGCTGCTAGTTCTATGCCAATGATTGTGTTCTCAGTTGCATTAATTCTATCTTGGAGGTAAGTCTACCTTAAGTTAGCAAAATAATGACTATTTCTAGGTAAAATATGTAAGGTCCTCTATTTCACCTCTATAGGGATATGGGAAACTTTCTATCTTTTATTTCCTTTTGTGACCCATGATGCCTCAGGAGCATCATCTTCCTCTATTTTTAAGGTCACATCAAGTTTAGGGATGTCTAAGCACACCCTCTCTTCCTCTCCTATAGGTCCCTCTATCATCATGGCCATAATCAAAGCATGGTCATTGACCATCTTCCTAATCCTATGAGGATAGGGGATATCCATATAGAATCCCATAAATTGGGGATTTGCTCTCTTCATTGCTCTTTCCACCCTCAAGAAATCATCCAACTTTGCTAACTTATCAGCTACCTCACCCTCTACAACTATGTTTGGAATAACATCTTCATGCGGTAACTCCTTGGTACTAGGTAGTACATAGTTCATTATCTCTTTAAGGGTGATCCTCATCCAATTGTCAGGATCATACATTCTATAAGGACCAGTTGAAAAATTATAACGGTGTAGGAAAGAATGGATTTGATCAAGGGCCTATTTTCTAATTGAAATGTCCCCCACCTTAAAACATCTACACAAGAAAGTTCCTTTATGCACTTTGGGCCCTAGATACTCCCTATTCACCATAAACAACTGCCATATGAATTCCATTATACCCAACCTAGGAGGAATAAATTTTGGTAATATGTGGGGTGGTTGGGGACAACCATAAACTCTCATCAAAGAAAAAGTTGGAAATAAGAAAATGTCCCCCCAATTATGGTCTAATCTTTTACCCTCAGGAAGTAGGGATGGTCTCAAAAGGCTTTGTAAAATTTGAGGTGCTCGAAAGTAACCTAGATCTAACATTCTAATTATTACAATACTAAAATTATTAAAGAACGAAACAAAATTAGAAAAATGATAGTTACTATCCCATACCCATGTCCACAACTAAAATTGTAGCTCTCCATTTGCATTAGAGGTATGATCAATCAAATCAGAACTCACATACCCCACATTCTTGTAGAGAATCAAGTGCATAAGCAGTGAATAGTGATGGAACTTGAGATCTTTAATTCTCCACTTTAAACTTGGGCAATGTTTTCTTTCATCAGCTCCAAAATGTATTCAACATAGTCATACTCCCCCCTATGATAGGAGTCTTGCACGTCTCTGGCAATAAATTTTTTAGCTCCATATACCATGTCAGTTCCATCTTTGCCAATCACCTTGTGGACACCATATACTATATTTACAAAGTAATTTTAAATTTTTTTCAAAGACATCATTTATTCTACCTTCTTAGGGTAATCACCCATGTTCTTTAAATCCATGGGAATATGATGTAGCATAGACTTCCTAGTGTAGGCCTTAGTGTTTTTCTCAAACTTCCTCTACAAATCCTTCAAATCTAGAGGCTGGCCCATGGCTCCATCCAATCCAAAAGATTCAACGAACAAAACACAGTCAAGTGTACAAAGAATAGTTTTGTCTTTCCTATGAAAGGATTTGGTGGCTGGATTGTAAGAACAAAATAGGGCCTTCATCAAATCCACATCCATGAAGACCTTTGGAAATATCAACTTAGCTAGGTTCTTCTTTCATAGATTACATACCAGGATCTTCTTTTCTCTATTATAGTAGAAATATTTAAAAAGTTCAAAACCAATGACATTAGGGCATACAACATCCCTATAAAGAGCATATGGGTTGACAAAAGCATGACCATCTGCAACATTGGTGGTAGAGGAACTAAGGAAAAGCTTAATCCATTCTTCAATAAACCAGTTAGGTTTCCTTTGTCTTGTTTTCCCTCTTTTAGAAGTTGAAGTCTCTACAACCCCCATATCTAATGCTTGAAATTCTTCTACTCTTTATCAAACATTTTGATAATAAGCTAGCAAAAAAGGTATGGACTCTACTCTTAGGCTCTAAAAACAATTATTTATATACACTGAAAGCTTTGCAGCTACTGAATTTTTTTTTTCTTCTATAAAAGGTGAACTATAATTGACAAATAAAAAAGCCTTTATAACTCAATGTATGCTATCAATGTTCATCTTTGCATTGATTTTATAGCATGCTTAAAACATAAGATCAACTTATTCTTTCACCTCAAGGGAGCATTGCCATTACTATCCAGTAATGCACTTTTTGTACCATATTCAAATATCTTTGGTCAAGAAGTTTGTTGTTGTTTCCAACTCAAAAAATTGACTGGCACATGTTATGTTGAATTGTGGTCTACGATCTTATGATCACCACTAAAGAAAATGACTCCTCATATTATCTTATAGATGAATAACATGTTCAACGATGTTATGAAACCCTTGAAAAAAGCCTTATAAAACAATAAGAAACCATGGGAAGACCCCTTAAGGTCTTACAACACACTAATTACTGTGGCATTAGTGTTGATTATTGAATCCTTTACGATCTCTTGACAAACAATTCACATTGAACAACATATCATCTTATATCAAACTACCTTTTCTTATGATCTTACGATATGGCCTTCTTCGTGGCATTAGAGCATTTTATCCATTAGCCTAAGATCTTATGATAAAATATTTATTGTAAAGTTGGAGATCACATTATGCTGCATAAAAAACTTATATAGAATAAAAATATGGCCCCACCGGTCCAACTAAGCATCCACCTGGTGTACGTTCCATAATTGGTCAATCAGAACTAGACACTCATCACCTATCTGACATTGTACTATCATTAAAGCATACATAACACTTTTAACACACAATTTGGTGACCTAGAAACCTTCCAAATAGAAAGTAAAACTAGGGTGGGGATGATACCCACAAGCTTTATTATTGTAGTATAAAGTTGGCCTATTAAAGCTTACAATGATCACTTCTGATGATTTGTCCCATTAAGAGAAATAAGGACTACTAGGTCCACCTTGTTAAAGGATTTACAAACATACAATGAAGTATGCACTCAGTAAAGAGATTTACATAAAACTATTAGGCCTACCTTGTTGAAGGATTTGACTAATCCACCTATTAGAATGAAATAGTAGCTTGATCTCCGATCTGCAACTTGGTTTTCTGAATGAGATACCTTAAGTGTAAAATCACCTTGCTGTGATAGAAAAATCTTTTTACTCCTTATATTTCTTATGGCCTTGTACTTCACTTATCTGCTCTTTTCTGCTTACTACATTACTTCGATATTCTATTTTTTTTTCTTAGATGTGATAAAATATATTACATATATACCAATCCAATTAATCAAATTATAAAGTTTTCCATAATACAAGTTTACATAAAATGCACAAAGTTGGCCCATACTGTAGGAACTCAAGTTCTAAAGACTAGCTCTGTGAGGTTCTGATACTTGACATCCACTGTTAATGCTTGACATCATTATGCACTCAATGGACATAGAAGCTCGGTCCATACTAATCACTTCCAAGTAGTCTTGAACTTGGTTTGCATTGGTGACTTGGTGAATCCTATGAAACCTAGCATATAAACTGAATCACTTGGTTAGCAATAAGTAACTCAATTAACACTAGACTCCCATCATATAAACTATGAACTTGGTAAGCATTGCTAAACTTAGTTTGTACTGATAAACTTAGCATACACTGAGATGCTCAGTTTACATTGTTGATCATCACCAAAGTAGTGACTTCTCGGTGCAAACTAAAATCAGTACAAGGGACCCGGTAGCAACTGTCAAACTTGATAGAGTTTGAAATGCTTGGTTAACATTGTTAACTATCCAATATGCTTGGTAGATGCTTACAATTTGAATAAGTGTATGTCACTAATAACAAATATGACTGCAATGTCAACAATCTCTCCCTTTGGCATTAATGACAAAAACACTTATTAGTCAAAACTGAATTCAAAAATTCCATTAACTCCTTTATCTATCACCTTATGACTCCAACTTGGTAGAGTATACTATTTTTGAGATTTTTCAAAATTGGTTTTGTAAGAGATGTATTTCTATACATGAATAATAGGATAATGCTCCCCCATACATAATATACAATATACTTTACACTTTTCACATATGATATATACATCTTATCTATAGTCTTTAATCTTCTACTCATTTATACAATATAAATTTTTAATCTTCAATCTTTTCCAATATTCTCCCCCCTTTTGACATTAATGCGAAAGATTTATGCTATATATGCTATACATGCCAAAATGTGACAAGAAATTTGAATGTACCTTCAAGATAAGTGCCAAAGTCTTGTCCCAATTTTCTTGCAATACCTTGCATATGTGCAATGTGTTTCTAAAATGCATCCATGTTTGGGAGAATCATGTTCTAAATATCTATCAATGTAGCTCTTATTGTTGCCTCTTCTCTCAGCAATTCTACCTGCTTATTAGTTAGAAATATGATCTTGTTGAAGTGGGTAGAGCTTGAGCTCGAGTCAAGTTGCAACTGCTGTGCACTTGCGTTTTGATCCTCATCAATTTTTGATAGTTTATCTTTTATTTCCTTAGTGAAAATTGATATGTCACAGAATTTACCGAATAGTGAAGATAAATTGGTGTAGGAGGTCTCTAGTGAGCCTAGAATAGTAGATAATTCTACTTGATGAATAGAAATTTGTTGAGCAATAAGTTCCAAAACTTTATTCTCAAGCCTCTTCTTAGCTCTCTGCAACAATTTCTCTTGTCCATTCATATCTTCATTGAATCTTTGGATTGCCTTTGCTAACTGATTCAAAATTGGTTGAGAAGTATCAACCTCAATTTTTATAGCCTTTGCAAGGATATTCTTTGCATCATCAATTATTTTGAATTCCTTGTTCCTTTCCTCTCTAAGCCTCTTCTACTTAGCTTTCTTCTAAAGACGTTCTCCAAATTTTTGTATTTGATCAGGATTGAGATTGGAGATATCCCAATTAGGAATGACAATTTCCCCATCAAGATCTATGTCTTCTTCCTTCTCTTTTTCTTTACCCAAAAATCTTGTGCTCGGTTGAGGCTTGGTCTTAACTGTCTTTGCACTTATTAATTGCATGCTAGGAATGGAAACAATTGTAGAAAAGGTAGGGCTTGCTAAAAAAGTAGATACAATACTTATTGTCAAAGTACCAATAGTACAAATACTTGAAATTACCAAAACTAATGTAGAGGGAAGTGCTATTTACTTGGTAGGTAAATTTCTTGACACTTCAGTCAGTGTGGTGCTGAGCTAGATAGGTGAAAAGATTGATTGAGTGCTTGTTCCAACTGTGTTTGTCACAATCAATTATGGTGAAACTTTTTTTGGGCTTGATGTTTTCATAACTTTTCTTGGAGAATGAGGAAGTGAGGCTATGACTGGTACAACAATTTTCACTAGGTCAATTTCCTCTATCTTGCACATCTAGTAAGTCTTCCTTGGTAGCTTCCTACCCCTATTCCTCTTCCTCATCTACATTGTCAAAATGAGTGACTTCTTCATCTTCAATCTCTTCATCTTTTTTTTTTCATCATCATCCTCATCCTTGTCACTAACACTAACTACAAAATCACTTGGCTTGTGAAGAAGATAAATGTTCTTCCAAGTGTTTGTAGCATTCCTTACTATATGTTCAATGTCATTTAACAACACAAGACATGTGGTGAATCTCAAAGTAAGCTTTTCTTCATTTTTCTTTAGAGATTCCTTTACCTCCTTATCATTTAAACTCGACATGAGTTACCTCGGGGTTTTCTCATATATATCTTTTACTATTTTTATGGCATTCTCCCATCTTGGCTTAATTTTCTCTATTAAAACATTAGGAATTTGATGAGCAAGTTGGTTTGGTGAGTACTTCCACTTACCCATTTTGGATATTAACAAGTCTTTTATTTGCTTCTACTCCTCTTTAGTCCTAGTTTCATACTTTAGTGCTTTGAAGTTTGTTATCCTAGCCCTTGACTCTAATTCTTTCATCCTTTCTTGGAAGGTGGGTGGAGGCCTCTTGAAGATTATATCTCCTCCTTCTTTGTCTACTTTCTTCCTAAATGATCTTCTAGTAAACACAACAATAGATGTCTTGGTAGGATTGGTAATAATTACTTTTCCTTTCTTCTTCAATGGTTCTTCATCCCCTAATTTCTCTTCATCTTCTACTTCTTCATCTTCTGCTTTTCCTTCAGTCAACATAAGAGTGGTGTTGGTTTTTAGTTTGGCATTTCTCTTCTTGCCCTTGTTGACTACCTGAGGGAGTTTGATTTCTAGTTCTATTCTGGCTTTTACCTCATCATAGGTGCCAAAGTGTGCAACTTTAGGATCAACAAGCTCATTGATCAATGCCTCAATTATGTCTTTGGTTTCATCAATGTTTACCTCATATCTTAGAGGTTTTACCTATGCTTTCCTTGGCCTAACTACCTGAATGTATGCTTTGTCACTATCGAATCATCAACTAACTTCTTGGAATCCTAAACCTATTATTCATCTTCTCTTTGAATGCATCAAAGTAGTTATCCATAATACTTGCATAGTTTTCTCCCATTTCAACAATATATTCATTAATATGATAAAGAACAGGTACATCCTTCCTCCAAACTATTGTACCTTTTGATGGAAAATTTTTTTGAACATAGAAGAATAGACAAGTCAAGAGTGAACCGAACTTACATGGATTATTCTTGGAAGTTTTGATGATTTCCATGTTTTTGTTGAATTGGTTCAATAATAATTTGGCAAGGTCAAGTGACAGGTTATTCTTGACCACCTTGTGTGCCAAGTCCATTGCTTCACATGATACATTGTTTAATTTTCTCAAACTATAAATTTTGTGGGTGATGATATGTATGATGAACTTGAGTTCCATATCTATCACATTGCTAATCTTCATTCCCCTTCCATCCCACTCAGCAAGGGTTTTCTTCTCAAGTTTGACCCGACTTAGGGTTTTGATTATTTTTTCTTTTGTCAACATGGGAAGACCAATGATCTCGTGGATCATTTTCTTGGTTTTCAAAATTGGTTGTTCCAACCATAGCTGTCCATTGTGCACATGACTGAGAATATATCTTATCCATTTTATTTGGAACTCCCATGGCATATGCGGAATGTTGGTTAAACCTTTTGTTTCAAGATGTTGATGTTCCAGTTTTCAATGCACCATTAACACATAACTTTTTAAGGGTTTCATCCCTTTCTAATGTACCAATATCTTGAATAACACACTTAAAATATGAACACATATAATTGATTAATAGTACCTTTGGTGGAATTTGTGACTGCGCTCCACTTAGATCTAGGGTTTCCATAATGGCAAGAGTCACCTTGAAATTTGGTGCCTTCCATTCCATGCTCTGAACCAACATTTCTAAAACTTTCTTTGTTTTGCTACTAGTGGATGCCATCTTTGCTAGGTAGGGTTTGAGAGAATACAAAAACTTTCAGTAGAAATTCACTCAAATCACTTGAATGCTCCAAAGATTTCCTATACAGATAGCTCTCAAAAATTTGCAGTGAGAAATGAATTTGATTTCATAAATACCTGGTACATTTGTTCAGTCAAATGATAGACTGTCATCCTCTTCACTTGCATTGAATGCTTAGTAGAGTCTTTGATGACTAGATTACCGCACAAAATTTAGTTACTCTCAACTTTGCTCGATAGAGTCTACAACCAAACCTCGCTTGGTAAAACAGTAACCCAACCTCACTTGGTAAAAATTGGCATCTTTTACTCGGTGATCCCTTTGCATCTTTGAATGCTGATTTGGATCTTTCATCCTATTAACTGGAACTGGCATGATATATTTTCTTCAGAATCCTAGTTCCAATTCTCCTTTAAGAAATCAAGTGGAAATGTTGGAGTCACCCAATTCTTGAGTGACATCATTTCTAGGATTTGCATTCTTTGTAGTCTTTGGAATGCATTTCTATGTCATTTGCTTTCTAATGTTATCAACTTTTGCCTTCTTTTCATCTTCAATTCTTCCAGTATTCATATAGTTCTTGGAAAGATGACCAAGTTCTATACAAATGAAACATCTTCTGGTAGTATCTCTTGTCCTCATATGATGCTTTACACAATTCATTCCAATGTGTCTGAATTCTCCATAGTAATGACATTTGCACCACGTGTTATAGCCCCAACCAAATATAGCTTTCACAATCTGTTCTGCTATGTTCAATATCTTAGTTTTTCATTCTAATGACTTGTGCCCATGCTTCTTACATTTGTAACATTTTCCTTCAAACTTAGGTTTCTCTTTGAATTCATTAGCCTTATGCCATGTTGATTGCAATTGTAGTACTTTCCATTGAATTTTTCTTTTCCATTGCTCCAACATTTGTTTGATGTATGACTTGTCTTACTACAGTGACTACAAGTAGGTCTTTGATTCTTTCGAGCTCCTTTCTTGGATGATTCACCTTCTTCTATATATCCAATTCTTGCTTTTCCTTTTTGTCTATAATGAATTTTCTTATTCAACTAATTTATGTCTACTTGTGATTTCATCATCCTTTCATTGGTTTGCCTTTCAATGTTTAGATCATTCTACAATCTTTCATTCTCTAATCTTAGATTAATGATTTCTTCATTTGCATTGGTGAGTTGATTAATGAAATCAGTTTGCTGAAGGGATAAATGTTGAATTTCATTTTCTTTCCTTCTATTTCTTCTTTTATCTTGTTTTTCTCTTCCATAACTTCACATAATCTTAAAATCTGAATTTCTTGCTTTCTTCTTAATTTTCTTACTTCTTCTTCAAGTGAACCATTCTTTTCTAATAGTTCTTTGATTGCTTCATTAGCTTCATCTGGACCGCTTTCTAAATGGATGTTTTCAATTCTTTCTTCAATGTAGAGATGGTCATTCATTTGGATTGCAAGATCTTTTCTTCTTTTTAGTGATAGAGAGAGTTGCTCATTTGCTTTCTTGAGTTGTGCAATAGCCATTTCCAAATCTAGCTACTCATTATCAATAACCTTGTCAAGTTTGAATATTTCCATAGCCTTTGATCTTTGCTCAAGCTGTTAAAGTTTTCTCTAAGAACCAAAAAAGCTCTGATACCAATTGTTGGAAATATTATGATAGGCTAAGTTACTGAGAGGGGAGGGATGGATTAGTAACTTGTAAAATTTAATCCTTAATTAGTAATTAATCCTTGATCTAATTGCATGCATGAGAATCTGAAATCATTAAAGCATACATAACACTTTTAACACACAATTTGGTGACCCAGAAACTTTCCAAATAGAAAGTAAAACTAGGGTGGGGATGATACCCACAAGCTTTAGTAATATAGTATAAAGCTGGCCTATTAAGGCTTACAATGATCACTTTTGATGATCTTCCTTGTTAGGAGCAATAAGGACTGCTAGGTCCCCCTTGCTAAAGGATTTACAAACATACAATGAAGTATGCACTTGGTAAATAGATTTACATAGGACTGGGATTTGACTGATCCACCTATTACGATGAAACAATAGCTCGATCTCTGATCTGCAACTTGGTTTGTTGAATGAGATACCTTGAGTGTAGAATCACCTTGCCGTGATAAATAAATCTTTGCTCTTCCTTATACTATTTGTGGCCTTGTACTTCACTTATCTACTCTTTTTTCTTACTACATTACTTCAATATTCTATTCTTTTCTTGGATGTGATACAATATATTACATATATACCAATCCAATTAATCAAATTATAAAGTTGGCCATAATACAAGTTTACACAAAATGCACAAAGTTGTCCCATACTGCAGGAACTCAAGTTATAAAGATTGGCTCAATGAGGTTCTCATACTCGACATCCACTGTCAATGCTCAGTATCATCATGCAATTGGTAGACATAGAAGCTCGGTCCATACTGATCACTTCCAAGTATTCTTGAACTCGGTTTACATTGATGACTCAGTGAATCCTATGAAACTTGTCATATAAACTGAATCATTTGGTTAGCATTGAGTAGCTCGGTTAACACTAGACTCCCATCACATTAACTGCAAACTCGATAAGCACTACTAAACTCAATTTGCACTGATAAACTTAGCATACACTGAGATGCTTGGTTTACATTGTTGATCATCACCAAAGTAGTGATTGCTTGGCACAAACTGAAATCAGTCCAAGGGACTCGGTAGCAACTAGAAAACTCGGTAGAGTCTGAAATGCTTGATTAACACTATTAACTATACAATATGCTCTATAGATACTTACAATCTAAATAAGTGTATGTCACTAATAACAAACATGACTGTAATGTCAACACTTAGGGCACCAATTTTCAAACTAAGGCAATAAAATAATTGGGTAGGGAAAAAACAATGTTAGGGATTTCCTCTATAGATGAAAACAAATCACATATAAACCCTATCATTACAACACACCTATTTAAAGAAAAAAATATTTTACCATAAAATTTTGAAATTTAAGCTTAGTGAAAATATGGGCTATCAGAATACTTGACTCAGAGTGAAGAGGAACTCATTAGTACTAGTCAGTTTTAGGATCTAGAGTCCATATGGGATATAGAAGCATCACATTTGAAATTGAGTCAATGAAGTGACTTAGTATTCAGTTCTAAGGTATTTATAGCTATACTCTACTTCTTCCATATTTAGTCATATTACAATTACAATTTACAAAAATAGAGTTCAAGATTTTTGTTACTCTATTGTTGACATAATGTTATTTTTTTTGGGACAACTTAATAACTTTTTTTTTATCACCTAAATTAGTCTCTTTTATAAATTGTTATCATCATCATTTGAATTAGGTCATGAGGTACATAGCCTTTTAAGAGGAACTGCAAGTACAAATTTATGGATGCTTGTCACCACTGCTATTACTGACGAATGTAGGGCATTAGCATATTCTATTGTTGTTGAGGAAGATGACATTATTAAACATGGTCTTAATTGCAAATGCACATCTGTAGTATGTTTATGGAAATAGAAACATTTATTTATAATTGTATTTCCTATAAATAAAATAACTTCAAACCAAGAAAGTTGCTATCAAAATTTATTTTATTTTGCAGATCGTTACCTTTAGGCTTTGAGTGGTATTACCACCCCCAATTCTTTAAATTAACTAATACAAATCTCTTAGCTTATAGATGTGGGCTGGATTCAAAGTTATAGATTTTGTGCATTCTGATTTTCATTGGGAGTGTTCCATGTTTAAGTCACTTCTGCTAGGAGTCAATTCCTGATTGGTTATCTCATGCTTTGGGTTACCCAAGACTATGGTCCTAGATGGTCATGTTCATATAAACACCATAAAGATTTGTAAGATCCTCCACAATTTCAACCAGTTTCTCACTAAGAAATTTTGACGATAGTTTGCTTGCAAGGAGATTATGGTTCTTAAATTTTGGTAACTTAATGTTTATTGCAGATCATGATGAAAGTAGACTTTAATAATAGCCTCACATCCATTAAACTCTCTTGAATGAACCAATATCACTTGCACTATTTTGAGCACTTCTTAGATTGAAACCCATGCTATTGTTTTCCATGAGCAGAAATTTACAATTAACAAGTAATAGAGATATTTGACCTTCAATATTACATGAGACTCATGTTCTAGTATGCATTTTAACAGATATCATCAGTCATACTGAAACAACATGCAAACTAGATATAATATCTTCCAAAAGTCCTTGAATAACTTGAGATGGTGCTCCAAGTTTCTCCTCACTACTATAGCTTGTTACTTACTTCCCAATGCCAGTTCTAGGGCTTAGAAATGCACAAAGAATGGTATTATTATGTCAGAAAATTTAAAACAACAAGTGATATCTCTAAGATAGGTTGATAAAGTAAAAAATGGTTGCCACACACTCTTTAGTTATTTAATGTGTTGTTCTCAACTTAATAGTGATAAATGAGAACACTTCGTAGTTATAGAGAACTCCACACACAACAAGGAAAGTCTTCATGAAAATATCCATGCACCAACACACAATATCTCAATGCCAAAGCTTCAAAGAATGTCCTCACATAGTTAGCCAATTCAATAATGAAGAATCACACAATAGAAGATATTAACAACATCAATATTACTAATAATGAGAATCCTTCACTCATGGCAACATGACATTATTAAACATGGTCTTAACTGCAAATGTACATCTGTAATATGTTTATGGAAATAGAAAGGTTTATTTATAATTGTATTGTCTTTATTATGAAAAATTTAATTGGTTTTACCTACTTGGTTTTAGTGTAGAATATTGTACCCGATCTTCAAACTCTAATAATTCATTGCTCTACTCTTTCCAAAGGTTCTCAACATCCCAAGAACATATATTAACCTTCCAATACATATGCAATCATAACCAAAGCCTCTATCATGGTTTTCCCAAATGTTGATCCCCTATTATTGCATGTAACAATAGATAACATGCTTATTCAAGGTCAACTTTGTAGTATGGAGTAGGGTATGTTAGGGACTATTAAAATGGTAAGCTAAAATATCATAGGAAGCCCATTAATCCTTCTTAATTCCATACAATGAAATCTATTAGCATATGTGGTACTATCATTCAAACACCAATATTTCAACAATATTTCATAAAACACTAATTCCTACATCAAAATCCATACACAAAACCTTTCATTTGTCACCATTTCTGTTGTGACCATATGTAAAATCCAAAATTATAAATATATTTTCTTTATTAATATTTTGTCTATCCCAGTGAAATCCAAACAAGTTGTCAATAGAAATACCATAGAAAATTCTAGATTATTTGTACCTAAGTTATTACTTTAGAGATAAACTGATTTTCATAACATTTAATATCTATAAATTTTCCTTTCATAAATTTGCATGACTTGAATCCTAATTGTTAATTTTCCATAGTTCCGAGCACACTACTAACACCCTTTTGCTTGAGCAAATGTCACATCCATTCAAGGAAGGTTTTATTGAGATTCCAGGCAGAGTAAACTGAAAATTGTACATACAAAAAATATTATCTTTCCAATTCATGTTCCTTCAACAATCCATATGTAAATTTATAAGAATTTGCTTACCTATATTGTAGGGAAGTTCTTATAATAGTTCCCTAAATTTATTTGTTGTTTTTACCTTAAACAGTATAATTTGAAAAAAATTGCAACTATACCCAATTAATCTTGAATCCTAAAGCCAATTGATTTTTTCCCTAAACTAATCCCAATTCATTAAAAAATGTTGACCACTTGTGGACTTGAATTTGAATATATTTTGGATGTAAAAGTGCTCTTAAATAATGTTAAAATCCTTAAAAATGACACATGAAATTATTGAATTACCTGTAATAACCTACAAAATCTTGGAAAACTCATGAAATTGTTGAATTACTCATAAATAGGGCTAATTCTAGGATAGGGTCAAAGTTAGTATAGTTGCAACATGAAAACTATTTGTTATTTTGTTAATAGTTTTCTTTCCAACCCTTGGGAAACCCTACTCAGAGAACTAGGAGGAGCAACAACAATCATCAACTAAATTTGAAAGGACCTCACTTATCCTAAATTATGGGAGACATTGATATGGTGTTGTAGTAGCTGATGGATCTTCTCTAAATCATGGCTTCGATATGGCTCATGCTATATTGCCCCATTTATTTTGATACAAACATGTATAGAGCTAGCATTTTCATCAACAATGTGTAGTGGTTTCACCAATAGTAAAATATGCATAAATTACTATATTGGATTGAAAAAATTGAAGAAATAAAGACATTTTTCATAAACATAAGTTCTCTAACATCTAAATTTAGTTGGTATTAATTAAAAATCTTTTATAATTGTAAAGTTCTAAGAATTACATGTAATCCATCTATGCATCCAAAATTTTCACACATGTTTAATATAATTTAAATTTAGATAAGACTTGCAATGGTTCTATTGCTTTTTGACACATCCAAAATTTGTCAATCAAAATTTAGAATATTTTGGTGAACAAAGCCTCAATGTACCAAGCATCATGAAATAAGCTATACCTTTTGATAGGACAAAGTGAAGTCTAATGTGGACTCTATGCCATATGGTGTTCTTGAATCTAGATGCTAAAATAAATGCTATGTTCCTAAAGTATCAACTCCTCTTACTAAAGATTAACTTGTGCCTTATGAGAGCAATGCTAAGATGAGAAATATAATTACCAATAGTTTGGGTGATAATAATATCTAAAAGTCATGGGTTGAAAATACATGTTTGATTAATTGAAACATCTTGGTAATATTTGAGAATGAATTGTATAATATGAAGCATAATTTTGAATCTCAAATGAATCAATGATGTCAACATATAAGAACAATGAAGGTAAGACTAAATATGAATTTAATTAAAATGAAGTGGTAAAATGTGTCACTTAAGTAAACAATGTA
Source organism: Cupressus sempervirens (assembly GCA_028749045.1). Classification (NCBI taxonomy): domain Eukaryota; kingdom Viridiplantae; phylum Streptophyta; class Pinopsida; order Cupressales; family Cupressaceae; genus Cupressus; species Cupressus sempervirens. Next base: position 618,550,132 of record CM053791.1, read on the forward strand.
TTGAGCAAGTATACATTAAGTTAGCCTTTGAATATTTTAATAATGGAATAGTAGGACACTATGCTGCTAAATGTCCCTTTTGGGAATATTGGGGTCAATTCCACATCATAACATCACACCTTTCTTTTCAATAGTTCACAAGTTATCTTACTTGTGTATTCATTTTGTATTACATACATCTAAATGTTTTAATAAAAAAATTATTGCATCAATCTTATTTCTAGCCATGTTAGTTTCTAGCCCTTTTAGAGATGGGAGATAGATACACATTTTCAAATTTACTTATTTTGTAAGAATTTAATTTAATTTAATTTATTGTAATATTATTATAAAATTTAACCATATAATTGTAATGTATATATTTTATGTCCAGTAGTAGCATAATGAATTGATTCACCCACAAAATTTATGTTTAATTTTGAAATTATTATTATTCACTAATGTATATATTTTTTGTCTAATACAATGAAATGATTTTCCCAAAAATTATTATTTTACTATGATAATTATTTTTTGTTCGCCAATGTATATATTTTTTGTGGTTTTAAAACAACACAATTCGCCCAAATTTTACACATTGTTTGAGAGATTACGAATGATTCATCCATGGAGATTATTATTTTTCCTTTGTAAACTGAATTTTTTTGCCACAAAAATTAAATTTTTTTGTCAGGTATTTTACACCTTTCGCCAAGTTTTTACACCTTTTCTAAAGGAGGGATTTCTTAAAGTATACCCTAGTATCATGTCCTTGAAGTAAAATATTAATAGCTTAAGGAGATCCATAGCACAGTTCATGAAAGAAAGTTGGAAGTTTGATGGAGTTAACTATGATTGTTGGAAGGAAAAGATGAAGACACATTTTCTATGCATGGGTCTGGGTTATTGGTTGATTACTACAAAGAAAAAAGAATGTGATTGAAGAAAATAATCTTGAAACTTGTGATGAAGCTCAGAGATATGTATTCATGCAATGTTTGCTTGCAATAGAAGCACTGTTATCAACTCTTCCTGAAATAAAATTTATTCAAGTAAAATCTTTAAGACTTGCTCATGAATTTTAGATTGCTTTGAAAAATACATTTGAAGGTGATAATTATGCTCATAAGGTTAGACTACAAAATTGGATATGCCTATATTAAGATGATAAATGATGGAAGATAATTCTAGTAGAAGATACTTTGGAAGAATAGACAAAATCATTGTGGAAATGGAGACTTGTGGAGGAGAAGAATCTGAAGATGAGGTTATATGGAAGATATTGAAGACTTTGACACCTCCATACACATAGACAACATAGATGATTGAACAAGTTATTCCCTTAAAAAAAAATTTACAATAAAGAGACTCTTCTTGGGAGATTACACTCAATAGATATGTGGATGAGACAAAGTGGAGAATTGCCTAGAGTTGAGATTGCTTTTAGCACATTGAGTGTTCAACCTATGTTGACAAGGAGTGCAAGTACAAATGGAGACTATGCTAGTAGAAACCAAACAAGAGTTGAAGAAGAAAAGAAGATTGAGGAAGGACTTTCCCTGCTTATGAAGAAAGAACCTAAAAGTGTGAAAATCTTTAAATGTTGGACTTGTAATGAATATGGTCATCATTCTTCTAAATGTCTAAAGAGAGTAAGAAAGACTAAAAATATCAATAAATCAAGAAGGCCTAAGGAATGACTATTTACTGATGAGGATGATTTAAATGCTAACGTGGAAGAAATTTTGAGTGAAAATGAGGAGGTGTCGCTACTAAGGAAGAAAGTTTTGAAAAAGAAGTTAGAGAAGAAAAAATATTAGTATCACAAGTTGAAAAGAAGAAATTTAACTAGATTATTGATCGTGGTTGTTCCCATCATATGATTGGAGATATAAATAAGTTTGTTGATTCAATAGCTATGATGGAGAAATAGTTAGAGTTGGAAATAATGTAACCTGTCATATAAAAGGAAAATGATCTATTACACTTGATGGAAAGACTAACGATGATGATGTTTATTTTGTTGATGGTTTAAAATATAATCTTTTGAGTGTTGGGAAGCTAGTGGACAAGGAATATTAGTTGTAATTTATAGAGAAGACTTGAATTATGAAAGACAAAGATGGAAGATTGATTGGTACTCATAGGAGGAAAAGAGGTAATGCATTTCAGTTGAATCCTAGTGAGATGACATGCTTAGTTGCTAAGGTAGATGATAGTTTGTTGTAACATAACAAATTTTTTATTTTCAACTTTGATAATATTGTGAAGGTTAGTACTACATTTGTAGGTTAAAGATTTCCTAAGATTGTAAAACCTGCTAACATGGTATGTAAGGAATGTGTGATGGAAAAACATAAGAAAAAAATAATTTCCAAGCAAGAAATTCACTACATCTACGAAGTTGAAAATTGTGCATAGAAAAGAGTGGTCCTTCAAAGACAAAAAAAATTCTATGGTGAAATGTATTTTATGATTCTTGTTGATGATTTAACTAAAGTGATGCAGGTAACATTTCTTAGAGAGAGATATAAAGCTTTTGATAAATTTAAGATATTTAAGAGTAGAGTTGAAAATGAATCTAGTTTGATGATTAAATGTTTGAGATCTGATAGAGATGGAGAATTTACTTTAAATGAGTTTAATAGGTTTTATGAAGAAATGACATAAAAAGACAACTGCCAACTCCTTAGACAATTGAACAAAATGAGATAGTAGAAAAAAAAAACATAACAGTGACAAAAGCAACAAGAGCAATGATGCTTGAGAACAATGTATCTAAGATCTTTTATAGCAGTGTACACAATGATCATAGTACAAATCAAATAGAACATTGGTAAGACACCTTATGAATTTTGGTTTGGACATGCCCTTGTGAGGTATTTCAAAATCTTTGGAAGTAAATATTACATTAAAAGAGATGATATTGGAAAGTTTGATCCAAGGAGTGATGAGGGTATGTTTCTTGGATATTCATTGAAAAGTAAGGTATATAGATGTTTTAATCACAAAACTAAGACTATTGTTGAGAGTGCCAATGTAAGAGTTGATGAGAAGTTCAAAATTCAAGAAAGAATACTTTATTACAATTTTGATGAAGAAAATAATCCAAGGCCTAATAGAGAAAATGTTTCTCAAGAACTATTTATGAGAATGACATTGATTTGTAGAATGAAATTCAGAGAGAAGTACAAGTGCAAGAACAAAGAGAAGAACCTAAACATGAACCTAAAATTAAAATCAAAGTTGAGGTAGTGACACCTAATAGAAACTTGATAAAGAATCACCCAAATGATCCAATTATTGGAAGCAAAGACAAAGGAGTTATGGAAAGAAATAAGGTATAAGAAGAACTTCTCAAGTTTAACCTAAAAGTGTTGATGAAGCTAGTAAATATCTCTCTCCCTCTCGCACTCCTCTCCCACCACCTACTCTCTCTCTCTCTCTCCCTTGCTACTCTCTCTCTCTCTCTCTCTCTCTCTCTCTCTCTCTTCCATCCCCTACTCTCACTCTCTCTCCCATCCTCTACTCTCTCTCTCTCTCTACCACCCCTACTCTCTCTCACACTCTCTCTTACACACGCTCCCATCCCCCTCTCTCTCTCCCTCTCCCACTCCCTCTCCCATCGCCTACTCTCTCTCTCTTAGGCTATGCTCAATCTCTCAGGCTACTCTCTCTCTCTCTCTCCCTTCTCCCATCCCCTACTCTCTCTCTTTCACACACATACACACACACTCCCATCCCCCCTCTCTCTCTCCTCTCCTATCCCCTACTCTCTCTCTCACACACTTCCATCCTCCTCTCCCTCTCTCTCTCGTTCTCCCTCTCCCATTGCTCTCTCTCTCTCTCTCTCACACACACACACACACTCTCTCTCTCTCTCTCTCTATGTGTGTGTGTGTGTGTATGTGTGTGTGTGTGTGTGTGTGTGTGTGTGTGTGTGTGTGTGTGTGTGTCTTTGTCTCTATCTCTGTGTCTCTATCTCTCTCTCTCTCTCTCACTCTCACTCTGCCTCTCTCCTTCCCTCTTTATGCACTATTTAGGTCTTAATAGTGTATGCACACTAAAGTGCACATGCGCTATTAAGACTCAAATTTTAAAAAGCTTTGAATAGTGTGTACATGCTATAGCGCACATGTTATTTAAAGATTTACATTCTACCAAGCCTAAGGCTTGGTTTTGCCTTTGGGATCCAACCCAAAGGTTTGGAGTCTATAAACTAGTCTGAGATGTGTTTTGCTAATAATATACAAAAAATGATTGATTTTTTTTGTGTGCTCTCCTTCAAGTTTTCTCGTGGTTGAGCATCGATAAAATCAGGTTACATGACATTGCAGGTCTCTATGTTAGCTATATAACCATATAATTTATTTTTTATTTGAACTATTTCAAGCCTTTCAAGTATAATTTATTTTGAATGTATGTCCATTTTTTGTCAAAAACCAACATGTACTAATTGGGCTGTAGATTTTAGCTCGTTCATCAAATTTTGCAACAACTTAGGTTTTTAGAAACCAGACTCCATTCTACACACTTTGAAAAAAAAGAAGTTTTGATTTTAGATTAGTTTTCAATCATTTCTAGGGGGAGCACACAGATATTTCACATTTTTGGGATGTGTCTAATTAAAAAATTTATTAAAAAATACACATTATAAATTACCCAAAAAATCTAGGATAAACTAAATAGTGTTAGGTAACTTTTGACCAGAGTGATTAAAGAATTTCAAAAAAAAAGTTAAAATTTTAGGGGGGCCACACTTTGTACTATGTTATGTTTTTTGGAATAAACAATACCACTTTTTGTGGCCCCATTTTTTGAGGACCTAAAACTAAACGATTTTGAAAAAAAATTAGCAGTTTAGAAACTAGATTCAAAGGACTACTACTTTTGTTTTTGTTATATCTTAAAATTTTGAGTGTAACTATTTTCAAATTCTTGTTGAAGTTCAAAAGTTGTTGATTTCAGAAAAAAATAGTGTCCACTTATACCCCCTTTTGGCACCACAACTTGGTGCACTTACCCATAAGTTTTATATTTTTAGTCTTCATTATTATTATTATTATTTTGATCGGTAAATGGCCAAGGCCTTGATTAATTTAAATAAATAAATTATAACAACTTTACTCCATTCAAGTGGGCACTGGTAGGAGAGAACAGAGAAGAAAACCTCCAGTCTAACCCGAGACAAACGTCCTATATTATTACATCTTAAAAGGGGCATACCCCAGTCAAATCACAACTAATAAATACATTCTTGTTAATTACAACATAAAAAGGGGCATACCCCTAATAGTTAATCATCAGATTTGATTACATTTTATCAATACATTTGTCAAGCTCCACCTGATCTGGAATCGAAAACCACCTAGTGCTGGCATACCTCCCAAATAGAGCATTCATTACTCCTACTAAGCTTTATCAATCAACATTGTTAGAAAAAAGTTCTAAACAACAAATAGATAGAGTCATCCTTCCAAGGTCTCCAAGAGGATCTAATTTCCTATCTTAGATAATACTTATCTACCAATATTATAAAAATTATTATGCTTCAACTAACATATTAAATGACCAAAATAATAAAATAACCCTTAAATGAATCCTACAATAAAGAGCAAGAAAATAATACTTAATAAAAAATAAACCACTATATCCTCAAGTAGCTTAACAAAATTATCTAAATAGAGATGTTAAGGTGAAAACTAAGAGAAGACATCGAGCTCCATCATATAATTTCATCCTTTGAAATTATTACCATGCAAACTAACAAACCACATTCTAATTACAAAATTACGAATAGATTTAATATATTATAAACCAGTTAGAAACAGAGGCACACTCTGTCAGGGTAAAAAAGCACCTTTACATAATCCTAACCAAAGCATCTAGAATGATTGAAAGATATATTAATCCATGGAAAACAACCTTGCTGAGATTCTTATCTCAAGCCAACACTCCATAACTAACGAAACAAACTAAACACCTGCAATTAAAACCACTCAATACCACTGGTAGAGCGTTACAAATGAAAAATGGTGACAAATACATCAAACTACCTTATTACAAAAGTTCAACTAAATCTCTATTGTAAGGTGATCTGCTATTACCAAAACATATCAAGATAACATAATCTCTTAAGTAAAAAATCCATAATAGTCGAGATGACCATCATAGGCATTGAAAACCTAGAAAAACCTTTAAACCTCTTATCAACCCAACTTGATATCAATTATAAGCTAAATCTATCCACACCCTACATAGAACACTAAGCCCGTAGGCCAAACCAATGAAACCAAGAAACAAAGCACTAAAAAGGAGGCAACTGCTTCATACCAATACCTAAAATATAATAATTCTAAACCATTTATATTAAGCTTAATAAAGTTTATACCGATATACAAAGTATAGAATTCTTGTCTTGAATTACATTAAAAAGAACCACTGCAACCGTCCATATCCAACTGTACATTAGAAACATACCATTATATGAACTATATACACGATCACTAACCCATAGTGTTGATATAGAGTTATCAAACCACTACAAATTTAGTAAAATACCAAAACCTAAAAATAGGGGCATCATTTGAGATGAAAAATTCAAAATACATCTCACCCCAAAATACTACAAAAGATACTGTAAAGACTAAAGGCCAAAACAACCTCACCAATTCAACCCTTCCTTTTTCCAATAGATCATAATAACTTCAACAACATCACTTGGATTATCAACCTTGAAGAAAGGAGGAAACTCAAAAGTGGATTTCTCTCTACTTGTCTTCTCGATATTAGGTGTGCCAAAGTCTAGATTGTCAAGATTTTCAAAAGTCACTCTAGGATGCATTTTGAGGTAATTAACTAACCACCCGTGCCCTATCATAGGAGCAATTTTTCTCCAACCCATTAAAAAGTGGAAGTAGGATTCCACCTTGGGCCAAGCCATGTTAAAGGCCACCTTGTCTTTGATGATTAGGGTTGGGTGTCTAGGTATATTGGCAATGATAATACTCCACGAGAGATGCTCCATGTACATCTCAGGGAGGGGTAAACATAAATCCTCATCAAGACCCATAATGGCCTCCTCAATGCCTTTACACTAGGTTGATTGGAAGATATTAAGGCACATATAGATCATAGCCCACTTGTTGAAACCAATTCTCGCCATGCACCTTATAAAAATACCAATAACATCACTATTCGTCCTCCAAGAATGGTCATACTTGAACACTCCTCCAATCGCTTGGTTGACAACAATTCTTGTCATGCTGTCCACTACCTTGAGAATATTGTTCCACCTTTCTGGCTTTACATTCCCAATAAAAGCCATAGTTCACACTTTAGACGCATGGAATACACAAAAGTTAGTATCCTTATTCAACTAATTCAAATTCTTCCTAATAATGGCATAAGATAGAAATAAAAGGTAGTGATCTGATAGCAAACAATCTCGAAGGAACTAGAAGCCGAGACTAATAGATGAACTATCCATCACCATGTCATAATGAGGCGATAAACTGTCATCTCCTTAAGTGTTAATGAACACTAATTTTTATGAATACTCTATCTTTAATTCACAGATCCTAGTCCACCTTTTGTAGTTAATGATGGTACTCAAAACCCCTAATGTCAGAGTAAAAAATAATATCATGCCACATAAGAAACCCTAAATACCCACTAACTCCTCTCTAATATAATGCGAACACACTCATAACAAGAGTAAAACCCCAAAGACTACCCAAAATTGAGGGTTAATTAAATATGTTACTTAGTACAAAACCTAATACACATATTAATATAATTTTAAAATTAGAAAAATATGATAACTACAATACAAATGGATCCTAAGACCTAAAATGAGAAAAATTAATGTCATTAGCCCCTACATTTGCTAATGAATTAGCCTTGGCATTACCTTCTCTATAGATATGGAAAATCCTTATATCTTCAAATTTATCGAGCAAAAGGATAAATTCTTGTAATCTCAAATTAAGAATCCAATTAGGAGTTGATTGCTTCTTGATTGCATTTAAAACAATCTATGAGTCACCCTCAATAATAAGCTTAGATATACCTAACTAAAGACATATATTCAGACCTTCTTCCAAGGCTACAAACTCAGCTAGATTTTTCATAGTGGGTTTGATGGACATAGCTTTTTTGGCTAGCCACTTACCAGAGTCATCATTAACAATACATCCTATACTAGCAACCATTGGTTTGCCTCTTGCAGCTTTGTTGAAATTAAGCTTTTCCCAACCCTTCGAAGGGGGAGACCATTTGCAGTTTCTCCTAGCCTCCTCATTTTCCTTAGGGTAAATAAGTGGAGGATTGATCAACTTGGGCCAAATCTTCTTGATTGAGCCATCCCAAAAAGAAAAGGAGCCTTCTTCCATTCTAGATTTCTGAAGGTAGGAATTGACATTTTCCACTAAACTCACTTCTATTTTTAGAATCAGCTCTTCTGCATTCATCTCTTTATTGTAGAAAATCCTCCTATTTCTTTCTTTCCCATTTTCCTAGATAAGAATAGAAGGACTAATATTCCAAAGTTTACTATAGATGCCCTTGTAGATGTGAGATGGCCATCCAATAAGAAAATCCTTAAGATTTCCAAGAAACAGAGAATACCAACTAAATTTATGTATGAGCCATTCCCAACACTTACGAGAGTAAGGGATATTATAAAGGAGATGGTCAACATTTTTGCAATCATTTTTACAAAGAACACATCTCGATGGGCCTTCCAAACCAATTCTTTTGAGCCTTTCTGCCATCAGAATCCTATTTTGAAAAGGTAACCATAAGAAAAAACCAGCTTTTGGTAGACAAGCAACGTCCCAACATAGGTTAAGAGGAATCTCCACTTCCTCCCATCTTTTGGAATTAGTCAAGACTTTATATCCATTTTTAACACTATATTTGCCATCATTAGATGCAGCTGAAATCAGTTTATCCTTCCTCTCTGTTTGTTTGACCACCCTAGTAGAGATGATCTTTTTATAAGCCATAGCCTCCTCAGGATCTAAATCTACTCCATCCAAGGATTTCCAACCCCAAATAGATTGATTATCTAGATGGGACACTATCTTATAATTTATAACTTTCCTTTCCCAACAATTAATAAGTTTTTCTTTGGGGCTGACTAGGACAAGACTACTATCAATAGGTGGATGTCCATCCCAAGAATCTTCCCAAAATAGAGCTTCGTCACCTTTTCTGACATCCCAGGTAAAAAATTTGCTAACTAAATGCCGACACTTAACCATGAAATTCCAACTCTTTGATCCCTTTGGGAGGGACTTCATTCTAAAAATTGAACTTGGATCATCTACACTAAGATACTTATTGAACAAAATCTTGGCCCATTTTTGCTCTCTTTTCGAGTATAGGTGCCAAATCAGTTTAGCTGCTAATGCTTCATTTTTCCATAATAGGTTCTTAATACCTAAACCACCAAGCTCCTTTGGTTTAAAAACTTTATCCCATTTAATTAAAGCCAATTTTTTGGATTCCACACAATCGTTCCATAGGAAGTCTCTAAGTTTGGCTTCAAACTTATGGATAAGATGTTTAGGGAGGAGAAGATAGGAAAGAGGATAAGTCAGAATGACAGATAAGACCAATCTTATCTTGATGCTCTTACCTACTTTTGAGAGCCATTTGTCTTTCCAGCTACCAATCCCGGCTTCCATTTTTTCCAAAGTGTTAAGCCATACCTTCCCTAATTTCGTACTCTTTTCTAAATCTATACTGAGATACTTACACGAGAAGAGACCTTTTTTATACCCAATTATTTGACAAATTTGATTTTCCATCTTTACATCTATATTGATAAAAAATATTTCCGATTTGGCTTCATTTACTTTTTTCTCGGAGGCTCTCATAAATCCATCAATGATTAACTTTAAATTAACTACCTCCTTCTGTGAACTTTCTCCTGGTAAGATCATATCATCTACATATTGTTGATGAGTGATATTAGGAATATTCCTACTAACAATTACCCCTTTAATGTCTTTATTATTATAAGCTTTTGTAATAGCTCTCCCAAAAACTTCAGTCATAATAATGAAAAGAAACAGGGATAACGGATCCCCTTATCTTATTCCCCTTGATATTTCAAAAAAACCTTCAGGTGACCCATTGATAAGGACAGAAATCTTAGTAGTGGAAATACACTTAAAAATTAGATTAATCCATTGACGAGAGAAGCCAAAAGCTTCTAAAGTTTTACAAAGGAAACGCCAATCTACCATATCATATGCTTTTTGAATGTCCAATTTCATAAACATACATGCTTCATTATTCTTAAGAGCTGAATGTATGGCCTCTTGAATGATAATGATGCCATCTAAAATGGATATGCCTGACACAAAGCCTATTTGCTCTTCTGAGATAATCTTAGGCAAAACTGATTTAAGTCTATTAGCTAGAATCTTATAATTTTTTTAATAAATATATTGCATAAGGTGATAGGCCTAAAATCACCTAGACTTTCAGGCTCTGATTTTTTAGGAATTAAGGTAAGAAAGGAATGATTGATTTCTGACAGAAGTGAACCACCTTTCCTTGAAGCTTCTATCACCTTCCAAAGGTCTCTACCAAGAATATCCCAACATTTTTTATAGAAGAAGGCTTGGAATCCATCTGGACCTGAAGATTTTTTTTGGATTCATGTTAAATGCTACACTCCTAACTTCTTCTAGCATGATTGGTCTATTTAAAGCTTTATTATCTTCTAGAGAAACCAATTTAGGTATTACTCCAAGTAGTTTGTTTTTCTCTAGTCCATTTGACCCTTCCAAATTGTTTAATAGTTGTTGAAAATGATTTGCAAAAGTCTCTGTGATTTCAAATGGTTTATCAATCTCTATCCCCTTGTGATTTTTTATCCTCGTTATAGTACTCTTCGCTCTATTATATAGAGTTGAGTTATGGAAATATTTTGTATTCCGATCTCCCTCCTCTAGCCACCTTTCTCTAGACTTTTGTCTCCAAAAAATTTGTTCCTTAGTTAAAATATCTTCTTGTTTAGCCAATAATTCTTTTTCTAACTCATAGCTATTGTTGTTCATGCCATGTTTGATAATTTCTAAATTTAATTATTTTAATCTATCTTCAATTTCTAATTTTTCTTTGATAATATTCTTAAAATGCTCTTTGTTCCATCTAAGAATATTTTCTTTGAGCATCTTCATTTTAGAGACAAAAATAAACATTTTTGATCCTACAAAACTCACCTTGGGACCACCAAACTTTGATATTTTCTAAGAAACTAGAATCCAAAAACCACATCTTTTCACATTTAAATGAACTTCTAATGGGTTTATGGGGCTCAGTTAGCTCCAGTCTGACAGGGAAATGATTGGAGCCAGCAATTGGAAGGATTGAAGTTTGAATGTTAAGATTATTTATTTCTAGATCTCCTTTGATGAAAAATCTATCTAATTTTTTCGCAATATACATGAAATCCTTTCATTTGTTATTCTAGGCATGTATCCCGTTGTTGCAAGGGATATCAATCAAATTGTGATCTATGTACCATTCATTGAAATCCTTTAAGGATTGGGAGATTCGTGAAACTCCCCCAGTTTTCTCATTCAGATTTAAAATTGTGTTAAAATCTCCTCCTAGAATTATTGGAATGTTTTGAAAAACCATTTTTTCTCCAAGTTACTAACTGGTCCATATACATTAAAAAGAATAAACTTGATATTTGATTTGAAATTTTTGAACTAAACCATAGATCTAATTATTTTTAGATGTTAATATATCTAAAGAAATTTTCCTATGATTCCATATGAACCCTAAACCCCTAGATGCACCTACAGATTCATGCATACTGCAACTCCAATTACCTAGCTTTTTACCTAAATTTATTCCTTCTGATTTATTCAGCTAGTTTCTTGTAATAATATAATTAATTCAAACCTATTTAGATTTTTTTTTTAAATTCATTTCTTGTTGGGGGCATTTAAGCCCCTAACATTCCATGTAGTGATCTTCATGGCTCTGTGGGAAGGCTCTTCCCCTTCCCTATATTGAAAAGATGACTGATTTTTTGATGTTTCTAAGCTTTACCGTTTGCTTCTCTAAGCTCCTTGAGAAATTTTTTGCCTCTTTTTGCTGATGTCTTGCCGTAGTTAGGAAATCTATTTCCTTCCAAGTTCTTTATTATGCCCAACTATTCCAAATTTTTCTGAGCACACTTAACAGTTTCATTTTTAATACTTTCTTCCTTTTCTTTTACAATTTCCTTATCCTCGGATTCAAGTTCTTGTAATAATTGCTCTGATATATCTTTTTGAGACTTAGTAGCTATGTCTTCATATTCTTCAAATCTGTTCTCTATCTTTGAATATTTGGAAGTCTTGTCCTCCTTTTCAAATGATAATAAGTCCATTTTAATATTTTTAAAGGTGTAATTGTCTCCTCCCAATTGTAGAACTTTCTTCAGGAGCTCTTCTTTTTGTGCCATGTTATCCTTGTCTTTATTGTCAAAATAAAAAACCCTACTTAGCTCTTTTGAAAGTTTCTCTATATGATCATTCTCCTCCTTTTTTAGCCATTCTGTTTCTATCTCTTCTTCCTTGTCCACTTTCTGATTCGAAAAATTCTGAAACTCTTGAATAGGAATATCTTTAGAATTAAGTTCTCCCGAGTCTTGTGATCTATCACTGTTATCTGAATGATCTTTCTTTGGGGATGGAGTTTGTCAAAATTTGGTTAACCGTTTGGAAAACTCCTTTTCATAGGTGACACTTGTTAGAGAAGGTTCTATATTTTGTAATTTGGAGAGTTTATCTTCTAATCCTCTTTCGTGCTTTGCTAAAACTTCAAATAGTAATGACTATTCCTTGTCCTCTAAACACCTTGGCGAAATTGCTAATTCCTTATTACCCTCTAGATTAGACTCTGGTAGAACTTTTGATTCACTGTCTGCTTTCTTTGTGTTAGATTTCCTCTCTTTTTTCCTATGCTTCTTGTCATCCACAATTATACTCTGTAGTTTTGGTCTGTTATATTCTTTAGGAGACTCTCTCATGGGGCTTAATTTATCATTTTGTACTAGCTGATCCAAGGGGAATCTATTAGCCTTACTCATATATGATGAGTTATTCATATCCTGCTAAAGATTCCCATTTTTATATTCTGAAGATTTAAAATTTTTGGCATGTAGATCTACCTTATCTTGGTGTCCAACATTGTTACCCTTACCTACCTCCTTTTCCTTTAATTTGTTTGCCCTTGAGCTTACAGTTTCATCTTTTATGTTTGTAAGCCACTTTTTCCTAGATTCATGCTTCTCCTGTAATAAACTCAATTTCCTTTTTCCTACCTCAGATAGATAATAGTTGAGGTTAGATGTTCTGGGAAGAAATCTAAAGGAAGACTTTCTTTCATCATCGAGCCTGATAATTTCTGAGATGTTACCATCATACTTTTGAAAGTTTAAATTGTAAGTTGATATGTTTGTAATTAGCTTCAATTGTTTAGGGTTTATATTATTCACATTTTGTTTAATAAGAAGTTTTATGTTATTACAACTTTCAAATGTAGCATCCATACCAATCAGTTCACCAGTAGTTCTACCAATTCTTCTAATGATACTCATTAGATTTAGCTCTGGTGGGAATGAGTTTATAACAAACCATGTAGGTATAATTAAATCTAAATTGTCCTCTCTACAATTAGGAATCCAATCAAAAAACTTAATTGCATGACCCTTAAACAAATAGTCAAAAACCCTAAGAAATCCTTTTTTCACTTCACCATCATAGCAAAGCATAAAGATTAATCTATCAGAATAATGTGAAATACTTACCTGGTGGCCATAGAGATCCTCCAACCATTCAATCAAATGGTGTAATTCTGCTTTAAGGCCGTTCCAAAAGGCGAATAGACCAAAATCTTGACAATCTTGCTAGCATTCCTCACTCTCTTGATTACTGATGAGGACGACATTATCTTCATGATCTTCAGAGAGGGGTTGAGACACCTTTGAATGCACCAAGTTCGCTTGGAGAAAGGAAGACTCCCTGTGATGCGGAGGAATATAAATGGACTGTGAATGCAAAGAGGTAGACTCCACTAGATGAGATGGAAATTCTTCGAGTGGATGGAAATCAAAACGCTTTTGTCTTAGGTAAAAGGAATTTAGATTTCGGTTGGCATATTTTGTGCCATTAAAAACATAGATTTACTTGTCTAAACTTGTTGTAGTATGGATTCTAGGCTCTGCCTTGCTCTAAACTTTCACTGACTTGCTTAAAGGGTACCGCTTAGGGCAGTGGTTTGTAGGATTTTCAAACTTCCACAGATCTGCCAACGAAGTGAAATTGTTAGAAGTTTCAATCATAGACTGCCTTACATACTTTGAATTGTCCATCCATTTCTGCGTGATAGGGCTCCTTAGATTATGCCAGAGTGGTCTGTTCGTGTGAGCAAACCCTTGTCTTTTAACATTTGTGGATTTGTTTGTAAATTGTTTGCCTGCGTTTGAAAAATTCACACTTTTCGCATGTGTCGCTTTTTTAGCTCTGCTTGCCATTCTTTTTAGTCTTCATTATTATTATTTATGCAATAAATATATGAATGAAACATGTTCCATTTATACTTATCATTACATAAATAAATATTTAAATAATTAAGCTCGATCCCTTGGATCTCAAAATATTTATTAAAAACCCAAATTATTAAAAGATTAAGTAATAATTCAAACTTATCATGCTCTTGTCCACCTAATCTCCTACATGATAATTAAAGGTTCACCTATTAGTCAACATTTCAATATTTAATTATAAGACATGCAAAATTATTGGTAATTGGTAACCATACATCATGACTATTGAGACATTTGTGCATTGGTATTTGTAAAATCATTTATTAAAAGCATATATATTAAATCATATGTCCAAGATTTTTTTTTGTTTTTTATAGTTGCTAGTGATAATAGACATTAGTTACATTTGAAATGATTTGTTTTTGGTCTTTGTACACATAACAAATCTTATCTTGTTCATAATAACTACCCAAAAGATAACCATAGCTTCTGATTTAGTTGCATAAAAAGAAACTGAAAAATCATTTCTAAAATAGAAATTACGAATTTCTAATGCTAGGGGTATTCGACCATATAATTTTTTAAAATTATATACCTTCTTACTATGATATTCTAAATACCCACATAGAAAAAATAGCAATATAATAATAACTTGTTCACGGCTTAAAAACAATGCACAGATTGAACGGTCAGAGCTATCAGTTATAGAAAATATTTGGAGGATTAGTCTACTATTTTCAAATTAATTTTTTTCTAAAAATGTTGTAGAAATGTTTGATCGACATGCATTATGTATTTCTAAATTTTTCTTAGTTTCTATAATTGTTATCATGCATTAAATTTTATTTTAAGTTTTTCTACCAGTTCAAGATCTTCTCATGCATTTGTGAGTGGAAGAAGACATTTTCATTTGCATGCACGTTTATCCTAAATCGTCTATTGTGGGCAATAATTAATGCAAGATCAGGACAGTCCAGCTCCTCCTTTCGAGGAGATAAAGGCACAACACTTGGTGAAAGTTTTGCAAATGGGGTTGCAAGCTTTGGGTTTAACCATAGAGGAAACTCCGTAGCTAAGCGCGCTCAGGCTGGAGTAGTACTGGGATGGGTGACCTCTCGGGAAGTCCCGGTGCTTCACCCTTGTGAGCATCACCTAGATCCAATGAGTGCTAAGTGTTCCATTTATTTTCATGAGAGATGGATTCATGTTGAATCACTACTCATGAAACGTGGGTCAATGAGTTTGACTCAAAATCACACAGTTAAATCCTGATAGCAATATCACAATTTGACTCGCTGTGGAAATTATCTCCTACTTATCAATTAATGAGCTTAAGGGGCTTTCTAATGAATGGTTCATAAGGCACAACACTTGGTGAAGGTTTTGCAAATGGGGTTGCAAGCTTTGGGTTTAACCATGGAGGAAACTCAGTAGTTAAGCGCGCTCAGGCTGGAGTGCATCACCTAGATCCAATGAGTGCTAAGTGTTCCATTTATTCTCATGAGAGATGGATTCATGTTGAATCACTACTCATGAAATGTGGGTCAATGAGTTTGACTCAAAATCACACAGTTAAATCCTGATAGCAATATCACAAAATAATTACTGACATTATTTCATGCAATTAAATTATTGAGTTTTAGCAGCTTCCTAGGACAGATTTTGCATTTAAATTACCTAATGCATGCATGGGTGGTGTAGTTTAAATTCAGGTGGTTGGTTTCACCGTTTCCATATAAAATTTGATCTTAGTTCAATTGGGAGCTCAAGCGAATTGCAGATAATTTGGGTGGATGAAAATGGCAGCAGCAGGAAATGATGGGAAAAATTGGTATGCATTGTTTGCTCTCTATTTTTTTTTGGTTTGATTTTGATGTCAGTCTAAAAGGAGCATTTGGTTTAAGAGATTTTAGGCTTTTATCCCTTATAATAATAGTTTAGTGATGAATTTATTAGAAATTTTGGGAATGAAAACTTTTGAATCGTCATTTCTGTTATGATATTGTTAACAGGATTCAATAGTGTAGTTCACAAGAGTCCGTTTTTAAGGTGTTCACATATGAAAAGTATCGGATATTGAATCTTTATAAGATTTGCATATTTAAATACCTTAAAAGTTCTTCTAAGATAAAATCCGCTCAAGCTTAGATAAGAACTATCTACTACCATATTTGTTATGTTTATATGCATGCACAGATGTTCGTTAATGTGTATAGTATGATTTAAGCTTAATTGGCATTCTGATCAGCTTGCTAGGTTTAGACTACTTTGGATTTAATCAGCATGCAATATGACACTTATTACAAGCAAATGCATTTGTCTCACAGGAGAAAGCCATGGAGTTGTGAAGGACAACATGGAAAAGGTGATTTGCTACAGTGGTATCTGTGAAGGTATGCCTTGTAAACAAATTTCTATTCATAATTGTTTGTTAGCTTCAAAGGTTTGTCTGTACAATACCAACACCAAGATGACTTTCAGTCATGAATGCACATAATTTTCATGGGTTATTTGATTTCTTTTTTATTGCCTTTTTGTTTTTGTTACTTGTTTCTTTTCACCCATTTAGAATTTTACGCTGTTAATCTTCATTTCCCTTCCTTTCACAGGTTATTTGTGTCATTTTACTTTATTATATTATGTGTTACTGTTATGGATGCATTCTAAAGAGTACTTTTCTCTTTTGATTTAGATGCTTGTTTTGTTACAAGATTCAAGAAGAGTTGGCAGATTAACATATTTCCAGATGATTCATTGATTAACAGAGGAACAAATGTGTTCCTTATAAAGAATTACAAGGACGTTGTTTCTAAAAGAAACAACGTAGACTGAAGACGGAATTAGAAACAAAGCTAGAGACAGGATAGGAAACATTCCTATCTGGACTGAAGAAAAAAGAGACGGGATAGGAAACATTCCTATCTAGACTGAAAGATGGACTATAGACAAGTAGTTGACTATTATAGAAAGTATAAGATATTATCTTAATACCCTCCCTTAATGGTCAACGTACGGATGTCGGAACATTCTGTGATAAGTGAGACCCTCCCTGGATCTACAGAATGCTGAAATCAAGAAGCTTTGCCAGAAGAATGCTATGACTCAAAATAAGTTGCAATTACAAAACTTTGTTTTTGTGAAAAAAACGGTAAAACCCAGAATCTCACACAACTTTGCGTATTACAGACAACTTGAAATGATTTTTGAGGAGAAAATCAAGAAATCGAGAATCTCACGCAACCTTGCGTATTACAGACAACTTGAAATGATTTTTGAGGAGAAAATCAACAAACCCAGAATCTCACGCAAGCTTGCGTATTACAGACAACTTGAAATGATTTTTGAGGAGAAAATCAACAAACCCAGAAAAAAAAGAAACAAGTTCAGAAGGCGAAAAATGCAGCTTCGCCTTGATCAGGACTCGGAGAAGTCGGACGCTGCGTAACACCCAGAACAAGTTGAGCGGTGTTGCGATATTCGAAGATTGCGATGATGCGCTGCTTCCAGGTTCCATAATTGCGACCATTGAATTTGGAATTATGTTCGAGCAGAATATTTGTCAAAGATGCCATGGCACGTTTTTCAATAAAAAACTATGAAAATCTGTGAAGGCACGTTCTTCAAGGCAAAAATATGAAAGACCCAGAAGAATCAGAGAATGACCCAAAAGAGAGCTCAAAAAACCCAGAAGGAATCTGCTGGCTCAAAAATCGAGGCGCAAAAATCGAGGCACTCAGAAAAAATAGACGACAACCCAGTTGAGCTCTCGAAAAACCCACCAAGAATCTGCAAACAAAAATTTTTTTTGACCCCAAAAATTAGGGTTTCAAAAAAAAAAGCCCTAGCTGAAAAAAGCTTGAAAAAACTTCAGATTTCTTGATGAAAAATGGTCGAATCTGCTTCCCAGAGCACGATGACAGACTGAGACGGCTAAGAGCATGAAGATTTGATATAGAAACATGCAAATTTTCACCCCAAAAATGCGAGTCTCCAAAAAAAGGCCACGATTTCCACGCGATTTGCAGACCCATAATTCGATAATTTCTCCAAGCAAAAAAAAACCCTAGGTGGGTTTTGGAGAAATTAGCTGAAATAATTTTGGAAAAATTTAAACAACTAATTTCAAGAAGAAATTATAAATTTTTTCGAAAAAATTTAAGTATTTAGCTCTGATACCATGTTACAAGATTCAAGAAGAGTTGGCAGATTAACGGATTTTCGGATGATTCATTGATTAACAGAGGAACAAATGTGTTCCTTATAAAGAATTACAAGGACATTGTTTCTAAAAGAAACAACGTAGACTGAAGACGGAATTAGAAACAAAGCTAGAGACAGGATAAGAAACATTCCTATCTGGACTGAAGAAAAAAGAGACGGGATAGGAAACATTTCTATCTAGACTGAAAGACGGACTATAGACAAGTAGTTGACTATTATAGAAAGTATAAGATATTATCTTAATATGTTTCTAAGCATTAGGTTCTTTTTGTCATTCCTAATGATGGATCACAGAGTGTGTTCGAAATGTTGATGCTAAACATAATAAACACAATCCAATCCAGAAACAAACCATACATTTTATTATGACTTAGTCATCTATTCAGCATGGAAAATTCCATCAATCATAATAACATGAGGAATGCAATGGTAAACTTATATTCCTATTTGATTCTGAAAGTTGTCAATCCCCTCATGTGAATGGAGTCTAGTCAAATTGATAAACAATGGACAGACTCTCTTTAACCGTAAGTAGCACCCTTTAGTTTTCACTGTAAAAGGGTTAATTCAAAATTTGATAGCTTTGAGATGCCAAACTCAAGGTTCTCTGTACCAAGGAAGAAGTGCAAGATCTATATATACATAATTAGGAAGACCTGATTCAATTTTATTTCTTTTCTTACTGTGCCTACTTTTCTTTATGATCTCAAGGTTCTACTCGCTAGTATAGAAAAGAATTTCAAATTTGGATAAATGTAAAATTCATAGTTCTTATAAAAGAAAATTAATGTAACACCAGTACTGGGACACGTCAGAATGGTGAGACACTGGGACAAGTTTCTGGGAGGGGGAAAACAGGCCTCATTTTCGGGACAGCGGTAAGGGCAGGGAAGCTGCTGCTGTACAGTATACATATAGAACTTGAAATGCTAGTTATGAAATGATGTTTCAATAGAGCATACCAAATTATAATACTTGAACATAGAAAAATTGCAACATGAGCTAGAATCATTGAACATTCAACATAGTAACATGTTACATACTCAATAATAACATTCAAAAATCAAAATTGAAATAGAAATTCAAGTACCCATTCCAACAGTGACATGGCGAAGGTTGGGTACTTAACTATTAAAGTACCTGCTGGAGAACAAATACTTCACAGTTTGGAAGGCAGATGCGAGTCCCTGTGTTACACTGAAGCAAACAAAGATTTCATTCCCAAACCTTTAAGCTGTTAACATTATAACAGTACAGGAATGCATAACTTGCAAAACTACAGTGACTTGTAAAGCATACAAGACATTTTCAAGCAGAAAGGAAAGGAAAATGACTTGAAAAAAGATCACGAAACGGTGTACTTTGAAATCGATTAAAAACCTTTTATATTATTCAAACATCATGTTGTAGACTTGTCGACCAATGTCAACATGAGGCAGTGGCCTGTTCTCTAACAATTTACGTACTTAAGCTTAGACCCAATAAAACCAAGAAGGCAACCTCTCATTCAGAATAGCCATCACAGTAAAACCTATAATGCCTTCACTTATTTATTGTCTACTCTTTCAGGTAAAATATAAAATGTTTAGATTACAAAACTAGCGTCCTTATATATCAAGTCAAAGCATCGAAATAATTGACCAAAGTTCCTTCTTTTTGTTGTGCATACATGGATGAGAATGTACAAATGACATTGGAGTATTCAACATAAAAGACACGATTCTCAAAAATCATTCAAGTTACTGTTTTAAGTCAACTCAGCCACACTTTGAGTGCATTACAGTAAATAACAGACAATTCAAACTTCATCTTGGAACTTTGTAAAACTGACCCAGACATCTTCACTATATGCTAAGGTTTATGTGGCAGGATTGTAAATGAAATTGAAACAAGAGGGGCGAGAGAAGGTCCAACTCTACCTTCACCAAATATCATATTTAGAATATCTGTCTTTATTCTTCTTGCTGTTGTTTTTTCCTAGCATCGAAACCTCCTTTTTTCAGCCTCCATATTAGTTTAATTTCAGCTTGCCCATAGTTACATTTTTGCAGTTTATTTGTGTCAGCTATGAACTTTGTAGCTACTGTAGTTGTAGCTGGTTGGCCTTTAGGTCAGTTGATTTAAGCTGTAATTTTTCTTATCAAATTAATTCAAGTTTGGGTCTGACCATTCATAAAAAAGAATATTGCTGTCACAAAACTTAAAAGCCATCTAATTATATTAAAAAATTCGAACTTTAAATATGATTCATGATTCTTTTTTATAAACTCTTTTATAAAATTATCATTTGATGTGTTTATAATATCTATATCAACTACATGCATAATATCAAAATTAATCAGATTCTTGTGATGTGAATATCAAGGTTTAATTGTGTGATTTTTGAGTCAAACTCGATGACCCATGTTTCATGAGTAGTGATTCAACATGAATCCATCTCTCATGAGAATAAATGGAACACTTAGCACTCATTGGATCTAGGTGATGCTCACAGGGGTGAAGTATCGGGACTTCTCGGGAGGTCACCCATCCCAGTACTACTCCAGCCTGAGCGCGCTTAACTACGGAGTTTCCTCCACAGTTAAACCCAAAGCTTGCAACCCCATTTGCAAAACCTTCACCAAGTGTTGTGCCTTATGAACCATTCATTAGAAAGCCCCTTAAGCTCATCAATTGATAAGTAGGAGATGATTTCCATAGCTAGTCAAATTGTGATGTGAATATCAGGATTTAACTGTGTGATTTTTGAGTAAAACTCGATGACCCATGTTTCATGAGTAGTGATTCAACATGAATCAGTCTCTCATGAGAATAAATGGAACACTTAGCACTCATTGGATCTAGGTGATGCTCACAGGGGTGAAGCACCGGGACTTCCCGGGAGGTCACCCATCCCAGTACTACTCCAGCTTGAGCGCGCTTAACTACGGAGTTTCCTCCACAGTTAAATCCAAAGCTTGCAACCCCATTTGCAAAACCTTCACCAAGTGTTGTGCCTTATGAACCGTTCATTAGAAAGCCCCTTAAGCTCATCAATTGATAAGTAGGGGATGATTTCCACAGCTAGTCAAATTGTGATGTGAATATTAGGATTTAACTGTGTGATTTTTGAGTCAAACTCGATGACCCATGTGAGCATCACCTAGATCCAATGAGTGCTAAGTGTAGACACCTAAATTTGATTACACTGCTTTGGTAATCTAATTTAGCCATCTCTAAAGGCATCATTAATTAAATTCTTATTTAATTAATCCTTTATCATCCCCTAGTTGATTAATTTAATTAATCATCTATAGTCCTAATTGATAAATCAAATAATCTATTATTTATCAATTAAATCCTATTCTTCTATCTAATTCCAAAAATCCCCATTTATTAAATAAATCTATTTGATAAATGAAATCCTCAAATTCAAAAACCCCTAACCTATCTCTAATCCTCCATTTAGCCTAATCCACCCCATCCACCCATACTAACCAAGCTTAGCCACTAACTCACCCACCCTCATTAATGCCATCCACTTGCACATCTCTAACATCCCTAAGCTAATCCTAAACCCAAACCTAATCCACCCCCTAATGTTGTCACATTCTTTAAACAAGTTTAAGACTTTCCTAATCCAAACCAAAGTCTCCCCTCAAAAAACCCAACCACTAAGTCATGAGTGCTCTTACAAAACATAAAGACTCCTACAAGCCCACTCATGACTCTTACACCCATCTTCCACACTCTTCCCTCTTCCACACTCATTCCTCTTACATCCCTCTTACATACTCAACCCCACTCATCATGACTTTAACCAACCCTTTACCCTACCCTCTCACACTCATCCTCCTTGTGACAAGCGTCACCTTCCCATTGGTGCTAAACAAGCACAATCCATGTGCTCTCCTTTGAGTGCATCCTAGCCCTCCTTAAGCCTTCATCCATCCTTGCATCTAAGCCCTCCATCCCTCTACCCCTTAGCCTATAAATTGAATCCCATCCCAAGCCATTTCATCAACAATCTTTGAGCTAAAGTTACCATGCTATTTTGAGAACCAAAGCCATCAACCATACCCTTATAATGCCAAATTGAGAGCTCACAAAGCTACCAATTTGCCATTACCCATCTCCATTGAAGCAGCTTTTGAGCATCTTGAGCATACATCCACAACAAAAGGACACATCTACAGAATGAAGAAAGCATGGAGTGTTTTCTCTTGTGAGGTTTGCACTTCTTGTTTTCTTTCTTTGTCTAAGCATATATGTGAATTTAGTTTTTGGTTTGTGAATGTTTACTTTATTTGTTAATGCTCTTTGCATATTGATTCTGGTTCTACATTTTGGCACGCCCGGTGGGACTCCACTATGGGTCATTTAATCATCTATTTTCATCTATATGTCATTTTTCTAACCATCTAATGTTTGTTGTTGTTTGAGTGTGTTGTGAGGGTGTTTTTCTTGTTTTTGCAGGTTAAAGAACGCACTTAGGAAGAAGAAATACCATCTAAAAAAAAAAAAAATCGCATTTTTCAGCTTTTTTTGGCGCAGTTTTGGCATCTGCAACTTGTTCTGTTTGCGAAAATCGACGTCTACGAAAATCCGCGTCTGCGAAAATCGACGTCTGCGAAAATCTGCGTCTGCGCAAATCGACATTTGCAAAAATTTGCGTCTGCGAAAATCCGCGTCTGCGAAAATCGACATCTGCAAAAATCCGCATCTGCGAAAATCCGCATTTGCACAAATCGGTGTCTTTGCTTGTCACCTGTGTTCTGTGCTGCAAATCTGTTTTGTCCTCTTCATATTTTGGCGTCTCTGTATTTCAGCGTCTTCGTATTTTGACAGACTGTCTTCTCTGTTTTGTGCTGCAAATAGTTAAGCTCTCATTTTTGAAGATTTTGGCTAACTAACTAAATTGCTTTTTTTTTATCTCATTGCAGGTTGGAGCACATATGGAACCACTAACCATGTTTCTTGCAGGTTTTCATGTTGCTAAAAAATGAACTTGAATGTTTAACCATTTGTCTTTGAATGCATGTTGCTAAAAAAAAAATGAACTTGAATGGTTAAACACATTTTCCATTGAATGAATGTTGCTCAAAACACACTCTTGAATGTCATGGATTAAAATCAACTTTCTTTGGAATGCATGCTTAAAACAAAAAATCCAATCTTGAATGCCAAGGATCAATTAACCATTACAATATCAAACACTTCATTTGGAGCTTCTAAAATTGAACAAAACAAATCTCTTTTTCACATGCAATCTAGGTAAAGTTTGATTTTTGGACATTTAAGAAACTTTGTTAAGTTAAAATACAAACTTACAAAAATCAATTTGAGTAGTTCCTTGGACTCACCTCTTTTCTAATCACCCATCAAATATTAACCATTGGTTGCAATCTCAGCGCCATTTATGGGGATGGGTCTACTTGAAAAAGGTGTTAAATGTTCCACAATCTAACTCACTCACTTGGTCTTTGAACGTTTGCTTTAACTTTATCAAAATTCTTAAATGGCCAAAACTCTAGATTAAATCGATCACACTTCAAGTTTGGGCACTAAAATTGAACAACAACTGACGTGGAGAGCCTCCGGGCGCGCGCTTGAAATCGAATCTCACACACTTTTGTTTTGGGCTTAAAACAAACTCACACTCAATCTTGAATGCCTTAAAGAAAATTAATCGATACTTGACGTGGAGGGCCTCCGGGCGCGCGAGTTTGCTTTTGTTGACCCTAACTCTTCTTATTGTTTGCATTCTTCGATCGATTTACTTTTGTTGGCGCTTCAAGTTGGAATTGAACATTGTCTCTTAAACATGAGTGCTTGCAAAGTCTAGATTAGCACACATAAGAGTCAGTTGGTAAAAGAACAAGCGTGTTTTTTAGCCCAAGGTCATCTGAGTCTTCTCTCCCCTTGTTGTCTTTCGAGGCCATCTTGGGTGCATAAGATTAGGATCCAAAACCTTGTTTTTTTTTAGGAGGCCTGCTTGGGAATTTCATCACCCTTGGACGACCTCAACTCCAGCGCTCCAGCGGAGTATAAGAATCGGGAGGTGAATCAAAAGACACCTCTCTTGGGATCAAGATTTTGTCATTTGGGCTAAGCCTCAAGGAACTTTATACCCTTGAGAAGTGAAAGAGGAGAAGTGGGTTACCGCTCCTCTCGGCTGTGTGACATCCTTTTGGTCTCATCTACGGATTTGGGCCTCACGTACCTTGCGTATATCGAGGACTCCCTAGCTAAACCAATTGTTAGCCTTGCAGAAAACCATCTAGGATGTTAATGTGTTTGGAGTGACTGATCGAAACATTTGTAGAACATACACACTCCTTGGTGCAAGTATCACATTCTGAGAACCACAAACTTCTATCTGGGTGTTCCTATCTATTGCTTGTTTTTATTTTACTTGTTGAATGAATGTTTGCCAAACTTGGTCAATCCTAGCTTAGGGCACACTTAGCGTAGTCACTGCCTATTTTGGAAGTTGAACAAGTTGAAGCAAAACAACTGAGATTTTTCCCAAAGCCAAGCAAATTCAAGAATTTATGTCGGAACAACCCAAACCCAAACAGAAGTTTCACAAGGTCAAACTCAAGCCATCTCTAGCATACCAAGAACTTTCAGCCAAGAGAAAAGAAATAACACCAAGCCCACGAATTTCCAAACTCCACAAAGCAGAGGACAAAGCTACCGACGAAGCACTTCAAGAGGCTTGGTTAGAGCGCACCATCAAATTTAGCCAACATCCAGGAGTTAATCCTGCTTATGCCTTACCAACTAGGCATGATTTCTATGATTAGACACCCTTGTTTCTCCACATCTTCTTGTATAAGCTTCACTCTAGAGTCATCTTTTGTAGAAAAGCCAGCCATCTTAGGTTATCCCCTTAAGCATTATTAGCTCATCCATCTCATTTAGAATCATACCATCTAGCCAGTAATCAAAAATCTGCACATCTAAGCTTTCAAAATTGTTGTCACCTTGCTAAAAGTTTTCCATTCCTAAAATCTTCCAAATCCACCAATCTCACCAAGGTTATCCCTTTGACAGAGCTTTGTCTAGGGTAATCTAGCTTTGTCACTTGTTATCCCTCATCACCTTGAGCTAAAGGTTGGGATTTGCAAGTGGTCAATCTTGTGTTCTTCCTAAAGGATCATCAGTCTATCCTTAAAGTTGACACAATCACCACCAAGCTTGCACATAGGAAAGCAGACCTTTTGTGCTTTGACAACATATCTTTGAAGTTAGAATCCCCAACCCAATCCTCCTTAGGTTTTGTCATATAGCTTTGCCTCAACCTAGGAAATCATTTGCATAGAAAAGCCTTCCCCCTTTTGCATCCATCAGCATTATTGCATCTCATCCCTAGGAGCATTTTTCATGCCACTCGTCACTCGCTTAGCCAAGAAGAAAGAAACAATGGAGCCCTATCATTTGGATCGAACAGCCTCACCCCCCTTGAGCACTCAACCATCCTTCAGCCCAGAGCAAGCTATGCCATCACCTACTGACATTGAAGCTTTCATGAACCAACCAGGAAATGCAGTATTGGTAAACGCCATTATAGACAAAAACAAAGAGACAATCATGGCTAATTTTCGAAGGGACAATGTAGGAACCTTTGACTTTGGAAGACCCCCTCCATTATCAGATCCATCTCACCCATTGTTTGGGCAGCTGCTACCACCCATAGGCTC
This sequence comes from Cupressus sempervirens, assembly GCA_028749045.1. Taxonomy (NCBI): domain Eukaryota; kingdom Viridiplantae; phylum Streptophyta; class Pinopsida; order Cupressales; family Cupressaceae; genus Cupressus; species Cupressus sempervirens. The sequence goes on from CM053791.1 coordinate 618,576,580, forward strand.
TTATGATCGAAATTATCCTCAATATATTCCAAAAGAAGAGCCTCAAGCCAATCCATATGACCCAACAGACCCAAACATACCATCATCCACCCAAGTTGAAATCTCCATGCCGCAAGCCAACCCAGCCACCAACACTCCATCCTTGGTTCATACCTCTCCGCTCCAAACCCCCTTTACTCAAAACACCTCACCGTTCACCCCCTTCACTATTGTTGCTGCTCCCACACCTAGCCTTCCAAATCCACCCATCTCCCAAATTAGTGCTAGCATCTTTGGCCAACCTCAGCAATATACAACAGGGATGCCACCCATGGGGCCAAGTAATCAACCTTTCATCGCCCCCAACTTGTTCACCACAGCCCAAAGTACAATCCCATCATTTCCATTAAGTCTTGGGAGCTCAATACCACCAGCCACAAATCCACAAGCTACTACCTTCACTCCACAAAGCTATCAAAACCCACAAGCTACTGCCAATCTTCTACCAAGCTCCCAAGTGACCCCAGCTCCCACCACCACTCTACCAAGCTTCCAAATCCAGCCACAAAGCTATCAAACCCCATTAGTTCCATTCCCAAGCTTTCAATTCCCACCACCTCCACCACCAACTAATCCATTACCTCCAATTACCAACTACTTTTCAATGCCACTTCTAGGAGGTAATCCACCACCCCAGCCAACCACCAATTATTTGCAGATACCATCCCAAATGGGGGCACAACCCACATATATTGGTCAAACCCCACAAGCCCTCTGATCCTTTCCCCAAGCCTCACAACCATCTTATACCTTACCTTCACAAAGCAATCCATTTATCCCACAGCCAGCTTATGTTCCTCAATCCCAACCTCAAATACCATATCAACAACAAGCCTCGCAACACATGCAGCAATATGTGCCACCTCCCCCTCAACAACCCATCATCCACCATGCAGCTGCCCAAACAATGTACAATCCCTATCAACAAATCCCTCACAGCCATCCATATTCAGTGGCCCCATCCAACACATACCTACCTCAAGGCACTCCTATATTGGGGGCACCCCAACCATCACCTATCAATTCAGAGTGGGAGCAAATGAAGACAGCTCTGAAAGCCATCCAAGAAGGGAATGATCCAAAGAAATTCAAGTTTGAGAATGTGTGTCCTTACCCATTTGACAGAGCCATTACCACGACACCATTTCCCAAACACTTTGAGGTACCTAAATTTGACAAATTCAGAGGAAAAGGAGACCCTGTCACATATCAAAGAATTTTACATGCATTGCCAGGACGTGGCATTAATGATGTCTTCCTCTTGCGCCTTTTTCCCAAAAGCTTGGCTGGACCAGCTCTTGAATGGTTTTATAGAATCCCCTATGGCACAATTAAAAACTTTGCTGAATTATCTGAGGCATTTGTAGCCCAATATGCCCATCTTGTTGAAACAGAGCTATCAATAGTTGATCTTGTCCACACCAAGCAAAAAGGTGGAGAAAACCTTGCCGAATACCTGCAAAGATGGAAAAACCTTACCACTCGCATATCCTGCACCTTGCCAGAACGCCATGTGGTGAAAATGTTTATTGATAATGCACATCCCAGCTTGGCCCACCACATGACCATGAACTATTTGCAGACCTATAAGGATATCAAAGAGAAAGGAATGATCCTTGAGCAAGGACTCATCAAAGATGGTGTGGTAAAGATTTACAAAGAGGCCAACCAAAATCAATCACATTCCAATGACAAGTCTAGGTATTGGAACAAAAACAAGCATGTTGCAACAGATGGGGTTACTGACACCAGACATGTGAATATCATTGGTCCTTCTCAAAACCAGTCTAACCCACCATATCAAACAAACAACCAACAAGCTATCAATTACCAACAACGAAATAACCAAAGCTATCAAAACCACAATACAAGACCCAACTTTCAAGGGTCTAACAATGAAGCTAATGCCATCAATGTAGCTGCAGGGCAAAAGCTCAGATTCCAACCTACACCTAGAAACTATACACCCCTTGGTGAGCCATTGGATGTTATCTTTGAGAAATTGGCTAAGGAAAACCTCATCAAATTTCCTCCTACCCAACAAATTGATCCAAGCCAATCCAAAGCTACATGGTACAAGGACAATGAGTATTGCAAGTTCCATAGGGTAAACGGTCACACCACCCTCAGATGCATGAAACTGAAAGACTATGTGCAAGACCTCATTGATCGGAAGGAAATCACTGTTGGTGCCCAAACCTCTCCCAATGCAGGCTTACAGATTTATCAAAATGCTTTTCCTCCACACAACAACCAAAATTCTGGAAAAGCACCTATCCAAAACAACACCAACAACCGCTAGCCAAACCAACAGCATGGGAAGAACAATGACCACACTTCATCCTATATAGACTATGGTAGCCTTATAGGTTGTATATCTGAGAAAGAGCCTTCTGTCAATGTTATCAATATCCGAGGACCAGACAATGAGTGTGCGGTCACCACTCGAAGAGCGCGATTTAACATCGCAGGCCCACCAGTTTCATCAACACCATCAGCTCCATCAAAAAGCCGATACAATATCTTGGAACACCTTGGGAACATGCCAGCCCAAATATCCATTTTAGACCTTCTTCGCACTAGTCCTGTGTACAAAGACATCCTTGATAGTGCTCTCATAGAATCCCGTGTCCCAACTGATATCAATGCTATTGATTTTCGTAATCATTTTGGACACCTTTCATCCTCATGTGCCCTATCTTTCAAACCCACCGACATACCCGCGGTTGAGCCAGATCACACCCTTCCGCTTCGCATAGCCATCATGGTATCCAATTTTTCCGTGAAAAGAGTAATGATAGATAATGGATCAGCCTTGAACATTTGCACCCTAAAATTCATAAAACAAGCTGGGTATACTGAGGCAGATATGATCAGTGAGGTTATCACCATCAAAGCTTATGACAACTTGGAAAGGACCACAGAAGGGACTATTTTGCTACCAATCAAGGTTGGGCCAGTCATTCAAGAGATAGTTTTCCATGTTGTTGATCTAAACCTACCATTTAACATCCTCCTCGGTCGCCCATGGATTCATGCTATGAAGGCCGTTCCATCCACCTACCATCAGTGCATCAAATTTCCGCATCAAGGCACTGAGGTAACCATCCATGCCAATCCAGAACCCTTTGCTTACTGCAATGCGGTTGAAGCTTCATATACAAACCATTGCCCTAGAATAGACATCGGCACAGCCATCGCCAGCTCATCCCACACTTGTAATGACACAAAAACTATCCTTGCCTCCACCCTATCTACTGTAAAGATCAACAACAAAGGTTGTGGAGAATATAGTCTATCAGATGCATTTGCTGTCGGAGCAATCCCACTTGATCCACATACCCATGGATGGCCAACATATCACAAAGCTAAAGAGATTCCACCTCCTCGATACAAACAGTTTGGCCCAACCACCTTTGTGTCCTCAAAAACCCCTCTTCATGAGGAGCTCACTCCAAATATCAACAATTGGCTACATAAGGATGCACCTCCAAGAAATCAAGCATGCCTTGATCACTTCAGCCAGAAGTATCCCCAACAACATAAGCTCATCACTGAAAAATGGAACTATCAAGGAGGTGGACTAGGACCAGAAGAAAGGGGCATGCAATGTCCCATCGAAGCACATAATTGGGAAATAAAGTCAGGTCTTGGCTTTGGCATACCCACAACTGGGGGCACCAACAAAAATGGTCACGCTTTTTCGAATATCCACCGTGACCTTGTCGAAATCGAAGACATTCCTGAAGAAGTTGAAAAGAGAGCCTACGACGATATCCTAGACCAAATATTCCTAGGAGACTCTGTTCTCCGAGAACTATCCATCCATCTCATTGACCTACCACTTGCTCATCCACAACTCATAGATTGGGACCAACCAAGTGTCATACATATTGATGAGTTCGCATCAGAGGAAGCGCTTCTAAGATTCATGGGAGCTGAAACTCCTCATACGAAGACAAAGCCAGATTCTGCCTACATCTACAAGCTAGATTCCAAGGGGTATTTTGGAGAAAATCCCCAACCTAGTTTCGATACACCCAAAACTGGAACTAAGGTAAATCTGGGACTAGCTAAGGCAGCAAAGAGAACCCCTCAGCAAGAAAATCCAGAGCCACAAGTAGAACATGAGGATTTAGTATTGCCTCCTCAAGATAATCGACCAGAGGTGTCTTCTATTCTAATAGAGGATACTAGAAAAGTCAACATTGGTTCTTCAGAGATCCCTAGAATTGTTCACATTGCTGCATCCCTATCACAAGACCAAGCTGACCTCCTCTTTGAGGTTTTACGAGAGAACATTTGCCGATTTGCATGGTCATATCAGGACATGCCAGGACTTGATCCAAAGCTTGTAGTTCATCATCTTGCAGTCGATCCAAAGATCAAGCCCGTAATACAAAAGCTTAGAAAAATGCACCCCAAGGTGGCATTACTAGTCAAAGCTGAACTAGAAAGAATGTTAGCTGCTAAGGTTATCCAACCTATCAACTACTCAGAATGGATCTCCAACATGGTCCCTGTCACTAAGCCTTCCGGTGACATCAAAATCTGCACTGATTTTAGAGATCTTAAGAAAGCTTGTCCAAAGGATGATTTTCCCTTGCCCAACATAGATATGATTGTAGATCTTACAGCTAGACATGAAATTCTGTCCCTTATGGATGGATTTTCTGGGTATAATCAGATCAAGATTGCAGAAGAGGACCAGCATAAGACATCATTCACTACCCCTTGGGGAACCTTTTGCTACACCATGATGCCTTTTGGCCTAAAGAATGCTGGGGCTACCTATCAAAGAGCTATGACAGCCATTTTTCATGATCTTATCCATAGCATTTTGGAAGATTATGTGGACGATATCCTAGTCAAATCTCACACCTTCATGGATCATCTTGCTGACCTAGAAAAAGTCTTTGATAGGTTGGCCCAATATCATCTCATGCTAAATCCCAAGAAGTGTGTCTTTGGGGTCACATCTGGCAAGCTTCTAGGCTTCATAGTTTCTAAACGAGGTATAGAGATTGACCCCAAAAAGGCCAAGGCTATCTTAGACACGCCTCCTCCCCAAACACTGCGACAGCTTCGCTCTCTTCAGGGAAAACTTCAATCTGTCCGACACTTAATCTCCCAACTTGCAGATAAGTGTACACCATTTTCACACTTGCTAAAGAAGAATGAGAACTTCAAGTGGGATCTTTTATGTCAGCACAGCTTCGATCAACTCAAGCAGTATCTCACCAATCCCCCTATCTTGGTTCCACCAGTTCCTGGTCGTCCCTTGATCTTGTATATATCAGCAACACCTACTGCTCTAGGGGCACTTCTAGCACAACATGATGATTATAGTAGAGAGAGAGCCATCTACTATATCAGTAGAACCCTAGTTGGTTATGAACTCAATTACACTCCTATGGAAAAAGCCTGTTTGGCAGTTGTTTTCTCAACTCAAAAGCTTCGCCACTACATGCTAAGTCATACCATCCAACTAGTCTCCAAGATTGACCCTCTCAAGTATATGCTCTCCAGAACAGCACTTATAGGCCGTTTGGCCAAATGGGTTATGCTACTAAGTGAGTTTGACATCCAGTATGTGGACAGAAAGGCAATCAAAGGGCAAGCTATAGCAGATCACCTAGTTGATGCACCTCTAGTAGATGTATATCCTTTGCTCACAGAATTTCCAGATGAGCATATTTGCCTAATTGAAGAACAGCTCCCATGGAAGCTTTATTTTGATGGCTCATACACCTCTCATGGATCAGGGGCAAGAATATTATTAGTTACACCTCAAGGAGATTACATTCCAAAAGCCTTCAAGCTACAATTCCCTAGCACCAACAATATAGCAGAATATGAAGCTCTTGTAGCAGGATTAAAGATAGTTGCAGAATGGAATATCACTGAGTTACAAGTCTTTGGTGATTCCCAGCTCATCATCAAACAAGTCTTAAATGAATATCAAACCAAAGATGAAAAGCTATTACCCTACAAAGAGCTAGTTGATCAGCTGACCCAGCATTTTACAAAGCTTCAGTTTACACAAGTGCCTCGAATGCAGAACAAGGCAGCAGATGCCATGGCCACTATCGGCTCGCTCTTGGAAATTCCCCAAGAAGCTACACAGTATGAGTTTTTAGTTGAGCAGCTCCTCACACCCGCTTATGCGAATGAGGATTCAAACCGTGTTTGTATCTTGGTTGGTCCCCAATCCCCTTGGTACCATGAAATTCACGCTTACCTTAACGATGGTATCATATCCCCTCACCTCACACGTACCCAACGCCATAACCTCATCCGAAAATCATCTCGCTATGTTATCATAGCCAATACCCTATATCGTCGGGGTTATCACGATACTCTCTCTCGATGTTTAGATGAAAATGAGGCCGCGATGGCATTAAAAGAAGTACATTCTGGACTTTGCGGTGCCCACACGAGTGGTATTGTCCTAGCACGACAAATCCTTAGAGCAGGCTACTATTGGCCTACCATTGAAGAAGACTCTTGTGACTTTGTTAGAAAGTGTCTCCCATGTCAGCAGCATGCAAATCTTGTGCACGCTCCAGCACAGGATCTACAGCCTATTGCACCACCTTGGCCTTTTGCTTGTTGGGGCCTTGATCTAGTTGGAACTATCACACCTCTCTCATCTGATGGACATAAATGGATAATAACAGCTACAGACTATTTCACTAAGTGGTTGGAAGCAGTCCCCCCTAGTCTCAGCTACAGGAGTTCAAGTCTCCAAGTTCATCTTGTACCACATTGTTTGCCACTTCGGCATCCCATCCACCATCTTCACTGACCACGGAGGTAACTTTGAAAATCTCAACATGGAAGAATTATGCACTTCCCTCCGCATCCATCACCGCTTTTCTAGCCCATATTTCCCACAAGGTAACGGCCAGGAAGAGGCAACTAATAAAACCCTCCTCAAAATCCTAAAGAAAGTTGTCAATGATTTCGGTCGTGATTGGCACCTTCAAATAAATCCAGCTCTATGGGCCTATCGAACTTCCTTCCGTACATCCACAGGAACAACTCCATACTCCCTAGTCTATGGTGCCGAAGCGGTATTACCTATAGAAGTTGAACTTCCCTCACTACGCATATCTTTGCGAGGGAAAATCTCAGATGAAGAATACAGAGTAGCTCAACTCACCCAGCTAGATCTCTTAGACGAGAAGAGACAACAAGCTTATGACCATCTCACAGTCTATCAAACTCATCTCAAAAGGAATTTCAACAAGAAGGTGCTCCCACGACACTTTCAGCTAGGTGACATGGTCCTCAAAGAAAATATGAAAGTCCAAGCAGATCGAGAAAAGAAAGGCAAGTTTGAACCTACATGGCTTGGTCCCTATGTGGTTACTGCCTCCTTTGGCTCCGGAGCCTATCAATTATCTACACCAGAAGGAGAACTCTTGAATGATCCCACTAACATCATTCATCTCAAGAAGTTCTATGCTTGAAGATCCTTGGTATACCTAGCTTTTGAAAAATACAAGAAAAAAATAGTAAAGAGAAATAAGCGTCCAATGGTGAAAACTTGGCAATTCAAGCGCCTTAGATAGGTACCTTGGTGAAAACCTAGTAATTCAAGCGCCTTGTGTGCTAAAGACTAATCCATTATCTATCACTATCCTATCCCTCATCCATCCACCCACCATCCCATAAAACACCTGCTTGTTCCCTTGGTGTTCCAATCAAATATCCAAAACCTGATGGAGCTTGTCAATACCTCCTGTACAGCTTGTAAATCTTGTACCAAAGCTTGTATTATACCTTGTAAATCTTGTACCATACCTTGTATATATCTGAATCTTGTCCAAAGCTTGTACCATATTCCAGCTTGTAAATAATCTTGTATCCTAGCCTATATCCTATCACATGCACACACAGAATCCCATTTTCCTTAAGCTTTTCAAAAACCATCTACCTATCCACCTATCAACTATTATAGACACCCCATCCTTCACAAACATTTCCATCTCACAAAAAAAAAAAAAAACATGAACAAACTTGTACATTTGTAACATATCTTAGTCTGTCAGCTTGTACATCCTCTTTAGCTTAGTATCATTGTATCTATCTGGCTTTCGTGTTAGTTCATCCTTGGTCAACATCTTGCACACATCGCACACCTTGGTTAGATATTCCAATGCATCCTTTAGCTAGATCTCCTGTCACCAAAGTGTTATCCTTCTTAGTTCAGCTTGCCAGACGCATCACTCATCCATATCCATCAGCTTAGGTGCTCTCTGATAGATCCTTGCAGGATATGGCTTTCCTCATGTCTGATCTTGGTCCGTTAGTACCTTGTCCTACCCATCTCGTTGGCAAACAGTTCTCTTTTGGATTTTTGCTTTCTTTTGATTTGGGATCTTCCCTTTTGGGTCTTGAAATATCTTTTCCAAGCAATCTCCTTGTTCCCTCCTCAAGGTTGCCACGATCTTCCATATCATGGTATGCTGCGAATGGGGCAATTAGAGCGTAAGGTCTTGATTAGGTCTTTTGCTTGTTTTCTTTTTCTGCTTGTGGGTTACCTAGTGTCGTTTCCACGCTGCTTCCTCTGGGATTCATGTGTGATACTGGGGCAATCCTTGCGTGTTTGTTTCGAGTCAGTTCGTCAGTCCTCTAGACGGCTGGTGAAAAAGCCTTGATGTTCTTGGTAACCTTGGCAATTAACCAACAGTCCTATAGCAAATCTAGTGCTCAACTACATGGTGGTACTTCTCTTTGAAGTATCCCCCCGCTCAAAAAGCTTCAATGGATTCCCTTCATCTCCATTATCCCCCATCCATATCCTACATCTGTCACTCCTATCCCAGCTTATGCATCAGTATCTCTTTGAATCACTCCTCACCTTTAGCTTTAGGGATCCACAATCCTAGTCTTAGGGATCCACCAATCCAAATCAATCCACCAAGCCTCATCTTTCGAGATCCACAATCCTAGTCCTAGGGATCTCCGAAACCCATCTTCCGCCAATCTGACTCTTTGAAATCCTGTTGCATCAACTTTATCATTCTATCTCCCTACCATGGATTCCTTTTATAGCGCTCCACTCCTCCATCTCCCACCCCCCAATCCTGGAAAGTCTTAAGCTTGCTTTACTCTTGTGCCTCTGATTTCCTTTTATCATTCTCCCGTAGTGAGAGTTTGAGCTAATTCAGCCCCTTCTCTTCGCCAACCTGCATCTTAACTCATCTCAATTTCTTGTACTTTTCAAGAAGTCGTCGAGCCTCATTTCCCTCCCCGCCGCCTTTTTGAGGGGGCATCATCTAAGTCTAGTCTCTCCTCTTCTTATCCGAGACTGGGGCAACCTTGTTGCTAAAACATCTTCCTCGTGTCATCTTCATTCAAACTTCTTTGAAATAGTGTTGTTTCAACACTATGTCAAAGAGGGGCAAAATGTAGACACCTAAATTTGATTACACTGCTTTGGTAATCTAATTTAGCCATCTCTAAAGGCATCATTAATTAAATTCTTATTTAATTAATCCTTTGTCATCCCCTAGTTGATTAATTTAATTAATCATCTATAGTCCTAATTGATAAATCAAATAATCTATTATTTATCAATTAAATCCTATTCTTCTATCTAATTCCAAAAATTCTCATTTATTAAATAAATCTATTTGATAAATGAAATCCTCAAATTCAAAAACCCCTAACCTATCTCTAATCCTCCATTTAGCCTAATCCACCCCATCCACCCATACTAACCAAGCTTAGCCACTAACTCACCCACCCTCATTAATGCCATCCACTTGCACATCTCTAACATCCCTAAGCTAATCCTAAACCCAAGCCTAATCCACCCCCTAATGTTGTCACATTCCTTAAACAAATTTAAGACTTTCCTAATCCAAACCAAAGTCTCCCCTCAAAAAACCCAACCACTAAGTCATGAGTGCTCTTACAAAACATAAAGACTCTTACAAGCCCACTCATGACTCTTACACCCATCTTTCACACTCTTCCCTCTTCCACACTCATTCCTCTTACATCCCTCTTACATACGCAACCCCACTCATCATGACTTTAACCAACCCTTTACCCTACTCTCTCACACTCATCCTCCTTGTGACAAGTGTCACCTTCCCATTGGTGCTAAACAAGCACAATCCATGTGCTCTCCTTTGAGTGCATCCTAGCCCTCCTTAAGCCTTCATCCATCCTTGCATCTAAGCCCTCCATCCCTCTACCCCTTAGCCTATAAATTGAATCCCATCCCAAGCCATTTCATCAACAATCTTTGAGCTAAAGTTACCATGCTATTTTGAGAACCAAAGCCATCAACCATACCCTTATAATGCCAAATTGAGAGCTCACAAAGCTACCAATTTGCCATTACCCATCTCCATTGAAGCAGCTTTTGAGCATCTTGAGCATACATCCACAGCAAAAGGACACATCTACAGAATCAAGAAAGCATGGAGTGTTTTTTCTTGTGAGGTTTGCACTTCTTGTTTTCTTTCTTTGTCTAAGCATATATGTGAATTTAGTTTTTGGTTTGTGAATGTTTACTTTATTTGTTAATGCTCTTTGCATACTGATTCTGGTTCTACACTAAGTGTTCCATTTATTCTCATGAGAGATGGATTCATGTTGAATCACTACTCATGAAACATGGGTCATCGAGTTTGACTCAAAAATCACACTGTTAAATTCTGATATTCACATCACAATTTGACTAGCTATGGAAATCATCTCCTCCTTATTAATTAGATTCTTGCATTTTTCATGAGTCCTAAGTTGGGTCTCCTCAAAAAGAATTTCTGAACACTATTATTATTATTATTGTTATTGTGATTATGTCAAGAATAAAATTACTTTATTTGTTTATTAGAAAGTAAAATATATAAATTAACTATTTGAGGAGGGATAATTTATGTTAAAATTATTTACTGATGACACTCTAAAATCTATGGACTAGCATATGAACTGTGATATTGCTGTCAACTGTGATTAATTTTTTGAGTCAAGATCATTGACCTGGGTTTCATGAACACTGGTTTGTATCTAAAATTTAGTATTACATCTAAGTGAAACTTCTTGGAAGGTCTTCATCCCACTCAACCTTGTTAACCACAGATTTTTTTTCCAAAATTAAACCTTCTTTGCTTCAAATCCATTTATAAAACCTTAAGTAAATGATATGTCTTAAAACTGTTTACTATTGAATCCGAACTACCATATAACAATTTAGCTTAATGTAGAAAATATCTTCTACAACAAATATGAATAGTTTATAAAAATCATTAAAACTTCGATTCATTCATATTAAACTGATCAGAAGGCTGAATTCTGATAGAGTCTTTATGAAATAAAATGTTGAGGTTTTTAATCAAACAGGTATTGATCTGGAGTAAGAGACATTCATTTTACGTTGAGACACGTCACTTGGTTTATATTCTTATTCTACTGATCGAATTTTTGAGCAGATTTTAACAAGGCTATAGATTTGAGCAATGGAAGCATTCCTGCCAAGAAGTCGGATTTGATAGTCTCCTTCGGAGAAATGCTCATTGATTTTGTCCCAACAGTATCTGGCGTTTCATTAGCTGTGGCACCTGCTTTTAAGAAGGCGCCAGGGGGTGCACCAGCAAATGTTGCTGTACAGATGGCCAAGCTTGGAGGTCATGCAGCATTCATTGGGAAGGTTTGTACCCAAATTAGATCTATTTGAGGATCACTTGAAGTATCTGATTTATTAGGTCAATATCAGTACCATAATATCAATAACTAGGGTTTTACACTGTAATTATGTCAGAATTCTATAATTCTAGGTGGGAATGTAAGTAACTCTTAGAATTGATCATATATATGTCTGTAACTTCTTGTTTTCATTCATTTAAACTGTAATAGTATAATTTGGGAATTCATTAGACATCAATATAATTCAAACCTTTCCACTCTTGGCAGGTTGGTGATGATGAGTTTGGGCGCATGTTGGCTGGAATTTTAAGGGAGAATTGTGTGGATGACAGGGCAATGTTGTTTGATAGTCATGCCAGAACAGCCCTTGCATTTGTGACACTGCGCAGTGATGGAGAACGAGAGTTCATGTTTTACCGCAACCCCAGTGCTGACATGCTCTTGACCGAGGTTGAACTTGACAAGGACCTCATAGAACAGGTATGCCCTAGAAAGACTGAAATAATTCTGATTTTAAACCCTCTGGTCATTTTTAAACACGCTTTCTCCTAAATTAGGTGGGGCTAACAACTGTGCATTTTGGAATTGCTTTTACAACTAAATAAATTATGCTGTTGGCTTTTCAATTTCTTGAATATAATATTTTCATAAGTAAAATTAAAAATTAAAAATATTAGTTATAGCTTTGAATGAGTTTCAGATTAGTGAATGCAAGGTATTAACATCATTATGAGATAAGATTAGGATTGTATCTTGAATGACTTTGGCTAAGTCGATATATTAACAATAATCCAACAACATAACATAATGCCGACAAGAAAGTAAGAAATATATTGACAGTTTATTCAAGTTGTGAAAACAAATATCCATATGTTTGTCCTTCATGTGACGAGGAGTAATCAGTTTGATCTTTTATAATTTAAAATCCACAGTTGTATTCTTGTATGGAGAGAGTTGTTTTCTCACTTTTAAGGATCCAAAATAAGGTTTGTGCTTGCTTACCATTCTAGGCGCTTATCACAATATCACGATTGAAGACAATTTAGAATTGTTTGTAATGGTATAATTTTTTTTTGCAAATACATTTTCCTAAGAAATGAATATTCATATGCAGGCACGCATATTTCACTATGGTTCAATCAGTCTAATTGCAGAGCCATGCAGATCAGCTCATCTTGCAGCTTTGAAAATGGCAAAAGACGCAGGTGCTCTCTTATCTTATGATCCTAATCTCAGAATACCATTGTGGCCCTTTCCAGAAGAAGCTCGCAAAGGCATTTTTAGCATCTGGGATAAGGCCGACATAATCAAGGTGCTTATTTTTTATGCATGGAACTCAATAAGAAATACATTTAAAAAGGATTGATACAAGTACTTACATACTCTATTGCATAAAAAAAGTTTCAAACATTTGTTTTCATCTTTATTTGTCACACACATGACTTGTGACACCTAAAGAAATTTGATTATATACATTTAAACGAAATTCCACAACTTGTTATTTCTTCGAACATTTTATACATTGAAAGGGGATTGCTACAACTTGCACATTCTGTTTCATGTGAATGCTTTCAATGCTATCTTTTCCATCTCTATCCATCTCACAATTAAGTAGCGACAAGGACCTATTATTTTTAATTTTCTGTGCAGGTCAGCGAGGATGAAGTGGAGTTCCTTACAGATGGAGGAGATTATGAAAAGGATGAAGTAATCATGCCACTTATGCATCCTGGGCTCAAGTTACTGCTTGTAACTGTTGGAGAAAAAGGTTGCAGATATTATACCAAGGTTGGTATTTTTGAATAACTTGGCAAATCGGTGTTTAAGGTGAACTTTTTTATTCGTTGTTTTCCCCTTGGATGTTTCCTATGTTTCTAATGATAAATGTTGCGAACATTGCATTCACAAACATTTTCTTCTTATAGTTATGATTGGGTATCTTCCAAAAAGGGAATAATCCAGCATGTCCTTGATGTACTCATCAATGAGGGACAAACTATAATTGCTCCACAACCTATTCTATAATCCAGTAAAAAAATCGGGAAACAACTGTTTAGGATAAAATTTATCTATACATTTGTTTCCTAAAATCTTTACCCACTATGAACAGATTCTATAATCTTTCATAACTATATTTTATTTACAGAAAAGTTGTTCAAACATTTTTCTGACCATCCTTTCTTTTGACATAGGACTTTCGGGGAAGAGTAAGTAGCTTCCAAGTAGACACAGTTGATACAACAGGTGCTGGAGATGCGTTTGTTGGGGCTTTACTTTCTGAGCTGGTCAAGGACATGTCATTGCTTGAGGTAACTCTTTTTTCATCCTCCATTATACATATCTAGTATCATTTTTGTCTCTTCATTATCAGAATTTTAAGTCATTCGGTTGGCAGTCCATTGTTTGTACTCTGGATTTGATCCAACCATATCCAATCTTAATAGACTGCAAGAGAAAACGTCTTGAGCTGACTTCGTAAATATTCCCCTTTATTGTTTTTATCATGTTGTCTCCATTAATTTATTACGACACTTTTCTACTTTCTTAAATCTATATCATCAACATTTTTCTCTCTTATGTGGTATATCTGTTTAGCCTGACTTCAAGACCTCATTTTTATTCTAAACTTTTACCCCTATCAAGCTCATGTAATAAATCCAATGCATTCACAGGATGAAAAGCGACTGAGGGATGTACTCCTTTTTGCAAATGCTGCTGGTGCTATAACTACGACAGAGAAGGGTGCAATTCCTGCACTGCCTGATAGAGCCGCTATATTGAACCTCTTGAACAAGATTCAAGCTTCATGATTTTATCTGAATTGTATTGACTGTTTTCCCTCTAGAGAAGGAACTGATAAGTCTCCATATAGATTTGCTATACATAATAAAATGGACTAAGTTAGTTGATCGTATCCACTTTCATTCAATGTAAAGTTCAAGAAAGCATTGACATCTACTCTTATTTAACAGTTCTTTATAACATGTAAATGCATATCATAAAAGAGTCCTTGATTCTTCTTTCTATACTTAAAAGTCTGAGGCTGGTCAAGGACGGAGTCTTTGCACTTGTGTGCTTATTTTTTGCTGTCTTGTTTTGTGTTGTTTTGCAAGCTTTTTTAAATCAGTGTTTCTTTGTAAAGGACTTCATATCCTTCAGAATTTATTTTACCTTCAATAAAAAAGGTTAAACAATTATTCCAAGTCTTTAAACATTCAGAAGTAATACAAAGAATCTTTAACATCTTATTTTATATTAGTATATATTATCATAGAGTAATTCTTGAATTTACAAATAGACATACCTAAAAAAGGGTCCATACATCAAAGTATACTGGAGAGCTGCAGGAAGTTGTCCTATATCATCATGAATAATTAGGTATACATGTAACTCCACTCAGGGACATATAACCATCATTTCCATGTCTCCTATTACTTGTCACATGAGGGAATTTTTCTGAGAACATGGGACATGGAACTTGTATCCTATAACAGGGGACATGGAACGTTTACCCCATAACAGTAATGAGATACATCTCACTGATTAGAAGTTACTTCCATGTATCCTTAGAAATCCCATGTCCGTAGCTCTCACTTTGTTGATTATAATTTAGCCTTTGCTAAAGATGTTGGTAATACTTCTGAAGTATACATTCTTTTTTGCGTGGTCTTTAGTTCTCAATTTTTTATGCACAAAATTGAGTCGTTCATGTTTAGTCCTAACAAAATTGAGCTGAGAATCTAGTCATCGCCCATTATATAATGTACGTAGCATTCATTTTGGTTTGTGTGTCACTTTACAGGACTTGCGGAAGTATCCATATAATAACCATAAAGGAAATGTATGACTTGGAATTTGGATCAATCAATTCCTACATGATAGATCGTATTTAGGTGGCTAACAATTTTGATTGCTACTCGTGTTAACATCTCTTATTATTGGCTATTCCAAAGATTATTGACAAAAGAAAGGAAACAATGAATTGACTTGATTATAAGATGTCTGAATGGATTTGGCAGTCTCAGAAACCAATGCCTGGTTGAAAGTAAGGTCTGAATGCACAGTCGAATTGCAGATTAGCTCTAATTAATGAGCTTCTTAGTCTCAATTCTTTACATTGATGCAACCCCTTCTACTATTATAGAATCATACTTGTTGATCCAACTTGGATCTCCAACTCACTTGAATCTATATTTAGAACTTAATCTTTCCTTGAAGGAGCCCACTTACAGATTAGCACAAGTACATGGATTTTTTTATGATAAGTCAACAATATCCTTGGTACTAGTGATTTATATGAAATCAGAAACACAAATTTGGAGACAATTCTGCAACTTTTTCATTAATCTTCATGAACTAATTCAGTAGTAACACAAGTTTGTACGATCAATCTTCTTGATCAGAGCAAAAGTCTATTAGATCTGCCTCCAAGCGAGCCCAGAACTTCTATCGCCTTATCCAAATCTTCATTTCCCTTTTATAGACTAAAGGGAACCTCTCAGATTAGTTACAACAGGTTACAAAACAGTTGGACTGTTCAACTGCTCCAAAAAACTAAAACTAATCACTTAGAAACATTTGTTGTTACACAAACATTTCATATGATTTGCAAAAACAATTGTCTTCAACAATTATTTTACAAAATTAATGTCAATCCTCAAATCATTTACAACATTATTGAAGAATCTTCAATGTCCACCCCGATTATATTCCTGAGATTGCCTCTTGTCATGACACCAGTTCAACAATTTGTCCAGGAAAAAAATACATGGACCATTTTACAACCTACAGGCACCATATCTTCAGTAGGCTGAAATGATCATAATAACTTATCCCTTGGTGTTGGACCACCAAGAATTTCACTATTTTAAAAATTCTGCACTGGACTTTTAAGTTTGGCAAAATCAATGCCAAAAAGCCTTTTCAAACCGAGATTTTGGACTTCCACAGAAACTTGCATCGATGTATTCTTCATCCATTGTGTTTTGATGTACGTTCATATCATAGTCCAAACCTCTAATCTTCAATTTTGGCGGTGAAGATGTCAGAAACCATCATGGAGAGTATCAAATTTCTGAACTTTTCCAAGAAACCCATTTATAGCATATCTTTCAACCATCACATTCCATGAAATCAAGGCATTTTGTTCACAGGTCCACATTCTGCCATGAGACTGTCTTTTCACCGCTTCCACAAATTCTGTGCATGTTATCAAGGGCACTCTTGTTGGAAAACTTAATGCAGCGTTGACGTTTGCCCCTGGGGCCAAACGCCCACCTACCACCTGACAACCCAGAACAGATAGAAAACATGAATGTGATAGGTGAGATTTTTGAATTTGGATATGAGAGGGAAAAACGTTTTAGGTCAGAAGACAAAAAGAATGTTTCTACATTCATTTTTATTCAGTGCAGATCAAGCAAATCAGAGAGAAGTTGCAGAGCTGAGCAGAGAAGGAAGAAGGAAGGAAGTTTGTGCCTGCAGTTGCACGTGGTTCCTTGTTCACTCTGTAAGTTTGTTGTTTGGATTTGTCCTGTTGAAGCAGTGATTGCTCCAAGCACCATTGTATGCAGCCATTAGAGTTGCAGGTTTTAAAGTTTATTGAAGTTTGAAGTATTATCAGTTTAGGGTTATTTTAGGATTTTCTGGTTGAAGCCGAATGCTCCCAGATTTTGTAATAGTTTAGTGAAAGATTGAATAGAAAGCAAGCAAGCATACTTGAATCTATTGATCTTCCCTTGTATGTTGCATTTGAGAAATTTGTTTGAAAGCTTAAAGCTTTGACTCTCTGGTTTTAAGGGTGAATGCATTCACATTGAAATTTTTTAAGTTATAAACTTTAGTTGGAGCCGAGCTCACTCGACATCTATTGTTGTCGAGCATTTCCTTTCTGAGCTGAGCATACTCGGCATTGCTGTCGAGCTCCTCTTTGTGCCGAGTTCACTCGGCACCTGTTGCGTATCACTCGGCACCTTCAAGTGCCGAGTAATTTCTGGCACTCGACACCTTCTTGTGCCGAGCACTTTTCTTCAAGTGCCGAGCAACCTGCCACTCGACACCATCAAGTGCCGAGTAAAACTGGCACTCGGCACCTTCATGTGCCGAGCAACTTTTTAGTGCTGGGAAAAGTTTTTAAGGTTAGGGTTGTGAGTATTGAGTTTGATTTTAATCTATATTTCTCACAATTCTTGATAGATATTAAACGGTTCTCCCACCTTGCTTTGTGTTTCCATGTTATGCACATCTGTTTACCAGCGAATCTCATAGCATTTCGCATGTGGCATTATGTCAAACATTGACGTGCCTTTCCTGTTGCTCAATATTTTTTTATATGCGATCATCATATTCAATGAAAACGAGTTTAATTGAGGGACGCTGTAAAGCATTCCAATTGTCTTGTGCATGCCACCACATTTGCAGATGTCTACCACCACATTTTGAAAATACAATGTCAGATGAAAACATCTTTGACAAAATTGGGGATTCTTGCTCTACACCCACTGCGTGCATTTGCTTGGGAGTCCACAAAGCCTTCTCAAAAAACCTAATTTCCATGTATACTGCAATTATTACAGACCGTAAGATCACACTTATCAGAGGGTTACTGTGCAACATTTCACACACCTTAATCTGACCTTTCATACTGGTTTGCATGTAGAGGATGTTGTCCAAAGTTGTGGAATAGGCTTCAAGTCTCACGATTGCATTTGCTTGAAACCATTGCATGTAACGAGACAAACCAAACCCTTCTTGGGGTATTTTGACATTTCACTTGAGATCCCATATAGGTTGATGATTTATTTGTTTAAGTAAATTTGTAGGTAGAGTGATCTCATGATAAATGATGAATTCATTAAAAAATGGATATGAAATAGCCTCCAAATTTTGATTTGCATATCTCCAATAAACATACCCCAAACATCTCTAATTAGTGTTTTATTCAAGGAACAAGAGGAGTATGAACCCTAGGTAAGTTTACCTTTGTTTTGATTTTTTTTTGTTACATTTATTGCATTAAAAAATAGGTGAATGCACACTATTGGGGTTCCACACATATATCTTTGGCTTCTATCCATACTTGATTTTTGTGCATGTGGTCATCCATGATACAAATTTAATCTTTGTTTCTCCATAAACATTATTATTGTGTATGTATAAAATAAAGTTATGTATTTGATTAAACTACTTGATGCTCTGTAATGCCCCGCCAAGGGATCCAAAGAATTAACCTAGAATTTCACTAAGTTTAGAAGCAATTTTTTTTTCATGAAAGTAAACATCACATATAACTTATGCACAATAACGGAAGCAATAGCATTGTCCATCTGAAAATAAACATAACATAAATAACAAATTACATTCTTTAAGATCCCTTAACATTGAATTACATACATGAATCCATCCAGTACAATATCCTCATGAAATGAATAAGTCCAATGTTTATACATTACATTTCAAATGCTCATTCATCCACTGTACATGTCACAGGGTATGACAAGCTCAAAAATATACATACATAGAATAAGGTACATCATCCTATTCTAATCCATGATACATTAAGTAAAGACAATCACATGATACACCATCATAGAAGATATAAACATCCATCATAAAGATCAAACATAATAAATTAAGTGCACGGTTTCTCCCAACCGTTAATAGCATCATTAGACCATCATGGATCCTAGCCATCCCTCTGTGCGTAACATTCTAAATCACCGAAAAGATCATCGGTACTAACATAGTAGGAATGTCACTCCTAATATATACAACATCATATGTAGAAAGTAATCTAACATGCAAATAAAAGCATAAGATAACATCATCTAACATATGCTAATCATCAATGAAAAATGATACATATCCACCATCATGAAGGACGCATCAACCACGATGTCTCAATGAATCTCAAAATGATAAGAGTGGAAAATACACTACCACTCAACCGCGTGGTACCAAAGTGGTCCACTCCCACCATGCTGAGGAGATAATCTCAAGTCCCAAACAGGCTATCAAAATCACATAGCACAAATCTCCATAAGTCTAAGAATCTTAAAAGTATACTAACTCAAAGGTTCCAATCACAAAACTGACATCTAATTCCAGAGGCACACAATGACATGTAGGAACCTATGATGCAAGCGGGAAAGTGTCATTGCAATTATCACGTACAAGTTACCCTGACAGTTAGCTAAACTCCATGGGTCCATACTGATTTCATGTGGCCACTAGTATCCTCTCATACTAACGAGGCATACTACGGAATGCAAGGTCACAACCATGTGTCTCACTACTCCCATCCTAGCTTGTACAAGCACTCAAGGCATGGGCGAGAACAAAACTCTTATCTTTTTAGGTTCATTTTGTTAGTATTAGGTGTGAATGTTATCACTTATTAATCCAACTTACAATGAGTTACTCTCGCAGCCTCTTAGGGCCCTGGCCCCCATTGCAAGCCACTTCCCATCACTACATGCAGATATCCTACCCTAATGCTCATGGAGTCATAAATCTCAAAATCACAAAAGATAATCCATAATAAAATAATCAAATATGCATAAAAGCATCAATTCTCCATGAGCAAACATCCATAGAAAATCATGAACACAACAGCTCTCTATTGGCAACTGAAGTATCACTGATAATCAAATATCCAATGGTTCTCAATAACCAAAAAATATATCTCAATCATACTGATCGAAGACTCCAAAAATGGTTGAGTCAAATATGGTCACAACATGACATCATCAAAATAAATCCACATTACAGTCCCATCATGGCGACTAGAAAAATAACCAAGGATAACTGATCGATGACAAAAAATAATGGTTAAGTCAAGTGTCTCATACATAAGAATCTCAACTATAACAATCAGTAATCACATCCAATACATAGAGCATTCCATCACAAACCATGGTTGGGTTTATAAAGATTGAGATTAAAACATCATCATGACATCACAATCACATAACCCCCAAGCCTCTGGTAGACGTCCTATATTGGTCAACACTAGTCAACCCAAAAACCAAAACAATAGCATAAAGAATACACAATGTAAACACATGTTTTGGTTTTGCTAAGTTTTCAAATTTGAATTTAAAAGTCTCAGTTTACGCTTTTTCAAATTATATTAAGTGGAGAAATTTCACGTTTTTCCTAACCCATGTATTTGTTTGATAGATAAAAGTTTCTCTCCAAAACTATTAGACTCAATTTTTTAATTGATCTAATAATATTTTGTTTATATAACATTGTTTGAAAATTGACACTCTCAATGAATCAAAACTTCGATTATATATTCTAATAACTAATCTTAATTAAACTGAGTTTAATTAAATTAATTATTAATATCTCTTCATAATTGACAAGCTCAATATCAATATTTTAAATCATTAAAAGAATGATCCATTAATTTAGAACTTTATAATATTCATTTATAATTAATTATATATACATATATACTTATATACATATATACTTATATATATATATATAAATAAATAAATAAATAAATAAATAAATATATATATATATATATATAAAATAACATTTAATAATTAATGATATTGCAACAAAATCGAGATTCATATCCAAATCTCATATGAAATAACGTTGCAAATAAAACTTTATATAATTTAAAACCAAACTCAAATCGCAATGCGATTTTAAAATTGCGCGGCCCAATAAATCCACACCGCAGGTGCACTGCAGATCGCAGGTACACTGTGGTCGCAGGTACCCTGTGATCTCGCAAGTCTACGGTGGGTGGGGTATATAATACCCGCCCAACATCATATATATATATATATATATATATATATATATATATATATATATATATATATATATATATATATATATATATAACGCGATTTTCAATAACGTTTTTTATAAAAACGTTCCTATGCAATATGAAATACTATTAACATGAAACTCTATCGTGATTTGACATTCGATTATTATATAAATAAATAAATATATGTATATATATACATATGGATGTGTGTATATATATATATATATATACACGCAGAGTTTATCACCATCACAACACATGCATACATACATACATACATACATACATACATACATAATGATATATACGTATATGTGTATGCAGATTCAAGAATATACACAGTTTACTTAGAAATTTTAATTTTTAGAATTTTCCTTTAAATCTTTGATCTTCAAATTTATCCAATAAATAATCTAATGGGTTTGGCTATGAATTTAAACCCTAACCCCGTTTTCTTTCAGATCTATGCATATAAAGATTTTCACATAAATTCAATTGCCCATATTGAGAATGCATACAATAAAAATATGAAATTCCTCAGAAGACATATGGAAGACACGAAGAAGACAGGGAATGCAAGATGTGAAAATAGCATAAGTAAATTCACAAGAATCTACCCGAATTCTGATGCTAATTCGCTCTTCCTCAGAAAACCCGCAGAGCAAGCTCCCTTCTTCAGAATTCTCGAATCCTCCAATGCTCCAATTGCACTCCAAACGCTATGTCTAAGCTTCTAGGGATGCCTGAATATAAAGAGCTCTCAGGAAACCTCTAGAATGTTTCTAGAAATAGCTAGAAGGTGTCACCAACTAAGCATGGGTCTTTTCCAACCTTCAAGATGAGCCATAGGGTTGTAGACACCATGTGCTTAATTGATGCACTAACTCCCGTGTTGTTGACACATGAGAAATAGAAAAGTGCATTAATTCCCATGCAAGCTTATAACTCCAATTTACTTTTTATATAATTTCTATTTAAATTTTTATAACTTCCATTTTAATTTTTATAACTTTTATTATTATTATTTATTTATTACTTTATTATTATTTTATAATTATTATTAATTTTAATTTCTAATTTTTTTTTATTTAATTCTTTTCTCTCAATTAATTCTCATTTAATTAATTATACTCAAAATATCAAAGATCATGATATTTTATTAATTTTCTCCAAAATAATTAATTTATTAATTAAATCTATTTATTAAGACTTAATTAATAGAAAATTCACTATAGACCTCCAAGATAAAATATGAAAACCCATCATAGAACAAATCATACAAAATCAGTCTAAAGGGTTAAAAACCACGAAATATGTCATCCGACACATTCGGTGGGTACTCAACTCTGATACTTGTCCTAACTCACTAGGACAAATGGTTTAAGGGTTTGGGATTTGGACTTGAGAATTTATCTCCCTTCTCTTATCATTGAGATAGTATAATAGGGTACGCTCATCCTGGCAATTCAGGGAAGTCGATACCCGGTACCTGTAACCTGCAGAAAAACCATGCATGTGCATACTATATATATATATATAATGCTAAGCTAAACAGACAATGGCAGGAAGTGGTGCATCGTGTAGATCCCGACTAAGCAGGTGACTACGACTCCCTTCCTTAACTACATTAGAAATGCCATACAATAAGAAAACATGCACACCATACACATGCAAGTATGGGGTAAGTATCCATAATAAAACACATAAGATAATAAACCAACCATCTAATCATCAATAATAACTGAAAATAGTATAATGATCATCATACATACATGAAATGTAAAGTCTAAATGATCTCATCATATATCAACTGAATCCATATCATAATATCTGATAGTGTCAAAACAATACCACTAAACCATCAACATAAAACTAGTCCATCAAAGTCTGATAATAATAGCATCAATGTCCAGAAAAGATGTGAACGAGGGTAGGCACTACATGCTCAGTTTTGTTGATGAGTCGATGTTGTTTCTTGATAGTAGCCAACTAAGATAATCAATGTGATTGATAGAATCAAATATGAATAGATAGAATGTCATACTAATTGAGTAATTGATCGATAGGATCAATACATCATATATAATCACACATATGCATCACATCATACTAATATCCATGCTATCAACTTCATTTATAAGAATTAGTATGTCATAATCATCATGCATGCATTCATATAGTCATACATGTACATCACAATCATAAATGTACATCGTATCCTCTTGCATCAAAAATATGTTAGTGTAAGAATGAACTTAGCCTTCAACTTAGTCACCATCAACTTCCATCTAGAGATCTTCATTTCACCTTCTTCCTCTCTGTCTCTTTGCAATTCTTTCCACCAAACAACAACATGTCCTTTCAACTTAGTTTATGCCAACCTCACTTTGATTGGATCTTGTTGGAGTTCTTACTAGTAAGGAACATACTAGGTTACTTTGAACCTAATACCAGGGTGCACAAGACATAGATCAAGCCTAAAGAATAGTTCAAACCTATACTCAGTTGGGTTTATCCTAGTTTTGGACCAACTTCAACAAAATCACCATGACTTTAGGCTCTGCAGGGCCAAGGTGGCCAAACCTTAGGGATTGATATGACTACTTCTATGATATTCTTCTATTCAAAACAATCCCGTGTAGCAAAATATGGTCTATGTTCTTCTATGATTCACATATAACTTCCCTATCACAGTAGCTAACTATAACTGAGAAGATATTGTAAATAAGTAATGTCCAACAATTTTAACTCTTCATTACATAAAATGGTAAATTAGTTGTTTGTATTTTTTGTGTTTAACAACTATATGAAACATCAATTTGCAACTTAAAAATTAATGACCAATGTCTTATCCATTGTTATATAGAGTCAAAATCAACAGCTCAGACCTATTTAATCAACTTGTAACTAAATCTGTCAACAGTGAGCTTGGAGTTTCATTCTAATCATATCCTTCTTATAAACCCTAAACCCTACACTTACAAAAAAAAATTACTTAATTCTTTGAATTTACAACAAACAGTAAGAGATACACAATTCATCCAAATTGAATTAAACTGAAAGAAACTTGTTCATTTCAATCTCAAGATCATGGATATATAAAGGAGAGAAAACTCAAAGACACAAATATATAAGATTTCCCTTTTTGTATTGATTTCCCTTTGAAAAATGAATCAATACTGATAAAACTCAAAGTATAACTCAGAACTAGACAACTGATGCTTGATATTTACTATATTCTGGAGTATACAGAACTGATTACATTCACATAATTACAAGAACTGGATGAACTACAAAAAAACATAAAACATAAAAATTCTACAGACTACTAACCACCACTCCACATCTTGGGAATCCTTATATAGAGGATTGCAACAAGCTTCAAATGGGAGAGTAGGTGTCAAAAACTATTCAATCAAAAACAAAAGGCAACAACCTTTAAAAGATCTCATTAATATATTCTTTGTAGTTGGAGAATAGACAGGAAAGTGGGTGCAAAAGTAAATGGTATTTATGGCCAGAGTCTTTTCTTTAATTATTTTGTCCTCTTCCATTTCTTCATGTCTTCTCGTAGTAGCCTTCCTTGTTGTTTTTGTGTAATCATCCTCCTGTGAAGGTAGAGCTTTGATGTCTGCTATTAATTCCCATATGACTATATCTGATTCAATCTCAAGCCAAGTAGCATCCTTAACTATATTTAAATCCTCTATAGATTTATTCCACTTAGAATTAGTAATAGCTTTTACTTCTCCTGAGGCTTTACTCATATCTGATTCTATCCTAAAGAGGAAATCAATTAGATCATAAACAACACTTATATCTATCTCATTATTACAATAGGCCAAAAACCTCAAATGTCTCAAAATATCTTCAAATGAAGAAGACCATTCCCACCATTCTTTAAAATATCCATCATTATCTATAATACCAGGAATGAAATTGGGTATCCCCACATCAATTGTTTTCATTTTACCTTGGATTAATTGCAACTTTCCTATGAAAAACCCATGCAACTCTCTTAACCTATTTATCATTTTTCTAGTATTTATGATTACTAGGTTGGGTAAATTCTTTTTTCTAGGGTAAGAGAGGGATCAAATTATCAAAAATTTGAGCATAGGGCCCCCATGCTATGAAGAGAGGAGACAAAAGGTCTAATGCCTTTGAGCACTTGTATTCTGCTCCTTGTAGGTTGATGTAGCCATTGTGCACAATTTGTGAAAGAATTTGTAGGGCACCAATTTTGTGCATAAGGAAATTCTAAATTTTTTTTATTTTCACCTCCTTAGCACCATCCCACTCATCAATATCCATTTGTTGGGCTTCTCCTACAACTACAATGTCAGCTTCAGTTTGAGCTTCATGGTCCTTTACCTTTGTAACAAGTCTAGTTACAACCCTTGGGCTCCTTATTTATTCCTCTATAACAAAAATTTTATTCTCTAGGACATAAGTGAAACTCTTCTTCATATTTCTTCTTGGCATCAATGGATATGCTATAAGTTGTGTATAGTTGTTCTTGCAATGTATCCATTTTGCTCTTGCTCATTAATGATGTTGTATTTACCAAATTGTGGAGTTGGTCAATGGATACAATGGAAACATTCCAAAAAATTACATTTCCTTGGGGGGACTCCTTTATCTCCATGAGAGTTGATTTACTACCATCTAGAGTCAGGCTCCATATTGCCATTTTTTTACTGTCTATGTTAAAACCAAACCCCTGCAATTCACTAGTAATATTAGTCTCTTCAAAAGAGATCGACATTTCTTGTTTTTTTTGATCTGGTCTAACAAAAAGGAGGAACTAAGTTCCCAACCAGGAAAAAGTAGCATTCCACTTCTCATCACTAATGCTCTTGCTTCTTCAACTATGAGATTATCATTATTTGGATCATAATCCTGCAATCTCTGAACTACTTCTACAAATTTCTCAAGTGAATCTCTAGGCTGCAATTGTAGGGCAAGTTCATTATGTTTTACTTTATAAAGGAATGACTTAAATTCATCAAAATTTACAAATTGGTCATCCTTTGTGACCTCCTGTGCCTAAATTACTCTTTCATCCAACTTTTGAATTTACAATTCAATCCTGTTGGAGATCTTTTCGTTCTGACCTGCTTGTTTGATTAGAAAATTGTTTCTAACTGTATCAAAGAATTTTGATCCTTGAGGCATAATCTGCAAGGCCTTTCCTCTAACCTTGTTTGGAATTTGAATCATCTTTTGTTTCTTTTTTCCTTTAGCCCATGAAGAGCTTTCTAGTTGATCATCCTTAATCTACACTATTATAACATCCTCCTACCAAGGAGATGGTGTTTCTACTATGTCTTTAAATTCTGCAGGCACTTGTGTCATCAATTCATCAAAATTATCCAGACACTTATTGCACCTATCAAGATATGGTATATCATGGTGAAAACCCTTGAAAGATGGGTCAACTACCCTCATTGCTTCTTCTATCTGCATTTTTTTTCTATAATTCTAAGTTCTCTCCCTACATACCTCTATTTGTAGGCAGTTCATGATGTAATCTTCTTCCCAGATTGGCTTGCTACTAGGAAGAGTGTACTTTATCATTTGTTTGAGAGCATTCCTCACCAAATGATTTGGTGCATAGGTTCTAGCTGGGGTAGAGGGAAGTTTAAATTCAGCTAAACACTTATCTATCTCTTCTATGGCACCCTTCCCTATTATAAAATCACCTATCTTTGTGTTTTTGGCTACAAAAGAGCCTTTCCTAATAGTAGGGCCTAGATATCCTCTATTCATCATTAGTAATTGTGAGAAGAATTCTAACTAGCCTAACCTCTCAAGGATATGTTTAGGTAATACATGGGGAGGCTGAGGACATCCAAATACTCTTATAATTGTAAAGTTTTCAAATAAAACAAACCAACCCAATCATGGGTAAGTACTTTATCCTCATTTGGGCAAGCAAGTAGTCTAATTAACATTCTTACCCCCTTAGATACTCTTTCATTTATATTCACTAACATATTCATGATTGAGAATACAAAATAATTATAGAAAAAATTGTATTAGTATAGGGATAAAACCTTTTCCAAAAGCAAGTTCACAATTGCACAAGTAGGGTTTCTCCATTCTCCTCAGTGGCTTCGATAAAATCTGGATTGATGTGCCCTATATTCTTGAAAAGGATAATGTGCATCAATAGTGAATAATGGAAAAACCTGAAGTTTCCCATGTCTCCCTTCTAGGCTGACTCAATTTCTTCGTTCATTCTATTAATGATGTATTCTACAAAATCATAACAAAAATTATGATTTGGATCTTGGATATCTAGTGCCATGATATACTCATAACCTAGGGCATTCATGGTGTCATCAAATCTCAATACCTTTTCAATCCCAAAAATTGTATATCTGAAATATTTGTAGAAGAATTCTAATGGCATTAGCTTCCCTACCTTTTTAGGAAATTACCCATTTTCCTTCTTTGATTTGGGAATGTGCCTTCTCATGATTGTCCTAGTGTAGAAACTCTTGGAACTCTTGAAAGATTCATTCATTTTTTCTTTCTCAGTTTTCTTTGTGAGAGGTCCTCCTAGGTCAAAAACCTCACCAAAGGTCTCCCTATCTAGTCTACACATGACACTCATATCCTTTCTATAGAAGCCCTTGGTTGTTGGATTGTAAGATTTGATTAGTGCCTTCACTAAATCAACATCAATTATCACCTCTAGCACTATCAATTTTGTCATATTTCTGATCCATTGGTTGTAGATTGGTGATTTGGCATACTTATTCTAATAAAAATACTAGAATAATTCATTCTCATTGGTTTCAGGGACAATGGCATCCTTGTAGAAAGAGTATACATCCCTAAAGACATGGGCATTCAAAGTTTGAGCATAAGAGGACCCTGGGAGAAAATATACCCACTTCTCTACATACAAGGTTGCCAATTTTGGCTTTTCCTGCTCTACAATCTGTGAAGATTTTTCCACCTCAACTTGAGCTATCATCTTTCCCTCTTCCTATTCCATTTTAACTGTAACTGAAGATTTTTGCAACAATTTTTTGTTAAAACTGGCTCTGAGAAAATTGAAAATTTCTGTAAATTCTTGGTGCTCAAAATCTTGTCTCTGAACTTATGCAAAAAACTATAACTCAAGAATCTGTTATACTAGCTTATTAATGGAGAGAATGTAACATAGGGAAATTTATATCTCTTAATGTCACCGTGTGTAAGAAATCTCAAAATTTGCAAAAGTGCCAAGAAATGACATGTACAGTCATTATTTTAATTCTTTAATGCACTTTTGACAGGGCATAACCTTTAATGTCATAATGACATTTCTAATAGTCATTTCTTACTTAACATTTCTTGCTCATGACCCAACGACCATAGTAGTTTACCTTTTTTTTCTATGCTTCACGATCTATCTTCTGTGGTTGACAATTAGTCATGTGACTAAGCAATCACAGGTTCGAATCCTTTACTTTGTTTTATTTACACGGTCGCTACCTCATGTTAGCATCTAAACTTAGCATCAATGAGCCTAAGATCAACTTCAAACTATGAAGTCATAGCATCACACACAGTTATTTGTTCTAAAACTTTGCTCTTGCAACCTAGTGACCCTTATGTTTAGCTTTAACTTTCACTACATTGCATGGTTACAATCAAACTTCCTTTCATATTTATTGACTGTGCGATTGACTGATTAAGCTCTTTGAAAGTCGACCATCACCATGTATCATCCTATCACTATCTCAGTAAGGTTAAATCATCTTTAGATTTTATAAAGACAAAGCACCAACCCTTGGATGATCTTTAATCTAATAGTCATGAAATATTTCAGCTTGTCATCTGTGCCATTAGCCTCTGACCAATCAAAAAATATCTTTATGCCATGTCACCTTGACATTGGACTGCTAGGCTACCAAGTTCAATCCATGTGGCTGCATGTCGCACCTTTACCATCTTAGCCCATGGTTTTTATCTAACTCTGATGATCTTGTGACATACAACAATCATCACTTCACATTTCAAAACCAAGGTTAAACCAAACTTCAAGTAAACTTGTGATCAAAGACTATATGCAAGCCCTTAAAACCTTATTGTGCAGTCACGATTAACCATAGACTTTTATTAGCCAAGTGCCTAACCGTGCAATCAAGGTAATCTCCAAGTCAATGCCATATTTTGACAAAACACTCTTCTAAGGTGACTGCGAGATCAGGGCCATCTTAATTGTCTCGCTAAGTCGCAGTTAGGGGGAAACTTAACTGTCAACTCACTATGACTCAATGATCAAAGGGAAAACTTGACTTCATTGGGTCACGCCCTTTGTTGTTGTAGTTTGATTAGGAGCCTCGAATGTGTGACTAACTATAGTTGCATGGTTGCAAATTTAAAACATAAGAGCCTTTACTAGAAGATAAAAGATATATTATAAAGTGCCACTTTTTAGGTATTTGAAAATTTAAAAATTTGGAGGGTGCGAGCCTAAAAACAAGGGTTTTCCTACGGTAAAGTATTTTTATGAAAATTTTGGAGAAAACCTTAGGTTCCTAGCAAAGATAATAATTTTCAAAATAATGGTTTTGCTAGGGGATGAAAATACATATTGTAATTAATCCAAATTGCTCAATGGTTCAGAACAATCCTAACAATATAATTTGGATAACATGCCTATTGGAAATGAGGGCTAGCAGTGGCTTTGTCTGGGGATGATGGATAACTTATATCCATGCAAGAATGCAAAATTTCGAGCAGAAGCAGACCACACAATCAACAACCTAAGACAAAACTTTCAAGACTATACATAAATATACACATATATACAAAGGCTATGGACATATGCACAAGAAAATTCACAAAATGTACAAGGATATTCAAGGATAACTACTGTTCATGGAAAATAAATACCTTCAATAAAAGTATTTCTTCAAGAATTGTCCATGAACTGGCAATTCAAGAAAGCTTCCTGATAATTCCTTGATGAAGTATGAGTCATCACCCCAAGTATAATTAACTAGATATGGCCCAAGCCATATAGGATCAAATTTTCCATGTTTTCCTTTGTCCTCCATATGTGCATTCCACATCAGGACAAGATCATCTGGTTCAAACTTTCTTTCCATTGCCTTTCTATTGTACATATGCTTTATCTATAATTGCAACTTTATGTTTCTTGTAGAGTCTTCCTTTCTTGTTTTAGTTAGCCCAACCAATTCATCCATCCTTTCTTGCATATCACCAATGATATCTCCATCATACATTTCGATCTAATTATACAAACCTATGACGTTGTTCTGAGGCATTCTTGCCTAGATGCCATACATAAGGTCAAAAGGTGAAACACTTATTGCCTTCTTCACTATCACTCTATCAGCCCAAACTGCCAAATGCAATTTTGAATCATAAGCTTTCTTGTTGTCTTCCAAAGTTCTCTTTATGACCTTCAACAAGCTCTTGTTTTTGGACTCAACTTGTCCATTTTCTTGTGGGTGATAGGGTGATGAAGTTGACCTAGTAATACCATACTTATCATAGAATTTAATAAATTCTTTAGATCTGAAACACATGGCATTGTCAGTTACAATCCTTTTAGGACACTCAAACCTTGTAATGATATTATTCTGAATAAAATTATTTACCACTTTATTGGTGTAATTTCTTATGGGAATGGCCTCTACCCATTTTGTAAAATAATCAATTACCACCAAAATCCAAGAGTAACTTGTACTAGGCTTAGTTGAGATTTCACCTATAAAATCCACCCCCGATTGCTGAAAGGGTGCCTTGACTTCAACTAATTTCAATGGAGTGTTTCTAGAGCACTTTAATTTTCCTGCAAATCTCTAGCAGGGGTCACATTTTCTAACTAGGATCTAGGCATCTTTTAACAAGCTAGGCCACCAAAAGCTTGCTCTCATAATCTTGTGGGTAGTAGTCTTTTCCATATAATGACCCCCACATACTCTAGAATGCATCTCATTTAGTACTCTTTTAGATTTTATTTTATCTATGCATTTCAAGAGTATACCTTTAAAGTTTCTCCACCATAGACTACCATTTACAATAACATATTTGACTAAATGAAACTTTACAATCCTTTTTTTATTATTTGTCAAGTGAGGTGGAGCCTACACATCCTATAAATAGTATATTACATCTTTATACCAGTCACGCTGATCCATATTACATGTATCAGAACTAAAGTCTTTATCTACAATATTTATTTGATTAACATCTAAATTTGATTGAGCCATTGATTTAGCTAATCCTTGACGTCTTACCAATTTGATAATATGGATGTCTATATTGAATTCTTGGATTCTAATAATCCATTTGCACCTTCTACCAGACACCTCTTGTTAAGAAAAAATATCCTTTACTACTGCACTATGTATAAAGACAATAACAACAACACCCACTAGGTAACACCTAAAAGCCTTAACAACTTTAACAAGTGCATATGCTTGTTTCTCATTTATTTCATACTTACATTCTACTAGCTAAAGAGACTTACTAAAAAATTCTATAGGTTGTTCATGTCCATCTTCATTTTTCTATAATAGGACAACAACAATAGTATGGAAAGATGCAAAGGAAAAACTATGCATGGACTTTCCATGGTTTGGGGTTCTAAGGACTGGTGCATTCTTGATAGCAGTTTTTATTTCTTGGAAGGCACTAGTAGGCTCACCTTCCCGACTAATAATTGCTCCCTTCTTGAGCATTTTTGAAATTGGTCTGCTGATCTCAAAAAAAATTGTCACAAATCTCCTTAAGAAATTAACTTGTCTAAAGAAAGATTGTATACCTTTGACATTCTTGGGATTTGGTACCTTGTTAATTTTTGCTACTCTCTTAGGGTCAATCTTTACCCCATCTTTGGACACTATATGACCGAGAAAATTTCCCTCAATAACTCCAAAGGTGCATTTCTTTGAGTTTACAAAAACATCATATTCTAATGCCTTCATAAAAATATTTTCTAGATGCCTGCAATGGTCTTCAACTTTCTTTGAATATGCAGTTAGATCATCTTGATACACAACCATAAATTTTTCAACATATTCATTAAAAGTTCATCCATGGCCCTTTGAAATATTGCCCCTATATTGATTAGACCAAAGGGCATTCTTACATATACACAAGTCCCCCAAGGAGTAGTAAAGGTTGTCTTGAACTGTTCCTTCTCATCAAGAAGGACTTGGTTGTACCCTAAGAAACCATCCATCATTGACATTAGTTCCGAGCTAGTGACTTGTTGCAACATGGCTTCCATGTTGGGCATCCCATAATTATCTTTTAATGAGGCAATGTTAAGATTCTTGAAGTCAACACAAAGCTTGATGTCACCATTCTTCTTTCTTATTGGTACCAAATTAGATACTCATGAGGAATGCCTAATTGTCTTTATTATCCCCCCATTTCTAAGTTTCATAAGTTCTTGCATTTTAGGGGCTAAAGTAGGATTCATAGGTCTATGCTTTTGTCTGAATGGTTTAACATCATCCTTGAGAGGCATCACATGCTAGAAGAAATCCTGGCTATAAGCTTTATGGTCATCATATGACCATGAAAAAACATGTCTAAAACCTCCTTAACAGATTCATCAAATTTTCCCTAATTTTAGGGGATAAGGTTTTTCCAATGTATACTTTCTTAGGAGCTTCATCAGTGCCTAGATTGACTTCTTCAAGCTCTTGTGGCTTCTGATTTTTGATCTTTGATTGCACTCTATCTTGATTATCAAAGACATTCTCCAAGACAACCAGTCCCTTAAGTACCTTGTTGGATTTTAACTGTAAGATCTCTTGACCAAAAAATTTCTCCTTTCCATCTACTATTTCTATGCAAGCACTACACTCCATTTCTTGGTTATGATATTTAGTATCATTCAAGAGAAAATTCAATATATCCTTATCATCTTCAAAGAGTTTCCAACTTTCCACATTATCAAGAATAGATGGCCCACTCTGTACTTCAATTGTAGATACACCAACAAATGAGATATTATTAGGCTTGATTACCACATTAGCTAATAGATCAACCATCTTGTTATTACTCCTATCCTTCTAGGAAATGCTAAAGGCATCAAATAAATTTATCCGGTCCCAAAAAAAATTCCTATATTGTTTCAATATTTTTTTCTTGGAGGCATATATTTCTTTAATTTGAGATACCGCCAATTTAGAATCCTTAATAACTTGCAACTTCTTGATTCCGTGACTAGCTGCAACTTTTAATCCTAGTACCAGTGCTTCATATTTTGTAACATTATTGGTACATGTGAAGTACAAGGTAAATGAGTATCTAAAAGTGTTTTTCTTTGGGAATATAAATACTATCCCAACT
Source organism: Cupressus sempervirens (assembly GCA_028749045.1). Lineage (NCBI taxonomy): Eukaryota > Viridiplantae > Streptophyta > Pinopsida > Cupressales > Cupressaceae > Cupressus > Cupressus sempervirens. Next base: position 618,610,421 of record CM053791.1, read on the forward strand.
CCTGAGCCCTTTTTAGAACTTGCCCCATCAAAATACATGGTCCATATCTTCTGTGAATCCAAATATTTAACCACCTCTTATGTAATCATCGGGGGTGGTTTTTCAATTTCTTGGATGACAAGTTCAGCCCTAAATGAATTGACCTCTGTGTTAAAAAAACATGTAGCATCCTTATCAATACTATTCTCAAAGCTATGAGTAACCCTGGGTCCCCTTTCAACTTTGACAACATTTTCACCTATATGGAAAGTAGCATATGATAAGTCACACTGTAGGCTACCTCCCATTGCAACACTCCATTTCCTAGAGAGAAAAATTCCATAGTGGTGGTGGTGGTGGTGGTGGGGGGGGGGGGGTGTGGGGGATGTCAACCACAAGGATAGCCATAAACAACTCTACATCAGGGTAAGAAACAAGTTTAAAAGGTAAGGCATTGATAGTACCTATGGTAGGCACTTCTCTAGCATCCATTGCTCTATATCTACCCTATTTGGTATCTACCTTTAAACCAAGGGCTTCCATGACCTTAAAAGGCATAATATTATTAGATGCACCAAAGTCAATCATACAGTTCTTAAGAGTTCTACCAATTATAATCAAATTGAGGAAAAAGGATCAATGTCTTGTAGATATGCTACAAAGGAGTTATCCAATTACATTTGTGGTATTTGGGACATGACCTCTTTATCCTCCTTATCCTTTACTATAACTAATGTGTCGACTGATAACATTGTTCATTCTTGTGTGACAACATTATTTTTTCCTATCCCTTCCAACCAAGATTGAGCCTTATTTTTGTGCTCCTTTATCCTCAACATTTCTGATAAAGGAACTTTGATAGTAATTTGTGATAGAATTGAAATCATGTCAATAGGATCATAATTTGTAGGCTTTATAGAAATACCTATGGATGCAAGCATTTGAACAACAAGAACCTCCTTTAGCTTGATGGTATTAGAGTCTGGTTTCTTTTTTTGAAAATTTACCTTGACATTTTCAACTCCTTGAAACTACACCTTTTTCTTTGGTTCCCACTTCTTGCTTTTGTTATCCTTGATCTTGGAAATCTTAGGAGTGTCCTTCTTATTCTCATCAACTGTCTTAACAGTACTGTCTTTAATGAAAATACTAGCTAGCTTAGCTAGAGCATTGTTAACTGTCTAATTTCTCAGATTGAAAGTACTATAAATTTGAGCCACCATCTCAACAGTAATTCTATCAATCTCCTCCTTAGATGGTTTTCTCAAATTAATATGGTCTACTCCTGGCAATACACTACATATAGTGCTCTTATCATGATCTTCATCATCTAAAAATGTGTGTTGATGATGCATCTGATATACATTTCTCTAGTCTACAACATCAATCTTGGATTTTTCAATATCAAATTACTCCATGTTGTCACAAAGGTTCATCATATTGCATGTCACATCCTCATGATTTTCTTCTTACTCTTCCTCTCCATTTTGGGCCTGCCGATTTGCTGTAAATGATTGAGCAATTGCACAATATTTAGAGGAGTGAGGGGATTAACATATAATACACCATGGAAAATCATCAAACATGTTCATAGTGTTTCTCTGTAATGGATTTGATGTACCTTTGTCATTTCTATTTTAAGTAGGATTTGGGATGTGCTTCCCATCCTTCCATTGTGTAGTATAAGGGTAATTTTGCATCCTAGGTACCCTATTAAAATTATTGTTGAAAGCAGCCTTTTTAGTAGTATTTGACTTATTTTCTTGGTAGGTTGGTAGATTCATTTTCTTTAGTAAGCTTAGAACTTGCACCATTATATCTTCTTTAGGCTTCTTACCTACTATAGGCCTTTCACCATCCTTCTTGTTTCTTTTTGGACTAAACAAATTTGGGTCATCCCTTCTTCCCAACTTACCAAAAGCCCTTCTATTTTTTTCAACATTGACATCCATTATATAATCCCCCTTAAAGTTCTAGGATCCTTATCCCTTAGGTTATATGCCATCTTACTATCAAAGGCGTTGAAATAAGTTGTGAGACATGCATCCTCACCCAGACACATGACTTGGAATAATTTATACATCCCTTTCTGAAATCTCATATTGAAGTCAAATGTAGACTCATTAGGGTTTTTCTTGATATTGTTGAATTCATTGAACATGAAACTGGCATTGGTCTTATCACCATATTGTTCCTTGAACAACCTCTCCATGTCATTCCATGAGCTGATACTTTTATCAGGTAGCCTTCTAAACCAATCTCTTGCGTCCTCTATTAGTGAATGAACAAATGACTTCATCACTACATCTTCATGCTCCACCTCATAGTCATTGAGCATATCAATGAATTTTCTTAAGTGTTCTTCACCAGTTATGGCATTTTTTTCTAAGAATTTGACAACCTTATCTCTTAGGTCATTAGAGATAGGATGGCAAAAGTTAGGAATACCTAAAAAGGAATTTTTCTTATATTTTTCTAAATAGTTGGGTCTTCTCTAAGGAACAATGGTATTAGATTTACATGCTCTAGTAGCCTGAATTTGTTTAGGGACTTGGGGTTGTTGGGCTTGTTGAATAACTGGGATTTGGCTAGTAGTAGCAAAAATGGTAGGGGCTGACTGAGATAAGTTTTGGTTAGTTATTGTAGCTCCAAAAATGGGAATAGATGGGATAACTTGTGAGGATGGGCTAGGGCAAGATGCTAAAGTAGAGTTAACTTTGATAAATTGTATCTTTCTCTTAGTTTCAGCTACACGAGCTTCATTTTCTAAATTCTCAAGTTCCTTTACTAGATCTTCCCTTTCCTTCTTACCCTTTTCTAGATCTAGGTCAAGCTTAGTTATGGTAAGGCTCGTGGACTTAATAGGAAGAACTTGGGGTTCATTGATTTTTACTTCAACAACCTTTTTCTTTTCCTTATCATGATCTTTCATAGTCAGATCTACAAGACTAGGATCAATAGGTCTATATGGTTGAACTTGTGCAATAGTAGGCCCTTCTTTTTCTTTAAGAAGGCATTCTTGCTCTTGGACCTTGGACCTTAAAACTTATAAATCTCCAAAAAAAATTGAGTGTAGATTAGAATACTTCTCCTACAGTCTTTTGTTTTGCTCTTGTAAGGAAGCCATCCTCCTAAGAAAGTTATCTCTTTCTATAATGGTATTCAAGGTAATTTTTCCTTTCTCTTTTTCCAAATGAATGCATTTGGCCTCCTCTTTTGCAACCCTTTGCCTAAGATGGATTAGTTCTAGGAATAAATCTTTAGGGTCTACAGTAGTAGCCTTAGGACCTATTGGGACATCCAGATCTATAAGATTAGTGACATATGGTCCTTGTCTAGGACTAAAACTGATATCCATATTTTCTCTAAAAAACCAACTATGGTTCATTTCATTCACTAGATTCAGTCTATAAGGGATATCCCCCATAGGAGACACATTTTTATCATGAAATACCATATCCTCTCTAAATGAAGTGGTGAATGTTTCCCCTAATAGCGTAGTATGCTCAAACTCAAAATATTTGGAAGGTGACTCTTTTTTAGTCACAAGGTAATATTGTGAATGGATTGACACACTACCCCTAGGGATCCAAGTAGGATTAGGGTCCACTTTTTTTTTTTTTTTATTCTTTCTACTCCTAGGAGGTAATCCTATGTATAGTGGTATTTCTGGGTGGTCCTTTGTAAAAGTACTTGTATTTTCCTTCTTATCTACCATTGGTTAGGATTACTTGATATATTTAGAGCATTAGCTACAAAACCTTAGACTTGAGTCGCCACCCTTTTAATAGATTTTTAAAAAAAAAATGGGCTAAGATAATGCAAGAAAAACCTTAGAAATAAAACTAACACAACATGTCAAACTGATAAGTCCTTAAGATTACACATTGGGTAATAGAATCTTTATTCTATAGATAAGGTATTGATAGATATGACAATATTCTTCACGTAAATCCCCAACAGAGTCATCATTTTTTTGGAGTTCTTACTGGTAAGGAACATACTAGGTTACTTTGAACCTAATGCCAGGGTACAAAAGACAGAGACCAAGCCTAAGGAATAGCTAAAACCAATACTTAGCTGGGTTTATCCTAGCTTTGGACCAACTTCAATAGAATCACTACGAATCACTTCACTTTAGGCTCTACAAGACCAAGGTGGGAAAAACTTAGGGATTGATATGACTATTTCTATGATATTCTTCTCTTCAAAACAATCCCCTATAGCAAAATGTGGTCAATGTTCTTCTATGATTCACATATAACTTTCCTATCATAATAGCTAACTATAATTGAGAAAATATTGTAAATAAGTAATGACCAAAAATTTTAACTCTTCATTACATAAAATGGTAAATTGGTTGTTTGTAATTTGTGTGTTCAACAACTATATGAAACATTAGTTTGTAACTTAAAAATTAATGACCAATGTCTTATCTATTGTTATATAGAGTCAAAATCAACAACTCAAACCTATTTAATCAACTTGTAACTAAATCTATCAATAGTGAGCTCTGAGTTTCATTCTTATCATATCCTTCTTATAAACCCTAAACCCTATCACTTTCAAAAAGAAATTACATAATTCTTTGAATTAACAACAAACTGTAAGAGATACAAAATTCATCCAAATTGAATTAAACTAAAAGAAATTCCTTCATTTCAATCTCAAGATCATGGATATATAAAAAAGGAGACAAAACTCAAAGACACAAATATATAAGATTTCCTTTATTGTATTGATTTCCCTTTGAAAAATGAATCAATACTAATAAAACTCAGAACTAGACAACCGATGCTTGATATTTACTATATTCTGGAGTATACAAAATTGATTACATTCACATAATTACAAGAACTGGACAGACTGCAATACAAGAATTGGACAGATTGCAAAAAGGCATAAAACATGAAAATTCTACAGACTATCAACCACCACTCCACATCTTGGGAATCCTTGTATAGAGGATTGAAACAAGCTTTAGATGGGAGGGCAAGTGTCAAAAACTATTCGATCAAAGAAAAATGTAACAACCTTTAAAAGATTTCATTAATACATTCTTTGCAGTTGGAGAATAGACTTGAAAGTGGGTGAAAAAGTAGATGGCATTTATGGAGAGTCTTTTCTTTAATTATTTTTTCATCTTCCTGTCTTCTTATAGTAGCCTTGTTGTTTCTATCTAATCATCCTCTTGTGAAGGTAGAGCTTTGATGTCTGCTATTAACTCAGGGCAAGTAGCATCCCTAATTGCACTTAAATCCTCTATAGATTTATTCCACTTAGAATTAGTAATAGGTTTTATGTCTCCTAAAAATTTACTCATATCTAATCCTATCCTAAAGAGGAAATCAATTAGATCATAAATAACACTTATATCTATCTCATTATTGCAATAGGCCAAAAACCTTAGATGTCTCAAAATATCTTCAAATGAAGAAGACCATTCTTGCCATTCTTTAAAATTTCCATCATTATCTATAATATCAGGAATGAATTTGGGTATCCCCACAATAATTATTTTCATTTTACCTTGGATTAATTGCAACTTTCCTATGAAAAAGCCATGCAACTCTATTACCCTATTTATCAGTTTTCAAGTATTTATGATTACCAGCTTGGGTAAATCCTTTTTCAGGGGTAAGAGAGGGTCAAATTATCAAAAAATTGAGCGTAGGGCCCCCATTCAATGAAGAGAGTAGACAAAAAGTCTAGTGCATTTGAGCACTTGTATTTAACTCCTTGCAGGATGTAGCTGTTGTGCACAATTTGTGAAAGAATTTATAGGGTGCCAATTTTGTGCATAAGGAAATTTTGAATTGTCTTTATTTCCACCTCCTTAGCACCATCCCACTCATCAATATCCATTTTTTGGGCTTCTCCCACAAAAGCAATTTCAGCTTCATGCTCCTTTACCTCTATAACAGGTCTAGTTACAACCCTTAGGCTTCTTATTTCTTCCTCCATGTTAGTAATTTTCTTCTCTAGGACATAAGTCCTCTTCAACTCTTCTTCATATTTATGCCTAGCATCAATGGATATGCTATAAGTTGTATACAGTTGTTCTTGCAATGCATCCATTTTCCTCTTGCTCATTAATGATGTTGTATTTACAAAATTATGGAGTAGGTCACTAAATACAGTGGAAACAATCCAAAAAATTACATTTCCTTGGAGAGAAAAGTAAGAAGGCTTAAGGATATGGATGCTTAAGGGTGAACAAGCTATCAGAGAAAAAGAGTGTGAAAGCCAAGCAAAATGGAGGACTAAAACAAAGATCTATAATTTGCAAGTGTGTTGTATGTTGTTATTAGCTCAAACCTTATTGTTACTCTCTAATCATTGTAGTAGTCTAGGGTAAATCCTTTGGATTAAGGTTGACCTAATAGTCATTTGTAAATCCTTTAACCGGGTGGCATTCCAAGTGAATGATCTAAAGTCCTCTAACAAGGCTCACTCCTAATAGGGTGATTGAAATCCTTTAACTAGGTCACATTTAATAGTGTACATTGTAACCTTTAACAAGGTTGGTCTTTCACAGGACATCACTTCAGAAGAGTGAGAATGATTAGCATATTATTGGTGGTTTTTCCCAAATTGGGTTTCTATGTTAAATCATTATGTCAAATGTGTTATTGAATCTATTATGTTTCATGTTTACATTTCTAGAAATTGATTTGACAATAACCTACAAGTTTAAGTGATTGCATAATCTAATGGATGCATGCATGATGAAAATGTTTTATGAATATGGGTTCACTAAGCTGTGAAAAGTTTCTAGACCATGGATAACTAATTCATCACCTCTCCCTATTATTCTAAAATTCCAACACATTCCTCACCAAATCATTTGGATCATACATTCTAGTTGGGGTAGAGGGAAGTCTAAATTCAACTAAACACTGATTTATCTCTTCTATGGTATCCTTCCCTATCAGAAAATCACCTATCTTTGTGTTTCTGGCTATAAAAGGGCCTTTCTTGATAGTAGGGCCTAGATACTCTCTATTCATCATTAGTAATTTCTAGAAGAATTCTAACTGGCCTAACCTCTCAAGGATATGTTTAGGTAGTAATACATGGGGAGGCTAAGGACATCCAAATACTCTTATAATTGAAAAGTTTTCAAATAAAAAAGACCAGCCCATTCATGGCTAAGTACTTTATCCTCATTTGGGCAAGTAGGTGGTCTAATTAACATTCATACCCCCTTAGGTACTCTTTCATTATATTCATTAACATATTCATGATTGAGAATACAAAATAATTATAGAAAATAGTAGTATTGGCATAGGGATAAAATCTTTGCCATAAGTGAGTTTACAATTGCACAGGTAGGGTTTCTCCATTCTCCTTACTGGCTTCTATAAAATATGGATTGGTCTACCCTATATTCTTGAAAAGGATAATGTGCATCAATAGTGAATAATGGAAACACCTGAAGTTTCCCATATCTCCTATCTAAGCTACCTTAATTTCTTCATGCATTCTATCAATGATGTATTCCACAAAATCATTACAAACATTATGATTTGGATCCTGGATATCTAGTGCCATGATATATTCATAACCTAGGGTACTCATGGTGCCATCAACTCCCAATACCTTTTCAATCTAAAAAATGGTATATCTGAAAAATCTTTAGAAGAATTCTAGTGGCATTAGCTTCCCTACCTTTTAAGGAAATTCCTCCTTCTCCTTCTTTGATTTGGGAATGTGCCTTCTCGTGACTATCCTAGTGTAGAAACTCTTGGAACTCTTGAAAGATTTATTCATTTTTTCTTTCTCAATTTTCATTGTGAGAGGTTCTCCTAGGTCAAAAACCTCACCAAAGGTCTCCCTATCCAATTCGCATAGGACACTCATATCCTTTCTATGGAAGGCCTTGGTTGATGGATTGTAAGATTTTATTAGTGCCTTTACTAAATCAACATCAATTATCACCTCTAGCACTATCAATTTTTCCATATTTTTGATCCATGGGTTGTAGATTGGTGATTTGGCATACTTATTCTAATAAAAATACTAGAATAATCCATTCCCATTGGTTTTAGGTACTTTGGTGTCCCTGTAGAAATAGTATACATCCCTAAAGACATGGGAATTCAAAGTTTGAGCATGAGAGGACCCTGGGACAAAATATACCCAGTTCTCTACATATAAGGTTGCCAATTTTGGCTTTTCCTACTCTATGGTCTGTGAAGATTTTTCCACCTCAACTTGAGCTATCATCTTTCCCTCTTCCTGTGCCATTTTAACTACAACTGAAGATTTTTAGAACAATTTTTGTTAAAATTGGCTATGAGAAAATTGAATTTTTTTGGTAAATTCTTGGTGCTCAAAATCTTGTCTCTGAACTTATGCAAAAAACTATAACTCAAGAATCTGTTATACTAGCTTATTAATGGAGGGAATGTAACATAGGGGCATTTATATCTCTTAATGTCACCATGTGTAAGAAATCTCAAAATCTACAAAAGTGCCAAGAAATGACATGCACAATCATTGTTTTAATTATTTACTACACTTTTGATAGGGCATAACCTTTAATGTCATAATGACACTTCTAACAATCATTTCTTACTTAACATTTCTTTCTCATGACCCAATGACCATAGTAGTTTACCTTTTTTTCTCTGCTTCATGGTCTATCTTCTGTGGTTGGAGATTAACCATGCAATCAAGTGATCACGGGATTTGATCCTTTACTATGTTTTATTTGTAGGATCGCTGCCTCATGTTAGCATCTAACCTTAGCATCAACGACCCTAAGATCACCTTTAAATTATGAATTTGTAGCATCACACATGGTTATTTGTTCTAAAACTTTTCTCTTGCAACCTAGTGATCCTTACATTTAGCTTTAACTTTTACTACATTGTATGGTCATGGTCAAACTTCCTTTTATATTTACTGACTGTGTGACTGAGTGATTAAGTCTTTGAAAGTCGACCATCACCATGTGTCATCCTATCGCTATTTCAATAAGGTTAAATCATCTTCAAATTTTATAAAGACAAAGCAACAACCCTCAGATGATTTTTAATTTGACGATCATGAAATATTTCAACTTGTCATCTATGCCACTAGCCTTTGACCAATTAGAAAATACCTTTATGCCACATCACCTTGACACTAGACTGCTAGGCTACCAAGTTTAGTCCACATGGCTACATGTCACACCTTTTCCACTTTAACCTATGGTTTGGTTCTAACTCTGATGACCTCACGACATAAAATAATCACCACTTTCTATTTCAAAACTAAGGTTAAATCAAGCTTCAAGTGAACCTGCAATCAAGGACTATATATAAGCCCTTAAAACCTTATCGAACAGTCATGGTTAACTATAGACTTTTATTAACCTAGTGCCTGACTATGTAATCAAGGCAACCTCCAAGTCATTGCCATATTTTTATAAAACAATCTTTTAAGGTGACCACAAGATCAAGGCCATCTTAAATGCCTCACTCAGTTGTGTTTAGGGGCAAACTTAACCACCAACCCTCTATGACTCAATGATCAAAGGGAAAAATTGACTTCACTTGGTCACAACCTTTGTTGTTGTAGTATGATTAGAAACCTCTACCATGCAACTAACTGTAGTCACATGGTTGCATATTTAAAACATGAGAGCCTTTACCAAAAGATCAAAGATATAACATAAAGTGCCACTTTTTAGGTATTTGAAAATTTAAAAATTTGAAGGGTATGGGCCTAAAAATAAGGGTTTTCCTAGGGTATAGTATTTTTATGAAAATTTCAAAGAAACCCTAGGTGCCTGGCAAAGGTAATAAATTTCAAAATAAGGGTTTTTATAGGGATGAAAGCACATACCGTAATTAATTTGAATTGCTAAATGTGTTAGAATAATCCTAACAATATAATTTGGATAAATAGCCTGTTGGAAATGAGGGCTAATAGATCCTCAATATCCTCAAGCTCAAAGTAGTCTTTCAATTCACCAATTCAATCAATTAGGTCTTCAGGAGTCAAAGTACCTGAGAAATTAGAAACCTCCATTTTATGCTTCAACTTCAACTAAGATCTAGGTCTAGCAAACTGATTGGCCCTAGTTCCAATAGGTCTCTCCACATGATTAGTTATATCTTCACCACTATATTCAACAACTTCAAAGTCTTCAACAAGTTCCTCATAGCTACCTTTAGTACCCACGTGCCTAGGTACACCACCTAAAGTACTTACAATTTTAGCAATCATGTCAGTCTTCATCAATGCAATCTCAAATTTAAACTCTGCTCTAATCTCCTTGGAGATCCTTTCTTCCACAACATCACTGATATCATCAAGTTCCCTAGGGTTCAATCTTCCTTGAGGCATATTCCAAAATATTCTCAAGCCCTAAGCAATAGATCCACCAATCTAGAAGATCAATCAACTCCACATGATCAACCTTCTCTTCATATCTTGGTGTAAACTACATCATCTTTAGTGATCTATCAATACACTCAGGAAAACCTTCACTCTGATACCACTTGATGTAGTGCAAGGTAGGAGGATCCCCAAAGGAGATGTCCAAACCCCCAACAAATAACCACATAGCAAAAACTAAACAAAAAGAAACAATAATGCAAGATCTAATACCAAATCACAACTCTTTATTCATAGATATAACTAATTACATGCAATATGCCCAATTGTACAACCTTCCATGTTAGGGCCAAATACAAACAATAAATACAATACTAGTTCTGTAAGATCCCACAAGATCTAGTTACCACACACTAATTCCAACTAGTCTAGATCCACAATTGGATAAGAACACCAAGAAGAATTCACACTTGTACCCCTAGGTTCACCAAGTAATTCTCTAGTCCCTAAGACAGAACCCTAGCTCTTCAAAATTTGCATCTACACTTCATCCACTTCTCCAAGCTAGAATGAATCATCCTCCTAATCCTCTCAAAAAAACTCTACAAGGTCCCTTCTTATACCCAACTAAGCCATAAGCTGACCCAACTCATTACAAACTAAATTAAATCCCTTACATTAAATATAGGTTGAGGCACAAGTCAGCTACAACACTAAATTAAATACCCATACAATAATTAAATATCAAAAGTTAGCTCACAGACAACTTGGCACCAATAAAAATCAAGACCAAGCCAAGTGTTAGCAAAATCAAGCTGAGCACCAAAGACCATGCTGAATTCTAGAGACTATGTCCAGTAACCAAAGACCATGCCAAGTTCCAAGACCATGTCAAGCACCAATATCCGCCAAACTCCACAACTTTAAGCCAAAATCCCTTCAAACATGTAGGATTGAAAATAAGCCTAGGATGCTCTTGCATCATTTACATTCAGTACATATGAGTTTGTATTAGGAGACTTTGAATCCCTATTAGGGGATTCCAACCCTATTAGGAGTTGTGCTAACCTTGTCAGGGGTTGTGGAAGACAGCATGATCCACTACCCAAACAACTTCAAGGGCAAAATCAATGAACCCACTATCCAAATGATCTCTATATTATGCCCTATAGAATAAAAGAAATAAAATGTACTTCCTTCCTCTTCTTATTTCATGCCAATCAAACCTCTGCTCCTTTTCATCTTGTAATCAGATCACAAAACTCACATCCAATAATATCTTGGATCACTTACTTGCATTCCTCAATCACTTTTCTCTTTTTCACACTTCTCACTTGATACCACAGTGACCACACATTACAAGCAAGGAAAACATCTTTCCTTTATACCATGTCTTCAAAATAATTCCTTTAGTCAGCATTGAGGCTTTCCTATTTAATTATAATGACATAATTAATTAATTACAATTACAATAGCACTTTCGGTTCATAGTCTATACAAAAATTCACAGATGCATTACTAGGGCTTGTGCACTTGTTGACATCACCAATAGAGTGTCCTCTGTCACAGCCTAACTACACATCTTCTCATTACATCTCAGATGTAAGATAGTGAACAAACATTAGGAATTTATTTCCTAATACTCTATCTCTAAACTACTCTCTATAAATTAGGTACATCTTCCATACATCTTTGACTTAGACTTTACGCACTTGACCAAGTCATCTAGATAGTGTGATGAACATGTCCATAACTGTGCATCACCAGATAATTAAACCATTGTCTGTACCATTAAGATCTCTATCTACTACTTAGCCAGTCTTTATAGAAACCATGATATGTTGACATCAATGACAAACACAGTCATGAATGCAACATGTTAAACTCTCTAATGCTTAGGATACTCCCCCAAAGTAATATCATCAACATTCATGCTAACAATCTCCTCTTTTTGCATTGATGGCAACATAGATGAAAAACCATCTAAGTTTCAAGAATACTAAACAATATTCTATTGTTGCTTCTTACGAGCATCAATTTTCCACACGCTAAAAGGTCTCACTACAATAGATGCATATTATTTCTTCCTTTCATAAATCTTTCTAAATCTCTTTAAAGAGACATCTCTCCCTTATTCATATAGTTCTTCTCCCCCATTACTTAGGAGATGTTTTTCATGCATATTCTCTCCCCCATTGACATCAATGTTAATAGTCTTAATGTTACAACATACCAATTATTACATACCAATTGCTAATATGCTACTCCAAGTCTTCAACTATCTTGAGTGTCCAAAGACACTATTCAAAACCAAATACCAAGAGTACTCCATAACTCTTCTCATCATAGATACTCCACCATACGGGAAGAATTAGTATTCAGTCTAGGCTAGCAATAGAGCTTTGTACAACTAGAATGATGCACTCTTTGCATCATCTACTCATAAGTAGGCAGGGGCATAACCCCAAGCATACCTCTCAAGTACTCAAATGTATCTTTAGGCAAAGGCTTTGTAAAGATATGTACAATCTGATCTATAGTACTCACATACTCCAATTTGATCTCCTTTTATTTTACTTTCTCTCTTGACACATGATACTTAAAAGATATATTTTTAATCTTAGAATTTAATACATGATTCTTAGACATACTCACTATAATTTTGTTATCATAGTAAATGATAATAGGTTCTTCAAACTCAATTCTGATATCTGTCAACATCTGTTTCATCTACATAAATTGATTATAGTTATTTTCTGCTACAACATACTCTACCTCAACTGTACTCTAATAAATGCAATCCTACTTCTTGCTTAGACAAGAAACCAATCTTCCTCCAAGAAAGAATGCTCCACCACTAGTGCTCTTTCTATCATCCATACTGCTTTCCCAATCCACATTAGTATATGTACATAGAGTGATATCACTTGATCTATCATACCAAATTCCATAGTCAAGTGTTCCTTTCAAATATCCAAATATTCTCCTTACTACTACAAAATGATACTCCTTAGGATTGGCTTGAAATATAGCTACAATCCCAACTTCATTTTCTATATTGTGTCTAATGTGAGTGAGATATTACAAATCTCTAATCATGGATCTATACCTATTCTTCTATACTGCAGGTGTCTCATCTTTGCTAGATACCTTGTGACTGGTTATCATAGGTGTACCAACATGTTTACAAATTTCTAAACCAAACCTTTTCAACAAGTCTTTTCAATACTTATATTGTGAAATGAAAATACCATCACTATTCTACATAATCTACAATCCTAGGAAAAACTTCATTTCTCCTATCATGCTCATTTCAAACTCATTATGCTTGCTTCATCATTACCTCCAAATATGATGTCATCAACAAATAATACTATTATCAGCAAACCATTCTCAACTTCTTTCAAATACAAGTTACTATTTTCGATATCTTTAGCAAATCCAAGCTTTGCCAAATAACTGTCCAACCTTGCATACCAAGTTATAGGTGCTTGCTTTAGACCATATAAAGATTTCTCTAGTCTGCATACCATGTCTTTGTCTTTTGATAAAGGAAAATTTTTAGGCTTCTTAATGTATACCTCTTACTCAATTTATCCAATCAAGAAGGTTGATTTAACATCCATCTGATAAACTTTCAACTTCTTATTTACTGCATAAACCTAGAACATCCTTACTACTTCCATTCTGGCTATAAGTGCATATGTCTCCTCATAATCTATGCCTTCTTGATGTGAATATTGCTTGCATACAAGTCTAGCCTTGTTCCTCATAACTTTTCCTTGCTCATTTGTCTTGTTTCTGAATACCCATTTGGTTCCTATCACATTCTTGTCTTTAGGTCTAAGAACTAACTCCCATGTATCATTCTTCACAATCTGATCTAATTCATCCTTCATTGCTTGAATATAATGATCATCTTTACATGCTTGATCTGTGCTCTTAGGTTCAACTTGAGATATCAAATACATCTCCTCATTTACTTTATTTCTTGTCACCACACCTTTGTCTTTGCTTCCAACTATCTACTTAGGAGAGTGATTAATTGTTAGATTCATGGTAGGGGTAGGAGTTGACATCTCAAATATTATCTATTCTCTAGGTTCATATCTTTGTTCTTCTCTTGGATTAATAGTTAGCACATCATTCTGCAAATCACTATTACTCTCAAAGAAAAATTCAGCATTTTATCTAACAATTCTAGAATTATCTTCTTCTTCATCTGAATTGTAATCTACCATCTTTTCATTAGTTTCAAGCTTTTCATTAATCATTACATTTGCACATTCAACTATTGTCTTAGTTCTATAGTTAAAACATTTGTATGCCTTTCTTTTCAATGAACAACCAAGAAACATACCTTCATCATTTCTTGGATCAAACTTACCAAAGTCATCATATCTCTAAATATAACATTTGATCCCAAATATTTTGAAATACTTAACTAATGGTGAATGACTAAACCATAGTTCATAATGTGTCTTATTCATACCTTTTTTGATATGTACTTTGTGTAGGATTTGAGCAAATAAGCCAATCAAATCCACAAAGCCTTCGAATCCCTGCATACAAAAACCTGTCACAGAAGAAAAAGACAAGAAGAGGCAAAGGGTTTTGCTTTGAAAAATATGCTAATGTATTTTCAGAAATGGAAAAGATAATTGAATACAAAGTAGATCAATCCTTATAAAAGGAGATCAAAACCCTAAAAAGGGTAACCTAAAGCCTAAAAAAGATAGGTTGCACAATATAATTAATAAAATATTAATTATATGCACCTACAAGATAGCTTAAGCAAACTAGAGTAATAGGAAAATTAATTAATTAAATCAAAGTGATTTAATTAATAAGTGCAAACAAATAATTACTCTAACACCCCCCCTTAAGCAAAGCTCAGGAGGTAAGCTAACCTAGCACAATTATGAAAGAGAATTGGGTCCCGACAACAAGGCTAGATCAAGTACCCAATCACAACAAAATCTCTATAAAGAGGAGAAATAGAGAAAACCACATGGGAAAAACCCTACAGCAAAAAGAGATAGCAAAGAATGTTCTAGAAGAAGGAACAAAGAGATTAGAAGAGAATCATTGAAGCATGAAGAAATGAAAAATGCTATCAAAATGCTGATTTGTAGAACCTCCATGGAAATAGAAGGCACGAACCGAGCGTGTCTATATAGTAGATGATCCATCTCACCAAAATGCATAGGTAGCCAGCCACTGCAATCACCTAGTATGTAGGATCAGGTACTAAATACATAGTTCACACCAACGAACCATCAACCAAAGAAGCATAGAACAACAATATAACCTCCCCTTAAGGCAGGTGAGGTGACAGGCAGCCGAAAAGGTGGGCCAAAAAATCTCCTACAACACAGAAACTAGACACATCGAGAGTGAGGTACAGACACCAATAAAGGCACATGTCATCGACACTGCATGAGAAAAAAGAGAAAGAGGGCCTATAAGCAGAAAACAACTATCCCCCCCCCATAGCACTTTATATAATAGTTCGAGTACAACGAATCACAATGATGAAAAGGATCCCGAAATGCAAGAGTGGCACTTTATCTCAGTGTGTTGCATAAAAATGCTTACAATGAATATCAACAATGATCAGAAAAGACATAAGGCTGAAACAACATAAGGTAGAGCCCAAAACGAAGCAACTGAAGCAACAAAATCGATCCTCGGACCTAAAACAATCAGGATATCCACCAGAATGCTAAAACAAAAAAGACTGAATAGGATTTGCCTAGAAAAGAATCTGGAACAACAACCAGCATCACTAGAAAGAGCATAGAAAGAGCTTTCCAGCGATATAAAGAAGTCCAAAATTGGAGATTGGAAGCTCAAGATACTCCTCCCGGAGTGCAAAACAGAACATCCGGCTTTGACTACCAAAACAGGTGACCAAACTGTATCAAAACTCAAAAACACCTATACCAGCATCTCCATCTCAAAACCAGCTTTTCAGTGCATTTTTTGAATTGAAAAAATACGTCTGTATGCTCAAGTTACGGAGAAAAAACAAACAGGGCCTTTGAAAATGCATGAAAATTTATTTTTTTTAATAAAAAAATAATAAAAAACAAGAAAACTTCATTAAAAAAAGCATCGCCATTGGGTGGAGGCAAAGCTAAGGAAGGCGGCGGAGCTGCTGGTGGTCGGTGGGCGGTGCCACCGGTGGTGGAGGCTGCAGAGCGGCAGCGGTCGTCGGGAGCCGCTGCGGTCAGTGTACCGCCGACGGTTTACTGCAGGTGGTTACCGCTAACCGCTAGCGGTCTCAGTGATTGCAAACAATTTTTTTTAACCACCGCAGCAAAAAGTGCCACTTTTTAATTTTTTTTTTGCAATTTTTCGCGTCTCAAATTGCATGCAGAGGCTGTATGGCCCTGTACGGCAAAAAATTTTGCCTCCCAGATCAATGTTGTCCAAATCAGACAAATTTTATATCAAAACGAGGGTTTTGACGTCTTTTGAATCCATTCGTGAGGTCTATTTGGCCTCAAATTACTCTAAAAATCAGTGATGCCCCAATTTTCTCAGAAAAAGCCTGAAAAAACACCGAATCTGATCCGCCAAACCCTTGTTCTCCCTTTTTCTTGAAACACCGAACAAGCTACAACAGATCTGGCTCTGATACCATGTAGGATTTGAGAAAATAAGCCAATCAAATTTGCAAAGCCTTCGAATCCTTGCATGCAAAAACCTGTCACAGAAGAAAAAGAAAAGAGGAGGCAAAGGGTTTTGCTCTGAAAAATACACTAATGTATTTTCAGAAATGGAAAAGATAATTGAATACAAAAGAGGTCAATCCTTATAAAAGGAGATCAAAACCCTAAAAAGGGTAACCTAAAGCCTAAAAAAGCTAGGTTGCACAATATAATTAATAAAATATTAATTATATGCACCTACAAGATAGCTTAAGCAAACTAGAGTAATAGGCAAATTAATTAATTAAATCAAAGTGATTTAATTAATAAGTGCAAACAAATAATTACTCTAACACTTTGTTCAGAGTGTAAACTATTGTATTGACTATTGGAAATACAGAAGGAGTAACTGAGGGGGGGTGAATTAGTTGCCACTAAAATAAATCCTAGATCCTTTAGATGTCAACAATAAAATTTACATTGAGAAAACTAATTGTTGTTGATGCTCGATAAACAAACAAAAATTGCTATAACTTAGTAAATGCAGAGTTGAATTAGCTTTAGTAGATCTTAAAACATTATTAGTGATTAAATTGCAAGCATAAGAGAAATAACATGAACACATTAGACACTAGAATTCAATGTGGAAACCTAATTTGGGAAAAACCACCAATGTAACTAGTTATTGTTTTTCACTCTTTTGAAGTGAGCCCTATTAGGAGCCAACCCTGTTAAAGGTTACAAAACACACTATTAGGCATGACCTTGTTAGAGGATTTAATCACCCTGCTAGGAGTGGCTTTGCAAGAGGTCTTAAAATAATTCAATGGAATTGCCACCTTGTTAGATGATTTACAATAGGCTATTAAACCAACTTTGTTAAGAGTCTCTAGATCATTGCTACAATGGTTAGAGAGTAACAATGAAATGACCTGATTGTGATGCAACTGAATTGTTGAATCTAGATCTCTTTTTGGCTTAAATTTGATCCTTCCTAATTGAATATTACTTTTCTACTCCACAAGTATACCTTCTTATCCTTCAACTTCACTCCCTCTCTTTTCTTTTCAATTCAATCAACACATTAGTAATCTCAACTTGACCTTTTATTTATACCTTCCAAATTGTCAAGTCGGCCCAAATTTGAATTACAATAACCAATATTCATCATCATAGTTGGCTAGAATCAATACATAAAGTAATTAAGCTTCATATGCCAAAATAAGAAAAATTCTTTGTAAGCCGACCTTGCTCAGTAGAAACTAACTTTGGAATGATTTCCTGTATTAACCAATGGAAGCTCAATTAACACTATGAACTTGCAAAAAAGCCTTTGGCAACTGAGTAAACTCAGTGAATACTAACTTTGTCCAACTTTCCCTTTGTTAACCGAGTCAACTCGGTTAACAATCTTTTCTGCCTAAATTCCTTCAATGCCCGAGTGAGCTCGGTAGACACTGCTATTGTTCAGAGTAAACCTATAAATGCTCAATAGACAAGGAAAACTATCTTCACTAATAAAGTGAGCTCAGTAAGCACTGTCTATCAATTGATATGACATTTGTGTAACATCAAAGACAACACACAATTAGTCAATTATATCCAATAATCTCCCTCTCTAGCATTGATGGCAACACAACATGTCATAGCATAGTGAAATTTGAGAATAAGACTAAGACCTTTGACAGAAAGTTTCTTCCTCTTTGATTTTACACAAGAACTTCTTCTTTATGTTGTATTCTCCCTTTATGAAGGAACTAGATGACTACTTTTCAAACTTCTCATTCTCCAAAATTTTAGAAAGATAAAGACATGATAGTAAACTTCTCCCTCTTTGACAACACATGCCAAAATTGTATCAATTTACCTTGAGTACTGATTCATATGCAATATTCTCTTGATTATGTTGTATCAACTGATTGATCTTTAACTTGGTTTTTGTTGATGCATCACTAAACTTTATTTAGTGAGATTTAGATAGGAGAATGACCCCTAGCTTACTTCTTAGATACAAGAATGTATCCTTAAGTAATGTATTGGTGAATATGTTTTCAATTTGTTCTTTTGCATGGACATATTCCAATCTAATTTCTTTTTCCTGCACCAATTTACTAAGAAAGTGATATTTTATAGCAATGTGCTTTATTTAGGAATGCATCACTGGGTTCTTTAATACATTAATTGTGCTAGTGTTATCACACAACACATGACTATTGGCTCTTTGATTTCAAACTTCATTCCTTTCAGCAATTGTTTGAACCAAACAATGTTAGAACAATTTACTGCTACTACCACATACTTTGCTTCTACTGTGGATTAGGATGTCCAATTTTGCTTCTTATTTGTCCAAGATACCAACCTTTTAGCAAGAAAGAAAGCTCCACCATTAGTGCTTTTTCTATCATCAAGATTTCTTGCCCAATTAGCATCAGTAAATACCTTTAGGTCTAGGTTTCCTCTAAGTTTGTACCATAAACCATAGTCTTTAGTACCTTTTAGATATCTCAAAATTCTTTTGCTTGCCATCATGTGATTTTCTCTGGGTTTAGCTAAGAATCTTGCCACTACAACAACTGCTAAGGCAATATTAGGCCTTGTGTGAACTACATATTGTAATTTTCCAATCATTAATTTGTATAAGGTTTGATCTACTTCTTTGGAGTCATAATCTTTGGTAAGCTTGAGTCCAGTACACATGGGGAACCGACTAGTTTTGAATCTTCTATTCCAAACTTCTTGAGTATCTCTTTTATATACTTGGATTGAGTGATATAGATACCATTTTTGTTCTGTTGTATTTGTAATCCAAAAAAGAATTTTATTTCACCAAACATGGACATCTCAAACTCTTTGTTCATTTGTTCTGAAAATGCTTTGCATAGGTCATCATTTCCTATAAATAGAGTATCATCCACAAATATATCTACCAACACAATTTTGTTATCTGGTCCTTCCTTGATGTACAAACTATTGTTATCATTTGTTCTCTAAAAACCAATCTGTATCAAGTAGCTATGTAGTCTTTCATACTAGGCTCTAGGATCTTGTTTGAGACCATACAATGCTTTGTGTAATTTACAGACCATGTCTCTTTTGTTAGGATCAACAAAACCTTCTAGCTGTTCAATGTAGACTTCTTCATCAAGAATTCCATTTAGGAATATAGATTTAACATCCATTTGATATACTTTGAATCCTTTGTGAGCTGCATATGCAAGTAGGGTCCTAACACCTTCTAATCTTACAACAGGGGAAAAAGTCTCACCATAATCAATTCCTTCTTCTTGAGAATAGCTTTTACACACTAATCTAGCTATGTTTCTTAATACTTGTCCATCTTCATTTAGCTTGTTTATGAATACCCATTTTGTTTCAATCACATTTTTATCTTTAGGCCTACGAACAAGAGTCCAAGTTTTCTTCTTTTCTATCTATTTTATTTCTTCATTCATTGCCTCAATCCAACTTTCATTTTTTAGAGCATCCTTAATACTTCTAGGTTCAAAATCAACAAGTAAACATGTACCTTTTAATTTGTTTCTTGTCATGGTACCTTCTAATTTATCTCCAATAATTTGGTTAGGTGTATGATGTCTTCTAACATACTTGGCCAATACATGGTTCTTTGCCTTTTGAATGAGTTGCATTGTCTTCACTTTGAATTTCAATTTCAAGCTTGGGTTGTTCAGACTTGGTAGGTATTGACTTAGTAGCTTTAGAATGTGACTTGGATCCTTGTGACTCAGTTTGTACTTATTGTGACTCGATAACTATGGAAGAATTGTGAGGTGAAGTCTCCTTATTGTTAGATATTCCTGGTAATGTATTAGGTTTGAAGTAAAAATTTTTTTTGTAATCTTCTGGTTCTTTTTTGCTTTCTTCTTCAGTCTTTTTTGCAAACTCATCAATTCTCACATGTGCACTTTCTATAATTTTATGAGCAGACAAATTCAAACACTTATATGCCTTACTTTTGTAGGAATATCCTAAGAGTATACTTTCATCACCTTTCACATCAAATTTGCCTTTTCTAGACTCTTTCAAGATATAACATTTACTGCCAAATACTTTTAGGTAACTTATATTGGGTTTGTAGCCATACAATAATTCATAGGTATTTTTATCTGAGTCCTTCTTCAACTATACTTGGTTCAAAGTATAAACTATAGTTTTGATGGCTTCCTTCCAGTATTTGATAGCAAAATTCTTTTCAATCATTAGAGTTCTTACACAACCTATGATGGATCTATTTCTTCTTTTAGCTATTCTATTCTGCTCAGGAGTGCTAGGGGCTGATACTTGCCTTTTGATTCCTCTTTCAATGAAAAAATTATTGAATTCATTGGAGATGAATTCACCACCTCTGTCTAATCTTAAGCATTTCAATCTTTTTCCTATTTCTTTATCTACTCTTGCTAGATACCATTTGAATTTCTCAAATACTTCTGACTTTTTTCTAAGATACATAATAGTCATCATTCTAGAGTAGTCATTAATAAAAAGAATAAAGAATTTTTCTCCACTATATCTTTCTACTCCAATAGGTCCACATAAGTCAGTATGCACAATTTCCAAGACATCTTCAAATTGATAATTTTTGCTCTTAAAACTAGTCTTTCCCATTTTGCCAATGTAACAATTTTTGCATAAACCAACATTTGGTTTCTTCAAACTAGGGATGCCTCTTACTTTTCTAAAATTTCTTATCTTGACCATATTATTGAAGTTTATATGACATAGTCTTCTATGCCATAACCAACTTTCTTCCATTTGAGTAATATACCATGAGCAATCACTAAGATCAAGATAAAATAGGTTACCTCTTGTTTGTTTGCCTGATCCAATCAGATTCCCTTTTTCATGTAGTAGTCTTACCTTGCCATGCATTAATTCTACCTTGAATCCAATGTTGATTAGTTGTGCCACACTTAGTAGGTTATGTTTTAGTCCTTCAACCCAATAGGCATTATCATATAAAAGTTTATTGGTTAATGAAATGTGATCTTTCCCTTTTATGCAACAAGGTTCATTGTTTCCAAACCTTACACTACCTCCATCATAGTGTTCAAAGTGCTCAAATTTTTTTTTGTCTCTAGTCATATGATGTGAACATCCACTATCTATGATCCATGTATCATTTTTACTAACATGAGAGATAAGTGCCATCTTATCTTCTTCTTCATCAGATTCATCTTTTACAACAATATACACTATTTCATCTTCACTATTATCAGAATATTTAGCCATAAAACAAGTCTTCTTACCTTTGTCTTTGAAGGATTTGTGACTTTTGGATTCCTTCTTGCCTTTGTACTTGTGGCTCTTCTTCTCATCCTTTCTTTCTTTGTTTGGGCACCTGCAACAATATGACCAATTTCTTCACATGAAAAATAGATTAAAGGAACTTTACCTTTGTACTTTCCTCTACCTCTAGAATATTTTTTTGCAAATAAAGCCTCAACAACTTCAAGACCACTATCAAGACTTTCTTCTATTTCCTCTTTACCTTCTGAATAATTGTCCTTTGTGTCCTTGTCTTTTTCTTTGAGTGAAGGTTTAGCTTCAAATGTAGACTAAACATTTTTGGAAGTTGGAACATAATTGTCAAAGTTGTCTAGCTCAAAAGCTGTCAATCTTCCTACTAGGGCATCCAAGCCTAGCTTGCTATTTGAATCACATCTCTTTTCTTGAATAGTAGACACTCTGATTGCATAGATGAGAAGAAAAGTTCTGAGAATTTTACTTACAAAAGTTTCTTCCTTGATTTCTCCTCGAGAGGCTTTGATTGCACTAACACTACCTTTGATTCTTTCCACGTATTTGGAAACATTTTCATCTTCTCTCATTCTCATTTGATAAAACTGTCCTCTAACACTTTCTACTTTGGCTCTCCTTACATTTTCATCACCACCATACATATCCTTTAGCTTGTTCCACATATCAAAAGTAGTTTTATAGTCTTTGATCTTATCAAATTCATCATAGCTGAGAGCAGATGTAATATCAATCATCATGATGTTATGGTTGTTTTTCTTACCAAGATCTCTAATAGATAATGTACTAGTAGGAGTTTTGTATTCTTCATCAGGGTATTTGTAGATTGAATCACTAATGGTGGCTAGATGAAGTCTCATGAGTCCCTGCCATGCTAAAAAGTTGTCTCTATTTAGCTTTGGAATCTCTCTCTTGTAAGACATCATGATTTTTAGCTTAGGTCCTTGAAACCTTCCCTCCAAGCACCAAAACCTCTGATACCAGTTGTTGGAAATATAGGAGTACCTGAGAGGGGGGGTGAATTAGTTACCACTAAAATAAATCCTAGATCCCTTAGATGTCAACAATAAAATTTACAATGAGAAAATTGATTGCTACTAATGCTCAGTAAAAAAATAGAAATTGATGTAACTTGGTAAATATAGAGTGAAATTTTAGAAGATCTTAAAACATTATCAATGATTAACTTGCAAGCATAAGAGAAATAACATGAACACATGAGACACCAAGATTTAATGTGAAAACCCAATTTGGAAAAAACCACCAATGTAACTAGTTGTTGTTTTTCACTTTTTTGAAGTGAGCCAGGTTAGGAGCCAACCTTATTAAAGATTACAAAACACATTGTTAGATGTGACCCTATTAGAGGATTTAATCACCCTACTAGGAGTGGCCTTGCAAGAGGTCTTAAAACAATTCAATGGGATTGCCACCTTGTTAGAGGATTTACAATTGGCTGTTAAACCAACTTTGTTAAGAGTTTTTAGATCACTGCTACAATGGTTAGAGAGTGACAATGAAATGACCTGATTGTGATGCAACTAAATTTTTGAATCTAGATCTCTTTTCTATCTAAACTTGACCCCTTCCTTATCAAATATTACTTTTCTACTCCACAAGGATGCCTGCTTATGCTTCAAGTTTTCTCCCTCTCTTTTCTTTTCAATTCAATCAACACACTTGCACACACTAGAAATCTCAACTTGACCTTTTATTTATGCCTTCCAAATTGTCAAGTTGGCTCAAATTCAAATTACAATAACCAATATTCATCATCATAGTTGGCTAGAATCAATACATAAAGTAATTAAGCTTCATATGCAAAAATAAGAAAAATCCATCGTAAGCCAACCCTGCTCAGTAGAAACTAACTTTGGAATGATTTGCTATGTTAACCAACAGAAGCTCAGTTAGCACTGTGAACGTGCAAAAATTCTTTGGCAACTGAGTGAACTCTTTGAAAACTAACTCTGTCCAACTTTTCCTTCATTAACTGAGTAAGCTTGGTTAGCATTCTTTTCTGCCTAAATTCCTTCAATGCCCAAGTGAGCTTAGTAGACACTATCATCTGTTTAGAGTAAACTTGTGAATGCTCGATAGGCAAGGAAAACTATCTTCACTGATCAAGTGAGCTCACTAAGAATTGTATATCAATTGATATGACATATGTGTAACATTAAAGACAACACACAATTAGTCAATTATATCGAACACTAACTGATTCTCTCCAAAATTTCTTAGAAACATCATTCTCAAACAACATCACTTTTGATGCTTCTGCTACTGACTTATTCCTTCTTTTAGCAATCTCATTTTGCTTAGTTTCTCTACGTGAAGATAGTTTTCTTTTGATTCCATTCTCTTTAAAAAATATGTTAAAATCTCTAGAGGTGAATTCTCCTTCTCTATCTGATCTCAAAACTTAATCTTAACGCCAAATTCATGTTGGAATTACAATAGGAAAGGTAAAATTCTAAGAGGGGTGGGGGGGGTGAATCAGTAGTTCAAACTTGGACATATAGAACTTTCACCACACATCCATCATATGTATTCAATAGATAAAATAAAATAGCATGTAAAGCACATACATCTAAATCATATAAAGATGTAAGAAATCACATACATAACACCATAGATGATTACCCAGAAACCCTCCAAGTGAGAAGGTAAAATTGGGGTGGAGATGACACCCACAAATCTTCACTATTGTAATTTTAAAGTCTATCCAATTAAGGTTACAATGTTTTGACCATGAATCATGATATACCTTGTGAAAGGTCTTCCCTGATAAAGGCTTACAAAGACTATTAGGTCTCACCTTATTAGAGGATTTCAACACCCTATTAGAAGTGTTCCTTGTTAGAGGACTTCAACTTAAAACTAAGTAAGCACCCTATTAAAGGATTTCTTATAGCCTCCTAGGACTACTCTATTAAGAGATTTGACTAAAACCACCTATTAAAATGTCTTAGCATAGATCCTATGATTGGCACTTACTTCCTGATGAAAAATCACCTCTAAATAGTTATCTTCTTGATCCTTCTCAATCAGATGTCTCAATGTTGTATCCTTCTCTTTATCCACTATTCTTCTCTAACTGATTTTGTAATTCACTCTTTCTTCATAACTTTTAAGTCTCCATGAATGCTCTATTTACACATGCAAACTTCTCTCTTTTCTTCTTTGACATTCATATGAAGTTTAGGGTTTTGTCCTCCTTAAGAAGACTAGGAGACTTAGGGTTAGGTATAAATCTACGACTGAGATTCATCCATATTTTCACTTCAACCTTCCCATTTTCTAATTGGCTGCATGCAATTGCATATGGAATCTAAATAGAGATTCGTCCTTATCTGTAAAAGATCATAATCTATCCTTAAGTTGGCTCACAAATGGTTTATATAGTTGTTTGTACCATTACAAACAAATATCTCCAAACTATATCACTTGGCATACGAAGTTACTGATGCTTGACATGCACTATATTTCTGCTCTAACTTAAAACATACACTACTTGGCATCCATTGTTTACTTAGCTCCTAAATCACTCGACATGGTCTATTTTCTTGGCACTTGAGTGACCTGGCACTCATTATAACTCAGCATGGACTAAAATTTATATGTTGTGCTTGACATGTATTACTATTTTGGCATGAACTAAGTAAATAGCTTAAGTGTGTTGACACTCACTTGTCAAAAACAATCTGAGATCAACAATTTATTCTCAACTCTATTCCTAAATATCTTAACCTTCTCAAAATCTTCATATTTCACTTTAAGATATGCTACCTACATCATTCTAGTGAAATCATAACATAAATCATAAAGTAGCTTTTACTATAGAATCCTCTTGTTCTAGTAGGACCACTCAGATTTGTGTGAACAATCTCCAACTTCTTTGTGGTAGTGAACTTCTTGCTAGGAAATGATACTTTCTTCTACTTAGCCAAAATACATTTTTGCACACAACATTAGTAGGTTTTGTAATCTTAGGCAAGTATTTGACTACAAATGTACTACTAACCTTCACAATACTTTCAAAATTGATGTGATAGAATCTTCTATAATACAACCAACTATTGTCCACTTTAGCTACCAAACATGTCATTTCAATAGGATTCAACTTAAATACATTACCTATGGATCTTGTGCATGTTCTTATTATCTTACCATCTCTATCTTTGATAGTGTAGGTCTTCTTAGTGAATTGCAACTGATAACCCTTGTCCACCAACTTTCCAACACTCAGCAAGTTATTCTTCAATCCATCAACAAAATAAACATCATCAATGTTAGTTTTACAATCAAGAGTAATGGATCCAATTGTTGTTATATGACAAGCTGCATTGTTACCAACTCTAACAATACCTCCATCATGATTCATGAACTTAACAAACTTATTCATATCACTAGTCATGTGATGTGAACAACCACTATCAATAATCCAATCAGAATTCTTTTCCATTGGGGAAACTAGAGCTCTTTCTTCTCTAATTTCTCTATCAAGATCGTCTTTCTTGATAGCCATAAATCCTATATCATCATCACTTTCACTTTGACCTTTCTCATCAGATTCTTCATCTTCATTTGCATACAAACAATTTTTATCTCTTCTAGGCTTAAAATTTCCTTTATAATTTTTCTCTCTTTAGGACATTTAGATGCACAATGACCAAATTCATCGCAAGTCCAACATTTAAGGATTTTCTTACCATCTTTTTCTCTTCTCACAAGAAGGGCTATACCTTCCTCAATCTTCTTGTTTTCATCAGATCTATCCCTACCAACAAAATCTCCATGTTTTCTTGCACTCCTTATCAAATTAGGTCAAATGTTCAAGGCACTAAAAGCCATTTCAACTCTAGCTAGATCTCCAAACTATCTCAGATCTACTTCTACAAATTCTAATCTTACAAGCAACATTTCCTTTGTAAAATCTTTAGTGCAAGGCATTACTAACTGAATTGTCTGAGTTTCTTGCTTGAATGGTGGTGTTAAAATTTTCAAGATGGTGGTGTTAACTAAATTATCTTCTTTGGTTCCACCAAGAGACTGAATTCATGCAGTAATTTATGATATTCTACCAATATAGCTTCTTACAGATTCATCTTCTACCATCTTAGCATCTTGAAATGCACATATCCAATTTTGCAATCTCATTATTTTTGCATGTGTATAACCTTCAAAAGTATGTTCTAATGCTTTCCAAATTTCATGAAATGTTTGAAGTGACTTTACTTGACTGTATTCATTCTCTAGAAGAGCTGATAATAGAGCTTCTCTAGCTCTCATGTTACATAGGAACATATTTATCTCTACTTTAGTTCATTGTTCAAGTTGATCTTCTTTCACAATCATCTTCCCACTCTTTGTCAAGATCCAATGACCTAGACCCATGCATAATAGACGAGTCTTCATCTTCTCCTTCCAATTTTCATAGTTGGCCCCATAAAATCTAGGACTGTCCTTTTTGAAAAGACTTATCATCAATCTCCCAAAGATGTTAAGCTAATCCTTCAATGACCTGATGCTTTGATACCAATTATTAGAATATATAATTCACCAATATAACTAAGAGTGGGGGTGGGGGTGATTCAGTTATCCAACTATTATCACAATTATCAACCTTAAACAAAATTAACCATATAAGTAACATAAAATAAAACCACAACAAGATACTCATACATAATAACACCATATATGTTAACTAGGAAAAACCCTTTATTAGAGGGAAAACCCCAGTGGAGATGGTACCCACAAGATGATGTACTAATATAAATATTCCTTGTTAGAGGATGGACCCTATTAGGATTCTATGAATACATTTAGTAAATATGAGTCCTTGTTAGGAGACTTTGAATCCATGTTAGGAGTTGTGCCAACCCTATTAGGGGTTGTGGAAGACAATTAGACTCAGTGCCCAAACAGATTCAAGGGCTAGACCAATGAACTCATTGTCCAAATGATCTATGTATTATTCCTTGTAGAATAATAAAAATGAAATGCACTTCCTTCCTCTTTTGTCCTACCAACTAGACCTTTGCTCCTTCTAAACCTGTAATTAGATCACAAAACTTGCATCCAATAATCCCTTGAATCACTTACACACATTCCTCAAGCACTCTTCTCTTTTTCACACTTCACACTTGATACCATGATCACCACATTACAAACAAGGAAAATTTCTTTCCTTTATACCATATATTCAAAATAATTCCTTGAGTCAGTTTTGAGGATTTCCCAATTAATTATAATGAAATAGTTAATTAATTACAATTATAATAACATTGTTGGTTCACAATCTATAGAAAAATTCACACATGCAATACTAGGGCTTGTGCACTTGCTAAGATTACCAAAAAAAATCCTCTGTCACTACCTAACTGTACATCTTTGTACTACATCTTAGATGTAAGATAATGAATAAACATTAGGTACTACTCTCTATAAATTAGGTTCATCTTTTGTATGTCTTCGAATTAGACTCTACGCACTTAACCATATTGTCCAAACACTGTGTTGAACATGTCAATAATTGTGCATCACTAAAAAATCAAACCATTGTCTATACCATTAAGATCTATGTCTTCTACGTAGCCAATCTTTATAGAAACCATGCTATGTTGAAATCAATGACAAACATAGTCATGAATACAACATGCCAATACTCTCTAATGCTTAGGATACTCCCCAAAGTAGTATCATCAACATTCATGCTAACAATATTATGAAACTCATTCAACAAATTTGTGACTTCTATAGGTACATATTCTAATTATTCTTTACCATCTTTTTGAATTATAGAAATACACATATGCTCATGTCTCATACCCTGTAGGAACTTTCTTCCATCAACAAAACTTATTCTGGCATTACTACATATCTCTTTCTTCTATGTCCTTCAATGGCTTTAGCTTATTCCACACTTCATCTTTTGTTAGGGAATAGTTATTCACACAATCATCATGTACAACATGCCTATCAAATTTCTATGACCTATCCAACAACATATTATATGCATCCATAGGTATGACATTACATCATCATCATGATAGTCCCCTATCTTGAACTTCACTAGGCATTTTTCATTAACCATGACCTTGTGGTCACCTTGTATCTAGGTAATCTGGTATAGTTGTGGGTATTTCTACCTTTTGATATTTTATTTTGTCACCTTCTCCTCTAACATAAAATTTTTAGTGCTTCCACTATCCATAATGACATCACAACACTTATCCTTACACTTGCACCTAGTGCAAAACAAGCTCCTCCTTTTCTCAAGTTCATTCTCGCCACTCAATAGGACTCTTCTATTAACTTTGACTTCTCCTCTTTGAAAATATTTAGAATTTGATGACTTGAGATCTTCATCCACATGTACAACTCTAGCCTATACTTTAGTTCTCCTATATATCCTTCCTTGGCATTGAGGGCATTCATATGCCCTATGACCTTCTTCTCCAAAGTGAAAACATGTTCCACATAAGCCTCATCTTCTTGGTCCTTTCCTTCATCCTCATCCTCTTTGATCTCTATTACTCTAATCATGAAAATGATTGAAATTTCTCCCCCTTTTATTCTAAATTACATTGGCCTCATTCTTCTATTTTGATCTTCATTTCAGCCTCCATTAGACCATTCGTTGGATCTTCTACCACAACCTCTTCCACTTTGTCTTCTTTCAAACTTCTTATTGATATTTTCCTCTACTCTTAGGGTAGATTGATACACCTCTTCAATATTTTTCATCCTAATAAGACTCAACTCTTCTTGAATACTTTTCCTTGAACCATTAAGGTAATAGACAACTTTCTCCTTATCTTCTTCTCCATGGCATGTTTTGATGAGGAGTCAATAGAACTCTTTTGTGTACTCCTTGAAATATCTTCCATCTTTCTTTAGTACTTTCATTTTCTTTAAAAAATCAAGCTAATAATAAATAAGAATGAATTTCCATTTCAATTTTTCTACCATCCAATCTCATCTTGTGATTTTATCATTTCCTCTTCTATTTTTCTCCAATTGAATCTCATGCCACCATATTTATGCATGACCCTTTATTCTACCTTCACAAACTTGACCCTATCACAATCCTCAATTTATTCATGTGCCATCTTAAATTAGATGCACTACAATTTAATGAAGGTTTAGCACCTATTTAATGTGAGATTAACAATCTCCTTGTATCTTTCATTCCTTCTTCCCTTTTTTTCCCTTCCTCCTAGGAGGAATTGGGATAAAACCTAATAGGTCCTCTTTAAATCTCACATTTTCATAGTATTAATATTGATGTAGGATCTATCCTCTTAGATCCTCCCTTCTCTTCATCTATCCACTTTGCATCATGCTCCTTGCATCGTAACAACTATATCTTGGAATCTACACCTAATTCTAGAGATTTGGGACATTTTTGGGGATCCCAAAGGGATCTTGGAGGTTCTAAGACTTGGTTGTTAGGGATAAAGTATGCCCCTTATGGGCCATTTTTTTGTTTAGTTCACCCTTGATTGGTACCTATTTTGAGTCTCTTTGGGTTTCATGTCAGGTATGATTATGGTGTTAACTCCTACATAGGTTGGCCTTTGGTTGTTAAATTATTATGAGTCTTATACAAACCCTTCTATTTGCTCCATTTTGATATCTCATAATCATGTGTTCAAGAATTTTAAAGTTCAAGCACTCAAGCCTTCAAGTTCTTCAAGCATTCAAGGCATACAATGTATTTCTCCATTTAAGATCAATGATTTTTGCATCAAAGACATTGAAGGAGTTTATGCTAGATCTTCTATTGCATTTTCAACATTCAAGATATCCCTTCATAAATTCAAGATTCTTTGTTATATCTTCTACATTCATCTTCAAGATGGATTTTAAGAGCATGCATTCATGAAGGTTTTGGTTTCACTTGATGTCCTTTCTAGGTTTTTAAAGTTGAGTCAAAGCTATTACAACTACATACTTGATTATATTATAAATTCAAGAAAATATTCATAGATTTATATTTATTTATGTTAGATATACCACTACTACTTGCTATCATTCTATCTCAATTATTTCAATTCAAGGTTAATTCCTAAACTGGGGTTTGATTGAGGCAACCCACACCCACCCCCCCACCAAACAAACAATCTCTTGTTACGTAGTATTGAAATCTTAGATTGACAAATAGGTTATGGATTTGGATACTCTTTTCAACTTTCTTGAAAATTGTGAAATTAGAACCAGTGTCACACACAATATCTATTTCCCCCCTAAAGAACCACTTCACCCCTAATTGATCTCTAGAAGATTTTTGGTTTTCATTAGCCTCACAGAATTTAGCTTAGGTCTCAAGTAACAACAAATTTTGACATCATTCGACAACATATTTGGAGATTTGTATTGTATAAGGTATTTCATCTTCTCCTTTCTAGTTTCATACTTTCCATTTTAGCATTGCTTTATTTATCCTTTCATTTAAATCCTCTTAAAGTGGGGGTGAGAGAGAAATAAATCTAATTTATTCATTCTTTTTTTCTTTATTAGATTTTAGATTGGTACTTCCTATTGTATCAATCTAATCTAATCAAAAGAGGTGGATCTCAATCTTCCCCCTTTCATTTATGTGTGGTAGGATTGCTTCCATTTTCCTACCTTACACTTCAAACTCAAAATAGTCTTCTAATGCATTGATCCTATCGATCAATTTTTGTATATTAAGATTTCCTAAAAATGTGGGGACCTCAATCTTAGTCTTTTCCCAATTTTGGAAATGGCCTTGAAAAGTCTTTCTTCCTCTTGGTTCATAACTTTGTTTTCTCCTTCCTGGTCAACATTTCCTTCTTCCTTTTATTGATCCTCTTTTTCATCTTACTATAAGACTCATCCCTCTATAAATCCATTCTTGTAATTCTTGTACCTGTCTCTGGTGGACTCTAACCTTAGGTGTTACACCTCTAGCTCCTCTACCACATTCCCTTTGTGGAGGTATTTTTGTGCTCATCATTGAAACCCTAAACCATGGTCCTTGTGAAAATTGCCTCATAGTTAGTGATCTAACTACACACTCAAGAAATCCCACTTTGATACCATTTGATCAAGGGTCACTCTGATACCACTTAATGAAGGGTGCTCCCCTTAATACCACAAACACATAACATAAATAGAGAAACAATAATAGTTTTCAAGAACACAAAATGGGCTTCTTATTATCTCCTAAAGTATGGAATCAAAAATTTCAAAAATACAATATGCAAAGCCACATTTACACTTTCCTTACAATATTCTACAAGACAGAATTGTGAAGAACAACCCAAAATTGTCCTAGAAATCCCTAGAGGCCTTCCTTATGCAATTTTTCACCACCCGAGAAGGTTCCAAATATTTAGTTCTAACCCTTGATACTAACCAACCCTAAACTTATCATATTTATTACATTAGAGTTAGCTCATAATAGTTACAAATTATAGTTTGAGGCAACCCAACTTCTAAAGGTCATAACTTTTTAATTATAGACTTGATTGGCTATTAGAACCACTTTTTAGAAATGATAGCTCCTAATCTACATCATCCTATGGAAAAAGAGTATATCACATGAGGTTTGACCTTGTTTTGGAGCCTCTAAATCCTTGAAAATTGATCTCAACATTTTTGTGCCAAAAATTTATACCAAAAATCCTCAATAACTTAACCAATTCATATGGTATGGTAATGAAACTTGACTGGCAGGTTGATATATCTAAGATGGACCTCCACCAATGAAATCAAAAAATTATGGGCTTGCATGACCAGCTTAATAAAAATAGAAAGTTTCCACAAATAGAAACTCTACACAGAATAACCCTTATTAAAAAGACATAAACATAAATATTTTTGGGTGATGTAAGATTGCCTTTACACCCAGGATGCTCATGCATTACTTAGTCATCATATGTTAGTAATGTAAGATCAACTTTTGGTTGTTGTTGATCTTTTATCACCCAAACAGATTTCCTTCCAATTTTTCTTTTTAGTATTCCAGTTGGATATTTTATTGTTGTTTTAGGTACTGATAATACCAATTGGCTCATTATCTTATGCATTCCTTATGGCATGGTTTATGAACCATATAGATCCTATGTCTAGATTCAAATCTTGATCCCATGTTTCCAAATGAAGTCATCTTATGATCAGTCAGGTCCTATATTTGGTTTCCTATTCTAATAGCCAAGGGATAGAGATTAAACTTGTGATGGAGTTTCATGAGATATGATTCTAGTTGGTGTATTTTTCTATGTCATTATACATGTGGATGACCCTCTTGGGTGTTTGTGTGACATAACGTATCTATTTGAGGGTTCTTTTATGGATTTAGGTACTGACCTATTTGTTGTAATATATTTTATTTATCTTGGAGATTGTTGATCGGATAAGATGACTTGGGGCTAGCAATCTTGTATATAAGTAGGGTAATAGTATTTTTTTTAGGAAATTATAGTTGAGGGAAGATAATTAGTAGTCTAGCATCAAATTTAATAAATAAGCAAGACTATATGCCCAGAATGTAAGAAGGATTATGTCCAAAATCTATAATCATCATTTTCATGACAACTTGATGATAATTTAAGTCTCATTTCCTTATTATATGGTGTTACTATTGGTTTGTGTTGTTATTTCCATTATGGAGCTTATTGCTACAAGATTGGACATATCCTTTTCGGGACTTCTTCGACCTTGACTACATTAGACATCCTTCTTCCTCATGCACTAAAATACTCTAAAATGGACTCAAATTTCATTTTCCTCTCTAGATTTCTCTTTCTTGTAGTTAAAATGAGGAGTAATTTTCATAATTTTCTCATATTGAGCCTTCTCAAGCCCTAATTTTTGCCATCCTAGTCCCTTTGGAACCTTTTCCCCCATATTTCCTCCTATGAACTCCATTTCAAGTATCATATTTTTCTATAGATAGAATTTTAAAATCTATTTCTCCTTATTTTTTAGGGAATCATTTCTTTTGAGATATTTCATGAGCCGCCATTAAACATGCACCCTCTTTAGGTGATATCGTTAACACCTTCATTCATCAACTCTACTCAACTATGAGGCATTTCATCACTCTATTTTATTCATGTCACATGTCTTATTTTTTTTCAAACTAATGTCCCAGTGCCATCGTGAAGAGGGACACATATATACACTTAAATTTGATTAGTCCCATCAATTGAATTGAGTTGGCCTATTTAAATTTATCATCGAATAATTGTGTATGATTAATTAATTAATTTAATTCTTTAGTTCAATTAGTTTAATTAATTATCACTGACACCTTAATGAGGTGCAATGGTTACACTAATAATGAGACATAGTTTGGGTAATATATTTAAGCGAAAGATTTTTTTTGGAGAAATGAGCAATGAATTTGTAAGGAGTAATTATTTAGAATACCATGAAGTTGATATGGAAATGTGGTTTAAAAAAACTAAATATAAGTGAATTAACTTCAATTTTGATAAGCTATGCAAAATTCTTTTGTAATATAAACTTTCTTTACAATGTATGAAGATAATCAAAATTATTTTTATTTGATGATGATATTTTTTAATTGTATAGTGAGAAGGGGAGGACAAGATACATGAGTTTTTCCACCTTTTCCTATTGTACAATCACAAGGAAGATAACCCAATATGCTCAAGTAGGAATCATGTACTAAGTGAGTCTAATGATACTTTGCTTTTATGATTAAGAACAAAATGGAAATCTTCAATGAATAGAAATAAAAACTTGGGAATTGTACTAACTTGTACACCATATCTGAATTTGTTCTAATAGGAACAAAGTGTCCATGGAATTTCGTCCCTTGGAACAAGAATAAATGGGCATTTTGTTCCCATGAATTTTTCCTATAATTTTGAGAAACAATCCCATAGATTCAAACCTTTCCAAAATTGTTCCAATAGCTATGTTGCCTACACCCATGCATATAAAAATAGGAAAAAGGTTGCAAAAATGATGTTTCCTTGGTTAAACCTCTATATATGAAACAAACTTTAAAATAAAATAATATTGAAAAAAGGAAATTAAATAATCAAGGTAAATATTAGATTAATGAATGGATATTGAGATTATACATATTCATGAATATGCTTGAATCATTTCTTTGTTGACCTTGGAATATAGAAAGGAACCAAGGATTCATTCAAAAGAGCATGAGTCTATGAACTCCACTCCTAGAACTTCAATGTTTTTATGCTTAATTGAACAGTTTCTATGAAATAATAACTAATGGATGGAAAAATAACCTTCTTTCTATTTTGATAACCCTCTACTTGTCCATCATGGGAGAAAGACTATTACCTTTAAATTTCCATGGCTCCTTGGAAAGAGACTAGATGTTGGATAGTTTCCTTCCAATATTGAATTCACTTCATTGCAAAAATATTGAGTGTAGATTTCATATACACAATGAGGATAGATATGGTGTTTATATACATCATCACACATTTTAGGATTAAAAAATAATCTAGGTCAACCATAGGATCTAATTACCCACCAAAATACTATAATAGGGCTCAAATTCAAATTTGGCCTAATCCTCAAGTAAAAAGCACATTGGGTTTTTAAGACCTTTTAGCTCCCTCTTCATAATTCCCTCTTCAAACCATGTATATGCCTATGCTTGATCTCCTTTCTCTCCTATCTTCTTCCTCTTTCTACACTTATCTTTTGGGTACCTACCTCTGCTTTCTATGGTAGTCAAGACTAGACCTCCAAGACTAGGTTGACTCAAGTTGACCTAATCTAGACTAGGTCAAACTAGTCCTCATAGGTCAACCTCGTCATGGACCCGATCAACCTAGTTCCCAATAGTTTCAAAGCTCAAGCTCTAAAAGGCCTTGGGGGTTTAATTTTTTTTTTTTTAATCATTACCTAGTTGGCTTGCATTATTTTCTCAACTAAAAACTCATATATAAGAAGACTTGGTGGTTTCATTTTCATATCTTAAGTATCTCATTCATTCATGCACTCGAGCTCTTACTCTCAAGTGAAGAGTTTTGTCTTTTGAATACAAGGACTTCAAGTATTTAATTTTTTCAAGCATTCAAGCAAGGAGATTTATATCTAGCATTGAAGAATCCTTTGTGAGCATTTCATCTTCAAGATCTAGCTTATTATCATCCATCAAGGGAAAAGATCTACATTGAAGCATTCATCATCTTCTTTATTAATGAACTTTTATATCCATGACACCATGATGGAATTATGGTAGATCTATTTCAAAAAGAGGAGATACCATACATTCCTAATTCAAGATCTACATTACATTTACATACATACAAGAAAGGTTAATCCTAAAATTTATCTTGTTTTATAGTCATTTACATTTACATTTCTCAATTACAGTTAATTCCTTAACCTAGGGCTTGACCAAG
The DNA here is from genome assembly GCA_028749045.1 of Cupressus sempervirens. Classification (NCBI taxonomy): domain Eukaryota; kingdom Viridiplantae; phylum Streptophyta; class Pinopsida; order Cupressales; family Cupressaceae; genus Cupressus; species Cupressus sempervirens. Next base: position 618,647,049 of record CM053791.1, read on the forward strand.
GAAAGCCCTCATCAAACCCCAACCCCCAACCTTTCTTTTTTGTTTATTTGTAGGTTGGGAGTAAAAAGGATTATAGATCTGGAACGTACAGTTTGATAGCTTTCTGGAGTCACCAGTTGCAAGTTGTCAGACTACATCAACCTAGTTCTCTAGTCTTAGATTTCAGGTAGATTTCTAGGTTTTGTTCCTTTCATTATTTCATTCCAAGATTTGTGGATGGATATTCAGATACAGTTTAGATCTATGAGTTTTTGAGAAAAAATACATCTTTCTCTACACATTTCAAGGTGATTCTTTTATATTTTATTTCCTTTCATATTTTTACCCAAGATTTACATCTTAATTGGGCTAATTGTCTTTACATCACATCTAGAATTACATTATTTGAGCAATTAGTTCAATCTCACATTCACATTATCCTTTTAATAGCCAAAGAGAGTGTAGATGCTTAAAATCGTCCCTAAACACTATATTAATTAATTTTAATATTGCCCATGATATTGTAATTAATTATATTGCTCACATTCCTCTACTTATTTAATTAAACTAATTAATTAAATGAGTTCATTCTCTTAGGTATTTAAATTTAATTTAAATACTCCTAGTCTTAATGTGTTAAATTAATTTAACACATGATCCTCCATATTCCTCTTTTTAAATAAATTTTATTTATTTAAATTCCCCACATCCTATTAATTCCACTTAACCATGATTAAATTTAATTTAATTTAATTTAATTTTAAGCCTAACCTAGAGCCTAGCCTACATCCATCATTTTCATCCTCTTAAGCCTGCTTCTTCTCTAATCCCACTTAATCATTCTTAATCTCCTCCCTAATCCCCCTCATTAGCCTAAGAGTGTGCTCACACATGTGTAAGATGGAATGCCTACACACTCCCCTTTGCACTCTTGTCTCTCACTCTTCTTCTCAAGTTTGCTCACACATGTGTAAGATGGCATGCCTACACACTCCCCTTTGCACTCTTGTCTCTCACTCTTCTTCTCAAGTTTGCTCACAAATGTGTGAGCAAACTTTGAATTCTTGACCATTTGCATGGCTTGCATGTCACCTTATGTGGCATCTACATGGATGCCACCTCACCAAGCCCTCCCTCAAGCATATAAATAGAGGGCTTGTCTCAAGCATTTGCATATCTCATTATTGCATTGTTATCATGTTGGTTTGAGATTTGAGTTTGCATTCATAGTTTGAGCTTTCATAGTAGTTTGAGATTACATTAGTAGAGTTCTCATAATGATTTTATAGGTGCATACTAACCATTTGGTAGCTGATTTAGTTTGCCTCATGCATTGTTAGTCTAGTTTCTTCATGTATTAACATCTCTATTTCATTTACATCTTAGTTTAGCTTGCATATCTCATTAGTTTCTTAGTTGCATTCCATAGTTTCATCCTTGAATACCTTCAAGTATGACTTTCTCCATAGCCATTTCTTGAGGTGTTCTTCATTTCACCTAGCCTAGGTTCATATTTCATTTTTACTCACACTTGCACATCCACTCAAGAGATTCACTCCATTGTTGTGTTTGGGAGAGCACACCAAACATAACCCCCCCCCCCATCTTAACACACCAACAAGGTCTCTTATGGGTGCCTTTGTTGAGCTATAGAGGTGGCTGGAAGATTGAGTTTGTTAGCTGTTTAGGGATGCAAAACCCAAGCAAGCATTAGTTATTGTTTGTTCCTTGTATTTTGATGAATCTTTGCTACACTTTCAAGGTTTTTAACTAATGTTTGTTTGTTAACTCATGCTACTAATAGGTCACATTTTCTAGCACACATTTTGCCATGCCCAGTGGGACCCACATCCTTGGTTTCATTTCAAAAATTTGCAAACAACCCTGGTTTAGTCATAAAATATTGCATTGTCATCTCCATAGGCTGCAATGTCATCTGAGATTATCGTCTGCGCAAACTAGCATCTCCAGTCTTTAGTGTCTGCACAGTAGTTCAAAACCATATTTGCATTTTCACTTAAACCATTTTGTCATCTACATTTTTTATATGTTGTCTTCAAAGTGTCTTCTGTCATCTGAGAGGAGTATTCTATCATCTGCAAAGTTAATTTTGTCATCTGCAAATCTAGTTCTATCATCTGCGAGGAGTATTTTTTCATCTTCGAAGTTTATTCTGTCATCTGCGTTGTGTGTGGGTCTTTGCTTGTCGTCTCCAACTTTTGACATCTTCGTATTTCACATTTTCATTTGAATCTAATAATATTTAGTTTGCTTAAAAATGTGCAAAGTATCTTCTGTCATCTACAAGTTTTATCATCTCTGTCGTTTGGTGTCTATGTGTTTTGTCATCTATGTAGTTTAGCGTCTATACCTAGATTTTGGCGTCTTCGAGTTTTAGCAGAATTATACAATTTTTAACAATAATTTTTGCTAATTTATTGGCTTGCAGGCTTTGAATGCTGATTTTGATGTAGAGAATTAACTTAAAAAATCTAAAAAGCAAAACAATACTAATTTTTATCACTAAAGGAGATTTGTAGTGATTTTTATCACTTAAACCTTAAGGGCTAATAAACTTGTATGGATTAAACACTTTCATTTGAATACATGAATGTTTAGGTTAGCTAACATTTGGACTTGGTGCTTAAAATTTACATGAATGTGTAGAGTAGCTAACATTTGGACTTTGGTGCTTAAAATGGGCACGAATGTTTAGGGTAGAAGACACATTTGGATTTGGTGCTTAAAAAGAATTCACACCATCTTGAATGCTTTAAAAGATAATGGAAATGTATGCCTAGGCTAGAAAATATTTGAAATTGGTGCTTAAAATGGAAATGTATGCCTAGGCTAGATCACATTTGGGTTTGGTGCTTAAAATGAAGTCATACACTCTTGATTGCCCTAAAGTAAATTGACTTTATTTTTCGCATTTTTATTTTCAGCATTTTACTTTCACGCACTTGCTTGACTTTCTTGTTGACGAATCCGCATTTTTATTTACGTTGACCCTATTTCAAGTTAGAAAGAACCTTGTATGTTTTAATCATGAGTTTCTTCAAGTAGATATAAAATTTAAAGCTTCAATGGGAATGAACAAGTGTCTTTTAAACCCCAAGACCACTTACGTATTCTCTCCCCTTGCACCTTTAGACGATGTTGGGTGCACAAGAAATAAGTGGTTTTGCTTTTTTTTTTTAGGAGGCCTACTTAGGGATTTCATCACTCCTTGGGATGACCTCAACTCCAGTGTTTTGGTAGACTATAAGAATTGGGAGGTGAATCGAAAGACACCTCTCTTGGAAGTGGAATATTGTCACTCTTGGCTAAGCCTCAAAGAACTTTATACCTTTGGGAAGTGAAGGAGGAGATTTGGGTTACCATCTCCCCTGACTGTGTGGTAGTATTTTTTTTCATCTATAGATTTGGGCCTCACGTACCTTGTGTATATCAAGGATGCCCTTTAGATAAGCCTTGTTCATCCTAGAGATAGCCTTATTAGGGTTGTTGGTGTGTTCAACGTGCTTGTTGAAACATTCAAAACCAAAGCTAAAACATCAAACAAGTTTTAAAATGAGTGAAATTGTGAGGTAACATTTCATTGAGTGAGATAGGTTAAGTGAGGTCTTCTTGACTCACAGTCATTTTTGGTAGTTTTCATTTTGAAATTGGTTGAGTCTAGTCACATCTTATTGCAAAGTTTTTGGGTACTTGAAATTTGGGTCTTATTTTATTCTTGCCATGACCAATAAAGTCAACAAAGTTAGACATAAGAAAGTGAAGTTGTCCAAACCACCTGTCTACAAGGAAAGGAAGAACCTAGCACATAGTGACAAACAATTCCGGCATGCAATCAAAGACATTCAAAAGGAAGAAGCTAGACAAGACCGTTATGATAGAATTGAATACAATGGAAAACTTTGAAACTAGTTTGCTTTCCCAGGAGTGAACTCAAAGTTTTTATTTCTAGTGAACGAGGATTGAGTTAACTACATTAGTGACCACAACACTTTCATCTTTTCATATCTACCTCCATCTTTCCAAACTCCTAGTCTTCCATTTTCAAATTTTCTTCTAGAGAGCTTAAACCTTAAAAAATATTTTGACATTGCAACATTAGACCTTTCATCTATAAGAAAACATTTATCCTAATCACACTTACTTATTTTGGATCACAAGTCCATCTCCAAATAGTGGGCAATCAACTTGGTGTCCTATCTTGCCTAAAGATCACTTGGCTATCTTTGGTAGGAGAAAGATACTACTATCCTCTAATCAAACTTTTTTTGCTAAACCAAAGTATTTTGTTCAAACTTGGGTAGTTGACCCTTTAATCACATAAGGTTAATAGCTCTCATCCTCATTTTCTTTTTCTTCTATAATATTCCACCCATTGGCTTGGTCACTCTTGTATGGTACACACACGATCAGGAAGGTTCACATTTAATCCCATGTCATGTTTGTGGGAATCATTGAGGCAATCAGAGATGGAGAATCCTTTTCCTCCACTCACAACTTCATTAGGGAACACAATTCCCTCTAGTTCGAACCTTGGTATGCCTAACTCAACATCCACACAAGAACTGAAAGATCCCTTCCATAACACAACTTTGGGGGATAATGACAAAGAAATATACCAAGATGAAGATCCTATTGACCCTAACGATGTACCTAGTGATGTTAGGGCATTCCTTGCAGACCCCTAAAATTTGGAAATGATGGAAAAATCCATTAGGGAAAACAAAATTGAGATATTCCTAAATTTGGTCAAGGATGGTGTTAATGTTCCCCCAAGCTTTGATGAGAACACTTTGTTTAGAAAAATTACAAAAGGTGGTGCTCCCATATTACCAACTTCAAACACAACTCCAACTTCTAGCAAAGGGAAAGAAACCATGGTAACAACTAGTGCTATGCCTACATTTAGCACTTCAACACAACCCACATTTCAATTGAGTGTAGAACATATTCAACAAATCATTAGTGACATGCCCAATGTTACCACACATGCTAGTATTCTACAATCTACCTTGACAACTTCAACTGTGGGATGCTTAGGCATTGGACAAGTGCCTACTCAACCAATGGCAATTCTGACACAACCTATGCACTCCTCTTATTTACAAGTGCCAACCACTATGGTAAAGACATCTGTGCCAATTCCAACAACTGATTATCAATACATTGGTCAAAGTGGAGTACCTCCACCACCTCACACTACATTGGGAACTCCCTACAATTTAGGAGGTGGATTTGTAAACTCTCAACAATCACATAGCAACCTAATCAAGATTTGGCTCAACAACTCCAAGAATTGCGAAGTTTGGTCCTTAACATGAAGAACAAAGGGGTGAAGGATGTCTCTTTTGAGGAAATTTTCCCTTTTCCATTTGATAAATCCATTAATATGGTGTCATTTCCATCTAGTTTTGAAATTCCTAAATTTTACAAGTATACGGGAGAGACATGCCTTGTTATCCATCTCAAGGAATTTTCCATTTTGTGCCAAGAAGTAGCTTATAGCGACGACTATCTTAAGAGGCTCTTCGCACGAAGTCTTGGAGGCCCCGCACTTGAGTGGTTAATGAATTTACCTAAGGGCTCCTTTACTTTTTTCAATGATTTGAAAAGAAAATTTATAGCATAATACTCTTACAACATTGAACATCATGCCTCATTAAGTGACTTGTGCAACACAAAACAACGAAATGGAGAAACTTTTGCCAACTTCCTACAAAGGTAGAGACATCTTGCTAATCGTATGCCATATAAAATTGAAGATTCCCATCTTGTGGATATATTTATCAAGAACTTGATATCTGAAATGTCTTTCCACATGAAAATGGCTAGCCCCAAAGACTTTTCCACTTTAGTCAAAAAGGGCAAGAATATTGAAAATGGACTTTTGGAAAAAGGTACATTAAACATTATAGTTCATCATCCTCCAACAATCAGCCAAACAACAATAGCAAACCCAAACTCCAGTCCAAGAATAAGGGTGTTACACATGATAGTGTTACTGATGTCAAAAATCTTCAAGGAGGGAACAACAACAACAACTGCAATTGAAACAAAAACGATTCAAATCATGACAATCAAGGAAATCAACAATCCCGTAATCAAACACAATTCTTTCCACGCAACAACAACTACAATTGTGACTATGATTGAAATAGAAAGTTCACTAACTTTTGTGAACCTTTGGAGGCTATCTTTCAAAAATTAGTGGATCACAACTTGATGGTATTTCCTAACACATGTCCTTTTGATGAAAATCAACCAAAGTCAAAATGGTATAAGGAAAATGAATATTGTAAATATCATCGTATCAAAGGACATGACACCAAGAAATGTATCAAGCTCAAAGTTTTTATCCAAAGTCTTGTTGATGATGGGGAAATTGAAGTGGAAGGAGGTCCAACCTCTGAAAATGCTAAATTAAAGATTTTCAAAAACCATTTCCTGATCACAACAATGATAACAACAATAGCAACAATGCGAATCAAGCTTCCACATCAAATGCATTACCTTGTGATTATTCTACTAACCACATATTAGGATTTGACTCCTTGTGTGGTAAGATAGAAACCAACGATATATGTGAATTTGACTCCTTGTGTGGTCACATTGAAGAGGTAGACACTCATGTGAATACCCTTGTCTTACAAGCAATTGATTGTGATGCAACCACTCGACGGGGAAGACTCACTTTGCAAGCTGCCACTCCCAATAACGCTAATCCATCAATTCCACATGCGCTTGCTGCGCCATCCACCTCACAAAGGCTCACCTCTCGCTATGATGTGTTGTCCCAGCTAAGTAAGACTCCTGCACAAATATCCATTCTTGATCTTCTTACCACATCACCCATCCATAAAGAGATCTTGGAGAAGGCTCTTTTAGAGTCTCATGTTCTTGAAAACATTAATGCTTCCCAATTCACCACTATGATTGGAAACCTTGCCACCCAACAACACCTTGTCTTCACTTATAAAGATTTCCAAGGTCCTGATCCTCATCATAATTTGTCGCTCCACATTGAAGTCCTTATAAAATGACATAAGATTAAAAGAGTCCTTATAGACAATGGATCTAGTTTGAACCTTTGTACATTGAAAATGATTCGCTGCTTGGGACTGCCAGAGGATCTTCTAGATGTTAATAAAAGGATCAAAATAAAAGCATATGATGAGAGGGAAAGAGAATCAAAAGGAGTTATCATGTTGACTCTAAAAGTTGGACCAGCCATCATAAATACTGAATGCCATGTCCTAGACTTGGATTTTCCCTATAACATCTTGCTTAGTAGACCATGGATACATACACTAAAGGTGGTCTCATCTACCTATCATCAATGCTTGAAATTTCCCCACCAAGGAAGAGAGATCACAATCCTAGGGAATCCCACTCCTTTTGCATTTTGTAAAAGATTGGAAGTTGCACAGTTAAATTTTTGTCCAATAAGTGAGTTTGCCAAAGTTATACCTAAGTCTCTCACCATAATAGAACCACCTTCCACAATAGTACCAGCATTAGCTAATGAGGATTCAAATTCCCAAAAGGGAAAATAGAAGGTTGAAGATACTAAAATTAATACCACAGGGAAGAAGGTTACTTTTGCTGATTTAGGAATGGGAGAGTATAAGTTTGAAAATGCCTTGTGTGTTGGACAACTACCAATCTCCCCCCATTCCTTTGGAAAACCTTCTCAATTATCACCTTCTACTAATAAGGAAACCATGCAAGTTAGCAAGACAACATTTGAGCATTGGGGTTCACTTAGTGATGAGCACATGGAAGATAATATCCTAGATTGGCTATATTATGATGGAAAAGATGAACCTGTGGAGTTTCCTAAGGATAAATATGTTAAGGCACCTCCCATTATTGAAAACATGGGATATCATGGTATCGGCCTTGGACCAAAAGAAGATGGAATTAGACAACCCTTAGAAGCTAATAGCTATCCTAAAGGACATGGATTGGGCTCCATTAAAGCTAAGGTATCCTTTGTTGACAACTGTTGTACGGTTGAACTTGATTTTGAGACTAAAGAGGAGGAATTCTTTGAAGTACCTGTCCAATACATTGAAGATGACTTAGATAACTATGTCCATGTGATTACCATAGATGAATTTTCATCCATTAACCTACCTCTCACCAATCCCGACATGATAGACTGGGACCTTCAAGATACACCACCAGCTCTTGACATTTGTAAGATTAATGAAGCAGTGATGGCACTTTTTGGCCTTAAGAATCTTCGAGATTATGAACATGAGATCCAATACAATGAGGAAGCCTACTTTGGTATCCAAGTCAACTCTCTTAGTCACAAAAGTGAAAAAGAAAGTAAAAATGGAAAAACAAAAGAAGCATCCTCTAGTGAAAACTCCTCTAGGGCACTTTTGGATGAAGAAAAAGATAAAATAAAGGATGCATCTTCTGGTGAAAACCTCTTAGAGGCGCCAAAAGAGGGAGAGTTTGACTTGTCATTTAGAGCTTTGCCACCAGAAAAGTCACCTATTTTGCATGAAGACACAATTCCAGTCAATTTGGGAATAGAGGATAATCCACGAATCACCTACATTGCTGCTACCTTAAGTCTTGAGGAACAAAAAGCTATGACTGAATTCTTAAAAAAGGGAAAAATCAATTTCGCATGGACATACAAAGACATGCCTAGCTTAGACATAGATTTGGTTGTGCATCATTTGATAGTTGATCCCAAGATTAAACCGGTGAAGCAAAAGTTACAAAAAATGCACCCTAAGGTAGCACTCCTAGTCAAAGTAGAATTGTAGAAAATGTTAGAGGCAAAGTTCATCCATCCTATTGACTATCCTAAGTGGGTCTCCAACATTGTTCCTATAGGGAAAGCATCTGGGGGCATTCGTGTTTGTTCAAATTTTTGAGATTTAAATCTTGCATGTCCTAAGGATGATTTCCACTTCCTAACATAGATATCATAGTGGATTTGACTGCTGGACATGAGATGTTGTCTTTGATGGATGGATTTTCTGGTTAGAACCAAATTAGAATTGCAGAAGAGGATCAGCATAAAACAACATTTACCACCCCATGGAGAACCTTTTGTTATCAATTCATGCCTTTTGGCTTGAAAAATGTCGACACCACCTATCAATGTGCAATGACTACCATATTCCATGGTCTTCTACATGTCCTAATGGAAGACTATGTTGATGATATTCTAGGAAAATTCAAGACAAGAGAATCCCACATGGACGTCCTCACCACTATTTTTGATAGGTTGGAGAAATACAAAGTATGCCTTAATCCTAAGAAGTGCATTTTTGGGGTCAAATCAGGCAAATTGTTAGTCTACATTGTGTTAAGAAGAGGTATTAAGGTAGATCCAACAAAAGTAAAGGCCATCATGGATATGCCTCCACCTACCACATTGAAGCAACTCCACAATTTTCAAGGAAAGTTACAATCTATTAGGAGATTTGTGTCACAATTAGCAGATAAAGTCCATCCACTTCAGCATTTTCTTTGCAAGGGAAACAAGTTTCAATGGGATTGTCTATGCCAAAAAGCATTTGAAAAAATTAAGACATATTTGGCTAACCCTCTAGTTTTAGTACCTCTAGTTGTAGGACAACCATTGATTCTATACATTTCAGCTACTTCAGTCACCTTAGGAGCACTTTTGGCACAATTAGATGATAATGGGAATGAGCAAGCCATATATTACCTCAATCGAACACTAGTTGGCTATGAGTTAAACTACATTGTTATTGAGAGAGCATGTTTGGATATAGTCTTTTGTATGCAAAAACTACGTCATTATATGCTTAATCATACTACATATCTCATTGCCAAGATAGATCCACTCGAGTATTTGTTATCAAAAGCAGCCCTCACTGGTCGAGCAGCAAAATGGGTCTTAATTTTAAGTGAATTTGATATTGTTTATAAGGATTGTAAGGCCATTAAAGGACAAGTAATTGCAGATTAGCTTGCTGAAGCTCCTCTTCAAGGAGACCATCCCATTGTAGCCAATTTTCCAGATGACACAATTATGACCCTATCCCCTATTACACCATGTAAATTATTTTTTGATGGATCCTTTACACAAAAGGGGTCAAGGGCAGGAATTTTGTTTGTGACACCACAAGGGGACCTCATTCCTAAGTCTTATAAAATCTCATTCCCTTGCACAAACAATATAGATGAGTATGAATGTTTAGTCATAGGACTACACCAAGCTATCAGATGAAATATCAAAAACCTTCTTGTCTTTGGAGACTCAAAATTGGTCATTAAACAAGTCATAAATGAATACCACACCAAGGATGAGAAATTTTTGCCCTACCATAGAATAGTTGAGGATCTTAAGCAGCATTTTACAGAGATTGTTTTTCAGCAAATTCCAAGGACTAATAATAAAGTAGCAGATGCTATGGCTACTATTGCCTATATGATTGCCATGCCAGAATATAGTCCTACATGTGAGTTTCTTGTTGAGAATCTTTTTACTCCTGCTTGTGAGAAAACTAATTCGGAGTTGGTGTGTGAGATTGTTGGTCTTGAGTCTCCATGGTATGTTGACATCTTTGCCTATTTATGTTACAAAACCATTCCCATAGCCCTCACCCCAAACCAAAGCAAAAATTTCATCCGTCGAACTGCCTGATATACCATCCTAGGTGACACACTTTTTCAAAAACACTTTAATGGAACCCTCTTCTGATGTCTCAGTTCAGATGAAGCCAAAATGATGTTAGAAGAGGTTCACCAAGGGATTTGTGGTGCCCACTCTAGTGGCCTTATGTTAACAAAAAAGCTTCTTAGGATAGGTTACTATTGGCCCACTATGGAAGTAGATGCATATCAGTTTGTGAAAAGATGTGTTCCATGTCAGTAGCATGGTGATTTGATACACGCTCCTGCCCAAGACCTTCAGCCCACCATCACCCCATGGCCCTTTTCCCGTTGGGGATTTGATCTTGTTGGTCAAGTATACCCAAATTTCTCAAATGGCCACAAGTACATTATTGTTGCCACTGAGTACTTCACAAAATGGGTTGAGGCTATTCCATTAACCTACAACACTAGAAAATAGATCTCCAAGTTCATCCTGAACTACATTATTTGTCATTTCGGTATACCTCAAGATATTAGGACTGATAATGGAACCCCCTTCAAAAATCAAGAGGTTGCCACACTATGTAAGAAATTTCAAATCACCCAACATTTTTCCACCAGATACTACCCCCAAGGCAATGGCCAAGCTAAAGCTACCAATAAAACCATCTTGAAAATCTTAAAGAAAACTATTGATGCAGCTGGCCATAATTGGCACATCCAAATTGCTCTCGCCCTTTGGGCCTACCATACCTCCATCCACACCCCCACAAGAGCCACCCCATTTTCCCTTGTTTATGGTTTTGAAGCCATCTTGCCCATAAAAATTGAGCTCCCTTCCCTCAGAATCTCTCTCAACCATTTGATATCGGAAGAAGAATATCGAGTTGCTCACTTGCAAGAGCTGACACTCCTTGATGAGAGACGACTCAATGCCCTAAACCACCTCTGTGTGTATCAAAATCACCTTTAGCTTTAGTATCACAACAAAGTCAAGCCAAAAGAGTTTGAAGTGGGTGACTTAGTTTTGCAGCATTATATGAAGAACCTCCAGAACTGTGAAAAAAAAGGAAAGTTTGAGGAAAATTAGCTAGGTCTAGTTATCATTACAGCCAAATATGGTTCTGGGCATATCATATTGCTACTCTAGAGGGAGATCCACTCCCTAAGCCTATAAATATCTAGCATCTCAAGTGGTTCTATGCTTTAGCCTTTGTAGTTCTTGTACAGTGTTTATAGTCCCACAAAAATCCAAAAAAAATAGAAAATCAGAAAATCCAAAAAAATTCATAAAATGTTCTTGTAAAAAGTATGATTTATTGTCTATAAGGCTTGTTTCACTTCACTCCATTCCACCATTCCATTTCCCTTGTGCAAAGTCTTATCTAGCCTTTTGCATTTCATGCATTCAATAAAAGACCTCTAGTCCATGAGGCATTTTTTTTGTCAAGTGATTGTCAATCCCATTACACTGAACTTTTTCACAACAGTGAGCACACTTGGAATTACAAAAAATCACCATTTGAGACTTAATGATTCAAGAAACTTGTTCACTTCATAGACCTTACTGAAAATGCATGATTTTATGATCATTGACATTTTGACTTGACACACTTTTATAGGATGAATCCTTCCTATAGGTGATATTGCGACATTCACTTCTAGACCTAAGGTTCTTGGCAGGAACTGTGGACTGAATGACTACTTGGTCATAAGGTCTCTTTTTGGTTGATTGTATTTTTTGTTTGTTAGTGAAAGCTTTTTATGGTGCATGTTGATCTTCCATATTTTGGTCATACCGGAATGGCTTTCATTGACTACACATATTTTTGTGGTATGATCTATTTTTTGGAGGCTTGATTTCATATGTGTTAGTTTCAGGTTATGTTAATGTGTTGCGTAATGGGGGCAACGGGTTAGCACATGTCCCACCAAAGATACCTAAAAGACTTTGGGTGTGTCCAGACCTCTCTATTGCATATATGACATTTGATCCATCATGACTATGCAAACTACACCTATTGTCCTAAAGTCTCTATGGCTTTGTATGTCTAGTCCATGCAAAAGAGTCATGTCATTTATGCTTCTATAGCATATAATGCATAAAATCATTTGCAAAATTAACTTAAGGTTTGCTCTCCATATGAACACAATGAAATCTCTTGATATCCTATAGTTTTTCATTTGAGTCGTGCTTGAGACAAGGTTCTATTTATTTCCCCCCTCCTATGCTACGCTACTGGGTTTCTATGAGTGACAGTTATGACAGATATTCATTCATTAGTTCATTTCCATTAGATTGCATTAAATTCTCATTATTGCATTCATTCATTTTCCATTGCATTAATGTTCATTTGATTCATCTCATTTAGTGTTCATTAGGAATTTTTAGTTCATTTTATTAAATTGCATTAGATTATTTCATTAGTTGCATACATTCATCAAATCTAGGAGCATATACATCATAATCACATCACACACACACACACACACACACACACACACACACACACACACACACACACACACACACACACACACACACACACACACACACACACACACACACACACACACACACACACACACACACAGACAGTATATCCACATAAAATAAAACAATGCATACATCTCATAATTGCCCACTAATCTGCATCACACACATATGCATACATCATTAGACACATCACATAGCATCACATCCTGCATCACAAGCATCAGTATCCACATCATAAACATCATATGCACCATATAAATCCATACACCTATAGAATCATCAAATCATGTCATGTATATATCTCAAAAAATAATGTCTTTACAGTCCATATACAAATCATATAGAATCATGTAGTACAAATGCATCATCAAAAACTCACTGCATCTGCACATATTTGTCAAAACGCTGACCATTATATAACCTTAGGTCGCTAGCTGTGAGGGCCTTGCCCCACCTAAATCCCCCCCTCGAGGAGGTCTCTGCTATCCTACAGAATACTCTGATGTAGCTTTGTTGCCTGAAATCCATGAGCTGGCTCCCCTCTCAAAATTTGGTTGTCACTACTCAGCAGGAAAATCCTCAATATAAAGTGACCTATAATAGGCTGCCTCTTGTATGGCCCATGTCTCTGCTAGGCTAGCTACGAGGGTCTCATGCATCACTAAGATGGCCTCCCCAGGTTGTACCATTTGTATGGCTATGTCCCTCTTCTTGTGGTACCTGTCTAGCTGTGCCTGATGGGTGGCCTACTCGGCTACCTCTACTCGGAGCCTCTCTAGCTCTGCCTGCTCCTCTGCCCCTGTGTGGATATCCATCCCTGCAAACTTCCCTACATCCACCTGTGCCAGCAGGGCCGCTAAGGTCTCCTGTGCACTATCCCCCTTGGCCCTCTACACCTACAACTCTACCTGTATGGCCCCCATGGCCTACTCTAAGTTGTCTGCTCATGCCTATTGCACCTATGCTATCCCTTGTAGCTGGGCTACCTCTATCTGCAAGTTGTCCCTCTCGACCTTGACCATGTCTAGGTCCTCTCCCTATACTTTTCCTTGTGGAGGTGCCTATGGTGGTGCCTACGATGGTGCCTATGGTGGTGCTTGGGGCTATGCCTGTACCTATGCTTGGGGTGCTATCTGTGGTGGCCCCTGTGTTGGTGTTGGCCCTGGCCCTCTCCTCGCTCGAACTCTGCACCTGTGCAGTCCCTCCTATGCCCCCTATGCTAGTGGTGGAATTTAAGTTGCCTACCCACCATCTCCTACTCCATCCACCTCCCCCTATGCCTGCTCTGCCGGTGGAGGTGCCCCTAGCACTGTAAGCCTAACCTGCTGGTGGGCTGCCCAATACTGTGCATAAGTCGGTGTTATACCTGCATCTCCCTATCCTGACCATGCACCCATGGCACTACTACCATCCCCAACCAAGAAGCTCGGGCCAATTGTACAATCATCCCATGTCCCCATAGTTGACCATACTCTTGTGACACCACAGGATATAAAAATCTATTTGGTACTGCATCCTATATCCTACCAAACTACCATTGCACTCAAGAGGGCATGTAGTGCATGATCACATGCATGGATTGGCCAATGATCCAACAATTAGTCTATGTATACGAGAGGTACATCTGATCCTCTGTGTCATCCTCACCACCTACTACCAGTGTCTGCCCCCACTACTCTACCCTGTCATAGGGAGCCCACTCAAACATGATGATCTCATCTATGCACCGATGCCAGAACCCCATAGACTCTGTCGATGTATACTAGATGGGAGGCCAATATCTACAAGCAAATGGCTCTCCAAGCTACCTAGTCTCCCACCGAGTGATAGACTGTGTGACTCTAATGTGCTCCCATGACCAAATCATCAGTAGTGTCAGTCTTGGTCCCGTAGTGCTGGGTCCGATATGCACACATGTGCAAATCATGATATAGCTCAACTGGGATCGTCTATCCCTAGCAGTAGAATGCTCCCTCCTTCTGTAGTAGAGTGCTCAGCACTCACGCCCAATTGACCACTCATATATTACATGATTTGGTAGCATCCGCCATATTAGTGAGGCTAGGTATACAATCAACCTCGATAGCCTCTGCTCTAGTGTACCCTGCCATGACAACCACGACCTCTGAACAGGTAGTCACTATCACCATCTATTAAAGCACTCACTTAGGAATGGATCAAAACCCTCCAATACTTACTTTGGGTATGCACCTCTGATCAGTACTCGCAGGATTTGCCACACATCTAGCAGTGTGATTGTAACCTCCCCCATCACCAGATGGAAGCTCCCTGTAGGTGTATGCCATCATTCTATAAGAGCCGATAGCTGCACTGAATGGGCCCTCAGATCCAGCCACTCGTGTATGTGCTCTAGGCTGCACAGTCACACGTGTTCCCAATCCACGTCTGTAAGTCTCTCTTGTATCACCATGGTCAGAGGATAATGCTACCTTGACCTAAACACCACCATGTCCTCCTACATCATAGACATGTAGAGTGTCAATTTTACTAGCCTATGATGTCCCTAGAGTGTGGAATCTTCCCTTTCCTCCTCCTAGTCTAACCCAATTGGTGCAGTCGCTAATCAGTCTAGATGTTGATATGCGTAGACGCTGATCAACAAAAATGCTGATTGATGCAGATGCCAATCAGTGAAAATGTTGATCCACACAGATGGCATACCCACAGACGACAACCTTCTATCATCTTTGGAGATGATGAAATGTTCTTTGTCATCTCCACTACACCTTATCATCCTTGAAGATGACAGGGTGAACCTTGTCCTCTCCACATTGTCTTTTCCCCTTTTGGCATCTACGCAGATGATAGGATGGATCCTGTCATCTCCACAGACATCAAGATCCCCATTTTGTCATCTTTGCAGATGACAAGGTGGAGACTGTCATCTCTGCCTGGACCCCTTTTTTAGTGGATTTATGGCATAATAAATGCACCTAGCCTAGCTTAGTCTACCAAAACACGAAGAGGATCAGATGACTTACTGGTGGGCCCATCTCAACTGCTCGCTGGTACTCCCAAACATGCTCACCAAGCTGCAAATGATCAATCAGGTCTATGTTTGCTCTAGATGCTCTACTCACGCTATGACAATGACGTTCTTTGGGCCCTTCAAAGTCTTATATAGGCCCCTTGTGGACCTCGTTGGAGCCCATGTCTTCCCTGAGCCATGTCCGTCCCTTGTTTTATTACAAGTCATGCAAATGTTGTCATTTATTCCCGTTTTCTCTCATTTTTCTTCTTTCTCAAGACCTTTTCGCAAAAATTGTCCAAAATTTATTTTTTGCACAATTTTCATGAGGGGGCACCCTCCTCCTCTATCATTGCCATAGGACTCCCACCTTCTCTGGGGCAACCTATATTTTCTTTTCTTTGATATGATGCCATTCTAACATCACATCAAAGAGGCACAAAATGTAGACACTTAAAATCATCCCTAAACACTATATTAATTAATTTTAATATTGCCTGTGACATTGTAATTAATTATTAATTAATTAATTATATTGCTCACATTTTTTTACTTATTTAATTAATCTAATTAATTAAATGAGTTCATTCTCCTAGGTATTTAAATTTAATATAAATACTCTTAGCCTTAATGTGTTAAATTAATTTAACACATGATCCTCGTTATTCCTCTTTTTAAATAAATTTTATTTATTTAAATTCTCCACACCCTATTAATTCCTCTAAACCCATGATTAAATTAAATTTCATTTAATTTAATCTTAAGCCTAACCTAGAGCTTATCCTACACCCATCATTTTCATCCTCTTAACCCTAGTTCTCTAATCCCACTTAATCATTCTTAATCTCCTCCCTAATCCCCCTCATTAGCCTAAGAGTGTGCTCACACATGTGTGAGATGGCATGCCTACACACTCCCCTTTGCACTCTTGTCTCCCACTCTTCTTCTCAATTTTTCTCACACATGTGTGAACAAACTTTGAATTCTTGACCATTTGCATGACTTGCATGTCACCTTATGTAGCATCTACATGGATGCCACCTCACCAAGCCCTCCCTCAAGCCTATAAATAGAGGGCTTGTCTCAAGCATTTGCATCTCTCATTATTGCATTGTTATCATGTTGGTTTGAGATTTGAGTTTGCATTCATAGTTTGAGCTTTCATGGTACTTTAAGCTTGCATTAGTAGAGTTCTCATAGTGATTTTATAGGTGCATACTAACCATTTTGTAGCTGATTTAGTTTTCCTCATGCATTGTTAGTCTAGTTTCTTCATGTATTAGCATCTCTATTTCATTTACAACTTAGTTTAGCTTACACATCTCATTAGTTTCTTAGTTGCATTCCATAGTTTCATCCTTGAATACCTTCAAGTATGGCTTTCTCCATAGCCATTTCTTGAGGTGTTCTTCATTTCATCTAGCCTAGGTTCATATTTCATTTTCAATCACACTTGCACATCCACTCAAGAGATTCACTCCATTGTTTTGTTTGGGAGAGCACACCAAACATACCTCTCATCTTAACACACCAAAAAAGCCTCTTATGGGTGCCTTTGTTGAGCTATAGAGGTGGCTAGAAGATTGGGTTTGTTAGCTTCTTAGGGTCGCAAAACCCAAGAAAGCATTAGTTAGTGTTTGTTCCTTGCATTTTGATAAATATTTGCTACACTTTCAAGGTTTTTAACTAATGTTTGTTTGTTAACTCATGCTACTAATAGGTCACATTTTCTAGCACATAGAGAGTACATTTCTTTGTATTGCATTCCTCTTTGTAATTAAATGTATTATCTCCTTTCTTCCTTTGGACCCTACCTAATCTAATTTGGATCATAAGTGGAATCATACTTGGAAATTCCCCTCTTTCCCTTGCATACATATTTGAATGGCTTAATGATCATCAAATTGGAGACCTACATATTATTAAAGTGCTTCCATTTTACCACTAAACATTTTGGTGAACCCAACCTTTTTACCCACTTTCTTACAGTTAGATATTTCTTTTGATCTCTCTTATTTCACATCTGATTCACCTAAATTTTTTGGTGAACCCCACTCATGCCCCTTTATTTTTGGAGTTAGAACTTTTTTTTGGGTGTTTACCTTATTTTGGTGAACTTGAGGAGTCCTCTCCTTTTGATTTTAGAGTTATATCTCTTTATTTCTTTTCTCTTTTATTGAGTTAGAATTGGCTATCTTGTCCAGGGTTAGATCTTTCTTTTATTTTCTTTATTACATTTTCATGGTTAGATCTCATTAGGGTTTCCTTTTGTGATCTTCTCCTTTACAAGATTAATTACATGAAGTCTAACCTATAACATACATGTTAGGCAAAGTCATAGACCCATGGGATCATTTGATCATGATTCCTCTTTTCTTCCTATGACTAATGATGACACTCACATATCTACTCATCATCATAGTCCTATAATGGAGTGTAACTCTTCTCACTCATTCCATGATGACGATGATGCATTAAGAGTTCCTCTTTCTAAAGTTGATAATATTTTTGGTGAATTTGATAAATTGGAAACTTTGCTTGCTCAAGAAAATTAGAATCATGACAACATTGCCATTGTTGAAGCTCTTAAGAATCTTGTTAATAATGATGACAATAATTTTCTATCTTACATGGTATATCTCACCTTATTAATACTCATGTTGATTCTTTGATGGAATGTGCTCAAGAGATGGGATATCCTCCTTTCCACAACCATTGAACCTTCCATCTTGATTTCTACCACTCTTTCTAGAATACCTACATATGCTCCACCTCTTATGACTACTACTCATGTGTCCACTCCTTTAAGTGTTTGTCTTCCTAGCCTTTCACTTCCTATGAGTAGTATTTCTCCTACTTTCATTCCTTCTTCATTACCTTCATATAATGTGGTTGCTTTTACTTATTCGAACACTTTACATGTTTCTTCTAATCCTCTAGTAACATCTTTACATATTCCTTCTACTTATAAATTTCCTAATCCATCTAGCATACCTATGCCAACTAGTGTTTCTTCTGATCCTACCATTAGTACATTGGTTCAAACCATTTCCACTTTACAACAACTTGCTTAATTAACTCAATCTAAGTACAATATTCCTACATGTGATGTTGCTAATCCCCTTTCCTTAGATATCCTTCATACTATTATTCTGCAACATGTTGAGGCACCTCATTTTGAGACTTATAAGGATAAGGGAGATCCCATAATTCATGTGAAAACTTTCCAAACATTATTTCATGATTTTTCTCATGATTATAGGCTTATAGCTAAGTTTTTCCCACATACTTTTAGGGATAGAGTCTTGCAATGGCATTTCTCTCTACCCCATTACTCTATTGATTCTTTCAAAAATCATTCTAATGCTCTCATTCAATAGTTTTAGAATTAAATTGGTCCTCAAATTGCTTTAACTAGTTTACTACATTGTAAGCAAAATGTTAAAGAGAAAGATACTAATTTTATTGGTAGATTTTAACATTTGTATGCTCAAATTTTTGATCTTGTGCCTAATCATGAAATTCAACATATCTTTATTTCTAATTTACAAAAAGAAATCGAGGATAAGATTCTCCTTACTGATTATACCTCATTTTCACATCTATTTTTAGTGCTTCACCATTACTAGTTACAAGTGAGTCAACTTGAGATCTCTACTCTGATGGCTTCTATTTCTAGTGATAAGAGTGATGCTACAAAAAATTTAAATAATTCCTTAAACCTAATAATTTAATCAAAATTAATTCTCCAAGTACATTTGATGATCAAGTGGCTTCTACATCCTAAGGTATTGTTGATCCCTAAGTCTTGTTGTCTATTAGCGTCAAACACTTAGTCACTCATAAGGTAGAGTTGTTTGGTCATCACTAAGATCAAGATATTCTACTAAGGATGAGCATTGTATAGAAAACTTGTTTATATTTCAATTGAAGCTAAGCTTTGTAATTATTTCTTAGCAAGTCAATGGTCACCAAGTACTCCTATGAATGTTGAGCTATTCAGAAGAAAGTTTATGTCAAGTATATAGATGTCAAGTCATATAGTTCCAGCCAAGAAGATATAACCCAAGGGACAACAATAATGTTAGACATGATTGAGCATTAAAGTATTCATATGCAAAGTAAACTAATTTTGGTATATTTTCTTGAAATAGCATAAACATTGAGGTAAATCATTTTAGTCAACTTGAATGTATGATTTAATGATCAAGGAGTAAATTATGGAGTTGATTACACATTTTGTTGAGGATCATTAATCCCTATGCATGGTGATTAACCAATTAGAATAAATTAAAAGTATAAGCAAAAAAATTGAAGGATCTAGATCACTAATCTTAATATATGATGTAGGAGCACCTTGGGTATAAGAGCAATCTTGCATCACCCAAAAATGTTTTTATTTCCAGTCTTTTCTATTTGAATAAGGAGTAGTAGACAGGGTTGTCACTATTTATGGGAACTTGTTATTTTTAGTAAATTTGTCATATGAGCTTGGAATGTTGTGATTTTCTATAGGAAGGTTCATTTTAGAGTTTTAATCCTACCATAAAAATCACATTGCTCAAGAATATGTATTGGAGAAGTTATTGCAAGTTTTCAGTGGAAAAATTTGTAGAAAAATCTTCAAGTTCACTATTGGAGGCATTAGAGTGCTTGGATGAGGCCCAAAATCTTGATGGAAGTGTGCTACCATAACTTTGAGCCTGTACATCAAGAGCTAACATTTCTAAAAAGTGGTTATAATAGCCAATTGAAGCAACGATTCGTGAGTTATGGCTTTTCTAAGTTGGGCTACCTGAAATATCTAAAATAATTGTCATAGATGTATTTGGCCAGCTCTATATGTATTGTTAGGGTCTTTAACCCTAGGTATTAAGTTTCAATGTCTAGAACCTTTCGAGGTGGCATAAAATTACCTATTTAAGAAAAGGCCCAAACATTATCTAGGACAACTTCGGGTGGTAGTTCACAACTTAGTCTTGCAGATTACTATAATGAAGGCACCCATGTGGGTTAACATATTATACTTGTGAATTCTGTAATTTCACATTTGCGGTGCAAATAATAAGTCCATATTTTGTTCTAAAATTTATTTTTGTTTCTTTTTTTTTTGTTATGTGTTTATGATATTAAGGGGAGCACCCTTCATCAAGTGGTATCAAAGCTAGGGTTCTTGAGTGTGTGGATAGATCATTGACTGTGAGTAGTTTGTACCAAGACCATGGTTTAGGCTAAGTTTGTAGACAAATCACTGATTGTAAGGTAGTTTGTACTAGGGTTTTAGTAAAAGCACAAAAATGCCTCCACAAAGAGAGCATGGCAGAAGAGATGTAGGTTTTACACTTGAGGGTTTTCGAGCCCTCCAAAAAAAAAATGCAAGCATTGGAAGAACAAATGTGCAGAGGAATAAATCTTCTTATAAGAGATGAAAGCAAGGATGAGGATGAAGTAGATGAAAATGCCAAAGCAGAGGCAGTTCTAAACCCAGAGGAAGAGAGACTTTTTAGGGCCATCTCCAAGATTGGACAAAGACCTAATTTTGAAGTTCCCACATTTTCAAGAAATCTTAATCTAGAGGAGCTGATTGATTGGATCAATGAATTAGAGGAGTACTTTGAGTATGAAGATATTGAAGATCTTGATAGGGTCAAGTTTTTGAAGGAAAAATTGAAGGGACATATGAAGATCTAGTGGAAAGAAGTTTAGTTGGAGTGAAATAGAAATGAAAAGGACAAAATCACCAGATAGGAATGGACGATAGCTAAACTAGAGCGACAATTCATTCTCGTGGATTATGAGCTTGATCTGTTGAAAAAAATGCAAGGGTAGTTTGATAGGCATGTTGTATATGATGGACAAGCAAATACATACACTCTAACCAAGGATGGAGTGAAACATAAGTTGAAACCATTGAAGGATAAAGAAGAAAAGGTATGTAGTGTTGTCAAAATATGTCTTGTTGATAGAAAAGAGTTTCACAAAGGTATGAAGCATGAACATGTGTGTTTTTCTATAATTCCAAAAGATAGTAAAGAATAAATAGAGGAGGTACCTAAAAATGTTGCAAATATGTTGGGAGATTTTATGATATTGTATCAGATAATGTGCTTGATAAATTGCCCCAGTGAGGAAGATCAGTCACCAGTTGTATTGGTTCAAGGAGCTAGTTTGCAAAACAAGGTAGCACATAGAATGACACCAACAAAAATGGGAGAGTTGAACAAGCAAGTTCATGAGTTGTTGCAGAAGGAGTTGATTCAAGAGAGTCTGAATGTATGTGTTGTACTAGTAGTATTAGCACCAAAGAAGAATGGAGGATGGAAGATGTGCATAGATTCTCACATTATCAATAAGATCACAATCAAGTATAGATTTCCATTACCAAGGATCGATGATATTATGCATTGTTTGAGTGGAGCTAAGTATTTCACAAAGATAGATATGAAGTGTGGGTACCATCATATTTTTATTTAGAGAAGGTGATGAGTGGAATAATGCTTTCAAAACAAAAGAAGGACTATATGAGTGGTTAGTCATGCCTTTTGGGCTAACCAATGGACCAAGCACTTTCATGTGGCTCATGAATGAGGTACTGAAGGAGTTTTTGGGTAAGTTTGTTATTGTTTACCTATATGATATTTTGATCTTTGGTAAGACATTGGAGGAGAATTTGATCCATATTCTCAAGGTGTTTGATAAGTTGAGGGAAGAAAAGTTGTTGATAAACTCAAATAAGTGCAGTTTTGTAAAGGAGTTGGTGTACCTAGGATTTGTAGTCTTAGCAGAAGGTCTGAAAATGGACCCAAAGAAAGTGAAGGCTATCCTTGAATGGCCTACTCCAAAGAGTGAGATAGAGGTAAGATCTTTTCATGGACTCACTAGTTTTTACAAAAAAATCATAAGAGGTTTTAGCAGTATTTATGGACCCTTGACTGAAACAATGAGAGGGTATAGGAAAGAATTTAAGTGGACAGTAGGACCAGATAAGATTTTTGATCTATTGAAATAGAAAGTTACTGAGAAACCTATTTTAGCACTTCCTAATTTTAACAATGTGTTTCAAGTAGACTATGATGCTAGTGGTACTGCAATGAGAGTTGTTATGAGCCAAGAAGGTAGACATGTTGCTTACTTTAGTGAGAAATTGAATGATGCCAAAAGAGAATATTCTATTTATGATTAGGCATTTTATGCTATAGTTCAAGCATTGAAGAAGTGGAGACACTATCTTCTTCCTAAGTAGTTTGTTTTATATATTGATCATCAAGATTTTCAATATTTAAATTGTCAAGGAAAATTGAACCAAAGGCATTTGAAGTGGGTTGAGTTTTTGTAGATTTATACATTTTTTTTGAAACATAGGAGTGGGAAGTCTAACAAAGTTGCAGATGCTCTTAATAGAAGACAAATTTTGCTGTTAGAATGCAAATAGAGGTGGTTGGGTTCAAGAAACTCAGTACTTTGTATCCAGATGATCCTGATTTTGGTGAATCATGGAAGGATTGTACAAAACCTGTTACACTTAACAAGACAATGTGGTTGGATTTCATGATCTAGGATAGTATGTTGTTCAAAGGAAGCCAATTGTGCATTCCCAAAAGTTCAATAAGAGAGAATCTCATCAAAGAGAAGTTTAGTGGAGGGTTGGCTAGACATTTTGGTAGAGATAAAACCATAGCTTTGGTTGCTAAGAATTATTAGTAGCCACAGTTGTAGCAAGATGTGAAGAAGTTTGTATAAATTTATAGAGTATTTCAAATGGCAAAAGGAGTAAAGCAAAATACAAGGTTGTATCAGCCATTACCTATACTAGAGAAGTCATGGGAGGATGTTAGTATGGATTTTGTTCTTGGATTACTGAGGACACAGTGAAGGCATGATTCTATTTTTGTGTTTGTTGATAGGTTTTCAAAGATGGCACATTTTATTCCTTGCAAGAGGACTAGTGGTGTTGTTCATGTAGCAAAATTATTTTTCACAGAAGTGGTGAGACTACATAGTCTACCAAAGAGTATAGTTTCAGATCAAGATACCAAATTTGTTGGGTATTTATGGCGTACATTGTGAAAGGAGTTGAAGATAGATTTGAAGTTTAGTTCATCACATTATCCATAGACTAATGGATAGATAGAAGTTGTGAATCACATTTTGAAAAACTTGCTTAGATGTTTGGTTGAAGACAAGCCAAAAGGATGGGATATGATTTTACCACATTTAGAATTTGCATATAATAATTATGTCAATAGGAGTACTAGTAAATCACCATTCCAGATTGTATATGTGAGTAGTCCTAGAAATGCTTCTGAATTAAGACATTTGGATAAAGGAGAGATAAGTAGTACTAAAGTAGAAGAATTTGCTAAATATTTGAAGAACATCCATGAGGAGGTGAGGAAGCACATTATCAAGATGAATACATAATAAAAGGCTAAGGTAGATGTGAAAAGGAGGTATAGGGAATTTTAGATTGGAGATGAAGTCATGGTTCATTTGACAAAGAAACATTTTCCAGTGGGTACATATAATAAGTTGAAGATGAAGAAGTTTGGATTGTGCAAGATAGTGAAAAGGCATGATTTTGGAAATGCTTATGAAGTGGAGTTACCTACTGAATTGAATATTTCACTAGTATTTAACATTTTACATTTGACAGAGTATTATAAAAGAGGTGATAGAGATGAAGTTGCAGAAGCACAATGGAGTATTCCAACAACTAGTTCAGTTACAAAGGAGATTGAGGAGATATTGGACAGTCGTATTGGCAAAAGTACCAGGAATAGAACTTATGAGGAATATCAGGTCAAATGGAAAGGGAGGTTAGTAGAGGATTCATCATAGCTCACAAGGTAGGAGGTTAACCATCTTGTTTTCCCTCTTATCACTTGGGACATAACAGAGTCACTTCTCAAATTACCCCAGCTGTAAGAGCAATCTTTCATCACCCAAAAATATTTTATTTTCAGTCTTTTCTATTTTAATAAGGACTAGTAGACAAGGTGGTTACCATTTATGGGAACTTGCTATTTTTAGTTAGTTTTTCATATGAGCTTGAAAACTTTTCATTTTCCACTAGAAGGGTAATTTTAGAGTTGTAAGCCTTCCTTAAAAATCATATTGCTCAAGCATAAGTATCGAAGAAGTTATTGCTAATTTTCAGTGGAAAAATTTGTAGAAAACTCTTTAGGCTCCCCATTGGAGGCCTTAGTGTACCCAAATGAGGTCTAAAAACTCAACAGAAGAGTGCTAACATGGTTTTGAGCCTGTAGATTAGGAGCTGGCATTTCCAAAAAGTGTTTATAGTAGCCAATCGGAGCAACGGTTCATGAGTTATGGCCTTTCTAAGTTGGGCTACCCAAAATATCTAAAATAATTGTCAAAGATGTATTTAGTTGACTCTATATGTTTTGTTAGGGTTTGTCAGCCCTAGGTATTATGTTTCAATGTCTAGAACCTGTCGTCTCTTGATTTAATAGTTTTGGAAATAACCAAGAAACCAGACCAATACATCTAAGGTTAGAAAATTCCTATGATGGATGCACTTGACTATAGTCTTGGGCCAACTATAAGGATAAATCCTTCTTCTTCTTTAGGCTTTGTTAGACCTAGGCAGGTGGACCTTATACTCTTTATATGGTACCATTGTAAAGGCATACAACTGAATTTGGAAAATAGATAAAATCTCTTAATCTTCTATGTTTATGCAAGCATTCATGGGTGAAATAGCTGATAACAGAGCACATGAACCTAATAAACTAAGTGAGGGAAAACTCTTTTAACTCTTAAACACAAAAGAAAAGATATTTGATTAAGATTTGTATCTCAACATCATCCAAGTATGCAACAACAAAGAACATGTATCCTTCAAGTTGACTAGTCCCTTATCCATTGGGCAATAACTAAATCTTAACATGCAGATGGATACCTAAATGTACTCATACATTTAGACATATGATCTATCTATTTGACTTGCAAACAAACATCATTCTTCATAACAACTCTCATACTTATTGTTGCAATTGAGTCCAAGCTCTTTGTTTTTAGACACAAAACATTTCAAGTAACAGAAGTAGGAGATGAGAATTAGAATGAAACTAAGAAAGGTGAAGTTCTTGTATTAATTTCTTTGAAAACAATACATCATCTGCATATCAAAACTCAAAAAATACACAAAGAATGACTGTGTAATATAACAAATGCTTCAAAAGAAATAAAATTTGCTATTCATAATAGAATAACACTAAGAAAATTGGTATCACAACTATGAGAAATTGGAGCCAACCTTGTGTTCTCACAAGTCCTAAAAATTGGAACCCTTACAATAAGTAGAAAAGGAAGATATATAGGAGAGAAAATCTTTGAAGAGATGTAATCTGAATTTGACATGTGTCCCACTAAAAGAGTCTTCAATTTGGAGTTGTTGAAACTGAACTTCCTCATCTACCTGCACTTTGAAAACTATAAATGATGCCAAAATATCTGATATATCCCCACTTAAAATATGCAAATATCTTATGAAGGAATATCAAGAAATCATCACAATCTGTACTGAGGCTCCAAAAATTTGATCTCATCATGCCATAGTTGCTTTGCCGTGAAATTCAACATTGTGTAGTTGCCAGATAAAACAATTGCTTCAACCACCTACAAAAACATTCTATTCATCCTTATAATTGCTAGAGAAGTCAAATCAAATGATATATCTAAATCTGATTGCAATTTCATCTACAACATTAAATTTGCACAATTCACTATGAAGCCCCCAAAATTAGAAAACCTCCTATAGGTTGAACCAGTGGCATTTTGTGCAAAAAAATGACCTCAAATTCAGAAAATTCAGATCTTCTTGGTTTTGATGTTATATTGGAGTGCCCATTTTCAATGAAAATAACCCCTGTTATGGCAATCTGAAGTTCCAAGGTCCCACTCATAGCTTTGCATAACAAAAGAATGAAATTAAAAAATTTAACATATTCTATAGTTTGAACTATAGAATATTCAATCATTTAAAATCAAATTTTTCAAATTAGTCTGAACGTGCACAGAAGGATATTTTTTTAACTTAAAACTCTTCTTGCTCCTCTGTCCCAATCAGACCACACCACTTATCAATATCTGATTGACTCTTTGACCTATACCAATGCCACATGTCACATTTTGACTGGCCAATGATATTCGAGTGGGACCCACATTCAACCTCTATCAATTTTCTAAAATTTTTGGCAAGTCACCAAGTTGCTTGCCAAAAATTCTTCATTTTTCATGGTGACCACCAGATTCTAGTGACTTTTCTAGTGAGCTCCATCTTCTCCTTGTAGCATCGGAGGCTTTCATGTTTCATCTCACACTCTTACATTTATGAGGATATTAATATTTTATTAATATTTCATATATCCCGTAGACCTAGAGCTTGTTCACATCCCCTTTTACATTCTCATGCTCACGAGTTTCCTCTATGCTTTTACAACCTCACTGTAAGATTGGGCTCTTTCAAATTTCCATTCACGACCATACAATCATGGGACCCCTTTACGCTTTTACGCTCATGTGTATCATCGTGAGCTCATTAAAATCAATTTACACTCACATAGGAACCTGTAGCAGCGTAAGCCTTTGAAATTGGCTTTACATGCTTACATGCATCGTATTACCCTTTTATCTTCTCCCGATCTTACAGAAGTTGGGTTTCATTTCGCATCAAGCGTAGCACCAGAGACCTTAATATTTCACCTTGCAATATTTTGGGGTGGTCATAGTAGTGTAGAAGCTTTGATACCCTCCTTTGCACATACGTGAATCAAAACACCCTGACTTTTGAAACTATGGGCCCACTACATGCATCAACATCTCTGTCTTTCACACGTGGATATCTTCATTTTTGGCACTCTCTGACCCAAATGCCACGTGGCACTCTTTGATTGGTTGACCTGATCT
Organism: Cupressus sempervirens; assembly: GCA_028749045.1. Classification (NCBI taxonomy): domain Eukaryota; kingdom Viridiplantae; phylum Streptophyta; class Pinopsida; order Cupressales; family Cupressaceae; genus Cupressus; species Cupressus sempervirens. The sequence goes on from CM053791.1 coordinate 618,675,056, forward strand.
ACATCATCCACCATGTCAGCGCCACTTCACTTCTAGCTGGCCTTGCCACCTAGGCACTCACTATGTTGCTATACTAACTTCCCTACAACTTTTCTATAGCGAGTTAATGATGGCCGCACGATCTGCCACGTGTCATTATCTTAGCACTTGAATTCCACATCAGTTCTCATCATCCTACTAGCTACCACCTGTCAAATTTTGGTTCGCTGGCGCTACCACATCACTGCCACATGGGACCTATGATTGTCTTGCCGGATTTGCAGGTTTTTTGGTGACTCGCTATGTTGCTAGCCAAAATTATGAGATTTTTCAGCTAGCAAGGTAGTGACTAGCTGGATTTTAGATTTTTCAGCAGCTTCATACCTATTGACGTCACCTTTTTCTGCATGTCTTCGTTCAAAATTATTCTTTGACTGTATCCAACTCCCGTCATTCGGGCCCACCTGTGTGCACTTGCCCCTTTTAAAAGGGCATGTCCTGTAAGACACTTGCTATGCAACTGCCAGAGTATTTGAAGATTTAAAAATGTCTTGTATAACCAATATGGGATAAACATTTTAACTGCCTTTCTCCTCTGTAGCTTCATCCATGATCAGGCTCATCTTTGACTGGCATGTGCTTCTTTTCTTCATTTGAAATAGCTTTATCTTGGTCGTGTGTCTCAGTGTGGACTTTTTATTATGCACGAAGGTTCTTAAAAGGTTGCGGTTAGTTCTATATTGTTCCAATGCAACTCTTAATGGATGATCCCTTCTTTACTCTGAGTTTCACCTCCTTCAAATTCCCCATGCCCTACATGGGACTGGGCATTGAATACTCTATTTTCTCCTTTCTTGGTGTGGGCATCCTTTTGGTGGATCCAGTTCCTTTGATTTTACATGCCTTTGATAGCAGCTTAGATTTGACTCAAAATTTCAAATAGATGCTAAAAAATGAGAACATAATTTTGAGCACTAATAGAACCTTCTCAGGTGACATAAAATTTCCTATTAAGAAAGGCCAAAGAACATTGTCTAGGATAGCTTTGGGTGGTAGTTCATAGCGTAGTCTTGCAGATTACTATAATGAAGGTATGGGTTAGCATATCATACTTGTGAATTCTATAATTCTGCATTTGCAGTGCAAATAAGAAGTCCATATTTTATTTTCACATTTACTATTGTTTTTTTATTTTTGTTATGTGTTTATGGTATTAAGGGGAGCACCCTTCATCAATATAGAAATTTCCACAATTGGCTATAAAATATAATTCAAGCCGTATTTTTATATGCAAGAGGTTGCAAGTTTGGATGTGAGACACAAAGTTTGTAGGTGAATCAAATAGAGTGTCTGAGTAGTTCAAAGGCAGTGAAGAGCAGAGCAAAGATTTATCAAATTGTTGAGAGGATCAAAGATTAGAAAGAGAAGATCCGTAATCAACATATTAAGTGCAAATTGAGGGATTAGGTATTGATTTATTCTAGCAAGTGTAATTAGGTTAAATCTCTTAATAGAGTGGTCCCAACAGACCTTAGTAAATATCCTAACTAAGTGCTTACTTAATTGTAAGTTTAAATCATTTAATCAAGGTAGACTATATAAATTATGTAAGCTCTTAATAGGGAAGAACCTTCACAAGGTAGATCATAAAAAATGATCAAATTTATAGCCTTGAAAGGAAAACTTTATTGCTACAATAGTGAAGATTTATGGGTGTCATTTGCATCCAAGTTTTACCTTCACCTTGGAGGGTTATTGGGTAACCAAAATCTTTTTGTTATGTGTTGATCATTTTCTTACATGTTTCATGGATTTAATTAGTTGTTAGAGATATTACACCATTGTAGTAAATGTTTATATAATTTATGATATTATTGATATAAGGATTTGTGGTGAAGTTATTAGATTGAATTTTTTTTTGAAAAGTTAAAGTTTTATAGATCCTAATTCACCCCTCCCCCCCTCTAGTATCTCACTTTCCTAGTAGACTTACAACAACTAGTATTAAAGTTGCATTGTCTTAGAAGAAGTCTAACCAATTTAGAGACAAGCTCTTGGTCACAGAGGCCTTTAAGTTGGGAAAGATCATTAAGAATCAAAATCTTGATGATGCAAGAGAGGAACTAAAGAAATCATTAAAAAGAAGGAAGGAGATAACAATATAGAAGAATGACACACAATATCTAGAGGAAGATACTAAAGGTCTACTTGATGATGGAAATTCCAATGAAAGTGATGCAATAATAACAAAACTATTGGAGAGAAACAACACACTAAATGAAGAGATAAGAGGACTAAAGAGAGAACATGATATCCAATAAGTAAGACTGTGCAAAGTAACCAAATAGAAAAAGAAAGTTGAGGAAGACAAGAAAATGGATGATGAAGGTAAGAGACAAATGGCTACAAGACTTGATGAAAGGAACATTGAAGTGCAAAGGCTTACACACAATCAATTGGACATGGATAAAAAACTACTTCTTACAACTAAAGAATTTAATAAGAAGGATGTGGAGATTGCAAATCTGAAATTTGAGAATGAGCATCCAAATAATGAGCTGAAAAATTACATGGAACTCATTGAAGGGATGAACAAACCTAAAGAAGCTACGAGATACTTTGAGGAACTAATGAGATCACATAAAAGACCACATGATATAGTTGGACTAGGCTATACCAAGCACTTATTATCTACTAAGGAAGGAGAATCACCAAAGAGTAGAGAACAAAGGAATGTAAAGCCAAAGAAAAAACTTGCATGCTATCATTGTGGAAATCTAGGCCATACAAAAAATATTTGTAGAAGGAAGATTGGTAAGAAAAACCTTAAGCCCAAATTCATTGGTAATTGTTTCAATTGCAAGAAGCAAGGATATCAATCACATGAGCGTAGATTAAATGCTAGTAATATGCTAGTTATACCTAGATTAGAAGGATATTATTACAATTGTTAGAAATATGGTCATAGAGAAAAAATATTGTAGATCTAATGCTAAACCTAATTGGACACCTAAGAAGAAAGGAAATGCACCTAAAAAAGGTAACTCATTTAATTGGGATCATAATACATTCTACTAGAACTAAATATGGTCATATTGTAGAGAATTGTATTTGGACATATTTCAGAGGTAAATCTAAGAGTTGGACGAATGAAAATTTAGTTTGTTATAGCTTTCATAAGATTTGACATTTGAGTAGGAACTACAGAATCTAAGCACTAACACCTAGCAATGAGAAAATAAAGGTAAAGGTATTGTTGATGTGGAACAAACAAGAAACTAGATGAATCAATCTTGGGAGAAGAAGCAAGAAGCAAGTAGCAATGGGGTTAATGAAACTAAGATCACCCAATCTAATGGATGAGGTGATCACACCACTTCAAACTATGTAAAGAAGGTATGTAAGGAATTTTATTTCAAATGATATATCTTACATCAGTTCCTAATATATGATGTGTTGAAGTTTGTATCTTCATGAGACAAGATGCATTAGGACAAATATGAAGTATGGATTGAGAAAATAATACATGTACAAAGTTAGAGAATGGTTGGTGTTGAGCATCAGTATTGATGTTAGTTGTGACCAAGTTATAGTGTGGACTGAGCCCTTGTATCAACTAAGTTGATATGCTTGACCCAGTTGAGATTGAGAATAGTAGTGCACTTGTGACTGAGTCAAGATGTTGACCGAGTGAGTAAAGTGGAGAATAGTGGCTAAGTTGTCTATTATTTTTTGAGATAGTTGTATGGCACCTATATTCATATAGTGCATTTAATGATTCCATAAATAAACCTTTCAATGTATATATCATGATTTTGAAGTCATCTTTCATACCTTGCATTTGATTTTATAAGAGTAGAGCATTTAGAGAGCTTTGAGTAGAGATTTTTAATTAATTTGAAGAGTGTCATTGGAAAAGTAAATTGAAATATAGAAGATACTTGTTGTCGAGCTACACAAAAGATTGTGGTTAAATCCTAAGTCAACAAAATGGAAACTAGTTCATCTGCAAACACAAAGAAGCAAGAAATTGAGGTTAGTAATATACAATTAGTTAAGAATGATTCTCGTCCACCTCTAAAGTATAAATTTTTACCTAAAATTATGATAAAGGGAAACTCTTTAGGTGCCCTTTCATTGATTCCAACTAAGGTTATATTGATACATGATGTATGATCTTGTTATACATGTAAAATTGGTGAAGTGGGAGATAATGTGATCAGAATGACTTATGAGAAGTTTCGAGAATAAGGAATTTTGAAGGAAAAATTCAAAATCATTATCGAGAAAGGGTTAAATTTTGCCCTATATTTCTTGAGGGACTTCAAAGTTGAATGGATTAAAGTTATGCTTAGGTGAATTCATGATATGCAATTGTGGTTGGTGATTAGACTGATCAAGATTATAAAGGAAATCATTCATGCCATGATTAGATACCCTATGTGTGATTGAACAAAGACAATGTGATGCCAAAGAAAAGAAGTAATTGAGGACAACAAAAAGTCAGTATGGAATGGAAAAGGATTGACTATTACAACTATTTAAGAACCTCTTATTGAGTTTGTTGTTCCAATGATTGCACAAAAGTTTTATAATTCAAGCTAACTAAAGAGTGTGCCCTACATAGTAGTTGACCAAGCATGGAAGACTGTTAAGAATGGACATGAATATGATCTTTGTGAGCTACAATGGACACAATTAGATTTTGGTTTCTATTCACAAGGAAAATAATTCTATGTGTAAGTTTGGATCCCTTTTTGTATGTATATTCTTTTATATTCATATTTCCCTACAATTGATGATGTGGTATGGGAACAAGAAAAACCTATAACTAGGCAAATTAATGATTTATTTTGGAAAATTGGTGAGAATTTTGAAAATGTAATGGACAACTATTTTCAAGGTTTCAAAAAAAAGATGAAAAAGAGATCAAGGATCCCTAAGTCACTAGTTGACAAGTATTATAATGATGTATGATTTCTAGTTAATACTGATAACACATATGTTAGGTAGTAATACCTAGGGTAGCATGGTTAAGACTATTTCCCTATGAGATTAATATAAACTAAGTGACGATCAACATCACTAATTTTTTGGCCAAAAAGGTTAATTCAAAGGCCAATACATATGGAAAATATGAGGTTGAAAAGGCAAAGATCACATTGGAGGTAAAGACTACTCCTATGAATAAGAGGAGAAAAAAAATGATTGAGGATTTGGAAGAAAAATTGGGTGAAGGAGATGAAAAGGAATCCTCCCTATAAATCATTCAAGGTATATAAGGGGATAGTAGTATTGACAAAGATGAAGAGGAGGAAGGTGTTGTTGAGAAGAGAGGGAAATAGATAGTGGTTATTTAACCTAAGTTGAGGAAGGGTAAACGAGCCATTTTTGCTAAGACAAGGGTTAAGAAAATATTGAAGAAGATTGTGATTAGAACTACACCTATCCGTAGTCCTCTTAGATAGTCTAGATCAAGTACTAGATTTATTAACACAATAGCTACAATAGAGTCATTGAGGAAAGGAGTATAAATAATTATTAAACATGGTGAAGGCACCAGTGCACCAAAGAGAAAGCCTACTCCATAGAAGATTGAGAAGAGTAGACTAGAGAAGAGACCAAGAAGAAAGCTAGTAGTCTAGAAGGACAATGAGATGATGAAGATCAAATTGAATCTAATGATGAAAGTCACTATTGAGTTGCCATCCACAAACCTCCAAAGAGAATTGATGAGATATGTGATAATATAAGAAGTAGTCTAGGCCTATCTGGATTTAAATTCATTAAGTATGAAATGTTAGGCTATGATAGATATGATGACCAAGTTTAAGCCTATGCCTTTAGAAATAGGAAATAATGTGTCAGATGAACTTTATGCAAAGATTTATGAGAAACAAAAAATACCATAATGACCAGGAGAAAGATCAAAGAGGCAATATTAGCACAAATCATGCCTCAGTTGTCAAAGAATCAAATTGGAAAATATATAGATAAGTATAGGAACAAATTTGTAGGTCAAAGACAAGAGCTTTTCAAGTTTTAAAGAAGAAGATTGAGAAGATTGTGGAGAAAAGAAAAATGATATAAAATATAATATTTTGATTGATACTAGATAAGGATAATGCTGATAAGGACAAGGAACTTGAACATGTAGAACTTGATAATGAGGAGGATATATATGATGATATAGACACTAGCTAAGGCCATTTAGAAGAAGGTACAAGAGAGCGATAAATGAGGCACTATCACTATTGAGGATGTGTTGAGTGATGATCCTCATAATACATGTGTTTTGGTCAAAGAGCAACCAAGGAGTGAAGGCTCTACTCAGTTTCCTACACCAGAATCATTGCTTAATCCCAATCTAGTACTTGTACAAATCAAGGAATTCCCATAGATTGGTGAGCAAGATCAGAGTTAACAAATAAGTGTAACTATGATTGGAGTATATATAGTTATTGTTGATTACAATGCACAATTACTAAAAAGGATAACTATTATAGATGTTGATAAGAAGAGTGTGTTGGTTGTTGAAGAGAAAAGAGCAGAAGAGATTGATACAGTAGATACAACCAAACAAGTAACACTGAAGAAGATAATGAGAAAGAAAAGAGCTAGAACATTGGAGTAGAACAATCTACTATAAGTAAAGCTAGACCACTGGTCTCAAGATCTCTTATTGAGAGAAAAAAGAAGATAGTGCAACCAAGTGCCACAAGAATTGAGGAACAAAGACATGAGCTAAAGGATGCAAATATCACTCCTATGATATTTTAGAGACCAAATCTAGAGCCCTCTACACAAATTGGAGCATTGAAAGGTGTCAGATCTAAGCAACATGTGACTACAACTCATAAGGAGTCACATTTAGTTACAATTAACATGAGTGGAGACATAGAGCCTAAGAGACTGAGTGTGAATGTCTCATCAAAAACTTTACAACTAGCCTTGTCGAGTACCAACACACTAGAGTCAATGAAGAAGGTGTTGAAGAAGAAGATCAGATCACCTAGGTAGCTAGTGACACTTGATGAAGTTACTATGATTCCTAATTGGGAAACAAATAACTTAACTTATGACTAGATGATCACTTTGAAAGCATTGTTATCAAGAAAGACACAACAAGAAGAACTAAGAAGGGAGCATTAGTAGAAATAGGTCCTGCAAGAGATGAAAGATATCCTTGTTGATGTTTGTTTATATTAAAAATGTTGATGAGAAAGCCCCTTTAAGGGCACAATTAGTTTATATTATAGGAAAGGTTAATAATCATGATATAGAGGCAAATGAGAAGTTAATATAGTAGTCTGAGAAAAAGTTTGAGAAGAAAGTTTTGCAGAAAGTGTCAACTGAAGTTGCAATAAGGTAGGTTCAACTTTATAAACTTGTAAATAATTTAGAAGTTGTAAAGAATATTCATACTTTGTATGAGACATTATATTATGTACCATAGTTTAAAAAGGACATTTAGGATTAGATAGAGAGGTTACAATTAGATTTAAAATCTATTGGACATTCCTTGAACATGGACACAAGTTCAAGTTCCATTCATTATAATAGATTGATGTTCTCCCAAGGTAGATTAGCATAATTGCAAGATATAGATGGAATAATAAGGCTAAAGCTTATATAAATTTAGTTAATGTTGATACCTCATTTAGAGAATATGTAGAGAGAGTTGACATAAACAAAGAAGGAAACACAAAGAGAATCAAATCTCTCTATTGCTGATAGTATGGTTGATCTAGCACTGTCGCTAGAGATCAAAATCCAAGTGTTAAAATCTATCAGAATGAGTTGGGATAATGCATTAGAAATGATTATATAGATTCATACACCATTTTTGGACAAATATGGCTTAACTCCATCACCCCAACAACCATAAGTGACAAAAACAAGGGGAAAATGGAAATAGATATGATCAAAGAATCATAATTGTTTGATCATGTAATGTAAAATGATGTAATGGAATGTATGTCAACTTTTTATGAAACTTATGTGATGTATACTCATTTTTTGAAGTCAAGAGTATGTCAAAGGTCATATATGTGTTGATCATGTTGTACATTTTGAAGTCTTTATAAAGAATGAGTTGTAGTCTAAGGGAGAGTACTATTTTTTCAATTTTGTACTCTAATGTTTTGACCATGACAAAGCATTTTTCCACCAATGTCAAAGGGGGAGATTGTTGATCCCTAAGTATTGTTGTCTATTAGTGTCAAATACTTAATCATTCATAAGGTAGAGTTGGTTGATCATCACTGTGATCGATCCATCCTACTAAGGATGAGAATTGTATAGAAGACTTATTTATATTTCAATTTAAGTCGAGCTTTGAAATTATTTTTGAGAAAGTCTATGGTTACCAAGTACTCCTATAAATGTTGAGCTATTTAGAAGATGGTTTACACTAAGTATATATATGTTGATTCAAAGAGTTCAAGAAGAGTAGATTGAAGTTGAGTGACTAAAAGAATGTGAGACATCATTGATCATCAAAGTGTTCATATGCTGAGTAACCTAGCTTTGGTATTTTTTTTGAAATAGCATAAACATTAAAGTAAACCATTTTAGCTGACCTAAATGCCTAATTTAATTATCAAGGAGTAAATCACAAAGTTGATTACACATTTTTTTGAGGAACATTAATCCCTATGTATGGTGATTAACCAATTTGAAAAAATGGAAAGTATAACTGACAAAAGTGAAGGATCTAGATGGTTGATCTTGATTTGGAAACTTCTACAGTTGGTTATAAAATGATGAATCTAAACTCTATTTTTATGTGTGTGTGTGAAGATGTTGCAAGTTTGGATGCAAAAGGAAAAGTTTGAAGGTGGATCAAATAGAGTAACTGAGTAGTCCAAAGGTAGTCAAGAACATAGTAAATATTTATCAAATCAGTGAGAGGATTAGAGATTGGAAAGATAATATTTGTAATCAGCATATTAAGTGTAAATTGAATGATCAAGTAGTGATTCATTCTAGCAAGTGTAATGAAGATAAATCTCCTAACATAGTGGTCCTAATAGAACTTTATAAATCTCCTAATAGAGTGCTTACTTAGTTGTAAGTTTAAATACTTTATTCAAGGTAGACTATAAAAGTATTGTAAGCTCTTAACATGATAGAACCCTCACATGGTAGATCATTAGTAGTGATCAAATTCATAGCCTTAATAGGAAAAATTTATTTTTCTACTAGTGAATATTTGAGGGTGTCATCCCCACCCCAATTTTACCTTCACCTTGGAGGGTTTCTGGGTAACCAAAATCTTTTTTTTTTTTGTGTTGATCATTTTCTTACATGTTTCATGGATGTGATTAGTTTTTAGATCTATTAAAACATTTTGGTAAATATTTATGTAATTTATGATATTGTTGAGATGAGGATTTCTAGTGAAGTTATCAGATTAAATAATTGTTTGAAAGCTTAAAGTTTTATAGGTCCTGATTCACACCCCACCCTCTCAGTATCTCACTTTATCATTATACTTCCAACATGTACAACTACTTTTTCATTTTTATTTTGTCCTAATTATCAGTATACTCAACTATCTGAGTCTTTATCCAAGGTGATGACTAAGTTAATTCATGCTCTTGTTTTTTATCTTCCTCCTATTCATCCTATTTGTGCTAGTAAATCATTAACTAAGCCTTTTTATTCCAATTCTTCTTGTCAATATCACCATCAACCAGGTCATGATACTCAAAAGTGTTATGGTTTGAAGAATTTTATTCAAGACCTTATTAAATATAAGGCTATATCTATTGATTCTCAATTTAATAACATGAATAAGTCTATTGCACCACCTAATCAAAATTTTCATATTTACACTAATCCTTTTTCTTCTCACTCAAAGAATGTTATTAACTAACCTTCTTCTAATCACCACATTGATTATGATGAGAAGATACAAGAAGAGAGTCATGTGATTAATCATTTTGACTTAGCACATTAACCTTCGATTTCTTCTCCACCTAAACTTGAACATACACCTATTATTATCTTTAATTAATCTAATCTATTTAAGGAACCTAATGGTCCTCTTTATATCACTACTAGAGTTTCTCATATTCCTTCTCATGGTACTTTGGTCAATCCTTCCTCTATTGTGAATTCTATCACCAAAGAGAACCTTTTTAACAAATTATTGCATAGAGATATTCATGAATCTACTCTAGTATGGATTTAAACTTTTAATGGTTTTCTTTATCATCTTCAAGGTTCTCTCACTTTGACTATGATATTATTAGGGAAATCTATTTTTACTAACTTTATTGTTATTCCTACTACTGATCAATTTCAACTTAAACTTGGTATTCCATGGATTTCTTCCATGAAAGTCATAGCTTCTCCTATTTATAAATGTTTTAAATTTCCTTGTGATGGGAAGGTTATTATTAATCATTCTATTTATAAACTATCACATCCTAGAGATTATGCTAAGACTAATTATTATTGGCCATCTCATCCTCAAAAACCACCTACTCATCTTGAACATCTCTATAGAAATTTATAAAGATATAAAGTAGCTAATATCATGGAGCAAAATATTCCTAAGGGGTCAATGGGCCCTTGATCTACTGATGAAGTTGAATGGCTTACAAAGAGATGACTAGGATCAAGTCTTGCTAAGTGCAAGGCTCTGACATCATAATGGATGAGGTCAAGATCATGGCCCAGGTGATTTTGATGGTGTGGATGCCTCTCAGTCCTTGGCTCTAAGTCAAAGAGGTTTTAGGCATGAGTGGGCCCGTATTGGGTCCCTAAAAAGTCTATGTGGTGGCCTTTCTTTATTGGTAGCTTGCAAGCTTCATGCCCCTCTGGGTTGCCTTGTAGGTCTAAACCCTCCATCAAAAAAAAATCTTCCTAAGGGTTGTTCTTCTACACCTATCTTTCCTACTGCTCATTCTACTTCTAAACCTATTTACCCTTTACATATAGTCAACCCGTCAATATTCCTTCTTCAAAACCTATGGTAGCTGATCCTAATCCTTTTATTGTATCTCATAAAACTATTTGTAATCAACATTCTTTCCAATGTTGCAAGAACCATCAAGCTAAAGCTAAGGGTAAAGCTCATTGTCTTACTTCTCAACCTACATCTCATCTCAACCTTTACCTTCCTTTGATCAAACTATATGCAAGTCCTTGGACAAAGTTAAACAAGGTAACATTATGCATTTGGATAAACATGATGGTAATGTTCATATTTCATATTTTGTTAATATATATATGGAAGATACTTTAAATGATAGTAATAATGGAGATTTAGTTTATATGGATAGTGATTTGCCCAAAATTCTTTCTATGCAGCTTACAATCACTCCTATTAATCAGCATAGTGACTCTCAAAGTCCTTTCTTAGAACTTGTTGTGATTCCTACTATAATGGATATTGTTCATCTCATGAGTTGTCATCCTTTCCTTGTAATTTTTGACCAAGATGGGGGGTGCGTGGAATTCTTGATATGGAATTTATTCATTATAGTAGTCATTGTGTTCTCCTATTATGTTTTCCCCTATATTATGTTTTTTTTTTATGTATTGTCTTTTGGTTTCTTTAGATGATCCTTGTTTATTTGTTGATCTCAAGAGGGTAAAGTAATCACCCTATTGTACACACTCTTCAATGTGTATCTCTTTTCTTCTATATGACATTATATGTTATGTCATTCTTGTGTTATTATCTATACCTATGATATTTTGTAGCCTTCTTGGTCACTTATAATATGGTAGCACTGATTCTTTTTGGTCTCCATGTTATTGGCCCAAAAAGATTCTTCTTCGTAGGTATTTTGTGTCCTTTCCTCCATTGTGTTGTAGTTCTGCCTCCTTTAGTGAATGATGATATTTTCATACTTGATATAATATTACATGTTAAAATATGATCTTACTGACCCCAAAGTTAGTATATCCCTTTTGCGGTCTCTCTTTATGTCATGTGATCATTTCCCTTCATATGTTTCTCTTCTTGGGGGAATGTAATGGTGGAAATTTTATTTAGTGGTTGCATGTACACTTCCTTTAAAGCCATTGTTCATGTTAAGGAATTTGCAATCACTGTAATGTGGGGGAATATACTCTACTCATCCTTTGTCCATGGAATACAAATATGGATTCTATATATAATTTGAAGTACTCCAATCTTAGTACTTGGTATGATTTCTAAGGTATACACAAATCTATGCATTGGTATTTCATGTTTATTCCCTCTCTCTCTCTCTCTTTTTCTTGTAGTTTCTAGGATTTGTTGTAAGGGGCTTGGTCTCTTTTATTTTTGAAAGTCTCTCTAAACTATTGATAGTTTGGGAGCCCTGATCCTTGTTTTGACCCTACTTTTGACTATTAATAGTTTAGGAAGCCCAGTCTTAGTCCAATCCCTTAAGGACAAACACATCCTTATGCCTGGGTTAGTTTTTGATTTTTTTTTTTGGGACATGAAGTTCCCTTGAAGTTTAATCCCTCAATGGACTAACTAGCATGCCAAATAAACTTGATAGACTATTTGGTTCATCTTTTGATGGGTTGACTAGCATGTCATATAGACTTTCTAGACCATTCCATACCATCCCCATTTCTTTATCTTTTTCTTGTGTGGTTCACAATAAGGTACACAAATCTTATTGGGAAAGTAACTACACCCTTTTTAAGTGCCTATCTCTCTTATTATAATTCTAGAAGTGATAAAGCCTCAATTCTATTCTAGGGGCTTGATGATTTCTTTTCCTCCTAAATCATGATAAGATTTTCTCTTTTTCTTCTGCTCTACCTTACCATGACTTTGAGGAAACTCATACTCCCACTAAAGTGGGGACTAAATGTATCATCTTAAAATGGATGTACTTGCATTTTAAAACCTTTTATCTCCCTCTTCATAATTCCATCTTTAGACCATGGATATGCATATGCTCAATCTTGTTTCTCTCCTATCTTCTTCCTCTTTCCACCTTTGCCTTTCTAGCCCCTACCTTTTCTTTCTGTGGCACCCATGACTAGATCTCCAAGACTAGGTTAACCTAGTCCTATTAACATGAATGTTGATGATACTAAATTGGGGGAGTATTCTAATCATTGGAGAGTATTGACATCTTGCTCTCATGATTGTGCTTTTCATTGATATCAACATAACATGATTTCTATAAAGACTGGATGACTAGAAGACAAAGATCTTGATGGCACAGACTAGTTTTCTGGTGATGCATAGTTATGGACATGTTTCACACAATGTCTTGATGACTTGGTAAAGTGCACAAGATTTGAGTTGAAGATGTATTAAAGTTGTACCTAATTTTTAGAGAGGAGTTCAGAGATAGAGTATTAGGAAATTAGCTCCTCATGTTTGTTGGATATCTTACATCTAAGATGTAATAAAGAGATGCGTAGTTAGGAAATGACAGAGGATTTTTAGATGGTGACATCAGTGAGTGCACAAGCCCTAGTATCATATGTGTGAAGTTTTGTATAGATTATGAGCCGAAAGTGCTATTGTAATTGTAATTAATTAATTATCTTAAGTATTATAATTAATTGGCAAAGCCTCAAGGCTAACTCAGGGAATTATTATAAAGATATGGTATAAAAGAAAGATGTTTTCCTTGTTTGTAAAGTATGCATGAAGCATTGTGATCATTGCAAGAAGTTTGAAGTGTAAAAAGGAGAAAAGTGCTTACTACAATCCAAGGGATTATTGGATGCAAGATTTGTGATTTGGTTACAAGACCAGAAGTAGCAGAGATCCAATTGATAGTACAAAGGAAAAGGAAGGAATTGTACAATATCATTCAATTATTATGCAAGGAATAATATAGAGATCATTTGGACAGTGGGTTCATTGGTCTTACCCTTGAAGTTGTTTGGGTAGTGGGTCCAACTATCTTTTACAACTCCTAATAGGGTTGGCACAACTCCTAATAGGGTCAGGGAGTCTCCTAATAGGGATTCAAAGTCTCCTAATAGGGACTCATATATATTGAAAATATTCATAGAATCCTAACAAGGTCCATCCTCTAACAAGGAACATTTATATTAGTATGTCATCTTGTGGGTACCATCCCCACCAAGGTTTCCTCTTTGATCACGGGTTTTCCTAGTTAACATATCTTGTGTTATTGTGTATGATTATTGTTGAGGTTTCAATTTATATTACTCATATGGTTAAATTTATTTAAGGTTAATAATTGTGATAATATTTGGATTACCCCCCTCCCCCCTCAGTTATATCAGTGGACTATATATTCTAACAATTTGTATCAGAGTGTCAGGTTCTTGAAGGATAAGATTAACAACTTTGGGAGATCAATGGAAGTTTTTTCAAAAAGGATAGTCCAAGATTTGATGGGGCCAACTATTATAGTTGGAAGGAGAAGATGAAGACTTGTCTATTGTGCATGGGTTTGGGATATTGGATCTTGACAAAGGGTAAGAAGACAATCTTTGAAGAAGAAAAGCTTGAAGGATGCAGTGAACAAGAGAGATATATATTCATAAGTTAGATGAGAGTGAGAGAATATCTACCAATAGCTCTTCCAAAGAATGAATATAGTTAGGTAAAGTCACTTGTAACATCTTATCGAATTTGGAAAGCATTAGAATTTACTTTTGAAGGTGATGATCATGCAAAGAGAATAAGATTACATAATTGGGTATGTGCATTTCAAGATGCTAGAATGATGGAAGTTGAATCTGTAAGAAGTAATATTGGTAGAATATCAAAAAAATTTGTAGGAATTTGGTCTCATGGTAGAACCAAAGAAGATGATGAATTTATATGGAAGATCTTGAAATATTTTACGCCACCATTCAAGCTAGTAGCTTAGATGATTCAACTAGTAATGTTCTGCACTAAGGATTTCACAAAGGAAATGTTGCTTGGAAGATTAGAATCAGAAAAAGAAGATCTAAGAAGTTTGGAGATCTAGCAAGAGTCAAAACAACTTTTAGTGCCCTAAACATTCAACCTAATCTGACAAGGAGTGTAAGCATAGGTGGAGATTTTGTTGGTAGGAGTAGATTTGATGAAGACAAGAAGATTGATCAAGGAATAACCCTTCTTGTGAGAGGAGAAAAAGATGGTAAGAAAATATTTAAATGTTGAAATTTTAATGAATTTGGTCATTATGCATCTAAATATCCTAAAAGAGAGAAAAAGAATAAGGGAAATTTCAAGTCAAGAAGAGATAGAGATATAAATTGTTTGTATGCAAATGAAGATGAAGAATCTAATGACAAAGGTCAAAGTGAAAGTAATGATGAATTGGGATTTGTGGAAATCAAGGAAGATGATCTTGATAGAGAAATTAGAGAAAAAGGAGCTCTAGTTTCCCAAGTGGAAAAGAAGTCTTATTGGATAATTAACAGTGGTTGTTCACATCACATGATTGATGATATGAATAAGTTTGTTAAGTTCAAGAATCATGATGGAGGTATTGGTACAATTGGTAACTATGCAGGCTATCATTTAATAGGAATTGGATCCATTACTGTTGATGGTAAAACTAACACTGATGATGTTTATTTTGTTGATGGATTAAATCATAACTTGTTGATTGTTGGATAGTTGATAGACAAGGGTTATCTATTATAGTTCACTAAGAAGACCTTCATAATCAAAGATAGAGATGGTAAGATGATTGGTGCTGGCACTAGATCCAGAGGTAATGTATTTCAATTGAATCCTACTAAAATGACATATTTGATAGCTAAAGTGGATAACAATTGTTTATGGCATAGAATTTTTTGTTACATAAACTTTGATAATATTGTGAAGGTTAGTAGCACTTTTGCAGTCAGAGACTTGCCTAAGATTACTAAGTCTACTAATTTTGTGTATAGGGAATGTGTTTTGGCTAAGCAGAAGAAAGTATCATTTCCTTGCAAGAAGTTCACTGCAATAGAGAAGCTAGAGATTATTCACATAGATCTAAGTGGTCCTTCTAGAACAAAAGGATTTTATGGTGAAAGATCAAGTGATTTCACTCTATGTGCATATACTAATGTAGATTGGGCATGCACTATGGATGATAGAAAGAGAACTAGTAGTGGAGCATTCTTTTTTGGAGAAAGATTGGTTTCCTGGTTAAGTAAGAAGCAAGATTGTATTTTGCAGAGTACTGTTGAGGCAAAGTATGTTGTAGCAAAAAATAATTTTAATCAAGTCATGTGAATGATGCAAATGTTGAAGGATATCATAATTGAGTTTGAAGAACCTGTTATCATTTACTGTAATAACACAAGCACAATGAGTATGTCTAAGAATCATGTATTGCATTCTAAAACTAAGAATATATCTATCAAGTATCATGTGCTAAGAGAGAAAGAAACAAAAAAGGAGATCAAATTGTAGATATCTTTATGAAGCCTTTGCCTAAAGATACTTTTGAGTACTTAAGAGGTATGCTTGGGGTTATGCTCCTGCCTACTTCTAAGTAGATGATGCAGAGAGTTCATCAATCCAATAGTACAGAGCATTATTGTGAGCCTAGACTAAATGCTGATGTTTCTCACATGGGGGAGTATCTGTGATGATCTAAGTTACTAATGACTCTTAGTATTTGAATTTAACAATGTCTTTCAACACTTGAGCTGGTTGATGACTTGATGCAACATATTGCAATTGGTATTTAACAATTGGTGCATTGTAACATTGAGATTGAGGTCTTTGACATTGATGTCAATGGGGAGAATATGCATGAAAAAAACATCTTCTAAGGTATGGGGAGAGCATCTCCTAAGGCATGGAGGAGAGATATCTCTTTAGAGAGATTTAGAAAGATTCATGAAAGGAAGCAGGAATATGCACTTGATGTATTATGAATTATTTAGTATAAAGTAAACAATTGATGTCTAAGAAGGAGGAGTATGCACCTGTGTACATCTATTGTGTTTGAGATTCTTTTTAGCACGTGGAAAACTGATGTTGGTCTACAACAACAATAGAACATTGTTTGGTATTATTACAATTTAGATGTTTTTCATCTATGTTGCCATTAATTTCGAAGGGGGATATTATTAGCATGAATGCTAATGATACTACATTGGAGGAGTATTCTAAGCATTAGAGAGTATTGACATGTTGTATTCATGACTATGTTTGTCATTAATGTCAACATAGCATGGTTTCTATAAAGACTGGTTGAGTACAAGACATAGATCTTGATGATATAGAAAATGGTTTGATTGTTTGGTGATGCAAAATTATGGTCATGTTTGGCATAATGTCCTGATGATGTGGTCAAGTGCACAGAGTCTGAGTCAAAGACATACATAAGTTGTACCTGATTTATAGAGAGAAATTCAAAGATAGAGTATTGGGAAAGAAGTTCCTGATGTTTTTTGCTTCTCTTACATTTGAGATGTAATGAAGAGATGTGCAGTCAGGCAATGAAAAAGGATAGCTAAATGGTGATTTTAGCAAGTGTGCAAGCCCTAGTATTAGATGTGTGAAGTTTAATATGGACTATGAGCCGATAATGCTATTGTAATTATAATTAATTAATTATCTTATTATAATTAATTGGGAAAGCCTCAAGGCTAACTCAAGGAAGCATTATGAAGATATGGTATAAAGGAATGATGTTTTCTGTGTTTGTAAAGTATGAATGAAGCATTGTGATCATTGCAAAAAGTGAAAAGTGTGAAAAGGAGTAGAGTACTTCCTGAATGCGTGTAAGCAACCCAAGGGATTATTGGATGTGAGATTTGTGATCTAGTTACAAGATTAGAAGTAGCAAAGGTCCAATTGATAGGAAAAAGGAAGAGGAAGGAATAGTAAAGTACCATTTTATTATTATGTAAGGAAGAATACATAGATCATTTGGATAGTGGATTCATTGGTCTTGCCGTTGAATTATTTGGATAGTAGATCTAGCTATCTTTCACAAATTTTAGTAGGGGTGGCACAACTCCTAATAGGGTTGGAGTCTCCTAATAGGGATTCAAAGTCTCCTAACAATGACTCATATGTATTGAATGTATTCATAGACTCCTAGGAGGGTTCATCCTCTAACAAGGAACATTTATATTAGTACATCATCTTGTGGACACCATCCCCACTAGGGATTTCCCTTTGATCAAGGGTTTCCCTAGTAAACATATCTAGTGTTATTGTGTATGAGTATATTTTTGTGGTTTTAGTTTATATTACTCATATGGTTAAGTTTGTTTAAGGTTGATAAATGTGACACTAGTTGGATAATAGATTCAACCCCACCCCGCCAGTTATATCAATGGACTATATATTCTAACAAGACTAGATTAGATTGATCCAAGTTGACCTAATCCTCCTAGGTCAACCTAGGTCTACCTAGTCCCAAGCAGTTCTAGAGCTCAGGACCTAAAAGGCCTCATAGGTTTAATTAGTTTTTGACCATAACCTAGTCGACTTGAATTTTTTACCACCCAAAAACTCATATATATGAAGACTTGGGGGCTTAATTTTCATATCTCAAGCATCTTATTAACTCATGCACTCAAGATATTTCTCTCAAGTGAATATTTCTTCCTTTTACATTCAAGTATTTCAAGTATTCAAAGAAGGAGATTTCTATCTAGCATTTAAGAATCCTTTGTGAGCATTTCCTCTTCAAGATCTAGCTTTTGTTTGGCCATCAAGAGAGGAGATCTACATTGAAGCATTCATCATCTTCTTCATTGATGTACTTTTATATCAATGGAACCATGATGGTAGATCCATTGCAAAGAGTGGAGATACCCTATATTCCTAATTCAAGATCTACACTACATTTACATACATACAATCAAGATGAATCCTAACATTTATCTTGTTTTATAGTAATTTACATTTACATTTCTTAATCATGGTTAATTGCTTTACCTAGGTCTTGACCAAGGAAATCCCTCATCAAACCCCAACCCCCAAACTATTATTTTTAGTGTTTATTTGCAGGTTGGGAGTGAAAAGGATTACAGATTTGGAACCTATAGTTCACAAGCTTTTTGGAGTCATCGGTTGCAGATTGTTGGACTATGTCAACCTAGTTGTAGGACATCTTCCCAAGTTGATGTAGTCCTTTAGTATTAGATTCTAGGGATATTTTTAGGTTTTTTCCTTTCATTATTTCATTCTGAGATCCATAGATGAATATTCAGATACAGTTAAAATCTGCAAGTTTTGGAGTGAAAATACATCATTCTCTACACATTTCAAGGTGATTCTTTTATATTTTATTTCCTTTCATATATTTACCCTACATTTAAATCTTAATTTGGCTAATTGTCTTTACATATCATCTACATTTATATTATTTAAGCAATTAGTTCAATTTCACATTCACATTATCCTATTAAGGGCCAAAGAGAATACATTTCTTTGTATTGCATGTCTCGTAATTTAAATTCAGTATTAGCTCCCTTATTCCTTTGGGTCCTAGCTAATCTAATTTGGATCATAGGAGGAATAATATTTGGAAATTCCCCTCTTTCCATCACATGCATATTTTGATGGCTTAGTGGCCCTGTAAAGTGGAGGCCTACATCTAATATAAGTGCTTCTATTTTACCACTAAACAATAGGTAGCTAGGCCCATAATAATGAACTTGCAAATTTTAAATCACAATAATGGGGCTTAATTGAGTATCTAATTATGGTTCCTAACATTTTAGAATGTTGAATCTAGCCCCAACCTTATAAAGTTTATGAGACAATGTCATGTACATGATAAATTAGGTTAATGCATTGAAAAAGGTTTTTTATTAAGGTAGAGGAGACAAGATATTACCAAGGGCCCTCAAGTGACTTAGGTCATCATTAAATAAAAAAACCAAGATAAAAGGGCCAACAATAGGGACAGAGGGGGGGAAGGGGGAGATGACCAACTACCCTAGTAAGCTACTTGCCTTACTATAAATCATGCAAAGAGAAAATGTTGTTGTAAAATATTGAATTGATTGTCTAGAAAGCTATGAGATGATATTAAACTAGTCAAAATGTATTAGTCCTTAAGTAAAGTATGTCTCCATATCTAGAAATAGTCAAGCTAAGAATCAATTAAAAAAATAGTCAAAGGACAAAATAAAAATGGTTATTTACATGACTAAATAGAATAAGGACCAATCTTAGGGTCCACTGAATAATGCTTATTTCATGATAATGTAAAATGAACATGAGGGAATTTTTCTGCTTATCCATCAAAGCATAAAATATTGCATTAGATCAATGTGTGTGTGCACAAAATGTGAAACTAGGAGTGGATTGAATGCCCCCACATTCAAGCGATTGTAAAGGTCTTAACAAGATAAATGGCTTTAAGGAAGCAACATGCACTCATTAGAGACATGTCAACTATGAGATGTTACCAAGATATGAGAAACTAAGGAAAATAAATACAAAGAGTTATCTCCTAGGATTTCTATTATTAGGGAAGCTCCTCGGATTTATTATATCTTAGAAGCTAGTTCACAAAACAGAGCACAAAAAGGATCTACTAATTCTAAGGTCAGTATGATCATATGATAAAATATGTATATCCAAATTATATCAAAATGAATTGTCATCATTCCCCAAAGATAGAAGAACTACAAGAAAAATGGAAGAAGGTGAAATAATAGATACAAAAAAAAATAGTTTTAAGTTGACATAAGAGAGGCCATAAGAATATTATCTACCCTAGTCAGACAACTAAAAGACATTTTTATGAAAAATGTCACATTCCTGACATAACGTATATATGACATTGAGATGAGATACAAATAGAGGAATTCCTTAATAGGTTGATTCCTTTATCATCTTGTGAGGATATAGAAACAAAAGGTTTTTCTAAATAAATATAAACATAACATATAAAAAGAAACACATCATGAGGGAAGCATAATACAACAAGAAAATAAAAAGGAATACATCATATAAGAGGAGCTAATTTAGAATATCATCCCCCCCATCTCACTCTATAGTTTTTTATAGAAGGTAGAGACATAGAGAATGTGAAACATCAAGCATGACAAATGGAATAGTAGCTAGTTCCAAAAAATGGTCATGCTATAAGGATGAACCACTTTATTTCATTCTTGGGTTAAGATTTATTAGTTTACAAATCTAACAACTAAATATCATCATTAATATCAATAGGCTCATACATATTATTAGAATCACTAACATAAATATAATTTGCATTAGAAAAATTAAAATCATTATCAAGATTATCTTCTTCATCCTATATAGTCTAAAACTAAGCACTTACTTTGTGTTCTTTTTAGACTATTTTTTAGGCATCCTTAGTGTGTGTTTTATTTTAAGACCTCATGTTGAACTTAATTTAATAATTAATTTAAATCAATGTCCTATTTTCTCCTCCAAGCATGCTCAAAACTCTAAGTTGGCTCTAGTTTATATGTATTATTTTCTATGTATCAATCCATTTTCATAACTCATTTCCCTTTTAGCATCATTTTATCATTTACACTTTATTTTCCTTCTTGTCTTTCTATTTTCCCTTGAAAGTTTAAATGCTTCTCGAACCCTATGTAATTTACCTTAAAATTATCCCTTCTAGGTGTAGGTCATGACTAGTACAATCAATACCTTGGAGATTTAATTTCACTGAGTTTTAGGGACTGATGTAAAACTTTTTTTTTTTTCCTCCTAGTGGATTCATCCTTTGAAAAAATTAACTCCAAAAGTCACTCTAAGAGGAGGCTTCCTATCTTTATTTTCATATTCATCAATCACAAGACATCCATTCTCAATTAATCCATTAGAAGAAACTTATTGTGCATTCAAGGAGTTAAAGAGATAAATAATTCATTAAAGTTATTTATCCATCATCCTCTACTTGAAGTCATGGATTTTCTTCCATAGATATAGCTTCTTTCTTCATTGGAGAAAAATGAGTTAGCCATCAAGGGAGGAGATCTACATTCATAAATTAAAGTATTCATCTTCTTTTCTTCAATTGAGGTAAATTACAAGAATCTAACACATGAGGTTTTATCTTACTTTATTTCCTTTTGGTTTTTATGTTGATTCAAAGCTATTGCATCAACATACTTTATCATATACTAAGCACAATTACATTCACATGGAGTGATATACTTCATTGTTATTTATTCTCTACTTCACAATATAATTTACTTTATTTAATTCAAAGTTAATTCATAAATTGGGGCTTGACTAGGTAAGACCATCCTCCCTCCCCAAAAAAAACAAAACAATTTTTTTTACCCTTCTCTTGTGTCTTAGCATGAGTTAAGAGTGCATATTTAGCTACGGATCTAGGAAGTCAATTGGAAGTCCTTTCTAGATCTTTTTTTAAATTTGTGAGCTTAACCATTTTAGTTATAGGTTAATTTTTTAACCTATTCCTACATCATAATAGAGAGTTTTAGATCTCAAGTATGTGGGTTCTAAATTTATTAGTTAAAAAATAAGGTCATTCTGTAATTTTGTCAAACAAAAAATCATCCTTCAAGTGCCTTCTTCCCCTCTCATTTTTAGGTATTCTCACTCCTACTTATGTATCTTGAATTTATATTTACATATTAGGTCAAATTTACTATTATATCTTACTATTAATTATCTCTTTAGTCATAACATAGATCTCTTTCAATCTTGATTTTCTATCCACATAAGGAGTACCTTAAATCCATGACGAGGACACAAGTCAAGACAAAAATGAACTAAAGAGAAAGTGAAATTTCTATCCTATGAAATAAGAAGTTATTACATGCATTACAGTCTAAATAAACCCAACTACATGCAATGTGAGCTAAAATATTATTAGACTAAGGAGAAAAAAAAAAACCATCTCACATTACCCTCTCCTAAACTCCCCCCAAAAACTCCCTTTTCACTACTAGGATGGACCTCAAATAGCCTATTTTATGGTTAGGGCCAAGAATTCAATTTACATTATGATATTTGGTAGTCAGGTGCAAAAACATAGGATCCATAATTCAAATTAGAAGTAGGTGCAAAATAGAAGGTTCTATAAAAAGTGGTCTAACTTTTGAGGAGCATAAATTTTGATATGAGACTCTGATTGACAAGCTTTTTACATCATCAAAAATAACTTTGAGTACTGTACAATGTTAGAGATAGCCTATGAGTTTTCACCATTTTTCAAGGTTTTATGAGGTTGTTTAGGTACTCAAATTTAACTTTGAAGGGTTTCCATGAGGTCTTTGGACAATTTAGAACTACAATAACTTTCAAATGGTGACATGTGATGACCTGACTCTTTTTCTAGAGTGCTTAAAATTTCAATTAAAACCTTTAATTGAACTCACACCCTCTAATTATTCATAATCATATCATTCCAAAAAAAAAGCTCATTTTCCTATATTTTTGTTTGCCAAAAATCTTCATATGTGTGAAATAATGTTGACCTAGAAAAGTAACAATAGAAGTTTGTGAATTGGAATCTCTAGCTTACCCAAATGGGTATCCATAAACGTAGAAAATCAAACAAAAAATATCACAAGACATATTTTTTGGTGATATAGGATTTCCCTAACACTATTGGATGTTCCTACATCAATCCACCTTCTACCTATATCTTGTATTTGTGTCCCTTCTATAGATTGGATTTAACCTAAGGGTTGTAGTTTTGTTTTCTAAAGTATGTGAAACTTGGTGGTCAACCATTGATCACCATTTTACATTATAAATTTTGGTGAACCTAACTTATTACATTTCTTCTTTTGATAAAGCTATTATATTCTCCTTTCCACTACCTTTACATCATTGTATAAATTTTGGTGAGCCCATCACTTTTATGATTTATACTTTATGATTATATGATTAGATCTTCTTTTTGTGTTCTCATTTTCATCTCCACATTATTTCCATTCCATTTTTTGGTGTCAAACCCCTTTTGAATTTAGATTTACTTTGTTACACTGTATGTTCTAATAGGTTATACCTTGCATTTTCTATTTTCATTTCCTTTACATCAATTACATTATTTCATTCAATATATTTTCATTGTAAAAAAGGAAAAAAAAATGCATTTTGTTTCATAGCTCTACTTCACTCTTAGATTGCATGCATTGTATTTTATCCAAAATATACAAAAATACTTCATCCATGGTCATTGTATTTCATTTTTAATAAAGATTTTATCTTCACTTGTTCGTTTAGTTTCAAGTTTTCTTCAAGATCTTGAACATAAATTAGTTCTTCCTTCCATTGATTCTCATAATATTCACCCTCCTACAATTGATCCTAGCCATAAGGATATTGTGGCTCCCACCTAGTGTCATAAAGATTCTCCCTTTTCCCAAACAGGAATTCAATGAAAATGATGATATTTCTTCTACAATTTTTCTTCTTTATAAGGATCATTTGGGACAAGAGGATGATGACATTATTATTCCTCCAATTCCTATGAGTTTCATTTCCATTCCTTCTATAGATGAGGTCTTGATGAGACATGTTTTCCCTTCTCCTAAAAATACCTTAGAAGTAGAGGATAAAATATGTGAGGCTCTTCCTAAGGAATATTTTGAGCTTAATGGACCTAATCAAGATAATACTATTAAAAATAACTCTCAAACCAAATCAAGGATTATTATGATTGATGACCTTATTTTCACAATAACAACCTTAGAACATAAGGATCATAATCAAATTGACTATATTCAATGTCTATTTCCCTATTCAATTATTTCCCTAATACAAATAGGTGGTCCATAACTCTCCAAGGTGATGATCGGGGAACCTTACACTTTACACCAACATTAAATAGTAAGGACCATACCTTTGAACTTGATCATTGAATAAGTCTATCTACTAGACATGTCAATATTTATTTGTCCTCTTTATATTTCAATCCATTCCAACCTAAAGAAGTATTTGAGCTTATTGATACATCAAGCATTTCTAATGAACAATATTTTTTGAAATAAATTTTTAGTGTTTATCCTTCTTATCACTCGATATATTATCATCCTAATTTCTTCTTACAACAAGAGTCTATTTTATTTGAGCTTATCAATGCCAAATTAATTATTATTCCTTTGAAAAACAAGTAGAAAAATAGGAAAAGTAAACAAAAATAAGTCTTCCATTTGTATGTGTCATCAAATTCATGGACATAAGACTAGTGATTATTATGATTTGAAGTGTAAAATTAAAGAATTCATTGGTTTTGGTATGATTCAAATGACTTACAACGATCAATAATTCTATTTCAAGATCATTCTACTTAATAAATGTACATTACTATTATGTTTATCCTCATTATGTGGCATTTCTATCTTATACTTTGTGAGATAATTGTTATGATTTGTGAGCAAAATAATGTTTCTTTTTTCTTGTCTCCTCACTTGGGGGATAAGGATTATATTTCAAACTCCTACTTATCTCAAAGAATCTATTTCTCACTTTCTTGACTTGTTTATTTTTATAATATAACATACTTTGTTGCATACATTTTTTTTGTTTTGCATAAGAATGTTCTCTTTTTTCACTATATTGAGATCTCGAGTTGCAACCTTATATGCTTTCTTGAACAAAATGTCTATGGTAAACGAAAAGTACTTCAGGAGCACAATATGCCCTTCCTCTTTGTCTCTCCCTTCAAAATGCATCCAATATCTTATGTGAACTTGTATATTTTATTAAATGATGTCATTTTTTGCATGGATTTGTTATTTTATGCAAGGATTTTTATCTTGAGTTGCAACTTTATGCTTGTTTCAAGGTGCATGTCTATTATTCAAGATTTTTTACTTAGTTAATATATTGGATTCATCTTTCTTTCTCATATTGTTTCCCTTTCTTTAAAAGATCCATCATGTATTCATTATTCATCTCTTTTGTAATTTGATGTCCTTCTCAGTTATAAGTACACATCTTGTATTATTGGGTTGACCACTAGGTAGATATAATATTTCATGCTTCCTCTTTCTTTTCTTAGAATTATTTTATGATACACTCTTTTTTGACATAAGATACTTTTTGGCATGAAATATGCTAGCATCTATTCTTAAAAAATCATTTTTATGTCTCAAAGGGCATTGTCTATCATTTAATTTTCATCATTTTCTTTCTTTCCATGATGAATTTATTGTTTCATATATGATGTCTTTCCTAGCATACTATATCTAATTTACACTATGAGTCCTCTCTAGTTTTTAACTAAGTTTTCTTGGAATTTCATATCTATTATGAGGTAGTTATCATTCAAGATGTATTATATATTTTATCTTGCCTTTGCACTTAGGGGGAAAGGTTGTGTGTACATCATTTCTCTATTTCAACTAAGCATCTACTTTTCTAAAGTATAATGGATTATTTTTTAACCATGTGACATTTTTTTCCTATTAGGAATTTTTTTTTATCATTAATCTCTCTTATACAAGAGGTGTGAATCCTTGATCATTGCCTCTTCCTTATTTTTAAAACTATGTTCATTACAACCACATTATTTTACTATGGACTTCAAAGTTCATTATCCTTCATCAAGAATCCCTATTTCACCTAGAAATTATAGGAGGCTAAATGGGTGCATTTTTGTTCTCCACCCCCCCTCAATTTCTTGAAGAAGTTGTATTTATTCAAGAATTCCTATTGAAGGTATATGTCCTATAAAGAACATCTCTTCCTTTCAAGGATCTCTTCCCACAAATGAAATATCATTTCACAACTATCTATTTGCATTGCCTATAAGAGTTCATCCTCCTAGACAAGTTTGTAACATACAATATTGTTTTATGGACATCTCATTATTTCTCGAAGTAGGTATCCTTGATTATCTTCCTTATAATATCTACTATATAGCCATAATATGGAGGGTTTCTTAACATACAACCTCCCTTATATACTATCTTGCATATTTTCTTTATGATGTTTACATACAACCAATACCCATAGTTACAAATGATTTGTATCATACATGGGGTGCACATATACAAATAGATCCCCATGATATAAGTGATATTTATTCATTAATGGGGTGAATATAAACTAAAAAAAATCCATGGTTATAAGTGATCCATATCCATCCATGAAGTGCATAAAAAAAAATCTTGATGATATAAGTTGTATGTATCCATTCATGAAGTTCACATAATTTTTTTTTATCATTGGTCATAGCATTTTTAATGGAAATTTCTAGCATGACACACAAACTTGTAAGCAATTTCAATTCCATCTTTTGTATGGTTAAAAAAAATAACAACCTTAATAGGTGAGGCAATCGCCTCTCTCTCTCTCTCTCTCTCTCTCTCTCTCTCTCTCTCTCTCTCTCTCTCTCTCTCTCTCTCTCATGCGCGCATGCTAATTAAGTGGTGATGCATTTTTTCCTCCTATATGATTACTTGCTCTCTCTCTCTCTCATGCTAATTAAGTGGTGATGCATTTTTTCCTCCTGTGTGATTACTTGTGCTCATTCAATAGATTTACAAACATGATTTTAGTGGATGGGACATATCTTATCAATGTCTCTTTCACTAGTTGAATTTGAAATTTTGTTTTATTACTAACCCCTTTGTTACTTTTGGTGTCTTTCATCTTTACTAATATCTTTTCTTTTTTCTTTCATTTCATTCCCCTATGCATGGGTATAAGAATAGGATCCTTAGTTTGGGATTACATCCTTAGCCTTAGTGATGTCTTATCTCTTTGTAATTCACTGCTGTCATCTTTCTCTTTCTCTTCATTTACTGTGAGCATGATCTTGTCTCATACTCCTGCTAAAGTGGGGCCTAAATGTATAGTCATAAAAAGTAAAAAGTTACTTTGTGTTCTTTTTGAGACTAGTTTTAGCCCTCTTTAGTGTATTTGATATATCAAAACCTTACATTGACTTAATTGCATAAATAATTTAAATCAAGATCTTCTTTTCTTTTTCAATCTCGCTCAAAACTCTAATTTGGCTCTAATTTCTATGCATAATTTTTCATTTAACCATTCACTTACATAGTTTATTTTACTCTTGGCCTCATTTTAGCCTTTACACTTGATTTCACCACTTAGCTTATGTTTTTACCATGAAAACTTAAATGCTTCTTGAACCCCACATAATTTACCATAAAATTAATGCTTCTAGTTATAAGTCGGCCATAATTTATTTCTCCCACCTAGTGGTGTTGACATTCAAAAAAATTAACCTTAAAATCACTATAAAAGGAGGTTTCCTTCTTCATTTTCACATGGACATCAATTGAAAGAGATTCACTTTCAAGTAATCCATTCACAAGAATTTTTTTTTTGCATTTAAGGTGTTCATGCAAGAAATCATTTATTAAAGGAATTCACCCATCATCCATCAAGAATTCATGGATTTTCCTTCCATATATCTATCTTCTTTTCAAATTGGAGACAAAGGAATTGACCATCAAGGGAGGAGATCTACAATCTACATTCGTCCATTAAAGTCTTCCTCTCTCTTCTTCAATTTATCTTAATTAAACCCATCTATTACATGAGGTTTTATCTTACATGATTTCCTTTTGGTTTTTGTATTGAGTCAAAGATATTACATTCACATTCTTGATCACATACTAAGCACAAATGAATTTACATTATATGATATAATTCATTTTTGTTTGATCTCTTCTTCATGATAGAATTTTCCTTTATTTAAATTCCAGGTTAATTTTTGAATAGGGACTTGATTAAGGGAATCCCCTCCCTCAATAATTTTCCCTTCTCTTGTGTGGAGATGTAGGTTAAGAGTGTAGCTTTAGCTATAGATTTGGGAAGCCAATGAGAAGACCTTTCCAAACCCACATTTTTGTTCTTGATTTTGACCTATAGTAGTATATATTGGTCCATTGTCTACATGTCCCCAAAAAGAGAGAGAGAGTTGCAAGATTTCCTGGTTCAAAATTTAGGTTATTCTAAGACTCCTTTAAATAGAAAAGTAGCCTTCAAGTACCTTGTTTTTCTCTCACTTTAGGTCCCAATTTTATTTTTCTATATCTTGCATCTACTTTGACATATGAGATTAGATTTTATATTATATCTTACTAATAGTCATGTCTTAATCATAACATAAATCTCTTGCAACCTTTTTTTTTCTATCCACATAAGGAATACCCTAAATCCACCTTGTAGCTAGATACAAAATTTGTATCCCTTCATCCTTTTGGTTGTACGAATTAAATTTAGCCTAAGGATTGGATTTTGGTCTTCAAATGTATGAGTAACTTGGTGATAAACTATTAATCACCACTTTACATTATACATACACATCCAAAGTAATCAAAATAGGATCATTAATCCAAACAAGCTCATCATGGTTGTTCAATTTCATCTTTTTGAGATTACCTTCCTCCCTTGGGCTATGCATAGGTTAATTAAAGGGAATAAAATCATAATTAGGTGTTCTAGATGAAGAAAGGTTATGGGAAGCATGTTCATGAGATCTAGTATAATGTTTACATGATGATGGTCATAGAAACAACTATTGCATTTTCTTTTGTTTGAGCTTGATTTGGGTTAGGACCAGTCAATGTTAGGTTCTTGAGTTATTTGGAATGAATAATGAAAGACACAACATTATGTTGAGAGAGAAGATATGAAGCTAGGACAAAGGAGATAGAACTAAAGCACAAATAATTGTTGTGGAAGGTGTGGAAAGAAGTTTAGGTCTAGGGAAAGGAGGTAGAACTATAGTAGAAAGAACACATATTTGAATGGAAATTCAAGAAGATAGAGAAGATACCATATTAGGAAAAATAAGTAGTTGGATCATGCATAAACACATAAAATCTCAAAATCATTGAAACGAGGCTTAACTTAGCATCCAATTTATTCCTAATTTTGTTTCCAATATTTCCATAATTTATAGAGGTATACATATACAATATTTCTAATAACATTTGATCTAGGATATTTTTCTAAATTTGAAATAAATTATATATTATTTTTCTACAGTACATTCTTTATGGTTTAAAAAAAATGCATTTTTGATTATTTTGGTGGACATTATGTAACCATCACAAATAAGTTTCTAGTTTTCAAGATGTGTCCAATTTGAAAAATAAGAAAGAATAACATATGACTTTAAGTACTTATTCTTAACTATCTTTCTAGCAATGAGATTTTTTAAAATACTAATGCAACTACAATTTTTTTGACCTCACACCAAACACTTTATGTTTTGCTAAGAAAATAGGAATGCTTTTGTGTGCATGAAGGATTTGAATCTCTTAATATTATCGCTTATTTGAAAAATTCAGTATTTCACAAACAATATTAATAATATTATAGTTTTCATTCTTTTGGTCTCTCCAAAATTTGAGTGCACAAATCAAAAATTATTCCTCAAGTTTAGGTTTATCTGATTTCATAAAAAAATGGCTACTTTTGACCCCCATTTTTTTCATCATATTGGTACATATACTTCAAAATAGTATAATATGTAATAACCTTGTCTGCTTATAGCTAAACCAAGCATCAATTTCTTTCACATTTCAATGGACTTGACAGGCTAACTCAATACAACTATAATGACAAATCTCTCATGAAGTTTGAGTTAATTACATTTGTATTTAGAACATATATATTGACTAATAAAATCATTATTGGTGTCACAACTTTGTAAGCACAATTTTCAAGTGAATGCTAATGTTGAAACTAACACAATCACATAGACTAATAAGCATTTTAATTCAATGCAAATATGATTTCTTACATGATAGTTAACAATTGAAAATTTAAATTGCATACACTGAATGTGTTTACAGTGGAACCTAGATGATGGATGCAGGAATACAAAGGTCAAAAGATGCAACAATCTACCCAGTAGTCTTGAAAAATCTATATTCCTTACAACAATCATTGACAATAACTTTTGGTAGCCATGTTAGGAAGGGTTCATACATTTTTTGCCTCCACTACTGATCACAACCTTCTCTAATAGCTTCCTAGGCTCTTAGGGTCTGATTGTAATCCCTTTAAAATTAAATGTAGGCCCTATACTATTGAACACAATCCTCTAACAAAATTGTAAGCTTTTCTAGTCAAACATAGGTCTAAAAAATGACAAAGTCAGTGGCTTTTAGCCACCAAATATGCCAACCTTGGCAATGTCAATTTTTATGGATCAGATCTTTCAAATAGAAGAATGAATCACCAACAACAAAAGACTATAAATATCAATTCTCCAACAAGTGCATTTCTCAAAAAAAATGGTATCTCCCAACCATAGTCAACCACAGTAAAGGAGATGCTAACAAACTCATAGAAAACAATTTTCTTCTCAGCCATAGTGTGAAATAGTAGAGAAGTTGGGCAATTCTCAGATATCAAAACCTTATACTTCAGCAAGGGCACAAACTTAGAAGCTCCTCATAGGCAACAAAAGAAAATAATCAATTGAATGCTTTACTCATCAAATGGGCTCATATATATAATATCCAAATGGCACAAAGTTTCCCAAATGAACTTCAGTTAATAAGCTTCCCACACACAACATTAAAATATAATAAAGTGTCATTATAATCTAATTTATTAATTACTTTTGGCTCTAAAAATGACCTTTTCCACCATAAATTAATATTCTGACATGTAAGGCCATTGTTTCTTGTACCCACAATTAAAAAAAATTCATCTTGGTTCCAACAAGCTATGATACTGAGGTACCCAACAAGTAACACCAACAAAAATAACAACCTTGGTGTATTTAGATAAATAATAACAATAATTCACCTATCTTGCAAAAATAGTTGAAGAAGCATCATAATCAAAATCTGACAACACCAAAGTGATCTTGATGAACAAAGATAATGAATGAACCTGATGAGGTGACTTACTATAAATAGATGCTCCCTCCAAGATTCTTCGAGCTCAAACCAAAAGCCCAAAATAAAAATTGAGAGCATCACTCAACTCCTCTAACTTAGCTGATCTCATTAGAACCAACAAATTGACTTACTATAAATAGTGAGTCCCTCAAATGGAACCAAAACACACCATAGGCTGTTGGAAAACCTATAACTACACAATTGAGACTCTCAAATCCCACTATCAACTCACGAGGGTCGCCATGGTGAATTGACCTAGCCAACTGTAGGAACCTACTAAGAATGGGGATATTACATAATACAATACATATCACTATTAATATAAATTTATATATAATTTAAATTACCCTTTGTTGGGCTCGATCTATACCTTGAGAGATTTATAGGGATCGTTCCTTATCTTGATCAATGATGCAATATGAACCTTGAGTGAACTTACAAGTCATTGTGTTGTGTGCGTATGTGTGTGTGCGTGTGTGTGTGTTTGTAGAATGAGGATGAATGGATATAGAAGATGCAACAGAGGATCTTGAATGTATTGAGGGAGATCTTGAATGCTTGAATCATTGATCTTCAAATGGAGGACTTTCTTGAATGCCTTGAATGCTTGAATACTTGAGAACTTGAGTGCTTCAGTGCCTGTGTGTATGAGTAATGGATTTGATGGATGCAAAATGAGGCAAATGGATGGGCTTATAAAGGGCTTTGAATAAAGATAAATAAAAAAGTAAAAAAAGGGTAATATAATTCCATTGTTTGTAATGAGAAGCAATGGTCAAAACCATTAATAATATCTCATAATTCTCTTGTACAATGATTGTAAAGAAATGCAAATTTGGAAATCTTTTCTATTTTAAGGGAAAAATCAAAGGTTTTCTTTACCTATTCTTTCCTACTAGTGTCCACATTGAACAAGGTTTGAAAAAAAAGATTTAAATTAATAAATTGTATTGGCCATGACCTATTACCTATCAAAGACATCGTCATACATGGGTAAATATTCTAGACTAGAGAGATGGAGGTGCCCTAGCTTGGTTGTAGGTTTGCATGTGAGGGTTATGTGGAAGTGTTCTAGTACCAGATTAGTTTTTTGTTTATTGCACTAAGTTTTGTTTTTATTTGGTGTCTGTGGGAACTTTTTTAGTTTGTTGGTAGCTATTCTAGTTTTTGTTTATTTTCTTGGCTTCCATCTTTGCGTGGTAGAGATTTCTATGGCATCAGTTATGGATCTTTCTCGCATGGAAAAGGCTCATAATGGGTTCTCTTCAAGCATGCATGCATAGTAGGCAGATACATTTAATACAAGTGTTGGCTCTAATATGAAGAAGGTTAATGGGTGTCTTCCTAGAACTTAGGATCACCCAATTTTGGTCATTTATTTTGATTCGGTGGAAGAAGATGTCTCATATTGGAGTAGACATGCTCTAATCTATAAGTTTCTTGGTATTCACATTGCTTTGTCCACTCTTGAGGCTTGGATCTGGTGCTCCTAGCAGATTGAAGGAGATATGGACATTATGCTTGCAACAAATACCTATTTTATGATTATTTTCTCGAATATGGTAGATCGCAATAGAGTTTTTGAAGGTGGCCCATCATTTTATAATTAGGTTGGACTATTTGTTAAACTATGGCAAGTAGGTTTTAATTCAACTGAAGAGATTCCTTCTTGAGTTCCTATTTGGGTTCGTCTACCTCACCTCTCCCTGGAGTTTTGGCAGGAAGACATTTTACATAAAATTACTAGTCTCTTGGGAAAGCCTACGGAAGTTCCTACACAAAACCTTGATAAAAATGTGATTTCTTTTGCTCGGATTTGTTTTGAGATAGATATAAATAATCCTCTACTGGATTTGATGGAATTTTTTTTGGGATGTTCATCATGGATTCAACAGTTAGATTATGAATCTCTACCTTTTTTATGTCAATTTTGTCATGAGTATGACCATCTCCTACGACATTTCCCTAAAGTTCAGAAGGAATCTCATTCCCCCTCTTTAGCACCTCCTCCTCTAGGTAAAGAGGACAAAGGGAAAGCTCCCATGATGGTTGAACCTCAGAGAAAGGATAAGAAAGGATTTGTACATGTTAAAACTAAGGCTAAAGGACAAGGTTAGAAGAGGCAATTCAAGGATAGATAGATAGATGGAAGCTTTAATAGGTTTGAGGTGTAGAACCAGAATCAGTGTGCAAAGAACATTAACAAATAAAGTAAACATTCACAAACCAAAAACTAAATTCACATATATGCTTAGACAAAGAAAGAAAACAAGAAGTGCAAACCTCACAAGAGAAAACAATCCATGCTTTCTTGATTCTGTAGATGTGTCCTTTTGCTGTGGATGTATGCTCAAGATGCTCAAAAGTTGCTTCAATGGAGATGGGTAATGGAAAATTGGTAGCTTTGTGAGCTCTCAATTTGGCATTATAAGGGTAATATTGATGGCTTTGGTTCTCAAAATAGCATGGTAACTTTAGCTCAAAGATTGTTGATGAAATGGCTTGGGATGGGATTCAATTTATAGGCTAAGGGGTAGAGAGATGGAAGGCTTAGATGCAAGGATGGATGAAGGCTTAAGGAGGGCTAAGATGCACTCAAAGGGGAGCACATGGATTGTGCTTGTTTAGCACCAATGGGAAGGTGACACTTGTCACAAGGAGGATGAGTGTGAGAGGGTAGGGTAAAGGGTTGGTTAAAGTCATGATGAGTGGGGTTGAGTATGTAAGAGGGATGTAAGAGGAATGAGTGTGGAAGAGGGAAGAGTGTGGAAGATGGGTGTAAGAGTCATGAGTGGGCTTGTAAGAGTCTTTATGTTTTGTAAGAGCACTCATGACTTAGTGGTTGGGTTTTTTTGAGGGGAGACTTTGGTTTGGATTAGGAAAGTCTTAAACTTGTTTAAGGAATGTGACAACATTAGGAGGTGGATTAGGCTTGGGTTTAGGATTAGATTAGGGATGTTAGAGATGTGCAAGTGGATGGCATTAATGAGGGTGGGTTAGTTAGTGGCTAAGCTTGGTTAGTATGGGTGGATGGGGTGGATTAGGCTAAATGGAGGATTAGAGATAGGTTAGGGGTTTTTGAATTTGAGGATTTCATTTATCAAATAGATATATTTAATAAATGGGGATTTTTGGAATTAGATAGGAGAAAAGGATTTAATTGATAAATAATAGATTATTTAACTTATCAATTAGGACTATAGATGATTAATTAAATTAATCAACTAGGGGATGACAAAGGATTAATTAAATAGAAATTTAATTAATAATGCCCTTTTTAGATAACTAAATAGGATTACTAAAATAGTGTAATCAAATTTAGGTGTCTACATTTTGCCCCTCTTTGACATAGTATTGAGACAACACTATTTCAAAGAAGTTTGAATGAAGACGACACGAGGAAGATGTTTTAGCAACAAGGTTGCCCCAGTCTCGGATAAGAAGAGGAGAGACTAGACTTAGATGATGCCCCCTCAAGAAGGCGACGGGGAGAGAAATGAGGGTCGACGACTTCTTGAAAAGTACAAGAAATTGAGATGAGCTGAGATGCAGGTTGGCAAAGGGGCTGAATTACCTCAAACTCTCACTATTAGAGAATGATAAAGGGAAATTAGAGGCACAATAGTAAAGCAAGCTTAAGACTTTCCAGGATTGGGGGGGGGGGGAGATGGAGGAGCAGAGTGCTATAAAAGGAATCCATGATAGGGAGATGGATGATAGAATGATAAAGCTGATGCAACAGGATTTCAAAGAGTCAGATTGGTGGAAGATGGGTTTCGAAGATCCCTAGGACTAGGATTGTGGATCTCGAAAGATGAGGCTTGGTGGATTGATTTGATTGGTGGATCCCTAAGACTAGGATTGTGGATCCCTAAAGCTAAGCATTAGGAGTGATTCAAAGAGATACTGATGCATAAGCTGGGGTAGGAGTGACAGATTTAGGATATGGATGGGGGATAATGGAGATGAAGGGAATCCATTGAAGCTTTTTGAGCGGGGGGATACTTCAAAGAGAAGTACCACCATGTAGTTGAGCACTAGATTTGCTATAAGACTGTTGGTTAATTGCCAGGGTTACCAAGAACATCAAGGCCTTTTTACCAACCGTCTAGAGGACTAACGAACTGACTGAAAACAAACACACAAGGATTGCCCCAGTATCACACATGAATCCCAGAGGAAGCAGCGTGGAAACGACACTAGGTAACCCACAAGCAG
The DNA here is from genome assembly GCA_028749045.1 of Cupressus sempervirens. Classification (NCBI taxonomy): domain Eukaryota; kingdom Viridiplantae; phylum Streptophyta; class Pinopsida; order Cupressales; family Cupressaceae; genus Cupressus; species Cupressus sempervirens. The sequence goes on from CM053791.1 coordinate 618,710,969, forward strand.
AAAAAGAAAACAAGCAAAATACCTAATCAAGACCTTACGCTCTAATTGCCCCATTCGCAGCATACTATGAAATGGAAGATCATGGCAACCTTGAGGAGGGAACAAGGAGATTGCTTGGAAAAGATATTTCAAGACCCAAAAGGGAAGATCCCAAATCAAAAGAAAGTGAAAATCCAAAAGAGAACTGTTTGCCAACGAGATGGGTAGGACGAGGTACTAACGGACCAAGATTAGACATGAGGAAAGCTATATCCTGCAAGGACCTATCGGAGAGCACCTAAGCTGATGGATCGGGATGAGTGATGCATCTGGCAAGCTGAACTAAGAAGGATAACACTTTGGTGATAGGAGATCTAGCTAAAGGATGCATTGGAATATCTAACAAGGTGTGCGATGTGTGCAAGATGTTGACCAAGGATGAACTAACACGAAAGTCAGATAGATACAATGATACTAAGCTAAAGAGGATGTACAAGCTGACAGACCAAGATATGTTACAAATGTACAAGTTTGTTCATGTTTTAGTTTTTTGTGAGATGGAAATGTTTGTGAAGGATGGGGTGTCTATAATAGTTGATAGGTGGATAGGTAGATGGTTTGTCAAAAGTTTAAGGAAAATGGGATTCTGTGTGTGCATGTGATAGGATACAAGCTAGGATACAAGATCATTTACAAGATGGAATATGGTACAAGCTTTGGACAAGATTCGAATATATACAAGGTATGGTACAAGATTTAAAAAGTATAATACAAGCTTTGGTACAAGATTTACAAGTTGTATAGGAGGTATTGACAAGCTCCATCAGATTTTGGATATTTGATTGGAACACCAAGGGAACAAGCAGGTGTTTTATGGGATGGTGGGTGGATGGATGAGGGATAGGATAGTGATAGATAATGGATTAGTATTTAGTACACAAGGCGCCTGAATTACCAAGTTTTCACCAAGGTACCTATCCAAGGTGCTTGAATTGCCAAGTTTTCACCATTGGACGCTTATTTCTCTTTAGTATTTTTTTCTTGTATTTTTCAAAAGTTGGGTATACCAAGGATCTTCAAGCATAGAACTTCTTGAGATGAATGATGTTAGTGGGATCATTCAAGAGTTCTCCTTCTGGTGTAGATAATTGATAGGCTCCAGAGCCAAAGGAGGCAGTAACCACATAGGGACCAAGCCATGTAGGTTCAAACTTGCCTTTCTTTTCTCGATCTGCTTGGACTTTCATATTTTCTTTGAGGACCATGTCACCTGGCTGAAAGTGTCGTGGGAGCACCTTCTTGTTGAAATTCCTTTTGAGATGAGTTTGATAGACTATGAGATGGTCATAGGCTTGTTGTCTCTTCTCGTCTAAGAGATCTAGCTGGGTGAGTCGAGCTACTCTGTACTCTTCATCTGAGATTTGCCCTCGCAAAGATATGCGTAGTGAGGGAAGTTCAACTTCTATAGGTAATACCACTTTGGCACCATAGACTAGGGAGTATGGAGTTGTGCCTATGGATGTACGGAAGGAAGTTCGATAGGCCCATAGAGCTGGATTTATTTGAAGGTGCCAATCACGGCCGGAATCATTGACAACTTTCTTTAGGATTTTGAGGAGGGTTTTATTAGTTGCCTCTGCCTGGCCGTTACCTTGTGGGAAATATGGGCTAGAAAAGCAGTGATGGATGCGGAGGGAAGTGCATAATTCTTCCATGTTGATATTTTCAAAATTACCTCCGTGGTCAGTGAAGATGGTGGATGGGATGCCGAAGCGGCAAACAATGTGGTACAAGATGAACTTGGAGACTTGAACTCCTGTAGCTGAGACTAGGGGGACTGCTTCCACCCACTTAGTGAAATAGTCTGTAGCTGTTATTATCCATTTATGTCCATCGGATGAGAGAGGTGTGATAGTTCCAACTAGATCAAGGCCCCAACAAGCAAAAGGCCAAGGTGGTGCAATAGGCTGTAGATCCTGTGCTGGAGCGTGCACAAGATTTGCATGCTGCTGACATGGGAGACACTTTCTGACAAAGTCACAAGAGTCTTCTTCAATGGTAGGCCAATAGTAGCCTTCTCTAAGGATTTGTTGTGCTAGGACAATACTAGTCATGTGGGCACCGCAAAGTCCAAAATGTACTTCTTTTAATGCCATCGCGGCCTCATTTTCATCTAAACATCGAGAGAGAGTATCGTGATAACCCCGACGATATAGGGTATTGGCTATGATAACATAGCAAGATGATTTTTGGATGAGGTTCTGGCGTTGGGTGCGTGTGAGGTGAGGGGATATGATACCATCATTAAGGTAAGCGTGAATTTCATGGTACCAAGGGGATTGGGGACCAACCAAGAGACAAACATGGTTTGAATCCTCATTCGCATAAGCGGGTGTGAGGAGCTGCTCAACTAAAAATTCATACTGCGTAGCATCTTGGGGAATTTCCAAGAGCGAGCCGATAGTGGCCATGGCATCTGCTGCCTTATTCTGTATTCGAGGTACTTGTGTAAACTGAAGCTTTGTAAAATGTTGGGTCAGCTAATCAACTAGCTCTTTATAGGGTAATAGCTTTTCATCTTTGGTTTGATATTCATTTAAGACTTGTTTGATGATGAGCTGGGAATCGCCAAAGATTTCTAACTCAGTGATATTCCATTCTGTAGCTATCTTTAATCCTGCTACAAGAGCTTCATATTCTTCTATATTGTTGGTGCTAGGGAATTGTAGCTTGAAGGCTTTTGGAATGTAATCTCCTTGAGGTGTAACTAATAATATTCCTGCCCCTGATCCATGAGAGGTGTATGAGCCATCAAAATAAAGCTTCCATGGGGGTTGTTCTTCAATTAGGCAGATATGCTTATCTGGAAATTCTGTGAGCAAAGGATATGCATCTACTAGAGGTGCATCAGCTAGGTGATCTGCTATAGCTTGCCCTTTGATTGCCTTTCTGTCCACATACTGGATGTCAAACTCACTTAGTAGCATAACCCATTTGGCCAAATGGCCTGTAAGTGCTGTTTTGGAGAGCATATACTTGAGAGGGTCAATCTTGGAGACGAGTTGGATGGTATGACTTAGCATGTAGTGGTGAAGCTTTTGAGTTGAGAAAACAACTGCCAAACAAGCTTTTTCCATAGGAGTGTAATTAATTTCATAACCAACTAGGGTTCTACTGATATAGTAGATGGCTCTCTCTCTGCTATAATCATCATGTTGTGCTAGAAGTGCCCCTAGAGCAGTAGGTGTTGCTAATATATACAAGATTAAGGGACGACCAGGAACTGGTGGAACCAAGATAGGGGGATTGGTGAGATACTGCTTGAGCTGATCGAAGCTACGCTGACATAAAAGATCCCACTTGAAGTTCTCATTCTTCTTTAGCAAGTGTGAAAATGGTGTACACTTATATGCAAGTTGGGAGATGAAGTGCCGAAAAGATTGAAGTTTCCCCTGAAGAGAGCGAAGCTATCGCAGTGTCTGGGGAGGAGGCATGTCTAGGATAGCCTTGACCTTTTTGGGGTCGATCTCTATACCTCGTTTAGAAACTATGAAGCCTAGAAGCTTGCCAGATGTGACCCCAAAGACACACTTCTTGGGATTTAGCATGAGATGATATTGGGCCAACCTATCAAAGACTTTTTCCAGGTCAGCAAGATGATCCATGAAGGTGTGAGATTTGACTAGGATATCATCCACATAATCTTCCAAAATGCTATGGATAAGATCATGGAAAATGGCTGTCATAGCTCTTTGATAGGTAGCCCCAGCATTCTTTAGGCCAAAAGGCATCATGGTGTAGCAAAAGGTTCCCCAAGGGGTAGTGAATGTTGTCTTATGCTGGTCCTCTTCTGCAATCTTGATCTGATTATACTCAGAAAATCCATCCATAAGGGACAGAATTTCATGTCCAGCTGTGAGATCTACAATCATATCTATGTTGGGCAAGGGAAAATCATCCTTTGGACAAGCTTTGTTAAGATCTCTAAAATTAGTGTAGATTCTGATGTCACCAGAAGGCTTAGTGATAGGGACCATGTTGGAGATCCATTCTGAGTAGTCGATAGGTCAGATAACCTTAGCAGCTCACATTCTTTCTAGTTTAGCTTTGACTAGTAATGCCACCTTGGGGTGCATTTTTCTAAGCTTTTGTCTGACGGGCTTGATCTTTGGATCGATTGCAAGATGATGAACTACAAGCTTTGGATCAAGTCCTGGCATGTCCTGATATGACCATGCAAATCGGCCAATGTTCTCTCGTAAAACCTCAAAGAGGAGGTCAGCTTGGTCTTGTGATAGGGATGCAGCAATGTGAACAATTCTAGGGATCTCTGAAGAACCAATGTTGACTTCTCTAGTATCCTCTATTAGAATAGAAGACACCTCTGGTCGATTATCTTGAGGAGGCAATACTAAATCCTCAGGTTCTGCTTGTGGCTCTGGATTTTCTAGCTGAGGGGTTCTCTTCGCTGCCTTAGCTAGTCCCGGTTTTACCTTAGTTCCAGTTTTGGGTGTATCAAAACTAGGTTGGGTATTTTCTCCAAAATACCCCTTGGGATCTAGCTTGTAGATGTGGGCAGAATCTGGCTTTGTCTTCTTATGAGGAGTTTTGGCTCCCATGAATCTTAGAAGCACTTCCTCTGATGTGAACTCATCAATATGTATGACACTTGGTTGGTCCCAATCTATGAGTTGTGGATGAGCAAGTGGTAGGTCAATGAGATGGATGGATAGTTCTCGGAGAACAGAGTCTCCTAGGAAGATTTGGTCTAGGATATCGTCGTAGGCTCTCTTTTCAACTTCCTCAGGAATGTCTTTGATTACAACAAGGTCGCGGTGGATGTTTGAAAAAGCATGACCGTTCTCGTTGGTGCCCCCAGTTGTGGGTATGCCAAAGCCAAGACCTGACTTTATTTCCCAATTATGTGCTTCGATGGGACATTGCATGCCCCTTTCTTCTGGTCCTAGTCCACCTCCTTGATAGTTCCATTTTTTAGTGATGAGCTTATGTTGTTGGGGATACTTCTGGCTGAAGTGATCAAGGTGTGCTTGATTTCTTGGAGGTTCATCCTTATGTAGCCAATTGTTGATATCTGGAGTGAGCTCGTCATGAAGAGGGGTTTTTGAGGACACAAAGGTGGTTGGGCCAAACTGTTTGTATCGAGGAGGTGGAATCTCCTTAGCTTTGTGATATGTTGGCCGTCCATGGGTATGTGGATCAAGTGGGATTGCTCCGACAGCAAATGCATCTGATAGACTATATTCTCCACAACCTTTGTTGTTGATCTTTACAGTAGATAGGGTGGAGGCAAGGATGGTTTCTGCATCATTACAAGTGTGGGATGAGCTGGCGATGGCTGTGTCGATGTCTATTCCAGGGCAATGGTTTGTATATGAAGCTTCAAGTGCATTGCAGTAAGCAAAGGGTTCTGGATTGGCATGGATGGTTACCTCAGTGCCTTGATGTGGAAATTTGATGCACTGATGGTAGGTGGATGGAACGGCCTTCATAGCATGAATCCATGGGCGACCGAGGAGGATGTTATATGGTAGGTTTAGATCAACAACATGGCAAACTGTCTCTTGAATGACTGGCCCAACCTTGATTGGTAGCAAAATAGTCCCTTCTGTGGTCCTTTCCAAGTTTTCATAAGCTTTGATGGTGATAACCTCACTGATCATATCTGCCTCAGTATACCCAGCTTGTTTTATGAATTTTAGGGTGCAAATGTTCAAGGCTGATCCATTATCTATCATTACTCTTTTCATGGCAAAATTGGATACCATGATGGCTATGCGAAGCGGAAGGGTGTGATTTGGCTCAACCGCGGGTATGTCGGTGGGTTTGAAAGATAGGGCACATGAGGATGAAAGGTGTCCAACAAGATTACGAAAATCAGTAGCATTGATATCAGAAGGGACACGGGATTCTATGAGAGAACTATCAAGGATGTCTTTGTACACAGGACTAGTGCGGAGAAGGTCTAAAATGGATATTTGGGCTGGCAAGTTCCCAAGGTGTTCCAAGATATTGTACCAGCTTTTTGATGGAGCTGATGGTGTTGATGAAACTGGTGGGCCTGCGATGTTAAATCGCGCTCTTCGAGTGGTGACCGCACACTCATTGTCTGGTCCTCGGATATTGATAACATTGATAGAAGGCTCTTTCTCAGATATACAACCTATAAGGCTACCATAGTCTATATAGGATGAATTGTGGTCATTGTTCTTCCCATGCTGTTGGTTTGGCTGGCGGTTGTTGGTGTTGTTTTGGATAGGTGCTTTTCCAGGATTTTGGTTGTTGTGTGGAGGAAAAGCATTTTGATAAATCTGTAAGCCTGCATTGGGAGAGGTTTGGGCACCAACAGTGATTTCCTTCTGATCAATGAGGTCTTGCACATAGTCTTTTAGTTTCATGCATCTGAGGGTGGTGTGACCGTTTACCCTATGGAACTTACAATACTCATTGTCCTTGTACCATGCAGCTTTGGATTGGCTTGGATGAATTTGCTGGGTAGGAGGAAATTTGATGAGGTTTTCCTTAGCCAATTTCTCAAAAATAACATCCAATGGCTCACCAAGGGGTGTATAGTTTCTAGGTGCAGGTTGGAATCTGGGCTTTTGCCCTGCAGCTACATTGATGGCATTAGCTTGATTGTTAGACCCTTGAAAGTTGGGTCTTGTATTGTGGTTTTGATAGCTTTGGTTATTTCGTTGTTGGTAATTGGTAGCTTGTTGGTTGTTTGTTTGATATGGTGGGTTAGACTAGTTTTGAGAAGGACCAACGATATTCACATGTCTGGTGTCAGTAACCCCATCTGTTGCAACATGCTTGTTTTTGTTCCAATACCTAGACTTGTCATTGGAATGTAATTGATTTTGGTTGGCCTCTTTGTAAATCTTTACCACACCATCTTTGATAAGTCCTTGCTCAAGGATCATTCCTTTCTCTTTGATATCCTTATAGGTATGCAAACAGTTCATGGTCATGTGGTGAGCCAAGTTGGGATGTGCATTATCAATAAACATTTTCACCACATGGCGTTCTGGCAAGGTGCAGGATATGCGGGTGGTAAGGGTTTGCCATCTTTGCAGGTATTCGGCAAGGCTTTCTCCACCTTTTTGCTTGGTGTGGACAAGATCAACTATTGATAGCTCTGTTTCAACAAGATGGGCATATTGGGCTACAAATGCCTCAGATAATTCAGCAAAGTTTTTAATTGTGCCATAGGGGATTCTATAAAACCATTCAAGAGCTGGTCCAGCCAAGCTTTTGGGAAAAAGGCGCAAGAGGAAGACATCATTGTATGCCACGTCCTGGAAATGCATGTAAAATTCTTTGATATGTGTGACAGGGTCTCCTTTTCCTCTGAATTTGTCAAATTTAGGTACCTCAAAGTGTTTGGGAAATGGTGTCGTGGTAACGGCTCTGTCAAATGGGTAAGGACACACATTCTCAAACTTGAATGTCTTTGGATCATTCCCTTCTTGGATGGCTTTTAGAGCTGTCTTTATTTTCTCCCACTCTGAATTGATAGGTGATGGTTGGGGTGCCCCCAATGTAGGAGTGCCTTGAGGTAGGTATGTGCTGGATGGGGCCACTGAATATGGATGGTTGTGAGGGATTTTTTGATAGGGATTGTACATTGTTTGGGCAGCTGCATGGTGGATGACATGTTGTTGAGGGGGAGGCGGCACATATTGCTGCATGTGCTGCGAGGCTTGCTGTTGATATGGGATTTGAGGTTGGGATTGAGGAACATAAGCTGGCTATGGGATAAATGGATTGCTTTGTGGAGGTAAGGTATAAGATGGTTGTGAGGCTTGGGGAAAGGATCGGAGGGCTTGTGGGGTTTGACCAATATATGTGGGTTGTGCCCCCATTTGGGATGGCATCTGCAAATAATTGGTGGTTTGCTGGGGTGGTGGATTACCTCCTAGAAGTGGCATTGAAAAGTAGTTGGTAATTGGAGGTAATGGATTAGTTGGTGGTGGAGGTGGTGGGAATTGAAGGCTTGGAAATGGAATTGATGGGGTTTGATAGCTTGGTGGCTGGATTTGGAAGCTTGGTATAGTGGTGGAAGGAGCTGGGGTCACTTGGGAGCTTGGTAGGAGATTGGCAGTAGCTTGTGGGATTTGATAGCTTTGTGGAGTGAAGGTAGTAGCTTGTGGATTTGTGGCTGGTGGTATTGAGCTCCCGAGACCTAATGGAAATGATGGGATTGTGCTTTGGGTTGTGGTGAACAAGCTGGGGGCGATGAAAGGTTGATTACTTGGCCCCATGGGTGGCATCCCTGTTGTATATTGCTGAGGTTGGCCAAAGATGCTAGCACTAATTTGGGAGATGGGTGGATTTGGAAAGCTAGGTGTGGGAGCAGCAGCAATAGTGAAGGGGGTGAACGGTGAGATGTTTTGGGTAAAGGGGGTTTGGAGTGGAGAGGTATGAACCAAGGATGGAGTGGTGGTGGCTGGGTTGGCTTGCAGCATGGAGATTTCAACTTGGGTGGATGATGGTATGTTTGGGTCTGTTGGGTCATATGGATTGGCTGGAGGCTCTTCTTTTGGAATATATTGAGGATAATTTGGATCATAAGAGCCTATGGGTGGTGGTAGCTGCCCAAACAATGGGTGAGATGGATCTGATAATGGAGGGGGTCTTCCAAAGTCAAAGGTTCCTACATTGTCCCTTCGAAAATTAGCCATGATTGTCTCTTTGTTTTTTTCTATAATGGCGTTTACCAATATTGCATTTCGTAGTTGGTTCATGAAAGCTTCAATGTTAGTAGGTGATGGCATAGCTTGATCTGGGCTGAAGGATGGCTGAGTGCTCAAGGGGTGTAAGGCTATTCAATCCAAATGATAGGGCTCCATTGTTTCTTTCTTCTTGGCTAAGCGAGTGACGGGTGGCATGAAAAATGCTCCTAGGGATGAGATGCAATAATGCTGATGGATGCAAAAGGGGGAAGGCTTTTCTATGCAAATGATTTCCTAGGTTGAGGCAAAGCTATATCACAAAACCTAAGGAGGATCGGGTTGGGGATTCTAACTTCAAAGATATGTTGTCAAAGCACAAAAGGTCTGCTTTCCTATGTGCAAGCTTGGTGGTGATTGTGTCAACTTAAGGATAGACTGATGATCCTTTAGGAAGAACACGAGATTGACCACTTGCGAATCCCAACCTTTAGCTCAAGGTGATGAGGGATAACAAGTGACAAAGCTAGATTACCTTAGACAAAGCTCTGTCAAAGGGATAACCTTGGTGAGATTGGTGGATTTGGAAGATTTTAGGAATGGAAAACTTTTAGCAAGGTGACAACAATTTTGAAAGCTTAGATGTGCAGATTTTCGATTACTAGCTAGATGGTATGATTCTAAATGAGATGGATGAGCTAATAATGCTTAAGGGGATAAGCTAAGATGGTTGGCTTTTCTACAAAGATGACTCTAGAGTGAAGCTTATCCAAGAAGATGTGGAGAAACAAGGGTGTCTAATCATAGAAATCATGCCTAGTTGGTAAGGCATAAGCAGGATTAACTCCTGGATGTTGGCTAAATTTGATGGTGCGCTCTAACTAGGCCTCTTGAAGTGCTTTGTCGGTAGCTTTGTCCTCTGCTTTGTGGAGTTTGGAAATTCGTGGGCTTGGTGTTATTTCTTTTCTCTTGGCTGAAAGTTCTTGGTATGCTAGAGATGGCTTGAGTTTGACCTTGTGAAACTTCTGTTTGGGTTTGGGTTGTTTCGACATAAATTCCTGAATTTTCTTGGCTTTGGGAAAAAACTTAGTTGTTTTGCTTCAACTTGTTCAACTTCCAAAATAGGCAGTGACTACGCTAAGTGTGCCCTAAGCTAGGATTGACCAAGTTTGGCAAACATTCATTCAAAAAGTAAAATAAAAACAAGCAATAGATAGGAACACCCAGATAGAAGTTTGTGGTTCTCAGAATGTGATACTCGAGCAAAGGAGTGTGTATGTTCTACAAATGTTTCGATCAGTCACTCCAAACACATTAATATCCTAGATGGTTTTCTGCAAGGCTGACAATTGGTTTAGCTAGGGAGTCCTCGATATACGCAAGGTACGTGAGGCCCAAATCCATAGATGAGACCAAAAGGATGTCACACAACCAAGAGGAGCGGTAACCCACTTCTCCTCTTTCACTTCTCAAGGGTATAAATTTTCTTGAGGCTTAGCCTGAATGACAAAATCTTGATCCCAAGAGAGGTGTCTTTCGATCCACCTCCTGATTCTTATACTCCACCGGAGCGTTGGAGTTGAGGTCGTCCAAGGGGTGATGAAATCCCCAAGCAAGCCTCCTAAAAAGAAACAAGGTTTTGGATCCTAATCTTATGCACCCAAGATGGCCTCGAAAGACGACAAGGGGAGAGAAGACTCGGATGACCTTGGGCTAAAAAACACGCTTGTTCTTTTACCAACTGACTCTTATGTGTGCTAATCTAGACTTTGCAAGCACTCATGTTTAAGAGACAATGTTCAATTCCAACTTGAAGCGCCAACAAAAGTAAATCGATCAAAGAATGCAAACAATAAGAAGAGTTAGGGTCAACAAAAGCAAACTCGCGCGCCCGGAGGCCCTCCACGTCAAGTATCGATTAATTTTCTTTAAGGCATTCAAGATTGAGTGTGAGTTTGTTTTAAGCCCAAAACAAAAGTGTGTGAGATTCAATTTCAAGCGCGCGCCCGGAGGCTCTCCACGTCAGTTGTTGTTCAATTTTAGTGCCCAAACTTGAAGTGTGATCAATTTAATCTAGAGTTTTTGCCATTTAAGAATTTTGATAAAGTTAAAGCAAACGTTCAAAGACCAAGTGAGTGAGTTAGATTGTGGAACATTTAACACCTTTTTCAAGTAGACCCATCCCCATAAATGGTGCTGAGATTGCAACTAATGGTTAATATTTGATGGGTGATTAGAAAAGAGGTGAGTCCAAGGAACTACTCAAATTGATTTTTGTAAATTTGTATTTTAACTTAACAAAGTTTCTTAAATGTCCAAAAATCAAACTTTAACTAGATTGCATGTGAAAAAGAGATTTGTAATGGTTAATTGATCCTTGGCATTCAAGATTGGATTTTTTTGTTTTAAGCATGCATTCCAAAGAAAGTTGATTTTAATCCATGACATTCAAGAGTGTGTTTTTGAGCAACATTCATTCGATGAAAAATGTGTTTAACCATTCAAGTTCATTTTTTTTTTAGCAACATGCATTCAAAGAAAAATGGTTAAACATTCAAGTTCATTTTTTAGCAACATGAAAACCTGCAAGAAACATGGTTAGTGGTTCCATATGTGCTCCAACCTGCAATGAGACAAAAAAAAAAGCAATTTAGTTAGTTAGCCAAAATCTTCAAAAATGAGAGCTTAACTATGGGAACAAAACATATTTGCAGCACAGAACACAGGTGACAAGCAGAGACGCCGATTTGCACAGATGCGGATTTTCGCAGACGACGATTTTTGCAGACGCGGATTTTCGCAGATGTCGATTTTCGCAGACGCGGATTTTCGCAAACGTCGATTTTCGCAGACGCAGATTTTCGCAGATGTCGATTTGTGCAGACGCGGATTTTTGCAAATGTCGATTTGCGCAGACGCGGATTTTCGCAGACGTTGATTTTTGTAGACAGAACAGGTTGCAGATGCCAAAACTGCGCCAAAAAAGCTGAAAAATGCAAAAAAATAAATTTAAATGGTATTTCTTCCTAAGTGCGTTCTTTAACCTGCAAAAACAAGCAAAACACCCTCACAACACACTCAAACAACAAAAAACATTAGATGGTTAGAAAAATGACATATAAATGAAAATAGATGATTAAATGACCCATAGTGGGGTCCCACCGGGCGTGCCAAAATGTAGAACCAGAATCAGTGTGCAAAGAACATTAAAAAATAAAGTAAACATTCATAAACCAAAAACTAAATTCACATATATGCTTAGACAAAGAAAGCAAACAAGAAGTGCAAACCTCACAAGAGAAAACAATCCATGCTTTCTTGATTCTGTAGATGTGTCCTTTTGCTGTGGATGTATGCTCAAGATGCTCAAAAGTTGCTTCAATGGAGATGGGTAATGGCAAATTGGTAGCTTTGTGAGCTCTCAATTTGGCATTATAAGGGTAATATTGATGGCTTTGGTTCTCAAAATAGCATGGTAACTTTAGCTCAAAGATTGTTGATGAAATGGCTTGGGATGGGATTCAATTTATAGGCTAAGGGGTAGAGAGATGGAGGGCTTAGATGCAAGGATGGATGAAGGCTTAAGGAGGGCTAAGATGCACTCAAAGGGGAGCACATGGATTGTGCTTGTTTAGCACCAATGGGAAGGTGACACTTGTCACAAGAAGGATGAGTGTGAGAGGGTAGGGTAAAGGGTTGGTTAAAGTCATGATGAGTGGGGTTGAGTATGTAAGAGGGATGTAAGAGGAATGAGTGTGGAAGAGAGAAGAGTGTGGAAGATGGGTGTAAGAGTCATGAGTGGGCTTGTAAGAGTCTTTATGTTTTGTAAGAGCACTCATGACTTAGTGGTTGGGTTTTTTTGAGGGGAGACTTTGGTTTGGATTAGGAAAGTCTTAAACTTGTTTAAGGAATGTGACAACATTAGGAGGTGGATTAGGCTTGGGTTTAGGATTAGATTAGGGATGTTAGAGATGTGCAAGTGGATGGCATTAATGAGGGTGGGTGAGTTAGTGGCTAAGCTTGGTTAGTATGGGTGGATGGGGTGGATTAGGCTAAATGGAGGATTAGAGATAGGTTAGGGGTTTTTGAATTTGAGGATTTCATTTATCAAATAGATTTATTTAATAAATGGGGATTTTTGGAATTAGATAGGAGAAAGGGATTTAATTGATAAATAATAGATTATTTAATTTATCAATTAGGACTATAGATGATTAATTAAATTAATCAACTAGGGGATGACAAAGGATTAATTAAATAGAAATTTAATTAATAATGCCCTTTTTAGATAACTAAATAGGATTACTAAAATAGTGTAATCAAATTTAGGTGTCTACATGAGGTACTGGAGAATTCAGCTTTGGAAGAAGGGGTCATGCATATGGTCACTTCTAATATTGTTGGGGTTAGTATGGAGGTTGTACCAGCTCTTAAACTAGAACCAGTTCAAGCTATTCAGGGACAACAAGTGGCTCAGTTGACTTTAAATAATTCCATATAGGATGAAATTGTTTTGGCAAATTTAGCTAGAGAAGTTTTAGTTTCATCTCAAAATAAGGGTTCATCTCATATATTTGTAGTGCAACAACAACCCCTTAAGAAAGGTCCTACTAATAGCTCCTCAAAAGGGCATAAGATAGACCTTGAAAAGATAAAAATGACTGGAGATCTATTGTTGAAATCTGGGTTTGTTAAATCTATTGATGCTCACTTTTCTCAAACCCCTCAATGATCATTCTCTCTTGGAATGTGAGGGGTTTGAATAGTATCTATCAACAAAAATATATTCATGATTTAATTGCAATTCATTCTTCAGATGTCTTTTCTATTCAATAGACTAAGGTTTCTGTTGAGGTTATGCATCAACATGCTCCATGCATTTGGTATGCTGGTCATTGTCAAAGTATTGGTTCACAAGGTAATTATGGAGTTTTGGCTCTATTTTGCGACCCTAAAAATATTTCTCCCCTTTGGTGCATTTATAGTCATTACTCAATCTCTATGGTGGCTACTACCTTCAACTCTGGTGAGACTATTCTTGTGACAAATGTTTATGCCCCTATTGACATTCATGGCAAGATTCAACTTTGGGATCACATTAGGTATGTACATTCTTGTGCTCCTTATTTTCCTTGGAATTAGGAGGTAATTTTAATTCTATTTTAAGTCTTGAGGAGAAAAGAGGAGGTTGGCCTAGGCTTGGCCCTACTTTTGATCTTTTTCAAGCCTAGGTGGATGTTCTTTCTATTATTGATGTTATGCCTTCAAATGGGGTTTTCACTTGGAATAATAGACAAAGTGGTTAGGAAGCTATCTTAGAATGTTTGGATAGGTTTCTTGTTTCATGTTATTGGGTTGGTAGTGGCCTAATTATGAGTTTTGAAATTCTTGATTGGAGAGGTTCTGATCATTGGTCGATTAAGTTCTCTTCTTCTCCTATTGCACTCCCTAAGAACCCTTCTTTTAGATTCTAGCTTGTGTGGCTCCAAAACTCATCCCTTTATGATTTGGTGGCTAAGTGGTGGAGAGAGGGTGGCCGAGCTTATGGTATGGCTATGTTTTTCCTTGAGAAAACTTAAATATGTCAAATATCATCTTAAGAGATGGAATACTTCTTGCTTTGGGAACCTTTAGCCTAGAAAGAGGAATTCTCTAGATCATCTTGAAGTGATTACTCACCAAATTAGGGACTCTAGGCTTACAGAGGCACTTGGTAGGGTAGAATCCTAGGCTTTGTAAGATGTGGAAGAATGGGAACTTTAGGAAGATATTTACTGGAAACAAAAGGCTCATATTGATTAGCTGTAGGAAGGGGATAGAAACACTACTTTTTTCATCATTCTATTCAAGTTCATCATAATAAAGGGTATAATTCTTCTCTTGTTACTACTAAAGGACTTCAAATTTCTTCTCAGTCTATTATGACCAAGGAAGCCCTTCAATTTTATTCTAACCTTTTAACTTAGGATTCGTAGCCTATGACTAAGGAGGAGAACTTAATTCTTTCATGCATTCCTTCTCTTATCACCAATGCTATGAATGATTCTCTTCTTCATCCAATTTTGATATATGAACTTAAAGAGGTTGTGTTTGGAATGAATAGAGGTAAAGCTCTAGGCCCAAATGGCTTCCATGTCAAATTATTTCAGGAATTTTGGGAAATTATTAATATGAATCTTTTGGAGGTGGTTAAGGAATCCCTCCAGAATAAGCAAATGCTTCGTGCATTGAACTATACTTTACTGACTCTTATCCCTAAGAAAGAAGGTGTTGAAAATCTTGACTCCTTTCATCTCATCTCTCTTTTTAATATTGTGTACAAAATTATCACCAAATTGATTGGTGACAGACTCAAGATATGCCATCTAGTTGTGATTTCAGAGGAACAAGGTAGTTTTGTGGGTGGTAAGAAAATTCTTGATGGAATTGTTATTGTTAATGAATTTATTCATTCTATGTATACATCAAAAGAGTGAGCTATGTTCATTAAGTTGGGTATGGCTAAGGCTTATGGCAGAGTCAAATGGAGTTTCCTCCAAAAGATTCTCTTGGCCTTTGGTTTTTGCCAATAGTGGGTGAACTAGATTATGAGTTGTGTTACTTCAACTTCTTTTTCTATTCTTGTGAATGGTGTTCCTTCAAAGCCCTTTGGTGCCTCTAGAGGACTTCACCAAGAGGATCCTATTTCACCTTATTTCTTTATCATTTTAGCTGAGGGTTTGGGTCACTTTCATAAGCTTTGTGCTCACCAGGGTTTGATTCATGATTGGAAATTAGGTGCTAGTTTGCCTCCTATTTTGCATCTTCAGTTTTTGGACGATACTTCATTTATGGGACAGGCCCATCTTCATGAAGCTACTTCTTTTAGGCATGCTTTTGATGTGTATCTTGCAACTTCAAGATAGAAAGTTAATGAGAAAAAATCTTCCATTTTTTTCTTCAATACTCCCTAGTTTATTCAGAGGTGTATTGCTGCTATTTTGAGGTTTCAAATTGGGTCTATTCCCTTTGTTTATTTGGGTGTTATTCTTATTGTTGGTATACATCCTAGATCTTCGTGGAAAGTTTTTCTTGATAAACTATGGCAAAAAGTTAATCATTGGACTCATCAATACGTATCAATTGCTACTCGCCAAACTCTATTAAAATTGGTTATTCAAGCCCTTCCTATTTACAGGTGTTTAGTTCAAGTTGCTCCTATGTATTTTCTTCAAGAATTTGATGCTCTATCCCATCAATTCCTTTGGAGTGGGAACCTTTAAACTTCTAAATGGAATCTAGTTAAATGGGAAATAGTGTGTAGACCTCAGATAGAGGGTGGCCTTGGCTTATGATTAGCTATTTTAAATGGATAGGTTCTCACTACAAAACTTTACTGGTTTTGGTGTACTAACCAACATCAACTTTGGGCTCGTATTCACACCCATAAGTATTTTCTAGATATTGATGTGGTTGAAGTTCACCACTTTCCTTTGGAAGGGAGAGGATCAATGATTTGGAATATGCTAAAGTTTGGAGCTTATTTGGTTAAAGATGGTCTCTTTTGGATTTGTCATTTGGGATCACAAGATTTATTTTGGCTTGACTCTTGGGATGGGCACCCTCCTATTCTTACCATTCGTCCTCAGTTACATGCCCTCTATCAAACTTTTAGTGTTGTTGGTTGGGATGCAATTGATTTTTATAAGATAGGGTGTGTTAGAGGTTTGGCTCCTTCCTTTCATTGGAAACACCCTTCGGAATGGCCTCAAGGAGGATTTGAGGAGGATACAAAGGAGTTGTTTTAGATTTTGCAATCTTGTGAGTGTCCTACTTTAGTTGGTAATGATGTTCTTACTTAGGACAATGAAGATTTGTTTGGAAAATTTTTAGTGTCTGCAAGATATGTTGAGCTTCTTTGGTAGACATTAGGGGACATTCAGATGCCTTGGTGGAAGCAAGTCTGGTACAAGTTTTCTTGGTCCAAATGTAATTTTATAATGTGGTTGGTGGTCCATAGCCAATTTCTTATGTGGTATAATTTATGCAAGCGTGGCTTCCAAGAACCCTCAATGTGTGTTCTATACTAGGCTAGTGAAGCAAATATCTCTCATCTCTTTTTCCAATGCTCTCTCACTAGACATACTTGGCACTCTTGGTGGAATGTGTGGAACCAATCATGTTGGCATGTTTCCTCACTGGTAGAATTATTTTCTTGTTGGGGTAAGGCTCCTATCAAGACTTCATTTCTTCAAGTTGCCCGAACTCTTGGACCCTCCTTTATTATTTTGCATATCTAGTTGGAAAGGAACTGTTGTATCTTTAAGGATGAGTTTTTAGAGGTTCCTCACTTATGATGGAAAATTCTCCATTCTTTGAGGGAAACTATTTCTACAAAATGTGACACTTTTGAGGCCATGGAACCAAGGGAAAATATTTTCAATAATCGTCTAAATATTCCCCCCTCACATGGAAAACTGCTAAGAAAGATGTGTAGACATCCCTTGTGAAAGATAAATAGGATGAGAAAGTGGAGTGACCCTCAATGGGGTATTCTTAGAATCAACATGGATGGGTCTTCCAAGGGAAATACAGGCCCTACTGGCATTTTGTGGTGTTGGTAGAGATAGTAAGGGGGATGTCTAGTTTGTGTTTTCTATTTATAAAGGTCATCACACTAACAACCTAATGGAGGCCATAGCTATTTTGTATGCTATGAAGAATTCTTGTGACATTGGTTGGAGAAGGCTTATCTATGAATCTGACTCACAAGTGGTGATACATCTTTTGAATTAGCAACATTCTGAAGTTGTTAGTTAGAAGTTAGCTTTGATTGTAGACCAAATTTATAATTTGTGTACTTCTTTGGAGTCTCTTACTTTCACTCATATTCCTAGGGAATGCAATAGTGTTGTTGATTGTTTGGAAAAGTGGGCTTCTAACCATATGTGTAATTGGAACATTGTTGATAAGAATCAACTTCGAATGGGCAATGTCCCATTGTAAGAATTATCCTTAGGGAAAAATTCACCCAAGAACTAAGGACTCAAACATAAGCACAACTATAGACCAGAAAGGAATATGATTAGAATATTGATGTATTCAATTCAATATGCATAAAAATACACTAGGAGTGCCTATATATAAGGGCCTTTGAGATGCATCTAGAATGCCTAGGAATCATCATCATGATAAGTGATACAACTAGGCACATGTCCACTAGATATGGGTCATCTTCCATTAAGCACGGAAGTAAGTGAGATGATGAGAGGATAAGCCTACAATGGTGTAGCATGCAAAACAATGTTGTAGACAACATGTGCTAAAAAAGGAGTGTGAATAACTATGTTGTCTACATGACAACCTAGTGTTGTAGACACCATGTGCTGAATTAGAGTTGCGTACTTCTGTGTTGTCAACATGACAACTCATAAAGATATGCAAACTCCTAGGTGTCTCACAAAATAAATAATAAAATAATGCATTAACCTAAGTAAACTTTAAGTAAGTGTAAATAGTGAATACATATTTATACCAACACCCCCCTTTAAGTGCAACTTAGGGGAATGCCCTTAAGCTTACAAAAACTAGGATGAAATGCATAATGGGTCCTAACTACTAGGCCATATTAGGTACCCATGTACATAATTAAATAAAATCTCTCATAAGACAGAGAAAAAGGGAAAACCACATGGGAAAAACCCTCCCCCAAAAAGAGAGATGAAAAGGGATGCATAGATGGATGGAGTAATCAAGACCCCCCCATTATGACATACATCAAGTAAGTACATACAATAGTGAAGAGTGAGAAGAATAAGACCTCATAAGAGGAAAAAGTCCCCCCCCCCCCCATAAGAAAGAAGAGGAAGAGAGATAGGGTAGTCTCCCCCCCCCCCCCCCCCCCACAAAAATGAAGAGTGCCAACCAGCGATAGCTGCTCCAGGAACAAGTTGGTCCATGAGTACAGAATGATGTTCCTCCCCTTTGGAAGAAACAATGGCAAAGGTACAATCTTGAAGATGTATGGTGAACCTAAAACCTACTTAAGTGTTCTTTTGTCAATGCTGATGTTCACCCCTTCCAACAATGCTGAAAAGAATGAATGTAGATCTGGCAAGGATGTCTGTTGAACCTATCCTAATGAGCTAACTATCTCCTCAACTGATAAAGAGACCTCCGACAACTATTGTTCATAAGGATCCACAATCATGCCAACCTGTGAAGATTGATCATGTAGAGAATGGACATGAGGGTTAGAGTGAGCCCTCGCAACAACTATAGAAGGATCATCTTCATCAAAGAGAAGATGTAAATCATCAAGGTTGTCTTCCAAATCTACGGTGTGTGACTCCACAAACAAACCTACAATGTCTGCCATTGTCATGACCCCAAATTTAAGGATATATGAATATTTGAATAACATATCATACAATGATAATAATTAAAGATAATAATGAATAGATAATAATAAATATTATATAACGTATTTAATGATATCAAATACCCTATAAAAATATATCAATTATTCAATATACATAAGCTATGATTACAAAGCACATTTAATCCTTATTGAATAAAATTATATAAATAAAATAAATATATATTATTATTAATTATAGGTAATATCAAATAACAATAATTATGAGTATTATGAGATAAACATACTCAAAGATAATGTGATACAAATATAAATAAATAAATAACATATAAGAAAATAATAACATTACTAATATTATATAACCTAGTCTAATATCATACTAATTTCATATATTATAATATATGATATTACGCAAAGTATAAGCTGATCCACATTATATTGATTGGTTATATCAAAAGGTATGAGAGGGTGACGATGCCAAGGATCATGTTGCGTCATACCCTTACTTAAGGAAAGCGTGCAAAGAAACGAACCATATTGAAGTAGAAACAAGGAAAATTCACCATTGCCGCAGATTAAGGAAAGACACACCAAATTTATATTAAACACGTGGACCAAGGAAAGTATCAACATCAGCATCAAAGATACAAAGGATAGCATCTAGGTCAAATTGTGGACAGAGGAAGGTCACTATGAATCCCACATGGCCAAAGCACATTGAAACCATTCCCATCAAATCCCATTGGACAGGAGCAAACAGACTATTGCACTTTTCATAGTAGGATATACACATTAATCAAACTATGTCTACATTGAGCAAGGTCTATCATAGAATCACATTGAAGGACGTGGGAGGCAGTACGTAGGACAAATCACATCAATGCATGAGTGAAGTCAAAGGAACAGAGAGACATTAAAAACATAGTTGGTCGCAATGCGGTACCGCCTTGATAAGAATATGCACATAGGATATTAAAGCAACCCTAAATAGCAAAAAGGTCAATGTTATAAGGAAAGGGGGTATCATTCATATGTTTATATGTTGAAATATTAAGAAGATTTTTAAAAATAAATATATTTATTATACAAAGCAACCATCTCATTTATATAGGTTTATATATATATATATAGAGATATATATAATTTAAAGAATTGACATCTCTTGAAGATAAATACAAAATCTCTCGTATAGAACTGGAACTTTAAGCTTTCAAATTGGGAATCTAGAGCAATTAGAGGTAAATCTAAAAAGGGGACATTACAGCCATGTAGTCATCCCCTGTTGCTAGAGCTAGAAGACAAGATGTACCTTGTTGTGCTAGACTTATCACTCTGGAAATATAAGCATGTGGATTGTATTGATGTCATGACCTCTCACTGCAACTATCAATAGAACCCCACGTGTCTGAATCTGTTGAAGAACTATCACTGGTGTCACTATTAGTTTCCATAGTGTCTGAAATGCAGAGAGGATTAGAGGATAAGATGGGTGAACTTTCCTCAAAGTGAACATTGTTCTCCACAAAGATCTCATGAGTCTCTAGATCCATAAGTCTATAAGCCTTCACATTGTCTTCATAACCAATGAAAGTACAAGGCCTAGGTGTTGGTGCCTTGCATTCTATGGAAGATAGGTTTTCCCATGCTAGACAACTAAAAACTTTGAAGTGACTCACAACTAGTTTTTTGCCACACCATGCATCAAAAGGAGTCTTCCCATCTAAGGCATTATGAGGAGACCTATTAAGTATGTGAGTAGCACTGCTAATGGCTTCAACTTCAAGTGTTCAATCAAGAGATTTGGCTTTTATCATGCAACTTGCCATGTTTTTAAGAGTCCTAATCCTCAGTGCTACAATATCTATCTTGTATGGACTGAATGCTAGTGGATTCTGAAGATCAATTCCCTCAAGTTTGCAAAAGTCCTTAAGTCTTTTATTCACATATTTTCTTTCATTGTCCATCTACAGAACCTTGATGGCTTTCCTTCAACATGACTCTTGAAGGCTTGAAGCTTATCAACCACTTAATTTTTATGATGAAGGAAGTAGACCCATGTGAAGTGTGAAAAGTCATCAACAAAAGTAAGGATGTAGTGGCCTTGGTTGACTGATGTCACTACAAAAGGACTTGCTAAAACCATGTGAACCAACTAGAGAATAACTAGTGCTCTAGAAGACTTCCCTTTATCATACTTCTCCTCGAGATGCATATCCACTGAACATGATGAAAACTCACCCTTAGACAAATTGATGTTAGGTAAACCTTTTGTTGGAATATTCAAATATGGAAAGAGTACTTATGAGAGGGGGGGTGAATCATAAGTATCACACTTTAGCCAATAAAACTTTTAATTAAAAGTAAATTGCATGCATGTAAATACATGTAACAAAACACATGCATCAATAACTCATAAAACTAGAATTTGGTAACCCAGAAACCCTCCAGGAATAAGAAGGTAAAACTAGGGTGGGAATGATACCCACAAAATTTATTGCAGCAATATTGTTCAACCACTTTTGATGGTTTTCCATGTTAAAGGCCTACCCTGTTAAAGGCTTTACACTGTATTAATAGTGACCTAGTTAGAGGATTTACAAACACTTAACATGAAGTGTCACCCTATTAAAGGATTTTAATCACCTAATCAAAAGGATCTACAAAATAGCTATAAAGCTAACCTATCACCATAGGATTTTCATTCTAATACAATTGCTAGAGAGTATTAGATACAATAAACCTGATAGATTACAATCCTTGATTGTTGAATGCAAGCTCCTTTTCCGCCTTCTTTGATCTTGATCCTTTGTGATCTGATAACCCTTGCTTCTGAAAACAGATTTCCTTATACACCCTTATATGTCCTCTCATATATTTACAATGAAATTTCATCTTCCTTATAAAGACTTCAAAGAATTAGGGTTTGATTTGGATCTACAATCCATATTGAATCTCAATTTCCCGCTCAATACTTGTCTTTTACTGATTGGTTGCATGCCTTTATCATTTTTCTTATTGGCTGCATGTGAATTGCATAGAAAAAAATAAAGATTTGATTTTATCATTAAACCCCTCGAATTTTACCTTATGTCAGCTGCAAAAACTATTTGCATCATAGTTTGTGCAATTTCAAACTTTTATGCTGATCTACTGAGTTACTCGGCTCCTAAAGTATTGCTGATACTCAGCACATGCTATTTCCTAGATAGCTCGGCACCTAAACAAAACTATATCACTTGGCACCTGCTAACACTCGGCACTTGTTGCTCTCAGCACTTGTTAACACTCAACACTTGTTACACTCGGCACTTGTTACACTTGACACTTGTTAACACTTAGCACTTGTTACACTCGGCACTTGTTACACTCAGCACTTGTTACACTCGGCACCTATTACACACGGCACTTGTTACACTCGGCACCTATTACACTTGGCACTTGTTACACTCGGCACCTGTTACACTCAACACTCGACACTTTCTTGATATAGCTTGACACTTCATCTTACTCGACACTTACTCTTGATCTTGGTTAAGTGTATTGACACTCAGTTATCAAATTTATTCTTTAAGCTAACAATCTCCCCCTTTGACATGAGTGGAAAAAACACTTAATTAAGATCCTTGTGACTCATTAATTTATCCTACATTCAAAATTTTCTAATACTTATCATTTCATTCCTGTACTTAACTCCCCCATACTTAATCACTTCACTTCTTATTACTCTCTTATTACTTATTCTCCCCCTTTTTGACACTTATGTCAAGGGTCTTACAATGAAATGCCATACTTAGCCAAAAATGTGCTATTTACTTCAAGGAGTACCTTCAGAGTTGCATCCCAATTTGCTAATGTGACATCCAATGTCTTATGTTGGATGGAAATCTCTACTGCTAGGTGTACAAGTCCATCAGATGAAGAAAGATTGGGGTCTTTCCTGAGGACTGTCTCTGCATTTATCTGCTCCTTTTGAAGTAGTTCCAAATGAGGATTTATTGATGATTGAATTTACATCAATTTAGCTTTTGTGGTTGCCTCCTCTACTGCTAAGATAGCTAACTCTCTTTGTGTGTGAAGCGATTGGACAAAATGCTTCTCACTCTGCGCTGGATTTGTGGGGAGTTGCATGCTAGAAATTTTCAGATTGTTTTCCAAGCTCAGTATTTTTTGGCTAGTGTCTTGTGTGAATGTGGAAAAATCACACAACTTGTTGTATAGGAAAAAGATGTTTCCTAGTACAATTTTAACTTTAATAACTTTCTTTGCCAGTTCTTCTTGTGACAGTGCTATATCACTGGATATTTTACTATTTACCTTACCTTGGAACTTCCTTTCTGACCATTCAAGCAATCTGGCATTTGTTTCCTGGTCTTCATTAGTCACTGGTCAACTATATCAGATAGTTGCTCTATAATTGGTCTTGATTCATCTGGAGACTGTAAGCAAAAAGCTTCTGTGAATATATCTTTAATTTCATTCAAGGTAAGCTTATGCTTGTATTCTTTTCTTAGTGCTTCTTGTCTCCTTCTTTTGTCTAATGCACTCTGAATTTCATTAATCTTTTCTCCAATAAGAGTTCTAGATTCATAATATGGGATCTTTAATTCTTCATCAAGCTCAGGAACTCCATAGTGAAGTTTCCTGACTGCCTTTGATGAGCTCGAGCCTGGTGTCCTGATTTGTAGCTATAACCCATCTGTGCTCGGCTGTTGAAGAGTCTGTGTTGGAGTACCAGATTTTGGTAATGCAACCAGTGTTTGTATTTCAATCTCCTCCTCCTTCTTTGTCTCATCTTTTTCTTCAGCTTGAATATAACTTTTATGATCGCTAGGTGGGGTTGAACTTGTTGGTTTTTTAGATGTTTCTTTTATTTCCCCTGCTGCTGTACTTGGCATTTGAAGTGTATAAGTGACTATACTTGGTGGAGGTGGTGGTGGAAGAAATAGAATACCAGTAGTTTGTATGGTCAAAGGTGGCACTTGTGCTTTTACCTTAACTATCTCTGTTTTAACTTCTAGATTTTGTAATTCATCAACATTGACCAATACAAGATTTGAACTTAATTTTACTACTAGTGATGATTAATCAAGGATTTCTAAATCCTCTGCAGTTAATGGATTGATGTTTGGATTTGAAGTGTCTGTAACATCTTTTATTTTTATAATATCTGCAGGTGTGATGGTGGCATGAGGAGGACTAGGAGGAGATACCTTTCTGTCTTGCATACTTTGATCTTGTGGCTCAGTTGTATCTTTCTCTTCCTCTTTCTCCTCAGTATGTGCCTCTTCTTCCTTTTCTTCTTTACTCTTCTTCTCCACTAGTTCCTTCTCTTTTTCTTTGGTTCCTGACACCTTCTTTTCCTTTGTCTTGGCACTTTCCTCTGCCTTATATTCTTCATTATACACATCTTCTATTTTCTTGTAAACTATTTTCCACAATCTTGTGGATTTAGTAACTACCTCTTCAATTTTATTCTGTAATATGCTAAATGCCCTATACTTGGGAGTGAATCTGTTATTATGCCAATTTACTGCATTTTTTACTTGATCTTTAATCAAATTAGGAAACAATCTGGCTAATGTTGAATCCCTTATCTCTTTTTCCATTTGTAAACAAAAATGCCAATTATCCTCTACAATTTTATACAATTCTTTTGGCATAGATTCATCTAATTCTAGAGGTGTGTGCTTATATTTAGCCATCATAGCATACACAGATTCCTCTAATTTATTTTTCTCTTCTTTGGTGAGCTTAGAAAAAATCAGGTTCTTTAAACCTTTTAAATCATCATTCCTAATTTTTGAACATAATTTATCAACAGCAGTCTGGGGTTTGTGTCTTACCACTTGAAATTGACTATTGTCCTCTGACTCTGTTTTCTCCTCATCTGTTTCAAGTCGGGGAATAAATTTCCTTTTCTTGACTTAGCAGTAGTCTTCTTTGAGTCTTTCTTCTTTCCTTTTGCCTCCTCTTGGGCTTTTTGTGCTGCAGCCCTTGTGGTAGGTCTCTTTGGTGCAGGAGCAGCTACTTTCTTCCCCTTGGATTGAGGAGCAAAAGGAGTTGTGGTCTTTCTCTTAACTGGTGCTTCCTTGGCTTCTTCTACCTCAACAATCTCCTCTTTATCTTCTCCTAACCCTTGAGTCAGACCTTGAAGTTTATCTCCTTCTTCTTCAATGTCTTCTCCCTCTTCTTCTATTGTTCCTTCTTCTTCCATGCGATTTGTCTCACCATTTTCTCTTTCTTCTTTACTGCTAAAAAAGTCTTCAAATCTGTTATCACCTTTGATTTGACAATATCATAGGTTCCAAAAAATTTTGCATTTTTATTAGCTTCTTCTGCAAGTAGGGCTATCATTGCTGCAGAGGCTTGATCAATATCAAGTTCATAACCTAGTGGCCTAAGCTATCTTACTCTAGGTATAACTGCTTGTATGTAGGTATAATCTATATCTATAAGAAAACAAATGTCTTTTTCATATTTCTCAGTCAATGAGACTGGAATTCTCATTCATTGTTTCATGGACTTTTTGAAGTCCTTAAAGTAACTAGTCATTTGGGCATTAAAATTTTCACCCATCTGTTCAATGTATCCATTGATTTGTTCAACAATTGTTTTGTCTGGATTCCATCTTACCTTACCCATAGAAGGAAATTCTTTCATCAAATAGATAAACATGCACATCAAAACTGATCCAAATTTGCATTGAGCTCCCTTGCTCTTCCTTATAGCTCCCAGATTTCATTGATCTATTAAAACATTAGCTCTGCTAAATCATAAGTGTGATCCCTTTTGATTATCTTGTATGCAACATCAACTGCTATACAAGGTACACTGTTTAACTTGCTTGATTGATAGAATTTATGTGAAATGATTCTCATAGCAAAATCTAGTAGGGGATCTGTGATTATGTCGATAGTCATTCCTCTATTGTTCCATTTGGCACCTGTATTTTTCTCTATTACTTCCCTTTTGTCACTTCGCAAGGTCTTTGGCTGATCTAGGGTTGGAATACCAGTAACCCTATGAACAATTTTCTTGGTGAATTTTACTAGCCCTGATTCTAACCAAAAAGCTCCATCATGTATTCGGCTCAGAACTATCCATACCCATTCAATTTTGAAAACAATAAAAAATGCTAGGGTTTTGGTTAATCCTTTTCTTTCTATTATTGAAAACTCATTTTTTAGTACTTTGTTTTCACATAGTTTATCATATGCATTATAGATTTCTAAATCTCCAATGGCACTAATTTTGCAGTTATAACATCTTCGAACATCTTGGACCATAACAACTTTATCCAAAATAACTGATAATGCACCTGCAGGATCATTCTTGTATGCTACTTTAGGAATGGGCTTAAATTCAGGTTGTTTAACTTCATTGCTGACCAACTGTACTTCATGACTCTCTATACCCTTAATGGTTCCTGACCCAGATGCCATTGTTTACCAAACTAGGGTTTATGATTTAAACAAGTTTATAAGTCCTACGTAGCTCAACACTTAAGTAAAATACCTTAAATCGATGAAACTTGTCCTGAATCACTGTTGAAATCTTCACAAATGGCTTCTGAGTTGATCTTGATCTTCTCCACTCTTCTCATCTTTACTTCTCGTTTGAATGGTGGGAAAATGATCGAAAATTAGATTTATGTACCCTTCAAAATAGAGTAATAAATGCTTAGTATGCTACCAACTATCTACTCGGCACCTAAAAGGTTTCGACATGACTCGGCTCCCATTGTGTTTTACTTTAGTTGGCTCCTATTGATATTTCACAGCTTTGCATCAACTATCAACTCGGTTGTTGTTAGCAACTTGGCTCTTGAAGACAACTTTGACAGATCTTTGCAAAGTTCTCAATTTTGACTTAGCATCTTTGCTTATGCTGATTTCATTTTTGCAGTTCTTCTATGTCTTGGGATTGATTTATGATGTAACTTGGTTTATCAATCCCACAC
Source organism: Cupressus sempervirens (assembly GCA_028749045.1). NCBI lineage: Eukaryota > Viridiplantae > Streptophyta > Pinopsida > Cupressales > Cupressaceae > Cupressus > Cupressus sempervirens. The sequence continues at coordinate 618,737,955 of CM053791.1, forward strand.
ACTTATTCTTTTCTTAATTTGATGAAGTGTGATCACTTGACCTATTAGGTGAAGTGATCTCTGCACTTGATGTGCTATACTCATCTTTCTTCCTCCATGTCTTATTCATTTCACTTCTGATATGTCCAACATCTATATTTGCGTTTCCATTGTTGAACTCAGAACTTGATGCCTTTGACCTTGTTGGGCAATTCCTGCTGACATGACCAGTTTTTAAGCAACTGAAACATGTAGTTTGACTCAACCATCTTTTATAGTTCCCTCTAAAATGTGTTCTTATGCAGTTTTGTGGGATATATCCATATTCTTGACAATAGTGATAGCTGTACCTAGTGTTGTAATCCCAAAATTCATGGTTTGATGTCTTTGCTGGTTGATTTATTGTCCACATAGACTTTGATCTACATTCAAAAGCTCTATGTCCATACTTTTTGCAATTATAACAATGTCCATCAAATCTTGATGTCTTAATAGTTTGGGTTCTGCATTCATATGCTTGATGACCTTGCTTCTTGCATTTATGACAATGATTTATGCTTTTGGGTTTATCATACTGATGGGCATTCTTGCTTCTACAGACATTAGATGTATTTCCTTTCTTTCTACATAAATGACATATAGGTTTAACATCTTTACCTTTTTCACTTCTTTGTTCTGCACTCTTTGATGATTCTCCAACTTCAGTGCTATTGTATCCAAGCCCTATTGTATCATGGGTTGATCTTGGAGATTTCAGTATTTGCTCAAAATATTTGATGGCTTCACTTGATTTGTTGAGATTTTCTACCACCTCTCTTTCTCTGTTCAATTCATTCTGCATTTGTTCCTTCTAAATCTTCAAAGTAGAGATCTCAATATCTTTCATATTGAGTTCATGATGAAGGTTCATCATTTGAGCAAGTGTATCCATCTGCATGTTTGAGATCCTTGTCAATTCAGTAAATTTTTCTTCAAGTCTGTTTGCAAGATTCCTTTTGTCATTTTCCATCATGACCTTATCATCAACTGCTTTTTTCTTTTGTTGAGTAATTTCACATATCATTATAGCCTGTGATTCATGCTCCATCTTGAGAGATCTTATCTCATCTTCTTGAATTTTATTTTTCTCCATCAGTCTGCTATTGCTGTATCAAACTCTTTAGTGTCTCCACTGGAAAATATGTTGGTGGTATCAATCTCCTTGTAGTGTATATCATTTTCAGCTATGGCTAGATCCTTCTTCTTTTTTAACGAGTTTCTCAATTTGTTTCTAAATTCCTCCAAGCTATGCAGAGCAAGTTGCACATCTATTACCTAATTTTCAATGATCTTTCCAAGTTTGAAAGCTTCCATCTTTAGATATTTTCCTCTAAGCTGTTAGGCTTTTCCTTGTGAGAACCTGGATAAGCTCTGATACCAATTGTTGGAATATTCAAATATGGAAAGAGTACTTATGAGAAGGGGGGGGGGGGGGGGGGGGGGGTTGAATCATAAGTATCACACTTTAGCCAATAAAATTTTTAACTGAAAGTAAATTGCATGCATGTAAATACATGTAACAAAACACATGCATCAATAACTCATAACATTGGAATTTGGTAACCCAGAAACCCTCCAGGAATAAGAAGGTAAAACTGGGGTGGGAATGATACCCACAAAATTTACTGCAGCAATATTGTTCAACCACTTCTGATGGTTTGCCCTGTTAAAGGCTTTACATTGTATTAATAGTGACCTGGTTAGAGGATTTACAAACACTTAACATGAAGTGTCACCCTGTTAAAGGATTTTAATCACTTAATCAAAAGAATCTACAAAATAGCTGTAAAGCTAACCTATCACCATAGGATTTTCATTCTAATACAATTGCTAGAGAGTATTAGATACAATAAACCTGATAGATTACAATCCTTGATTGCTGAATGTGGGCTCCTTTTCTGCCTTCTCTGATCTTGATCCTTTGTGATCTAATAACCCTTGCTTCTGAAAACAAATTTCCTTATACACCCTTATATGTCCTCTCATATATTTACAATGAAATTTTGTCTTCCTTATAAAGACTTCAAAGACTTAGGGTTTGATTTGGATCTACGATCCATATTGAATCTCAATTTCCCGCTCAATACTTGTCTTTTACTGATTGGTTGCATGCCTTTATCATTTTTCTTATTGGCTGCATGTGAATTGCATGGAAAAAAATAAAAGATTTGATTTTATCATTAAATCCCTCGAAGTTTACCTTATGTTGGCTGCAAAAACTATTTGCATCATAGTTTGTGCAATTTCAAACTTTTATGCTAATCTACTGAGTTACTCAGCTCCTGAAGTATTGCTGATACTCGGCACATGTTATTTACTAGATAGCTCAGCACCTAAACAAAACTATATCACTCGGCACCTACTAACACTCGACACTTGTTGCTCTCATCACTTGTTAACACTCGGCACCTATTACACTTGGCACTTGTTTCACTCGGCACTTGTTAACACTCGACACTTTTTACACTCGGCACTTGTTACACTCGGCACCTGTTACACTCGGCATTTGTTACACTCAGCACCTGTTACACTCGACACTTGTTACACTTGACACCTGTTACACTCAGCACTCGACACTTTCTTGATATAGCTCGGCACTTCATCTTACTCGGCACTTACTCTTGATCTTGGTTAAGTGTATTGACACTCAGTTGTCAAATTTATTCTTTAAGCTAACACCTTTGACCATGTGTTTGGAGCAAAGTTACTGAAGATAGCAGAAGGCAAGATGACCAAACTGCTCATGCCATAATTTGATTTGTGAATGCGAGTCAACAAGGCTTGAGAAGGAGACCTAGGCACAAAGTGGGAGAAGGTATAAAGCCTCTTGTCATGATTAACTTTACCCACTACAACCAATGAATCATCTTTTAGACTTCACACCATCATTGAATTTGGAAGGAACTCAACTTTGTTGCCAGCTCTAAGATGAGTGATTTGGTAAATTGAGAGGAGATTTGAGCTAAGGTTTGGAACATAGAGAATATCTTTGAATTCCCATTTTCCATTTCCACATGTCCTTTCCCTTCAACTTCCATTTTAGTATCATCTCCCACAAAGATGTGTGGTACTTGTGACTCCTTCAATGAAGAAAAGTCTCCTTTTGAAGAACCCATATGATAGGAGGCACCTAAGTCAAGTATCCATTCCAAAGAAGAACTTGTATTGGCCATAAGTGCTTGACCTTTTCCCTTTGAAGAGGTTGGAGTTGAATCCTTGGAAGTACCTAGCACTTGAATTTTGTTCTTCTTGAGTACGTTTTCCAACTCGTCAATTCTTTTTGTCTTGCGATGATGCTCATCATGATTTGGATTTTTGCAATATGCACAAAAAGTTTGTCTTTCTTTTCATTACTTCCCTTCTTGCTAGAAGAAGAATTGCCTTATTGTGAGGAGGATTGTTGTGTCTCAGATTGTGATTTTTGTTTCCACTACTTCTTATTGTTGCTAGAACTTTTCCCTCCTTGACTTGATTGGTGGTCATCACTAGCCACTAATGCTTTGGTCTTTGATGTTGTAAGAAGTCCCAAATCTGTCAAGTGAGATTGTTCAACTATCAACATCACAATCAACATATCTACAAATGCATCAAATGTAGGCTTCTAGTAAGCACTTCCCATGGTCAAACTATGAGTATTATAACTTGAAACAAATGAGGCATACTCTGAAGGTACCTCTTTAGGATGTGATGAATCAACTTGTCATCCTTCATGGGATTTCCACAATCTTTAAGTAGTGCTCTATAATTATTGGCTTTATTGATGTAATCCTAAATTGTGTCAAAGTTATTTGGATCCAAGAGAAGTAGATCATCCTCAATCTAAAATCCCTTTTCCTCATCCAGCTTACCATACAATGATTCAAGTTTGTCCCATGCAGGTTTAGATTCTGTGATACTGGCACTATGGAAGAAGAGATCTCTATGTACACAACTCCTGATAATTCCTAAAGCCTGATTGTCTATAATTTTCCAATCAATGAGTTCTTTAGCATTAGTGGGTTTTGGAATTGTACCATCAACATAAAGATTTAGACCTTTTGCCATTAATGTACTCCATACAATATCTTTCCATGTAGAATAATCATGTGAAGTTAGAAGTGGACAATTAGGTGAACCCATGATGCAAAAATGAAAAGAGCACAAAAGAGAGACACAAGAACACAGTACACACCCCTCCTTTTCACTCAATTAAAAGACCCCCCAAAAAAGTAGGATTTTGGCACTTTATATGTAGTGTGTGTACAATAGGTCACTTGTCAAAATGAACAAAGTGGACTTCTAATTTTTCTTTTTATAGTTTCCTTTTGAGGGTCAAATCTGTCACTAAGCACAATATCTTATATGTACAACAATTCTGAAAAGTAATGAAAGCATTACAATACATAAAAAGCCCTAATTTTGAAACTGAGATTTTTGCCCACACAACCCTAGGATTTGATTGCAGATCTAGAAAGTAGACAAAAAATAATGCACTTTCAAAAAAAAAGGAACCTATTTTCTTGTCTAGATGAGCCCGTACAGAGTGTTTGAAGTTGCAAAATGTAGGATTAAATAGGTACAGTCACCAAAAAATACAATTTCTAAAAAATCCTTGCACCAAAACTAGAAAAGAACACCACCACTTAAAAGTTTAGGAAATTCTACCCAATTTTTAAAAAATTGCACATGATTTGGAGTCTGTATGACCAAGTTATGGGCTTGCAAAGTCAGGCTACCAAATCAAAAAACAATCTAGAGAGGGGTCTAGAAGGAAAATTGTGTGCTTAAATTTGATGATCAAATGGTCATTGTAGCAGTTATAAAATCCTTGAAAATGATGGTCAGATGATCATCAAATTTAATTTCATAAAATATTGATGTCAATGAAAAAATCAGCACCCTAGGGTGATGTGGTAGTTGACTGAGCATACCGTGCTCTATGGACATACAAAAATTTGACATGTGGTGATACAAACTTATAAATGTGGCAAATGATGTGTCATGACATGTGGCACATGTAGGCATAGCTGACATGGCTAAGTCACTACTAACTAGGTTGGTGGCATACACTACTAGGTGCTTACTGTGTAGGTCTTCTTAGTTAGAGTACAACTTACATGGCATTGAGTCATGTGGTGATTATGCAATCCACCATGGTGGGTGTCATGTCAAAGCACTGAGCTATGCATGTCACGTGTCTGTAGGAAGCTGAGATGGGAGCCATGTGGCTCATTGGAGGAATGCCACGTGGGTGGAGACCTGTTGTCACTAAAATCAAGCAGCGGTGCTAGAAGTCTATCACATTGGCATTCAAACTGCCCAGATTTCAAAATGCAGTAGTCAAGGTTTAAAAAAAGGCAATCAGAGTTCCGCACTGGGAGAATCTTTTACTGCAGGGAGGGGAATTCGTGCAAAGTGTCGTCGGTTGTGTGAAGGCACAATAAATTTTTGGTGGGTACTAGTAGGTGGGATTTTTAAAATCCCATATGCACTATGTGGGAGGCCTACACAATGTTTAAAAACATATGCCCACGGAAGGTCATGCAAGCATGAACTTGCCACTGTTATGTAGAGGTCATTGTGAGGTAAATCATTTGTTGGAATTTGTATGTGTGGTCGATGGTGTAAGTGTGACCCGCCAGAAATGGATGGAATATTCTACAGAATATTCTCTATGCAAGGTCGGGGTGTGACTACCTGGTACTTGTGCAAAATAAATTTCTCTACTACTCGAAGGGCAAAAAAAATTTGCAATAATTTGCAATAATACTATGACAAAAATACAGAGAAATTAAAATCAAATCTGAAAAATTAAATTGCAGATCTAAAAATCTCCATACTCGAACTTGCAAATCGGGCCTTCTGGTGCCGATTTGCAAAAATTTTTTCCTTGCAATTGACTTTGGCCTAGGGTGGATGAATTTATAGTCGATCACCACTGAATTGACATTCTGGACGCAATGGCAAGGTGAGATTTAGCTCTAGATGCTCCCAATTTCTATAGATTCTCTGGATTTGGGTTGAGGTGCTAAAGCATGAACAATCTCAAATGGCTAAGTGTATAGAATTTCCTCAAGCTCTGATACCATGTAATAATTTTCCTTAGAGAAAAATTTACCCAAGAACTAAGAACTCAAACACAAGCACAATTGTAGACCAGAAAGGAGTATGATTAGAATATCGATGTATTCGATTCAATATGCATAAAAGTACACTAGGAGTGCCTGTATAAAAGGCCTTTGAGATATATCTAGAATGCCTACGAATCAGCATCATGATAATTCATACAACTAGGCACATGTCCACCAGATATGGGTTATCCTCCATTAAGTACAGAAGTAAGTGCGATGATGAGAGGATAAGCCTACAATGGTGTAGCATGCAAAACAATTTTGTAGACAACATGTGCTAAAAAGGAAGTGCAAATAACTATATTGCCTACATGACAACTAAATGAATGATGTAAACTCCAGTTTTGTAGACACCATGTGCTGAATTAGAGTTTAGTACTTCTGTGTTGTCAACATGACAACTCATAAAGATGCACAAACTCCTAAGTGTCTCAAAAAATAAATAATAAAATAATGCATTAACCTAAGTAAACTTAAGTAAGTGTAAATAGTGAATACGTATTTACACCAACACCCATCAACTTGATCACTTGGTTGATCTTGACAGGGTTGTTTGATGCCCTTTCTTTGTTTTTTCTTGTTTCTCTTTTAGCTTGAATAAATTTTCACCCCTCCTTTATTTCAAAAAATTACCTATCAAAAAATACTGAAAATTAAAATTAAAAGTAAGGATTAAATAAGATAGTATTAAACTAAAAATATAATAATAATTCAATAAAATAATAAGATAATGAAAATAATAAAATAATAAAATAAAATAATAATAAATGACCTATAATTTATGTTTAGAAATATTTTTTCACAATTCTTTTATGTGTACTCTATGTGTAATAACAATGAGAAATCCTTTCGACACATTTTCTTTCTATGCCCACATACAAGGTCCACATTATTGGGGGAGGATTCAGGAAGGCTTGTTTCCATGCCTCATCCTTGGTTGAGTTCATGATTTTTGGGAAGTTTCCTAGATAAGAAGTTCCTTTTCTATACACATCTTGGAACACATTCTCTACTTTTATTCTTAAGAAAATTAGGTTTGAAATGAACTAGAGATGTTTTCAAGAAAAAATAAATAATGTTTATTTATCAATTATAGAGGATAATTATTAGTGTTAAATGTAGGAAACCTTATTTGGAAACCATGATTTTTCTTGCTCATGGTGACTTGTCAGACATTAACATTAAATTTAGAGGTGAAATGTCCCTTTTCTGATTTTGTATGATATTCCCAACCTTTAATCAGATCTTTAAGATCAAACAACTAATATCACAAAGATCCTCCAAATTTCTCAAGAAACCCCAAATCGGGTATGCCAGAAATGGTGCCAAAAGCTTCACAGCTTCACCTATTATTAATAAATCTGAAAATGGAAATTTTTACAGAAATTTCAGCAGCATAACAGCCTAAAAAATGACATTTCCAGATCCGTATAGCCTTTACACAACAGTTCTCAAATGTAGGACAAAAACTATGCTCATCGGGCTCCCGAAATTAACACAAAAATGCTCGGAAACACCCCAAAAACACTAATAATCTATCTCAGAAGTTTAATCACATCCCAATACATATATTCAGCTCTATTTTAACATCTTAAAGTTTGAAATATAGAAGCAACCCAAACTGATATGAAATGCTCAACTGAAAACACCAAACTCATACAAAAAACAACCCCGAAAACCCACAAATCTGAACTGTTCAGCACAAAGGCAAACTCTGTATGAGCATGCACATGGAATGGCTTCAAACTCCCATCCTTAGCCTTCCTGGAAACCTGCAAACTCCCATTCTTGGGTCTCCATGGAAACCTGCAAACTCCCGTTCTTGGGTCTCCTTCTCCACAAGTTTGGTAGCCTCTGAAGAATAACAAAGAATGAGCAAAAAATCAAGTTCTGGGATGAGCCCAAAATGCCTCCAAACCCCTTAAAAGAGGGCATAACTGTAACTCACGTCCAAGAGAGGTTAATGAAACATATTTTAATAATAATTTTCATTTATTAGTCCAACATTTTCCAAAGATTAACCCCCTTTTTCTGAAACTTCACTTTCTTGGGCCTGCCTGCCTTAGCAAAGATTATTATTTTTTAATTATTTGAAAAGGGGACATGACAAGTCCTCCCCTCCCAAACATTGCTTGTCCTCAAGAAATGGCTGAAAAATAAACCAATCAATCCACCTGGATCCCAAATGTAGTCATGAACTATACTACTACCAATTAACACAGGCTCCTGCAATATGACCAAGAGGAATCCATAATCAAAATGACAATTATAGCTCAACCAAACTCCAAAATCACCACTACCACAGTCAAAGACCCATGAGACACAAACTCTTAGAACATCAGAACCCAAGTAAAGTGGACAAATCAAACTACCAACATGGTAAATACCATCAACGCATCCCACTGGCCTATACGGAATGTACAATCCAACTTTGCAACAATGGTGAACGCTCTCGAATGAAACTGTATCAAGTATGGAGAATCCACACACTATACAACTCATGCAGTCAACACAACTCTGCAAATCACCGGCCACTATCTCATAACCATAACTCCCATGCACTGCTGATGGTGAAAAGACATTACAAGATAAAGAGTAAGAAATGGAATCCAAACCAAATTTGCCTGCCATCAACTCCTCAAAACAAGGATCAAATGCTAACTGATGTACATACCCTGCAATATAATGTTGATTAAAAAAACCAACCTCAGTCAATAGCTCACCATGAACAAGTGATACAACCCACTGTGACTGATCACTAGCTAAGTCAGGAGATGTCATAGCCAAAGGAGTAGAATCAATAACAACACCCACTGAAGCATCACTCCCAAACTCCTGCTCTAAGTCACATATTATCAAGCTGTCAACTGCAGAACCTATCACCATGTCATGCCCATCACAACTCTCATCTTGAGGCATCAAACTGTCCCATAACTGATGATAAGCACTAGGAACCAAAGTACATTTCTGTATCATCATCTCATCAACATGGTCATCAAAGGTAAATCGATGAGCGTACCTCACAGTGTAATGCTGATAGAATTTGCCAATCTCAGTAAGTGGCTCAGACTGTAATCTAGATGAAACTAACTGCAATTGATCATTAACCATGTTGGAACTGACTACTACCTCTGAAGATATCACCAAGGGAGTAGTATTACTAGCAGGAACGATGCTAACTACCAACTCACCAACATCACACATGATCTTTGATACATCTCTAGTCTTTGTGTCATCAGTAGTAGAGGCCACCACCATGTCAGGCATACAACAATCTGCTACAACACCCAACTCAACTGAACCTGACTCTAGTGGGAATGAACCTGATATGCCAATGTTAGTATCAAAGATGGATGCATCCTCATCTCCATTGTCTCTGACAATCTCGGCCATGGACATCCTCGGATCACCAAACACCATAGCTTGTGACTGTATAGAATCAGATAAAGACTGTAGTCACTCTAACTCCATGGTCACCTTAGCCAAATGAAACTGTGACTCCTTGAAAGCCAACTGTGTACTCTCAAGAATCTTAGAAGTCACCTCAAGTTTCTCAGTAAGCTCACTCACCTCATCTTCCTTGGCCAACAATGCATCATATGCTGTACTGCCCCACTCCATAAGATAATCTCTGTCAGCTACCAACTGCATATAATTCTGTCTCAAAATTCGAATAGCCTCCCATAAAGAGTGGATCTCTATCAAGGAAAGATAACTGCCTTCCTTCTCATCACTAGTAGGAGAACCCCATCCATAAACTTCTAACAACTGATGAGTAGCATCAAAATGCTGGCAAGTGATAGCAATGTCTCGGTCACTAACTCTCAATTGATTAGACACATGATGGCACTGGCTTGACTGTCTCCTACAAACCTCCTCTGATGCACTGTCTAAAGGAGTACCCTCAAAGTTACTAGTCTCTAGAGTATTACCATCCATGTCCTGTGAATCAACTTTAAAGCTCATATCAACATACATAGTATCAAAAACTGTAGCACTGCTGTCCAACTCCTATGTACCCAAAGAAACTAAGTCTTCAAAATTGCCCACTGCATCCTCCTGGATGTCATCAATGCCAATATGATCTTGGGACTCATCTGTACACACTGCCAAAAATGAAAGATCGTCAACACATTCCAGCAAGTATGGTCAACTGGATATATGAACAAAGCCCAACACCGGTCTATAAAAACTAATACCAACATCAAACAAGCTGCTAGCACAAGAAAAGACAACACCGTGCAATTTTCTAATCAAATCCATGATAGCACCCAAACAAACACTGCTACCAAAAAGTGTTAAAGATCTCCTGTCAACTAAATCCCAAATGCCAATATAACAATCTTGAGTCCATATCTGTAAACTAGAATCAGCTGGTAACTCAAGCAAAATCCTCACTTGAGTAATATGACCAATACCAACTAACTCACATACCTATCATGATGAGATAATGAAGTCAAAATACTATCTTCACTCACCTTCAGCTGGTGGGATAAATCATGTGAAGTACCACCTGCCTCAACCTCATGTGATGAAGCATCTAACTGTGTCTGGTACTCTTTCTCAGCAAAGTCATGAATGCTCAATGTCTGCTCATCTCTACCAAGTATCTCACCATCCTGCACAACAACATCCTCATAATCATCATCTGAACCCACTACACTGTAGTCACTGCCTGTTGTAACTATACCATCCTGAATACCTGTGGCATCACCCTTTGACGACCTGTAAACAATTGTCTCAATTTGAGTATCAAGTTGATCGTTACTATCAATCTGTGTAATATCCTTTCCCACCACCTCCTGTGGCAAAGTAGAATCTGAGACCTCTACCTAGCTATCATCTAGTTTCTCAAACTCCTCATGCAAGTTCTTGGGAATTGTGTCATCTGTCTTGTGAGAAAATCTACCAAATAGAAATCCAGTCAACTTATCCACCTTAGCTGGGTCAGACAACATGTCATTCATTATACGGTGGTGCTCAACCAACTGTTCAGACATGTCATGGCTTATTTTCATAAGTTTATCTCGAATGTCTAAATAATCATCCTTTCTACTGTTTTGACTCTGGATATCAATTGTCCAAGATCGTGTCCTCTGAGACTCTATACTATACCTGTCCATTCTGGATAAAGTAGAGTGTAACCCCAATAGGATATAACTTCTTCAAACACCAAGAACTAACATGCAAATGATTAGAAGTAGCATGCAACCATAGATATTGACATGAAACTAATTAGAAGCAACATGCAACCACCAAATTAAGACATGCAAGATCTGGGTAGTTGTCAAAACTATCATGCAAAATCTGGGTAGTTGTCAAAACTGACATGCAAGATTTGGGTAGCTGTCAAAACTGACATGCAAGATCTGGGTAGTTGTCAAAACTAACATGCAAACTTCTACAACCAACAAATTCACCAAGAACTAATATGAAAATGATTAGAATTAGCATGCAACCATAGATTTGGACATGCAATTGATTAGAAGCAACATGCAACCACCAAATTATAACATGCAAGATCTGGGTAGTTGTCAAAACTAACATGCAAGATCTGGGTAGTTGTGAAAACTGACATGCAAACTTCTACAACCACCAAATTCACCAAGAACTAACATGAAAATGATTAGAATTATCATGCAACCATATATTTTGACATGCAACTGATTAGAAGCAACATGCAACCACCAAATTATAACATGCAAGATCTGGGTAGTTGTCAAAACTGACATGGAAGCTTCTACAAACCCTCAGGCTGGCAAGATCATGGCTCTGATACCACTGAAATGTCCCTTTTCTGATTTTTTATGATATTCCCAACCTTTAATCAAATCTTTAAGATCAAACAACTAATATCACAAAGATCCTCCAAATTTCTCAAGAAACCCCAAATCGGGTATGCCAGAAATGGTGCCAAAAGCTTCACAGCTTCACCTATTATTAATAAATCTGAAAATGGAAATTTTTACAGAAATTTCAGCAGCATAACAGCCTAAAAAATGACATTTCTAGATCCATATAGCCTTTACACAACAATTCTCAAATGTAGGACAAAAACTATGCTCATCGGGCTCCTGAAATTAACACAAAAATGCTCGAAAACACCCCAAAAACACTAATAATCTATCTCAGAAGTTTAATCACATCCCAATACATATATTCAGCTCTATTTTAACACCTTAAAGTCTGAAATATAGAAGCAACCCAAACTGATATGAAATGCTCAACTGAAAACACCAAACTCATACAAAAAACAACCCCGAAAACCCACAAATCTGAACTGTTCAGCACAAAGGCAAACTCTGTATGATCATGCACATGGAATGGCTTCAAAATCCCATCCTTAGCCTTCCTGGAAACCTGCAAACTCTCATTCTTGGGTCTCCCTGGAAACCTACAAACTCCCGTTCTTGGGTCTCCTTCTCCACAGGTTTGGCAGCCTCTGAAGAATAACAAAGAATGAGCAAAAAATCAAGTTATGGGATGAGCCCAAAATGCCTCCAAACCCCTTAAAAGAGGGCATAACTGTAACTCACGTCCAAGAGAGTTGAATGAAACATATTTTAATAATAATTTTCATTTATTAGTCCAACATTTTCCAAAGATTAACCCCCTTTTTCCGAAACTTCACTTTCTTGGGCCTGCCTGCCTTAGCAAAGATTATTATTTTTTAATTATTTGAAAAGGGGACATGACAAGAGGTTGGTTCTTGATGATTATAGTTTGAGGACCCCTAATGCTAGGGCTCAAAAGACCAAGTGCAAGGTCAAGTTGGATGGCTATTGGTCACCCCCTTCACTTGAAGATAAATATGGATGGTTCTTCTAGAGGTAATCATGGGTGTGTTAAGATTAGTGGAGTTGGTAGAGATAATTCTTGGGTTGTCCAATTTATTTTCTCTATGTATAAAGGTCAACATACTAAAAATCTTATGGAAGTCTATGTTATTATCCTTTCTTTAGAGAAAGGTTGCACTCTTGGTTAGAGAATCATCATCTATGATTTTGACTCACAAATTGTCATTGGTATGTTGAATAAGAGGCAAGTGAAGGGAACAAATTAGCATTTGACCATAGTGGTTGATCAAAATTTTAGACTATTTAGTTCCTTGAATTTTCTTGACTTTTGTCATGTCCACTCAAGAACAAAACAAGGTGGAAATCATTTTATTAAATAGGCCTCTAAACGTATGGAGATATAGAATATTTAGGATTGGTTGATTTTTGAGTTTTTTTTTACTCTCAATCATTTGAACTATGATTAATGTTTGTAAATCCCTTTTAAAATATTATATTAATAATAATTAATTATAATAATATTTTTAATATATGATATCTTTCCAAGTTCTTCCCCTTTAAAAAAGTTTAGGCATTATAGTGTATTTATCTTATTTTGGTCAAACACATTAGAACTTTTGAAAACTTTTGTAGAAAGAAAAATAAATGATTTTCGTATTCATATTGATATTTATTATTAGATAGTGATATAATGTTTATTACTAAATAAAAATATTCTAAAAGGGGAAATGATTGTCATATTTAAAAGTTAAAGACAACAATTTTTGTTGAGGAAATCATGTTATTAGCTCCCCTCTTATTGTCCTCACATAATACTTTTAAAATAATAAATTAAAATCTAATTATAATATTTTTGTAATAAATATTAATGATTTTCTAATTAATTATAATATTATATAAAAATATAATAAATTATATTCAAATGGTGAGTGAATCCAATGCATTTATTATAAAAATATAAAAAACACCTCTTTATTCAACACATGTTAACAAAAGTAAAATAAAACTACAATATATTCTCCATAAATTAAAATAATATAATAATAATTTTATAAATTTTATAAATTAAATCAACCCTTCAAATAACATAAATAATTGATTGGGGAACAGAGAATCCCTATGCTTTTCTAGGAGGATACCACGGCTTGGGATTTAACTCCAAGTGGTAGTTTCATTATTAAGTCAGCTTACATACACTTATTTAGCAAGGATCCCTGCCTGCAATTGTGGAGTAAGGTTTGGATTAGTAACCTAATTCCTAAAATTAATTTCTTTTGGTGGACAACTCAACATGGCAAAATTTTAACACTGGACAATTTGAAAAAAAGAGGATTTGATATTACTAACTGTTGCTGTCTCTGCAAGGAAAAGGAAGAAACCATAACTCACCTTTTTTTGGAATGCTAGTTTGCCTTTGAGATATGGAGTAGGGTCTGGGAGAGATTTGGATTAAATTGGGTTATGAATGACAATTTGGGACAATTTGTGGAGAATTGGAGCTATCCCTTTGCTCACCCTAGATTGAATTTGCTATGGAAGATGGTTCCACCATATGTGTGCTGACACATATGGAAAGAAAGAAATAACATAATATTTAGGGAGGAGAATAAACCAATGGAGGTGGTCTTTGAAATAATGGAGAAATTGTTGAAGGAGAATTTAAGAGTGGCTAGATGTAGGATGCCAAAGGAGGAACCAAGTAGACAAGAAGGACTAATGGTTGAAAAATGGGGCTGTTATGAGGATTTTTCCCTCTTTGATGACTAAAAAATGATGAAGAGATAGAAAATGAAATGGAGACCACCCACCCTCTCACATTTTAAACTGAATTTTGATGGTGCTACCAAAGGAGGAATAGGAGTAGTGAGAGGAGTGTTGCGGGACATGAATGGTGATATGTTGTTGGTCTGATGAAGGTATGCTCTAATACCACTTGATGAAGGGCCACACCACCCTACCAACTCATAACCAAGAGTGCAACAATAGGGAGACCAAGAGAAATAAAAAATGCTTCACAAGCAATTTTATTATACTTGAAAATCCTTACAACACCCACAAGATGATATCATAGATATGTCTTCTTCAAAAAGAAGTTTACAAATTCTTCAACATAAGAGAAATCCCAAATAAGAGTCTTCACACCAAGAGCTTCACCAAGAATTTCTTCTTGAAGAGCTACACCCTTAGAGCTTTCACACCTTGAAGTCTTCATGCCTTCTAGCTTCTACTTCTCGAGCTTTTTTAGAAATGCTCATATGCCTTGCTTAAATAGGCACTTACCACCCAATACATGACTATCCACAACCTTCTAGAATTCCACCTACACAATATCCACAACCTTCTACAACTTCCATAACCTTCTACAATATCCACAACTTTCTACAATATCCATAACTTTCTAGAATTCTACCCACACACCTCGATAAATGGAATGACAACCATTTTTATTTTATTTTTTTCTATTATGCCACCTATGCACCTCGAAAATGGAAATTTCTCTTTTTCTTTATTTATTTATTTCCTCTAATTTTTGTCACTTTCTTTCTACTCCACAAATTTATTTATTTATTTATTTTTTAATTTTTACATTCAACATGCCTCTCCTTTATTTTGGATGCAAGATGCTCCTGCATCAAACTCCCCAGGTCCGAAAAGATGTTCTAGTAACTGGAAGAGCATCTTTCGAGATTCAACACATAAATCTCAAACTGGTTCTTCACATATATGTCCTCCAAATCTTCAACTTGCACACTCTTTCCCTTGTTTTTCTTCTTCTCCTTCACATCCACCATAGGTGTTCCATAGGTCTGCTTCCCATGCTGATTTTCAATCTTCTCAAAATCTGCCAACTCAACTCAACTGCCAATACTTAGGTTTCTCCTATCGAGCGCTTCATTCTGCAAAGGAATCAAGGAAAACTTCCTACCACCTTTCTCAATAGTAAACACATTTCTAACACAATCATGCATAGCCCTGCAATCATAATGCCAAGGTCTACCAAGTAACACATGACAACTATTCATATCCACAATATCACACAATACTTGATCCTTATACTACCCAATCTGAAAATCAACAAGGCATTGCTCCCTCACTTCCAAAGCATGCTCAACTTGCAACCAGCCAATCCTATAAGGACAATGATGTCTCAATCTCTACAAACCAAGTTTTTGAACCATCTCCTCAGCAACAAGGTTATCAATACTACCACCATCTATAATCACCCTACAAACTTTCCCACTAGACTTACAACAAGTTTTGAACAAACTAGTCCTCTAACAAGAATCCAATGTCTTCTTACCCATTAGTACTCGCGGAGCCAACAAAATTTCTCCTTCCTCAAGCTGAATTTCTTGGACTTCAACCTCATTCACAATAGTAGTTGTCCTACCAATAGAACATTCAAAAGATCTATGCCCTTCTTGACCACACTTGAAACAATTACCTCTGAATACACCTCCACCTGTCCTTCGTCTTTGTTCAATAGGTTTTGGTTCACCTTCTGATTTTGGTTTAGCTTGTACCAAACTATCCTGCTTCTCCTTCCCTCAAGAACTACCTTGATTCTTCCTCTTTAGCTTCTCCTCTGCTCTCAAAGCATATTGATAAGCATCCTTAATTGTGGAAATATTCAGCATACCAACCTCATCCTGAATATTGAATCTCAAACCATTAATGTACCGTGCTACCTTCTCCTTTGATAATTCTCTGTGCCCAAACCGAATAGTCAACTTGTAGAACTCCTCAGTGTAATCCTTCATAGTCATATCCTTCTGTTTCAGATTCTGCAACCTCTTAAACAATTCAAGTTCATAATCAGCAGGAATGAACTTTTCCTTTAACTTAGTCACCATCAATTTCCATCTAGTGATCTTCATTTCACCTTCCTCTTCTCTGTCTCTTTGCAGTTCCTTCCACCAAAGAGCAGCATGTCCCTTCAACTTAGTTTGTGCCAACCTTACTCTCAGTGGATCTTCAATACCCTTAAGCTCAAAGTATTCCTCTAATTTAACAATCCAATCAATCAAGTCTTCAAGATTCAAAGTACCTGAAAAATTAGAAACCTCCATCTTATGCTTCAGCTTCAACTAAGATCCAAGTCTTGCAAACTGACTAGCCCTAATTCTAGTAGGTCTCTCCTCATGATCACTTCTATCCTTAGTAGTAGCTTCAAAGTCTTCGGCAACTTTGTCATATCTGTCTTCAATACCCACAAGCCTAGGTACACCACCCAAAGCACTCACAATTTCAGCCATCATGTCACTCTTCATCAATGCAATCTTTGATTTGAGCTCTGCTCTTATCTTCTCTAAGATTCTTTCTTCTATAGGTTCACTAAGGTCATCATTTTCCTTAGGGTCCAATCTTCTTGGAGGCATCTTCCAAAAATTTAGCAAACCCTAAGCAACAAATCCATTAATCTAAAAGATCAATCAGCCACAAGATCAACCTTCTTTGCAAATCCTGGTGTAAACTGCCTCACGTTCGGTGATTTGTCCACACACTCAGGAATTCTCGCTCTGATAAACTTCACCCAACCAAGGTCTTGGTACAAACTGCCTCACACTTCGGTGATCTACTTGTACACTTAGGAACTCCTGCTCTGATACCACTTGATGAAGGGCCACACCACCCTACCAACTCATAACCAAGAGTGCAACAATATGGAGACCAAGAGAAATAAAAAATGCTTCACAAGAAATTTTATTATACTTGAAAATCCTTACAACACCCACAAGATGATATCATAGATATGTCTTCTTCAAAAAGAAGTTTACAAATTCTTCAACATAAGAGAAATCCCAAATAAGAGTCTTCACACCAAGAGCTTCACCAAGAACTTCTACTTGAAGAGCTACACCCTTGGAGCTTTCACACTTTGAAGTCTTCACGCCTTCTAGCTTCTACTTCTCGAGCTTTTTTAGAAATGCTCATATGCCTTACTTAAATATGCACTTACCACCCAATACATGACTTATCCACAACCTTCTGGAATTCCACCTACACAATATCCACAACCTTCTACAACTTCCATAACCTTCTACAATATCCACAACTTTCTACAATATCCATAACTGTCTAGAATTCTACCCACACACCTCGATAAATGGAATGACAACCATTTTTATTTTATTTTTTTCTATTATGCCACCTATGCACCTCGAAAATAGAAATTTCTCTTTTCCTTTTTTTAAATTTATTTTTTTTTCTCTAATTTTTGTCACTTTCTCTCTCCTCCACAATTTTTTTAAAAAATTTTAAAATTTATATTTTTTATTTTATTTTATTTTTTTTTAAATTTTACATTCAACATGCCTCCTCTTTATTTTGGATGCAAGATACTCCTGCATCATGGTCTATGTTGGAAAATAGAAGCAATAATCTAGCAGAAGTAATGCCATTATTGTGGGACCTTCAGCTGATTAGGGAAATGCAAATTAAGGAAATAACAATTGAGGGAGACTCCAAGTTAATCATTGATATGGTCAAGGGAGCCGCACAACTAGGATGGAATATTCAAAATATCATAATAGATATTAAGAAAATGTTAGAAGGAATGGAAAGTGTCCACTGCAACACATTTACAGGGAGGGGAATAAGGTGGCAAACACAACGGCTGCTGAGGGGTTTAAAACCATGGAAATCATGTGCTAGAGGGATATGGCTGATCTCAATGATGATATTTTGTCATTGATAACCAAGGAAAGAGGCAGAAATATTATTCAATGATGATTATTAAATTTAGAGTTAGGACCAAAGTTGGCAATTTTGTGACGATGTCTGCTAAATTTAACAAAGCTCTATTGGGAATGAGGAGACATGGTCGTACAAACAAAATAAGGAGTGAATGCAAATTAAAAGGGATGTCATTTCATAATTATGGAAACACATCGCAGAGTTCAAATTACACCCCATTTAAAAGTACAAAGGATATCATTTATCAGACTGTCAGAGATTTTTGGGGTGTGAATATTATGATGCTATGTAATCATGAATCTCATAATAATTTCGCATGGGATTTTGAAACTTATCAAGCACAGGTCTGAAATTTTTTTTGGTTTAGTGTTAACGGGCTTAAGGCGAATAGTAGTTGTAGAGATATCACAGAAGAGGAAGTTCAAATGCTCATTACTAAAGAAGGGGAGACAAAAATTGGCAAAATTGAGGTGGGTGGGGACCTGAATAAGCTGAAGCCCACGAAGATTGAGAATTTCAAAGATAGGATGGCCACCTAGTTTCTGCTGAAAGAAGGGGGTTTTTTGCCCTATATGTAGTCGATGGCAGGGTACGCCGAGAATTGCACCCTCCAATTTGTCAATGGATGGAATGAGAGAAAGGTCACCATTAATGGTATCACCTTCCAAGTGACTAAGGAAGTGATTGCCATGGTGACTGGCCTTTCCATGAGGGGGAAAAAATGGAAAAAGGTCACTAAAACTGTTGACGAGGCTAGCATGAATAATTTCTTTGCAGAAGATGAGGAGCCAGTTCGATACAGAGGAGGGTTTAAAAGGGACAAGCTGCCAACCCCATGGGACAATGTGTGCTTGGTTCTCATGAGATATCTGAAAGGTAGGTTCGGTGTATGTTACTACTACCATTTCCTTTTGTTAAATCATTTTAGAAATAGGGATTTCATTTCTATCCTATTTTATCTTCTACATTCTCTTGAGGATATGGTTGCAGATATTAGGGAAAAGAGAAGTAGAGGGCAAAACTATACCATAATCCATCAAGGCCTAATTTTCTACCTCTACCAGTTGCACCTTGCCCTGTGTCCCCCAAGGGTGGTAGTGGTTGACAACTAGCGCCACCACCATAATTCACCCCAAAACTAGTAGTGGTACAAAAATTCACACCCCTCGCTCCTCCCCTTGTAGAGAAAATAAGAAAAAGAAAAAAATTGATATGGCTGTGGAGCAAAAGGGTAATAAGAAAATAAAAGTTGATTAACCTGTAGAGGTGGATCAAGAGGATTCAAAGGAGGCCAGAGGTAAGGCAAGGAGGAGATCTGGAAGACTTGCCCAATCCTAGACAAGGCATAAACAAAAATTCAATAGATTCAGGGTGGAGGAGGTTGAGGAGGAAAACTCAGAAAATAATAAAGAAGAAAGGGAGGAGGAAGAAGAAGGAGGTAAGGAGGAGGTGGAAAGAAGTATAAACTCAGAAGATAATTCTGTTGATAATGGACAGACTCAGGTTTCTACTGGTAATGTTGATACCATGAAGGTTACACATGTGTCTGCTAGCTTTTCCCTCCAGCCCATAACCTTCTGTGAAGAAAGCAGTAAAATGGATACCTCCCCCATAACCATTTCATCCCTGACCAAGGAAAATTCTAAGGTTTTTACTAACCCTAAGGTTTTACAGGATAAAATTTAGGTCTAGAACACCAAGGAGGAAACAAGGAAGATGGAAATGGAAACCAAGGAAGTGATCGAGGAGCAGGTGGAGCAGTATGCCAAACTGGAAAAGAGGGTTAAAATTTTAGAGGAAGGGTTCTTTACCTTCTCTAAATTTAACCTCAAAGTCACCCACGCTGCGGCCACTACCCTCCAACTCCCAGCATAGGAAAAGGAGTATTCTGGAATGGATATGGAGGACCATAAACTGCTCTTCAAATTCCTTGCTGATGACTGGTCTCGGATTCTGCTAGCTGCAAAGGGGAAGGAAAAAAAAGAAATTTAATAATAGGATCCTCAGATCCAAAACTTTTATGTTTATCTGTTGTTTTTGGTTTTGCTAGTATCCAGTTGTAATTAAGACTTGGTGTTGGCCTGTTTTGCCAACAGTTATTTGGTTGAACTTTCGTAGTATTAGATCTTCTGGACTTTTTAGTTTAGTTGTTCCTAGTATTTTGCTATTAAGTTTCTAGCTGAAGACTCTCTGGCTTCGATGTGTTAGATAGTTTTTTTGCTTGCTGATAGACATTGCTGGTAATGTGCTAGTTACTAGCTTTTTGCTTTTAAGGGCCGACCCCCTAGTTTTGGTCGCTTTTTATTTCAAAAACATAAATAATTCTTAAATACTTTTATGTTCAAAATTTATGATTAATTATTTAAAATTTAATCTTTAACACTCGTGATCTAGATCTAATACATAGTAAAATATTTCTTGAAAAAATACTTTTATGTTCAAAATTTATTGTAAATTATTTAAAATTTAACCTTTAACACTTCTCATCTCTAATATCATCGTAAAATATTTCTTGAAATTAGCAAAACAACTGCTTTAAATAAATAAATCACAAATATTATAAATAAAATAAAGTATTATTAAAAAATCATTCAAAATGAGATTATCCATTCGGATTTTACTTTTATTTTAAATATCTACGTATACTTACACTCTATAAAATTATTGAAATTTGCGAAATGATTTGAAAATCGAAATTCAATGAAATATGTCAAAGCATTGTATTTGGTAATGATAAAAACGATTTGATTTCATTGCTATATTTGGATTTAAAAGAAATCGAACTTTGGAATTTTAAAAAATCCCTGCTTTTGGGGGGTGGCCATGCATTAAAACATGCTGGATAAAGACTTATCCACATTTGCAATGCTTATCCATGTTAGACGAGTTCAAGCTCATAAACTGGCAAGAAAACTATAAGAACGCCTTGGCTATTTCATTATAAACAGCAAGATTGATCCAACAACAGTCATATCGGATTTATTTGCACTGTATCATAGCAATATTGAGAAGGTTTTAGAGATTACAGGGTTTATTAGCTACTAAAATCTGCAATCAAGGGAAAAAGTTCGATTTTTTAGATCTTTATAGAGTTTATTTTCGGCGCATCAGAATGGCAGCTCTTCAAAATGGTAAGGATTTTGTGCACCCATTTTAATTGATTTGATTGTTCATTGCCTTCCATTGAGATTTTCTGTATCGGTAAGAAACTAAGAACAAATTGCATGGATCTCATATTTGGGCTGGCGATATAATTTTTTATCTTCAATTTGCATGGGTTGTTCTTTAATAATATGAAAGATCAACCGCTTCAAATTTATAAATGTCCTGGTTTTGTCATTGGGAAACCATTCTTTGAATAAATTTCTTTCTCGCAAGGTCTATTTTATAGATTTTCAGAATTCTTCATGCTCTAAAATGGTAATGGGTGTGCATTGAATCTTATTCTTTTATGTACTATATCACAGATCTGGATAATGGAAGCAATCCTGCGCAGCATCCTGATTTGATAGTTTGCTTTGGGGAAATGCTCATTGATTTTGTTCCAACAGTCTCTGGTGTTTCTTTGGCTGAAGCACCAGCCTTTAAGAAGGCCCCAGGAGGTGCACCAGCAAATGTTGCTGTAGGGATTGCTAGGCTTGGAGGTCATGCAGCATTCATTGGCAAGGTAGTGTACCTACATTACATAATTTAATCTCCATTTCCACCTGTTTGCAAGGAATACAGCTGAGCCAATTTCATTTTTGGCAGGTTGGTGATGATGAATTTGGGCATATGCTGGCTGACATTTTAAAGGAAAATGGTGTAAATGACAAGGGTTTTCTGTTTGATAGCCATGCTAGAACAGCACTTGCATTTGTAACATTGCGAAATGATGGTGAACGAGAGTTCATGTTCTATCGTAATCCAAGTGCTGATATGCTGTTGACTGAGGCCGAGCTTGATAAAGATCTGATCCAACAGGTATGCAAAGTCTAATTCGTTGATATCATTTTTATTATTATTTTTCTAAGAGAGAGAGATTATCACAGTAGGGTTAATCAAGATACGAATTGTCCACACCAGTTTTTTTTAAAAATGACTTGAAACTCTGAATCAGATATCTATTTAATAGCATTCTCCAGGTTTTGTAGTAAAATTCAATGCCAATAATATTAATGATGAACACATTATTGTTCTTTTTTCCATTTGAAGAGCATGAAGAATCTGGGTATGTGAAGGAGATAGGTTTACTTTGGTTGATTTAGAAGAAGAAAATAGTTGACAGATTTAAGATTCGAAAGACACTTTCTCATGCCTCTGAAATGACTATAAGATCAATAGTGTTTACTCTCTAATAAAAGAATTAGAAAAAGAAAAGATAAAATACTATTTACTCTTTGGCGACTGTCAAGGTTTTAGGTCAACTTTATTTGTTAACCTACCATTCTTTAATTTGCCTTCATTTTATTTGAGATTTTGAGAAATGCTTTTTTTTTGGGTTATTTTTTTTAGTTAGTAAATGTTAGTCATGTTAAATCAAAGTAACAAGAATCGGAATTTCGGATCCGGCAAGGCTGAATCGAATCATGAATCAGTCATAAATCAGAATCGAATCAGTCACGAATCAACAAATTTGAAAATTCCTTGAAATTTAGTGAGCAACTTATTTCATAAACCTTTTATTGCTCATTCTATCCACCAATTCATAAAAAATTGTTTGGAAAATTGTTTGGCTGAATGACCGTGATTCTTGGAACAATGTGTTAAATATACACATAGTATTTAAATAGTAATTAATTCCCAATCAATGTGACTAATGTGATCTCTTATTGCTGAACCAAGATTTGCAATTACAATCTGCAGCATCTGGAAGCAATCTAAATAATCATAATGATATTCTCCTTGGAAGTCAATCCCCCAAATGTACTTTCTCCTCCGTTCTGCTTCTCCCACAGGAAATTATGTGTAGGAAGATTTGTATTGCTATCCCCTCTTAAGAAGTCTGTGCATAAAAACAATTATTTTGCCGATTCTTTTTGAATCTTTATCATTTGTTTTAAACTTAATCCAATGTCTGGCCCATCTGTTGGTGTTAGCAATTGATTTCTTATTACTTTCACCATCCTGCTGTTTCTTTGCGATCTCCTTCCTCATAGAGTTTTTTTTTTAAAGAAGCACAGAGCCAATTCCAATAGTTCTAAGAGAGACTTATGCACACAATAAAGCAGTATTTACATGATGTCTCCAATGTGAAAGGAAACCAATTTTATTGGTTCTAACAATGGACATGATTATATCCTTTCCTCCACCAAATCCCTTTAGCATTAGAATCGATTAAGGCATCCTCCTCAACATGACAGTTATTAAAATTTATCACTTGCTGCAATGGATCTTCTTCAAGTCATAATTGACTAAACTTATAACTATTTTCCCTTAAAAAATAAATCCCAAACCCTTGAAACTATTCTTGCCATCTGCATCAATTCAAAGTATTCTTGCCACGTCACTATACTCACACGGCAGATGCTCTCTTATTGCCCCCAAATAAACACCTTTATGCCTTTTTGCAGGCCTTGCTTTCCAAACCTTTCCATCACAGTTGGCTCTTTTCAGCGTAGTTTTTATTCTTTTATCATGTCTTTCCAAGACATAGTCGAGCTTCAAGCTTGGTTCACCCAATTGATCTCCATATTGTCTTTACCAACAAAACTTCAGAAATGACCTCTTCAACATGTTCTTTTACATTCTGTGTAAAACAGCTTCCACTTAGCATGACCCTCTATGACAGATCCCTCAACTTCATCATTCAAGACTGAAGACTTTCCATGTAGCTTATTTAATGTACACATCAAAGAAACAGTAGTTGTTGCATTGGATATATTGAATGCTAGGGTTGGAGATAAGTGCAACCAAATCATTTCTAAGCCCTTTTCGGTCTAAGATATCCCAATCTTCATCCAACATCGCTGCTGGTTTCTTTTCATAGATGAATGCTAAGATTGGAGATAAGTGCAACCGAATCACTTCCAAGGCTTTTTGGTCTAAGACATCCCAATCCTCATCCAACATCGCTGCTGGTTTCTTTTCTTTACCATGCAATGGTCACCACAAATCTTCTACATACAAATAGTTATTTATTTGTATCTCCCACGACTCATAGTTGCAACCATTAAATTTTTCGATCTCTTCTTTTTCAAACGCCATTGCTTCCACTCAACTTTGAATCTCTTGTGCTGAACACGATTGAGCACAACTTGACCAATTGTTCAAATATCAAACAGCAAATTAAAATAGAGATTCAAAAGAACAACACAAAGTTTGCAATCCACTCTTGAAACAGGGCAATAATATTATCAATCACTGATCTAGAGATAACACTCTCCACACATTACAATACAATAATCAGCATTCTTTTATAGCCAGATACAAGAGCATTATCGGGAATATGTGAAGTCCAGAGACTCACTAACCGTTGGGTTTCACCTTCAACATGGCTGCCATATAAAATTGAATCTCTCCACATAGCTAGTCAAAAACCTCATGCTTATCAATCCACTCTTGAGTGTCCGCAATGCAAACCCCATGTGATTAAAAGGGCTGCTGATCAATCTGAAGAAATCAGAATCATAATTCTGTATTTTCAAGGTGTTTTTGTTGTCCTTTATTGCATTTAGGGTGCTGCTTCACCAGAGCTTCTCTATGAGGTGTGTCCAACTGAAAGTCACCTATTCTCTTAGCTCTTGTTAAAATTTTAAGTGATCTATACCTGCACCTTTTTGGCTATGGTGAAGTCTCCATAACAAACCAAACCAAACATTATTAAATTGCAAGATCTTCTTGTTAGGCAACCTCTTAATAAACTTTCTAAAACAATATGCCTCATATGCTCTTGAAAAGTATTCCTCTAATGAAATCATGTGCACCCAACAAGGGAAATCAACCTCACTATGCGAAATCATACCTTGCATGTAGCTGAAATGTGAAACTATCCTTAGCTAGGAGATGAAAACGGGGACGCATTACGGATGTAAACATAGAACATATCATTATAGTAAAACCAGGGAATCTTATAACTGACAGAAATAATTTTGTCTTCTTAGTACCCATACACAGAGAATATAGAATTCAGATTACTCTCATACGACTTAAAAATTCATTAGTTTAGATGCTGGGTATCATGTCATTAGTAATGTAATTATCATTTTAAATTCATTTACATTCTTCTTATAGAAATAATGGGTTAACAAGTTTGCATGGGCTTGGTATGTGCTTCCTTGTGTGGGTTCGACCTCTTAATTATTAGGTAATTAATTGCTACTCAGAAATGGTTCTCTTACACACTCTGGTTTTGTTTTGTATGTAGGCCAAGATTTTTCATTATGGATCCATAAGTTTGATAACAGAGCCATGTAGAACAGCCCATTTTGCAGCCATGAAATTGGCAAAACAGGCAGGTGCTCTCTTATCATATGATCCTAATGTGAGATTACCATTATGGTCATCTCCTTCGGAAGCTCGAGACGCCATTTTCAGTATCTGGGATGAGGCTGATGTGATTAAGGTACTAGTTCTTTTAATATTGCCCTGGGCATCCTTATAAATTAATTGATTCGATACATTAGAAAAGAAAATGCTACAACCATTTAATCTCTTACATTGAAAATTTTCTAATTTTTTGCCTCTGCCTCTTACGCATTTTAATCATTGGACTTTTGTCTCCACAGGTCAGCGATGATGAAGTAGCATTCCTTACAGATGGAGGAGACTATCAAAAAGATGAAGTAATTGAGACCCTATTGCGCCCCGGACTTAAGTTACTACTTGTGACTGAGGGAGAAAGAGGTTGCAGATATTACTCCAAGGTTAGTACCTCTAATAACATATCATGCTCTGTTTTTTACAAATAACACACTTTCTTAGGAAGAGAAGATACCCTGAGCCAAACAGATATCAAGCACCTACTTTGATCTCATTCACTTCTTTTTTAATTAGATTTACAAGCTATGGAATACAAATGATGCTTTATCATATCTGCTTTTGATGCATTCATGTTGTTGCTACTATTTTTTAATGATAGACAGTATCATGTGGACATTGACAGAGAGACGTAAGACAAAAAGGATTTTTCTGTCTTACCAATGAAGAATGAACTATAATTGTTGTTGATCTTTACCCCTTGATTCTTGATGTTACTATATTTTCTTGCTACAATGTTTATGATAATCATTTAGCTATTTGTTGATCATTCCTCAATGTAGGACTTTCGGGGGAAAATAAATGGATTTGCAGTAGACACAGTTGATTCAACTGGTGCTGGTGATGCATATGTTGGAGCATTTCTTACAGAGTTGGTCAAAGATTTTTCATTGCTTGAGGTAACTCTAGTCCTCATGATGCCACTGTACATTTTCTTCATGACCATTACAACTACAGACTAATAAATATGTATATTGTACATTTTAACAAGAATGGTAGGATTTTTTATGTCTATATTTTAAGAATTTCAATGCTTTATTAATTTCTAACCAATCTTTACAAAAAGAAAGAATATTCTATCTGGCATCATTTATTAAAACCATGTTTGTTTGAAGTTTATCCTGTCTGAGTTACTGTCAGGAAGCTCCAGACCTTTCAAAATCCTTGTTTTTATTAATCAAATTATATTGTTCACCATATGTTAGAGTGAACTGTGATTATCTTTATCAGAGGCTGAAAGACTAGCATGTCTCATCATTGATATTTTGCTTAGCTAATGAATTTAATTGCATGACAGGATGAGAGGAGACTGAAGGATGTACTGCTACTTGCAAATGGTGCCGGTGCCATAGCCACAACAGAAAAGGGTGCAATCCCTGCACTGCCAGATAAAGCTGCTGTTCTGACCCTACTGAAGAATCATGCTTAACTGTTTCCATTTGAAGAGATTCATATTTCTCGTTGTTTCTGTTCATTAAAATAGACAAACTATGAGTTTAACTGTATGGATTCTTACAAATAAATATGGGTTTTTGTCCTCCTGCAGCAATGTCCTTTTAAGATTTTTAATTTTAAACTAATAATACCGTCTTGTTTCTTCTATGTTTAATCAGTTGCATGCAATTGTAATCATTACTAGAATCTCTATTTATCATTTAGCTAATTGTTGTTTGTTTATTAGCTAATTGTTGTAGTGAGTCAATGATAGAATTGCTCTGACACCTTCAATCAGATTCTTCATTGTTTTTAATTGCTCTGACATCTTCAATCAGATTTTTCATTGTTTTTCACCATGTAATTTAAAGTCCTGTAGACATTGCACTTTGTAATTAAATAATATGAATTTTTTTATAAAAAATTGTAAGTAAGAATCATGCTTTAACAGTTTCCAGTTGAAGAGATTTATATTTCTCAAGCAAAGAGATATAAACCTGTCATCTAAGTAGCATTTGTCTTTATTTATGTTCTTCGAAATAGACAAAATATGAGTTTAACTATGTGGGTTCTTACAAATAAATATGGGGTTTTGTGCTCATGCTGTTAAGAATATGTTGCTGTGCGGAATTTATTTTTGATGAACTAATTATGTATAAAACTGCAATGATGTCCTCTTAAGATTTTTTTATTATAACTATAATACTGTCATGTTTCTTCTTTGTTTAGTCAATTACGAGCCTACTGTAATCATTACTAGTTTTTATATTTTTCTTTCAGCTACTTGTAGCCCTTATTCTTTGTAATCTTACTTCGAGTCAATTAATAAAATTGCTCTGACACCTTTAATCGTATTCTTTATATTTCTCATCATGCAATTTAAATCAATGTGGACATTGCAATTTGTATTAAATAATATGAATGTTGTTCTTTTATTTCTAAGTAGTTGTGGACATGGGTCTTCAACATGAATCTTGTTGTTTCTTGTAAATGTATATGTATTTATTTTCTAGCCCTTGCACTCGAAGTAGGTGCAAGGGGTACGTCGAGAGGGAAAAAAGTATAAGTTTGCATAAGATGGTTGTTGATATTTTGTGTGTGTTTGAACTTGTGCCTAACATCATAAATACTTAGTTTACTACAAATATTTTAAGGCCTTGAAAGGAATGAAATCATGAAGGCCATCAATTATCCCACTCATAAACCATGTCATAAATAGATACAAATGAAGGATGAAGGTTGTTTACTTAAATCATTCATCCACCCCATCCATATGAGGTGAGATTCATTGTCCAATTGTAGATTCAAAAGTAGGTTCAAGAATATTAAATGAAAGATGTATTCTAGGAGGATTCAACCCTGTCTTGAGAACTTGCGATTGAATGCCCAAAATACAACATAATTTAAAACCTTAAGACATAAATAAAATTATTTTGTTGTTAGCCATGATTTCTTTGGTCAAGCCAAATTATATATAATATGTTCTTGTATCTACAAAAATGGTATTCTAACTTAGAACTTTTAACAACTTCAATGGAATGTTTCGAAACTAGTGTTGTTTTTTGGACATAAATGTTAAGAAGCCCTCAAATTTTGGATGTGTATTTATGTTATTCATTATGCCATGGATTTCCAAGGTGAAGTATAACAACTCAATTTTGAGTGTATTGTATACCAGCAATTGCACCTTAATGTGCAATGGGTATGCTACAGAGTTATGAAGGGTTAACTAAGTATTTGTTCCTATATTTGTCTCTCTGTCTCATCCTCTCCATATCTCTATCAATTTATCTTGCCATCTATATATCTTCCTATCTCTCCCTCTATATTCACCTCTATCTATATCTTCCTCTTACCACTCCATCTCTATACACATCTCCCACTCTCTTAGCTTTATCTTCCTCTCACCACTCCATCTCTAGACACATCTCCCACTCTCTATCCATCCATCTCTCTCAATCAAAGCCATTCTATACCTTTAAATCCTTACATCTCCATATTTATTCCCCTATCTCTCCCTCTCCCTCTTTTTGTATCTTGTTATCTCTTTACCCCTCTCTAATGCCTATATATCTCCCCCTTTACCTCTCTCTCTCTCTCTCTCTCTCTCTCTCTCTCTCTCTCATTCTTTCCTTATGTCTCCGATATATAAATTTATTGCTACCATTTCTATCTACCCCTCTCTTTATCTATCTCTTTTCTTCTCTATATCCCTCTCCTCCACCTCTATCTCCATCTCTTTTGCCATCTTTGTCTTCCTCACTATCTCCTTAATTATTTTGTCACTCACTCTTCCCCCTTCTAAATATGCTCTTTCTATTACTATATCTCCCTCTCTCCATATTAGAAACATAACATGTAACAAATCATAGATTTATATAAATAATTTGTTTCCTTATGTTAATCTGAATTTTCCAAGACATTTTCAAAAAAATTATATATATATATAATTCAATATAACAAAATAAATATAAATTGAACTATTTTTATTGTTTTTATTAATTAGAAAATCTATTAAATAGATATAAAGAATAAAAAAATTAATATAATTCTTTTTTAAAATCACAATTTAAGGAAATCAAATTTATTATTATACTTTCCAAGGGCCACAAAATATATTATTGGAAAATTTATCAATAGACAAACGCCTCTTAATTAGTTAGTGATGAAAGGCCTTGTCTATTAGGCATATGTTTACTTCTTGCTAACTAGGTTAAACATTACATCTTTTTGCTCTTATTCCCCATAGATTTAAACATGGATGCAAGCACAATTGTTTCACATTCACCTTTGTATTGATTCCTTGATTGCATAGGTATGCACAAGACAACGGCTCAAGAATCTTTATATTTTAGGCTTACTAAAAAATGTTATGTAACCACATTGTGTTTCCAGAGTAGTGGCTTCACCCTTTACTAATTCAATTTGATCTATGATATTATGATATTTTTATAGATGCACTCTAAAAGAGTTTCATGTGGTGCCCTCTAAAAATGCTGAGATTGACCATACATGGATGAATATACACATTACCAAATTGAATAATGCTAAATGACAGATCAAGAAACCATAGTTCTATTTGAGTTGAAATAACACACTGTAAGCCTAGAAAGCTATTTCTCACAATCTGGTCAAAAACTACTTAACCTACATTTTTTGTGCTTTTTCATACAAGATTTTTAATTTAAATATATAATATGTCATGAAATGAAGTTAAGGCATTTGAAGATCGAAATAAGTCATCCATCCATGTGTGATCTTGTAGCCTAAGTAGATGTCGACTTTAGAAAATTGTAATTCTATTTTATTTATATATAATGCTCCACCTGCAAAAATTCATAAGCTTGATAAGGTACCAGAGATGTCAAAATTTCTGGAATCATTTCCATAAACTTTATAGTCATTTTCTTAGTCGACTCAACTATAGCTTTTACAGGTTGAAGCAAAAGTAATTTCTTTGAAAGTAGAGGGAAAAAATTACTAATAGAGAGGGAGACTTGATGCAATGATCTAGATAACAACCACATGTGATTCAATTTTAACAGTGTTAAATCAAAATAATATTGTGCATGATCCAGATACAACCATGTGGAGTTCAATTTTAACAACATTAAATCAAAGAAGCTAAATAACATCACTGCAATAATTCTCAAATTTTAATTTTGTTTTGTTTTTTTGAAAATTCTAAGTATGATTTGGAACAATGGCAACCTTTGGATGGCAACTGATCATCCAAAAAATCTCCAATCGCATTCAGTCTCCTATATGGCGAAACATGGAAATGAGGAGCAATTTCATGTGAGACAAAAGCAGGCAAGGAGAAGTAGGGAAGCCCATCCTTAGTTGTAGATGGGCTTCCCTCCATCACTTGGGCAACACTTCAGCTCTAAATTTTTTATTGATATCGATCCCACAACAACACATTGTATCAAATGACAAAAAACATTTGATAAGTAGGAGATAATTTCCATAGCAAGTCAAATTGTGATATTGCTATCAGGATTTAATTGTGTGATTTTGATTCAAACTCATTGACCCATGTTTCATGAGTAGTGATTCAACATGAATCCATCTCTCATAAGAATAAATGGAACACTTAGCACTCATTAGATCTAGGTGATGCTCACAAGGGTGAAGCACTGGGACTTCCTGGGAGGTCACCCATCCCAGTACTACTCTAGCTTGAGCGCGCTTAACTACAAAGTTTCCTCCATGGTTAAACCCAAGGCTTGCAACCCCATTTGCAAAACCTTCACTAAGTGTTGTGCCTTATGAACCATTCATTAGAAAGCCCCTTAAGCTCATCAATTGATAAGTAGGAGATAATTTCCATAGCAAGTCAAATTGTGATATTGCTATTAGGATTTAACTGTGTGATTTTAAGTCAAACTCATTGACCCATGTTTCATGAGTAGTGATTCAACATGAATCCATCTCTCATGAGAATAAATGGAACACTTAGCACTCATTAGATCTAGGTGATGCTCATAGGGGTGAAGCACTGAGACTTCTCAGAAGGTCACCCATCCCAGTACTACTCTAGCCTGAGCGCGCTTAACTACAAAGTTTCCTCCATGGTTAAACCCAAAGCTTGCAACCCCATTTGCAAAACCTTCATCAAGTGTTGTGCCTTATGAACCATTCATTAGAAAGCCCCTTAAGCTCATCAATTGATAAGTAGGAGATAATTTCCATAGCAAGTCAAATTGTCTATCCCAAATGATCGTTGTAACTGTAGCTTTGTTTGTTGTAAGTTCAACACCCCTTCCACCGATGCACCAAAGAGTTTCCTCAAGTAAACAATAGTCCAAGAAAACAAATCAAACTCTCTTTTTTAAATGACTTATATTATGGAATATGATTCCAAATATTTTCTTTAAAAAAATTTAAAAACTTGATTTTAAAAACAATCATTTAAATATAACCACATGACCATAAAAATTAAAATTGAAAAAACAAAACAAATTGCAAGCCAACATTACGAGCTTGACATCTCAATTGCTTAAAACAAACCAAAATGTTGTTCTCATGAATTGTTGTTGGTTGTACTATTCAACGAAAGGAACTGCTCTGACATTTTGCCAAGAATGATTTCACATTGCAAAGATACTGCTAGATTCATTAAGATCTTTCCAGCTTTGATGTGGTAGATTTTATATGAGATTGCACAAGATCTTCATTTATTGCTCGATGAGTAGTTTTCAATGGACACTAAAACAATCAATGGTATGTGGTTTGAACAGATAGGTTTTGATGAAAAGCCCACCTATAAGAGCCTATCAACTAATTATTATTTTAGTTGTGATTGGTATTTTGAAGTTTTGATAATTCATTACATAACTTATCAATATGAATTTTATTGTTCTAAGTGGTAGGAAATGGTTCTTTATGTCTTAACAATGTGTTATTAAAGTGTAAATAGAATGTTAAGGAAGAGTACTTAGAAATAAACTAAGAGCAAGAAAATGAATGGATAATAAAAATCAAAATTAGAGAAAAATTCATATGGAAAGCAACTCTGAGATGAGTGTATAATTGACTCTATTTATTTCTAAGCTAATGTTTGTTATCTAATTAACCGTAGCACTTTTGTGATATTCATATTAAGGATTCTACAACTTTTAAGGTATGGAGTCAAATTTAGGATCATAAAATCTGATTAAAAAATACATGATAATTATGTTATTGAACAAAAGCAATCTTTTTAAATTTCTTTCAAAATAGTTTAACTAATTCAAATTGTATTATATTGTTTGAAATCATGATCAAAGATCTGATTTTTCCCTTAAGAAAATTCTTTTAGAATGAAAAAAGTATCATAAACTATTAGGACGAAATAAGTTACATTTTATTGATGGAAGTGGCATGATGGTTTTGGATTGAAGAACTAAGGGTAATTTAGAAGATTGCCTAATTTTTAGTCAAGAGTCATAAGAAAAGTAACTATAATAGAAAAAAAGACAGTGCATCAAATAAGTTCAATCAAATCCAATGTATTAACAAAATTTAAACCTTCAAATGTTGTCTTTTTCTAATGTATCACAAATCATGCTTGTTTATGTCAAAATACACCTAATGCTTGAGCTAGAAACATTTATAATTAAGACTTGATCAAGATGCTAAGCTTTTAAATTCAAATATTCAACCAAAGTACATCTTGAAAAAAAATCTTAGAAAATAATAATCACTATTTTTCTCTCTATAAAAAGTGAGTTGGAAGAATATGTCAAGGATAAGATAAAGTTAATCATAGAAAGCCTTAAATGATACTTGCAAGTATGAAATTTATGTAGTTAGAAAGGAACAAAGGTCAATATTCAAGAAAAAGAAAGTTGTGCAAAATGATACATCTAAAGATTTAGACTTTGGAAGCTAAAATTCACATAATTTTAGGAAGTGGGATGTGGCTTAGTTCTCATTGGACGCTCTTGCTCATCTCCTCCCCTCTCGGTAGGAGTTGAATGAGCATGTCAGACTTGACATCTACAGGCATTATATATTATGGATTTAGGTTGATCCTCCAAGGGAGCTACATCTGATGATGGCTTTCTATGCCGAGTACTTCTTAGACATTCAAGATGGGATTATTGTACCCCCTGAGTACTTACACAAATACTAGACACATGCTCTGCGTATCTCCCTTGGTTCCTTTGGGGTGGGCCCACACCAACTCTGGATCTAGGTCAATCACCATATTGCTAGAGAGGATCGGGTGTGTAGACTTTGTACCTTAGCAGAGGTAGAATCTGAGATCCATTTCCTTTTGAGATGCCCCATATACTATGAGATTAGAGGGAGAATTTATTGTCTATTTAGAGATTGTAGATCCCTCTCGAATTTCTTCAAGTACATAGATCAACATTGCATTGTGCTCTATCTCCATGAGTCCTTATAGCTTTGCAACCATACTTATAGCTATCATTTCCCAGGAGTCAGACCCAGGAAAACTTATTATGACCTTCTTCTCACCCTTAGCTCTGGTTGGGGGTGTGAAGCAATCGTAGAGTTTTCCTAACATAGGCCATTCCAGATCTGTGAGACCACACAAGGGACCTCTTTGCTAGTGACACTCCTCTTGTAGCACTCAACCTCACCACAGGGCCTCTGGTAGCCACCAACCATATCAATCACTATTCGAGTTTTTCCCTTTGAGGATGGATACCTAATCTTTTCCATGATGTCTCCTGACTTCTTCTTCATTTATTTTACTTGTTCGTTTGTGGACACTGTTTGGTGCTCTATTTGTTAGCTATCTTCTTGGTGTAAGCTTCCATTCTCATAAAACCCAAGTTGTGGTCTCCTCTTAGACATTAATAAAATTATTTTATCTTATCTTATGCTACTTCTATTGTTATTTGTTCAAGGATTTCTTAGCTCTTGTGTGCCCATTTCTCTCACCTTTTGTAAAAGTAATCTCTTGTTGACACTTTTAGACTAATCAAAAAATATTAATGTATTGTATGTGCTTGTACCTAGAATAGGTGCAAGAGTGTAGTCAATAGTAGCTAACCATTTGAATCTAAAAGTATGATTCCAACACTTGCATTTGTTCAAAAACTTGGATTGCTTCCTTGCCCAACCCATGTAGAGCATAACCTGCAATAATTGTAGTCCATGAAATAACATTCGGTCAGATCATTTTTTCAAAAGCCTTATGGGCATCTACTATGCAATCATATTTGGCATACATTGTAATAAGATCACTACCTATAGAGATATCCAAATCCAATCTTCTTCTAATGACTTGATTTTCTTTGTTCTCTAGCTCTTTTCAAAAGGTGTACTTTTCTAGGTGGTCTTATAGACTACTTTAGCCTTGTAGACATTATTAAAGTCCTTCATTCATTCATTCTCATTCCTTGCTTGAGCATGAACCTATTAACAATTGCTAGGTTTATGCACACCCTACACACTGGTGAAACAAAAGTTATCTAGGTTAGTACATGACTATAGCATAAATCTAAAAAGTTTCAAAGATTCCTCACCATTCCCGCTGCGGGCATAGCCTGCAATCATGACTGTCCATGTTACCACATCAAGATCTAGCATTTGATTGAACAAATTGTGTGCACTCTCCATGGCATTGCATTTTACATACATAGTTACAAGGGTACTTCCTAAAAGGATATCTGATTCAAACTCCATGTTAGTGATGCAAGAGCAGACTTGCTTTCCTAATTCTAATCCTTCAAGACCAGAGCCACAAAAAAGCATAGATGAAAAGGTTTTCTTATCAGGTTCAACTCCTTCCCATTGCATTTTCTTGAAGAGATCTAGGGCTTCAACTCCATGTCCATTCTGAGTATACCTTGCAATCAATGCTGACCACAAAAACTTTATCTCGTTCAGACATTTCATCAAACAAGTTGAGTGCATTATCCATATTTCTAAATTTAGAATTTATGGTGACAAGTACATTCCCCATTGCGACATCGAATGCAAAACCAACATTAATAACATGGGCATGAACCACTTCCCATGTTCCACGGATGCCAAATTTTCACATAAATTGATTTGGCTTCAGCTGGTGCCCTAACATCATCCTATATAGAGCTCAAGGGCTTCCTCGCCGTGCCAATTTTGAGCATATCATGAAATCAAAAATAAAAAAGAATAAAATCAGAAATCAAAAAGAATATTTTCCATTCATTGTATTCACATAAAACTATAGAGGTACATATATAGTTGTGTGTCAAATGAATAAAGCTCCAGGAAAGGAAAGAATCAATTTAGGAAAGAATAGTTACGAAAAGAATCAATTCAATATTAGAAATAATCCAATATTGCAACACTCTCGCTCAATTTGGTGCATAGATATCCCACATGCCCAACTTGTCCAAAAATTTCAAGAACACTCAACTTGAAACTACTTTGGTAAGAATATTGGTTAGCTATCTTCTGATCGAATCTTAGGCAGCTCCATAATCTTCTCATCCAACTTCTCCTTAATAAAGAATACATCTACCTCCACATGCTTTGTACGATCATGTTGAACTGGATTATGAGCAATATCACATGTTGCTTTATTGTCACAATATAGTTGAATTGCCCACCTCGGCAGACAACCCAAATCTCTTAGGAGAAGCCTTAGCCACAATGCTTCACATTCTCTGAGTGTCATACTTCTAAATTCTTCCACCGCACTTGATCATGCAACAACATTATGTTTTTTGCTCCTCCATGTAATGAGATTACCTCCTACAAAGGTGAAATAACCTAAAGTAGAACACTTGTCATCTACTACTCCAACCTAGTCAGCATCAGTATATGCATCCACACTTTGATAATCCTCAATTTTAGTGAATAAAATTCCTTTTCTAGGAGAAAACTTCAAATACCTCAAAATGTGCAAAACTACATTCATATGTTTCTCTCCAAGATTATACATAAACTAACTAACAATACTTAATGCATAGGCAAGGTCTGGCCTTGTGTGTGCTAAGTACATCAATCTTCCTACGAGTCTCTGGTATCTTCCTTTGTCAACTAGTACCTGATTAGACTCAATACATAACTTCAATCCTTCTTCCATGGGTGTATTAGTGAGTTGACATGCTGACATACTAGTTTCCCATAACAAATCTAAGGCATACTTTCTTTGAGACAAAAAGATCTCGTTATTAGATTGAGACACTTTGATCCCAAGGAAATATTTCAAGGGACCGAGGTCTTTCATTTCAAATTCTCTGAACAAGTAATATTGTAGAGCTCTCCTTTCTTCAAGATCATTTCTTGTAACTATCATGTCATCCACATACACAGTAAGTGTAGTGATCTTACCCTATTGATTCTTTTGAATAAAGCATGGTCTAAATTACTCTGATGGTAACTAAAGGCTTTCATTGACTTTGTGAATCTTTTGAACCATGCCCTTGGAGATTTTTTCAATCCATATAGTGACTTCTTTAATCTGCACACCTTTATACTATGTATTTTTGGTATCATGCAACTGGGTGGGAGTTTCATGTAGACTTCTTCAGACAATTCTCCATGTAGAAAGGCATTCTTCACATCAAACTATTGTAATGGCCAACCCAAGTTCACAACTAGAGACACCAAGACTCATACTATATTAATTTTAGCTACAGGTGCAAATGTCTTTGTATAATCAATCCCATAGGTTTGGGTGTACCCTTTTGCCACCAGTCTTGCCTTAAAGTGTTCAATTGTACCATCTACTTTGTACTTAATAGTATAAACCCACTGACATCCAACTAGTTTCTTTCCTGGTGGATGGTCAACAAGTTCCCAAGTATTATTTTCTTATAATGATTTCATCTCCTCATTCATAGTGGCTTTCCACCTTGGATCAGCTAAGGCTTCTTGCATATTGTTAGGAATAGATACAGTAGATAATTGATTTACAAATGACTAATTTGATTCTGACAAACAATGGTTAGACACATAATGACTCATAGGATATTTAACTTTACTAGAAAGTTTAGGTTCATATGTGGATTTAGGGATACCTCTGGTGAGATGTTGAGGTAGCTATTTTCTAAATGGTTCAAGAACATCCTTGGTAAGTGATTGGTGTGGTGTGAGGGACTCAGATGGAGGTGGACTCACAGCTTCAGTTTTTGGGTGTTCATCACTACTTTGATCCAAAGTTTCACCTACTTCTTGATTAATAGTTTCAGAGAGTTCCCCTTATTTAGATATGTCCAAGCTACCCACATCTTTAGGGATGTGAATTTTCACATCTTCAGAGGTTTTATCCACATCTTCAGAGATGTCCAAGCTAACTACATCTTTAGAGATGTGATCATCATAGTCTAGAGTTTGAATTTCCTTCTCGTACTCCCCCTGAAGTTTAGGCTCAAAGGAAAAATACATCGAGTCTTCATGAAAAACTACATCCAATGTAATAAACATTCATTGGGTTCGAGGATGATAGCATTGGTGTCCCTTTTGATAAGCATCATATCCTAGAAAGACACATTGCAATGCTCGAGGAGATAACTTGTTGCGTTGATGCTTATGGAGGTGTACAAAAGCTACACAACCAAAGACATATGGAGGTAAATTTAGGACAGCTAGAGCAACAACCACCTTAGCGAGAGCTTGGGATGATGTCTGGAAATCAATAGTGCTGGAGGGTACCTAGTTGATCAAATATGTTGTAGAGGTAAGTGCTTTGCCCCAATAAGATAATGACATATGGGCTTCTATGAGAGAAGCATAGACAACCTCCAACAAGTGACAATTTTTTCTCTTGGCTACCTCATTCTAGTAAGGTGTATTGGAACAAGTAGTTTGATGAATATATGTGTTTTCTTCCAAGTACTACTAAAGTTCTGAACTCAAATATTTGCCTCCATTGTCACTACAAAGAACTTGAACTTGTGCATTATATTGAGTATGAATCATGTTATAAATTTTTTGAAATAACAAGTTCACATCACTTTTAGACTTCATTAAGCATACCCAAGTCATCCTAGTACAATCATCAATAAAAGTAACATACCAATGTGATTCACCCAAGATAGTGACTTTGGATAGACCCCAAACATCAGAATGTATGACCATAATCGGAACTAGACTTTTATTCAAAGTTAATGGAAAAGAAGCACGATGGCTTTTTGCAAGTTCACAAACTTCACATTGGAAGCTAAAAACATCAAATTTTATAAATAAACTAGCAAATAATTTCTTTAGGTAACCAAAGGAAGCATGTCCCAGATGTCAATGCCATAACTAGATTTTAGATTTCTACTTATCAACCTCAAAGCCATCCATTGCTAGAGCTTGACATGGCTTGTCTAAACTCTTGGACACCAAGTCCAAGTAATACAACTTCCCTCACCTAACACCACAACTAATCATTTTCCTTGTTTGGATGTCCTTAAACACATAGAAATTAGGCCAAAAAATTACAACACAAAGTAAAGTAGTGGTGATTTGGGAAACTGACAACAAATTGTAATCCAAAGACAAAACCACTAAAATAGAATCCAAATTCAAAGTATTAGTGAAAGGTAAGGATCCTTCTCCAATAACTGGGGATGAAGAGCCATTAGTAGTGGAAACACCATTTTGTGAGGATGGTTTAAGGGATGAGACATGTCTAGAATCAAATGTCATATGATCCATAGCACCATAATCAATTATCCATGCACTATTAGAAACAAGTGTAGACACATTTAAAGACTTACCACCATTTCCTATTGTTGCTACTAATGTCAAGATCTGTCTAGCAACATTATCCTTTTTCTTTGTTTCAACAAACATTGCATTGGAGGTCTTCTTGGAATTCTTCTTTTGTGAATCGTGGCTATGATCCCATCATTCTAGATATTGAACAAGTTTAAAGCAGTGGCTTTTGGTATGACCAGTTTGGTTGTAATGGGTGCATTTGTAGGTGGATTTATTAGCACCATTAGTGATCTTAGGTGGGTTTTGAGGAGGCCCATTCTAATTAGATCAGTTTCGAGTCACCATGGATGAAGCTTCAGTCTTTTTTGGTTCTCCAATTATTGTTGTGCATTGAACAAATTTACAATAGACCAATACATAACATGCTTCTAATTCAAGAATAGGATCCTTTCTCAAAATTTCACCATGAACTTGTTTGAAATCACCATCTAATCCAACAAGAAAAATATGCACCCTTTGTTGCTCAACTAATTTTTGGTAAGATTCAACATCATTCTCACTTTTCATGATCACTTTATCACAATGATCCAACTCACCAAAAATCTTGGTTAATTCTCCATAATACATAGAGTGTTCTACCATTTTTTTTGGCAGAGAAAGCCCTCTAATTGAAGAAAAACACCTGCAATTCATCTACTCCATCATAAAAAGCCTTAGAAAGAGCTTTCCAAATATCTTGAGCAATGGGTAAGTGAATGAATCACTTCATAATTTCTGGTGACATAGATATCAACAACTATCTTTTGACCTTTTTATTGTTTGCATACCACTTCTCATATCCATTATCCTTCTTAGTAGGTGGCTATAGGTTACCACGAATGATGAGAGCTTCTCCTTCTTAGCAATATGCATCTCCATGATTTGAGACCACAAATCATAGTTTTCTTCATCGACTGTAATATGTGCCTTGAATGATGATCCTTGGGATTGAATAATAATGGGAGCAGATTTGCTCTCAAATACTTTCGAATCTGAATCGGCCATGGTTCAATGAAGGGATATAAATGATCAAGCTTCAAAGCTTTGATACCAACTTGAAAATCAGAAATCAAAAAGAATATTTTCCATTCATTGATTCACATAAAATTGTACAGGTAAATATATAGTTGTGTGCCAAATGTATAAAGCTACAGGAATGAAAATAACTATAGGAAAGGAAAGAATCAATTTAGGAAAGATTCAATTCAATATTAGAAACAATCCAATATTGCAACAACCAATTCTGAGCATATCATGAAATCATTGTTGTCCACAAGATAACATTTCGTGCATACATTTTGTCAAACATTTAAACCCACATTTCACATGCACATGTTCGTAAGCATGTTTTCCATCAATATGTCCATTGGCAAGCCAATTTTGAAGTTGTGGAGAGGAGGTGCATCAAGAAGCATTGATTGTAATTCTTACATTGGAAATATACTTTATAATAATTAATTTTATTTTAATTTTCTAATTGATTTGCAACTCAAATAACTTAAACTTGATTTTATAATTATAATTAAACTATTTACAATTTCTCTCATAATATTTAAATATTCATAACTAAATGATTATAAAGTTAACTCAACTACCTATAACTCTTCTTAAAATATAGCTACATTACAAATATATATTTATTAACTTATAACTCCACTTGCATTTATAAATATATAACAAGTTATAACCCACTCATAGTTTTTTTGTTAAGAATTAATATTAGAAAAACCCACTTATAAGAAAATAAGTAGTGTTTATTTATTTAATTAATTTTTTTATAAAAAATTTGAAATTAATAATTTATTTTTTAATAATAATTTTAAATCTAAGAATTAAATCATAATTTTATAAAATAAAAATAAACATTCAATTAGTATTTTCACATGTCTTTGACCTCTCCAATCATGCAACCATAACACACTTAGTTTTCTATATTTAATATATTTGTTTTCACATGCATGTATAAATTTAGCTGCGATATGTTTTTCTCTCAATTAATCTTTTGCTAAATTCCAATAAATTTTGCAATTAAATTATTTTAGATATAAGAAGAATATTTACCTTTATTTAGAAAATTCATGATAATCACATGACAAAGTTAAAGTTCAAACCCTAATTGTTTAATTTGTTGTAATCTTCCAATTTTCTATAGTCAAATTTTTAGAAAAGGTTTTAAAATAATATGATCATAATAATTTTCTAAATTTTTTTTACAATTTTCCTCAATCATGTTTTCTTGATTAATAGGTTTTTCTTTTCAAAACCTACAACATAACTTTTTATCCAAATATTAATATGATAAATTAATAACCATTATGCAAGCACCTAGGAAGACATGAAGTAGATAGATCTTTCAATAAAATTCTACAATAGGTTTTTAAACCCTAACTCAAAACAACAACTAAAATATGAGACAACTTGTGAATGGATGCAAATCCAAACTCTCTAAAACTTTCAACAATTCTTTTGCTCCAATTCCAAATTTTGCTCCCCAAACTTGTTTGTGCATAAATGAGCTCTAATATCTTAATAATTTTTTTATCCTCTTAGAGTTTGGGTTTTATGAACATGCAAAAGCTTTTCTTTTTATTATTTTAATTAATTAATTATTTTTGCATACCTTTTGTATTTTAAGTATAATAAAGTTTACTTATTCTCACTTACTTTTATTAAATAATAAGATGTATATAGAAAAAATATTTATTAATTTAACTAATAATAATATTTAAAGTTCATTGTCATAACGTGAATATGGCAGACAAAGCAAATAATGTGAATATTATGGATAGTAGAAAGTTTCAAGAAAATCATAAAAGAAACTCTAAATCTCGATGGTCATGCTCCTCAAGGAAACAAAGACATGTTGCAAAACTAGAGAATATCATAGCATGGAAAAAACCTAAGGCTAAATAGCTCTCCCTAAGAAACCAATTTGAGATTTTAGTTGAGTGACATGAAGAATGTATTAAATAATTAGCCAAACATAATAATAAAAATGCAAGAAGACTACACAGAACCCTAATCCACAAAAACACAAAATTGTAAGAAATGAAAGGAACATTGAAGAAGAAGGGTGAAAGCAAGTTCGACCAAGGAAGGAGGCCCTAAAATAAATAGATCTTTAGTAAAAAATCAATAGAGGCCTCCAAGGTAGAATTTTATAGAATCATGGCGAAGGAGAGAAAGATAGACATAAAAATCAAGCTATTTTCTTGGAGAAAACTAGGTATGCAAGGATCACACAATCAAATTGCATCATATATATCAAATCATCCACAAAATAAGAAATTAACATGAAATACGAAAATGGATATAAGGATAGATAAACCCTAAATAGCTCTATCTCTTAGACACACCCTAAACCATTCAAAGTCTCAGAAGCTAATAACAACCCCATTAATCCTCACCTTGGTATTCATTCAGAATATACACCAAAATTTATTCCTACAGATAAATCAACTGTAAGGAAACTTAGCAATAAAGAATATAACTGTTTCCACATAACCCATAATAGATCTAAAATAAACACGGAATTAAAATCCACATTCAAGAGAATAGACAACATACTCACAAAATGTGACACAAGATATACCCTGAGAAACCCTCATTGAGGGAAAAAACCCAGCCTCCAAAAGCATCCATCACCATGTATTATTCAGCAAAAATATCATTGCCATACAACCATGAAAGCCTTCATGGCCATAGCCACAACCGAGCAAACTATGTGAACAAGCATGAATCCACACATCCCATGCCATGCTTTCAACCTTCACAAATGCTCCCTTGGCTAACCTGTCAAGCCTTGTCCCGCTCGACTCTTTCCTTT
Source organism: Cupressus sempervirens (assembly GCA_028749045.1). Lineage (NCBI taxonomy): Eukaryota > Viridiplantae > Streptophyta > Pinopsida > Cupressales > Cupressaceae > Cupressus > Cupressus sempervirens. The sequence continues at coordinate 618,781,430 of CM053791.1, forward strand.
TGTCTTCTCCTTGTCACTCTCTATCACACTACAACAACTACCCTTGTGGTTGCTTATATAGTAGCAAGTCTCACAAAACCACTAAGTGGTATTACATAAACCATGTGCTACCTAACCCACTGACCCCACATTTAATATTGGGCATTTAATTCTTTTCCCCAATATTAAATAATTACATAAAATATTATCACAATGTTACAATACAACTTATCAAGAATATTCCATGGGAATCTTTGCATGTTGCACGTCCATCTAGGCACAACATTACATAAAAAAATAACAATATTATGCAATGTGTGCAACACCCATTATCTCAACAATCTCCCACTTGTTGTATACATTGCATAGGGTCAATCCATAGCCACATAAATGAACAAGGGAACAATCCCTCCTAGCACATCCACCATCATGGATCAAAATACACCAACTGCTCCATCCTGGTATCCGCAACAAAATCAAAGTATCCAGCATCTCGAACATGAATGATCTCACCTCCTATTATGCCACTACCACTGGACATACATAGAAGCCATCCAAAGAGAAAGCCACCCAACCTGTCGCATTAGAAGATCATAAAATCCTGTACCAACTAAAATTCCAAGCACAAAAACTTGATCCAAAGGTAATCACATGTATCCGTAGTTGTCAAAATATCCATAGCTGAAATAGCACCCACAGTAAGTGCCAAACCCATCCAACTATCCATACCTCAAAGGTATAACAAGTGAATCTCATATCACTGACATATCCAATCTATAACCTACAATCACAAGCCTCAAGAGCAATACCTGCCACATATATACCAAGAAGCTCCCACTGCAAAAGATAATGTCAAATATATAACCAATCCACTCAACACATCTCAAAGAAGTGAATCCATGTAGTATCAAGGACATCCACAATACATAAACCAATATCCTGCAAGAAAAACTCTCATAACAAGTCTCCAATAGTCTCCCAAATTCTCCACAACCAACAGAGGAAAGAGAAAGAAATAACTATGTCATCTCTCACATGACATACATGAGCACAAACTAGTGATCACAATCTCCAACCAATCTCAAATCCAATGTAGGCAAAACTGAACATCTAGGAAGATAACCAAGACCAGAGAAACCATGCAAATCATAACCTATATCATGTCCTTCTACACACACCTCTAGATGTAAACTGTGCAAGTATGATCTCCTCCATAAAACCCCAACAAGAAGCCTCAACAACACCCAAACCATACCATATAACTCATCATGGATGTAAGCCTCTCACAAGAAGATCAAACTCAATAAAACCATTCCTAAACCAAGGAATAACCATTCCTAGTCCAAGGAATATGCCCAATATAAAACCATCTCCCAAACTCAACCAGCATAACAACATATGCACATGGAGATAACCAATGCTAAACCATCTCTCAAATGAACCCTCCAGAACTAACTCATGTACCATAGCTCAAGATCCATATCCATGAAAGACAAGCATAAATATAATGCAATTGAGAGAAACAATGGGCTATACCTCTCAAGTAGCAAACTGCCAAGTAGACCAAGAGTGGGGAATGAGAATGCTCATCAAGATACCCAAGTATCCAACCAAGACTCATCTAAGAACAATCTCCTCTCATATCAGGTGACTACCCCTCAGACTTCCTGTTGAAACCATCAACCATCCCAACAAATACTTCTCTAATCCAAGAGAAATCAGCATCACCACCGTCTCTAAGTATCCATGAGCACCTGTAACCAATCAATCCATGCCAACTCCAAATGCAACATAGCAATATCATGAAGTATCCAGCTTATGATCAATGTACTCAATACCAAGAAACTAAACCAAGATCAATGTCAAAGTTCCAACCATGGCCTCAGGAACATAAACATGACAACATGATCTTACCATCTCAACTAAAGAGATAACATGCTCCATATGAACATACTATAACATGTCACAACTCTAAACGCGTATCAAGAGTATACCATGACATAATAATGAAACCATCCTCATACCAAGGATAACATGCCAAATAAAAAAGCATAAACCACACCTTTTCCAAGAACCCTGTGAGTCCTCAAGATGCAACCATCTCCACACACCATGAAGAAAACCAAGAACTCCATAAGTCCTCAAGATCTAACCATCTTCATACACCATGAAGATAACAAGTGCACCATGCAAATGTCAAAGATGCTTCTGCAGCAACAGGATCTAAGATAAACCTCCAACATCTGCAAACACTCAATAAATATATCAATGCCAACAACTCCCACTCAACCGTGGTACCAAGTCACCTATGGCATCATAAAATCCATCTCCTATATGAAGATCCAAACTAAATCAGGAATTAATCTTGCACTGTCACCCCATCACTATCACAAGCTCCCACTAAATCGTGTATCCAAGCTATCCATGACATAATGATGAAAACCCATCCTCTAACCATGAGAATCAACCAAGGCATCAAACCATCAAAGAACTCAAAGTGCACATCATGAGCTCCTCAAAAGAAACCAAATAACCATGATCCTCAACCAAGAAGATATACCACCATAATCAAATCAGAAAATCCAAGCTAATGAACATCAAGGATGTACCTGTATAACCAATCATGTCATGCCAAAATCCATGACAACATGATCACATCCATGAACCGAGCATCTGGCTCTCAAAGTGTCGAACCTGTCAGCATAAAATAGTCAACCACAATCCTCTGCCATGACTGTACCTAGTAACAACATCTCATCCCTTCTACATGAAGATAAAATCATGTGACTTAGGGCATAGACAACCCAAATCCAAGCCACCAATCTGAATATGCATCAATAATGAAAGATCAATGGGCAAAGACAACCCATAACCAAGCTATAAATGCAACCTGTAAGTATAGACCGCTTACAACACTGCACAGCTTGTAGACCCAACAAGTCATCATGCATATCCAAACCAAACACTGATAACCATATCATCATGAGACCAATCTAAAATATGAACTGAGTATACAATGACATCAAATCTTAAATCTCCAATGCCATAAACTCATAATGTTACCATAGTCAAAATATACCTATAAACTGTTCAGATCAATATATCAACAAATAAATCATGCCAAACCTGTACCAAATCTAAACCAATGTGTAGAGCTCTCCAAGAGCTTTCCGTTGACTACTCGAAGTCCAAAATCCAACTCCATATGCCCAAGTTATGCCCTAATCTGTGCTCAAAATAAATAACATCTGACTTTAGGTCTCTTAAAACCTAAAAAAATATCAAAATCATAGAACCAAACCTACACCATGTTTTAGTGCTCTGAATCAGCTTTCTAACGCCTATAAGAACTCTGAAATCCGATATTCTGAGAGAAAGTTATGGCCGTTTTACTAAGATAGTCTTTTTACCATTTTTAGTACGATTTTTCATTTTTTATTTTTTCAGTGACGAAAATTCCGACGGGATTAAATTTGACAGCCATCATGGGCTGAAACCAAAAAACTCTTTCATTTCCTCTGAACATGGCCAAGCTAGGGCATATTATATATCAAATTTTATGAAAATGTCAACCCGGATCCAATGGTGAGGTCTGTTTTTGCCCAGGAGGTCATTTCTGCAAGCTACCCCTCAAAATCCTCATTTTAAATGAAACATCCGAAAAAATATTTTTGTCCAACAATTTCACATGCCCAAATTTTTTAACATCCCATCATAACAGCAAATCCAAAACCCTTAGATCTGCAATAAATCATTCATATATCTTGCCCCCTTTTTTTTTTTTTAATCCTCTCATGCATTCCCATGGATTTAATCTAGGGTTACAATAATAAAACCATAGCTCTGATACCACTTGTAAGGAAACTTAGCAATAAAGAATATAACCATTTCCACATAACCCATAATAGATCTGAAATAAACACGGAATTAAAATCCACATGCAAGAGAATAGACAACATACCCACAAAATGTGACACAAGATGTACCCTGGGAAACCCTCATTGAGGGAAAAAACCCAGCCTCCAAAAGCATCCATCAACATGTATTATTCAGCAAAAATACCATTGCCATACAACCATGGAAGCCTTCATAGCCATAGCCACAACCGAGCAAACTATGTGAACAAGCATGAATCCACACATCCCATGCCATGCTTTCAACCTTCACAAATGCTCCCTTGGCTAACCTGTCAAGCCTTGTCCCGTTCGACTCTTTCCTTTTGTCTTCTCCTTGTCACTCTCTATCACACTACAACAACTACCCTTGTGGTTGCTTATATAGTAGCAAGTCCCACAAAACCACTAAGTGGTATTACATAAACCATGTGCTAAAACCATGTGCTACCTAACCCACTGACCCCACATTTAATATTGGGCATTTAATTCTTTTTCCCAATATTAAATAATTACATAAAATATTATCACAATGTTACAATACATCTTATCAAGAATATTTCATGGGAATCTTTACATGTTGCACGTCCATCTAGGCACAACATTACATAACAAAATAACAATATTATGCAATGTGTGCAACACCCATTATCTCAATATCAACACTATCTTATCAACCCCAATTTCAATTTGGACAATTTCATTATGCCAAACTAGGCATAATAGAGCCACACACAAACCAAAAAGAAAAAGAAAAAGTGGATACCACAATTATCATCAGCAATAAGATCAGTAAAGAAAAATGGTTTGTACGCTGTATGGACAGGGCTAAAAATAGAATGCTCCAAAATGGTGAAATGGTTCAAATCCATAGACTCTAAACATGTAAGTATTTCTTTCCTTTCATATTCTTTAGTGTATCTACATTGAATAGATTTAAGTTTTAGGGCTCTTTTTCTTGAAATTCTCTTGAACTCTTCAATAGATACAATCTAACTTTTTTGAAATGGAAACCCAACTTTAAAGAAATCACGTTGAATTCACTTAATCTACTAATATGGGTATCTTTAAATAACATTTTAGCTAAATTATGGGACATTAGTAACTTCATCTAAATTGGAGAGATACTAGGTGGAATTAAAGGTTATGAGCTGCATCATTCCAAATCCACAATTGTAAAACTCTTAGTAAACTAAAAATCAAAACTCCATGACCAAGGTCAAATTAAAATGATCACAAATATGTCATTATATAAAATCAACTTCACTAAATACCTAGGAAAAATTAGATCTATAAAATATCTCAAGGAAGGGAGAAGGGGGCTTCAAATAGTTCAAACTTTGAAGAAATCAAATTGGATAATAACACAGAAAAATAGCAACCAAAGTTGATCACAAAAGAAAAGGACATCAACAAAGAAGAGATCAGTAAGCACAACAAAATAGACAATTTAATAGTAACTATAACAAGGAGTTTGAAGAAGGTGAGATAACAAAACCCCAGATCATATAGAGCATACTCATAAGCATTGAGAAGAAATAAAAAAATTCAGAAGAAGAAGACATCAATCAGATTACACAAAAGAGATATAGGGAAGGAATCAAACTCCTTAATTCATTAAGTTGGAAAATTAGCAAGGTTAAAAGAAGACTCAGATTAATTAGAAGTAGAAATGAAAGAAATGGAGGAGAACATTAGAAGTATTAAGAAACTTAATGAAGAAATCACACTCAAAATCAATGATGTCATAGATCAGATAGACATCCTAAAACTAAAAAAGGATCAGAAAAATACAAGAAAAGAAAAATCTATCTCAAAGACTACAAAGGATAAAAAAAAAATCCTTCACAAAAAGCATCGAAAAGGAAAAGTAGTAGCTAAAAAAAGACTAGAATCAAGAAGAAGAAATCAAGATAGTTTAGAATAATAATACAAAGGATCTTAAATAGGAGCGGACAAAGATACAAGATATTGAGGATAGAGAAAATTCTTGGTTTTTCAACATAGAGGACTTGAAAAAGATGGATATGAGCACTGTGATACTGCATAAAGGGATATCTAGAACAACAACTTTAGAAGAAAATAAAAAAAATTGAGAAATCAATATAGCAGTTAGTGAAGAACATAATACATAAGGATTAGTTCCTCTAGCATCTTCAATACAATGGAGCAATATCACCATAAGGAAAAAAGCCAAAAAATGGAGTTATAAATTTTGGGAAACTCCAACAAATGGATCAGACCCTTTCAAATTTCAAACCGACATATAAACAAAGGAGTTAGAAGAATGTACAAATAATGCATTAGATACTATCTCAATAAGAAAAGATATAATATTAAGAACGCTAGAATAGAGGATTTGTTAGAATTCAGCATAAGACAATGAGAAAGTTAAATGATAGAATTGGGAAGAATATGGAATTCTAATGGATATAGAGCAGAGGAATGTTGTGAAAAAGAAGATGAAGAGAGCACACAGATTGAGGAAAATATTGAACAATATGAAACACAGATTGATCTAGCAGAATAGATTATCGAAGAATTAGAAGAAGAAAAAGAAAATGAGGAAGGAGAAAACCAAACAAAAAGCATAAAAAATGCTTAGGATAATCTAGAACACATGGGCATATCAATAAATTAGGAAGGAATAAAGGCACCAAAATGTTGAAAGAAAAACACAAAATAAGGGAGGAAATTACTTAAATAATTAAGAGGGGTAGATGGTCAGGCTAAAGAGTAGCAAATAGTTCAAATTCTAAATGCATGGAAGTGGAAGAGCCTTCGCAAGACAATATGAGGATAACAACTTGGAATGTTAGGGACCTTAATGCACCTAGCTAAAAACTCTTATCAAAGTGAAATATATCTCTATTTGAATTTGATATCATATTAATACAAGAAACTAAACTAAATAAAGAAGAAGAAATTAAATTGGAAAGGAAAATGGGTAGTTGGAATATAATACTAAAGGAATCAAGAGGAGCCTCAGGAGGGTTAGACATGATATTTAATCCTAGGAAGATAACCTTAGATATGATAACTTTGAACCATAACTGGATGGGTTGTAAAATCAAGAGAATTAGGAATAGTCTCTAAATTACCCTAATAAATATATATGGACCAACATAGACTATAGAAAAGAAGCACTTATAGGAAGAAATAAGCATGTTCATTAGAAATTGTCATAATGAATACATACTAATAGGAGGAAATATTGGCAAAAGAAAAGATCTTTTGGAGACAAAAATCAAGAGAAACGTGGTTAGCTGAAGGGGATCATAATTCAAAAAATTTTCATAACAACATTATTATTAATAGAGCTAGAAATAAGATCACAAAGATTAAAAATCCAGAAGGTAACATTATTGGAAATCCCACAAATATAGCAAAAGTATTTGTAGATTATTTCAAAAACATCTTAAATAATTATGAATTCTCTAACAGATCTACTCAAAATAAGATGTTAGAATCTATACCAAAATTGGTTACTATAGAAGATAACATATTTCTCAACAAACCTCTAACCTTAGAAGATTCAAGGTTGCTCTTTTTAGCCTAAATCTTGATAAATCGCCAGGACGAGATGGCTTTCATGCTTTCTTCTATAAAAAATGTTGGATATTATTGGGTTACATTTATGGAAAGCTATAGAAGCCTCTAGAAATGGTGGTTCAATACTAACAAATATCAATCTTACCTTCTTAACTCTCATACACAAAAAAGCAAATAGAAGTTCTTGGAGATTATAGACCTATAGCTCTTTGTAACATGATATATAAAATCCTCTCAAAGGCATTAACTAGATGACTTAGAGCTATTCTTCCTAAACTCATATCAAAAGAACAAATAGGTTTTGTACCTGAAAGATCTATTTTAGATGGTATAATCATTATTCAAGAAATGATACATTCTACAACAAAGAATAAAGAGGTAAGTATGTTTATGAAATTGGACATACAGAAAGCATGTGATATGGTGGCTGGGAAATTCCTATGTAAAACATTAGAAGCTTTTGATTTCACTCACCAATGGATTAACTTTATTTTTAGTTGTATATCAACCCCTAAATTACCATTCCTCATCAATGGAACCCCAAAAGGATGCTTTGATATCTCAAGAGGCATTATACAAGGATATCCTTTGTCACCATTCTTGTTCATTATTATGGCAGAAGCTTTTGGGAGGTCAATTAAAAGAGCATAGGTAGAAGGTATAATCAAAGGCATTACATTCTCTAATAACATTCTAAACATCACTCATCAACAATTTGTTGATGACGTAATTTTGCCAGGAGATAGCTCTATTGAAGAAGTCCAAAACTTCAAAACTATTATTCATAGATACATGGTAGCATTTGGTCAAAAATTAAATGCAGATAAGTCAGAGACTTTCTTTATTGACACTAATCTTGAACTAGGAAACTAGATATGTAACTATGTAAATATCTAGGTATAGAATTAGAAAAAGGTACGTGACACAATAAAAGATGAAACAATAATCTAAAAAGAATGGACAAGAAAATTGGAAGTTGGAAAGGAAAATGGTTAACAAAAGAAAGAAAATTAACAAAAATTAAAGTAGTACTTTCAGCCCTTCCCACATTTCAATTACCTTGCCTCTTGCTCCCTAAAAAGGTGAATAAAAAACTAGAAGGAAATCTTAGAGTTTTTTCTAGAATAATATGGAAGAACAAAAGAAAATGACACTAATAAAATGGGAAAACATTTGCAAACCTAAGGAGCTTGGGGGCTTAGGCATTAAAACTCTCAATTGGAAAAATGAAGCTTTAGGAGAAAAATTCATATGGCTGATATATCAAGAATGGGAACAAAAATGGGCAAAAATTCCATACAATAATTAATTAGATGAAGCAAATCCTACTTCCCTCTTTAGAATGCGCAATCTACTAAAACGATGAAAAAGTTGTAATTTTATAGCAAAATGTTGACATCTGATTAGTAAATATATCATGTGAGACATAGGTAAGGGAGATGAAACATTTTTTTGGGAGGATTCATGGGATGGTCTTCCCTCCCTAGATAGCTTAGGGATACTAGCTAATTTAAAAAACATATTGGTTAACGCATGGGGGATAAAAGTATGCAACTATAAACACCTTCTGAAAGAAAATAGAGAAGAAAAATAGGTTTGGAAATAATTAGAAAACATAGAATTGGACCCTAAAGAAAGGAAGATTTTAGAGGATATTCTTCAAAAGAGAAAGGTTAATCATAAAGATAAAAGAGACAAACTCATACAGGGAGCATCCAAAGATGGGATATATAGTGTCAGAAAAGGATATAATCTAATAATACAGTCACAAAGATGGAAAGTGATTACTATGCCCTTTAAACTCTATTGGGACTCAGCTTGCCTACCAAAAGAAGGAATTTTCCTTTGGGTACTGTAGTTACAAAGGAGAAGCAGGGTACACAAGCAGGATCAAATCCCTCTTCTCGGAATAGGATACTAACAATAGATAGACTTAGGAAAATAGGTATTGAGGGAGCCTCAAAATGTTATTTATATAAAGAAGAAAGTGAGTCAATAGAACATCTATTATATCAATGTTCATATGCAATGAAATGTTGGGAATGGCTTCAACAAAAGCTTTGTTGGGCATCACCACAAACGAGAAATCTAGAGAGCCATTTGATAGGTTGGCCTAATGATAGTTCATTTAATATATATGAAAAACTTTGGAACATTAGCCTGTCCATTCTGATTTGGGAAATATGGAAAGAAAGGAATAGAAGGATTTTCTCTTAGTCAAAAATGAATATAGCAACATTACTTAACAAAATGGAAGCAAGTATTATAGAAGTCATGAATACCCACCTAAGGAAAATAGTAAAAGAGGAAGGATCCTTCATAAAATGGGATAGTAAATTGAAAAGAAATTGGAGAAATCTTATCCATCATTAGTATATGACAAGAACAATCAAGAAGCAAGGAAAAATTACAAATGGGATCTGCTACCAAAAGGATGGTCAAAATTGAACTTTGATAGAGCATCAAGGGGGAACCCTAGAAAATCAAGAATAGGATGTATCATTAATATAGATTCTAGAAAATGGATTTTTGAAAGAGCCAAACTGATGGGGATTATTACGAATAATTTAGCAAAATTGGAAGCCCTTCAAGGGGGACTACAACTAAGCATAAGTCTAGGAATTAAGAAACTAATAATAGAAGGGAATCCCCAAATTGTTCTCAATGCGTTAAGAAAAGAAAGACTCCAAATTGGGTGTTGAATTTGAAATTAGAAGTTCTTAAGCTATATGACATTATAGAAGAAACTAGAATTCAACATATATTCAAAGAAGGTAATCAAAAAGTAGATTAGTTGGCAAATAAAGGAGTAGATGGTGAGGATATATTAATATATCAAACCCTATAAACTCTTGAACTAATGTTATCCTTTATCATTAGTATATTTATATCAATCAAATATTCCTACAATTTTAATTAATAAGCATTTCTGAAATCATAAAAATAAGTGCCAATTTTGGTGGTGAAAGGTTATATTCAAATATGCATTTTAATCATAACATTTTCTGAGCTCTTCTAGATCCTTCGATCCTAAGTTTTTAAATACTCAGCTCTGTGTCTTTTATGACCATTTCCACTTATATTTTTTAGCTTTTTGTATAACTTTAGACTTAGGATGGACTCCAACATTTTCATGTTTCATGTATTAGAGGTCTATACTTCTTGTTGTACATGGTTACTCTCCCTTAGGCTATCTTAATGTATTCCCTAGGATCCATTGTAACCTTCCTTTTTACCCATGGTTGCTTCCACCAATCTCGATTTTACATTTTGGGCTTTCATAGATTGTAGTATATTCATTAGATAACACACATTAACTAGCAAAAAATTCTAACTTTATCAAGAAGAAAGAGTATATATGTCACTATTCCAAAGGCTTCTAGTCTTTAGATATCACATCCCTCAAATTGGCCAGTAATTGAGTCTTGACCTTCGATTTCTCATTTGTATCTATGGATAGATGTTAGTCAGATGACTCGTGTCCTAATTTTGTACATATTTTATCATTCAATTTTAATATTTGGTCTACAACTGAACCTAAACCATCAACTATTCTTTCATAAATGGTCCTGATTCATTTCAAACCTTTGGTACCTAGTTTCAACAGTTAGATTAATGCAAGAGGATTATAGGCTATGTGTCATAATTTGATACATTTCAGGGATTTATGAAACTTAGTATCTAAAAGTGGAAGGAGGACTCAAAATTGGACACCTGTCCTCCTAGTGTTGTTAGCTTTTTTGTCGCCTACCTTTTATTCCTGCTCATTTTGAATATAGGTCCCACTGTGCAAGTGGCCCTGTTACTTTCTAAAATTGCATCTGGGTCATCCACGTGACACGATTCACTTCATTTTAGGGTCATTTGTATTCTACATCAAAAAATTCTATTTTAACAAGCTCTTTCTCCTGATGTGGCTCATTTGATGCAAGGAGTTTGAGATTCTAAGGTCCTCCTTAACCACACAATAAAAAAAAGATTCAAGCATAAGATATATTGTAGAAGAGAACAAATAAAATAATTTATAATTTTGGAAGAAAATATTTTATAAATATCTATACTGGGGTATGCCCCTTTTACATTTTTATTTTATACAGGACCTTGGTCTCAGGCAAGATTGGAGGTTTTCTTATTTCGTTCTTTCCTACTAGTGCCCATTTGAATGGAGAACTCTGTAACTTCTAATTTATTCTTATTAATTTAATATAAAAGGCTCCATCTGTTTACCAAATAAAAATAAATAAAAAATTTAAGTTCATTATTTAAATGAAATTTCTAAATTTATCATTATTAAATTAAATTAATATAATTACGCCAATTTTTTTTAAATTAAATCTTTAAATTTATTTCCTCTATTTAATTAATTTCTCTATTAATTAAATATAATTAAAAATTGATTTTTCTTTATAATATTTTATTAAATTAAAATAATTTAATAATATCTTTATTTGATTTAATAAAAATTAAAAATCACAACAAACTCACAAACTAAAATAGGAAAACTCATCTAAAAGACGAAGTTCAAATTCAAACTCAAAGGTTACGAATCTTGAGTGCACATCACTTGGACAAATTTGGAAAGGTAAATAAATCCTGTACTTGTGCTATATTTTAGGAAAATTAGCTTAGGGTTAGGATTTGGACTCAAGAACTATCTCCCCTCTTTACCATCGAGATATTACAATAGGGCACACTCATCCTGGCAATTTAGGGAAATCGATGCCAGTACCTACAATCTGCATAAAAGTCAAACTTGTACATATGCATATAAATTGAAACTAAATAGGAAATGGAAGGAGTGGTACATTGTGTATATCCTAACTAGTAGGTGACTATGACTCCCTCCCTCAACCACATTAGAAATGTCAAACATAAAGTCTAACATACATGTACACCATACACATGCAAGTATGGCTTAAGTAACCATGAAAATCACATATAAATTATCCATCTAATTTTCATTATGAAACAACTGAAATCACTATATGAAACATACAAAGTATCATCATCAAAATAATAACCATGAACATGTGACATAACATAATCAAATTAGGTAAACAAGTACCACTAAATCATAACACATAACCATAAAAGCTGGCCTAAAATAATTCGACAATAAAACATGAAAAAAAAACTAGGGGTAGGCACTACATCCTCCCACCTAGACTTATGCCCTCTCGTAGAAGATGACTGTTACTACTAAGATAACAAAAATGAAATATATAGTCGCATAATAACATTTGAAACACCAAGTGTTATGAATCCAATTTTTATTTTCATAGTTCTATTGTTTCCAATTTTTTTAAAAATATTTTTAGTTGATAAATCTTGTTGTTTAATCTTGTTGCAAGTTTAACTAATTGTTATATGATGACACACAATATGCCTAGAGTTTCCAATGTTGAAACTCAAGCTCTGATACTAGATGTAATGCCCTGCCAAGGAACCCAAAATAAATTAACCTATTATGTTACTAAGTTTGCTAAAAATTTTTTTTGAAAGGTTAAAACAAACAAGAGCTTACATAACTGAAGTAATAACTCACACACATACATAAGCATTACAATGACAACTACATCTCTCAAGGTTTCCATGATGTTGAATCACACATAAGTTTTATTAAGATTGAATTAGATACATAACAATGACCACATCATAGGATAACCATAAGTACACAATCAAATGAAATAATATACATGTACATAAGATGCCACATGGCATAATCCAACATGTATAATCATGCTCTCACAAGGCATGAAATGCTAAAATAATATACATTAAGATAAGATACAACATCTCATAGGATCTTAAACAATCAAAGTACAATAAATTAGAATATGACCATACAACAAAATCACAAGATCAAAAGGATAGAACTGCACAAGTACATCCAACAATGACATCTAGTTGTTGAATCTCAATGGTATAAGAAAAACTACCACTTGACCTCATGGAACCTAAATGGCCTACTTCCACCATGCTAAGGAGATAGTCTCAACTCCCAAACAAATAACAAACCCAAAGTTATAACAAGAATCTAGATCAAGGAATCTTGATAGCAATCTATCTTAAAGGTACCAAGTACACAAGTAACTTCTAATCCTAGAGGCAACAAAGACATGTAGGAAACCTAATATTCATTTGCGAAAGTGTCATGACATGAGCCAACTCTAAGGTTACCTTGGCAGACTCTCTTGACTCTGGTCCCCTAGTGACTCTATGCAACATCAGTAGCTGATAATTGGTATAACCTTTATGTGAATATTTTTGAGTATGCAGAAGGTCATGATGATGGAGTTGATCATGGTGTTAGTGTTGAACATGTTGATGTTGGGGTTGAACAAAATATGATAATAGATGATGTGGCACTATTAGGTAAAGAAAAATCAATGTTATGTTCTTTAGATTAATGAAATACTTATAACATTTTTTAAAAAATCTTTAGAATTAAACCCATTTATTTGTTATTGTAGGGGCACATCAGCCTTATGACCAAATGAGTGTGAGGAAGCATCATATCATAAGATCAAAACCACAAGAGCTATAGAGAATTCGAAAGATAGTCATGATGTGCCTATTAGCCTTTATCTTCGACAAACATCAATGAAAAACAAAAGAAAAAATGATTGTTAAAAACCTTGTTTGATGATGAATGTGTTGATTTTTTTTTATGAATGTTTTTTATTAATTAATTTTATGTTATGTTTTTTTTTATTGGTAAATGATCAAGGCCTTGATTAATTTTATTAATTTAAATAAATAAATTACAATAGCTTTACTCTGTTCAAACGGGCATTGGTAGGAAAGAATGGAGAAGAAAACCTCCAGTCTAGCTTGGGACAAATGTCCTATATTATTACATCTTAAAAGGGGCATATCCCAATCAAATCACAACTAATAAGTACATTTTTGTTAATTACAACATAAAAGGGTCATACTCCTAATAGTAAATCATCATATTTGATTACATTTTATCAATACATTTGTCAGGATCCACCTGATTTGGAATCAAAAATTGCCTATGTGTTGGCATACCTCCCAAACAGAGCATTCATTACTCCTACTAAGCTTTATCAGTTTACATGGTTAGAAAAATTTCTAAATAACAAATAGATAGAGTTAGCCTTACAAGGTCTCCAAGAGGATTTGATTTCTTGTCTTAGATAATACTTATCTACCAATATTATAAAAATTATTACGCTTCACCTAACATATTAAATAACCAAAATAATAAAATAACCTTTAAATGAATCTACAATAAAGAGAAAGAAGAGAATACTTAATCAAAAATAAACCACTATATCCTCAAGTAGCTTAACAAAATTATCTGAATAGAGATGTTAAGGTGAAAACTAAGAGAAGACACAGAGCTCCATCATATAATTCCATCCTTCAAAATTATTACCATGCAAACTAAAAAATCACATTCTAATTACAAAATTAGGAATAGATTTAAGATATTATAAACTAGTTAGAAATAGAGGCACACTCTATTAGGTACCAAAAGCAACTTTACATACTCCTGACCAAAGCATCCTGAATGATTGAAAGATATATTAATCCACAAAAAACAACCCTTATGAGATTCTTATCTCAAGCCAACACCATAACTAACAAAATAAAATAAATGCCTACAATTAAAACCACTCAATACCACTGGTAGAGCAATACAAATGAAAAACAGTGTCAACTACATCAAACTACCTTATTACAAAAATTCACCTAAATCTCTATTGTAAGGTGATCTCTCAATAAAACATAATCTCTTAAGTAAAAAATCCATTATAGTTGAGATGAACATCACAAGAATCAAAAAACTGGAAAAACATTCAAACCTCTTATCAACCCAACTTGATATCAATTATAAGCTAAATCCATCCACACCCTACTTAGAACACTAAGCCTGTAGGCCAAACCAGTGAAGCTAAGAAACAAGGCACTAGAAAGGAGGCACTTTCTTCATACCAATACCTAAAATATAATAATTCTAAACCATTTATATTAAGCTTAATAAAGTTTATACCAATATACAAATTATATAATTCTTGTCTTGAATTACATTAAAAAGAACCACTGCATCTGTCCATATCCAATTGTACATCAAAAACATACCATTATATAAATAATATACATGATCGCTAACCCATAGTGTTGATATAAAGTTATCAGACCACTACAATTTTAGTAAAATACCAAAACCTAAAAATAGGGGCATCATCTAAGATGAAAAATTCAAAATACATCTCACCCCAAAATACTACAAAAGATACTGTAAAGACTAAGAGCCAAACGAACCTCACTGATTCAGCCCTTCCTTTTTCTAAAAGATGATAATAACTTTGGCAAAATCACTTGGATCATCAGCCTTGAAGAAAGGAGGAAACTCAAGAGTGGATTTCTCTCTACTTGTCTTCTCAATATTAGGTGTGCCAAAATCTAGATTGTTAAGATTTTCAAAAGTCACTCCAGGATGAACGTATACCTTATGCATTTTGAGGTAATTAACTAACCACCCATGCCCTATCATAGGATCAATATTTCTCTAGCCCATTAAAATGTGGAAGTAGGATTCCATCTTAGGCCAAGCCATGTTAAAGGCCACCTTGTCTCTGATGATTAGGGTTGGGCATCTAGGTATATTGGCAATGATAAGACTCCTTGAGGGATGCTCCATGTACATCTCAAGGAGGGATAAACATAAATCCTCATCAAGACCCATAATGGCCTCCTCAATGCCTTTACACCAAGTTGATTGGAAGATATTGAGGCACAAACAGATCATAGGGCACCTTTTGAAACCAATACTCACCGTGCACCCTATAAAAATGCCAATAACATCAGTTTTCATCCTCCAAGAATGGTCATACTTGAACACTCCTCTAATCGCTTGATTGACAGCAATTCTTGTCATGCCATCTACTGCCTTAAGAATATTTTTCCACCTTTCTAGCTTTATATTCTCAATAAAAGCCATAGTTCACACTTCAAACATGTGGAATACACATGTTAGTATCCATATTCAACTACTTCAAACCCTTCCTGATAATGACAGGAGATAGAAATAAAAGGTAGGGATTCAATAGTGAACAATCTTAAAGGAACTAGAAGTTGAGACTAATAGATGAACTGTCCATCACCATGTCATAATGAGGTGACAGACTATCATCTCCTTAAGTGTTAATGAACACTAATTCTTATGAATACTCTATCTTTAATTCATAGATCCTAGTCCACCTTTTGTAGTTAATGATGGTACTCGAAACCCCTAATGTCAAAGTAAAAATCAATATCGTGCCACATAGGAGACCCTAAATACCCACTAGCTCCTCTCTAATATAATGCGCACACACTCATAATAAGAGTAAAACCCCAAAGACTACCCAAAACTAAGGGTTAATAAAATATGTTAATTAGTACAAAACCTAATACACATATTAATGTAATTTAAAAATTAGAAAAATATGATAATTACAATAAATGGATCCTAAGACCTAAAATTAGCAAAATTAATGTCATTAGCCCCTACATTTGCTAATGAATCAGTCTTGGCATTACCTTCTCTATAGATATGGAAAATCCTTATATCTTCAAATTTATCGAGCAAAAGGATAACTTCTTGTAATCTTGAATTAAGAATCCAATTAGGAGTTGATCACTTCCTAATTGCATTTAAAACAATCTATGAGTTTCCCTCAATAATAAGCTTAGATATACCTAACTGAAGACATATATTCAAACATTCATCCAAGGCTGCAAACTTAGCTAGATTGTTAGTAGTGGGTTTGATGGACATAGCTTTTTTGGCTAGCCACTTACCAGAGTCATCATTAATGATACATCCTATACTAGTAACCCCTAGGTTGCCTCTTGTAGCACTGTCAAAATTAAGCTTTGCCCAGCCTTTCAAAGGGGGAGATCATTTGTAGTTTCTCCTAGCCTCATTATTTTCCTTAGGGTAAATAGGTAGAGGATTGATCAACTTGGGCCAAATATTCTTGATTGAGCCATCCCAAAAAGAAAAGGATCCTTCTTCCATTCTAGATTTCCTAAGGTAGGAGTTAACATTTTCCACAAAACTCGCTTCTATTTTTAGAAGCAGCTCTTTTGCATTGATCTCTTTATCACATAAAATCCTCCTATTTCTTTCCTTCCAAATTTCCCACATAAGAATAGAAGGACTAATATTCCAAAGTTTACTATAGATGCCCTTGTAGATGTGAGATGGCCATCTAATAAGAAAATCCTTAAGATTTCTAGGAAATGGAGAATACTAACCAAATTTATGTATGAGCCATTCCCAACACTTAAGAGAGTAAGGGAAATTATAAAGGAGATGGTCAAAATTTTTGCAATCATTTTTACAAAGAACACATCTCAACGGGCCTTCCAAACCAATTCTTTTGAGCATGTCTACCATTAGAATCCTATTTTGAAAAGCTAACCATAAGAAAAAAACTAGCTTTTGGCAGACAAGAAATGTCCCAACACAGGTTAAGAGGAATCTTCACTTCCTCCCATCTTTTGGAATTAATTAGGGCTTTATATCCATTTTAAACACTATATTTTCCATCATTAGATATAGCCCAAATTAGTTTATTCTTACTGTCCATCTGTTTGACCACCCTAGTAGAGATGATCTTTTTATAAGCCATAGCCTCCTCAGGATCCAAATCTATTCCATCCAAGGATTTCCAACTCCAAATTGTAACGCCCCGCCAAGGGACCCAAAAGAATTAACCTAAAGTTTCACTAAGTTTGCTAAACATTTTTTTTTTAAAGTAAGAATGTATAACATACACATCAAACACATAGTAGCGGAAGCAATAACATGTATTCATCAACAAACATACATCACAAGTTACATTCCTTAAGGATCCCAAGACGTTGAGTCACATTTAAATTTAATTAATTCTAAGTCTAACAACTACCACATACATATGAAAGAATAATCAGAAAGTCCAATGTCCATAATATACATTTTCTCCGAATGCCTCTTGGCAAATTAATTCGGAATGCTCAATCATCCACTGTACATGTCACAGGGTATGAAAGGCTTAAAAGAATATACATATGTAGAAATAAAGATACATCATCCTCAATTCCATGATACAAAGTACAGTAAAACAAATGAAACCATATACCATACTTGATACATCCATCCATCATAAAAGATATAAACATCCAACATGAAATACAACTATCCATCTATCATAAAACACAACTAATCTAAGTGTGTGGTTCCTTCCAACCATTAATAACATCATTAGACCATCATGGGCCCTAGCCATCCCCCATGCATAACATCCCAAGTCACCGAAGAGATCATCGGTAGTATAGTAATAGGGACATCACTCCTAAAACATACTACCTTATATGCATAAAGAAATCTAACATGCTACCACATACGCATAAAGAATTCTAACATGCGAGAATAAAGCATAAGATGATCCTCCAAAGTAGAACACATCACCTAAACATTATGAAAAAGCATCTCAAGAAGGTCCATCCATGGTAGCACCAGACGGATCTCGAATGGTAAGAGTAAAAGAACTACCACCTGACTGCATGGAACCTAAATGGTCCACTCCCACCGCGCCGAGGAGATAGTCTCAAGTCCCAAAAAAGGTATCAAAACACAAAACACAAGTACTCTCTAAGTCTGGGAAATCCTAAAAGTACACTAATGTAAAGGTTCCAACATAGATAGACATCTAGACCCAGAGGCACCACAAAGACACGTAGGAAACCTGCTATGCAAGCGGGAAAGTGTCATCGCAAAAGTCACGTAGAAGTTACCCGAGCAATCCCTTAGGAATCTCGGGTCCATAATGATCCCTGCAGCCACTAGTATCCTCTCGTACTGACGAGGCATACTACGGAGTGCAAGGTCGTAACCAAGCATTCTCTCTACCCCATCGTAGCCTGTATTAGCACTCAAGGTATGGGAGAGAACACACAATTATCTTATTAGGTTCATTTAAGTCAGTATTTAGGTGAGATGTTTTCACTTGTTAAAACAACTTACAATGGGTTACTCCAGGCAGCCTCTTAGGGCCCCGATCCCCATTGTAAGCCACTTCCTGACACTACACATAGATAACCTACCCTAGGCTCATGAAATCAAAAATCAAAGAATCATAATAAAATCACCTCAGTCCTATACAAACAACTGAAAAACATCATAAAAGATAAGCCACAAAAATTACATCAGTTCTTCATGAGCAACAGATAAGCATCAAATAATAATCATATGATCACAACAGTTCTCTATCAGCAACTGAAGGCATCAATGATAAATCATAAAATCCAATGGTTCTCCAATGAGACACTAGAAAGTATCCCAATAATAAATCACAATACTGATCAAAGACTCCAAAATGGTCAAGTCAACACATGACATCATCAAGAACATAACAAACACTTCAGTCCTCTCAAGCGGTCGAAAAGCAATCCAAGTATAACTGATCGATGACTCAAAAATGGTTATCAAATATAACTGATCAATGACTCAAAAATGGTTAAGAAATATAACTGATCGATGACTCAAAAATGGTTAAGAAATATAATTGATCGATGACTCAAAAATGGTTAAGTCAGGTATCTTATATACATACACTTCAGCTTCACACCAGGAAACTGGAAAGCAATAACATACAATAGTCACAAACATGTCATAGAGCACTCCATCACATTACCATGGTCAGGTTAAGAAAGATCGAGACCAAATCATCATAACATCACATTCACAACCCCGAGCCTCTGGTAACAACCTAATTGGTCAACGCTAGGACAAAACCTAAACACCCCATAATACAGATAACACATAGAAATATAGAATAGTCTCACAATTTGATTTAATCTTAATAATATAATGTTAATTCAAATGTACGGGTTCCTATTCTCGTTTCCAGTGTATAATCTAGGTACTTATGATTTACAATATATCCCTTAACCTATTCTTAGGATCAAGCTAAAACCCTAATTTGGTTTTAAAACAATTTTCTAAAATGATCTAAAGACAATATACTTATCAAAATAAATAAGTAATTTATCAATTTACAATTTTCATTTAACTATATTCATCAATGGTTAATTTTAATTAAACTAATGTTTAATTAAATTAACTAATGATAATCAACTAAGTTCTTATATTACCAACTCTAGAATTATCAATTATTAATAATTAATATAATTACTAATAATTTTATTAAATAAAATAAACTTATTTTAAATACATTATTATTTAAATAAACAATAATAAAACTTTGTTAATACTTTCATTTAAATAATAATTAAGAATTATTAATAATCTTATTAATAATTTTATTTAATAATAATTAATAATATCATTAAAACCTTTTTTAATAAATATTATTAATTAAAATAATCACTAAATACAATTAATATTATTAAAAATAATAATTAAAATCAAATTTAAAAACATAAAACATTATCTAATGACTAAAGGCCATCGGCCTTTCAAACCGGCCAACGCGGCAGGCCTACTGACGCAGGGCCTGCGCCAGCAGACTGCCGGCGGCAGTCACCGATAAGGTGAGTACGGGGGGGTGTGGGTATTCCCGCCTCCTCCCAAAGTATTTATAAATTTGGTTTTTTTTTTATAATTATATATATATATATATATTTAAATATTATTAATAACATTTTGTTATATGTTATGAACTCTACTATAATATTAAATAATTTCTTTTTTAAAACTTATTTATGTTTAATTTAAACATTGAAACAATTCCATCACCAAATTGTGTAAAAATGTATATATATTGTTTAATTTTATAATTTTATATTTATTAAAATTTTCTATAAATCAAACGTTATCTTTATTTTATATATATATTTTTAAAAAAATTGTTTTCTAACATTAATCAGATAGAAAAATTACAACCAACCACTCCAATTTTTAACTTAGAATTTCTATTTACAATTTCAAATCTTTCCCAAATTATCTGATAGGAAAATTCGATTTAACATATGAATTTCTAAATTAAATTTTCTTTTAAATCTCAAACCCTTCCCGTTTAAATACAATTTCCTTTTTACCTATGGACGAGGCTTTTAAATGGATTATCTTTCTTTCAATCCTATTATACAAACGAGATACCAAACACATAGGACAAGAGAATAAGAAATTCACGCAATGAAATCTAGAGACTTGATTTCAACAATCACAAAGAAGACTGGAACACCATCTTGCTTAATTCAATCAGTGATCAAAACACAAGACCCTACCTGAACCTGATGCTAACACGCAACCTTCCGAGAATTGAGAGAAGATTCACTTCCAAAATTCGTCTCCAAAATTTGTTCCCAAATCCCGTGCCCAATATTTGTCCTCCTCAAAAATGAACCCCCAAGTTGTGATAAAGAGTTTTCTCCTCAAATTGGGGCACTAATTGTGCGTTCACCTGAGAGGACTCTTTGCTCAACTGAGTTAACTCAAAATTATCTTTTATTAATTCTTTGCTTTCTCTTTTAATGCACCTTAAATGAATTATTAAATAACTTTATTTAATTTTTCCACTTGACTTCTATTTTTAATCTTTATTACTTTTAATTCCATGCACACTTTATGAAATTAAAATAACATTATTATTTCCTCTTATTTTATCTTTTAATTTATTTCTTTATTTTCAACACATGCTCGCATCATGCAATCTTACAACTTTTAATAATTAATATATTTTCACTTTTTAATTTATTTTAGAAACTTAATTGATAAAATATTTCATTAACTTAAATAACAATAATATTTAGCATTTATTTAAAAATGAACTCTAAATATATTATTATTATTATAATGTTCTAAATTATCCTTAAACTTTTATCTCCAAATTTAATTGTTTTTATTTAATTAATTTCTCAATTAATTAAATATAATCAAATATTAAAATATCATAATAATCTTCTATTAAATTAAATCATTAATTAATCATTTTAATTAATTTCTTTTATATTTAAACTCATGCTTAGATCATGTGATCTAGAAACCTTTAATAATTTAATATCTTTTCCACTTTTAATTTATTTAAGAAACTTTAATTGATAAAATATTTATTAATTCAATTTATAATAATATTTAGCATTTATTTAAAAATGAACTCTAAATATATATTATTATTAAATTAAATAAATATTATCACATTCTAAAATTATACTTAAAACTTTTATCTCCAAATTTAATTCTTTTTATCTAATTAATTTTTCAATTAATTAAATATAATTAAATATTAAAATATCATAATAATTTTCTATTAAATTAAATCATTAATTAATCTTTTTAATTAAACTTAATTAATAGAAAATACATCAAGGACTCATAAAGCAACATATGAAAACCCATCATAGAAGAACACATACTAAATCAAACAAAAAGGGTTATAATCACAAAATAACATCATTTGATGCATTCGGAGGGTACTTAACTTAGATACTTGTCCTAATTATCAATTAGGACAATTGGCTAAAGGGTTTAGGATTTGGACTTAAGAGTTTATCTCCCCTCTCTTACCATTGAGATAATGCAATAGGGTATGCTCATCCTGGCAATTCAGGAAAGCTGATACCCGGTACCTACAATCTGCATAAAATCTACGCATGTACAAACACAATATTATAAGCTAAACAGACAATGGCAGGAAGTGGTGCATCGTGTAGATCCTAACTAGTAGGTGACTATGACTCCCTTCCTTAACCACATCAGAAACACCATATATAAAGAAAACAAACATGCACACCATGCACATGCAGTATGGGGTAAGTATCCATAAGAAAGAACATGTGATAATAAACCATCTAACTAATCATCATCGATAATTGAAAACATTGAATAATCATCATACATGCATGAAATATAGAGTACCAAGTCATCTCATCATATAATAAATTGAGTGTAAAACAACATCTGATAATTTGAAAGTAATGCTACTAAACATCAAGTATAAAATTGGCCTAAAAGAGTTTGGCAATTAAAACAAAATGTGAACTAGGGGTAGGCACTACACAAATAGATTGATTATCTGAATGGGACACTATCTTATAATCTCTAACTTTCCTTCCCTAGCAATTAATAAGTTTTTCTTTGAGGTTGACTAGGACAAGACTACTATCAATAGGTGAATGTCTATCCCAAGAATCTTCCCAAAATAGAGCTTTGTCACCTTTGATAACATCCCAAGTTAGAAATTTGCTAACTAAATGCCGATGCTTAACCATGAAATTCCAACTCTCTAATCCCTTCAGGAGGGACTTCATTCTAAAAATTGAACTTGGATCATCTACACTAAGATACTTATTGAACAAGATCTTAGACCATTTCTGCTCTCTTTCCAAGTATAGGCGCCAAACCAGTTTAGCCACTAATGTTTCATTTTACAATAATAGGTTCCTAATACCTAAACCTCCAAGATCCTTTGGTTTACAAGCTTTATCCCATTTAATTAATTTTTTTGGATTCCACACAATCGTTCCGGAGGAAGTCTCTAAGTTTGGCTTTGAACTTATGGAGAAGATGTTTAGGGAGGGGAAGATAGGAAAGAGGATAAGTTGGAATGGCAGATAAGATCGATCTTATCTTGATGCTCTTACCTACTTTTGAGAGCCATTTGTCTTTCTAGCTACCAATCTTGGCTTCCATTTTTTCCAAAGTGTTAAGCCATACTTTCCTTGATTTTGTACTCTTTTCTAAATCTATACCAATATACTTACATAGGAAGAGACCTTTTTTATACCCCATTATTTGACAAATTTGATTTTCCATCTTTGCATCTGTATTGATAAAAAATATTTTCAATTTGGCTTCATTTACTTTTTTCCCAGAGGCTCTCATATATCCATCAATGATTAACTTTAAATTAACTGCCTCCTTCTGTGAACTTTCTCCTGGTAAGATTGTATCACTTACATATTGTTGATGAGTGATATTAGGAATATTCCTAGTAATAGTTACCCCTTTAATGTCTTTATTCTTATAAGCTTTCGTAATAGCTCTCCCAAAAGCTCTAGCCATAATAATGAAAAGAAATGGGGATAATAGATCCCCTTGTCTTATTCCCCTTGATATTTTGAAAAAACCTTCAGGTGATCCATTGATAAAAATAGAAATCTTAGTAGTGGAAATACACTTAAAAATTAGATCAATCCATTGATGAGAGAAGCCAAAAGCTTCTAAAGTTTTGCAAAGGAAACACCAATCTACCATATCATATGCTTTCTAAATATCCAATTTCATAAACATACATGCTTCATTATTCTTAAGAGTTGAATGTGTGGCCTCTTGAATGATAATGATGCCATCTAAAATGGATCTGCTTGGCACAAAGCTTGTTTTCTCTTCTAAGACAATCTTAGGCAAAATTGATTTAAGTCTATTAGCTAGAATCTTAGAAAAAAATTTATATATGGTATTGCATAAGGGGATAGGCCTAAAATCAACTGGACTTTCAAGCTCTAATTTTTTAGGAATTAAGGTAAGAAAGGAATGATTGATTTTTGATAGAAGTGAACCACCCTTCCTTGAAGCTTCTATCACCTCCCAAAGGTCTCTACCAAGAATATCCCAAAAAAATTTATAGAAGAAGGCTGAAATCCATCTGGACCTAGAGATTTTTCTAGATTCATGTTAAATACTACACTCCAAACTTGTTCTAGCATGATTGGTCTATTTAAATTAAGCTTTACTATCTTGTGGAGAAACCAATTTGGGTATTACTCCAAGCAGTTTGTCTTGCTCTAGTCTATTTGACCCTTCCAGATTATTTAATAGTTAAAAAAATGATTTACATAAAGGCTTTGCAATTTTAGATGGTTTATTATTCTCTATCCCCTTGTGGTTTCTAATCCTTGTTATAGTACTCTTTTCTCTATGTAGAGTTGAGTTATGAAAATATTTGTATTCTGTTCTCCCTTCTCTAGCCACCTTTCTTTGGATTTTTTTCTCCAAAAAATTTCTTCCTTGGTCAAAATATCTTCTTTTTTAGCCAATAATTCTTAATTTTTCTAACTAATAGCTATCATTGTTCATGCCATGTTTGATAATTTCTAAATTTAATTCTTTTAATCTATCTTCAATTTCTAATTTTTCTTTGAAAATATTCTTAAAATGCTTGTTGTTCCATCTAAGAATATTTTCTTTGAGCTTCTTCATTTTAGAGACAAAAATAAACATTTTTGATCCTACAAAATCACCTTGGGACCACCAAACTTTGATATTATCTAAGAAAATAGAATCCAAAAACCACATCTTTTTACATTTAAACAAACTTCTAATAGTTTATGGGGCTCAATCAGCTCCAATCTGACAGGGAAATGATCGAAGCTAGCAATTGGAAGGATTGAAGTCTAAATGTTAAGATTACTTATTTCTAGATCTCCTTTGATGAAAAATTTATCTAATTTTTTTGCAATATATGTGAAATCCTTTCGTTTGTTATTCCACGTATGTATCCTGTTGTTGCAAGGGATATCAATCAAATTGTGATCTATGTACCATTCATTGAAATCCTTCATGGATTGGGAGATCCATAAAACTCCCCCAGTTTTCTCACTTAGATTTAAAGTTGTGTTAAAATCTCCTTCTAGAATTATTGGAATGTTTTGGAAATTTCCCATATACTGACTAATTTCTTTCCAAACTATATTTTTCTTTAAGTTACTAACTAGTCCATATACATTAAAAAGAATAAACTTGATATTTGATTTGACATTGTTAACTAAACCACAGATCCAATTATTCTTAGATGTTAATATATCTAAAGAAATATTCCTATGATTCCATATGAACCCTAAACCCCTAGATGCACCTATAGATTCATGCATGTTGTGACTCCAATTACCTAGCTTTTAACCTAAATTTATTTCTTCTAATCTATTCAGCTTAGTTTCTTGTAATAATATAATATATGTTTCAAACCAATTTAGATTGTGTTTTAAAATTCTTTTCTTCTTAGGGGCATATAAGCCCCTAACATTCCATGTAGTGATCTTCATGGCTTCATGGGAAGGCTCTTCCCCTTCCCTATATTGAAAATATGATTGATTTTTTGTTGTTCCCAAGCTTTATTGTCTGCTTCTCTAAGCTCCTTGAGCAATTTTCTTCCTCTTTTTGTTGATGCCTTACCGCAATTAGGAAATCTATTTCCTTCCAAGTTCTTTATTATGCCCAAGTATTCCAAATTTTCTTGAGCACACTTAACAGTTTCATTTTTAATACTTTCTTCCTTTTCTTTTACAATTTCCTTATCCTTTGATTCAAGTTCTTGTAATAATTGCTCTGATATATCTTTTTGAGACTCAGTAGCTATGTCTTCATATTCTTCAAATCTATTTTCTATCTCTGAATATTTGGAAGTCTTGTCCTCCTTTTTAAATGATAATAAGTCCCTTTTAAGATCTGTAAATTTGTAATTGTCTCCTCCCAACTATAGAACTTTCTTCAGGAGCTCTTCTTTTTGTGCCATGTTATCCTTATTTTTATCATCAAAATAAAAAACCCTACTTAGCTCTTCTAAAAGTTCCTCTATATAATCATTCTTCTCCTTTTTTAGCCATTATGTTTCTATCTCTTCTTCCCTATCCACTTTCTAATTCAAAAAATTTTGAAAATTTTGAATAGGAATATCTTTATAATTAAGTTCTCTTGAGTCTTGTGATCTATCACTGTAGTCTAAATGATCTTTCTTTGGGGGTGGAGTTTGCCAAAATTTGGTTAACTGTTTGGCAGACTCCTATTCACAGGTGATGCTTATTAGAGAAGGTTCTATCTTTTGTAATTTGGAGATTTTATCTTTTGATCCTCTTTTGTGCTTTTCTGAAACTTCAAATAGTAATGATTGTTCCCTATCCTCTAAACACCTTGGAAAAATTGTTGATTCCTTACTACCCTCTAGATTAGACTCTGGTAGAACTTTTGATTCACTGTCTACTTTATTTTTCTTAGATTTCCTCTCTTTTTTCCTATGCTTTCTATCATCCATAATTATACTTTTTAGTTTTGTTTTTTTATATTCTTTAGGAGACTCTCTCATGGGGCTTAAGTTATCATTATGTACTAGCTCGTCTAAGGGGAACCTATTAGCCTTACTCATACTTGACGTGTTATTCATATCCTATTAAAGATTCCCACTTTTATATTTTGAAGATTTAAAATTTTTGGCCAACAGATCTACCTTATCTTGGTGTCCACCCTTCCCTACCTCCTTTTCCTTTAATTTTTCTACCCTTGAGATTGCAGTTTCATCTTTTATGTTTGTAAGCCAATTTTTTCTAGATGCTTATTTCTCCTGTAATAAACTCAATTGTCTTTTTCTTACCTTAGATAGATAATAGTTGAGGTTCGATGTTCTAAGAAGAAATATGAAGGAAGACTTTCTTTCATCATCAAGCTTGAGAATTTCTACGATCTTACCATCATACTTCTGAAAGTTTTAATTGTAAGTTGATCTGTTTGTAATTAGCTTCAATTGTTTAGGGTTTATATTATTCACATTTTTCTAATAAGAAGTTTTATGTTATTAAAACTTTTAAATGTAACATCCATACCATTCAATTCACCAGTAGTTCTACCAATTCTTCTAATGATACCTATTAGACTTAGCTCTCGCGGGAAAGAGTTTATAACAAACCATGTTGGAATTATTAAATCTAAATTGTCCTCTCTACAATTAGGAATCCAATCAAAAAACTTAATTGCATGACCCTTAAATAAACAATTAGAAACCCTAAGAAATTATTTTTTCACTTCACCATCACAACAAAGCATAAAGATTAATCTACCAGAATAATGTGAAATACTTACCTAGTGGCCACAGAGATCCTCCAGCCATTCAATCAAATGGTGTAATTCTACTTTAGGGACATTCCAAAATGTGAATAGACCAAAATCTTGATAATCTTTCCAGCATTCCTCACTCTCTTGATTACTGATGATGAGGACATTGTCTTCATGATCTTTAGAGAGGGGTCGAGACACCTTAGAATGCACTAAGTTCACCTAGAGAAAGGAAGACTCCCTGCAATGTAGAGGAATATAAATGGACTACAAATGCAAAGAGGCAGACTCCATTAGATGAGATGGAAATTTTTCGAGTGGATGGAAATCAAAACCCTTTTGTCTTAAGTAAAAGGAATTCAAATTTTGGTTGGCATATTTTGTGGCATTAAAAACATAGATTTTCTTGTCTCGACTTGTTGTAGTATGGATTCTAGGCTTTTCCTTGCTCTAAACTTCCACTGATTGGCTTAAAGGGTACCACTTAGGGTAGTGGTTTGTTGGATTTTTGAACTTCCTAGCATACAAGTCTTCTAGTAGAGTGAAATTGTTAGAAGTTTCAATGGCAAACTTCCCTACATATTTTGAATAATCCATCCATTTTTGTGTGATAGGGCTCCTCAGATTATGCTAGAGTGGTCAGTTCGCACGAGCAAACCCTTGTCTTTTTACATTTGTGGATCTATGTGTAAATTATCTGCCTGCATTTGAAAAATTCACACTTTTCACATGTTTCTCTTTTTTGGCTCTACTTACCATTTTAATTTTTAAAAAATTTTAAATTTTTTTTTAATAACAATGTTGAATTTTATGTCATGTTATTGAATTTTGTTATGTGATTATAATGATTGACATGTTCATGAATTATTGATGAATGTTTATACATATTAATGAAGTGTATGGCATGTTAATGAATGATATGTGATTATAATGATTCAATGTTATAAATATTAAATGAATGAATAAAATATTTATGTAGATGTTAATGGGGAATTTAGAGTTTTTTTTGGGAGAGGGGGGGGGGGGGGATGCCAAATGACTCCTACCTTCATGTGGTTGGCCTTGTTAAGTAGAGAATATTAAAGGATTCTCAAAACCAAGTGAAGCTCAAACTAAACCAATCAACACCTACCCAAAGAGATATTGTTGTTATGCTTATTAACCACAACTCTCTAGGTGGGTCTTTATTTTTCACTCCTCTACCTACATCTATGTTACTAGAAAATGGAAATCATTTGGTCTCTTTTTTTTAAATTCTTCATCTCTCATGTTGGTTTGAACTAGAAATATTTAGCCCTATTTTTGTCCCCAATTCAATTTTCTTCAACTTATTTTATTGGTCACTCCACCTAGGAATATTAGGCCATCGAACCAAATTCAACTGTTTCTTTGGAGTTCATCTCCTCAAATTTTATGCTCATTCTTAACTAGTAATATTCTCAAAAACAAATGAAGCTCAACATTAACTAGGTTCCACCTTCATGTGGTTGACCCTGATTAATAGAGAATATTAAACTATTCTTGAAACCAAATGAATGTCAACGTTAACCTATGATTGTATTAAAATTTTGTAACTCCACCTAGGAATCTAACTATTTTAGGCCATGCATTTAGGATTTTCCTCTTGTCTAAAACACCTAACACTACAACAAAATACTTGTTTGTTCACACCTTGACACCTTAATTGTGGACATCAAAAATTTCTAACTCCACCTATATTTGCATGCATGTGCACCTCCAATGTATATATATTTGCAATCATGTGCATATACTTGTGTGTGTGTTTTCAACAAATCAATTTTGTGCATCTCACACTGATGGCTTACTAGGAGACCATATTTCTTTGAGGCATTCTATAAAATAGTTTACATGTCTTGTCATTGTGATTTCAATAGGAATGTAGTAGTAAATAAATTGAAAACATTAAATTTTAAATGGTAAATATTTGGAGTAGGGTAAATTGAAGTTTTTTTAAAGTAGTATTTCAATAGGAATGTAGTAGTAAATATGGTGCTAGTTTTAGATGTTAAGTGTGTCAATCTCTTGGTTTCAGGAAATGTAGAAGGAAGCCCTCGTTCAATATGCAATCTCAATTGATATGCATAGGGCATTAGGTGAAGTTGAAAAATGCAACAAGCTTTTTTCTTTTATTTTTTATTTTTATAAATAAATTATTGTTATTATTTTTTATATAGGTCATTAATTAGGTAATTTAAGTTATAGATCATCACAAACATTGTAATTTTGACTCTTATAGGTGAGCATAATGTCTCCATCATGTAAGAAAATCAAGACTTTTTAATTTCTGCCCTGTTGAGTACATTGTCTCAACCATAGTAGCTAGAGTTCTAACATTCATGATGGTCTATAAATTTTTAAAAACTTATAGACCTATTAAAATAATGTAAACATGGTGCATTTTTTTAGATCCACTTGTTGTCCATGCATATGGAACTTAGTTGCATGTGCATTCTCAGATTCAAAGTGGTTGAATCTTATTTTGGATGGGAGGGGGAGAAGTCAAAGACATAAAAGACATGCACCAAAAGATGGGGATATAATGTAACTTTGTAAGCTTGGAAAATTTTTTTGTTATATTTTGTCACATGTATCCACATGTTATCAATTTACTTAAATAAACATATTTGAAGTATTAAACTTTTATTTGTGGGTAGATGAATTTAAGATGGATTAGTATGCACAATATAATACACAATGGGGTAATGTTTTTGCTATTCCCAGAAGAGAATTACAAGGATATTCTCCTTAAATAGCCAACTTAAGGAAAGACCAATGTTTTGAAAGAGCATGATGTTGGCAGGAATAGAGTAAGTACAAACATGGTCATCACAGATCCAAACACACTTAGAATAGAAAAACCTTGTAGAGTTTAATATTTTAAAAATGCCATCTAGAATAGAAGTAGAATAGATTTGTATAATGAAATAAGTAACTAAAAATGTGGGCATAGATAGGAATCAAATTGTATGTGTGTATAAGATGTATAGAATATAAGAAAGACAAAGGTAGAAACAGATATATATTGATGTAGTTGGAGATCATAAGGACATGATAGATGTATATGCTTGATCTTTGATAATATCAATATACAAGAGTTTTATGTATTATGATATACATTCTATTGAATGTTCCATGCTTTCATGTTTTGTAAACTACAAGTGTTTTTTCCACTTTGTATAACTGGGTATAAATAGAGAACATGAAAAAATTACTTGAACTCACAAACTTTGATCTATGTTCCCTATTTTTCTTGCTAACAATATGCACACTAAAAAATAAGAACCATGTCTAGGAAAGGTGTGAATGTAGATAATGTGAAATTTGAAAAAATGGGATGAAAATAGCAACCATGATAACATGAAGTTTGGTAAGTGTATCAAGGATGTTATGATTTAAAAAATCATGTTATAGCTAAAAGTGTTGAAAAGGGTCTTGCATCAGTGAGTGCATCAAAGGAGCCCAAACTAAAGTCATAAACACAAGTGATGTAAAACAAAAAAGGAAAAGCATAGCTTGTTGGAAATGATTGAAATAATTATAAGAAAAGTTGAGGGAGATTGTTGGAATAAAATATGGAACTAGTGAAGAATGTCCTCAATCATTGTTTTGTCATTGATGTCAAACTTGCTACTTGCAGGGATGACAATTGCTTTAGTGATCCAAATACTATCAATTAGTTGATTGTCAAGGTGGAGGCAATTAATAAGATGTAACTAAAATACCTAGAGAAAGGTTGAAGTTATGATATTGGAATGAAGTACAAGGATCAGCTAAGCCATTGATGAAAGAATGTATTTGATGACATACTACAAAGAATGGGCACACTGAAACATATCAAAGATTTAAGGTTTTAACTAAGTCTTTTGTAAAGCTCAAACTAAGTTCATTAGAGAGAAGGAGCCAGTCAAGCTAGTAAGTGCCGAGTAAGTTCAAGTGCTGAGTAAGTTCAAAGTGCTGAGTAAGTTCAAGTGTCAAGCAAGTTCAAGTGCCAAGCTGGTACAGGTGCCAAGTAACACAAAGGTGCCGAGCACCAGTAACTCAATAATGTCGATTTGCTGCATTATTTAGGAAATCAAAGATTCGCCAAATCTAAGATGACAAGGTTGTTACCTAGAAATCTGTGAATTAAAAGGAAGATAAGAATGATGAGTTGGTGGCACAGAACACCATGTAGAACATTTTAAAGATACAACTGGCAAAGTTTCAAGAAGAAAACAAGATATGGGGTAGATACATTGTATCCTACCTAATCAATTTTGAAACCCTAAAATTGAAGAGGGAGAATTAAGCGATAAAGGAAAATCAGACTTCTATATAAGAAGACATAAATTAATAAGAGAAAGAGAGAGTGAGAGGGGATAGAATAAAAGGAGACAGTGGTCAAGCATAAAAGCATGAAATGCTGAAGAATGTGACTAGGAGAAGATAGCACAGAAATTCTATTTGTATAGACGACCACAAAGATGATTGCATTGGCAGAATGAGTGAGAAGACTCAAGGAGACAAAGCTTGAGAGGAAGACAAGCAGTCAGAGCTAAAGAGATTAAAGCCAAGCATAAGGATTGAATTGAAAGTGTGATCTGAAATCTGCAAAGTATGTTGTAAGTTATATCAGATCGAAAGACCATTATTGTTACTTTCTAGCAATTGTAACTGTAAGTCTAAATCCTATGGACTTAGGTTGGTTTAATAGCCATTATAAAAATCCTTTAACAGGGTGACATTCCAAGTGAATGTTTTAAAGACCTTTAACCAGGCCCATTCCTAATAGTTTGGTGAAATCCTCTAACAAGGTCACATTTAACAGTGTGTTGTAAGCCTTTAACAAGGCAAGCTTTTAACAAGGCATCACTTTAGAAGAGTGAGAATCAAGTAGCATGTTACTGGTGGTTTTTCCCAAATTGGGTTCTCACGTAAATCATTGTGTCATGTGTTGATCTTGAATTTTTTTATCTTTGCATGTTGATTTACTGTAACTTTCTTAAATGATTGATTTAAGTATGGATTCATTAAAAGTAGTAAAAAGGTATTAATAGGGCATTTGGACCTTGAATAACTGATTCAACCCCCCTCTTAGTTATTCTAAAGAATTCTAACAATTGGTATCAGAGCCTAACTGCTGATTCAGTTTAAAGGGACTACTAGCAGAAAAGATCAAAATGCCAAAAAGAGAAGTTCCCAAGCTCAACAAAGACAACTTTGTTGCATGGAAAAGTTTGATGAAGTTACATCTTGGATCCATAGGAGATTATGCCCAAAATTCAATTGTAACTGAACATGTAGATCCAACAGGTGCACCTACTGCAGAAGACATGAAAAAAAAACAAGAACACAATCAGACAATGCTAGAAATTGCATCTGCACTCAGCTATGCTGAATTTGATGATATCAAAGGATGTGACACTGCATTCAAAATGTGGAAAGCACTATCAGACATCTATGGAGGAGATCAGAATGTACAAAGAGAAAAAAGAGAAAGTCTCAGAGGAAAGTTTGATGACATGAAAATGGAGGAAAATGAGAATGCTGCTCAGTATGGTGCAAGAATAAAGGAAGTGGTAAGTGCAATAAGATGCTTGAATGGTCAACTGGATGAGGATACTGTTAATAATAAGTTCTTAAGAACCTTGCTCCCTATCTATGCTATTAGAGTATTAGCAATACAAGAACTAAGATGCATACCAGGAAATAATCTAAGCTTTGAAGGTATAATAGGTAGACTCATAGCATTTGAGTTATCTAACTTTGACAACTACAAACCTAAAAATGTTGAATCTACTTTTAAGGCAAAGTTATCACTGAAAGATGCTGAAAAGGTAAAATCAAAGAAAGGAAGAAAAATGAAGTATGTATCTAGTGACAGTAGCACTGACGAGGAAGAT
Source organism: Cupressus sempervirens (assembly GCA_028749045.1). Lineage (NCBI taxonomy): Eukaryota > Viridiplantae > Streptophyta > Pinopsida > Cupressales > Cupressaceae > Cupressus > Cupressus sempervirens. Next base: position 618,815,542 of record CM053791.1, read on the forward strand.
GTGGAACAATTGGAAGCATTGTTCCCTAGAAGATTTCACAGGGGAAAAGGAAAATTCAAAGGTAAGATGCCTATCATCTGTTTCAATTGCAATGAAGTAGGTCATATTGCTGCAAGATGTCCACAGAAAAAGGATTCCAAGGAAAGCAATAAATACAAGAACAGAAGAGATGATGACAAAAGAGATTACAAAGAAAAAAGTAAGAAGTGTTATATTGTTGAAGAAAATTCTAATGATAATGATGATGAAGTTGATTATGTAGCCATGAAGGACCAATCTGATGAAGAAGAAGCCACAGCACTGGTGACATGTATAAACAAGAATGGAAGATGGATCATAGACAGTGGATGCTCACATCACATGACAGGAGACAAAAGTAAGTTTGTCAACTTTACTCAGTATGATGGAAATAGTGTTAGATTTGGTAATAATGCTCCATGTCAAATCAAAGGAAAAGGTTCCATTAAGCTCACACAACAGATTTCATGTGATAATGCATACTATGTTGAAGGATTAAACTACAATTTACTAAGTGTCTCACAGTTAGGCAATATAGGTTGCAAAGTGGAATTTGGAAACAAAACTGCAAAAATCTATGATACTGATGGTAAACTAATAGGAAAAGGAGATCAAACAAAGAGTAATTTGTTTTACCTTGATATGGATGATGGTTCTTGTCTATTTGCAAAATTTGATGATGAATGGTTATGGCATAGAAGATTATGTCATGTCAATTTTGATAATCTAGTCAACATCAGTAAAATGAAGAAATTCAGAGGTCTACCAAAACTAAAAAAGCCTGATAATATCATGTGCAAACAATGTCAGCTAGGAAAGATGACAAAATCAAGTTTCAAAAGCAAGAACTATACATCTAAAGAGATACTTGAGTTGGTTCACACTGACTTATGTGGCCCAATGGAAATACAAAGCTACAGAGGAGATAAATACATAATGCTATTTGTTGATGACTATTCCAATATGATGACTGTTATGTTCTTAAAAAAAAAATTTGATGCTTTTCAAATGTTTATATGGTATGTGGCCAGAGTTGAAAAGGAAACTGGAAAAAGCCCTGAAATGCCTAAGATCAGATAGAGGTGGTGAATTTACATCAAAAGAATTTGAGATATTTTGTAATGACAATGGAATCAAAAGACAAACGTCAGCTCCTAGAACTCCCCCACAGAATGGAATTGCTGAGAGAAGAAATAGATATGTGATTGACTATGCCAGAACATTGATGATGGAAAAGAATGTTGCTCTAAAATACTGGAGAGAAGCTGTTCATACACTAAACCGAGTACAAGTCAAGAAAGGTACAAATACAACACCTTTTGAATTATGGTATGGTTACTCACCCAATGTAAAACATTTCAAAGTGTTTGGTTGAAAATGTTTTATCCTGAAGGATACTAGAAATGGAAAATTTGATGCAAAAAGTGATGAAGGTATATTTCTTGGTAATATTTCTTGGTTACTCCATTAGAAGTAAGGCATATAAGTGTTTGAATGTTAACACCAACAAAATTGTTGAAAGTGCAAATGTAAATTTTGATGAGCACACAGAACTCCAAGCTGAAGAACCAAAGAAAATGGAAGAATATAGAACCTTTGTATATTCTTATGAAGGAATGAATGCTGATGAAGATGATGACAATCAAATTGAAAATCAACAACAAGTGTTAGTTTTAGCTGATTCACAACCAGTGAATGCCGAGTTGCATTCAGAAGCTGAGTTACAAAATGAGGAAAATGCACAATCTGATTTTGAAGACAGTACACATAATGAAGAACAACTTGAAAATGAAGTGCATAGTGATCCTGAATCCGAAAGATCAAACTTGGAAACAAGAATAGAGCCAAGATTATCCAAATATGTAAAAAGACATCACCCTGCTGAACAGATAATTGGTGACAAAGATGCAAGACCAATGACAAGGAATAGACTAAGACATGAATCATGTCTGATCAGCAAATCTGAACCCAAGATAGTATATGGTGCATTACAGGATGATGACTGGTATAAATCTATGGAAGAAGAAATTAATCAAATAAGGAAAAACAAAACTTGGAGTTTGGTTCCCAGACCAACTGACAAAAATGTGATTGGTACCAAATGGGTATTCAAAAACAAACTAGATGAGAATGGTGAGATTACCAGAAATAAAGCTAGATTAGTATGCAAGGGTTATGCTCAAGAAGAAGGAATAGATTATGGAGAAACATTCACTCCTGTTGCTAGAATGGAAGGAGTAAGAACTTTACTTGCATATTCTGCCTACATAGATTTCAAAGTCTATCAGATGGATGTAAAATCTGCCTTCTTAAACGATATACTAGAAGAAGAAGTCTACATTGAACAACCAGAAGGATTTGTTGATGAGAACAATAGGGATATGGTGTGTAAGCTCCATAAAGCACTCTATGGTTTGAAATAAGCACCTAGAGCATGGTATGAAAGACTTCACAAGTATCTAGTGCAAATTGGATTTGAAAGAACTGATGATAATAGCAACATGTACATCAAAGCTGAAGAAGGTAAAGACATTATTGTATCTGAAATTTTTGTGGATGACATAGTATTTGGTGGTAAGGAAGTACTTTGCAAAGACTTTGCTGACAGAATGAAACATGAATTTGAAATGTCTATGTTTGGAGAAATCAATTTTTTTGTTGGATTGCAAGTACACCAACTTAAACATGGAATATTTGTTACACAATCAAAGTACATCAAATAAATTCTTAAAACATTTGGATTAGAGGAATCCAAACTAGTAAGCACACCAATGGCCACATGAAATAAGTTGTCCAAAAATGATGAGTCAACTGAAGTCAATCAAACACTGTACAGATCCATGATTGAAAAACTACAATATGTTGTGCATAGTAGACCAGACATAGCATTAGCAGTTGGAACAGTGGCTAGGTTTTTTGCTAATCCTAAAGAAAATCATCTAATAGTAGTAAAAAGAATAATGAGATATCTCAAAGGGACTAATGATTTCGGTCTATACTACAAAAAGAATGGAAAATTTGAACTCAATGCATATACAGATGCAGAGTGGGGAGGAAACATTGATGACAGAAAAAGCACAAGTGAAGGTGCATTATTTCTAGGCAAAAGACTGGTTACCTAGACTAGCAAGAAACAAACATGTATATCCCAATCCACTACAGAATCAGAATATGTGGCAGCTGCAGTCAATTGTACAAACATTGTATGGCTCACACATCTATTGAATGGAATGAAAGAAGAAGTAACAAAATTGGTGATATTGTATTGTGATAATACAAGTGCTATAAACATATCCAAAAATCCGGTGATGCATGCAAAAACCAAGCATATCGCAATCAAGTATCATTATGTCAAAGAATTAGTAGAAGACAAATAAGTGAAGTTGGAATACATTCACACAAAGGAACAAATTGCAGATATATTCACCAAACCATTGCCCAAGGATGCCTATGAATATCTTAGAGGCAAATTGGGGGTCATACCCCTAACCCAAGTAGTTTAAGGTAACAAGGAATCTGCCTTGCATCAACAGGAATAAATCACTGAAATATTAATAGGTTGATGCAAAGGATGACAGCAGGAACAGAAACTCCAAATCAGTCACAAGCATGGTGACAGAGGGAGAAAAACAAGAAGAAGCCAAAGCTTATATTTTGCATGATAAAAATGCTACATCTTTGGCATTTATGTCAAAGAGGGAGAAATATGCAGGGAAACTGATCAATGCAAAGAAAGAGGGAGATATATATATGAAAGAGAGAGATATATGAGATCAGTAGTGAAATACAACAAGACAACATATACAATCTTGGTGGTAACTGAATTGATTACTTGATCAATTTGGTTTGCCATCAATGCCAAAGAGGGAGATTGTTGGAAATGATTGAAATAATTATAAGAAAAGTTGAGGGAGATTGTTGGAATAAAATATGGAACTAGTGAAGAATGTCCTCTATCATTTTTTTGTCATTGATGTCAAACTTGCTACTTGCAGGGATGACAATTGCTTTAGTGATCCAATACTATCAATTAGTTGATTGTCAAGGTGGAGGCAATTAATAAGATGTAACTAAAATACCTAGAGAAAGGTTGAAGTTATGATGTTGGAATGAAGTACAAGGATCAGCTAAGCCATTGATGAAAGAATGTATTTGATGACATACTACAAAGAATGGGCACATTGAAACATATCAAAGATTTAAGGTTTTATCTAAGTCTTTTGTAAAGCTCAAACTAAGTTCATTAGAGAGAAGGAGCCGGGCAAGCTAGTAAGTGTCGAGTAAGTTCAAGTGTTGAGTAAGTTCAAGTGTCGAGTAAGTTCAAAGTGTCGAGTAAGTTCAAGTGCCGAGCAAGTTCAAGTGCCAAGCTGGTATAGGTGTCGAGTAACATAGAGGTGCCGAGCACCAGTAACTCAATAATGCCGAGTTGTTGCATTATTTAGGAAATCGAAGATTTTCTAGATCTAAGCCGATAAGGTTGTTACCTAGAAATCTGTGAATTAAAAGGAAGATAAGAATGATGAGTTGGTGGCACAGAACACCATGTAGAATGTTTTTAAGATACAACTGGCGAAGTTTCAAGAAGAAAATAAGATATGGGGTAGATACATTGTATCCTACCTAATCAATTGAAACCCTAAAATTGAAGAGGGAGAATTGAGCGGTAAAGGAAAATCAGACTTCTATATAAGAAGACATAAATTAATAAGAGAAAGAGAGAGTGAGAGGGGATAGAAGAAAAGGAGACAGTGGTCAAGCATAAAAGCATGAAATGCTGAAGAATGTGCCTAGGAGAAGATAGCGCAAAAATTCTATTTGTATAGACAACCACAAAGATGATTGCATTGGCAGAATGAGTGAGAAGAATCAAGGAGACAAAGCTTGAGAGGAAGACAAGCAGTCAGAGCTAAAGAGATTAAAGCCAAGCATAAGGATTGAACTGAAAGTGTGATATGAAATCTGCAAAGTATGTTGTAAGTTATATCAGATTGAAAGACCATTATTGTTACTTTCTAGCAATTGTAACTGTAAGTCTAAATCCTATGGACTTAGGTTGGTTTAACAACCATTAGAAAAATCCTTTAACAGGGTGACATTCTAAGTGAATGTTCTAAAGACCTTTAACCAGGCCCATTCCTAACAGTTTGGTGAAATCCTCTAACAAGGTCACATTTAACAGTGTGTTGTAAGCCTTTAACAGGGCAGGCTTTTAATAGGGCATCACTTCAGAAGAGTGAGAATCAAGTAGCATGTTACTGGTGGTTTTTCCAAAATTGGGTTTCCACGTAGATCATTGTGTCATGTGTTGATCTTGAATTTTTTATCTTTGCATGTTAATTTACTGTAACTTGCTTATATGATTGATTTAAGTATGGATTCATTAAAAGTAGTAAAAAGGTATTAATAGGCCATTTGGACCTTGAATAACTGATTCACCCCCCCTCTCAGTTATTCTAAAGAATTCTAACATAGCTATATTATTTTTTCTCTTCCATACATCAACATAACTAGATTATCCCAGCTACCATATAATAAGATCTCACATATCATCAATTTACAATATAACTCAATGTCATTTCTTCTAATAGACATAAAGAAACTTGTTAAAAAATTAATCCCATCATAAAGGTTCAAAAAACCTTCTACTACTTTGAAAATAACTTTAACATATATAGACTTTGAAAAGCTTGGGTTAGTCTTTGGTTAGATTCTGTGTTCTACATTTTGTCTTGGCACTATTCTGACTTTCTACTTTTATAAATTGATCAAATCATCTCCTTACTTTGTTAGCACTCCCTTAAAGAAAACACACTCTAGTAGTAAGAGCTTAGTGTCATTCAGATAGAAAATACACCCCAATTGCCTTCATCAATTTGGGTGTTGATTCTTAAATTAGCATAGATCATGATGCAAATAAAACACAAGACTTGTGCTAATAAGTATTCATGTTTCTAATTTGTCATTATTAATGACTAGTAATAAAATGTTCCTTACTTATCTTTGCATCTATGTCTCTCTACGTGATCTCTACAATGTATATATCAAATTTTGCAAAATGGTAGAATGGAGACTAGTAAATCATTCCATTTCTTTTATAATGTTTATGTGCATATTGGAGTAAAGATTCCATAATGGAATCCTTTCTTCTATGTTACAAGCATGTTAGAAATGGTGTACAACTGCCTTTCAAATTGAGCCTCTATCCCAATGGTCAAGAGCTCATGACACATAATTTATTGAGAAATATTTTAGAATACATTTTCGAAGGCTAGGCATTGAGAAATTGGTGGCATGTTATATTCTTCTCCTCTTAATATTTTCTATGTTATTTTTCCATGTTAAGATTAACCATAGACATAAATAACAATTACATGCAAATATAACCAATATCATAAAATAATAAATCACATAGAATGGAACACAAGACATAAAGATCAACATGGTTCACCCAATCCTTGGGCTACATCCACCAAACAACGAGTCCAATATTATTACTATCTAGTGACTACAACTTGATTACAATTTGTAATCCCTTACAACTCAATACCACCGCAAGAAGCAACTATCGCATCACACCTCATAAAATCTCTAACCCCAAGCCCTTTTATACAAGTATTTTTGTTGCTTTAGTTAAAATTAGTTATGACATGTCGACCCAAAATATTGATAAAATAGTCCCAAACCCCACTGAGGAACTATGGAGTATGTATAGTACTTTCCTAGTCACCACAAAATAACATTCCAATGCACCTAGTGGATTTCCACAAACTATATATCCAATAAAACATAATACATTACAATGAGAATGGGTTTGAATCATGATGCTCTATCATTGATCAACATCCCCTCGATTCACACTCAACTCTTCCTTTTGACCCGAGGCTTCCTAAAACACATCCATCCATCTAGCTACATTTCTCATTTGAAGGACTCTTTAAATGGAAATTGAAATATTCACTTGATAACTAAATCTAGGTTCCTTATTCATTGCACACTTCCCATTCTAGTGTAATGCTTACTATGTGTAGTTTCATAAGTATTTTGCTGATCAATAAATGTAATGACTCAATTTCTCATATATGTGCATTCTCCTGTTATTTTGACTTGCTAAAGCTTAGTTTGAAGAGATCCTTGTAGCTTTCCATGTGCCTCTAATAACCATGAGCTTTCCCATACTAACAATATTGTGATCCATTATCGAATAAATTCCAATGTAGGGCTCTCATTGAAGTTTCAACAGTCTTTCATTGATCTTTTGACGATGTTTGTTGTCGATGATATGGCAACGTTGTTAGAATCTCCTAGGATTTTTTCAAAGTTTCAATGATGTTATATAGAGGTTTTGATGGGGCATGTCATCCATGGCATGGAAACCTCATAAAAAAACTACTAGAAATCATCAAAGTTTTGATGTCCTTTGGTAGATGTTTCAATGTTTGTGAGGTGGAATCAAATCATGGTCGATGTTGCCTCCTGCCAGAGATTGGGCTCATTTTTGACAACATCCTTCATTGATATATAGATAGCCCAATATTGTGTTGAAATTTTGACAAAATTTTAATGGAAAAATGTTTCAACCATCTAGTGTCAAAAAATCAACCAACCCTCATTGAAAATAGGTCCAAATTTACTAGTACCAAAAACCCCATATTGTTAAATTTGGAAATACCCCCGTTCTCTCATAATTGCCTTAGAAATAAATTGATTTTAGTTTACTTGAAAAAGAATTTAGATGAAAAACTTATATATTAATTACAATGCATGCGATTAAAAAATTTGTTCCTTTGATAGTGGGTGAACACTTGTGTATTCCTATCCTTTCCTTTCCTTAATTGTCACCTAAGCCCCCAAGGGTCCTGCTCCAAAAATCCATTTGAAAGTTTAGTAAATATGTAATAAATACTTGTTGAATGTCTTATACTGACATAATACTCTAAAATCTTTGTCGCCTCCTATCCACTAAAAACCATAATTGCTACATCATACCTTTTTTGATCCCCAATATTATTATTAAAATAATAGCAACCAATGCAACATTTTTTGTTTAAAATCAAATTTGAACCCATGTCCCACCTTAATAAAACTACCACCCACAAGGTCTAATAAAAATACATAAAATTCAAATTGACCATCATACTCCTTGTCTAAAAATTTGTCCCCTCTCAATGAGGATGTGAATCTCTTCTAGGATGAACTCCATTTGCCTCCAACACCTTAAACCCTAAACATGCAACCCATAGTTGGCCATAACATCTGCCATCACATAGCCCTCTTGATAAGTTTTTTGTAGATCATAACTCTCAAGTTTAGTTAGGAAGTGCCAAATATCCCCTATAATTCCACTTATTGACCACCCTAATTCATAGTTCCTTTTGACAACCTCTGTCATCAATATGGAATTAGCTTGCATACTAACATGCTTCCACCCTAGGCTGACAACGAACTTCAGTCCACTAGGAAAAAAATAGGAAATATGTGACTAAATAAACTACTAAGTGGTCCCCAAAAAAGTTTCATGGCTTTAGGCACATTATATGAGGTATTTCCCAAGTTTTCCATATAAATAATTAGTTTTCTACCAACAAAGTCCCTAATAATACCCCTTCTAGTAGCATAACCATTTTTGGTAGCACCATCAAAATGGAGTTTCACCTTTAGATATGTAGGGGGTTTCCATTTATTATTCCCCCTCTTCAATTTTTTAGTGTTATCAAAATTATATAAAGCAGATGGGAGATTCCACCTCATTGCAATCTTTTGTTCATTTATATGTCAGATTCATGAGATATCTTCCATCACTATTTTCAAAGTTTTCCTTTAGCAATCCAATAATTATATTGCACACTATCTCCTCTTTTTCTTCCATTTCCCTAAAGATCCTATTATTCCCCTCTTTCTAAATTCCCCAACAAACACGAGGAGAAACCATTTTCCACATATGTCTAATCAAAGGATACAAGAAGGGATAGTTCTAGTTTAAAATGAATTGTTGCAAATGTTACAAGCTAGAGTTGTCATTGCACCAAAAGATTGACCTATCAATGTTTGATGCAACCACTAGACTTATACAACATAGGAGGTGGTTAAGCTATGTTAGGAATCTCAAAGGGAAACATTGGCGGTTAGTCCAAAAATCCCCACCTCAGTGTTACCTGAGGTGATTTGAACTTGTCACTAGGCTCTGATACCACTTGTTACAAGCTAGAGTTGTCATTGCACCAAAATATTGACTTTTCAATGCTCGATACAACCACTAGAATTATAGAACATAGGAGGCGGTCAAGCCATGTCATGAATCTCAAAGGGGAACATTGGTGGTTAGTCCAAAAACAAGTTCATCTGAAAAACCTACTCAACCTATAATTTCTACATAATAGATTGCCAAATATTCATAGAAAAAGGGTATTGAATGAAAATATGCTAAACATATTCTTCATCCACTTTGCACAAGTAGCATATATTAAGAATTTGAAATCCTCTTTTTCCCAGATTATCAATGATAAGAATTTTTCCATGGAGATTAGTCCACTAGAAGAAATTAACTTTAGGGATTAGTTGACTATTCCAAACCTTTCTCCAATATGGGGGGGGGGGGGGGGGGTGTGTGGGGAGGGGGGTGTAATATTATTATAAAACAACATGCAATAGGAAGACTTGACATAGAAGGATATATTAGAGGTTCTTTCCCAAGAAATCTTGTCATACTTTGGGAAGAGAACAATCATGTAAGCATCCAACCTTTCCTTAAGATCACCAGCTAATGATCTCAAATTTTTTGGGACCACTTCCTCTGCCTAGTGAGATAGTCACTAACTTTTTCACCAAAGTTCATTTTCAACAACCCTTCTAGCTATGAGAATTTACTTTGTAAAATGGATTATCCTCCTAACTAGTTATCCTCCATAATCTAGTTTTATCACCCCCTTCCAACCAGCCAGCACAGTCCATCTCTTAGAATATTTAATTTTTTCATCACATTATTCCAAATCCTAGAACTTTGTGGGCAGTCATTTTCCATAAACCAATAGACATAAGGGACATTGCTAAGATACATTTTTATTGTGATGTTATACCAACCCACCTGATTCTCAACAAGTCTCCAACCTATCTTAGTAAGCCAATCTCTATTCAAGTCCATTATCCTTCCAACACCCAATCTCCCTTATCCTTTGGTTTACACATTGTTTCCCAATTGAAAAGGCTAAGCCTATTCCTTTCTTCACTCCCCATCCATAAGAAATTTCATTGGATTTTCTTTAGTTTTTTTTCCATCATTTTTGTTATTGTGAACATGGAAAGCAAGTACACAAGAACCCCTTGCAAGGAGGTTATAAATAATTGTAACTTCCTAGCACTACTCAACAACTTGCCCTTCCTCCCAGCAAGTTTTTTCTACATTCTTTCTAGAATGGTGTTCCAAATTTTTTTTGAGAGTTCCTTCACTATTAGGGGGAGGCTAAGATAGGTATCAGGAAGACCAACTAACTAACAACCTAATACATTATGTATTTGTAACTAAGGTTCTAATCAATGTTAAAGAACTATATTTTACTCTTGCTAAAATTTATATATTGTCTTGTGCAATCCACATAATCATCAAGAAGATTATGTCATATCCTTACTTCCACAACTAAAGCCTAGCCATACAAGAAGGTGTCATCAAAAAACTATTGTATCACCTTTAGAGATATAGAGGTGGTAGCCTTGACCCCAATCAACGATCCTGTACTAACTAGTCTTGAGAAGGATCTTCCCAAAAATTTAGCTATGATTTATAAAGATAAGGTGATATTGGATCTCCTTGCTTAAGGGCTCTACTAGTCTAAAATGAACCCTAAGGAGTCTCATTGACAATGACAGAGAAATTGGTAATTTCCACTATAGTATAATTAACCCCACAACTTTACTATTGAAGCCAATACTCCTAAGAATTTTATAAATAAATTACTAGTCAACCTTATCATAACTTTTGAAATATCAAATTTAAGTAACCTATTAGGGATTTTTCTCTTGTCTACTAAGTGCATCACATTGTGCATGGTAACAACTACATCTATAACCTATCTACCTAGGAAAAATCCCCTTTAGGGGGTACCTATAAAGTTCTCTAGAAAGGTTTTTATTTTTTTAACTAATATTTTTAGAGAAAACTTTATAAACATAAGATGATGGGCCTAAAGTCAATAAGAGTTTTAGGATCCTAAACCTTGGGGACTAGGATAATAAAAATGTTGTTAAACCTCTTTAGATATATACCTATTGTAAAAAAGTCTCTACCAGCCTTGTTCAAATATTTCTTAACCATATCCGATAAATGTTGGAAAAAGGTAGGGGGAAACCATCCTGTCTAGGAGCTTTGTAGGCCTTCATTGAAAGAATTTCCTTCATCACTCCCTCCATTGTAACCTGACCAATGATGATCTCATTATCCTCCTCTTTTAGCACACTAGAAATTTTTTGGATAAGATTATTCATGTTTACCACATCCACATTTATATTCAAGCTAGTATAGCCTTTGGTAAAATAAGTGACAACCCATTTCCCCATATCCTCTTAATCTAGAGTATTATTGAACTACTCTTCAACAAGGAAGTAATAATGTTTCTCTTTTCATGCTTTGAGGTCAACCTATGGAAGAAGATAGTATTCCTATCTCCCTCAATTATTCATTGGATCCTAGACCTTTTCTTCCAATACGTTTCCTCCTTTGTTGTGACATCTTTTCATTGTGTTGTACAATCATTTTCCCCCTTTAGGTTATCAACTAAAATCTCCCATAGATATAGCATGTTAGAACCCCTCCAACTTTGACTTAATATCCTCCTTTAAAATATCTCCAAAGGAGGTTTTTCTCCACCTGATAGCATTTCTCCTCACATTCTCTAGTTTAGTAGCCAATCTATACATGGTGGCACATTTAATACTAATATCCCACCATTCTCCATCACACAGACCAATGTCAGGGTGTGATAGCCACATAATCTCATATTTAAACATTTTAGGACCATAGAAAAAACCAACAGACAAGTTAAAAAATAGAGGTGCATGATCTAAGATAGTTTTAGGCAAATCTATTAGAGTAGAGGAGATGAGACACTGTCAGTTATCCGAAACTAAGAGTCTATTCAAATTGACTTGGATTAGTTCTTGTCTTTTCCTATTATTTTAACAAGTAAATGGGGGCCTTTACATCAATGAGATCATTAAGAACAATAAAATTAGCCAAATCTTGCATACTCTCCATGAAGTCCTTCATCCCTCCCAATTTTTTAGAGGGGTAAAGAGGAGATTTAGAGTCTCCCATGCATACAAATTTCTTGCCTCTATTATTATTCATGAAGCTTGAGATTACTTCCCCAATTCTCACATCTTCTAGTTCTCATATTAGGAGCATATATATTTAGGATGCACCAGTTCATGTTATTGTAGAAATGTTTAGTAGTAATAAGACTTCTATCTTCCCATAAGTTTATCCCAAAAATAATTTCTAGGATTATAAAGTGTAGCCACACCTCTTGAAGCCTCATCAACCTCACTATACCTATTCATAGCCCTAGGCCATATTTAATCAACTAATTTTGAAAAATCCAATAATAACATTTTTAGTTTATGAATAAGAAGAATATCAATCCTAAAAGAATAAATAAAATACTTAAGAGAAAATTATTTATGAGGACCATTTAGTCCTCTAATGTTCCATGAAAGGAACTTAATTTCTTACCTTTTGTAACACTATCCAAGGTTAATTACTTTCCATTAGTAATCTCCCTTGTCATTTTCTTACTCCTTGTACTCCTATTGGGTGGGCTCCTCTGCTTCACTTCTACACTCACATCCACGTTCTTACCTCCTTTGGTATTTTTCTTTTGAACTTGCTACTCACCAACTTCACTATCATGATGAGAATAAGGAGTGGAAAACATGTCACACACCAAAAGGTTGGTCATCTCCTTAAGTGGTGGTGATATGACCTTTTACATAGCCTCATTCTTTGGAGGAGTGTGAAAAACTCTATCTCCACATTTATGTTGTTTCACTCCTATGGAAGTACCAACTCTCATAGTTCACATTCCATTATTTCCTTCTTCCATACCTATTAGATCTGGGATCTCTCCTTCTTCTAGGAGAGTAACCTTATCAATAGTTTTCTTCTTCATTTATTTATTTGGAGTCTTTAGTAGGTCATCAATCCATTGTAATAAAGGGTAATCACCAATTTTTTTTCTTCAACATTCATATTAAGTTCAACACTAATCTCTTCCTATCTAGTCTTCTCATCAGAGTTACCTTCAAGGACAATACTATTATCCTCTTGGCCAGTCTTCTTAGTCCGAGGTTGTTGGCTCCCTCCCACACCAATAGTCAGAGGGGGGTGGGAGGAGGATTAGCAAGTGTTAATTATATATTATTTTAGATTTTTTAATCCATTATTTTCTTATATGACAAATGAATAAAGCATATCACTTATATTAATAATTAGTGCATGATTTGAACTTTATTTATTTTGACTTGATTTCACTCTTAAAGATAAGTTTTAAATTTGATCCTCAAATTTTATATTAACCTAAATTCAAATTCACAAGAACATGAGTAATTGAGACATTTACATCATTTCTTTTTATGGTGGTTTTTGTATCACAAAAGCTTTTAGGTGACTAATATGGAAGCATGAACCTTTAGGCCAAATGTATAGAAGGCATGATGTTTATAATATCATGACCTTCTACTCATCAATAAATGACTCATTTAAACCAATTTGGTCTCTTATAATATCAATTTCTTACATGCAACAAGACTCATTTAGCTCAATTTAACTTCTATCTCTATATTGACTCATTTAAATAGGAAAACAAAATAAAATGTTGTTTATATATAGATATAAAGTTTTAGTTTACATCACATTTTATCTTTGTAATGTTTTTATATTTTCAATTGTATACTTTATCTACATTAGAAAATATATGTAGAAGAAATTACTAGATATCTAGAAAGAGAGATAATGAAAACCATAATATCTCCACATATAAATAATAAGTAAATAAGAAAGACTACAAAAATAACACTCTACAGAGTGGATTTACTAAGTGGTCAAAATTTTCTTCTTTGGATAGGTCCATACAAGGGGTAAAAGATCTCCAAAAAGATATCACAAAATATAAACAAGTGCCATGTAGTGGCTAGTATTTTCCTAATAGTTAATTATAATTCTTATATTTAATAAAATTTAATTAGATATTAAATAATTTAATAAAATTATTAAAATATATTTATAAATTAATAATATTAATAAGAATAGCTATTTATATATTAATTTTAATTTTAAATATATTATAAACTTATTAAAATAGTATTTTTAAAAGTAGATTTATTATTAAGCTTAAGAGAAATTTAAATAATATCCTTATAATTTTAAATATTTAAAATAATTATGTAAGATGCTAAAGAATGTAAGTATTTGTATATTTAATATATGTAAAAATAGCTTTTAATTTATATAATCAAATAAAAGTTCAAATTCTATAATTTACACGACTTTTTTATTTTTTAATAATGTAAATTTAAATAAAAGTATAGATTACTTTCTTTAACTTAAATAATAGCTAATATAATAAATATTTAAGGTTCGAAAATACTAACATGCCCAAGTCCTCAACTAAGTTCCAAAGGGAAAAATCAACCTAGGGTTTCATATCAGGATGCCCATTCTAGTATTTTCTCTTCAAACCCTAGTGTATAGTAGGAAACAAAGAAGCACGATTCTTTGTAGTTTCAACATTGTCATTTTTGAGAAACCCATCTATTTTCTGGTGATAAATCAATATTTTGAGGGAGGGCAGTGGTTCAGCCAATTAAACCCTTTTTTGTGAACCCTCGGATTCATGATGCCCATCAATTGGATTTAGGGGACAAATCATGTTTGGGTCATGGATCGAGCTTTGAAAAAGGAGAAACTTCAATGCAGGCTTCAAAATGGCTACAACAACAATCAACACCAGATGGTTCCAAGAACAAGCAAGTTTCAAAACTGACATCGCTCAAATCTAAGAACAAGCCCTTCAAGCAGTCAACAAAATGACCTCAACTTCAATCACCACAAAATGAGCACATGGCCAATAAATTTCCAAAGCAAAACCTAAAGACTTGATCTCTCCGTAAATAGTTGATCTTTGATATTTGTCAAGGTTTTCCTTCAAAACCTAATCTTCTCTCATAGCCTGATTTAGCTCAGGACAAGGACTTGGCTGAAGAACCTAGTGTTGATCTACCTCATATTCAGATGCAAGTTCCTCCCAGAGCCCCAATTATACCGGCCAAGAAACAACAAATATGAAAAAAAAAAGCATGTGGGTGACTGAATCCAACTCAAAAGACACTCAGGCCGGTGTTAGGCCGGTGATCACACTTCCCAGTCATATGCTTCAAAACTCCATTGGGTTGCTTTGGAAAATAACTCTAATTGGTAAATTTTCATCCATTTCTCTCTCTTTTTTTACTATTAAAGATTGGGCTCTTGCATCTTGGCCAAAGTTAAAGGATATCTTTTATATTGATTCTGAATCAAAATGTTTTATAGCTATCTTTGAAATAAAAGCTGCTAGAGATTTGGTACATAAATAGAAAGGTTGGTTTTTTTGTGGTTCTAGTTTATTCACCTTGATTTGGATTCCAAATTTCAAATCACAATCTCTTTAGATCCCTTTTCTGCCACATTGGATATCCTTTCCCTCTCTACCTCTAGAGTATAAGGACCCTTAGATCATTGAAATCCTCGCAAATAAACTGGGTATTTTCCTTGCACATGACCTTATTCCATATGACCGACCACATTTGGACCCCAAAGTCTACTTGGTTTTAGATATGAGGAAACCTCTTCCAACTCAATTAGTTACTAATTCTTAGTGGGGTTCAAGGGATTAGTCAATCATAATTCAGAATGAGCAAACAATTCAAAATTTTCAAGATAAACTAGGTCACTTCAAAACTCAATGTCAAGATTCTCCTAATGAGGTACAGGATATATGTCTAGATTACAACACAGATCCTAACTTATGTGCCCACAATACCCACCCAGAGTCAAATTATGATTCAGCCCAATTAGACCCTATTTAGTGTGGTTTCACTGTATCAGGAAATCAATGCTTCGATTCTTTTGCTACATACAATTTGTTGTCAATCTTATAGCCGGTTTTACCATACATTCAAGATTTGATAGCTGAACCAAAAAACTCCCATGATGGCCATCCATCTTTAGATTTTCCATTAGTATGCTTCAAAGATAAGTATCCTGTCAAAAATCACTATGCTGACTAGAAAATTCTTTAGATTACAAATCAGATTGCCTCCGCAATTGCTAACAATATAGTATTTGGTATTACATAGGAAGAAGGACTCTATGTTGCTAATTAGGAAAATAGTGATCTTATTGCATTGCTCAAAGAATTTCAATATTGGAATAGTCAGACAAAGAAAAAAAAGCATCCTGTTGCATGTCCACTAATGATTTTGAAATTCCAAATCAAGCAGCTAAATTGGATTCGATGCTAGAGGCATGATGTGATTAGGATCCACTTGGTCTTGAGAAAAGTATTTTTCAACATGTTACAGATAACTCGAATCCACATCCTAACATGATTAATTCAAAGGAACTTGAGTTTGATAAGGACCAAATTGAGCTTAACTCTCAAATCATCCCATACATTATGGTGGACTCCAATCCTCCACATGTGGCTAATCTACTGGAGGCTCAACATCAAGAGGATATTTTCATAGAGTATGAGGCTTTCAAAGAACAACCTAAATTTGGGGTCCAAACTAACTTGTCAGTTTTTGATTCTCAACACACTTTCTCCATTGCTTAGTCTCCCTCTCTCTGCCCTTAGGCTTCTAAGACACCTAATTCTAGAGGATGCCCAAAGGGTTCTAAAACCAAAACTAAGATTGCTTTAGGTATCCAAATCATGCTAGATGAAAACTTTGTTGTAAATAAGAGAATGACAAGGATAACAACTTGTTCTCCTTATCAAAAATAAAAATTGTATCATGGAATGTTAGAAGCATAAATGCCTCTGACAAGAGAGGAAGGGTTCAAAAGTTTCTAGAATCCTCAAAAGCTGATATTGTGTTGCTACAAGAGACAAAATTATCACAAGAAACATTTCAAAAATCCTTGGCCAAATGGCCAAGGTGGTCCTTAGTGCATTCTCCTAGTATGGGTGCTTCTGGAGGTCTTGTTGTTCTTTGGAATCCATTATCAATCCAAGGCCATTTTATTCAACAAGTTAATTGGAAAATGTTTCATGTGATTGACTTTGATGTCTCTTTTACTCTATTTAATGTGTATGGACCTTCCTCTACTCAAGAAAATTTGAAAATATAGGATCACATAGCAATTTTGATTCAATCTCAAAATTCTGATCAAGTTATCCTTGGGGGTTATTTTAATGTGATCTTGAATCAAAATGAGAAAGTTGGTGGTATTTTCCCACCCATTAAAACCATTCAAGACTCTGCTCAATTTTTTGAGAACAATGAATTGATGGATATTCAACCATCTAATGGCAAGTTTAAATGGACAAATAGGAGATCAGGTTTTGCTCATATTGTAGTCAAATTAGATAGATTTTTGCTATCTCATGACTAGAAATTAGGTAACTTTTGCTTCCTATCAAAAATTTTGTCTACTCCAGATTCTGATCACTTTCCAATCTCCATTGACATTGATCAAGCTGCACCTCTAGATCAAAACCAACATAAGTCATCTTTTAAATTCGAAAGTATGTGGTTGTGCCACCCACATTTTCTCCCACTTCTAAAACAATGGTGAATTAGTGCCCCCTTTGCTCCAGGATCTAGAATGCACCAATTTTCCAGAAAATTAAAATATATCAAGGAACAGATCAAAACTTGGAACTCACAAGTTTTAAAAAATTTCTTCAATTAGAAAGAGATTGTTAAGCAACAATTGGAGGAGATTCATTACTCCATTATCAAGTTTGGGATGGATAGTGACACGTATGCTAAGCAGAAAGAGTTATAGATTGAATGGGAGGAATTGGATAATAGGGAGGAAGATTACTAGAGACAAAAGTCTAGGGAGGTTTGGCTACAACAAGGAGATAGAAACATAAAAAAATTCCACTCTTCTGCTCAACCAAAAAGGGCAGCTAAATCAATTTTTCAAATCTCTAAGGCTGAAACAGGTAATATTCTAACAACCCTCACCAGATCAGAGATGAAGGTGTTAGATTCTTTAAGAATCTTCTTGCATTGGCTCAACTTCCCTCACCTTCACCTTCACAAGTTGAGGATTTCATCTAACATATACCTACTATGATTTCCCTAATGGAGAACTCCATGCTCTTGGCCCCTTTTTCCATTCAAGAAATTTGAGAGGTTTTTTTCTCCTTCCCTCCTGACAAAGCCTCAAGTCCAAATGGCTTCACAAAACTTTTCTTCCAGAGCTATTGGGATTTTATTGGTTGAGACATTCTTGCAGTTATGGAGGAATCTAGAAAGTTCAAATCTATGTCAAAATATTTCAATTCTACAAATATTGCAATTATTCCAAAAACCACTGACCCCAAAAATTTTGCTGACTTCTATCCAATTTCACCCTATAATCTAACTTATAAAATTATTACTAAAGCCATCTATCTTCACCTTAAAAAACTTCTTCCATCCATAATTTCTCCTAAACCAGGTGGCTTTGTTCTAGGTAGAGAAACAATGGATGGTGCAATGGTAGCTCATGAAGTTCTCCATTCCATCAAGAATAGCTAATCTTCAAATTTTTTTATCAAGTTAGACATGCAAAAGGCCTATGCCAGAGTTTTCTGGAACTACCTTTTGCAAGTCCTTCAAAAAATAGGATTTGACAAGAAATGGTGTGAGTGGATTAAAACCTGTATCTTGAGGGCTTGGTTTTTAGTCATTATTAATGGAGTAGCATCTGGTTTCTTCTCCTCCACACAAGGCCTCTGATAGGGTGATCCTCTTTCACTGGACTTATTCATCATCATGGCTGAAGCCTTTAGTAGGAACATCAAGTATCATCATCTATCTGATAAGTGGAAAGGAGCAAAAATAGAAGGTAAAACAATCTCAGTCATGCATTCTTTATTTGTTGATGACACACTACTATTTGGTACCTCATCAGTATCTGAGGCTAAATAGATTAAGAAAATTCTTTTTTTATATTTAGAAGTCTCAGGGTAGAAAATTAATCCTCAAAAGTCAAAAATCTTCTTATTTTATGCAAACAGGATTATCTCATATAAGATTGTGCATATCTTGGGTTTTACTAAGGATTTTCTACCCTCCACTTATCTTGGGATTCCTTTCTTTATGGGTTCAAACAAGAAATTTTTTTGGGAGGGGGTATATCAAAGAATTAAGAGCAAAATTGCTTCTTGGAAAGTTAGATGGCTATCATCATCTAGCAAAATATTGCTGATTAAGTCAGTCCTTTCTGCAATACCCAATTATTACATGGCTATCATGCAAGCACCATCTTCTGTTGCTTCACAAATCCAAAGACTCATTAAGAGATTTTTATGGTCAAGAAATTTGACTAATGAAAAGAAACTTCCACTTATCTCTCTTCAAAATATGGCAATTCATCCAACTCTAGGTGGTACAGGTATCCATGATTTGACAACTAGGAACAAAGCATTTGGAGGTAAGCTAGTTTGGCAGATGTACACCAAACCAAAATCTTTTTGGTGTCAAATTATGCAACAGAAATATCTAGATAACAATGAGCCACATAGAATATTTTCTATGCTAGATCCCCCAAGGGGATCAGTCATTTGGGACTTCATGATTGCATCTAGAGATATTGTGCTTAACTATATTTCATGGGAGTTAAACTGAAATGTCCCTTTTCTGATTTTACATGATATTTCATGCCTCTAATCAGATTTTCAAGATCAAACAACTAATATCACAAAGATCCACCCAATTTCTCAAGAAACTCCAAATCGGGTATGCCAGAAATAGTGCCAAAAGCTTCACAACTTCACAAATTATTAATAAATCTGAAAATGGATATTTTTACAAAAATTTCAGCAGCATAACAGCCTAAAAAATGACATTTCCAGATCCATATAGCCTTTACACAATAGTTCTCAAATGTAGAACAAAAACTATGCTCATCGGGCTCCCAAAATTAACACAAAAATGCCCGGAAACACCACAAAAACACTAATAATCCATCTCAGAAGTTTAATCATGTCCCAATACATATATTCAGCTCTATTTTAACACTTTAAAGTCTGAAATACAGCAGCAACCCAAACTGATATGAAATACTGAACTGAAAACACCAAACTCATACAAAAAACACACCCGAAAACTCACAAATCTGCACTGTTCAGCACAAAGGCAAACTCTGTATGAGCATGCACATGGAATGGCTTCAAACTCATATCCTTAACCTTCCTAGAAACCTGCAAACTCCTGTTCTTGGGTCTCCCTAGAAACCTGTAAACTCCCGTTCTTGGGTCTCCTTCTCCACAGGTTTGGCAGCCTCTGAAGAATAACAAAGAAATGAGCAAAATAAAGTTCTGGAATCTGCCCAAAATGCCTCCAAACCCCTTAAAAGAGGGCACAACCATAACTCACGTCCAAGAGAGGTTAATGAAACATATTTTAATAATAATTTTCATTTATTAGTCCAACGATTTCCAAAGATTAACCCCCTTTTTTCGAAACTTCACTTTCTTGGGCCTGCCTGCCTTAGCAAAGATTATTATTTTTTAATTATTTGAAAAGGGGACATGACAAGTCCTCCCCTCCCAAAAATTTCTTGTCCTCAAGAAATGGCTAAACAATAAACCAATCAATCCACCTGGATCCCAAATGTAGTCATGAACTATACTATTACCAATTGACACAGGCTCCTGCAATATCCTCTGCAATATGACCAAGAGGAATCCATAATCAAAATGACAATTATAGCTCAACCAAACTCCAAAATCACCACTACCATAGTCAAAAACCCATGAGACACAAACTCTTAGAACATCAGAACCTAAGTAAAGTGGACAAATCAAACTACCAACACGGTAAATACCATCAACGCATCCCACTGGCCTATACAGAATGTACAATCCAACTCTGCAACAATGGTGAACGCTCTCGAATGAAACTCTACCAAGTATGGAGAATCCACACACTGTACAACTCCTATAGTCAACACAACTCTGCAAATCACCGGCCACTATCTCATAACCATAACTCCCATGCACTGCTGATGGTGAAAAGACATTACAAGATAAAGAGTAAGAAATGGAATCCAAACCAAATTTTCCTGCCATCAACTCCTCAAAACAAGGATCAAATGCTAATTGATGTACATACCCTGCAATATAATGTTGATTAAAAAAACCAACCTCAGTCAACAGCTCACCATGAACAAGTGATACAACCCACTGTGACTGATCACTAGCTAAGTCAGGAGATGTCATAGCCAAAGGAGTAGAATCAATAAAAATAACCACTGAAGCATCACTCCCAAACTCCTACTCTAAGTCACATATTATGAAGTTGTCAACTGTAGAACCTATCACCATGTCATGCCCATCACAACTCTCATCTTGAGGCATCAAACTATCCCATAACTGATGATAAGCACTAGGAACCAAAGTACATCTCTGTATTATCATCTCATCAACATGGTCATCAAAGGTAAATTGATGAGCGTACCTCATAGTGTAATGCCGATAGAATTCACCAATCTCAGTCAGTGGCTTAGACTGTAATCTAGATGAAACTAACTGAAATTAATAATTAACCATGTTGGAACTGACTACTACCTCCGAAGATATCACCAAGGGAGTAGTATTACTAGCCGAAACCATGCCAACTACTGACTCACCAACATCACACATGATCTTTGATACATCTCTAGTCTCCATGCCATCAATACTAGAGGCCACCACCATGTCAGGCATACAAAAATCTGCTACAACACCCAACTCAACTAAACCTAACTCTAGTAGGAATGAACCTAATATGCCAATGTTAGTAACAAGGATGGATGCATCCCTATCTCCATTGTCTCTGACAATTTCAGCCATGGACATCCTCGGATCACCAAACACCCAGCTTGTGACTATATAGAATTGGGTAAAGACTGTAGTCACTCTAACTTCATGGTCACCTTAGCCAAATGAAACTGTGACTCCTTGAAATCCAATAGTGCACTCTCAAGAATCTCAAAAGTCACCTCAAGCTGCTCAGTAAGCTCACTCACCTCATCTTCCTTGGCCAAAAATGCATCATATGTTGTACTGCCCCACTCCATAAGATAATCTCTGTTGGCTACCAACTGCATATAATTCTGTCTCAAAATTTGAATAGCCTCCCATAAAGAGTGGATCTCTGTCAAGGAAAGATAACTGCCTTCCTACTCATCACTAGTAGGAGAACCCCATCCATAAACTGCTAACAACTGACAAGCAGCATCAAAATGCTGGCAAGTGATAGCAATGTCTCAGTCACTAAATCTCAACTGATTAAACACATGATGGCACTGGCTTGTCTGTCTCCTACAAACCTCCTCTGATGCACTGTCTAAAGGAGTATCCTCAAAGTTACTAGTCTCTAGAGTATTACCATCCATATCCTGTGAATCAAATCTAAAGCTCATATCAACATACGGAGTATCAAAAACATTAGCACTACTGTCCAACTCCTCTGTACCCAAGGAAACTAAGTCTTCAAAACTGCCCATTGCATCCTCTTGGATGTCATCAATGCCAATATGATCCTGGGACTCATTTGTACACACTACCAAATATGAAATATCATCAACACATTCTAGCAAGTATGGTTGACTGGATATATGAACAAAGCCCAACACTAGTGTATAAAAACTAATACCAACATCCGATAAGCTCCTGGCACAAGAAAAGACAACACTGTGCAATCTGCTAATCAAATCCATGATAGCACCCAAACAATCACTGCTACTAAAAAGTGTTAAAGATTTCCAGTCAACTGAATCCCAAATGCCAATATAACAATCTCAAGTCCATATCTGTAAACTATAATCACCTGATAACTCAAGAAAAATCTTCACTTGAGTAATATGACCAATACTAACTAATTTCACATACCTGTCATGATGAGATAATGTAGTCACAATACTATCTTCACTCACCTTCAGCTGGCGGGATAAATCATGTGAAGTACTACTAGCCTCAACCTCATGTGACGAAACATCTAACTGTGCCTGGTACTCTCTCTCAGAAAAGTCATGAATGCTCAATGTCTGCTCATCTCTACCAAGTAACTCACCATCATGCACAACAACATTCTCATAATCATCATCCTTGAGGTCAGATCTATCTATCAATCTTTGACTAAAATCATCAAATGTAGTTACCTGATCACGACCTTGAGTAGTCATTCCATGATACCACCAATCATAGGCTGCATCTTCCAAATGTAGACTTGCAATTTGAACAGCATCACTCTCCTTCATGGGGTTAAGTGTGAAGAAGGTTTGTAATTTTTGTAGCCATGCTCTAGCTGAAATTTTATTTGTTCCATCAAAAGTAGGTGTTATAAACTTGCTTATTTTATTTTTGAGCTCTCTTCTACTTATGTCATGCTCCCTTCTGTACTCTTTCTTGGGCATCAAAGTGTTCATCATATCCACATATTCTCTAAAAGGAACCAAACTATTGAAGTCATCATCTAACCCATTTTAAGTAGCTCTTAATGTAATCAAGTTACCTGTAACCTCTTCCACAGGATTAATGGCTGGATTTGGTACTGGTGGCTCATCTGCAGGCAAGAAAATAGTTTTGGTTGATTTAGATGGTGTGAATTTTAGATTTCTTGGCTCCTCTAAAGTGCACCCTTTCTCTTTAATAGATGCAAGTCCTTGTAGTTTTTCTATCAATATTCACAAAGCCTCTCTAGTTTCTGCCAAACTATCCACTGTTTGCTTCTGAGTATTTTGGATGTCTTGGAAGAATTTCTTTGCCATCTCATATGGATCAGCCATACTTTTCCTTTCCTTGGATTTTGTACTTTTACTTTCAACTGGAGGTTTGATCAAAATTTCTTTATTCTTTTCTCGCTGCAAATATCTTTTTTCTCTTTCACTTAGTTTCATGCAACCATAAATTTTGACATGCAGCTGATTAGAAGCAACATGCAACCACCAAATTCACCAAGAACTAACATGCAAATGATTAGAAGTAGAATGCAACCATAAATTTTGAAATCCAACTGATTAGAAGCAACATGCAACCATAAATTATGACATGCAAGATTTGGGTAGTTATCAAAACTGACATGCAAGATCTGGGTAGTTGTCAAAATTGACATGCAAGATCTGAGTAGTTGTCAAAACTGACATGCAAACTTCTACAAACCCTCAGGCTGGCAAGATCATGGCTCTGATACCACTGAAATGTCCCTTTTCTGATTTTACATGATATTTCACACCTCTAATCAGATTTTCAAGATCAAACAACTAATATCACAAAGATCCACCCAATTTCTCGAGAAACCCCAAATTGGGTATGCCAGAAATAGTGCCAAAAGCTTCACAACTTCACAAATTATTAATAAATCTAAAAATGGATATTTTTACAAAAATTTCAGCAGCATAACAGCATACAAAATGACATTTTCAGATCCGTATAGCCTTTACACAACAATTCTCAAATGTAGGACAAAAACTATGCTCATCGGGCTCCCGAAATTAACACAAAAATGCTCGGAAACACCACAAAAACACTAATAATCCATCTCAGAAGTTTAATCACATCCCAATACATATATTCAGCTCTATTTTAACACCTTAAAGTCTAAAATACAGCAGCAACCCAAACTGATATGAAATACTCAACTGAAAACACCAAACTCATACAAAAAACACACCCAAAAACCCATAAATCTACACTGTTCAACACAAAGGCAAACTCTGTATGAGCATGCACATGGAATGGCTTCAAACTCCTGTCCTTAGCCTTCCTGGAAACCTACAAACTCCCATTCTTGGGTCTCCCTGGAAACCTGTAAACTCCCATTCTTGGGTCTCCTTCTCCACAAGTTTGGCAGCCTCTGAAGAATAACAAAAAAATGAGCAAAATCAAGTTCTGGAATCCGCCCAAAATGCCTCCAAACCCATTAAAAGAGGACATAATCATAACTCACGTCCAAGAGAGGTTAATGAAACATATTTTAATAATAATTTTCATTTATTAGTCCAACGATTTCCAAAGATTAACCCTCTTTTTTTGAAACTTCACTTTCTTGGGCTTGCCTGCCTTAACAAAGATTATTATTTTTTAATTATTTGAAAAGGGGACATGACATAAACTATGGAGATAAGATTAATTTTTGGGTGGATAATAAACTAAAATGTGCGTTGTAGAATTATGACTTGTGGACTGGAAATGCCCTAGTTGGTGGTATATTTTCAAGAACAATGCTCATGAAGAACCATGAGGCCATGATGACCATTGAAGCGATGCAAAAAACCTTTGAGAAGCACAACACTTGATTCTTGGTCAAGACCTTGCAATTCACTGCTCGTTCTCTAGGTTTCTAGTTGACTAAGCAGGTGAAGAAAATTACTTTTTTTCTTTAATTAACATTTTGGGAATTCCAATTTTTGATGCACGAGCAAAAGCTACTCAAATGAAGTCACCCTCAGCCACCCCCTTTCATTCGGTCAATGAAACTAGCACTTGTTTGGTCTCAGCTTCCAAAGAACCTAGTCTCAGTCACCTTGCTTAAGCACAAACCACTCGACATCTGCACCTAGTGGTTGGGGCGTGCCTACGTCCATGGGTTTCTCTACTTGCACCTCAAATGCTATTGCTGAGGGCCCAAGCTTAGGTTGGGATGTTGCCCCTACATCATGTCTAGATTTGGGATGGGATGTTGTTGTTGCTGAGGGCCCAAGCTCGGGTTGGGATGTTGCCCCTACATTACATCCAGACTTTGGATGGGACTTCTCTGCAATGGCTACTCTCAGCGAAAACATGGATGAAAGATAGCATAGTGGTATCTTTCTACATTGCTAGGCTTTCTTCTCCTCACTTCTGGCATGTTTTTTAGAATGTTGAAATCCTTGTTTTGACTGATTTTGAGTCCATCATGCCTGCTATGTGATGAAATTTTGTTAAATTTGAATTTTTTTGAAGTTTGATAGGTTATTCATCGATACAGCCGGATTGTAAGTATTGATGTTATGTCAATTGTAAATATGGTGATGATGTTAGGTTTTCTTTCTAGTTCTTTCGCAATTGAGCTTTTGGACTAGTTTTTACTTAATATATTAAATATATCTAGTGACTTGTCCACTTTTGCCTATATATATATATATATATTAGATTTTTTTTTTTTTAATCTTAATCAATTTTGATAAATGAAATAAATTTATTCTAAATTCTTATTTTAAAAATTTGTACATTGATTAAACTTGATAAAAGAATAGCATATAGGATATGGTTGTTAGACTAAAAAATAAATAAAATCATAAAATAAAAATTAAACAAACATTAACCATAATATATATTTGAAACAAACTACACTTTTAATTAAATAAAATAAATAAAAGAATTTCAATTTGAATTGGCTATAGCCAAAATCAACTCAACTTAACCTCTTCAAAATTACAAACTATAACGAAAATCTATAATATATGCACAATAATCTTATTCATAAATCATAATATATACACTTTCTAATGAAAATTTGGTGTTAGCTCCTAAAAAGGGGGTCTTATAATACCTAAAGAGCTCACCCAATCACATGTCAAATAAATAATTTGTTTAGTATCTAATCTTTAGAAATAGTGAAATTACCTAAAAATACTTAGTTCTCATTGGTTCAAAATAAGTGATTAATTGTGCTAGACTATAACTAATAAAATTCCTTACACTACCATTAAAGCTTCGAAATGGCTATCCAGCCGACCAAATGGTTGGTTAATCTCATTTTTTAATTATTTAAAATTTATCAGAACACTTCTATTTTTATTTTTATTTAATTTTAAATAATAAAAAATAGTAGATTTGGTCGGTTGCATAGATGTTGCCTTAAAGCTTTAGCTAATTTTTTCCAATTTAAAAACAAATAACCCTAACCTATGTTGGAAAAGTTTACAAAAATCATTGTTATCCATAATAAAAATTTGAAGTTTCTATGGAAAACCATGTTATAAATGGGAGAAAATAGAAATTACTATTAAAACTAAAACTTTCGAAGAGTAATTTCTTAAAAAGTGGCCATATAAGACATATTGGTTTTGACCAATGATATGGTAGATAAATCATTTCTTAAAAATAAAAAATTTAAGAATTGCATAATTTAACTTTTGTAAAAGAATGTCTATTTCAAAAAAAAAATATCATAATAAATTGCTTTTGTTGGTCAATACTAATTATCAAAATCTAATAGAACACAAGCCAATGCAATACTATTGCCTTATGGAAGGAAATATAAGAAACACATCTTCACTTGTAAATTAGTAATAAGATGTTCATCACATGTTTATAAAAGTAAAATAAAGCTAATATATATTTTGGAATCAAAATTATAAAATAATATTTTTACAAATAAAATAAAATAAAACATTTCTTTAAATAAAATTCAAATAACATAAATAATTTAGCCGATAGGCTATTTGTGGGAACTTTGTTCTCGATAATTTAATTTTTGATAGAAAATTTGCAAGAGTTTGGCCAAAAAATCGAAAATCCTTCTTGTTAATTATTTACTAGCTAGTTTTTATCTCCCTCCACTTTTAACACTTGTTTTGATATTTATTAGTTATTATCTCCACTTTTAACTATTGTTTTTCTTTTTCTATTTATTAGTTGTGATCTCCCCATTAGCTCATGTCGTGATCTATTCAGTTAACTTTTAATTTTTAAAATTGATTTAGATTTTAGTTTCTAATATATATATATTTTTTTTATTAGTTTAATTTTTTCCTTAAATATTACTTTTTAGTTTCTATAATTTATTTAGTCAATAGAATATTTATTAGACATATTATTTTTTTGTATTTCTCTTATTAATTTTTCATAATAGCATTTTTGATGTTTTTAAATTTATTTTTTTCATATTTGATAAATTTAATTTAAATATTTATTAATATATTTAAAATATTTTAGTAAATATTATGTTATTTAAATTAAAAATTATTAATAATCTAATTTGTTCACATAAGATTATAATTTAAAATATCCACTTTTTTTTTTTTGAAAAAAGAGGGGTAAAAACCTTATTGAACTTTAGAACAACTCATTACAAAGCAGTAAAGGGCTGAAGCCCCAAGAACCACCAAAGACCACAAGAAAGGACAAGAACTAGATCATCTCTCCCTGATACCACTTACATCTTCTGTAAGAGTCCTCTCCAGTTCATGACATAACTCGCAAAGCATCTACTCCGAATCATCAATCTTCTCACCATCTATAAATTTTGGCACCCATTTTGCCAGACAATCTGTCGCCCTATTCCATTCCCTTGGAATATGGACATAAGACACTGAATCCATCAAAGAGCTAACCTGTAATAACTATTGCTCTATCATAGACAACTGCCAACTAACATCATAAATCTTCCTCTCAAGAAGTAGATTGACTAGAACTTGAGAGTCAAATTCATAAATCACCTTACACCACCCTAGAGCGTAAGTTTGCTTCAAAGCATATAGGATAGCCAAACCTTCCATCTTGTTAATAGTTTGCATCCCTTTATTAGCCAAGAAAATAAAAACCACTGATCCAAGAGAATCCCTACCTATCCCAGCAATCCTAGTTGGACCTAGATTGCCCTTGGAAGAGCCATCTATATTAATTTTCAAAAAACTAGTAGGAGGGGGTAGCCATCTCCCCATCCTTTGAACTTTTTGCTTCGCACATCTACCTCTCCTGATGCAAGCTAAGGCTGGAGATATCCCCTATATTCCAAACCTCTCAACCATCTCAGCATTACCTTTCTCAAGCGACAACACAATCTCACTCTTAGCTTCGACAATATCATGGATCATTCCCATAATTCTAAGCCAAACCTATTGAATCCCCAATTTTTCACCTTAAAAGATTCTTCGATTCCTTTCCAACTAGACTTTCCATAGAAAAAAGATAGGTCCAGCATACTAAACATCCTACAAGAAGGGAGCCAAGGAGGGGGGTCTCCCTAGTTTTGTCCAAAACTCAACTAGGGAGGAGGCATGAATGCATAAGCATTTCCAAAAACCCCACTAGAAATGCCAGAGCTGTAAGGTGAAAGAGCAGTGGAAGAATAAGTACAAAGAAACTTCCTCCCCACTTCTATAGAGAACACACCTCGAAGGGCTAGAAAAACCCCTCTTTCGTCCCAAGTCAAGCATATATTCTAGGCCAAAGTCCAAATAAAGTAGTTATACTTTTGCCAAGAAAACTTATTCCAAACTTTCTTCCACCAATGAACCTCTCCCCCAGCAAGTTGTTGGGAGAGAAATTCCTTATACGTAGAAGAAATAGTATAAGCACCCTTGGGATTAGGAGACCAGACCAACACATCATCATCCAAAAGGGTGCTATAGTTTTGAAAAGAAAGAATTTAATGAAGCTCAGCACACTCCACCTCCAAACCAAAAAATAGGCCATTCATCTGGTTTCTTCCATCTTGCCTCCACCAATTGCCTCTAAAGGGAAAAGGACTTAAAGTCATGCACCCTTGACCATCCTACTTCACAAAACCTCTAGGACAATATACACAAATGAGGATATTGGTAGACCAAGGGAGGGTAGCCATCCCAAGCATCATGCTAGAAATTTGCCTCTAACCCACTCTTGCAAATCTAGAATAGACCACCCTTAATGATTGTAGCCCCTTTCTTGAGAGTATTCCAAATCATCAAACCTTTCCCTATCAAGCTATACCAAGGGATATATTTCTGGGAGATCCCTAGAAAGTGTTTTTGAGTCAAAATTCTAGCTCACACCTGGTCTTGTTCCACAAACCATCACCAATACAATTTGGCTACCAGAGCAGTACTAGATAGCAATGATTGTTGTAATCCAAGACCACCAAATTGTTTTGGGATGCAAACAACCTCCCATTTAATAAAGCTCCACTTATTTGATGATAAATTACCAACCCATAAAAATTGTCTTACTAAGGAATCAAGGTCCTTAACAAAGCTCATTGGCACCACCTAAATTATACACCTATAGAGAGGAAGAGCCTAAACCACAAATTGGAGTAGTTGGACCCTACCAGTAAAGGATAGCTAGTGATGGATCCAATGAGTGACTTTGACTTGGAACCTATCAATAATAACCTACTAAGAATCCCTAGACTACCTGCCACCTAAGATAGGAATCCCAAGGTAGAGTACTGGAAGGCTCCCACTTTGGAATCTAAGAATATGAGCAACTCTCCTCTAAATAGATGGCAGAGTGTTAAAGAAAAAAATGGAAGGCTTTCCCTCATTAATTAATTAGCCTAAAGCAACAAGATAAATATCCAACACCTTGCACATATTAGAAGCCTCCCTAATGGTAGCCATACCCATCAAAGTCATATCATCCATAAACTATAGGTGAGATTGTACAAGAAGGCCCCCTCCACATTGCCAACCCTGAATGAAGCCCCCTTCAACATTCATTTTTATCAATCATCCCAAACCTTCCACCAAAAGAAGAAAAAAGTAGGGAGAGAGAGGGTCATCTTGCCATAAACCCTGAGAGGCACCAAATAGATCAGAATATTTCCCATTAATCAAAACTGAGAAAGAAGTTGAGTTCACACAACTCATAACCCAACAAATACATTCCTCCTCAAAACCAAAGGCTCCCAAAACCTTTTGGAGGAAGGACCAATGAACTCTGCCATAAGCCTTGGCCATGTCTAGCTTGATGAACATAGCCTTGTCTTTAGAGTTGGCCATGGAATGAATCATCTTAGTAGCCACAACCACCCCATCCAAAATCTGATGGCCCACCACAAAGCCACTTTGTTCTTAAAAAATTAGCAACATAAGCCACTTTTTTAACCTATCAACAATTGGCTTAGATATAATTTTATAAATAACATTGCAAAGAGAGATAGGGAAAAATTGACTTAACCGATCAGCCCCCTCCCCCTTAGGGATGAGAGAAAGGAAGGTAGAGTTCAGAGCCCAAAGCATTTGCTTATTCTTTTAGGATTCTTGAACAATTGCCAATAAATATAACTTGATAATGTCCCAAAATTCTTGGAAGAACTCAATTGGGAAGCCATCTAGACCAGGAGCTTTTCCTTTTTTCATCTAGAAAATAGTCTTCTCTAACTCCTCCAAAGATATGGCACTCACAAGATGCTCTTTCATTTCCAAAGAAACCAAAGAAGGAATACAAGAGAGGACCTGCACCTCTTCAACCAAGTCATCCTGCAATTCCTCCCTAAATAAAGAGGCAAAATACTACACAGCTTCATTTGAGATATCCTGAGTAGAAGAGAGAACCTCCCCCCTATCGGTCACTAAAGTTGATATAGAATTACCATGTTGTCTAGCCTTCACCGAATTGAAGAAGAAGGTAGTATTCTTATCACCCTCTTGAAGCCACTCAATTCAAGCTTTTTGTTTCCAAAAGATTTCTTCTCTTAGCTCCCATTCCTCCAAGGTTTTTAAAGCCCTAGCTTCCTCTCACAAAAAATACTCGGCCACCCCATCCTCCCTAATTGACCTGGTAATATCATTCAACTCAATTTGAGCTGCATTTTTTGCATGATAAATGTTACCAAAGCATTGCATGTTCCACCATTTGAGTTGATACTTAACATATTGGAGGAGCTTAGAAAAAATATAAATTGTTGTACCATAAGATCCCTCCACCAATCAGCAACACATCCCTAAAGGTTTGGGTCCCTTAACCAAATGAGCTAGAATTTGAAAGGTGGCTTTTGAGGCAACCGGGTAGAAGAAATAACTAGCTTTATGGGCCAATGATTTGAACCTCTCCAATCTGATATCTCAAAACTGGAAGACCACAATCTACCCACCCAAAAATAGGAAACCATGAAGCGATCTAATCATTCATCAATGCAACTATCTCTGACCCTTCTATTGTTCCAAGTGAATTGGCCATTACTAGGCTTGATATCCACAAGATTGATTGTCGATATATTATCTTGGAATAACACAGAAGAGGGCTCAAGTCTTGCATTATCTCCTCATTTTTTAGTTAAATCAAGAATAGCATTAAATTCTCCAACAATAATCCATGGAAAGTAAGGAAATAGGCTATGAACAAAATGAATATTATTCCAAACAAGAAGTTTACCTTGGAACTCAATGGGAGCATAGACATTGGAAAAAAGAATAGATTCTCTCGACTCAGGGCACAAAGAAACCATAGATAAGGAGGACTTAAAGGATATCCACCACAAAGGTTGGATCTTTTGTGGGTTTTAGAAACATGTCACACCCACCAAAGATCCTTGAGCTCTAATGCACTAACATTGACCATTATTCCACAATTTAGGTGTTGTACTAATCATGCATTCAATAGAAACCTTGGTCTCCTGAAGAAAAAGAACATAAGGAGAATGACTTCTAACCAATTCCTGAACAACTTTTTGTCTAGGGTTGTTGTTCAAGCCCCTTACATTCCATGAAATAATGATCATTTCAAAGGAGTAAAAAAATGGGAATCCAAGGTCTTAAGAAATCTTGACTCTACCAAATTCTCCCCTATCATCTTAATCTTCTCTAAGTCCTTATTTTGTCCAATTTTAACGCTTTTCTCTGAAACCCCCTTCTTGCCATCCTTTTGAAGAATGCCCAGATGAGGAGAAGACTTACCATGCTTATCCATATCTGAAAAAATAGTCTATGTAGGAAGAGCAGTGCCCTCTTCTCCTTATCACAAATGAACATTTGGCCCTAATATCATCTGAGCCCCTATCTACCTATTTGTGACCATAGGCATGGTAGATTCCTCATGTGGAGTAGGAGGATGAATGGAAGAGGTGTTCTCCAGGCCAAGATTTTCCACAAATTGATCCACACTAATTAATCTTGGATTAACTTCTTGCTGAACCAATTCATCCAAGACCTCAAACCTATTAAAAATATCCTCATCTTGTCTCTCCATTAGAGTCCTCTTTTCACCTCTGTTTTGTTTCAAGCCTTAACTTGAAAAAAACCCTTAGCATCCTTGCCCTCACCAGAAATAGGCTTCTTCCCTTTATCAGCACTAGGAGTGTTACAAGGAGGAGGTGGAGGCTACTACTCTACTATCTTGGCCTTTAGGCATCTCTGCAATAGGTGGCCATATTCATGACAGAGGCAACATTAGAAAGGAAAGGCCTCATAATCTAGTTGCTACACCCAAGAATGTGAGTCTGCACACATTTTCACCACATCTGGCAATGGTCTACTCAAATCCAGTTCCACACAAATTTGAGCAAAAGACATTACTTTCTTACCTAGGGTTTGTGTTGAAGACCCCACTAGCTTTCTGAGCATTGATGCAAGCATATGAAGAACATTCTCATGACAACATTCTCTTGGAAATCTGGGTAACTGAACCCACACTGGAACACAATTTGGAAGCTTCTCAGAGGGATTAAATCCTACATGCCATGGCTTGACAAATAGCCCAACCTGGTTGTGAAAATAGGGCTTGCCCTCAAAAAACCTATTGCGATCAACCAGGCAGATAAATATGACCATGAAAAACTTATTTGCAAGCAATGTAACCTCCATTTCGCCCTCTAGTTCCCAAAATCTCCAAGCACAAGTTTCCAAAAATTAAAGAGATACTCTTAATCCCAAGAATTTGCAATATAGCGAGTGCTTAGAATAGTATTCAACATCCTTAGCAATCATTTCAAAAGGGATCACCAATTTGGATCTTTCTTTGCAGTGCTCAAAGTAGCCATTAATCTTCATGATTTGAGATCCACCAAGCAAGCTCAATTCTATAGCTCCTATAATCTAAGAAAAGAGAGCATTTTAAAAAACCCTTGCCTCTTGTCACGATGAACTCAAGCCGCTCGCAGCTTGAAAATCCATATCGGGCATAGCCCTAGAAGGCTCACCCAGAGACATAGTTGCACACAGCCTTTGACAATCCATAGCAAGGGAAATTTGTATGGGCACCTCCTAAAAGACAAGAAACCTACTCACAAAAAGGCAGCCAAAAAAGAGCAAACAAGTGCCTTCACAAACAATTGCAGCAGAACCCCACCCCCACATGATCGAATGAATACCCTCAACTTTCGCACACATAGCAAGATTGGATACAAGCTAGGGCACGATTGCCCTAGCTCAACATCGGGTTGTAGAAAATTTCCAGTCACTCCATTTCCCTCATCCAAAATAATATCAATATCCACTTTTAACTATTGTTTTTCTTTTCTTATTTATTTAAAAAATAATTACTTGTGATCTCCACATTAGATTATGTTGTGATCTCTATTTATTAAACTTTTGACTTTTTAAATTGATTTAGGTTTTAGTTTTTAAATTGCTTTAAATTATTATTTTTTATTAGTTTAGTTTTTTCTTTAAATATTGTTTTTTTAGTTTCTATAATTTATTTAGTCAATAGAATATTTGTTAGAGGTGTCACTATTATGTATATATATTTTTTATTTCTCTTATTAATTTTTCGTAATAAATTTTTTGATGGTTTTTTTTAAATGATTTTTTTTCATATTTGATAAATTGAATTTAATTGTAAAATATTGAAATTATTAAACATGTTTCTTAAGCAATATTCAAATTTTCTAAATATTGTAAATTTTATATTTATGTTTTAATCTTCGACTTTTTTATTTTTGTATTTTCATTTTAGAAAAACTTATATTTACATTATTTAATGTTCATTCTACATTTTTCTCTTAAATCTCATCTCCTATCGATGCACTGGTTGCATGTACAAAAGCATGTGACTGCTAGTTTAATTTAGCCGATAGGCTATTTATGGGAACTTTGTTCTTGGAAATTAAATTTTTGACGAAAAATTTGCAAGTTGGCCAAGAAAGTTGTTAGTTTGGCCAAAAAAATTAAAAATCCTTCCCATTAATTATTTAGCCAATAGGCTATTTGTGGAAGCTTTGTTCCCGAAAATTGAAAATTTGACAAAAAAGTTGTTAGTTGGCTGAAAAAGCTGTTAGTTGGTTGAAAAATTTGTAAGTTTGATTGGAAAATTGTAAATCCTTCTCATTAATTATTTACTGGCTATTTTTTTTTCTCACTCCACTTTTAACTCATGTTTTGATATTTATTAATTGTTATCTCCACTTTTAACTATTTCTTTTTCTTTTTCTATTTATTTAAAAATTTAATTACTTGTGATCTCCAATTAGCTCATGTTGTGATCTCTATTTATTTAGCTTTTATTTTTTAAAATTGATTTAGATTTTAGTTTTTAAATTATTTAAATTTATTATTTATATTAGTTTAGTTCTTTAAATATTATTTTTTAATTTTTATAATCTATTTAGTCAATAAAATATGTGTTAGAGACATTGCTATTTTTTTCTCTTATTAATTTTTCATAATAGATTTCTTGGTGGGATTTTTAAAATGATTTATTTTTTCATATTTAGTAAATTGAATTTAAATAAATAATATTTATTAATCTATTTAAAATATTATAAATATTGAGTTTTTTAAATTAAAAATAATAAATAATCTTTTTTTTTTCTTTTTTTTAAAGAGGGATAAACACTTCGACCTAGAGCTATGAACCAGTGAGGCCACAAACAAGGGACCTCATCCCCATTAGATTTGAACCTTGATGGCAAGGATAACAGCTCAACAACTTAATCATCAAACATGCCACTATTGGCAAAATTATAAATAATCTATTTTTTTCACATAAGATTATATTTTAAATCATCACCTTTTTTTTTGGAAAAAGGAGGGGTAAAAATTTATTCAATCAAATCCAAGTTACAGACCAAAGGCCAAAGGCCCAAATCAACACTACATACTTCTATCCTCTAGTAATAATTGTTCAATGATCTCACAATACTCAGAAGGTAACTCATCCCTACCATTAATATCCTATCTATCCACATTCTCTGAAGTCCACTTTGCCAAACAATCCACCACTTTGTTCCATTCACGAGGGATATGACGAAAGGAGACAAAGTCCAAGGAACTACAAAAACTGAGAATTTTTTTGGCCAAAGAGGCAAGTTGCCAACTAACATCCTCCAACCTCTGGTTATTCAGCATAACCACAACAATATGAGAGTTAGACTCACAAATGATCTTCTGCCACCCTAAAGAGTAACTACGCTCAATAGCAACCTTAATAGCCAAGGCTTCCATCAGATTATTAGAATGTTGACCCTTGTAAATAGAGAAGATAAAAATTACACCACCGTCATTGCCTCTACCAATAGCCCCAATACCAGCATGACCAGGGTTCCCCTGAGAAGAACCATCCGTATTGATCTTCAAGATCCTAGTCAGGGGAGGAGACCACCTCCCATCCTGACAAACCCACTGCTTGACATGGCTAGGTCTTTTTCTAAGAGTGCATCCCCAATTGTTATCTCCCAAGTTTAGATTCCTCACAATAACTTGATCCCCAAGATCTATAGTATTAGACATATCACACTTTGCATAAATAGTCTCCTAGAGCCTATTAAGAATCACCTTCCACAATTGAAATCTTCCTAATTTAGAATCACAAAAAATTTGTGGTTCCTTTCTAGCCAAAGGTTTTAGAGAATGAAGATTAGTCCAACCATCCAGACAACTGTAAGAAAGAAGTCTTCACTGGAGGTCTACCCAAGCTTTCTCAGAAATCAATAAGAGAAGTAGCATGAATAAAACCATGACATCAAGCCTCCCACCATCTATGTCATATCTCTCTTGAAAAAGGGAAAAGAAAAAACAAGTGGGAAACACAATCCTTATTGTGCAAACAAAGAAAGCAAATTGAAGATCCTTGAAAACCTTATTTGTGAAGATTCTCCCAAGTGAGACATTTCTTTTGAGCCAGTAGCCATAAGAAAAAGTTACATTTGGGCTAAGAAAAGTTAGCTAGACTGTGTAAGTTCCTATCAAGTATAGCATAGTCTTGAGCCATAGTAAATTTACCTTTTGGACTAGGACTCCAAGCCAAGCTATCCCTCCCATTAAGGAAGTTACAAAACCTATTCTCCAAAACTTTAGAAAGAAGGGCACGATCCTCATTAGAGCCACCAATTGACCACTCCTAAGAATCCTTCCAGCAAGTCACCTCAACTTGACCTAGGTATTTGACAATCTTAAAATGCTTCACCTTAAGCTATCCAACATTAGTAAAAGTATGGGAAAGGGGTAGAAGTTGAGGAAAGCTAGAGAGAATGGGAGGGTGGCCATCGCAAGAGTCTTGCCAAAATAGAGCATCTGAGCCTCTATTACAAATCCAAAAGAGACCCTCCTTAACAAGTTGGGCTCCCTTCTTAAGAGTATCCCAAATATAGGAGCCTTTACTCACCAAAGGAAGTCATGGAACCTCAAAGAAATCTGCACTACAAAAGTAATTATGGGTAAGAATCTTGGCCCAATCTTGATCTTAATTGTTACACCATCACCAATACAACTTGTCAGCCAAGGCCATGAAATAAGAGCCATCAATCTAAGCCCAAGGCCTCCAGCATGTTTCAGCCTACACACAAACTCCCACTTGACCAGGCTCCACTTTGAGGATAGAAGGCTACCAGACCAAACAAATTGCTGAGATAAAGCATCAAATTTCCTCACAAAATTAGAGGGGAGGGGTCTGAACACAACACCTATAAATGGGGAGAGACTACACCATAGTCTTTAGCAAAACCACTCTACCAATAGAAGATAACCATCTGTAAGTCTAGTGACTAACCTTACTCCTAAATTTATCCAAAATCCCCTACCAGTAGTCCCTTCGTTGAGCACCCAATGACAAATGGACCTTGAGGTACATCAAAGGAAGGGAACCAATTTGAAATCTAAGAATTCTAGCAATCCTATTCTGTATAAGCTGAGGAGTATTAAAGAAATACAAAGAAGACTTGTCATCATTAATTATCTGACCTGAGGCTTTCAAATAGGTATCCAAAGCTTTCTTGATATGCACTACCTCATTGATTCTAGCCATGCCCATCAATCCAATATCATCCAAAAACTGAAGATGAGAATAAGAAGGACAATCATTTTTCTAGCTCTAACCTTGGATAAGACCATGTTGCACCTGAGTTTTTAGAAATCTGTCAAGACCATCCACCATGATAATGAACAAGTAGGGAGATAAAGGGTCCCCTTGTTGAAGTCCCCAAGAGGCACTAAAAAAATCTAAAGGTTCTCCATTAATAAGAACTGAGAAGGAGGATGAGGTCAGATAGCTAAGAACCCACTCTACCCACTCCTTAGCAAACCCAAAAGTCAAAAGTATTTTCTATAAGAACTCCCAACTCACCTAATCATAAGCTTTGGCCATGCCCATTTTAATGAACATAGCTTTCTTGTTAGAAGTAGCCATAGAGTGGACTACCTCCATTGCTATCACAACCCCATCGAAAATTTGTCTTCCGTCAACAAAGCCACCCTATTCAATAGAGATCAAAGAATCAAGGAGTGGCTTGAGTCTCCTAGCAATCAATTTGGTGATGATCTTGTAGACAACATTACATAACACTATATGCCTAAATTGATCCAATCGATTAGCTGATTCCTTCTTACGTATGAGAACCAAGAAGGTGGAATTTAAAGACTTTAGCATTTGTTTATTCCTATGTGATTCCTGGACCACATCTAGGAGATCATACTTTATTATCTCCCAAAATTCTTGGAAAAACTCAATTAGAAAACCATCTGGGCCAAGGGCCTTACCTTTCTTCATATTAAACACAACTTTCTCTAATTTAGGAAGCAAGATAGGGCTTAAGAGGGTGTCATTAATCTCTGTAGAGACAAGGTGAGGGATACAATTCAAGATGTCTTGCTCCTCTGGCCCAACAGATAGATTCTCCCAAGTAAAGAGATCAAAGAATTAATTGACTACTTCCCTAGAAATATCTTCCCAAGAAAAGATCTAAGCTCCATCAGTTAAGACAAGAGAGGAGAGAGAGTTCCCATGCCTTCATGCCTTAATAGAGTTGTGAAAGAAAGTAGTGTTCCTATCCCCCTCCTGAAGCCAATCGACACAAGATTTCTACTTCTAGAAAATCTCCTCTCGAAGCTCCCATTCTTCCAGATCCTTAAGAGCTGAGGACTTAGCTTTAATTAGCTCAAATTTCAACCCAGGTCACGAATCCGGTGTCTAATATTATCCAACTTGGTTTGAGCAATAGTCTTCTAAACATGGAGATTACTAAAATACTATTTATTCCATCTCTTAAGAATATACTTCACATGTTGAAGCCTCTTACTAAAAGTATACATGGCCGTACCATGGGTAGGCATCCCCTCATACTAGCAATTCACCATAAGATCAAGTAAAGACAAGTCTCTGAGCCACATCAACTAGAATTTGAAAGAGGGATTATTGGTGACTCTGTATGAAGTGATGGAAAGCTTAATGGGCCAGTAATTTGAGACCCTCCAATCAAGAATTTTAGAATTGGTGATCCACTTATTATCCATCCAATAGTAGGAAACCAAAAATCTATCAAGCCTTTCTGAGATAGCCTCACCACCACATCTCTGATTATTCCATGTAAAGACACCATTGGTTGGCTTCACATCAATGAGAATCAATGATCCAAGCATATCTCTAAGTAGATTTGAAGATGGGTCTAGCCTAGCTAGCCCACCTCATTTTTCCTCTAGACTAATAACTACATTAAAATCTCCAACCATAATCCATGGAAAAAAAGGGTCTAGGGACTGCATGAATCTAATATGAGCCCATAATTGGGATTTACCTGAAAAATCAGTAGGAGCATAAATATTAGATAAAAGACACCTTTCACCAGTCTCAAAGCTAGTGACAACCAAAGAAATGGAGGACCAATTGGAGATCCACCATAAGGGGGAAACTTTCCTTGGGTCCCAGAAGCAAGCCACCCCCCCTAAACTATTCAAGGCACCCACCCCCTGCCAAGAGCCCTGAGGCTAGATACATGCAACACAATTAGCCAATCCATCCAATGAAATTTTAGTTTCCTAAATAAAGACCATATTAGGAGACTGAGACTCAATTAATCTATGAACAACCTTTTTTCTAGGGATGATGTTCAACCCCCTTACATTCCATGATAGCACAAT
Source organism: Cupressus sempervirens (assembly GCA_028749045.1). Lineage (NCBI taxonomy): Eukaryota > Viridiplantae > Streptophyta > Pinopsida > Cupressales > Cupressaceae > Cupressus > Cupressus sempervirens. The sequence goes on from CM053791.1 coordinate 618,855,764, forward strand.
CATTTATGGGGGTGGGAGAAATGAGAATCAATGGATTTCATAGACCTAGACTCAACCAAATTTTCACCCATTATCTTCACCTTCTCTTGATCAGTCTTCCTACCACTCTTTGACAGTTTATCTAAAGGCCCCTTTTTGAAGGATTTCTGTTGTATGCCTAAGACAAGAGGAGCCTTATTACTCTTTGCAGAATCAAAGGTCCCCTTGGGTGTAAGGGGGTTAGGAACTGCCAAGATTGGGCCCTTCGAACACTGTGACCCATGAAGATCTCCAATATCCTAAACAAGAGGAGGCAAATCAATATTTAGCTATCTGGCATATTGGTCCCCTATAAATAGAATCTAATCCTCCCTCTGCATATCCCCAACTTGAGTCTCATGTTGATCTTTGGCCCTAGAAGAGAGGTCAATTAAGATACCTTCCTCTTGGACCATATCTCCAAGAGCATCAAACCTATTAAAGGTGCCATCAGTCCACCTATCCATCTAGGCTCTCTTCTTACCTTTTCCTTTGTTACGAGACTTAACCTGAGTAAATCCCTCACTATCAATCGGTCCATTTGATAAAGTAGCCTTCTCCTTGTCCTCCTTAGGGGGCTAGGAGCATCCAAGGTGGGGTTCTTATTCTTGGGACATCTATGATGTAAATGCCCATATTCATGGAAAATTCTACATCGAAATGGTAGGGGCTCATAATCCAACTGTTGGATCTAGGAAACTGAGCCCATACAAATCTCCATAGAGTCTGGCAACGAATTATTTAAATCAACTTCTACACAAATATGAGAAAAAGAGGTTACCTTACAATCTTGAGTCTATGTAGCCAATCCCAAAGGTTTTCCAAGAAGTAGTGAGATTGAGTGAAGAATATCTTCCCTCCAGAATTCCAAAGGAAGTCTCGACAAGAAAACCCATACTGAAACTCGAGAGGGGATTTCCTCAAAAAAGTTAAAGCCCATGTGCCAAGGCTTGATGAAGAGCCCCGCCTGATTAAAGAAATAAGGGCCACCTTCAAAAGCCTTATTCCTATCTAACATGCTTGAAAAGATAACCATAAAATAATTATTAGTTGCTAGTAGAATCTCTATATCTCCTTCTAGGTTCCACACCCAACAAGCCCAGGAATCCAACATAGGCAATGAAAAGTGGAGGCCCATAAATTTGCAAATAAGAGCATGATTACTCCAATACTCAACATCCTCCAAAACTTGTTTAGGTTGAATAACCAAAATTGGCCGAACCTCGACTTACTGCAAACATCCATTAATTTTTTGTAATTGAAGCTTCCCATTTGGAGAGGATTTTCCTTCCTGTGATTGGGGTTTACCATTCAAATCCTTACTATTGACATGCACCAGCGAAACCAACTCACCCATCTCCAAATATCTACCAGAAAGCAAGGAGGAGGCGATACTAGGATCCCCCATTCACCTTGAACCTGAACTTAGCAAACAAAAGAGGGAAAGATGAGGCAGAAGCCCCACAACCACACACCACCGCAGACCCCCACCAAGGATGTGGCAATGGCAAAGTTTGGGTTGTAGATGACCACCCACGATTGGAGGAGGACCAAGCCACCCATACCAGTAGTGCTCACCCAAGCTAAAGAAAGTAGTGGCCCCAGAAATTAGCAAATAATCTCACCGCAAGGAGCAAAGACCCATCACAAGTTGGGCTAGGGCATGTAGGCCCTAGCAACAAACCAAAAATTGCATGCCATCCTCCCTTAAATCATCACTTTTAACTATTATTTTTCTTTTCCTATTTATTTAAAAAATAATTACTTGTGATCTCTACATTAGCTCATGTTGTGATCTATATTTATTTAACTTTTGATTTTTTAAATTGGTTTAGGTTTTAGTTTTCAAACCAAATTTATTTATTTTTTAGCTGATAGGCTATATGGTAAAATTACTTTTTTGACAAGAAAATTGTTAGCCTTTGATTGAAAAAATATAAGCTCTTGTTGTTAATTAATTAGCTATCATCTACACTGTTAACTCTCTTTTTTTTCTTTTTCTTTTTTATTTATCTTCATTTTTAACTCTTGTATTTAAATTTATAAATTAATTTATCTATACTTTGAACTCTTATTTTTTCTATTTATTTAGAAAATTAATTAGTTGTTATCTCCACTTTTAACTCATGTTTTTCTTTCTTTTTATTTGATTTTGATTTTTAAAATTGATTGAAGTTTTAGTTTTTAAATAATTTTAATTAGTTTATTTTTTTAACTTCAAATATTAATCTCTAGTTTGGCCAATTAGTTATTTGTGGAAGGAGTTCATATTTTTTAACTATATTTTTAAAAATTTCTCATATTAATGTTTTATATTAATTTTTGGAGATTTTTTACAATAATTATTTTATTCATATATTTAAGCCAATAGACTTTAAATTAGTTTGGTTTTTAGTTTTTATAATTATTTTTTACAATTTTAATTTTTTATTAATGTCGATAGACATTCTACAATGGTAGAATGGGTGGAATGGGATGGCGTGAGCGTGTTAATGTTAACTTTTGTTCTTCTAGGTTAAATTTGACAATCGTCTACATGTCAAAAGTTTAAATCTTATTATAAATAGAATATACTTTTAAAAATAATTTAATAAATACCACATAAAATATTTGTTTAAGATTATAATAATTGGAGATATAAATCACTCAATTTTTTAGAAATTAAAATAAAAAAGTTAAGTTGGTAAAAAATTAAATAAATGAAGATAAAGGAAATATAAATAATTTTAGATGTAGTAAATTATTTAGTAGTGGATATCTATCGATATTTCTTTATATAGATTTATTTAAGATATCTATACTAGTTTTTTTTTTTAACTAGTTTAGTTTTCACTTTAAATATTGATTTTGAGTTTAGCAAATAGGATTACTAATTAGGATATTTGTATGATTGAAGTTTTAGTTTTTAAATTATTTAAATTTAATTTTTAAATTAGTATAATTTTTATTTAAATATTGATTTTTAGTTTAGCCAATATGATATGATAATTGTGGGAGTTGTTATTTTTAAATATATATTTTTAAATATTTTTCATATTAATTTTTTATTAAAAATACAAATATTGTTTTTAAATAATTTTTTTTCATATATTTAAGTTGGTAGATTTTAAATTAGTTTTTTTTTAATTTTAAAAATGATTTTATTCATATATTTAAGCTAACAGACTTTAAATTAATAAGTAGGTGATATTTTTTCACAAGTTAAATTGTGATATTGTTACCAAAGTTTAACTATGTAGTTTTTGAAAAAAGAGGGGTAATAACTTTATTAAAGAACAGAAAGAACCATTACAAAGAAAGCACGGACCTAGGGTCCCAAGAAAGCCAAAGCACCTCCCCACACATAACTAAAACAACCCTCACCATCATCTTTCACCATTCTCAATGCCATCCACATCCAGAATATTCATTAGGTCCAGACAACACTCCCGAGGAATTAACTCCCACTCCTCAATTCTCCATCCCTTAGCATACTCAAAAGCCCACTTCACCAAACAATCAGCAACCCTATTCCATTCCCTTGGGATATGGACAAAAGTCACCATTTCCATTAGAGAAAAAATCCTTAAAATTTGTTGGACAATCCTAGCGAATTGCCAGTTAACATCAGCCACTTTCTGCTCAATAAGTAGATTGATCAACACCTGAGAATTAGATTCACAAACTATCCTTCTCCACCCCAAAGCATGAGCTCTCTCAAGAGCAACAAGAATAGCCAAGCCTTCAACCCAATTGATAGTCTGAACCCCTTCATAGATTGAAAAGATAAAGATCATAGTGCCTCGAGAGTCTCTACCAATCCTGCCAATACCAATTGGACCCGGATTACCCCTTGAAGAACCATCAATATTGATCTTCAACACACCAAGGGGAGGGGCCTGCCACTTGCTAACTTTGTCAACTTTTTGCCTCTCATGATGTCATCTCTTATCCCTGGCCAAGGCCATAGATGATCCCAGAATCCCCAATCTTTCAACCAACTCCACATCACTCTTCTCCAAAGGGAATTCCACATCACACTTAGCTGCAACTATCTCTTGAACCATGCCCAAAGCCCTTAGCCAAACTTGTTGCACTAACCTCTACTCCCCATGAAATATCCTTTGATTACACTCCAGCCAAATCTACCACAACAAGAATATAAGCCCCACAAGCCACGCCTCCTACAGAAAAGGAGCCATAGAAGGGGGTCGACCCATTCCCTACCAAAATTCAATCAAGGAAGAAGCATGAACACACAGAGTATTCCAAACACCCCACCAAAAGTGCCAAAGCTGCATGGCAAAAGGGCAACGAAAGAACAGGTGGGTTGAATCCTCCTCATTAGCCCCATACATAACACAAATAGACAAGCCAAGAAATCCTCTCTTTCAAATATTATCCTAGGTCAAACACTTATTCAAAGCCAACATTCAAACAAAACAACTACATTTTGGCCATGAAAGCTTATTCCAAACGTTTTTCCACCATTGCATTTCAGGCCCAACCAACTTATGAGACATCAACCTAATGTAACCATAAGAAATAGTATAGATTCCCTTAGGATTGGGAGACCAAGCAAGTACATCATCTTCTTGGAGAGAGCAACATCTTCAACTAGATAGAATATTATGTAGCACATCACACTCATGTAACCCATTAATTGGCCATTCCTCTGGGGGCTTCCATCTTGCCATCTCTAACTGATCATAGAGATAAACGAACTTGAAACCCCTCACCCGAGACTAGTTAGCATCTTAAAAATACTAACAAAGAAGCCCCAAATTGGGGAACTGAGAAGTGATGGGAGGATACCTATCCCAAGAATCTGACTAGAACTAGGCTACCTCCCCTCCCTTCTAGATCCAAAATTATCCATCATTGATAAGCATGGATCCTTTCTTAAGGGTGTCCCAAATTGAAGATCCCTTTCCCATCAGGAGATATCTAGAGATGTCAAGAGGGGAAATTCCTGGAAGGTGCTTATGAGAAATAATCCTAGCCCAACTCTTATCCTACTCATTAGACCACCACCAATATAGTTTAGCCACCAAAGCTTCCCCAGTCAAAGCTGATTGCCTAAGGCCTAATCCACCATACTGTTTCGGGCTACACACCACTTCCCATCTAACCAAACTCCATTTAGAGGACTGCAAGCAACTAGCCCATAAAAAATGGTGCACCACATAATCAAGATACTTCAAAAAGCCCATAGGAGCAACTTGGAGCATACATCTATAAATGGGTAGAGCCTGCACTCCAGACTTCATCAACTGGACCTGACCAGCAAAGGATAGCCAGCGATGATTCCAATGGTTAACTTTCACCCAAAATTTATCCAAAATAATTTTCCAAGACTCTCTGGGGAGTTTACTCACCGAGATGGGAATACTGAGATACATCAGTGGAAGACTCTCAATCTGGAATTTTAATGTTTGGGCAATCCGTTGCTGAATAGGTCCCGGAGTGTTGAAGAAGAAGATAGAAGACTTTCCTTCATTGATTTTCTGACCAGAGGCAATCATGTACACATCCAAGATCCTTCGAAGATTAGGGGCCTCCCTCATAGTGGCCATCCCCATCAAAGCAGTATCATCCACAAATTGTAGGTGAGTTTGCGGAGGTAATGTACCCCCCACTTCCAACCCTGGATAAGGCCCAATTCCACATTTCGTTTAGTCCATCTCCCCAAACCTTTAGCCAAAAGAATGAACAAATAAGGAGAGAGAGGATCCCCCTAAAAAAGACCCCTTGAGGCTCCAAAAAGATCAGAATGACTTCCATTGATAAGCACTAAAAAGGATACTGGGGTAACACAACTCCTAACCCATTGAATCCAGTCTTCCACAAACCCAAACGCACTAAGAACCCGACAAAGGAAGGACCATCTAACTCTGACCTATGCCTTAGCCATGTCCAGTTTAATAAACATCACCTTTTCCTTTGACTTGGCTATAGAGTGGATAACCTCAGTTGCAATGACAATCCCATCACTAATTTGCTTACTGGCAATAAAACCACTTTTCTCTTCAGAGATCAAATCAAGAATCCCCTTCTTCAATCTGTCAACCATAAGTTTAGAAATAATTTTATAAATAACATTACATAAAGAAATGGGCCTGAATTGGCTCAACCTATCTACCCCCTCCATTTTGGGGATAAGGTCAAGAAAAGTAGCATTGAGAGCCCTTAACATCTTCTTATTCTGTTGAAATTCACGAACCACCACCAGGAGGTCAAATTTGATGATTTCCCAGAATTCCTAGAAAAACTCAATCGGGAAACCATCCGGACCTCGAGCTTTCCCCTTCTTCATATTAAACACAGTCCCTTCAAGCTCTTCTATTGAAATCTACCTCATGAGTTGCTAATTCATATTTTCAGAAATAAGAGAAGGTATACAAGAAAGAATTTTCTCCTCCTTAGGAGACCCCCTTGCAAGTCCTCACCAAAGAGAGACTCAAAATACCACACTACCTCACTAGAGATATTCAAGAAGAAAGAAAGATGGTCACCCCTGTCATTAACTAGTCTAGTAATAGAATTACCCTATCGCCTTGCTTTCACAGAGTTGAAGAAGAAAGCTATATTTTTATCCCCTTCCTGAAGCCACTCAATCTGAGCCTTTTGTTTCTAGTACAATTCCTCCCACAACTCCCATTCTTCCAGCAATTTCATAGCCCGAGCCTCATCCTGAAGTAGTTCAGCTGTAAGCCCCTCCTCCCTAATTTTCCTTGTAATGTCATCTAGATCTACTTGGGCCAACACCTTAGCCTAGAAGACATTCCCAAAATATAGATGGTTCCACCGTTTAAGCTCAAATTTAACATATTGAAGGAGTTTAGCAAAGACATACATTGATGTGCCAAATGTTGGTCTCCCTCGCCTCCACAATTCAGAAACCAAATCATCCAATGAAGGATCTCGTAACCACATGAGTCAGAACTTGAAGGAAGGCTTACGGAGCGTGCGAGTAAATTTTGTAGTCAGCTTAATAGGCCAATGGTCGGATCCTCTCCAATCCAAGATCTCCGAGCAAGAAGATCACATCCCTCCAACCCAATAACAAGAAACCAAAAACTGATCTAATCTTTCTGCAATCCAAGACTCACCAACCCGACAATTGTTCCAAGTAAACCGGCCATTATTTGGTTTGATATCAACAAGGTTCAAGGAACTGATGTTCTGTCTAAGCAATAATGTAGAGGGCTCCAACCTTCCAGTACCTCCACTCTTCTCATCCAACTCACAAATCACATTGATATCTCCTACCATAATCCAAGGATAGACCAATCTAATGTGAGACCACAAACCTCGTTTACCCTGGAAATTATTAGGAGATTTATTTAAGATATCTATACTAGTTTATTTTTTAAAATAGTTTAGTTTTTCACTTTAAATATTGATTTTTAGTTTAGCCAATATGATATGATATTTGTGGGAGTTGTTATTTTTAAATATATATTTTTAAATATTTGTCATATTAATTTTATATTAAAAAATACAAATATTATTTTTAAATTAAAAAAATTTCATATATTTAAGTTGGTAGATTTTAAATTAGTTTTTTTTTTTAATTTTTAAAAATGATTTTATTCATATATTTAAGCTAATAGACTTTAAATTAATAAGTAGGTGATATTTTTCACAAGTTAAATTGTGATATTGTTACCAAAGTTTAACTATGTAGTTTTTGAGTCAAACTCATTGACTCATGTTTAGTGATTAGCGATTTATAAGAATCCATCTCTCATGATAATAAATAGAACACTTAGCACTCATAGGATCTAGGTGATGCTCATAGAGGTGAAGCATTAGGACTTCCTTTATTTTAGTTTTTAGTTTTTATAATTATTTCAATTTTTATATATTTGTTCCACTTTATACCTTTTTTTTTTCATATTATTTTCTTATTAGTTTTTCATAATACATTTTTATGGAAATAATTTTTAGATGATAACTTATTAGTATATGATAAATTAAATAAATAAATATTATTTTTTAATTTATTACAAAATTAAATTTTATTTTACTTGAAGTAAACACCTATCAACGTATCATTGCAAGCACAAAAGCTTGCGACTGCTAGTTTATTTAGCCGATAGGCTATTTGTGGGAACTTTGTTTTTGGAAATTAAAATTTTGATGAAAAATTTGCAAGTTGGCCAAGAAAGTTGTCAGTTTGGCCAAAAAATTGAAAATCATTCCCATTAATTATTTACCGATAGTTTTTATCTCCCTCCACTTTTAACTCTTGTTCAAATATTTATTACTTGTTATCTTTACTTTTAACTATTGTTTTTTTTTTCCTATTTATTAGTTGTGATCTCCACATTAGCTCATGTTGTGATCTATTCATTTAACTTTTGATTTTTAAAATTGATTTAGGTTTTAGTTTTTAAATTATTTTAATTAATTAATTTATATTAGTTTAATTTTTCCTTTAATTTTTTTTTTTTTGTTTCTATAATTTATTTAGTCAATAGAATATTTGTTAGACAATTTTTTTAAAAAAAATTCTCTTATTAATTTTTCATAATAGATTTTTTTGATGGGTTTTTTAAAATAATTTTTTTTTCATATTTGATAAATTTAATTTAAATAACTAATATTTATTAATCTATTTAAAAATTTTAAGTAAATATTATGTTATTTAAATTAAAAATTATTAATAAACTAATTGTTCACATAAGATTATATTTTAAATATCCACTTTTAACTATTTTCTTTTCTTTTCTTATTTACTTAAAAACTAATTACTTGTGATCTCCACATTAGATTATGTTGTGATCTCTATTTATTAAACTTTTGATTTTTAAAATTGATTTAGGTTTTAGTTTTTTAAATTACTTTAAATTATTATTTTTTATATGAACTTAGTTTTTTTTTTAAATATTGTTTTTCAGTTTCTATAATTTATTTAGTTAATAAAATATTTGTTAGAGATGTTGCTATTTTTCATTTTTTTTTTGTGTATTTCTCTTATTAATTTTTTTAAATAAATTTTTTGATGGTGTTTTTTAAATGATTATTTTTTTATATTTGATAAATTGAATTTAATTGTAAAATCTTGAAATTATTGAACACATTTCTTAAGCAATACTTAATTTTTTTCTATTAGCTATAGAGAGATCAAAAAAATATAAACAATCCACTGATAGTCAAGAAGGAGGCATAGCCTCACACCGACGCCAAGGAGGCAAAAATACAATAAGTAAGGATCACATACAAAAAAACCCCAAAACAAGGGGGAACTGCCGAACTAATGTAAAATGTCAAAATAGGTATCCACCCACATGGTCCAACCGAGTGGGCCTTCCATCCAAACGATGTTCTTTTGCTCTTGGATCTAGGATAGCGTAAAGATTTTCTCTTGACTGGCCTTATGATTCTTTTTAATGGCTTGGTTCAGCTTCCGGCAAGTATGCTCAAACACACACAAATTATCCAATGTCCTCCTCCATTGGTATCCATACTTAAGCTCATAAGAAAAGAATGTAGCTTGACCATCCTTGAGAAACCTTTGAAATTTTTCCTTTTTAGTAATCATGGTGGTTTGAACCTGCAAGAATATTTTAAAATGTGTGAGTTTATGAAAAAACTCAGTAAGAACCCTTGGCTTACCTTGGTACTTTTCCTCATTCCTACATTTCTAGATCTGCCAAAGAATGTTAGAAGACAACATATTCTAAAAAAAAATAGCATCTTTACTAAGCCCATTAATGTGACCCATAACAATTTCAAGAATATTCACATTAATGGGATAGTAAAAACCAAACAGATTCCATATTTCTTTAGCAAAGAGACAACAAAAAAAAAATGTCTACCAGTATCAGGCAGCCTGCAAATATTACATAAGTTAGAATGTTGATTATCTCTATTAATAGGAAGTCTATCAATTAACATAAGCCATTTAAAATATTGAATCTTTGGTTGAACCGGACTTTTCCAAATGTAATTCAACAATTTATTCCATTTTTTATTATCAAAAGAACAATACCAAATTTTGTTCAAATGAGCAATAATATCCTCATTATGATCAATGATCTTGTATATGTTTTTTGCCTTTAGCTTATCTAAGATAGTTCCATCTGACCACTTACATTTAAGGTGCCTATAAGAGTCCACATGACAAACAAGAGGAAGGTCATTAGAAGCTTGCATAATTAAATTATAAGTCCTCTTGTAAGATTGGGGCAAATTATATTTACTCTTAAGATCATCCCACGGTATAAGAATATCATGCTCAAAGATATCAGCAAATTGAGTAATACTAGACTTAGCCCAATATTTGGCTAAGCATCCCTGGTAGAGGGCTAAGGGTTTATTGTTTATACTCAAATTCCACTAAATGGATCTCTCACCATGAAGTTGATAATCATCATAAAACTCCTTATTGGTGATGAACCTTCGGACATGGTCCTAGGCACGCCATATAGACTTAAAAACAATAGAACCTTGAACAATGACCAGAAATTTACCAACAATAAGGTCACAGAATGAGAGGTTTTTCCAAGATCTAGCTTTCTTGGGAAAGCCTCTCTCAATGTTGTGTCTAACAAGCACTTTCTAGGGGCTATCACCTTCTAATGATTGAAAAATCCACTTGGCAGAAAGAGCAATACCTTGCAGCTTGAGATCTTTTAACCCCAACCCCCCTAGGGACTTATCAGTATGGCACCAATCTCATTTAATAGCATGGTATTTTCTTTTGCCCTTGCCATCAGACCAGAGAAAATGCCTGATGGCCTTTTGAATTTCAAGAATTTGGTAGTTATTGAACATCCAGGCAAAGGAGTAATAAATACTGTAAGAGGATAAAAGCTTTTGACAAACTTGAATTCTCCCAGCTAGAGATAATGATCTGTTATACCATTTATTAAGTTTATTCTCAATATTGGCCTTAACCCAAGCCCACATGTCCTTGAGAGAAGGATCTATAGAATAGGGAATACCAAGATACTTGACTATATACTTGGGGCCTCCCCATTGAAACCTGTGCTGAAAGAACCAATCAGGAGGCTGCTCAGTCCAACCCAAGCAAATAGACTTAGCCTGGGAGATCCTAGCACCTGAGATGGTACAAAATAAATCCAACTTAATTTGCAAATTTTTAAGGTTGTTGTCAGTAAGTTCAAAGAAGATAGCAGTGCCATAAGCAAATTGACTATTTATAAGCTCTTCATTATTGGGCAGGTAAAGACCTCTAACTTCCAGGGACAAAGAATCATCTCTAAGGATATAGTATAAAGCTTCAACAGCAATAACAAAAAGAGCAGGAGCTAGAGGGCAGCCTTGTATGATAGACCAACTAAGAGGGAAAGGGTCTGAAATAGAACCATTAATCTCAATTTGGGCACAAGCATCAGTGAGTAGAGTTTGAACATCCTTACAGAAGTAAGGAGGGAAGCCAAAAGACTGCAACATCATGATAATGAACTTCCATTCAACTCTATCATAAGCTTTCTCAAAGTCAAGGAGGAGCAAAGCAGAGTTTTGATGAGAACATTTAGCCCAATCCATAGCTTCCCAAGCAGTAATAAGATTCTCTAAGATATATCTACCTTTAATGAAACCAGTTTGGGAACTATTAACAAACTTAGGGAGAATGTGAGCCAATCTAAGGGCTAAGATTTTAGCCAAAATTTTATAAGAAACATTAAGGAGCAAAATAGGCCTCCAATTCTTGATAAGAGTTTCATCCCCTTCCTTTGGCAGGAGTTTAATAATACCTCTATTGATCTCAGGACTAAGAGAGCCCACACTAATGGCCTCATTATAAAGATCAAACAAATCCTTGCTAATCCAACTAAGGTTAGCCTTATAAAATTCAATAGAAAGCCCATCCGGCCTAGGGGCCTTGTCATCCTTGAGAGCTATAATAGCCCCCTTGATCTCTTCAATAGATATAGGAGCCGAAAGAAGCATAACATCATCAGAATCTAATTTAGTAGGAATAAGAGGTCTGCATTTGGACCTAATGTCCTCAGCCTCCAAGGAATCTTCAGATGAAAAAAGATTACTATAGTAATCAGCAAAAGCCATAGAGATACAAGCAGGATTAGAGACTTCTTGATTATTGATAACAAGCTTGTCAATAGCCTCCTTAATCTGTTTCTGCTTAAGAAAGTTAAAGAAGAATTTAGACCCTTGATCACCATGCTGGAGCCAATTAATCCTAATACTTAAATTTACTAAATACTATAAATTTTATATCTATGTTTAATCTTCAACTTTTTTATTTTTGTATTTTCATTTTTTTTAAATTTAATATTTACATTATTTAATGTTCATTCTACATTTTTCTCTTAAATCTCATTTCCTATCAGCACACTTGTTGCATGTACAAAAGCATGCGATGCTAGTATAATCTTATATTAAATCTTTACCATAAACTATTTAAAATTTAACCAAAACACTCCTCATCTCTAACACCTCCTTGAAATTAAGAAAATAATTATTTTAAATAAATAATAACTAGCAGTTGCATGCTTTTGTACATGCAACGAGTGTGCCAATAGGAGATGAGATTTAAGAGAAAAGTGTAGAATGAACATTAAATAATATAAATATAACTTTTTTAAAAATGAAAATATAAAAGTAAAAAAAAATTGAAGATTAAAACATAGATATAAAATTTACAATATTTAGAAAATATGAATATTGCTAAACGTATTCAATAATTTCAATATTTTACAATTAAATTAAATTTATCAAATATGAAAAAAAAATCATTTGAAAAAAAATCCATCAAAAAATTTATTACGAAAAATTAAGAAAAGAAATGAAAAAAAGTAATATAAAAAATAGCAACATCTCTAACAAATATTCTATTGACTAAATAAATTATAGAAACTTAAAAAATAATATTTAAAGAAAAACCTAAACTAATATAAAAAATAATTTAAAGTAATTTAAAAACTAAAACCTTAATCAATTTAAAAAATCAAAAGTTTAATAAATAAAGATCACAACATAATGTGAAGTTCACAAGTAATTTCTTTTTTAAATAAATAAGAAAAGAAAGACAATAGTTAAAAGTGGATATTTCAATTATAATATTATCTGAATAAATTATATTTTATTAATTTTTTTAGTTTAAATAACATAATATTTAGTAAAATCTTTTAAATAGATTAATAAATTTTTATTTCTTGTTTTGATTAGTAAATGGCCAATGGCCATTATAATTGATTAATACTAAAATAAAAGTATACAATAGCATTCCACTATTCAAACGAGCACTGGTAAGAAAGAACAGGGAAAGAAAACCTCCAGTCTTGCGTGGGACCATGGTCCTATATTATTACACCATAAAAGGGGCATACCCCGGTCAAATTTTTTTGCCTCATTTATTAAAAAACCAAATTTACAAACAATTCTCGGAGCATAAGCTCTTTTAAACATTATATTTTTTCTTTACAAGGATCCATCATATTCTTTACATTCTTGCATAATTGTCAGATTCGAGCTTACCTGTCTAATAAACTTGCCAATCAACCTGGTTAAACATAAAAGTTGCAAAGTTTCTAAAACACCTACCCTATTTAAATCTATACTTATCTATTAAAAATCATCTTAAATATCAAAGCTTTATACTATAACAGGAGAAAACTAATATACTTCCTTAAACTTGTCAAGATATATACCATATTAAACTTGCCTTGAACCAAACTGAAAGCCAAAAAAGAAATTCTTTAAAAAGGCCTTCATTATGAATTCAAATCAAGAGTTGAATTACAATTAAAATTACCATAGTTATGTATCCGTCATTAAATGCCAAAAGAAAGAAAGAGGTGATCATGCGAAATCACCCATCTACATAGTACCAAGATCTAACCTGTATCAAAGGAAAAACAGGTAGAGTGGACACACTACTGCCACCCATTCTCATTTATGATATCAAGACATCAAAATTAAGCCCCTTAGCTATTACAAACCACCCTCTGGAAAGCACAAATAGGGGGGTTTTAAGATCCGATTATGTCTACTGTCAAAATAAAACATATCAACAAGTACTTCAATAGTCAAGCATACAAAATAAGCCCTTACCAATCAATTAACCATATTCAAACAGATATCCATCATTGTCACAGTAATACTAAAAATGAACTTAGAACAAAGATGAATTCTTGCTAAACAACATGCATTATTTCATAATTCAACTTGTTGTCACTGTGTTGATTCTTGTTATTACATTACCATTTGTTTCCCTAGATACAGAAATGCCATATAATGCAGCTAGCATGTATAATCTCTCTCAATCATTTGAGAGATTAAAGGTAATAAAACAAGAAAATAGCATAATATATGATTAGAGGGAAAGAAAAGGAGCTATTTGACATCCACTAAAATTCCTAAAATCAAATATGTTTGTGAATCCTGTCAAAAATAGAGCATGCCAACCCTAAAAATTAGAAGATATGCATACAATGCCTAAAAAACTTAACCCCGTGGGTTTCCAAATCCAAAATACTCCAAATGGGCATAATTAATAACTAGATTTCTTGCATTCCATATAGTATATATACATGATATAATAGAGTTCATCTTTCCACTCATTTACATCTATTATCTTCTAACATCTAAGATTGAAGTCCATATAGTGGAATGTCCTAATCTATTAACCTTTACATATACCCATTGTATAAACAATGATATATATGATATTTATCTACTGCCATATTACTAACCCTAATCCAAAAATAGAGCAAAATTCCCAAGAGGACGGTATTGATAACAACTTACTTCTGGTACACCATGATAACTTTAGGGATATCATTAGGGTTCTCCACATGGAAGTTTAGAGGGAATTCGAAGTCAGATTTAGCCCTGTTGGTTTTCTCTGAGTTTGAAATGCAAAAGTTTAGGGCATCAAGGTTGTTGAAGACCACTCTTGGCTGGATATATGCATTGAACAAATTGAGGTAATTTGTTAACCATTCTCTTCTTTCGTCTGCACTAATTCCTCTCAAATGAATCAAAAATTGAATGCTTGCCTCCATCTTGGGCCATTCACAGTAAAAGGCATAGTTCTTGTGAATTACTAATGAAGGTCATTGATAAGCCGTTTCTAATTCAGGAGACCCCAAAGGAAGATTCATATATTTCTTTGGCAAAGGGATTCAAAGCTTGTCATCTATGTTGTTAACTGCTTGCTCCAAACCCTTCCTCCATACTAGATCAAATATGTCGCGATAGAGTCTGATAATGTCCCCCACCTCAACCTTTGCTCTTGCCATGCACCCAATGAAAGAATTGATGATATCACTGTTGGTCCTCCACATATACTGGTAGTTGAAAACCCCTTCCTTGATGGCTCTACTAATGGAAATTATAGACATATCATCCACTAGATAGAGAATCATGTTCCATCTCTCCAGTTTAACATTTCCACATAATGCCATTGTTTGGTTCTTGGTAGCTTGAAAAATGCTAATATTCAACTCCATATTTAGGGAAAGAGATAATCGAATGATAGTAATAGAAGGTGACATTCAAGAAAAAACAAAGGCAAAAGAAGGTCCTAGAAACCTATTCTGTCATGATGACATCAAATGATGTCACTCCCAATATCTAAACACAAGCTAGCCTTAGCTGATACATGATGAAATGAACACAGAAAAGGCTAAAACCAGAAAAGTAGATAGGTGCGAATAAATATTCCTCACCAATTCATGATGAGAAAAAATCATACTGAGAATCAATTAAAATGTCACCTCTAAAGATAGAATATGGTATAATGATTAGAAACTCTAGCAAGAGCCATCGTAATTAAATTGAGCATTGGTATAAAAGGTATTTAATATTAATATGGGAGGATATAAGTTTATAAGTATATGAATATATAAACACACACACACACACACGTGTGTGTGTATCTTTGATGGTCACGAAATTGACCCCATCCGCCCCTAAATTTTCTAAATAGTCTACTTTCAGATTACCTTCCCAGAAAATATGATAGATCCTGCTATTTGCAAACTTATCTAGAAGAGTAAGAACTTCTTCTAACTTAGAATTAAGCACCCAATTAGGGGTTTTTCAATTTCTAATCACATTTAAGATTATCTATGAGTCTCCTTCTATAATAACATTAGATAAACTTAACTTATGGCATAGCTGAAGTCCTTGGTTCAAAGCCTCTAATTCTGCCAGATTGTTGGAAGTTGGTTGAATAGACATGACTTTTTTGGCTACCCAATGATCTGAATCATCATTAATGATGCATCCAATGCTTGTTGTACCTGGGTTACCTCTAGCCACACCATCAAAGTTGATTTTGGCCCATCCTTTCAATGAAGGAACCCATCGACAATTTTCCCTTGCCTCCTTACTAGTCTTTGCATAGAATAGAGGAGGATTAATCAAGTTAGTTAGGTTCTTCTTCATTTGCCCATCCCAAATAGAGAAGCAGCATTCTTCTTTTGGAGTATTTCTAAGATTAAAATTGGTTGTTTCCACTATGCTAGCTTCCATTTTAATTACTAACTCTTAAGGCTTCAGTTCTAAGTTATGGAAGATACGTCAATTTCTTTCCTTCCAAATTTCCCAAACCAACATGGAAGGAAAAATGTTCCATAGTTTATTATAAATTCCCTTGACCAGGTTAGTAGGCCATCCTTTGAGAAGTTCAAGAAAATATTTTAGGAAAGGAGAAGACCATCCCAACTTGAGTCTGAGCCATTCCCAGCAACTTTGGGAAAAAGGATAGTTAAATAAAAATATGATCAACATCTTCACTATTTTGTTTACATAAAACACATCTGAATGGACCTTGAAAACAAAGTTTATGTAACTTGTCCATGGTCAGAATTCTATTTTGGAAAGCCAATCATAAAAAAAATCCTACTTTTGGAAGACGTGAAGAATCCCAACTGAGTTTTAGCAGAATATCCACTTTGTCCCATTTTTGAGAATCTAGAAGTGCCCTATAACCATTTTTCATGCTATACTTTCCATCATTTGAGGCTACCTAAATGAGTTCATCTCTCTTCTCTGAATGCTTAATCCTCCTGTCTTCTAAAATCTTTTCATAACCTTTGATCATTTCTTCATCCACACCCATACCATCCAGAGATTTCCACACCCATTTAGATTCACCTTCTACAGAAACCATTATCTTGTAGTGACCAACTTGATTACCCCATAGATCAATTAATTTGTCTTTGAGATCCTTAGGGAAAAAGCTATGTCATAAAGAGGGGTGTTCATCCCAAGAGTCCTCCCAAAACAAGGCCTCATCACCCTTGCCTACATGCCAACAAATACTTACAGACTAGATGGCAACACTTTATCATAAAGTTCTAGCTCTCTGAACCTCGGGGAGGGTTAATCATCCTAAAGATCGATAGAGGATCATCCACATTGAGATATTTGTTGTATAGAATCTTACCCATTTGTGCTCTCTTTCCTTATAAAGATGCCATAATAATTTTTCACCTAGGGCTTCATTTTGCCATTGTAAATTCTTGATCCCTAGCCCACCCAAATCCTTAGGTTTACGAATTTTCTCCCATTTGACCAGTGCCAGTTTTTTATCTTCTTCACAATCCTTCCAAAGAAAATTTTGGAGTTTAGATTTGAACTTTAGGAGATTCCACTTGGATAAAGGAAGACAAGATAAAGGGAAGGTTGGAATGGCCAATAAGATTGATATGATCTTGGTACTTTTTCTTGCCTTTGTTAGCCATTTATTCTTCTAATAATTGAGCTTTGCATCCATTTTTTCCAAGGTATTGCACCATACCTTACTTGATCTCGACCCTTTTTCTAAAGAAATTCCCAAATACTTACAGGGAAACACACCTTTTTTGTAACCTATGATCTTGCATATTTGCTGCTCTATATTAGGTCTTGTATTTATAAAATAAATCTCAGATTTGAGCTCATTCATTTTCAGTCCTAAGGCTTCCATATAAGCTTTAATGATGGTTTTAAGTCCAAGAGCCTCTTCAACTATGCTTTTTCTAGGTAGGATTGTGTCATCTGCATATTGTTGATGAGTAATGTTGGGCATATTTTTAGTAACCATAATGCTCGAGATCTTTTGATTTCTGTGCACTTCAACCACTGCTCTCCCAAATGCTTCTGCCATGATGATATAAAGTGATGGAGATAATGGGTCTCCTTGTCTGATACCCCTTGATATATCAAAGAAGCCTTCTAGCATTCCATTAATGAGAATTGAGATTTTGGGGGTGGATATGAATTTGCAAATGAGATTGATCCTTTGATTAGAGAATCTGAAGGCTTCAAGAACCTTACATAGAAACCTCCAATCAGCCATGTCATATGCTTTTTGAATGTCCAATTTTATAAACATGCATGCCTCTTTGTTCGAACAAGAAGAATGTATTGTCTCTTGAATGGTAATGATTTCATTAAGAATGGATCTGCCTAGTACAAATCCTATTTTTTCCTTTGATACTATTTTAGGGAGAATTTCCTTTAGTCTATTTGCTAAGATCTTGGAAAAAACCTTGTAAATAGTGTTGCAAAGAGTGATAGATCTAAAGTCTCCCAGAGTCTCAGGTTCTGATTTCTTGGGAATTAAGGTATGAAAGGAATGGTTGATTTCCAATAGAAGAGCGCCACCATTTCTTGAAGCCTCAATCACTTTCCATAGATCTATACCTATGATATCCCAACATTTTTGAAAAAAGAAGGCTTGAAAGCCATCTAGGCTGGGGGATTTATCCAAATTCATGTCAATGACTACCCTCCTCACTTCTTCGAAGGTGATAGGTTTATTTAGAACCTTATTATCTTCAGTTGTGATGATTTTAGGGATGACTTTGAGAAGATTATCTTGTGTTTTTTTATTTGATACTTCATAATTGTTTAATATATTCTAAAAGTATTCTACGAAAGCATCTGAAATTTCACTTGGTTTATCAGTTAGGATGCCCAATTGATTTTTAATACATGTTATTCTACTCTTTGATCTATTGTATAAAGTGGAATTATGGAAGAATTTCATATTCCGATCCCATTCATCTAACCATGTTTGTCTTGATTTTTGTTTCTAGAAAATTTCCTCTTTGGATAATATATCCTCTTGCCTTGGTAATAATTATTTTTCTAATAAATAGTTGTCATTGTTCATACCTTTCTTAATAATTTCTGAATTTAAATCCTTTAATTGCTTTTCTAAATCTAATTTTTCTTTAAAGATGTTATTGAAGTGTTCCTTATTCCATTTGAGAATTCTTTCTTTAAGCATCCTCATTTTGGCAAAAAAAATAAACATCTTTGAGCCTTCAAAATTGTCTTGTGCTCACCAATATTTAATATTATTGATGAAGTTGGGATCTAAAAACCACATTTTCTCACATTTTAACGGGTTCCTCATAGGTTTATGTGGCTTTGAAAGTTCAAATCTAACCGGGAAATGATTGAACCTAGCAATTGGCAACATAGAGGATTGAAAATTTAGATCGTTATCATCCAGGTCACCTTTAATCAAGAACCTAACCAGTTTTTCAGCAATGTAAGTGAAATCCTTCCTCCTATTATTCCATGTGAATGTCCCATTACTGATTAGAATATCAATCATGTTATGATAATCACACCAATCTTTGAAGTCTTTGGATGCTTGAGATAATTGTAGATTTCCACCTACTTTTTTATTAATATCTAGAATTGTGTTAAAATCTCCTCCTAATAAAAAAAACTGCCCCTGAGATTATTCATAAAGATGCCAATATCTTCCCAAACTGATTTTTTACCAATATTACTGATTGGACTGTAGACATTAATGAGGATAAACTTAAGATCTGATTTTAAACTCTAAACACTACCACTAATCTAGTAATTACCGACGTTTAGAATATCTATGGAGACCTTCCTGAGGTTCCAAATGATTCCTAAACCCCCTGAAGCTCCTAATGATTCTTGAAAAAAAAACTTCCTGTAGACACCTAAATTTGATTACAATGCTTTGGTAATCTAATTTAGCCATCTCTAAAGACATCATTAATTAAATTCTTATTTAATTAATCCTTTGCCATCCCTAGTTGATTAATTTAATTAATCATCTATAGTCCTAATTGATAAATCAAATAATATATTATTTATCAATTAAATCCTTTTCTCCTATCTAATTCCAAAAATCCCCATTTATTAAATAAATCTATTTGATAAATGAAATCCTCAAATTCAAAAACCCCTAACCTATCTCTAATCCTCCATTTAGCCTAATCCACCCCATCCACCCATACTAACCAAGCTTAGCCACTAACTCACCCACCCTCATTAATGCCATCCACTTGCACATCTCTAACATCCCTAATCTAATCCTAAACCCAAGCCTAATCCACCCCCTAATGTTGTCACATTCTTTAAACAAGTTTAAGACTTTCCTAATCCAAACCAAAGTCTCCCCTCAAAAAGCCCAACCACTAAGTCATGAGTGCTCTTACAAAACATAAAAGACTCTTACAAGCCCACTCATGACTCTTACACCCATCTTCCACACTCTTCCCTCTTCCACACTCATTCCTCTTACATCCCTCTTACATACTCAACCCCACTCATCATGCCTTTAACCAACTCTTTACCCTACCCTCTCACACTCATCCTCCTTGTGACAAGTGTCACCTTCCCATTGGTGCTAAACAAGAACAATCCATGTGCTCTCCTTTGAGTGCATCCTAGCCCTCCTTAAGCCTTCATCCATCCTTGCATCTAAGCCCTCCATCCCTCTACCCCTTAGCCTATAAATTGAATCCCATCCCAAGCCATTTCATCCACAATCTTTGAGCTAAAGTTACCATGCTATTTTGAGAACCAAAGCCATCAACCATACCCTTATAATGCCAAATTGAGAGCTCACAAAGCTACCAATTTTCCATTACCCATCTCCATTGAAGCAGCTTTTGAGCATCTTGAGCATACATTCACAACAAAAAGGACACATCTACAGAATCAAGAAAGCATGGAGTGTTTTCTCTTGTGAGGTTTGCACTTCTTATTTTCTTTCTTAGTCTAAGCATATATGTGAATTTAGTTTTTGGTTTGTGAATGTTTACTTCATTTGTTAATGTTCTTTGCATACTGATTCTGGTTCTACATTTTGGCACGCCCGGTGGGACCCCACTATGGGTCATTTAATCATCTATTTTCATCTATATGTCATTTTTCTAACCATCTAATGTTTGCTGTTGTTTGAGTGTGTTGTGAGGGTGTTTTTCTTGTTTTTGCAGGTTAAAGAACGCACTTAGGAAGAGGAAATACCAAAAAAAAAAAAAATTCGCATTTTTCAGCTTTTTTGGTGCAGTTTTGGCGTCTGCAACCTGTTCTGTCTGCGAAAATCCGCGTCTGCGCAAATCGACATCTGCGAAAATCCGCGTCTGCGAAAATCAACGTCTGCAAAAATCGACATCTGCGAAAATTGACATCTGCGAAAATCCGCGTTTGCAAAAATTGTCGTCTGCGAAAATCCGCATCTGCGCAAATCGGCGTCTCACCTGTGTTCTGTGCTGCAAATTTGTTTTGTCCTCTTCATATTTTGGCGTCTCTGTATTTAAGCGTCTCCATATTTTGACAGACTGTCTTCTCTGCTTGCCTATGTTCCATTTCTGCTTTACTATTTTTGCACTTTGTAGCTAAAAAAAAAAAAAAAAAAAAAAGAGTATAAATCAAAATTTGACTTTTAGTGGTTCCGTAGGATTTAGACCATTTTAAGCATTTTTACACGTAGAAAAAACAACAAAAAAAGTTAAAATTTTTTTTTCCATAGTTAAGCTCTCATTTTTGAAGATTTTGGCTAACTAACTAAAATTGCTTTTTTTTGTCTCATTGCAGGTTGGAGCACATATGGAACCACTAACCATGTTTGTTGCAGGTTTTCATGCTGCTAAAAAAATGAACTTGAATGTTTAACCATTTTTCTTTGAATGCATGTTGCTAAAAAAAAAAAATGAACTTGAATGGTTAAACACATTTTTCATTGAATGAATGTTGCTCAAAAACACACTCTTGAATGTAATGGGTTAAAATCAACTTTCTTTGGAATGCATGCTTAAAACAAAAAAAATCCAATCTTGAATGCCAAGGATCAATTAAACATTACAAATCTCTTTTTCACATGCAATCTAGGTAAAGTTGGATTTTTGGACATTTAAGAAACTTTGTTAAGTTAAAATACAAATTTACAAAAATCAATTTGAGTAGTTCCTTGGACTCACCTCTTTTCTAATCACCCATCAAATATTAACCATTGGTTGCAATCTCAGCGCCATTTATGGGGATGGGTCTACTTGAAAAAGGTGTTAAATGTTCCACAATCTAACTCACTCACTTGGTCTTTGAACGTTTGCTTTAACTTTATCAAAATTCTTAAATGGTCAAAACTCTAGATTAAATCGATCACACTTCAAGTTTGGGCACTAAAATTGAACAACAACTGACGTGGAGAGCCTCCGGACGCGCGCTTGAAATCGAATCTCACACACTTTTGTTTTGGGCTTAAAACAAACTCACACTCAATCTTGAATGCCTTAAAGAAAATTAATCGATACTTGACGTGGAGGGCCTCCGGGCGCGCGAGTTTGCTTTTGTTGACCCTAACTCTTCTTATTGTGTGCATTCTTCGATCGATTTACTTTTGTTGGCGCTTCAAGTTGGAATTGAACATTGTCTCTTAAACATGAGTGCTTGCAAAGTCTAGATTAGCACACATAAGAGTCAGTTGGTAAAAGAACAAGCATGTTTTTTTAGCCCAAGGTCATCCGAGTCTTCTCTCCCCTTGCCGTCTTTCGAGGCCATCTTGGGTGCATAAGATTAGGATCCAAAACCTTATTTCTTTTTTAGGAGGCCTGCTTGGGGATTTCATCACCCCTTGGACGACCTCAACTCCAGCGTTCCGGCAGAGTATAAGAATCGGGAGGTGAATCGAAAGACACCTCTCTTGGGATCAAGATTTTGTCATTCGGGCTAAGCCTCAAGGAACTTTATACCCTTGAGAAGTGAAAGAGGAGAAGTGGGTTACCGCTCCTCTCGGCTATGTGACATCCTTTTGGTCTCATCTACGGATTTGGGCCTCATGTACCTTGCGTATATCGAGGACTCCCTAGCTAAACCAATTGTCTGCCTTGCAGAAAACCATCTAGGATGTTAATGTGTTTGGAGTGACTGATCGAAACATTTGTAGAACATACACACTCCTTGGCGCAAGTACCACATTCTGAGAACCACAAACTTCTATCTGGGTGTTTCTATCTATTGCTTGTTTTTATTTTACTTGCTGAATGAATGTTTGCCAAACTTGGTCAATCCTAGCTTAGGGCACACTTAGCGTAGTCACTGCCTATTTTGGAAGTTGAACAAGTTGAAGCAAAACAACTGAGATTTTTTCCAAAGCCAAGCAGATTCAGGAATTTATGTCGGAACAACCCAAACCCAAACCCAAACAGAAGTTTCACAAGGTCAAACTCAAGCCATCTCTAGCATACCAAGAACTTTTAGCCAAGAGAAAAGCAATAACACCAAGCCCACGAATTTCCAAACTCCACAAAGCAGAGGAAAAAGCTACCGACGAAGCACTTCAAGAGGCCTGGTTAGAGCGCACCATCAAATTTAGCCAATGTCCAAGAGTTAATCCTGCTTATGCCTTACCAACTAGGCATGATTTCTATGATTAGACACCCTTGTTTCTCCACATCTTCTTGGATAAGCTTCACTTTAGAGCCATCTTTGTAGAAAAGCCAGCCATCTTAGCTTATCCCCTTAAGCATTATTAACTCATCCATCTCATTTAGAATCATACCATCTAGCTAGTAATCAAAAATCTGCACATCTAAGCTTTCAAAATTGTTGTCACCTTGCTAAAAGTTTGCCATTCCTAAAATCTTCCAAATCCACCAATCTCACCAAGGTTATCCCTTTGACAGAGCTTTGTCTAGGGTAATCTAGCTTTGTCACTTGTTATCCCTCATCACCTTGAGCTAAAGGTTGGGATTTGCAAGTGGTCAATCTTGTGTTCTTCCTAAAGGATCATCAGTCTATCCTTAAGTTGACACAATCACCACCAAGCTTGCACATAGGAAAGCAGACCTTTTGTACTTTGACAACATATCTTTGAAGTTAGAATCCCCAACCCAATCCTCCTTAGGTTTTGTCATATAGTTTTGCCTCAACCTAGGAAATCATTTGCATAGAAAAGCCTTCCCCCTTTTGCATCCATCAACATTATTGCATCTCATCCCTAGGAGCATTTTTCATGTCACCCGTCACTCGCTTAGCCAAGAAGAAAGAAACAATGGAGCCCTATCATTTGGATCGAACAGCCTCACCCCCCTTGAGCACGCAGCCATCCTTCAGCCCAGAGCAATCTATGCCATCAACTACTGACATTGAAGCTTTCATGAACCAACTAGGAAATGCAGTATTGGTAAACACCATTATAGACAAAAACAAAGAGACAATCATGGCTAACTTTCGAAGGGACAATGTAGGAACCTTTGACTTTGGAAGACCCCCTCCATTATCAGATCCATCTCACCCATTATTTGGGCAGCTGCCACCACCCATAGGCTCTTATGATCCAAATTATCCTCAATTTATTCCAAAAGAAGAGCCTCCAGCCAATCCATATGACCCAACAGACCCAAACATACCATCATCCACCCAAGTTGAAATCTCCATGCCGCAAGCCAACCCAGCCACCACCACTCCATCCTTGATTCATACCTCTCCGCTCCAAACCCCCTTTACCCAAAACACCTCTCCATTCACCCCCTTCACTATTGCTGCTGCTCCCCAACCTAGCCTTCCCAATCCACCCATCTCCCAAATTAATGCTAGCATCTTTGGCCAACCTCAGCAATATACAACAGGGATGCCACCCATGGGGCCAAGTAATCAACCTTTCATCGCCCCCAGCTTGTTCACCATAGCCCAAAGCACAATCCCATCATTTCCATTAGGTCTTGGGAGCTCAATACCACAAGCTACTACCTTCACTCCACAAAGCTATCAAAACCCACAAGCTACTGCCAATCTTCTACCAAGCTCCCAAGTAACCCTAGCTCCCACCACCCCTCTACCAAGCTTCCAAATCCAGCCACAAAGCTATCAAACCCCATCAGTTCCATTCCCAAGCTTTCAATTCCCACCACCTCCACCACCAACTAATCCATTACCTCCAATTACCAACTACTTTTCAATGCCACTTCTAGGAGGTAATCCACCACCCCAGCCAACCACCAATTATTTGCAGATGCCATCCCAAATGGGGGCACAACCCACATACATTGGTCAAACCCCACAAGCCCTCCGATCCTTTCCCCAAGCCTCACAACCACCTTATACCTTACCTCCACAAAGCAATCCATTTACCCCACAACCATCTTATGTTCCTCAATCCCAACCTCAAATCCCATATCAACAGCAAGCCTCGCAGCACATGCAGCAATATGCGCCATCTCCCCCTCAACAACCCGTCATCCACCATGCAGCTGCCCAAACAATGTACAATCCCTATCAGCAAATCCCTCACAGCCATCCATATTCAGTGGCCCCATCCAGCACATACCTACCTCAAGGCACTCCTACATTGGGGGCACCCCAACCATCACCTATCAATTCAGAGTGGGAGCAAATGAAGACAGCTCTGAAAGCCATCCAAGAAGGGAATGATCCAAAGACATTCAAGTTTGAGAATGTGTGTCCTTACCCATTTGACAGAGCCATTACCACGACACCATTTCCCAAACACTTTGAGGTACCTAAATTTGACAAGTTCAGAGGAAAAGGAGACCCTGTCACACATATCAAAGAATTTTACATGCATTGCCAGGACGTGGCATACAATGATGTCTTCCTCTTGCGCCTTTTTCCCAAAAGCTTGGCTGGACCAGCTCTTGAATGGTTTTATAGAATCCCCTATGGCACAATTAAGAACTTTGCTGAATTATCTGAGGCATTTGTAGCCCAATATGCCCATCTTGTTGAAACAGAGCTATCAATAGTTGATCTTGTCCACACCAAGCAAAAAGGTGGAGAAAGCCTTGCCGAATACCTGCAAAGATGGCAAACCCTTACCACCCGCATATCCTGCACCTTACCAGAACGCCATGTGGTGAAAATGTTTATTGATAATGCACATCCCAGCTTGGCTCACCACATGACCATGAACTGTTTGCAGACCTATAAGGATATTAAAGAGAAAGGAATGATCCTTGAGCAAGGACTCATCAAAGATGGTGTGGTAAAGATTTACAAAGAGGCCAACCAAAATCAATCACATTCCAATGAAAAGTCTAGGTATTGGAACAAAAACAAGCATGTTGCAATAGATGGGGTTACTGACACCAGACATGTGAATATCATTGGTCCTTCTCGAAACCAGTCTAACCCACCATATCAAACAAACAACCAACAAGCTACCAATTACCAACAACGAAATAACCAAAGCTATCAAAACCATAATACAAGACCCAACTTTCAAGGGTCTAACAATCAAGCCAATGCCATCAATGTAGCTGCAGGGCAAAAGCCCAAATTCCAACCTACACCTAGAAACTATACACCCCTTGGTGAGCCATTGGATGTTATTTTTGAGAAATTGGCTAAGGAAAACCTCATCAAATTTCCTCCTACCCAGCAAATTGATCCAAGCCAATCCAAAGCTACATGGTACAAGGAAAATGAGTATTGCAAGTTCCATAGGGTAAACAGTCACACCACCCTCAGATGCATGAAACTGAAAGACTATGTGCAAGACCTCATTGATCGGAAGGAAATCACTGTTGGTGCCCAAACCTCTCCCAATGCAGGCTTACAAATTTATCAAAATGCTTTTCCTCCACACAACAACCAAAATCTTGGAAAAGCACCTATCCAAAACAACACCAACAACCGCCAGCCAAACCAACAGCATGGGAAGAACAATGACCACACTTCATCCTATATAGACTATGGTAGCCTTATAGGTTGTATATCTGAGAAAGAGCCTTCAGTCAATGTTATCAATATCCGAGGACCAGACAATGAGTGTGCGGTCACCACTCGAAGAGCGCGATTTAACATCGCAGGCCCACCAGTTTCATCAACACCATCAGCTCCATCAAAAAGCCGGTACAATATCTTGGAACACCTTGGGAACATGCCAGCCCAAATATCCATTTTAGACCTTCTCCGCACTAGTCCTGTGTACAAAGACATCCTTGACAGTGCTCTCATAGAATCTCGTGTCCCTTCTGATATCAATGCTACTGATTTTTGTAATCTTGTTGGAAACCTTTCATCCTCATGTGCCCTATCTTTCAAACCCACCGACATACCCGCGGTTGAGCCAGATCACACCCTTCCACTTTGCATAGCCATCATGGTATCCAATTTTGCCGTGAAAAGAGTAATGATAGATAATGGATCAGCCTTGAACATTTGCACCCTAAAATTCATAAAACAAGCTGGGTATACTGAGGCAGATATGATCAGTGAGGTTATCACCATCAAAGCTTATGACAACTTGGAAAGGACCACAGAAGGGACTATTTTGCTACCAATCAAGGTTGGGCCAGTCATTCAAGAGACAGTTTGCCATGTTGTTGATCTAAACCTACCATTTAACATCCTCCTCGATCGCCCATGGATTCATGCTATGAAGGCCGTTCCATCCACCTACCATCAGTGCATCAAATTTCCGCATCAAGGCACTGAGGTAACCATCCATGCCGATCCAGAACCCTTTGCTTACTGCAATGCAGTTGAAGCTTCATATACAAACCATTGCCCTGGAATAGACATCGGCACAGCCATCGCCAGCTCATCCCACACTTGTAATGACGTAGAAACCATCCTTGCCTCCACCCTATCTACTGTAAAGATCAACAACAAAGGATGTGGAGAATATAGTCTATCAGATGCATTTGCTGTCGGAGCAATCCCACTTGATCCACATACCCATGGACGGCCAACATACCACAAAGCTAAGGAGATTCCACCTCCTCGATACAAACAATTTGGCCCAACCACCTTTGTGTCCTCAAAAACCCCTCTTCATGAGGAGCTCACTCCAGATATCAACAATTGGCTACATAAGGATGCACCTCCAAGAAATCAAGCACGCCTTGATCACTTCAGCCAGAAGTATCCCCAACAACATAAACTCGTCACTGAAAAATGGAACTATCAAGGAGGTGGACTAGGACCAGAAGAAAGGGGCATGCAATGTCCCATCGAAGCACATGATTGGGAAATAAAGTCAGGTCTTGGCTTTGGCATACCCACAACTGGGGGCACCAACGAGAATGGTCACGCTTTTTCGAACATCCACCGCGACCTTGTCGAAATCGAAGACATTCCTGAGGAAGTTGAAAAGAGAGCCTACGACGATATCCCAGACCAAATCTTCCTAGGAGACTCTGTTCTTCGAGAACTATCCATCCATCTCATTGACCTACCACTTGCTCATCCACAACTCATAGATTGGGACCAACCAAGTGTCATACATATTGATGAGTTTGCATCAGAGGAAGTGCTTCTAAGATTCATGGGAGCCGAAACTCCTCATAAGAAGACAAAGCCAGATTCTGCCTACATCTACAAGCTAGATCCCAAGGGGTATTTTGGAGAAAATCCCCAACCTAGTTTCGATACACCCAAAACTGAAACTAAGGTAAATCTGGGACTAGCTAAGGCAATGAAGAGAACCCCTCAGCAAGAAAATCCAGAGCCACAAGCAGAACATGAGGATTTAGTATTGCCTCCTCAAGATGATTGACCAGAGGTGTCTTCTATTCTAATAGAGGATACTAGAGAAGTCAACATTGGTTCTTCAGAGATCCCTAGAATTGTTCACATTGCTGCATCCCTATCACAAGACCGAGCTGACCTCCTCTTTGAGGTTTTACGAGAGAACATTGGCCAATTTGCATGGTCATATCAGGACATGCCAAGACTTGATCCAAAGCTTGTAGTTCATCATCTTGCAGTCGATCCAAGGATCAAGCCCGTCAGACAAAAGCTTAGAAAAATGCACCTCAAGGTGGCATTACTAGTCAAAGCTGAACTAGAAAGAATGTTAGCTGCTAAGGTTATTCGACCTATCGACTACTCAGAATGGATCTCCAACATGGTCCCTGTCACTAAGCCTTCCGGTGACATCAGAATCTGCACTAATTTTAGAGATCTTAACAAAGCTTGTCCAAAGGATGATTTTCCCTTGCCCAACATAGATATGATTGTAGATCTTATAGCTGGACATGAAATTCTGTCCCTTATGGATGGATTTTTCGGGTATAATCAGATCAAGATTGCAGAAGAGGACCAGCATAAGACAACATTCACTACCCCTTGGGGAACCTTTTGCTACACCATGATGCCTTTTGGCCTAAAGAATGCTGGGGCTACCTATCAAAGAGCTATGACAGCCATTTTCCATGATCTTATCCATAGCATTTTGGAAGATTATGTGGACGATATCCTAGTCAAATCTCACACCTTCATGGATCATCTTGCTGACCTGGAAAAAGTCTTTGATAGGTTGGCCCAATATCATCTCATGCTAAATCCCAAGAAGTGTGTCTTTGGGGTCACATCTGGCAAGCTTCTAGGCTTCATAGTTTCTAAACGAGGTATAGAGATTGACCCCAAAAAGGTCAAGGCTATCTTAGACATGCCTCCTCCCCAGACACTGCGACAGCTTCGCTCTCTTCAGGGGAAACTTCAATCTGTTCGGCGCTTCATCTCCCAACTTGCAGATAAGTGTACACCATTTTCACACTTGCTAAAGAAGAATGAGAACTTCAAGTGGGATCTTTTATGTCAGCGCAGCTTCGATCAGCTCAAGCAGTATCTCACCAATCCCCCTATGTTGGTTCCACCAGTTCCTGGTCGTCCCTTGATCTTGTATATATCAGCAACACCTACTGCTCTAGGGGAACTTTTAGCACAACATGATGATTATAGAAGAGAGAGAGCCATCTACTATATCAGTAGAACCCTAGTTGGTTATGAAATCAATTACACTCCTATGGAAAAAGCTTGTTTGGCAGTTGTTTTCTCAACTCAAAAGCTTCGCCACTACATGCTAAGTCATACCATCCAACTAGTCTCCAAGATTGACCCTCTCAAATATATGCTCTCCAGAACAGCACTTACAGGCCGTTTGGCCAAATGGGTTATGCTACTAAGTGAGTTTGACATCCAGTATGTGGACAGAAAGGCAATCAAAGGGCAAGCT
Organism: Cupressus sempervirens; assembly: GCA_028749045.1. Classification (NCBI taxonomy): domain Eukaryota; kingdom Viridiplantae; phylum Streptophyta; class Pinopsida; order Cupressales; family Cupressaceae; genus Cupressus; species Cupressus sempervirens. The sequence continues at coordinate 618,885,951 of CM053791.1, forward strand.
ATAGCAGATCACCTAGCTGATGCACCTCTAGTAGATGCATATCCTTTGCTCACAGAATTTCCAGATGAGCATATCTGCCTAATTGAAGAACAACCCCCATGGAAGCTTTATTTTGATGGCTCATACACCTCTCATGGTTCAGGGGCAGGAATATTATTAGTTACACCTCAAGGAGATTACATTCCAAAAGCCTTCAAGCTACAATTCCCTAGCACCAACAATATAGCAGAATATGAAGCTCTTGTAGGAGGATTAAAGATAGCTGCAGAATGGAATATCACTGAGTTACAAGTCTTTGGTGATTCCCAACTCATCATCAAACAAGTCTTAAATGAATATCAAACCAAAGATGAAAAGCTATTACCCTACAAAGAGCTAGTTGATCAGCTGACCCAGCATTTTACAAAGCTTCAGTTTACACAAGTACCTCGAATGCAGAACAAGGCAGCAGATGCCATGGCCACTATCGGCTCGCTCTTGGAAATTCCCCAAGAAGCTACACAGTATGAGTTTTTAGTTGAGCAGCTCCTCACACCTGCCTATGCGAATGAGGATTAAAACCGTGTTTGTATCTTGGTTGGTCCCCAATCCCCTTGGTACCATGAAATTCACTCTTACCTTAACGATGGTATCATATCCCCTCACCTCACATGTACCCAACGCCAGAATCTCATCCGAAAATCATCCCGCTATGTTATCATAGCCAATACCCTATATCGTCGGGGTTATCACGATACTCTCTCTCGATGTTTAGATGAAAATGAGGCCGCGCTGGCATTAAAAGAAGTACATTCCGAACTTTGCGGTGCCCACACGAGTGGTATTGTCCTAGCACGAAAAATCCTTAGAGCAGGCTACTATTGGCCTACCATTGAAGAAGACTCTTGTGACTTTGTCAGAAAGTGTCTCCCATGTCAGCAGCATGCAAATCTTGTGCACGCTCCAGCACAGGATCTACAGCCTATTGCACCACCTTGGCCTTTCGCTTGTTGGGGCCTTGATCTAGTTGGAACTATCACCCCTCTCTCATCTGATGGACATAAATGGATAATAACAGCTACAGACTATTTCACTAAGTGGGTGGAAGCAGTCCCCCTAGTCTCAGCTACAGGAGTTCAAGTCTCCAAGTTCATCTTGTACCACATTGTTTGCCGCTTCGACATCCCATCCACCATCTTCACTGACCACGAAGGTAACTTTGAAAATCTCAACATGGAAGAATTATGCACTTCCCTCCACATCCATCACTGCTTTTCTAGCCCATATTTCCCACAAGGTAACGGCCAGGTAGAGGCGACTAATAAAACCCTCCTCAAAATCCTAAAGAAAGTTGTCAATGATTCCGGCTGTGATTGGCACCTTCAAATAAATCCGGCTCTATGGGCCTATCAAACTTCCTTCCATACATCCACAGGCACAACTCCATACTCCCTAGTCTATGGTGCCAAAGCGGTATTACCTATAGAAGTTGAACTTCCCTCACTACGCATATCTTTGCGAGGGCAAATCTCAGATGAAGAATACAGAGTAGCTCGACTCACCCAACTAGATCTCTTAGACGAGAAGAGACAACAAGCCTATGACCATCTCACAGTCTATCAAACTCATCTCAAAAGGAATTTAAACAAGAAGGTGCTCCCACGACACTTTCAGCCAGGTGACATGGTCCTCAAAGAAAATATGAAAGTGCAAGCAGATCAAGAAAAGAAAGGCAAGTTTGAACCTACATGGCTTGGTCCCTATGTGGTTACTGCCTCCTTTGGCTCCGAAGCCTATCAATTATCTACACCAGAAGGAGAACTCTTGAATGATCCCACTAACATCATTCATCTCAAGAAGTTCTATGCTTGAAGATCCTTGGTATACCCAGCTTTTGAAAAATACAAAAAAAAAAAAAGATAGTAAAGAGAAATAAGCGTCCAATGGTGAAAACTTGGCAATTCAAGCACCTTGGATAGGTACCTTGGTGAAAACCTGGTAATTCAAGTGCCTTGTGTGCTAAAGACTAATCCATTATCTATCACTATCCTATCCCTCATCCATCCACCCACCATCCCATAAAACACTTGCTTGTTCCCTTGGTGTTCCAATCAAATGTCCAAAATCTGATGGTGCTTGTCAAATACCTCCTGTACAGCTTGTAAATCTTGTACCAAAGCTTGTATTATACCTTGTAAATCTTGTACCATACCTTGTATATATCCGAATCTTGTCCAAATCTTGTACCATATTCCAGCTTATAATCTTGTATCCTAGCCTGTATCCTATCACATGCACACACAGAATCCCATTTTCCTTAAGCTTTTCACAAACCATCTACCTATCCACCTATCAACTATTATAGACATCCCATCCTTCACAAACATTTCCATCTCACAAAAAACCAAAACAGGAACAAACTTGTACATTTGTAACATATCTTCGTCTGTCAGCTTGTACATCCTCTTTAGCTTAGTATCATTGTATCTATCCGGCTTTCGTGTTAGTTCATCCTTGGTCAACATCTTGCACACATCGCACACCTTGGTTAGATATTCCAATGCATCCTTTAGCTAGATCTCCTGTCACCAAAGTGTTATCCTTCTTAGTTCAGCTTGCCAGACGCATCACTCATCCAGATCCATCAGCTTAGGTGCTCTCTGATAGATCCTTGCAGGATATAGCTTTCCTCATGTTTGATCTTGGTCCATTAGTACCTCGTCCTACCCATCTCATTGGCAAACAATTCTCTTTTGGATTTTCTCTTTCTTTTGATTTAGGATCTTCCCTTTTGGGTCTTGAAATATCTTTTCCAAGCAATCTCCTTGTTCCCTGCTCAAGGTTGCCACGATCTTCCATATCATGGTATGCTACGAATGGGGCAATTAGAGCGTAAGGTCTTGATCAGGTCTTTTTGCTTGTTTTCTTTTTCTGCTTGTGGGTTACCTAGTGTCGTTTCCACGCTGCTTCCTCTGGGATTCATGTGTGATACTGGGGCAATCCTTGTGTGTTTGTTTTGAGTCAGTTCATCAGTCCTCTGAACGGTTGGTAAAAAGGCCTTGATGTTCTTGGTAACCCTGGAAATTAACCAACAGTCCTATAGAAAATCTAGTGCTCAACTACATGGTGGTACTTCTCTTTGAAGTATCCCCCCACTCAAAAAGCTTCAATGGATTTCCTTCATCTCCATTATCCCCCATCCATATCCTACATCTTTTGCTCCTACCCCAGCTTATGCATCAATATCTCTTTGAATCACTCCTCACGCTTAGCTTTAGGGATCCACAATCCTAGTCTTAGGGATCCACCAATCAAATCAATCCACCAAGCCTCATCTTTCGAGATCCACAATCCTAGTCCTAGGGATCTCTGAAACCCATCTTTCACCAATCTGACTCTTTGAAATCCTATTGCATCAGCTTTATCATTCTATCATCCATCTCCCTACCATGGATTCCTTTTATAGCGCTCCGCTCCTCCATCTCCCCCCCAGTCCTGGAAAGTCTTAAGCTTGCTTTACTATTGTGCCTCTGATTTCCCTTTATCATTCTCCCATAGTCGCCTTCTTGAGGGGGCATCATCTAAGTCTAGTCTCTCCTCTTCTTATCCGAGACTAGGGAAACCTTGTTGCTAAAACATCTTCCTCGTGTCGTCTTCATTCGAACTTCTTTGAAATAGTGTTGTCTCAACACTATGTCAAAGAGGGGCAAAATGTAGACACCTAAATTTGATTACAATGCTTTGGTAATCTAATTTAGCCATCTCTAAAGACATCATTAATTAAATTCTTATTTAATTAATCCTTTGCCATCCCTAGTTGATTAATTTAATTAATCATCTATAGTCCTAATTGATAAATCAAATAATATATTATTTATCAATTAAATCCTTTTCTCCTATCTAATTCCAAAAATCCCCATTTATTAAATAAATCTATTTGATAAATGAAATCCTCAAATTCAAAAACCCCTAACCTATCTCTAATCCTCCATTTAGCCTAATCCACCCCATCCACCCATACTAACCAAGCTTAGCCACTAACTCACCCACCCTCATTAATGCCATCCACTTGCACATCTCTAACATCCCTAATCTAATCCTAAACCCAAGCCTAATCCACCCCCTAATGTTGTCACATTCCTTAAACAAGTTTAAGACTTTCCTAATCCAAACCAAAGTCTCCCCTCAAAAAGCCCAACCACTAAGTCATGAGTGCTCTTACAAAACATAAAAGACTCTTACAAGCCCACTCATGACTCTTACACCCATCTTCCACACTCTTCCCTCTTCCACACTCATTCCTCTTACATCCCTCTTACATACTCAACCCCACTCATCATGCCTTTAACCAACTCTTTACCCTACCCTCTCACACTCATCCTCCTTGTGACAAGTGTCACCTTCCCATTGGTGCTAAACAAGAACAATCCATGTGCTCTCCTTTGAGTGCATCCTAGCCCTCCTTAAGCCTTCATCCATCCTTGCATCTAAGCCCTCCATCCCTCTACCCCTTAGCCTATAAATTGAATCCCATCCCAAGCCATTTCATCAACAATCTTTGAGCTAAAGTTACCATGCTATTTTGAGAACCAAAGCCATCAACCATACCCTTATAATGCCAAATTGAGAGCTCAAAAAGCTACCAATTTGCCATTACCCATCTCCATTGAAGCAGCTTTTGAGCATCTTGAGCATACATCCACAACAAAAAGGACACATCTACAGAATCAAGAAAGCATGGAGTGTTTTCTCTTGTGAGGTTTGCACTTCTTATTTTCTTTCTTAGTCTAAGCATATATGTGAATTTAGTTTTTGGTTTGTGAATGTTTACTTCATTTGTTAATGTTCTTTGCATACTGATTCTGGTTCTACACTTCCAAATACCTAGCATCTTATATAATTTAGTTCCTTATAATTTATTTAATTTAGTTTATTAAACTAGCACAATATCAGATTCAAAGGATTTGAGGTTATGTTTAAATAAATTTTTTTGCTAGGGGCATTAAGACCCCTAGCATTCCAGGTGGTGATCTTCATACCTCCTTTGGAAGGCACTTCCCCTTCCCATTGCTAAATAGCTAATCTATCTTTTTTTGTTCTCTGTTGTGCCCATTTACTTCCCTTAGTTCCTTTAATGATCTTCTTCCCCTTTTGCCTTTCAATTTTCCACAAATTGGTGATTTAAGACCATCTTGATTCATATGAATCCCAAGTTGGTCTAAATTGGATTCTTCCTTTTATATAGCCACAATCTTATCACAATTGCTCTTTTCAGTTTCTTCATATTCGAGTTCTCTCAATATCTATTTTATGAGACCAAAGTGCTTCTCTAGCTCTAACTCTGAACCTGCTTTTCTGTCATTGCTCATATCTTTGTCCTTTTGTTCTGTAACTATTGGTGTAAATATGTATTTTCTATTTACACTTACTTAAGTTTACTTAGGTTAATGCATTTTATTTTATTTTATTTTATGAGACACTTAGGAGTTTGAGCACCTTTTTGAGTTGTCATGTTGACAACATAGAAGTACACAACTCTATTTTAGCACATGATGTCTACAACACCGATTTGTGTGTCACACCCTTGTAGGCTTATCCTCTCATCATCATGCATACTTCTGTGCTTAATGGAGGATAACCCATTTCTTATGGACATGTGTTTGGTTGTATGACATATCATGGCACTGATTACAAGGTATTCTAGATATATCTCAAAGGCCTTTATATACAGGCACTCCTAGTGTACTCTTAACATGGCATATATGGCATCTTGAATGAATATATTATCATTTTGATCATACTCTATATTTTGTCTATTTTTGTGTGTTTGTTTGAGCTCCTTGGTCTTGGGTAAATTCTAGCCTAAGCCAAATTCCTACACGGTATTAGAGCTCTCAGGGAGATTCTCTACACATAGTTGTTCGAGATCATTCATGCTTCAACAACTCGACATGAATTTGGAGAATCTGCAAAAATTAGGAGCATCTAGAGCGAGATCTAACCTCACCATTGCATCCAAAGTGTCAATTTGGTGAAGATTGACTATAAATTTGCCTATGCTAGGTGAAAGTTGATCATGAGAAATTTTTTTTTTGCAAATTGGAACCTAGAGGCCTCGATTTGCAGTTTGGGTATGGTCATTTTTTGGATCTATTTAATTATTTTTCCAGATCTGAATTATTTTTCATCTCTACAATTTTTTTTCCCCAGTCGGAGAAATTTTTTTTGCAGAACAAGGCTGTTAGATCCCAGCTCTACAATTTTGGCAGAATATTTTTTGTAGGGAATTACCATTTAAATCAAGCAGGTATCGTTTATTCCATGGGCCATATTGCAAATTTTGGTATAGCCGCTACATATATCCAATGGCCACACTATAATTTCCATGGTCGTACACGAAATCCAGCCAACAACAAATATCCACCAGTGGCCATTCATAACACACCCGACCAAGCGACTTCTTTGTTAGCTTGTCATAGTGGTTTGGTTTTTAATATTGCAACATGCCAAAATCCCACAAATGTGGGACTATTGTCAATAGTTCAGTTGCCTTTTTTTAAAAAACCCCTCTCCAAAAATTTAATATCCAGCACTTGCAAAGACCTTTGACAATCATTTTCCATAGGGCATCTCCATGGAAACTAACATAATAGCCAATTGTTGACACGTAGGTAGGCACACAATGCAATTTCATTCAACCACGTAGCACACATCACGTAGCACTAACCTAGTCAGCTACTGCACAGTGCCATGTGGGTGAATACAAATTGGGACACGTAATTAAGTCCTATTGACCCAACAATAAGCTCAGCCACATTAGATTTTACATCCAACCACATCATTGCTAGCATTGATTACAAAGTCAACAGTCCATGGTGGACAGTCGTGACGCACAGCCACATGCCAACCTATACACATGGCATGTATAGTCACTCGTTGACTCATCTTGCATAGTTAGCTAACCATACTAGTGACTCATCTGACATGTTAGTTGCTGACTTGACCCTTTCATACCTACTGTATAGTGCCACATGTCATCTGTACGAGTGATGACATCAGTCCATACTGCCACATTAGTAGAGGCCAATTTTTTTGCTGACATCATCATTTTGCTAGCCTAAATTTGATAGCCATTTGATTTTCATACCAGAAAAAAATAAAATTGCTGCAAATTTTTGTATGACCATCAAATTTAACCCCATATTTTGCTGATGTAACCCCTCTCCAGATTGGTTTTTTGATTTTGTAGTCCGACTTTGGGAGGTCATATCTCAATCATCCAAACTCCAAATTAGGTGCAATTTTTTTTGAAATTGCATAGAATTTCATGAAGTTTCTAGTGGTGGTGTTGTTTTCTAGTTTTTATGTAAGGATTTTTTAGAAATTTCATTTTTTGGGGATTGTACCTACATAATCTTGCAATTTGCGACTTCAAATGCTCCGTACGGGCACATGTGGTCACTTTTTTAGGTTCTATTTTTTTTGAAAGTGTATTATTTTTTGTCTACTTTCCAGATCTTCAATCAAATTCTAGGGTTGTGTGGATCAAAACCTCACTTTTAGAATTAGGCTTTTTCTACATTGTAAAGTTTTGATTACTTTTCAGAATTGTTATATATCTAAGCTACAATGCTTAGTGATAGATTTGGGCCTCATAAGGCAATTGTAAAAACAAAATCAAAAAATATACTTTGTTCATTTTGACAAGTGGCTCATTGTACACACACTACTTATAAAGTGCCAAAAGCATCTTTTTTGGGGGGGTCTTTTGATTGAGTGAAAAGGGGGGGGGGGGTGTGCTATGTTTTTGTGTCTCTCTATTGTGCTCTTTTCATTTTTGCATCATAAGTTTTAAATGTCCTCCTCTAACTTCATGCAACTATTCTACATGGAAAGATATTGCATAGAGTAGATTAATGGTAAAAGGATATAGTCTTTATGTTGACGGTACAATTACCAAACCTACTAATGCTAAAGAACTCATTGAATGGCAAAAAAAAAACCAACAAACTTTAGGAGCTATCGAGAGTTGTGTTCATACAAATCTCTTCTTTTACATTGCCAGTTGTATAGAATCCAAAGCAGCTTGGGATGAACTTAAATCATTGTATGGTAAGGTGGATGAAGAAAAGGGATTTTAGATTGAGGATGATCTACTTCTCTTGGATCTAAAGAACTTTGACACAATTCAGGATTACACCACCAAAGCCAATGAGTAAACGACACTTCTTAAAGATTGTGGAAATCCCATAAAGGATGAAAAGTTGATTCATCACATGATGAAGAGACTACCTTCAGAGTATGCTTCATTTGTTTTGAGTTTCAATACTCATAGGTTGACTATGGGATTTGCTTACTAGAAGCCTTCATTTGACGCATTTGTAGAAATTTTGATTGTTGAACAATCTCACTTGATGGATTTAGGACTTCTCAAGTCATCAAAGACCAAAGCCTTAGTGGCTAGTGATAAGCACCAATCAAGTCAAGGAGGGAAAAACAACAACAAAAAGAAGTAGTGGAAGTAGAAATCATAATCTGAGACAAAAAAATCCTCCTCACAACAAGGGGAAGTAATGAAAAGAAGGACAAACTCTTTTGTGCATACTACAAAAAGTCAAATCATGATGAGCATCATTGCAAAACAAAAAGAATCAATGAGTTAGAAAATCTACTCAGGAAGAACAAGATTCAAGTGTTAGGTACTTCCATGGATTCAACTCCAACCTCTTCAAAAGGTAAAGGGCAATAACTTATGGCAAACACAAGTTCTTCTTCAGAATGGATACTTCACTTAGGTGCCTCTTACCATATGGGTTCTTCAAATGGAGACTTTTCTTCATTGAAGCAGTCAAAGGTACCATACATCTTTGTGGGAGACAATACTAAAATGGAAGTTGAAGGGAAAGGACATGTGGAAATGGACAATGGGAAATTCAAAAATGTTCTCTACATTCCAAACCTTAGCTCCAATCTCCTATTAGTTTACCAAATCACTCACCTTGGAGATGGTCACAAAGTTGAGTTCCTTCTAGATTCAGTGATGGTGTGAAGTCTTAGAGATGATTCATTGGTTGCAGTGGGGAAAGTCAATGATGACAAGAGGCTTTATTCATTCTCCCACCTTGTACCTAAGTCTCCTCAACCCTTATTGACTCACTCTACTTCACAACCTACATTATGGCATCAATGGTTTGGTCACCTTGCATTCTGCCATCTTCAACAACTTTTCTTCAAACACATGGTCAAAAGTCTACCTATCATCAACTTTTCTAAGGAAAAGTGTTCATCATGTTTAGTGTGCATCTCAAGGAGAAGTATTATAAAAGGAAGTCTTCATGAGCTCCAGTTGTTCTTCAGTTGGTTCACATGGTTTTAGCAGGACCCTTTGCAGTGACTTTAGTAAACCAAGGCCGCTATATACTTACATTTGTTGATGATTTTTTGAGATTCACTTGGGTCTACTTCCTTCATCACAAAAATGGAGTGGTTCATAAGCTTCTAGACTTCAAGATTCATGTTGCACATAAATCAAGGAAAGTCATCAAGGTACTAAGGGTGGACAATGAGAACAAATATGTAGATAGAAGACTTAGAGACTTTTGCAAGCTCAACGGGATTGATCTTTAGAAGCCACCAGCATTCAGTCTGCACAAGACAAATGTTGTAGCTATGAGGATTAGGACTCTCAAATCCATGGCAAGTTGCATGATTAAAGCCAAGTCTCTCGATCCTACACTTGAAGTTGAAGCCATTAGCAGTGCTACTCACATACTTAATAGGTCTCCTCATAATGCCTTAGATGGTAAGACTCCTTTTGAGGCATGGTGTGGTAGAAAACTAGTTGTGAGTCACCTTAGAGTCTTTGGTTGTCCAGAATGGGCAAACCTATCTTCCTAAAGTTGCAAGGCACCAACACCTAGGCCTTGTACTTTCATAGGATATGAAGACAATGTTAAGGTATATAGACTGATGGATCCAGAGACTCGTGAGATTTTTGTGGAGAAGGATGTTCATTTTGAGGAAAGTTCACCTAGCTTATCCTCTACTCCTCTTTGCACATCATACACAGTGGAAATTGATAGTGACACCAGCAATAGTACTTCAACAAATTTAGACACATGGGGTTCTATCGACAGTTGTAGTGAGAGGTCACATCATCAGTTTACTCCACATGCTTACATTGCCATGGTGAAAGGTCCAACACAGCATGGTACATCTCATCTTCTAGCTCTAGCTTTAGTTGACTTGGGAGACAACTTTAAGGACTTACATCTTCTCATTGATGATGATGATCCTTCTATAGTTGTTATGAGGGCTTACTCTGACCCTCATGTCCAATTTCTACATGAGCAATCTTCACAGGTTGGTGTGATTGTGGATCCTTATGTACAGCAATTGGAGGTCTCTTTTTTAGTTGAGGAGACAGATGGTTCATTGGAATAGGTTCAATAGACATCCTTGCCATATCTCCATTCATTCTTTTTAGTATAGTTGGAAGAGGCAAACATCAACATCAACACAAGGATACTTGAGCAGGTTTTAGGATTGCCATACATCTTTAGGATTGTACCTTTGCCCTTGTTTCTTCCTAAGGGGAGGAACATCATTCTACACTCTTGGACCAGCTTCTTCATTGAAGCAGCTTTCGCTGACAGGCATTCTTCATTTTGGAGGGGGGGGGGGGGGAGGAGGGTGACTACCTTGTCTCGCTTCTTCTTCTTTCTTATGGGGGGGACTTTTTCCTCTTATGAGGGTTAGTTCTTCTCATTCTTCACTCATGTATATACTGGATGTATGTTGTAATGGTGGGGTCTTGATTACTCCATCCATCCATGCATTCCTATTCATCTCTCTTTTAAGGGGAGGGTTTTTTCCATGAGGTTTTCTCTCTTTCTCTGCTTTATGAGAGATTGCATTTTTATTATGTACATGGATACCTAACATGGCATAGTAGCTAGGACCCATCTTGCACTTCATCCTAGTTTTCGTAAGCTCAAGGGTATTCCCCTAAGTTGCACTTAAGCGAGGGGGGGGGGGGGGGGGTGTTGGTGTAAATACATATTTACTATTTACACTTACTTAAGTTTACTTAGGTTAATGCATTATTTTATTATGTTTCATTATTTTATTAATTTATTTTGTGAGACACTTAGAAGTTTGAACACCTTTTTGAGTTGTCATGTTGACAACACAAAAGTACACAACTCTATTTTAGCACATGGTGTCTACAACACTGATTTGTGTGTTACACCCTTGTAGGCTTATCCTTTCATCATCGTACATACTTCCATGCTTAATGGAGGATAACCCATATCTAGTGGACATGTGCTTGGTTGTATGACATATCATGATGCTGATTACGAGGCATTCTAGATGTATCTCAAAGGCCTTTATATATAGGCATTCCTAGTGTACTCTTGATATGGAATATATGGCATATTGAATGAATATATCATCATTCTGATCATACTCTATCTTTGGTCTATTGTTGTACTTGTGTTTGAGTTCCTTGGTCTTGGGTGAATTATGGCCTAAGCCAAATTCTTACAGCAACTGTTCCTTGTTCTTTCATCTAAGATTGGTTTATGTTATTATCCTCATTCTCAATGTTTAATAGATCTTTTCTTAAATCTTCATAGGTGTAATTGCTCCCACCTAATTTGAGGATTCTCTGAATTAAATCCTCCTTTTGAGCATTGGTGGTCTTATCAATATTCTCTAGGCAAATAACTTGAACTAATTCATCAGTTAACTAATTGAGGCTATCTTCTTCTAGTTTTGAAATGCTCATATTTCCTACCACTAGATCCAAGATATTGTCCCTATTCAATAAATCATGAAATTCCTCTATTGGAAATTTGTCTACTTTCTTTGTATCCATTTCCATGTCCTTTTGGTTACTGATTCGAGTAAATGGTGAATTTATTGCAGCACTTGGGGTTTGCCAAAACTTGTATAGACTATTAGTAACCGGAGTTACTATTTTTTCCTCAAGCTTCTATGGCTGATAGTGCTCTATCTGGCTCATTTCCTTTTGGATTTTATGTTCCTCTTCATTTTCACCATTTGAATTAAATAGCAATGAGTTCTCTATGTCCTCTATATTTCCCTTTTTCTTGTCCCATGTAGCCTTTGCTTGCTGCAATTCAAGATTCACTCTATAATCGATACCTTCACTTTTGTGACTTGACTTAATCTCTGTGTACTTATCGTCAGGTTGGAACTTTGTCTCCTTGAGTATTGTTGGGGTAGTATTGGATTTTTCTTTTTCTTTTTCTTTATGTATCAGTTGTTCCTGTAGATGTTGTGATTCTTTGTCTTCATTGTATTCCTTGACTGTGCCCTTTTCTGCTATCTTACTCTATCCCTTGCTACTTTTTGATGATTTCTTCCTTTGGATTTTTGTTTCTTGATAGAATTGAAATCATCTGTTAATTCTTGTTTCTCATTATGGTTAGCCACTATGACTAATTTGAGCTTACCTTTGTTTGATCAAAAATTCTTTGTCTCCTTACTAACTGTCCCTTCAGTACAAAATGGCTCTGTCTGGAACTCAAACTCATCATGGGAAGTTGCAGAGATGTTCTAATCTATATACCTTTGATGGCTTCTTTTCTTTAGGATTCTTAACCAAGGGAATTTACTATTGAAGTCTAAAGTGAGAGGTAGAGTCTTGAATTTGATTTTGTTAGTGCCATCTAATCTTATAATCTCTACTATTTTGCCTTCATAGATTTGTAGTTTAAGGTCATAACTAGCTTTGTTAGTTATTAATTCCCTTTGCATTTGAGTTGATTGATTAAACTTGGTTTTGATGAGCATTTTAACATTGTTACAATACTAAAAGGAGGAGTCAATACCAATAAGCTCTCCCATAGCAGAACCTATAGATCTAAGAATTTCTATTTGGAGAAGCTCTGGAGGTAAAGATTGTATATTAAACCAAGTTGGGATCATAAAGTCTAGCCCTTCTACTCTAAAATCATGGGACCATTCTATGAATTTAACCACATGACCTAAAAAGAAGCACTCAGATACTAAAATAAATTCTTTCTTAACAGAATCATCCACACAATGTAAATATAGAATCCTATCTGAGAAGTGAGAAATAATTACTTGTTCATTGCATTTTTCTTTAGCCACTTAGAGAGAAGGGGTAGATCTTTCTGAGGACCATTCCAAACAGTAAAAATTCCTCCCTTTTGACATTCAAGCCATGTCTCTTCAACTTCCTTGTTGGAAATAATTATAGTGTTATCTACAAGTTTTGTTGGAGATTGTGATCCATGTAGATTTTTAGGGTTTGGAGAAAAGGCATTTGACATTGCTTGACGATGATGAGGAGGGATGTATGATAAGTAGGAGATAATTTCCACAGTAAGTCAAATTATGATATTGCTATCAGGATTTAACTGTGTGATTTTGAGTCAAACTCATTGGCCCATGTTTCATGAGTAGTGATTCAACATGAATCCATCTCTCATGAGAATAAATGGAACACTTAGCACTCATTGGATCTAGGGATGTATGAATTTGGCACAGACGTATCTAGTGAAGAAGGAATCCTAAACTTATTAGAATGAGATGAATCGAAAGGAGAATGAAATTCTGAGCCTATTGCGTTTTGGGGTATTCTGTGAAATCGAGGACGAGCATATTTGGTTAAATTGAAAACCCTAAATTAATTGTCTAGGTTCTCAATTGTGAAGATCACATGTGGATTGGGCCTACCTAATAAAATTGACAAAAGAGGAGGAATTTCGTTCGTGGATCTTTGCACTTTAACTATTTTTTACATCAAACATGCATCCTGATGCCTTTACTGATTTTGTTTCTTTCCTTCAAATTTCTTCAAAACGGAGAAGCTATTGGCCATTGCGATTGTGTATTTATGCGAATCTTGAATGGCCAAAGTAGATCGTGTTCTACTCTGATTGTTTGGAAGAATTCGTGGGAGATTACCATTCGAATGAGGCAACCTAGGGTTTCTACTTTGAGTTTTTTGATAATATAAATACCCTACTTTTTTCATTGCTCTATAGGTTTTTGTCATTTTAATGGTTAACGATTAATAAATATTATTTATTTAAATTAAATTTATAAAATATGGAAAAAATTATTTTAAAAAACCCATCAAAAACTCTATTATAAAAAATTAATAAGAGAAATAAAAAAATAGTATGTCTAATAAATATTTTATTGATGGAGTTATGCTCTGATACCACTGACGAAAGTACGCTCTGATACCACTGACAAAGGGCCACACCACCCTACCAACTTATAACCAAAAATGTCACTAGCTCTTCTTCAACTTTATCCAAGATCCAAGCGTAAACCGCCTCACATTCAATGCTCTGTCTACAGACTCAGGAAAACTCACTCTTCACTTCCTCCTCCTCTTTCACACCTTGAAGCCTTCCAAGCTTTCCAACTTTCACACATTCAATCTTTTCCTTCTCAAGCTTCCACTTCCAAAGCTTCTACTTCCCAAGCTACTCCTTCTTAAGCTTCTCCTTCTTGAGCTTCTACTCCTTGAGCTTCTCCTTGAGCTTCTACTCCTCAAGCTTCCCCTTGAGCTTGATTTAGAAATGCTCATATGCCTTTCTTAAATAGACACTTACCACCCCATGCATGACTTATCCACAACCTTCTAGAATTCCTCCACAACCTTCTACAACTTCCACAACTTCCACAACCTTCTACAACTTCCACAACTTTCTACAATATTCATAACTTTCTAGAATTCTACCCACACACCTCGATAAATGGAATGACAACTTTTTTCTATTATGCCACCTATGCACCTCGAAAATAGAAATCCTTTTTTTCTTTCTTTTCTCATTTTTCCCCTTTTTTTAATTTTTTATTATTTCTCCTCTAATTTTTGTCACTTTCTCTCTCCTCCACAATTTATTTTTATTTTATTTTTTCAACTTTTTTTTTAAATTTTTTTTTTTTTTTAAAATAATTTTCCCATGCAAGATGCTCCTGCATCATCTATTGACTAAATAAATTATAGAAACTAAAAAATAATATTTAAAGAAAAAATAAAGCTAATATAAAAAAATAAATTAAAAACTAAAATATAAATCAATTTTAAAAATCAAAAGTTAACTGAATAGATCAAAACATGAGTTATGTGGAGATCACAACTAATAAATATAAAAAGAAAAATAATAATTAAAAGTGGAGCTAATAACTAATAAATATCAAAACAAGAGTTCAAAGTGGAGGGAGATAAAAATTGGCTAATAAATAATTAACAGGAAGGATTTTCAATTTTCTAGCAACTCTTGCAAATTTTCTGTCAAAAATTTAATTTTCGAGAACAAAGTTCCCACAAATAGCCTATTAGCTAAATAAAACAAACACTATAAAATAATTTTTTTTTGTTAAAATACAATTATATCCATTGTGTTTTGACTTATATTTTTAAATATTTAATTATACTTATTAGTACTTGTTTTAGGCTAAGTACTATTGTGATACTTTTTAGATTTTATACTTTAACTAGTTCAAATTAATCATTTTTAAATTTTGTTTATCAAACCATTACATATTATAGATGCAAGATTTTTATTTAGCTGATAGGCTATTTATTAAATTTTTGACGAAAAATTTGCAAGTTGGCCGAGAAAGTTGTCAGTTTGGCCTGAAAATTCAAAATCCTTCCCGTTAATTATTTACCGGTTAGTTTTTATTTCTCTCCACTTTTAACTCCTGTTTTGATATTTATTAATTGTTATCTCTACTTTTAACTATTGTTTTTCTTTTACTATTTATTAGTTGCAATTTCCACATTAGCTCATGTTGTAATCTATTCATTTAACTTTTGATTTTTAAAATTGATTTAAATTTTAATTTTTATATTATTTTAATTTTATTTTTTATATTATATTATTTTTTTTTTATAAATTATCTTTTAGTTTCTATAGTTTATTTAGTCAATAGAATATTTGTTAGACATATTTTTTAAAATTTCTTTTATTAATTTTTTATAATAGATTTTTTGATGAGTTTTTTTAAATGAATTTTTTTTCATATTTAATAAATTTAATTTAAATAAATAATATTTATTAATCTATTTAAAAGATTTTAGTAAATATTATGTTATTTAAATTAAAAATTATTAAAAATCTAATTTTTTCACATAAGATTATATTTTAAATATCCACTTTTAACTATTTTTTTTTTTCTTATTTATTTAAAAAATAATTACTTGTGATCTCCACATCAGATTATGTTGTGATCTCTATTTATTAAACTTTTAATTTTTTAAATTACTTTAAATTATTTTTTAATATATATTTTTTTTTTGTTAAATATGTTGATTTTTTCATATTATTTTTTGTATTTCTCTTATTAATTTTTCGTACTTATTTTTTTGATGATTTTTTTTTAAATGATTATTTTTTCATATTTAATAAGTTGAATTTAATTGTAAAATCTTGAAATTATTGAACATGTTTCTTAAATAATATTCAAATTTCTTAAATATTTTAAATTTTATATCTATGTTTTAATCTTAACTTCTTCTTCTTTTTTTTCCATATTTTAAAAAAATTTATATTTACATTATTTAATGTTCATTCTAAATTTTTCTCTTAAATCTCATCTCTTATTGGCGCATTGTTGCATGTACAAAAGCATGCAACTGCTAGTTATTTGCTAGCCAGTTTTTATCTCCCTCCACTTTTAACTCTTGTTTTGATATTTATTAGTTGTTATCACCATTATGATTTATTCAGTTAACTTTTGATTTTTAAAATTGATTTAAATTTTAGTTTTTAAATTATTTTAATTTACTTTTTATATTAGTTTAATTTTTTACTTTTTATATTAGTTTAAATAAATTATAGAAACTAAAAAAATAATATTTAAATAAAAAACTAAACTAATATTAAAAAATAATTATAAGTAATTTAAAAGACTAAAATTTGCAAGTAATTTAAAGTAATTTGCAAGTTGGCTGAGAAAGTTGTTAGTTTGGCCTGAAAATTGAAAATCCTCCCCATTAATTTTTAATCGATAGTTTTTATCTCCCACCACTTTTAACTATTGTTTAAATATTTATTAGTTGTTATCTTCACTTTTAACTATTTTTTTTCTTTTTCTATTTATTAGTTGTAATTTCCACATTAGCTCATGTTGTGATTTATTCATTTAACTTTTGATTTTTAAAATTGATTTAGATTTTAGTTTTTATATTATTTTAATTAATTTATTTATATTAGTTTAAATTTTTTCTTTAAATATTATTTTTTAGTTTTTATAATTTATTTAGTCAATAGAATATCTATTAGACATTTTTTTTTTTTATTCTCTTATTAATTTTTCATAATAGATTTTTTGATAGGTTTTTTTAAATTTTTTTTTTATATTTGATAAATTTAATTTAAATAAATAATATTTATTAATCTTTTTTAAAAAATTTAGTAAATATAATGTTATTTAAATTAAAGATTATTAATAATCTAATTGTTCACATAAAATTATATTTTAAATATCCACTTTTAACTATTTTTTTTGTTTTCTTATTTATTTAAAAAATAATTGCTTTGATCTCCACATTAGATTATGTTGTCATCTCTATTTATTAAACTTTTGATTTTTTAAATTGATTTAGGTTTTAGTGTTTTAAATTACTTTAAATTGTTTTTTAATATTAGTTTAATTTTTTTTTAAATATTATTTTTTTAGTTTCTATAATTTATTTAGTTAATAGTTAATTTTTTGTAATAAATTTTTTGATGTTTTTTTTATAAAATATTTGATAAATTGATTTTAATTGTAAAATTTTGAAATTATTGAACACATTTCTTAAGCAATACTTAAATTTCTTAAATATTTTAAATTTTATATCTATGTTTAATCTTCAACTTTTTTTATTTTTGTATTTTCATTTTTTTAAAATTATATTTACATTATTTAATGTTCATTCTATATTTTTCTCTTAAATCTCATCTTCTATCAGCGTACTCATTGCATGTACACAAGCATGTAAAAAATTAAACTAATATAAAAAGTAAATTAAAATAATTTAAAAACTAAAATTTAAATCAATTTTAAAAATCAAAAGTTAACTAATAAATCATAGTGGTGATAATAACTAATAAATATCAAAACAAGAGTTAAAAGTGGAGGGAGATAAAAATTGGCTGGTAAATAACTAGCGGTTACATGCTTTTGTACATGCAACGATGCGCCAATAGGAGATGAGATTTAAGAAAAAAAATTAGAATGAACATTAAATAATGTAAATATAAATTTTTTAAAAATAAGAAATAAAAAAATAAAAAAGTTAAGATTAAAACATAGATATAAAATTTGCAATATTTAAGAAATTTGAAAAAATTTGCAAGTTGGCTAAGAAAGTTGTTAGTTTGGCCAGAAAATTGAAAATCCTTCCCGTTAATTTTTTATTGGCAATTTTTATCTCCCACCACTTTTAATTATTGTTTAAATATTTATTAGTTGTTATCTTCATTTTTAACTATTGCTTTTCTTTTTCTATTTATTAGTTGTGATCTTCACATTAGCTCATGTTGTGATCTATTCATTTAACTTTTGATTTTTAAAATTGATTTAGATTTTAGTTTTTATATTATTTTAATTAATTAATTTATATTAGTTTAATTTTTTTTTTTAAATATTATTTTTTAGTTTTTATAATTTATTTAGTCAATAGAATATTTGTTAGACATATTTTTTTTTTTTTCTCTTATTAATTTTTCATAATAGACTTTTTGATAGATTTTTTTAAATAATTTTTTTAATATTTGATAAATTTAATTTAAATAAATAATATTTATTAATCTTTTTAAAAGATTTTAGTAAATATTATGTTATTTAAATTAAAGATTATTAATAATCTAATTGTTCACATAAGATTATATTTTAAATAACCACTTTTAACTAATTTTTTTATTTTCTTATTTATTTAAAAAATAATTACTTTGATCTCCACATTAGATTATGTTGTCATCTCTATTTATTAAACATTTGATTTTTTAAATTGATTTAGGTTTTAGTCTTTTAAATTACTTTAAATTTTTTTTAATATTAATTTAGTTTTTTCTTTAAATATTTTCTTTTAGTTTCTATAATTTATTTAGTCAATAGTTAATTTTTTGTAATAAATTTTTTGATAGTTTTTTTTTAAAAATGATTGCTTTTAAAAAATATTTGATAAATTGATTTTAATTGTAAAATCTTGAAATTATTGAACACATTTCTTAAGCAATACTTAAATTTCTTAAATATTTTAAATTTTATATCTATATTTAATCTTCAAACTTTTTTATTTTTGTATTTTCATTTTTTTTTTAAAATTATATTTACATTATTTAATGTTCATTCTACATTTTTCTCTTAAATCTCATAGCGCACTCATTGCATGTACACAAGCATGTAAAAAATTAAACTAATATAAAAAGTAAATTAAAATAATTTAAAAACTAAAATTTAAATCAATTTTAAAAATCAAAAGTTAACTCAATAAATCATAGTGGTGATAACAACTAATAAATATCAAAACAAGAGTTAAAAGTGGAGGGAGATAAAAACTAGCTAGTAAATAACTAGATGTTGCATGCTTTTGTGCATGCAACGATGCGCCAATAGGAGATGAGATTTAAGAGAAAAATTTAGAATGAACATTAAATAATGTAAATATAAATTTTTTAAAAATAAGAAATAAAAAAATTAAAAAGTTAATATTAAAACATAGATATAAAATTTACAACATTTAAGAAATTTGAATATTGTTTAAGAAACATGTTCAATAATTTCAAGATTTTGCAATTAAAATTTAACTTATTAAATATTAAAATAAAATCATTTTAAAAAAATCCATCAAAAAAATAATTACAAAAAATTTATAAGAGAAGTAAAAAAAATAATATGAAAAATATAACATATTTAACAAAAAAAAAACTAATATTAAAAAATAATTTAAAGTAATTTAAAAAATTTAAAGTTTAATAAGTAGAGATCACAACATAATCTAATGTGGAGATCATAAGTAATTATTTTTTAAATAAATAAGAAAAGAAAAACAATAGTTAAAAGTGGATATTTAAAATATAATCTTATGTGAACAAATTAGATTATTAATAATTTTAAATTTAAATAACATAATATTTACTAAAATCTTTTAAATAGATTAATAACTATTATTTATTTAAATTAAATTTATTAAATATGAAAAAAAAATCATTTAAAAAAACTCATCAAAAAATCTATTATAAAAAATTAATAAGAGAAAAAAAAAAGTCTAACAAATATTCTATTGACTAAATAAACTATAAAAATTAAAAGATAATTTATAAAGAAAAAATTAATATAATATAAAATTAAAATTAAAATAATATAAAAATTAAAATCTAAATCAATTTTAAAAATCAAAAGTTAAATGAATAGATCACAACATGAGCTAATGTGGAGATCGCAACTAATAAATAGTAAAAGAAAAACAATAGTTAAAAGTGGAAATAATAATTAATAAATATCAAAACATTGAATTAACAGGAAAGATTTTGAATTTTTAGGCCAAACTGACAACTTTCTCGGCCAACTTGCAAATTTTTCATCAAAATTTTAATTTTCGGGAACAAAGTTCTCACAAATAGCCTATTGGCTAAATTAACAAGAAAGATTTTCAATTTTTTGGCCAAACTCTTGCAAATTTTCCATCAAAAATTTAATTTATGCACAAATAGCCTATCGGCTAAATAAATAAAGCAAACATTATAAATAAAATAAAATATTATTAAAACGCAATTATATCCATTGTGTTTTCACTTATATTTTTAAATATCTAATTATAAGCTAAGTACTATTGTGATACTTTTTATACTTTATACTTTAACCAGTTCGAATTAATCATTTTTAAATTTTGTTTATCAAATCATTACAATATTATAGATGCAAGATTTTTAACTTTACAAATTTTATAAAATATTTTTTTACAATTTGATTATGAACTCAATTTACCTATAGATTTTAAAACAAATACTTTTGAATATTTGTTTAATAATATTTTGAATGTAAGTAGTTGATTTAGATTTTTATATTTTAATATTATATTTTCTTATAATATATTTTTTTTTCAAAAATATTAAAAAATAATATTATTTAAATTATATAATTATTTTATATTATTATTATGAAAATATTACTATTTTCATATCACAATTTATCTATAATATAACAATAATTATATTTATTAATAATTTTTTGAATATAAATAATTTTAAAAAAGTATAAAAACTCTATTATGAAAAATTAATAAGAGAAATACATGCTCGATTAAGACATATTATGAAATATTGTCGGAGTATTGCATGTCCCTGCTTTTGGGGTGGCCATGCATTAATACATGCTCGATTAAGACTTATCCACATTTGTTTAACGGTTGTCCATATGCTTAAACGCCTTCCAAGACTATAAGTACGCCTCGGCTATTTCATCATAACAGCCACATTGATTGATAGATTAACAGCAGGTCTTACTGGATTAATTTGCATTATCCATGCTTGATAGGCGCTAATCAATCATAGCAGTATTGAGAAGATTTTAAATATTATAGGGTTTATTGGCTACCAAAATCGGCAATTAAGAGCACAAGTTCGATTTTAGATCTGAGCTGAGAATTTTCGGTGCATCAGAATGGCAGGCGTTCAAAATCGTAAGGATTTTCTGCGCCCATTTTAATTGATTTGACTGTACATTGCCCTCCATCGTGATTCTCTGTATTGGTAAATAGAATTAGAAAGAATTGCATAGATCTCTTATTTGGGCTGGCGATATAATTTTTCCCTCCAATTCGTATCCATTGTTCTTAAATATGAAGGATCAGCTGCATCAAATTTATAAATGCCCTGGTTTTATCATTGGGAAATCATTCTTTGAATAAATTTCATCGTTGCAAGGTCTATTTTATAGATTTTCAAATTGTTCATGTTCTAAAATAATCACGAGTCTGCATTGAATCTTACTCTTTTATGTACTATATCACAGATCTGGATAATGGGAACAATCCCGCGCAGGACTTGATAGTTTGCTTTGGAGAAATGCTCATTGATTTTGTTCCAACAGTCTCTGGTGTTTCTTTGGCCGAGGCACCAGCCTTTAAGAAAGCCCCAGGAGGTGCACCAGCAAATGTTGCTGTAGGGATTGCTAGGCTTGGAGGTCATGCAGCATTCATTGGGAAGGTATTGTACCTACATTATCCAAATTAATATCCATTTGTGCTTAGTTGCATTAGGCCAGACGAATTGAGTTACATTGTCTCTTTTGTTGATGGTAGACGAGGAATACAACTGAATAAATTTCATTTGTGACAGGTTGGTGATGATGAATTTGGGCATATGTTGGCGGCCATTTTAAAGGAAAATGGTGTAAATGACAAGGGTTTTCTGTTTGATAGCCATGCTAGAACAGCGCTTGCATTTGTAACATTGCGAAATGATGGTGAACGAGAGTTCATGTTCTATCGTAATCCAAGTGCTGATATGCTCTTGACTGAGGCCGAGCTGGATAAAGACCTGATCCAACAGGTACGTGTTTAGTGAGAATTAAGTCTAATTCGTTGATATCATTTTTATTATTATTTTTTTAAGACACAGAGATTATCACAATAGGGTTAATCAAGATAAGAATCGTATGGCTTGGGACTCTGTATCAGATATGTTTTTTTATCGCATTCTACAGATTTTGTAATAGAATTCAATGCCAATAATTTTATAATATTAATGATGAACATATTATTGTTTTCTTTCCCATTTGAAGAGCATGAAGAATCTGAATATGCAAGGAGCCAGGTTCTCTTTGGTTGAAATAGAAAAAGAAAATAGATCACAGATTCAAGATCAGAAAGACACAGTCTGATGCCCCTGCCCCTGAAATCACAATAAAACCGATAGTATTTATTCTCTAATAAAAGTTATAGAAAAAGAAAGGATAAAATACTATTTACTCTTTTTGGCTACTATCAAGATTGTAGGTCAACCTTATTTATTAACCTACCATTCTTTTAATTTTCCGAAATTTTGAGAAATGCTAATTTTAGTAAATATTATTTGTTAAATATACACAAATAGTATTTAAACATTTATTAATCGCTGAGCAATGTGACTAATGTGATCTCTTATTGATGATCCAAAATATGCAATTACAATTGGCAGCATCTGGAAGCAATCTACATAATCATAATGATATTCTTCTTGGATGTCACTACCCCAAATGTACTTCCTCCTCCGTTCTGCTTCTCCCACAGGAAACTATGAGTAGCAAGATTTAAATTGTTGTTTCCCCCAAGAAGTCTGTGTGTAAAAACAATTTTTTGCTGATTCTTCTTGAATCTTTATCATTTGTATTAAACTTATTCCAATGTCTGACCCATCTTTTGGTGTTAGCAATTGATTTACAATGCTATGAAACAGAGAATAGAACTCCATTAACCGGGACTGAATGTAACCTTCCATACAGTGCTATTGAGCAAGATGGGATCCTTATTTTATAGATCATTAACATTTCTTATTACTTTCACCATCCTGGTGTTTCTTTTGTGATTTCCTTCCTCATGGATTTTTTTATAACAATCACAGACTCAATTCCAATAGTCCCATGACAGGCTTGTGCACACATTAAAAGCAGTATTTACATGTCTCCAATGTGAAAGGAAACCGATTTTATTGGTTCTAACAGTGGACATGATTTTATCCTTTCCTCCACCAAATCCATACCCTGAGCCATCTGTTGATGCTCCTTTAGCATTAAAATCAACTATGGACAATTATTAAAACTTATCACTTGCTGCAATGGCTCTCCTTTAGATAGATTAGTGTATAGTACTTGTATCGGAACATTCATTTCTATCTTGGCATCCAAATGCTCAATAAGCATTATCTGATGCATGAAGACCTCCTGAATAATGGCTTGTTAAAATATTAAACAGCAAATTAAAACAGAGATTCAAAAGAACAATATACAGTTTACAATCCACTCTTCAAATAGAGCAATAGTATTATTAATCACTGATTTGAAGATAACACTCTGCATACGTTACAATACAATAATCAGCATTCTTTTATAGACAGATACAAGAGCATTATCGGGAATATGAAGAGTCCAGAGACAAAATAACCATTGGGTTTCACCTTCAACATGGCTGCCATATAAAATTAAACCTCTCCACATAGCTGGTCAACAACCTCATGATTATCAATCCACTCTCGAGTATCCGCAATGCAAACCCCGTGCGATTAAAAGGGCTGCTGATCAATCTGAGGAAATCAGAATCATGATTCTGCATTTTCAAGGTGTTTTTGTTGTCCTTTATTGCATCTAGGGCACTTCTTCACCAGGCACCTTTTAGCTGTTATGTTGTTGTTACTTTTGGTTTTTTTTCTCTATCCACCCAACTCCGTGGTGAAGTCTCCATGACAAACCAAACATTATTAAATTGCAAGATCTTCTTGTTAGGTATGCCTCATATGCTCTTGAAAGGTATTCCTCCAATGAAATCATGTGCACGCAACAAGGGAAATCAACCTCACTATGGGCAATCATACCTTGCATTTAGCTGAAATGTGAAACTATCCTTAGTAAGAGATGAAAACTGGGACGCATTACAGATGTAAACAGAGAACATAATCATTATAGTAAAACCAGGGAATCTTATGACAGCAATAGACGTAAGAAATATATGAAGTTGGAGCTACAGATGCAATAAATTTGTCTTCTTAGTACTCGTACACAGAGAATATAGAATTCAGATTACACCGTATGTATATGCCAACATGCGACTTAAGAAATCATTACTTTAGATGCTGGGTCTCATGTCATTAGTAATGTAATTCTCATTTTAAATTCATTTACAGTCAACACATTCTTCTTATAGAATTAATGGGTTAACAATTTTGCATAGGCTTGGTATGTGCTGCCTTGTGTGGGTTCTACCTCTTAATTATTAGGTAATTAATTGCCACTCAGAAATGGTTCTCTTTACACAGTTTGGTTTTTGTATGTAGGCCAAGATTTTTCATTATGGATCCATCAGTTTGATAACAGAGCCATGTAGAACAGCTCATTTTGCAGCCATGAGATTGGCAAAAGAGGCTGGTGCTCTCTTATCATATGATCCTAACGTGAGAATCCCATTATGGCCATCTCCTTCAGAAGCTCGAGAAGCCATTTTCAGTATCTGGGATGAGGCTGATGTGATTAAGGTACTAGTTCTTTTAATGTTGCGCAGGGCATCCTTATAAATTAATTGATTTGATACAGTAAAGAAGAAAATGCTACAACCATTTATTCTCTTACATCGAAAATTTTCCTCTGCCTCTTATGCATATTTATTATTGGACTTTTGTCTCCACAGGTCAGTGAGGAAGAAGTAGCATTCCTTACAGATGGAGGAGACTATCAAAAAGCTGAAGTAATTGAGACCCTATTGCGCCCGGGACTTAAGTTACTACTAGTGACTGAGGGAGAAAAAGGTTGCAGATACTACACCAAGGTTAGTACCTCTAATAACATGTCATGCTCTGTTTTTCACAAATAACACACGTTCTTAGGAAGAGAAGTTACCTTTAGCCAAATAGACATCAAAGACCTACTTTGATTTCATTCACTTCTTTTTGAATTTGATCTACAAGCTATGGAATACATATGATGCTTTATCATATGCATTCATGTTGTTGCTACTATTTTTTAATGATAAACAGTATCATGTAGACATTGACAGAGAGACATAAGACAGAAAAGGATTGTTCTATCTCACCAATGAAGAATGAACTATAATTGTTGATCTTTATTCCCTTGACTCTTGATCTTACTATATTTTCTTGGTACAATGTTTATGATAATCATCTAACTTTTTGTTGATCATTCCTCAATATAGGACTTTCGCGGAAAAATAAATGGATTTGCAGTAGAGACAGTTGATACAACTGGTGCTGGTGATGCATATGTTGGAGCATTTCTTACAGAGTTGGTCAAAGATTTTTCATTGCTTGAGGTAACTCTAGTCCCCATGATGCCACTGTACATTTGCTTCGTGACCTTTACAATTATAGACTAAAAAATATGTATATTGTACATTTTAACAAGAAAAAAGAAAAAAAGCAAAAAAAAAAAAGAAAGAATGGTAGGATTTTTTATGTCTAGATTTTAAGAATTTTAATGTTTTGTTAATTTCTATTTTTAACCAATCTTACAAAAAAGCAAGAACATTTTATCTGGCATCATTTATTAAAACATATTTGTTTAAAGTTTATCTTGTCTAAGTTACTGTCAGGAATCAGGGGCCCTTTTACATTCTCACTTATTTGACATAGTATTATCTTTCAAAGTCTTTCTTATATTTCAATCTGGTATATCTGGCATTCTATACATAAATATCACCTTCACATTTTCAATCCTCTATAAAACATATTTATAAATATCTTATGCATATGCTAACATGTTCAACTTTTAAACTACATTGGCTTTCGGTTGGGTGTTTGTAAGTTTAAGTGACTTTAGTTGTTCGTTTGCTATTTCTCTATGTTGTCCCTTGTTATTCTGTAGCTGTCTGGGTTGTCACTGTATCTTTATGCACAATGGCCTGAGCCCTTTCAAAATCCTTGTTTTTATTAATCAAAATATATTGTTCACCATATCTTACAGTGAACTTTGATTATCTTTATCAGAAGCTGAAAGAATAGCATGTTTCATTATTGATATTTCGCTTAACTAATTAGTTTAATTGCATAACAGGATGAGAAGAGATTGAGGGATGTATTGTTACTTGCCAATGGTGCTGGTGCCATAGCCACAACAGAAAAGGGTGCAATCCCTGCACTGCCGGATAAAGCTGCTGTTCTGGCCCTATTGAAGAATAATGCTTAACAGTTTCCATTTGAAGAGAGATTTTTATTTCTCAAGTAAAGAGGATGTAAAGATATCCTCTAAGTAGCATTTGTCCTCATTTATGTTCATTAAAATAGACAAAATATGAGTTTAACTGTCTGGGTTCTTACAAATAAATATGAATTTGTCTTCCCCTGTTGTTAAGAATATGTTGCTATGTGGAACTTATTGTGGATGAACTAATTATGTTCAAAACTGCAATGATGTTCTTTTAAGATTGTTTCTTTTAAACTAATAATATTGTCATATTTCTTCTGTTTAATCGGTTACAGGCCTGTTGTAATCATTACTGGTTTCTGTATTTCTTATTCAGCTGTTAGTCTTTGTAATCTTGCTTTGTTAGTCTTTGTAATCTTGCTTTGAGTGACACCTTCAATCATATTCTTCATTTTTTCATCATGCAATTTAAAATTATTGTAGCCATTGCACTTTGTAGTTTTTAACATGAATGCTGTTTTATGATGTGTAAGTAGTGGTCGACATGAGGTCCTTTATGAATCTTATTATCCCTTGTAAATGTAGATTTATTTACTTATTTAACTGATAGGCTATTTGTGGGAACTTTGTTTCCGAAAATTAAAATTTTGACGAAAAATTTACAAGTTGGCTGTGAAAGTTGTCAGTGTGGCCAGAAAATTGAAAATTCATCCTGTCAATTATTTACGGGCCAGTTTTTATCTCCCTCCACTTTTAACTATTGTTTTTCTTTTTCTATTTATTTATTGAGATCTCCACACATTAGAGCTCATGTTGTAATCTATTCATTTAACTTTTGATTTTTAAAATTGATTTAGATTTTAGTTTTTAAATTATTTTAATTTTTTTTTATATTAGTTTAATTCTTTCTTTAAATATTATTTTTAGTTTTTATAATTTATTTAGTCAACAGAATATTCGTTAGACATATTTTTTTTGTATTTCTCTTATTAATTTTTCATAATAGATTTTTTGATAGATTTTTTAAAATGATTATTTTTTCATATTTGATAAATTTAATTTAAATAAATAATATTTATTAATCTATTTAAAATATTTTAGTAAATATTATGTTATTTAAATTAAAAATTATTAATAATCTAATTTGTTCACATAAGATTATATTTTAAATATCTACTTTTAACTATTATTTTTATTTTCTTATTATTTAAAAAATAATTACTTGTGATCTCCACATTAGATTATGTTGTGATCTCTATTTATTAAATTTTTTATTTTTTAAATTGATTTAGGTTTTAGTTTTTAAATTACTTAATTTTTTTTTTTATTAGTTTAGTTTTTCTTTAAAATATTGTTTTTTTAGTTTATATAATTTATTTAATCAATAGAATATTTGTTATAGACGTCGCTATTTTTTATTTTTTTTGTATTTCTCTTATTAATTTTTTGTAATAATTTTTTTGATGGTTTTTTTTTTAAATGATTATTTTTTTCATATTTGATAAATTGAATTTAATTGTAAAATTTTAAATTATTAAACACGTTTCTTAAGCAATATTCAAATTTCCTAAATATTGTAAATTTTATATCTATGTTTATATTTTCAACTGTTTTTTTCATTTTTAAAAAACTTATATTTACACTATTTGATATTCATTCTACATTTTTCTCTTAAATCTCATTTCCTATCAATGCACTTGTTGCATGTACAAAAGCATGCGACTGCTAGTTATATTTTAGTTATGACTAGTGTTTTGAAATTTTAATATTTCACTACGTAATTTATGAAAAATAGTTATTTATGTCATAACAATGTGCTATTAAAGTGTAAATAACATGTTAAGGAAGATTATTTAGAAATATACTAGAGCAAAAAAGTAAATGGATGATAAAAATCGATATTAGAAAAAAAAAATCATATGAAAAGCAGCTTGAGACTAGTGAATAATTTACTCTATTTATTTCTAAGCTAATGTTTTTTAATCTAATTAACTGATAGCACTTTCTATGATATCAATTCAAAGAATTCTACAACTTTCAAAGGATGGAGTCAAATTTAGAATCTTTTTATAATATCTTCAAAATAGTTAGGTAATTCAAATTGTATTATATTGTTTGAATTATGATCAAAGATCTCATGTTTTCCAATGAGAAAATGCTTTCACAGTGAAAAGGTATCATAAAATATTAGAGTGAAATAAGTTATATTTTGTTGATGGAAATGCCATTTATGGTTTTGGATAGTAGAACTAAGAGAAATTTAGAAGATTGCCTAATGTTTGAGAAGAGTCATTAGAAAATTAGCTATAATAGAAAAAAGGGATGACACTTCAAATAAGTTCAATAAAATCTAATCTATTAACAAAATGTAAACCTTCACATGAATTCCTTTTTTAATGTATCACAATTCATGCTTGTTGATGTCAAAATAGACACAATGCTTAAGCTCGAAAGCTTTATAATTAAGACTTGATCAAGATGCTAAGTTTTTAACTTCATATATTCAACCAAAGTGCATCTTGTATTTTTTGTTTTTGAAAATAAGAGTCACCATTTTTCTTTAAAAAAAGTGAGTTGGAGGAATATGTCAACGATGAGATAAAGTTTATCATAGAAAGTCTTAAACAATACTTGCTAGTATGAAGTTTATGTAGTTAGAAATGGATAAATGTCAAAATCCAAGAAAGGAAAGTTGTGTCAAATGACACTACTAATTAAACCTTCAAATGCAATCCTCTTTTTAATGTATCACAAATCATGCTTGTCAATGTCAAAATACACCTAATGCTTAAGCTAGAAAGATTTATAATTAAGACTTGATCAAGATGCTAAGCTTTTAACTTCAAATATTCAACCAAAGTGCATCTTGAACTTTTCATCTTTGAAAATAATAATCAAGATTTTTCTCTCTATAAAAACTTAAAAGTGAGTTGGAGGAATATGTCAATGATAAGATAAAGTTTATCAAGGGAAAGCCTTAAATAATACTTGTTAGTCAAAATGTTTCTGGATTCAATCGTGGCGTCGTTTTTGCATCAACATTTTAGATCATGATAGAGAACAAAAGTGAAAGATAAAAGTAGCAGACAAAGCCTATAAAATGAGGTTGAAAGGGATGAGAGGGAAGAGAGAGAAAATCAAGAGTTGAAGGACAAGTGGTGGAGGATAGAGAACTCAGAGGAAATAAATCAATTGGAAAATAAGAGAGAAACCAAAAGAGCAAGTCAAAGATAGAAAAGTTGCGAGTATGAAGTTTATGTAGCTAGAAAGGAACAAAATTCAAAATCCAAGAAAAGTTGTGCCATATGACAATGTTAGGGCCTGTTGGTTTGTGGAAGACGACGAGAATTGGCTTTTTAATAATCCAAATTTTAAAAAAATTGTGTTTGTTTCAAAATTGGAAAAATGGAATTAGAATACAAGACTTCTAATTTTGTCTCAAAACCAAGTTATCAGACTTCCCACCAACTAGGAATTGGAAATCAAAACATGATTACACTTTTTGAGGAGTGTAAATAAATTAGATTGGACTATTTAACTCCAAGCTTACCAACTAGGAATTGGAAATCAAAACATGATTACACTTTTTGAGGAGTGTAAATAAATTAGATTGGACTATTTAACTCCAAGCTTACGGATAAAATTATATCTTCCAACTCATCTTTCAACTCATCTTTCAACTGAAACAAACGATTCAAGTAAAATCTCAAAAATAGAAATGAAAATTTACAAAACCTTGATTTGACAAAATAAAGATTTAGATATTAGAAGCACATAATTTTCAGAAGTGGAATATGGTTTGTTCTTTCTACTTTATTCTAAGCTGGTTATACGGTTATTTGTTCATGGATTCCTTTATAGGTTCTTGTTTGTCAAATTTCTCTCCCCTTTTGTAAAGGTAATCTCTTGTTGATAATTATAGTCTAATAAAAGAATATAAATGTGTTCTATACTGGTGTTTGCACCCAGAACAGGTGCAGCAATTCTTATCTATCCGCACCTTCTTTTCCCACACTTATACTGCCATACCAATCCAGGGTTCTGCTCAGGCAGCAGGATTCCCCAATTGGCACCATATCCATGTAATATATCACAAAATCTCCGATAAATCGGTTTCATTCTTGTTCGCTTTTCCTGTTGCCATCACATTTTCATTGGTTGCTTGCTAGGGTAGCAGTAGCCTTTGAGTACTTTCTAAAAGGATATCTGATTGAAAGTCCATTTTAATGATGTAAGAGCGTTCTGGCTTTCCTAATTCTAATCCTTCAAGATCAGAGCAACAAACAAGCGCAGATGAACACCTGCTTGTGAGATTCAACCCCTTCCCATTATATTTGCTAGAAGAGATTTTGGGCTTCAGTTCCATGTCCATTCTAGGTGTACCCTACAATCAATGCTGACCACGAAACTTTATCTCATCCAGGCATTCCGTCAAACAAGTCGAGTGCATTCTCCACCTCCATGTCCAATCTGAGCATACAATGCAATCCATGCTGACCACAAAACTTTATCTCATCCAGGCATTCCGTCAAACAAGTCGAGTGCATTCTCCACCTCCATGTCCAATCTGAGCATACAATGCAATCCATGCTGACCACAAAACTTTATCTCATCCAGGCATTCCGTCAAACAAGTCGAGTGCATTCTCCATCTCCATGTCCAATCTGAGCATACAACGCAATCCATGCTGACCACAAAACTTTATCTCGTTCAGACATTTCGTCAAACATGTCGAGTGCATTCTCCATATTTCCAAACTCGTAAGCATTCCTTGCAATTCTTGATTTTTAAAACATCTCAAGTAAATGTGATTTATTTGAAACTTGTTAACTTTTGGAATATTGTTATGCAGTCGAAAGGTCATAGTCTATTGGTAAAGTTGAATGGTTCACAAAGAGTCTACAAATTGTGTGCATTCTCAAATGATTTTCACGACATCATTGACTCTCGCGCACATATGTGTGAACCAAGTCCCCAAGCCCTCAACCAAAAACTAAAATATTCCTATGTTTTCCCTCTTTTTCCATTTTTTATATTTAATATGTGCTAATCTTTAATATTTAATATGTGGCAATCTTTAATATTTAGTATTTTAATATTAGTTTGCTTCTATGTTATAACTATCACATTAGAAATATATTTTATAAAATAATAATTTAATTTTCATTTAATTTTAATTTTTAAATCGATTGGAAAAATTAAAAAATGATAAACAATAAATTATATATTTAAAATTTTAAAAATTATTATTTAAATATATTAAATAAATACAATCAACTAATAAATAATGACGAGAATATTAAATGATATCTATTACTGATTAAAAAGGGATGTATTTAAGTTCTTTATTTTATGTTTTAGATTAGAATTTAGATTAGAATTTTTTTTGGTTAAGTTTTGTATTTAATTATATGATTAATTAACCATTTATTCTAATTTCTAAATAAAATAAGTTATAATTTTTTACTACAATTACTTCATTAAATTTATATTATATTTTAAGAATTAGATTAAAATTTAAGTTTAATCATATATTAAAATAAATTTAGTAATGATTTACAATTAATATTATGTAAGTATTATCAAAATAATAATAATAAATAATTAAATATTAGATTTAAGATCATACTTATTATTATATTTTATTATTAAAATTTTAGTTATGCAAATTAATTATAAATATGTTGTTTTAAATAATCTAATTTCATGTTCTATAGCATTTCAAGTTTACTTGAAGTTGGAGTGTTTCCATTCAAATTAGAATTCATGGAAACTATAAATGTAATATTATGAAAAAAAATTCAAATTCAAATTTTTAATATTTGATAATAATTAACATTATCAGAGTTTAAAATTATTTAAAAAAATTGTGACAATTATGTATATTATAAAATTAAAAATATTACTAGCATAGCTAAAAATTTAATTCAATTTTTTTAAAAATAAGCCGAGAGGTATCCAATTTCAACAAAATTAGAATAAGTTTAATAAATATTGTATTCAAATAATAAATTATTGCATTTGTTTGATATATATACTATCCCTTAATATTAATACATAGAAATCTTAAATCTATCAAAAAAATACATGGAAATCTTAAGTTTTAAAATTCTTCCTTAGTTTTATAAGACTGGAAAATCGCAACAAATCAAACTTAGACAATGATTTACTTCATCACATCCAAATACAAAATATACAAATTAAGGAAAATTTATATTGTATAAAAATCATAGCAATAAAAATAATTGTACTCTATTGAAAAAAATTAAATTAAAAAAAATCATAGCAATAAAATAAACAATAGTAATAAATGTTTTGAATTTTTTTTTGTTTTATGCTCTAATTAGTAGCATAATCATAAAAAGATTGTAAACCATATTTTGGAAAGTAGAACAAATCTAAGGAGGAACTAGTTGTAAATTAAAAAGACCACCAGTTCACATTGAGTTAAAATGTCCATTGCATGCAACTTTCAAGATTTTAATTATATTTAATCTATGTAACTCTTAAGATTCTATTTTATTTCTTTGACAAGTAAATGAATGCCAATTTTTTAAACAAAATATCTCGACTTAAAATATAGCTCAATAATTGAAAAGTGTAAAACAATTAAGAAAAAGATCTAATTATATTATTTTGCAGAATATTATTTGTCTAAATTTAAAATTTGATCAAATGTACTGAATTAAAAAGAAGTGCAACTTATATTTTAGTCGATAGGCTATTTGTGGAAATTGAATTGTTGCTGGAAAAGTTGTTAGTTGGACTGAAAAATTGTAAATCCTTCCCATTAATTATTTACTGGCTAGTTTTTATCTCACTCCACTTTTAACTCTTGTTTTGATATTTATTAGCTGTTATCTCCATTTTAACTATTGTTTTTCTTTTTCTATTTATTTTTAAAAAAATTACTTCTTCTCCACATTATAGCTTGATCTCTATTTATTTAACTTTTAATTTTTTTAAATTGATTTAGATTTTAGTTTTTAAATTATTTTTTTATAATAGTTTAGTTTTTCTTTAAATATTGTTTTTTAGTTTCTATAATTTTAGTCAATGAAATATTTGTTAGAGACGCTACTATTTTTTCATTTTTTAAAAAAAATTCTCTTATTAATTTTTCTTAATAGATTTTTTGATGAGATTTTTCTTAATGATAATTTTTTTCATATTTGATAAATTGAATTTAAATAAATAATATTTATTAATTATTTAAAAGATTTTAGTAAATATTATGTTATTTAAATTGAAAATTGTTAATAATCTAATTTGCTCACATAAGATTATATTTAAAATCTCCACTTTTTTAAAAATATTTTTTATTTTAAGAGGGGTAAAAATTTATTCAATCAAATCCAAATTACAGAGCAACGAAAAAAGGTCCACAACAACACTACATATTGGTGTCTTTCAATAACAAATTCTCAATGATCTCACAATACTCAGAAGGTAACTCATCCCTACCACTAATATCCCACCTAACCACATTCTTTGAAGCCCACTTTGCTAAATAATCCACTACTCTGTTCCATTCACGAGGGATATAACGAAAGGAAATAGAGTCCAAGGAACTACAAAGACTTAGAATTTGTTTGACCAAAGAGGCTAGTTGCTAAGTAACATCCTCCAAACTTTAGTTATTCAATAGATCCACAACAATCTAAGAATTATACTTGCATATGATCAGGACTCTTCCACCCTAAAGAGTGTTAGATTGCGATGACTAATCAGGAAAGTACTGCACATACTTCTTTTTTTTGGGTACTATTTGTAGATTTTCCACTAAAGTTATGGCTAATTTATGGCCAACATGTTATAACCCTAAAGCGGTTTAATACTTGTATAAAAGAGTTTAGGGTTAGGTATTTTTCATTATGTTGTGATGCAAAATTGCTTCTTGTGGCAGTATTGAGCTGTAAGGGATTACAAATTGTAATCAAGTTGTAATCATTAGATTGTAATAATATTGGACTTGTTGTTTAGTGGACGTAGCCCAGGGATTGGGTGAACCACGTTAAATCTTGGTGCCTTGTGTTTATTTCTATGTGATCTATTATTTTTTGTTATTGGTTATATTTTCATGTAGTTTTTATTTTTGTCTGTGGTTTATCCTAACAAGTGGTATTAGAGCGAGGTTGTCTTTCAGTTATCCTCTGCAAGAAAGTCTCACGGTTAAGTGGGAGTCTCACGGTTGAGTGGGAGTAATGGCAGATGAGGGTAAGCTGAGGGTTGACAGGTTTAATGGGCAGAACTTTCAGTTACGAAAGATGCAAATGGAAGACTATCTATATCAGAAGGATTTATGGAAGTCG
The DNA here is from genome assembly GCA_028749045.1 of Cupressus sempervirens. Classification (NCBI taxonomy): domain Eukaryota; kingdom Viridiplantae; phylum Streptophyta; class Pinopsida; order Cupressales; family Cupressaceae; genus Cupressus; species Cupressus sempervirens. Next base: position 618,921,095 of record CM053791.1, read on the forward strand.
TTGCAAGGCAAAGCCAAGAATCAAGGAACTATGTCAGATGTTGAATGGGATCTTTTGGACAAAAAGACACTCGAAAGCATTCAGTTATGCTTGGCACCATCGATGACATTTAATATTACAAAAGCAAAGACGATAGAAGATTTGATGAAAACCCTAGCGACACTATATGAAAAACCCTCCACTTCAAACAAGGTATTTCTCATGAAGCATTTATTTAATATGAAAATGACAGAAGGTGGATCTATTGCAGATCATTTAAATGAGTTTAATACTATTACTAGTCAGTTATCTTCTGCAAGTATCAATTTTGATGAATAAATTAGGGCTCTCTTGATTTTTTGTTCTTTGCCTGAAATCTGGAATGGCTTGGTAATGGCGGTGAGTAATTTTGCTCCTAGATCTAGTACCCTAAAATATGATGATGTGATCGGTGTTGTTTTGAGTGAGGAAACTTGTAGGAAATCCTCAGGTGGATCTACATCAGGAAGTGTTTTGAATGCACAAAGCAAGGGCAAAACGACTGAGAGAGGAACTAACTCTGGAAATCATGAGAGATCAAGAGGAAAGTCAAAGGGGAAGAGGTCTCAATCGAGAGGACCAAACGATTATTGGTATTGTGAGAAACCAGGTCATAAAAAGAAAGATTGTTGGAATCGAAAGAAAAATGAAGGAGATAAATCAGATGGAGACAAGGAGGCAAATGTGGTAAGTAACAAATTTGAAGAGGATGCTTTGCTTCTATCTTTAGAAAGTGTTGATGATTCATGGGTTTTAGATTCTGGTGCTTCATTTCATGCTACACCACATAGAGGTTATTTCATTGATTATGTCCAAGGGGATTTTGAGCTTGTTTATTTGGGGGATAATGAACCCTGTCAAATTGTTGGAAAGGGAAAAATTAAGATTAAGTTGCAGAATGAGAATCATTGGCTACTACATGAGCTAAGACATGTTCCAAGGTGATTAGGAATTTAATTTCAGCGGGGCAACTCGGTGATGAGGGTTGTGTAGTTACTTTTAATGATAAAAATTGGAAGGTTTCAAAAGGTTCCCTTGTAGTAGCAAAAGGTGTGAAAGTAGGCACCTTATATCTTTGTCTAGGTCATATTGTTCCTTCTAATTTGATTGTTTCAGAGAAAAATGAATGTTCAAGAACAATTGCTGCAATTGAGCAGGGAGAACAAATAGCTGTTGTAGATTCTAATACAGCATTGTGGCACAACAGACTTGGGCACATGAGTGAGAAAGGTATGAAAGTACTTCATTCAAAGAAAGTTTTACCAGGTCTGAAATGTGTGAATATGGATTTCTGTGAAAGTTGTGTGCATGGACAACAAAAGAGAGTGAGTTTTGTAAAGATTGGGAAGGAAAACAAAAAGGAGAAATTAGAGCTTGTGCATACAGACGTATGGGGACCAGCTCATGTATCTTCCCTTGGTGGCTTTCATTATTATGTTACATTTATTGATGATGCAACTAGAAAAGTATGGGTTTATTTCCTTAGACAGAAATCTAATGTATTTCAAACTTTTAAGAAATGGAAATGCTTGGTTGAAAATGAGACTGGTAAGAAATTAAAATGTCTCAGATCTAATAATGGTGGTGAGTATTGCAGTCATGAATTTGAAGATTATTGCTCCACTAATGGTATTCATAGATAGAAAATTGTTCCAAGAACACCATAGGAAAATGGAGTGGCTGAACACATGAACAGGACTATAATAGAGCGCGCAAGGAGCATGAGGTTGCATGCTGGGTTGCCCATACACATGTGGGTGGAGGCTGTCAATACTGTAGTATATTTGATTAATAGAGGTCCCTCTACTCCTTTGGGCTATGGTATTCCAGAGTAGGCATGGACTGGTAAGAAGGTAGTTATTCTTTTCTCAAGACCTTCGGTTGTGAAGCTTTTGCTAATATAGACTCTAAAAACATAACCAAGCTACAAGCTAGATCAAAGAAATGTGTCTTTGTTGGATATGGCATTAATGAATTTGGTTATAGGCTTTGGGATTTTCAAAATCATAAAACTGTTAGAAGTCGGGATGTCATATTCAATGAGAAAGTGTTGTACAAAGATCTGTTGCAGCAACATGAGAAGAAAGAAGATGTTTATGTAGTGCTAGATGATACTCCAAAAGCTGATGTTCTAGCCATTCCTCATGATGTGCAACAACTGCAACAACAAATACCACACACACCAGTGAATGTTAGACGGTCAATGAGGCAAATTAAACCTCCACAAAGATTTTCTCCCTCTTTGTATTCTATTTTACTTACTGATGCTGGTGAACCTAAAAGTTATGATGAAGTTGTGTAGGTCGATACTAAGATTTAGTAGGACTCTACAATGAAAGATGAAATGTACTCTTTGCTAAAGAATAAGACATGGGATCTATGCAAGTTGCCTATAGGTAAAAAGGCTTTACAGAATAAGTGGGTTTACAGGTTGAAAGAAGAGGAAGGAGGTAAGAAAAGATTTAAGGCTAGGTTAGTTGTAAAAGGATTTGCACAAAAAAAGGGAATTGATTTTGATAAGATGTTTTCTCTTGTTGTTAAAATGACTTCTATCTATACTGTTTTAAGTCTTGTGGCTACTGAAGATTTGCATTTAGAGCAGTTAGATGTTAAAACAACCTTTCTTCATGGTGATTTGGATGAAGAAATATATATGGCTCAGCCATGGGGATTTGAGGTCAAAGGTAAGGAGAACTTAGTGTGCAAATTGAAGAAAAGTTTATATGGCTTGAAGCAAGCACCTTGGCAATGGTATCTGAAGTTTGACAGGTTTATGCATGAGCATGGCTATAACAAGTGTCATTCAGATTATTGTACTTATTTTAAGAGGTTGGATGATGATAGCTACATTATTTTATGTTTATATGTTGATGATATGGTTGTAGCTGGGTCTAACATGGATCATATTAAGGGGTTGAAATGCCAGTTAGCACATGCATTTTCTATGAAGGATTTGGGGGCAGAAAAACAAATCTTTGGTATGAAGATTTGCAGAGATAGGAAGAACAGAACGTGGACACTATCTCAGGCTGATTATGTTGAGAATGTGTTGCAATGTTTCTCTATGGAGAATGCTAAAGCTATCAACACACCTTTCCTTGGTCATTTGAAATTGACTAAGGAGATGTGTCCTAAGACACAAGAAGAGGAGGATAAGATGTCCAAGGTACCCTATGCTTTAGCTATAGGAAGCTTGATGTATGCTATGGTATGCATTAGGCTAGATATTGCCCATGCAGTGGGAGTCATTAGCAGGTATATGAGTCATCCAAGATTTGAGCATTGGAATGCTATCATGTGGATTCTTAGATATTTGAGAGGAACATCCAATAAGTGTTTACACTTTGGGGGCTCTACTACTAATTTACAGGGCTATCTTGATTCAGATTTTGCACGGGATATTGATACCAGGCAGAGTACTACAGGTTATGTCTTTACTATTGGTGGGGCAGCCGTGAGCTGGGTTTCTAGGTTGCATAAGATTAATGTTCTATCCACTACAGAGGCAGAGTATGTTGCTGCTACAAAGGCAGCCAAGGAGATGATATGGCTTTAGTTCTTCTTGGAAGAATTGGGACATCCTCAGAAGGATAATTATTTGTTCACAGATAGTCAGAGTGCCATTCATCTTGCAAAGAATTCAGCTCTGCATTCTAAGACCAAACACATACAGTTGCAGTACCATTTCATTCAGTCAGTTTTGGAGGATGGATAGTTAAAGCTGTAGAAGATACATACCAATAAAAATCCAGTAGATATGTTCACAAAGGTTGTAACAAGGGAGAAGCTGAACTCCTCTTCAGTTTTAGTTGGTCTTTTAGACTGAACATGAATAAAAGAACAACAGAGTCCAAGTTGGTTTGATCCAGTGGGAGCCCCATGTGGTAGTGATATTGCTACGGGATCAGTCTCCAAGTGGGAGATTGTTGTTTAGTGTGGAGCTTGATCAGTCCCCAAGTGGGAGATTGTTAGATTGTGGTGACTGATCAAGAAAGTACTACACATACTTCATAATTAGTGGGGTTCGAGGCATCGCCTTGAAATTTTTTTTTGGTACTATTCATAGATTTTCCACTAAAGTTATGGCTAATTTATGGCTAACATGTTATAAACCTAAAGCAATTTAATACTTGTATAAAAGGGTTTAGGGTTGGGTATTTTTCTATATGTTGTGATGCGAAATTGCTTCTTGTGGCAGTATTGAGCTGTAAGGGATTACAGATTGTAATTAGGTTGTAATCACTGGATTGTAATAATATTAGACTTGATGTTTGGTGGACATAGCCCAGGGATTGGGTGAACCACGTTAAATCTTGGTGCCTTGTGTTCATTTTTGTGTGAACTATTATTTTCTATTATTGGTTATATTTGCATGTAATTTTTATTTATGTTCATGGTTTATCCTAACAAAGAGCATCCACACTCAACAACAATCTTAATAGCAAGGGCCTCCATCATATTATTAGAATGTTTACACTTGTAAATAGAGAAGAGAAAAACTACACCACCATCATTACCTCTACCTATAGCCCCAATGCCAGCATGACCAGGATTCCCCTGTAAAGAACTATCTGTATTAATCTTCAAGATCCTAGCCAGAGGAGGAGTCCAACTCCCATCTTGACAAAGATAGTCTCTTGAAGCCTACTAAGAATCATCTTCCAAAATTGGAAGCTTCCTAATTTGGAGTCACAAAAAATTTTGCGGTTCCTTTCTAGCCAAAGGTTCCAGAGAATGAAAATTGGCCCAACCATCCAGGCAACCTACAAGAAAGAAGTCTTTGCTGGAGGTCTGCCCAAGCTTTCCCAAAAAATTAATTAGAGAAGTAGCATGAATATAGCCATGAAACCAAGCCTCCCACCATCTATGTGTCATGTTCCTTTTTCAAATAATTAAAAATAATAATCTTTCCTAAGGTAGGCAGGCCCAAAAAGGTGAAGTTTCGAAAAAAGGGGATAATCTTTGGAAGCTAATGGAATAATAAATGAAAATTATTATTAAAATATGTTTTATTAACCCCTCTTGGATGTGAGTTAGGGTTATGCCCTCTTTTAAGGGGTTTGGAGGCATTTTTGGCTCATTCCAAAACTTGATTTTTTCTCATTTATTGTTATTCTTCAGAGGCTGCCAAACTTGTGGAGAAGGAGACCCAAGAATGGGAGTTTGCAGGTTTATAAGAAGGCTAAGGATAGGAGTTTGAAGCCATTCCATGTGCATGCTCATGCAAAATTTTCCTTTGTGCTAAACAGTGCGGATTTGTGGTTTTTCAGGTGTGTTTTTTGTAAAAGTTTGTTGTTTCCGGTTGAGTATTTCATATTAGTTTGGGTTGCTGCTGTATTTCAGATTTTTAGATGTTAAAATAGAGCTGAGTATATGTATTTGGTCGTGATTATACTTCTGTGATAGATTATTAGTGTTTTTGTGCTGTTTCCAGGCTATTCTATGTTGTTTTTGGGAGCCCAATGAGCATTGTTTTTATCCTCCGTTTGGGAGTTGTTGTGTAAATGTTATACAGATCTGAAAATGTGATTTTTTAGGCTATTATGCTGCTGAAATTTCTATAAAAATGTCCACTTTCAGATTTACTAATAATATGTGAAGCTGTGAAGTTTTTTGGCACTATTTTCAGCATACCCGATTTGGGGTTTATTGAAAAATTGGTGTATCTTTGAAAGATTGGTTGTTTGATCTTAAAGATCTGATTAGAGGCTTGAAATTTCATATAAAATCAGAGGAAGGGACATTTCAGTGGTATCAGAGCTATAATCTTGCCAGCCTGAGGGTTTGCAGAAGTTTGCATGTCAGTTTTGAGAACTACCCAAATCTTGCATGTCATAATTTATGGTTGCATGTTGCTTCTAATCAGCTGCATGTCAAAATTTATGGCTGCATGCTACTTCTAATTATTTGCATGTTAGTTCTTGGTGAATTTGGTGGTTTCTTGTTACTTCTAATCAACTGCATGTCAAAATATATGGTTGCATGCTACTTCTAATCATTTGCATGTTAGTTCTTGGTGAATTTGGTGGTTGCATGTTGCTTCTAATCAGTTGCATGTCAAAATCTATGGTTGCATGCTACTTCTAATCATTTGCATGTTATTTCTTGGTGTTTGAAGAAGTTATAACCTATTGGGGTTACACTCTACTTTATCCAGAATGGACAGGTATAGTACAGAGTCTTAGAGGACACGATCTTGGACAATTGATATCCAGAGTCAGAACAGTAGAAAGGATGGTTATTTAGACATTCGAGATAAACTTAGGAAAACAAGCCATGACATGTCTGAATAGTTGGTTGAGCACCACCGTATGATGAATGACATGTTGTCTGACCTAGCTAAGGTGGATAAGTTGACTAGATTTCTATTTGGAAAATTTTCTTACAGGGCAGATGACACAATTACCAAGAACTTGCATGAGGAGTTTGAGAAACTAGTTTATAGCCAGGCAAAGGTCTCAGATTCTACTCTGCCAAAGGAGGTAGTGGGTTTAGATGATGATTATGAGGATGTTGTTGTGCATGATGGTGAGATACCTGATAGAGATGAGTAGAAATTGAGCATTCATGACTTTGCTGAGAAAGAGTACCATGCATAGTTAGATGCTTCATCACATGAGGTTGAGGCTGGTAGTACTTCACATGATTTGTCCAGCCAGCCGAAAGTGAACAAAGATAGTATTGTGACTTCATTATCTCATCATGATAGGTATGTGGAGTTAGTTGGTATTGGTCATATTACTGAGGTGAGGAGTTTGCTTGAGTTACCAGCTGATTCTAGTTTACGGATATGGACTCGAGATTGTTATATTGGTGTTTGGGATTCAGTTGACTGGAGATCTTTAACACTTTTTGGTAGCAATGTTTGTTTGGGTGCTATCATGGATTTGATTAGCAGATTGCATGGTGTTGTCTTTTCTTGTGCTAACAGCTTGTTTGATGTTGGTATTAGTTTTTATACACCGATGTTGGGCTTTGTTCATATATCTAGTCGACCATACTTGCTGGAATGTGTTGATGATCTTTCATATTTGGCAATGTGTACAAATGAGTCCCAGGATCATATTGGCATTGATGACATCCAAGAGGATGCAGTGGGCAGTTTTGAAGACTTAGTTTCCTTGGCAATTTCTTTTGGTACAAAGGAGTTGGACAGCAGTGCTATAGTTTTTGATACTCTGTATGTTGATATGAGCTTTGGATTTGATTCATAGGATATGGATGGTAATACTCTAGAGACTAGTAACTTTGAGGATATTCCTTTAGATAGTGCATCAGAGGAGGTTTGTAGGAGATAGTCTAGATAGTGCCATCATGTGTCTAATCAGTTGAGAGTTAGTGAGCGAGACATTTCTATCACTTGCCAACATTTCGACGCTGCTCGTCAGTTGTTAGCAGTTTATGGATGGGGTTCTCCTACTAGTGATGAGCAAGGAGGTAGTTATCTCTCCTTGACAGAGTTCCACTCTTTATGGGAGGCTATCCAGATTTTGAGACAGAATTATATGCAGTTGGTAGCCGATAGAGATTATCTTATGGAGTGGGGGAGTACAGCATACGATGCATTATTGGCCAAGGAAGATGAGGTGAGTGAGCTTACTCAGCAACTCGAGGTGACTTATGAGATTCTTGAGAGTACACAGTTGGATTTCAAGGAGTCACAGTTTCTTTTGGCTAAGGTGACCATGGAATTAGAGCGACTATAGTCTTTACCTGATTCTATACAGTCACAAGCTGTGGTGTTTAGTGATCCAAGGATCTCCATGGCCGAGATTGTCAGAGACAGTGGAGATGGGGATACATCCATCCTTGATACTAACATTGGCATATCAGGTTCATTCCCACTAGAGTCAGGTTCAATTGAGTTGGGTGCTATAGCAGATTGTTGTATGCTTGACATGGTGGTGGCCTCTAGTACTGATGGCACAAAGACTAGAGATGTATCAAAGATCATGTGTGATGTTGGTGAGCTGGCAGTTGGCATGGTTCCTGCTAGTAATACTACTCCCTTGGTGATATCTTTAGAGGTAGTAGTCAGTACCAACATGGTTAATGATCAATTGCAGTTAGTTTCATCTGGATTGTAGTCTGAGCCACTGACTGAGATTGGCGCATTCTATCAACATCACATTGTGAGGTATGCTCATCAATTCACCTTTGATGACCATGTTGATGAGATGATGATATAGAGATGTATTTTGGTTCCTAATGCTTATCATCAATTAAGGGATAGTTTGATGCCTCAGGATGAGAGTTGTGATAAGCACGACATGGTGATAGGTTCTGCAGTTGACAGCTTGATAATACATGACTTAGAGCAAGAGTTTTGGAGTGATGCTTCAGCAGGTGTTGTTATTGATTTTACTCCTTTGGCTATGACATCTCCTGACTTAGCTGGTGATCAGTCACACTGGGTTGTATCACTTGTTCATGGTGAGCTGTTGACTAAGTTTGGTTTTTTTAATCAACATTATATTGCAGGGTATGTACATCAGTTAGCATTTGATCCTTGTGTTGAGGAGTTGATGGCAGGAAAATTTGGTTTGGGTTCCATTTCTTGCTATTTATTTTGTAATGTCTTTTCACCATCAACAATGCATGGGAGTTATGGTTATGAGATAGTGGTCGGTGATCTACAGAGTTGTGTTGACTGCAAGAGTTGTATAGTGTGTGGATTCTCCATACACGGTACAGTTTCATTCAGGAGCATTCACCATTGTTGCAAAGTTGGATTGTACATTCTGTATAGGCCAGTGGGATGTGTTGATGGTATTTACTATGTTGGCAGTTTGATTTATCCACTTTACTTGGGTTCTAATGTTCTAAGAGTTTGTGTCTCATGGGTTTCTAACTGTGGTAGTGTTGATTTTGGAGTTTGGTTGAGCTATAATTGTCAGTTTGGTTATGGATTCCTCTTGGTTATATTGCAGAGGGTATTACAGGAGCCTGTGTTAATTGATAGTAGTATAGTTCATGACTACATTTGGGATCCAGGTGGATTGATTAGTTTATTGTTCAGCCATTGCTTGAGGACAAGCAATATTTGGGAGGGGAGGACTTGTCATGTCCCTTTTTCAAATAATTAAAAATAATAATCTTTCCTAAGGCAGGCAGGCCCAAAAAGGTAGAGTTTCAAAAAAAGGGGATAATCTTTGGAAGCTAATGGACTAATAAATGAAAATTATTATTAAAATATGTTTTATTAACCCCTCTTGGATGTGAGTTAGGGTTATGCCCTCTTTTAAGGGGTTTGGAGGCATTTTGGGCTCATTCCAGAACTTGATTTTTGCCCATTTCTTGTTATTCTTCAGAGGCTGCCAAACTTGTGGAGAAGGAGACCCAAGAATGGGAGTTTGTAGGTTTCTATAAAGGCTAAGGATGGGAGTTTGAATCCATTTCATGTGCATGCTCATGCAGAGTTTTCCTTTGTGCTAAACAATGCAGATTTGTGGTTTTTCGGGTTTTTTTTTTGTAAGAGTTTGTTGTTTCCAGTTGAGTATTTCATATCAGTTTGGGTTGCTGCTGTATTTCAGATTTTTAGATGCTAAAATAGAACTGAATATATTTATTTGGTCATGATTATACTTCTATGATATATTATTAGTGTTTTTGTGGTGTTTCTGGGCTATTCTATGTTGTTTTTGGGAGCCCAATGAGCATTGTTTTTATTCTCCGTTTGGGAGCTGTTGTGTAAATGTTATACAGATCTAAAAATTTTATTTTGTAGGCTGTTATGCTGCTGAAATTTTTATAAAAATTTCCACTTTCAGATTTACTAATAATATGTGAAGCTGTGAAGTTTTTTGGCACTATTTCCGACATACCCGATTTGGGGTTTATTGGGAAATTGGTGGATCTTTGAAAGATTGGTTTTTTGATCTTAAAGATATGATTAGAGGCTTGAAATTTCATATAAAATTAGAGGAAGGTACATTTCAGTATGCCATATCTCTCTTGAAAAAGGGCAAAGGAAAAACAAGTGTGAGACACACTCCTCATTGCACAAACAAAGGAAGCAAACAGAAGGTCCCTGAAAACCTCGTTTGGGAAGATTCTCCCAAGTGAGACATTTCTTCTAAGCCAACAACCATAAGAAGAAATTAAATTTGGGCCAAGAAAAGTTGCTCCAAACCTTCTTCCACTAGTGCACTTCAGCTAGATCGTGTAAGTTCCTGTCAAGTAAAGCATAGCCTTGAGCCACAATAAATTTACGTTTTGGGCAAGGACTCCAAGCCAAAATGTCCCTCCCATTAAGGGAGCTACAAAACCTATTCTCTGTTAGATTGTGGTGACTGATCAGGAAAGTACTGTACATACTTCATAAATAGTTATAACCCTAAAGAAGTTTAATACTTGTATAAAAGGGCTTAGGGTTGGGTATTTTTCATAATGTTGTGATACAAAATTGGTTCTTGCGGTGGTATTGAGCTATAAGGGATTACGGATTGTAATCAGGTTGTAATCACTGGATTGTAATAAGATCGGACTTGCTGTTTGGTGGACGTAGCCCAGGGATTGGGTGAACCATGTTAAATCTTGGTGCCTTGTGTTCATTTCTATGTGTTCTATTATTTTCTGTTATTGGTTATATTTGCATGTAGTTTTTTATTTCTGTCTATGGTTTATCCTAACAAGTGGTATCAGAGCAAGGTTGTCTTTCAGTTATCCTCTGCAGGAAAGTCTCACGGTTAAGTGGGAGTCTCACAGTTGAGTGGGAGCGATGGCAGATGAGGGTAAGTTGAGGGTTGACAGGTTTAATGGGCAGAACTTCCAGTTATGGAAGATGCCAATGGAAGACTATTTATATCAAAAGGATTTATGGAAGCCGTTGGAAGGAAAAGCCAAGACTCAGGGAACTATGTCAGAGGCTGAATGGGATCTTTTGGACAGAAAGGCACTCAGAAGCATTTGGTTATGCTTGGCACCATCGGTGGCATTTAATATTACAAAAGAAAAGACGACAGAAGATTTGATGAAAACCCTAGCGACATTGTATGAAAAGCCCTCCGCTTCAAATAAGGTATTTCTCATGAAGCATTTATTTAATATGAAAATGGCAGAAGGTGGATCTGTTGCAAATCAATTAAATGAGTTTAATACTATTACTAGTCAATTATCTTCTGTGGGTATCAATTTTGATGAAGAAATTAGGGCTCTCTTGATTTTGTGTTCTTTGCCTGAAAACTGGAATGGCTTGGTAATGGCGGTGAGTAATTCTGTTCCTGGATCTAGTACCCTAAAATATGATGATGTGATCGGTGTTATTTTAAGTGAGGAAACTCGTAGAAAATCCTCAGGTGGTTCTACATCAGGAAGTGCTTTAAATGCACAAAGCAGGGGTAGAACGATTGAAAGAGGAAGTAACTCTGGAAATCGTGGGAAATCAAGAGGACAGTCAAAGGGGAGGAGGTCTCAATCGAGAGGACAAAATGATTGCTGGTACTGTGGAAAACCAAGGCACAAAAAGAAAGATTGCTGGAATTGAAAGAAAAATGAAGGAGATAAATCAGATGGAGACAAGGAGGCAAATGTGGTAAGTAACAAATCTGAAGAGGATGCTTTGCTTCTGTCTTTAGAGAGTGTTGATGATTCATGGGTTTTAGATTCAGGTGCTTCATTTCATGCTACACCTCATAGAGGTTATTTCATTGATTATGTCTAAGGGGATTTTGGGCTTGTTTATTTGGGGGATAATGAACCCTGTCAGATTGTTGGAAAGGAAAAAATTAAGATTAAGTTGTAGAATGGGAATCATTGGCTACTACATGAGGTAAGACATGTTCCAAAACTAAGTAGAAATTTAATTTCAGCAGGGCAACTCGATGATGAGGGTTGTGTAGTTACTTTTAATGATAAAAATTGGAAGGTTTCAAAAGGTTCCCTTGTAGTAGAAAAAGGTGTGAAAGTAGGCACCTTATATCTTTTTACAGGTCATATTGTTCCTTCTACTTTGATTGTTTCAGAGAAAAATGAATATTCAGGAACAATTACTGCAGTTGAGCAAGGAGAACAAATAGCTGCTGTAGATTCTAATACAGCACTGTGGCACAATAGACTTGGGCACATGAGTGAGAAAGGTATGAAAGTACTTCATTCAAGGAAAGTTTTACCAGGTCTAAAATGTGTGAATATAAATTTCTATGAAAGTTGTGTGTATGGAAAACAAAAGAGAGTGAGTTTTGTAAAGACAGGGAAGGAAAACAAAAAGGAGAAATTAGAGCTTGTGCATACAGATGTATGGGGACCAGCCCAGGTATCTTCCCTTGGTGGCTCTCATTATTATGTTATATTTATTGATGACGCAACTAGAAAAGTATGGGTTTATTTCCTTAGACAAAAATCTGATGTATTTCAAACTTTTAAGAAATGGAAATGCTTGGTTGAAAATGAGACTGGTAAGAAATTAAAATGTCTCAGATCTGATAATGGTGGTGAGTATTGCAGTCATGAATTTGAAGATTATTGCTCCACTAATGGTATTCGTAGACAAAAAATTGTTCCAAGGACTCCACAGGAAAATGGAGTGGCTGAACGCATGAACAGGACTATAATGGAGCGTGCAAGGAGAATGAGGTTGCATGCTGGGTTGCCCTTACACATGTGGGCGGAGGCTGTCAATACTGTAGTATATTTGATTAATAGAGGTCCCTCTACTCCTTTGGGCTGTGGTATTTTAGAGGAAGCATGGACTGGTAAGAAGGTGAATTATTCTTTCTCAAGACCTTCGGTTGTGAAGCTTTTGCTCATATAGACTCTGAAAATAGAAACAAGCTAGAAGCTAAATCAAAGAAATGTGTCTTTGTTGGATATGGCATTAATGAATTTGGTTATAGGCTTTGGGATTTTCAAAATCTTAAAATTATTAGAAGTCGGGATGTCATATTCAATGAGAAAGTGTTGTATAAAGATCTGTTGCAGCAACATGAGAAGAAAGAAGATGATTATGTAGTGCTGGATGATACTCCAAAAGCTGATGTTCCAGCCATTCCTCATGATGTGCAACAACTGCAACAACAAATACCACACACACCAGGGAATGTTAGACGATCAACAAGGTAAATTAGACCTCCACAAAGATTTTCTCCCTCTTTGTATTCTATTTTACTTACTGATGCAGGTGAACCTGAAAGTTATAATGAAGCTGTGCAGGTGGATACTAATATTCAGTGGGAGTCTGCAATGAAAGATGAAATGGACTCTTTGCTGAAAAATAAGACATGGGATTTGTGCAAGTTGCCTGCAGGTAAAAAGGCTTTACAGAATAAATGGGTTTACAGGTTGAAAGAAGAGGAAGGAGGTAAGAAAAGATTTAAGGCTAGGTTAGTTGTAAAAGGATTTGCACAGAAAAAGGGCATTAATTTTGATGAGATATTTTCTCCTGTTGTTAAAATGACTTCTATTTGTACTGTTTTAAGTCTTGTGGCTACTGAAGATTTGCATTTAGAGCAGATGGATGTTAAAACAACCTTTCTTCATGGTGATTTGGATGAAGAAATATATATGGCTCAGCCACAGGGTTTTGAGGTCAAAGGTAAGGTGAACTTAGTGTGCAAATTGAAGAAAAGTTTATATGGCTTGAAGCAAGCACCTCGGCAATGGTATCTAAAATTTGACAGTTTTATGCATGAGCATGGATATAATAGGTGTCATTCAGATTACTGTGTTTATTTTAAGAGGTTGGATGATGATAGCTACATTATTTTATGTTTATATGTTGATGATATGCTTGTAGCTGGGTCTAACATGGATCATATTAAGGGGCTGAAACACCAATTAGCACATGCATTTGCTATGAAGGATTTGGGGGCAGCAAAACAAATTCTTGGTATGAAGATTTGCAGAGATAGGAAGAACATAACATTGACGCTATCTCAAGCTGATTATGTTGAGAAGGTGTTGCAACGTTTCTCTATGGAGAATGCTAAAGCTGTCAGCACACCTTTACCTGGTCATTTGAAATTGACTAAGGAGATGTGTCCCAAGACATAGGCAGAGGAGGATAATATGTCCAAGGTACCCTATGCTTCAGCTGTAGGAAGTTTTATGTATGCTATGGTATGCACTAGGCCAGATATTGCACATGCAGTGGGAGTCATTAGCAGGTATATGAGTCATCCAGGATTTGAGCATTGGAATGCTGTCAAGTGGATTCTCAGATATTTGAGAGGAACATCCAATAAGTGTTTACACTTTGGGGGCTCTACTACTAATTTACAGGGCTATGTTGGCTCAGATTTGGATGGGGATATTGATACCAGGCGAAGTACTACAGGTTATGTCTTTACTGTTGGTGGGGCAGCCGTGAGCTAGGTTTTTAGGTTACAGAAGATTAATGCTCTCTCCACTACAAAGGCAAAGTATGTTGCTACTACAGAGGCAACCAAGGAGATGATATGGCTTCAGTTCTTCTTGGAAGAATTGGGACATCCTCAGAAGGATAATTATTTGTTCACAGATAGTCAGAGTGCCATTCATCTTGCTAAGAATTCAGCTCTGCATTCTAAGACCAAACACATACAGTTGCGGTACCATTTCATTCGGTCAGTTTTGGAGGATGGACAGTTAAAGCTTGCGAAGATACATACCAATGAAAATCTAGTAGATATGTTGGCAAAGGTTGTAACAAGGGAGAAGCTGAACTCCTCTTCAGCTTCGGTTGGTCTTTAAGACTGAACATGAATAAAAGAACAGTAGAGTCCAGGATGGTTTGATCCAGTGGGAGCCCCATGTGGTAGTGGTATTGCTACAGGATCAGTCTCCAAGTGGGAGATTGTTGTTTAGTGTGGAGCCTGATCTGTCCCCAAGTGGGAGATTGTTAGATTGTGGTGACTGATCAGGAAAGTACTGTACATACTTCATAAATAGTGGGGTTCGGGGCATCGTCCTGAAATTTTATATTTTTGGGCAGTAGCCGACATGGTAGCCGACATATTATGGCCGACATGTTATAACCCTAAAGTGGTTTAATACTTGTATAAAATGGCTTAGGGTTGGGTATTTTTCATAATGTTGTGATACGAAATTGGTTCTTGCGGCGGTATTGAGCTGTAAGGGATTACAGATTGTAATCAGGTTGTAATCACTGGATTGTAATAAGATCGGACTTGCTATTTGGTGGATGTAGCCCAGGGATTGGGTGAACCACGTTAAATCTTGGTGCCTTTTGTTCATTTCTATGTGTTCTATTATTTTTTGTTATTGGTTATATTTGCATGTAGTTTTTAATTTCTGTCTGTGGTTTATCCTAACATTCTCCAAGGCTTTAGAAAGAAGGACACAATCCTCATCAAAGCCACCCATAGGCCACTCTTAAGGATCCTTCCAACAAGTCACCTCAACCTAACCCAAACACTTGATAGTCTTAAAATGCTCCACCTTAAACCATTTAGCATTAGTAAAAGTATGGCAAAGAGGCTGAAGCTGAGGAAAGCTAGAGAGAATGGAAGGGTGACCATCCCAAGAGTCCTACCAAAATAGAGCATCTGAGCCTCTATTACAAATCTAGAATAGACCCTCCTTAACAAGTTGGGCTCCCTTCTTAAGAGTGTCCTAAATACAAGAGCCTTTACCAACCAAAGTAAGTGATGGTACATCAAAGTAATCAACACCAGGAAAGTACTTATGGGTAAGAATCTTGGCCCAATCTTGATCCATATTGTTGCACCAATACCAGTATAGTTTGGCAGCCAAAGTTGTGACAACAAGAGCTATCGATCTAAGACCAAGACCTCTAGCATGCTTTGGCCTACACATAGACTCCCACTTGACTAGGCTCCACTTTGAGGATAGAAGGCTGCCAGACCAAAGGAATTTCTAACATAAAAAATCAAAGTCCCTCACAAAATTAGAGGAGGGGACTTGAACACAACACCTATAAATGGGGAGAGACTGCACCACAACCTTTAGCATAACCACTCTCCCAACAGAAGATAACCATATGTAAGTCCAGTGACTAACCTTACTCTAATACTTATCCAAAATCCCTTGCTAGTAGCCCCTCCACTGAGATCCCAAGGACAAAGGGAACGCAAGGTACATCAAAGGAAGGGAACCAATTTGAAATCTAAGAATTCTAGCAATCCTACTCTGCATAAGTTGAGGAGTATTAAAGAAATAAATAGAAGACTTATCATCATTAATTCTCTAACCCGAGGCTTTCAAATAGGTATCCAAAGCTTCCTTCATATTCATTGTCTCACTAATTCTAGCCATGCCCATCAATTTGGTGTCATCCACAAATTGAAGATGAGAGTAAGGAGGATGATCATTTTTCTAGCTCCAACCTTGGATAAGACCTTGCCGCACTTGAGATTTTAGAAATCTGCCAAGACCCATCACCATGATAATGAATAAATAGGGAGATAGAGAGTCCTCTTGCCGAAGTCCCCAAGAGGCACCAAACAATTCTAAAGGTTCTCCATTAATAAGATCTAAGAAGGAGGATGAGGTCACACAACTAAGAACCCAATTCACCCACTCCTCATCAAACCAAAAAGTCAAAAGAATTTTTTGTAAGAACTCCCAACTCACTTGTTCATAAGCTTTATCCATGTCCAACTTAATAAACATAGCTTTCTCCTTAGAAGTAGCCATAGAGTGGACTACCTCTATTGTTGTCACAACCCCATCCAAAATTTGTCTTCTTTCAACAAAGCCACCTTGTTCAACAGAGATCAAAGGATGAAGGAATGGCTTGAGTCTCTCAGCAATCAATTTGGTGATGATCTTGTAGACAACATTACATAACATTATAGGCTTGAATTGATCCAACCAATTAGCCCCTTCCTTCTTAGGTATGAGAGCCAAGAAGGTAGCATTCAAAGACTTTAGCATCTATTTGTTCCTTTGTGATTCTTGGACCCCATCTAGGAGATCAAACTTTATTATCTCCCATAATTCTTGAAAAAACTCAATTGAAAATTCATTTGGACTAGGGGCCTTACCTTTCTTCATATTAAACACAACTTACTCCAATTTAGGTAACAAGATAGGGCTTAAGAGGGCCTCATTCATCTCAACAAAGACAAAGTGGGGGCTCCTTAGTCCTAGCAATAAGATCCTCCCTAGTAAAGAGATTAGAAAAGTAATTGACAACTTCCCTAGAAATTTCTTTACAAGAATAGATCTGAGTTCCATCAGTTGAGATAAGAGAGGAGATAGAATTCCCCTGCCTCTGGGCCTTAACTGAGTGATGAAAGAAAGAAGTGTTCCTATCCCCCTTTTGAAGCCAATCAACAAGAGATTTCTACTTCCATAAAATCTCCTCTTGAAGCTCCCACTCTTCAAGTCCCTTAAGAGCAAAGGACTTAGCTTTACTCAGATTAGAGGTCAACCCTTGGTCATGAATTTGACGAGTAATATTATCCAACTTGGTCTAAGCAGAAATCTTCTAAGCATGGAGATTCCCAAAATATTATTTATTCCATCTCTTAAGCCTGTACTTCGCATGTTGAAGCCTCTTACTAAAAGTAAACATGGCCGTTCCATGGGTAGGATTCCCCTCATACCACCAATCCAACATAAGGTTTGGTAGAGAAAAGTCTCTTAACCACATCAACTAAAATTTGAAAGAGGGATTTTTGGTGGCTCTGAAAGAGGTGATGGAGAACTTAATAGGCTAGTGGTAAGAGCCCCTCTAGTCAAGAATTTCAAAACTGGTGATCCACTTGTTGTTCATCCAATAGCAAGAAACCAAAAATTTGTCAAGCCTTTCTAAGATAGCCTTGCCACCACATCTTTGATTATTCCATGTAAAGACATGATCGCTTGGCTTCACATCAATGAGATTCAAGGAGTCAATCATATCCCTGAGTAGATTTGAAGATAGGTCTAGCCTAGCTAACCCTCCTTGCTTTTCATCCAGACTAGTAACAGCATTAAAATCTCTAGCCATAATCCATGGGAGATATGGGTCTAGGGATTGGATGAATATGATGTGAGCCCATAAATGGGGCTTACCTATAAAATCAGTAGGAGCATAAATATCAGATAAAAGAAACCTTTCTCTAGTCTCAAAACTAGAGGTAACCAAAGAAATGGAGGGACGACTAGAAATCCACCATAAGGGGGAAATTTTCGTAGGGTTCCATAAGCAAACCACTCCCCCCGAACTATTCAAAGCACCCACCCCTTGCCAAGAGCCCTGGGGCCAGATCTATGAAGCACAGTTAGCCAAACCATCCATAGTAAGCTTAGTTTCTTGAATAAAGACCACATTAGGAGACTGAGACTCAATTAATCTGCGAACAACCTTTTTTCTAGGGGTTTTGTTCAACCCCCTTACATTTCGTGAAAAAAAAATCATTATGGGGTTGGGAGAAAAGAGAATCAATGGGTTTTACAAACCCAGACTCAACCAAATTTTCACCCATTATCTTCACCTTCTCTTGATTAGTATTCCTACCACTCTTTGATAGTTTATCTAAAGGCCCCTTTTTGAAGGATTTCTATTATATGCCTAATACAGGAGGAGCCTCGTTACACTTTACAGAATCTGAGGTCCCCTTAGATGTAAGGGGATTAGGAGCCATCAAGACTAGGTCCTTCAAACCTTCTGACCCACGAAGGTCTCCAATATCCTGAATAAGAGGAGGCAAATCAAAATCCAATTTTCCAACCTATTGGTCCCCTAGAGATAGAATTTGATCCTCCTTCTACAAATATTCAATTGGAATCTCATGCTGACCTTTGGCCCTAGAAGAGAGCTCAATTGGATTACCCTCTTCTTGGACCAAGTCCCCAAGAGCATCAAACATGTTAAAGGTGTCATTAGTCCACCTGTCCATCCAAGTTCTCTTCTTACCCTTCCCTTTGTTGTGAGACTTAACCTAAATAAATCTCTCACTATCAACAAGTCCATTAGATAAAGGGGCCTTCCCCTTGTCCTCCCTAGGGGGACCGGGGGTAGCAAAGGAGGGGGACTTATTCTTGGGACATTTGCGATGTAAATGGCCATATTCATGGCACATTCTACATCTAAATGGAAGGATCTCATAATCTAGGGATCCAAGAAGATGATACCATGCAAATATCCATAGAATCTAGCAATGAATTATTTAAATCAAATTCTACACATATACAGGAAAAAGAAATTACCTTACAATCTTGAGTCTGGGTAGCCAAACCCATAGGTTTTCCAAGAAGCAAAGAGATTGAGTGAAGAATATCTTCCCTCCAGAATTCCAAAGGAAGCCTCGTCAAGTGAACCCACACTGGAACTCATGAGGGGATCTCCTCAACAGAGTTGAAGCCCATGTGCCAAGGCTTGATGAAGAGCCCCACCTAATTAAAGAAATAAGAGCCTCCTTCAAATGCTTTATTTCTATCCATCATGCTTGAAAAGATAACCATAAAATAGTTATTAGCTATTGACAGATTCTCCATATCTCCTTTTGGGTTCTAGACCTAGTGTGCCCAGGATTCCAACACAGGCAAAGAAAGGTGAAGGCCCAAAAATTTGCAAATAAAAGCATGATTGCTCCAATATTCGACATCCTTCGAAGCTTGCTCTAGTTGAATAACAAAAACTAGCTAGTCCTCTAATTTGTGCAAGTATCCATTAAATTTTCTTAATTGAATAATCCCTTTTGGGGAGGAATCACCTTTCCTTGATTGGGGTTTATCATTTAGTGCCTTATCATTGACATGTAACAACAAATATAGCTCACCCATCTCCATATCTCCAATGAAAAGCTGAGAAGAGGCTATAACTCTGTCCCCCATTCCACAATGAACCGAAACATAGCAAGAAGGAAAGGAAGACGGGGCAAAAGACACACACTTATAGAATACCACAAGACCCCCACTGAGGACTCACCCAAGGTGGTGTTTGATCCCAAAAAAACTCACCCATGGGCTTGAAACAAGCCAAATCACCCACCCAACTAGTGGACACCCTCAGTAATAGATCACCAACCCCCAAAGCAACAGATATGCCCGCCTAAATGCCCAAAACCCCCTTTACAGGTCAAGTTAGGGCACGCATGCCATAACGCAAAGTAGAACTTTTCTCACCATCATTCCAGTATTCATTTTCAAATATCTCCACTTTTAACTATAGTTTTTATTTTGCTATTTATTTAAAAAATAATTACTTGTGATCTCCAAATTAGCTCATGTTATGATCTTTATTTATTTAACTTTTGATTTTTAAAATTGATATAGGTTTTAGTTTTTAAATTATTTAAATTAATTTTTTTTATATTATTTTAGTTTTTCTTTAAATATTATTTTTTAGTTTCTATGATTTATTTAGTCAAGAGAATATTTGTTAGAGACGTTATTTTTTGTATTATTGTTTTGTATTTCTCTTATTAATTTTTCATAATAGATTTTTTGATGGGATTTTTTTAAATGATTTTTTTCATATTTGGTAAATTGAATTTAAATAAATAATATTTATTAATCTATTTAAAAGATTTTAGTAAATATTATATTATTTAAATTAAAAATTATTAATAATCTAATTTGTTCACATAAGATTATATTTTAAAAACTAATTTTATTATTGAGCACCTATCGGCTTATCATTGCAAGCACAAAAGCATGCGACTATTAGTTTTTAACTAAATTATATTCTTTTTCAATAGCAAAGTAATTAGAAAATGGACTAATAGTAGTTGGAGTATTTGTAAAAATAATTAATATTGAAAATACATTAATTTAGGAAGGGAATAAAAAAAAAGTGCAAATCTAAATGTACATGTAATATTTAGAAATCAAATTTAAAAATGTCAATTATTCAAATGGGAATTATGAGATAAGATATAAATTTCAATGTAATATTAGAACTATAACTAAAGATGATAGATAGTATAATAGTTTTTTTTCCTTTTTCAATAGGTGACATTATGGATTTTATATTGATATTAAAGAGAGAAATTAAAATATTTCCATTATAAAGTATGGCCAAATACCTTACTACCATGTATCTACCCATCCCCAAGGCCATACATATTTGCATTACAAAAATTATAGAGTATTATCACCTTGCCAAAAGCATAGTCCACCCAAACCTATTAAAGTCACTAGAGAAAAAAAAAAAAAAGTGCACACATGCTATCACCGACGACCTCCACCATCTTCTTGTTGCTAATCCTTGAACCAGTGAGCTGCCTCCTCTCGTGTGAATGTTGGCGTAGAGCAATTGTTCAACATAGACCTTGTGCTTGGTATCCCCTACAAAACTTGACGACACTCACTATTGCTTTCTCTAGCCTCTTCAAGAAATTAAGCATCAACTGACATACCCTTTGCCAAGGATTCTCCCCCTCCTTCTAGTTTCTCTTCATGAGTCATTGATGCATAGAGCATGCTCTTTTGCAATGTTTCCTTCATTATTCCATGCTTGCTCTTAGCCAATACCCAAATCCTCCATTGCAGAAAGTCCACAATCTTTCTCCAACCTTGCTTTGATTTTTGAACATGCACTCCTTTTGGATTTGAAGAGGACCATACTACCAAGGGTTGAATAAACAACTCCCCACCACCAATCAATCTCCAAGACTCCTCTCCCATCTCTATGCCCACTCCCAAAATAGGTTGTTCCACTATTTCTTCCAACCCACAACCGCTATGGATCAACATAGGATGCAACTACACACCAATAATGCTAGCACCAAAAACAAAGATGCCACATCCAAGTTTGAATGCCACTTCCAATAATCATTCAGGTACTCCGGTCCAAGCATCTATTGAATGCCCTCCAAGAAATCTGGATCATAAAACATGAATATATTCTTTAAGCATGAAACCATAATCTTTCCATCGTAGGTTTGTGTCTAGTTCTTTGTGCCCAACATAATATTTGCCTCCATTTCCATCACCTATGATTTAAAACTCTGTTGGTGTAAATAAGTATTTACTTATTACACTTACTTAAGTTTTACTTAGGTTAATGCATTATTTAATTATTATTTTAGGTGAGACACTTAGGAGTTTATGAACTCTCATTGAGTTATGCAACTCTAATTAGGCACATGGTGTCTACAACACAGGAGTATGCATCATTTACTTAGTTGTCATGGTGACAACACAGTTTTCCGCACTCCTCATTTAGCACATGTTGTCTACTCCACTGATTTTCGCGCTACACCATTGTAGTCTTATCCTCACATCATCGCACTTATTCCCGTGCTTAATGGAGGATAATCCATATCTGGTGGACATGTGCCTGGTTGTATGACATGTCATGGTGCTAACTTCTAGGCATTCTAGAAGCTCTCCTGAGACCTTTATATTCAGGCACTCCTAGTGTACTCATAATATGTTGGTTTTATCCATTATTGAATGAATATCATCATTCTGATCATACTCTGCCTATTTTGGTCTACTGTGTGCTATTGTTGAGTTCTTTTGTTCTTGGGTGAATTCTGGCCTAAGACAAATTCTTACATGGTATCAGAGCTGAGGAGAATTCTCATCACATAGCCGTTCGAGACCTTACATGCTTCAGCACATCAATTTCGGAGGATCCGCAGAAATTGGGAGCGTCTAGAGCCAGATCTGACCTCTCCGTTGCGTCCGGAGCGCTGAATCGGTGAAGATTGACTATAAACTCGCCTATATTGGGTGAAAGTTGATCGTGAGGCAAAATTTTTTTGCAAACCGGCACCCGAAGGCACCGATTTGCAAATTGGGTATGATTAATTTTGGATCTGAAATATTTTTATTTTCCTCTCGGCATTAATTTTCCGATTTGGAAATTTTTGAAATTTTTTACTTCATTGTCGCAGAGAAATTTTTTTACTGAACCGGGCTGTCAGATCCCGGCTCTGTATTTTGTCATTTATTATATTTCGCAGGGATCTTTGGATTAATTTCGCAGAATACATCTGCAAATTCCAGCAATCAAACCGCGAAACAGTCCTTCCAACATAGACAGGTGGCAAGTCTGCAATTTTCGGCTAAATTCAGCGGCCATTGCGGCGCTCGACGCGGCCAACAAATCAACGCAGCCTTTTATTTTACAAGCCACCGCGACTGCACTTTATAGAGTCCGCAACCTTTGCCACCCACGAATGTGGGATTAAAAACTGTGAACTTGGCATGGAAACCCAGCGCCGAACAACCGCCGTCAACTGCCGATGAACGCGCCCACAATCCGGCATCCCGCCAACCATGCCACGCGGCGCTTTCTTATTCGCCTGTCGAGGACATTGCATAGTCAGCATTGACTGTCAATAGACGGTACAATCTCCTGCTGCCACATCACAGCCCTGTACAGTCAGCCTGACACGTAGGGAATTCCGTACGATCCGTACAGTACGAAAGGCCACATCATCGCCACGTCATCTGGGTGGCCGAGTTTCTTGCTGATGTCATCATTTCATGAGCCTAAAATTGATGCCCATCTAGACGTCAAACTTGGCCATTTTATAACTGCTGCAACGACCGTATGATCATCAAATTTAACCCTCTCTTTTGCTGGTGCAACCCCTCACCAATTTGATTTTGGTTTTGGCAGTCCGACTTCAAGAGGCCATAACTCGCACATCCGGACTCCAAATCAGGTGCAATTTTTTTTGACATTGAGTAAAATTTTCTAAATTTTTCAGTGGTGCAGCTATTTTTTGGTTTTGGTGCACGGATTTTTCAGAATTTGCATTTTTTGGTGACTGTACCTGAATAATCCTGCATTTTGCAACTTCAAACGCTCCGTACGGGCACATTTGGAGTCGAAAACAGGTTCTATTTTTTTTGAAAGTGCGTATTTTTTTGTCTACTTTCCAGATCTGGCATCAAATTGTAGTGTTGTGTGGACAAAATTGTTACTTTCAGAATAGGTCCTTTCTTTGCTTTGTATTGCTTCAGTTCTATAGCACATTGTAAAGTTTCAGATTTATACTCTATTGAGAAGTTGTAACAAGCACAATCAGAAGTCCATAAAGGCCAAAATTGGCAAGTGGCTCATTGTAATCGCAGTACTGATAAAGTGCCCAGAGCATCTATTTTTGGGGGGTTTCTTGATTTAGTGAAAAGGGGGGGTATTCTTGGTGTTGTGTTCTCTCTTTTCTGCAAATTTCTTTCATTTTTCTGCATCATGGGCAACTTTAAGTTTCCTAAGTTAACTCCTCATAACTATGCTACGTGGTCTATCAAAATGTTGTATCACTTAATGCATAATGGAGTTTCACAATATGTAGATGGCACTCTTCCTAAACCAGCAGGTGATAATGTATCAACAAGTGAAATTTCTAATTGGGTAGCCATGGATAGGAAAGCCCTAGGTGATATATGTTTGGGGGTAGATGATAAGATCATGTATCAAATCATAAAATGTACTACATCCAAGGAAGCTTGGGATACCCTCGAAAACCTTTATGGTAAAGTGTCTGAAGAAGATGCGCTCAAAATAGAAGATGAGCTAGTTTCCTTAGATCCTAAGTCGTATGACTCCATACAGGACTTCATCATCAAGGTGAATGAATTAAGGACAAAGCTTACTGATTGTGGGAATTCTATCAAAGATGACAGACTGATCTATCTCATTCACAACAAGCTGCCATCCGAATATTCCACATTTGTCTCTTCTTTTAACACCTCAAAGACTACCTTAGGGTCTGCCTACAAGAAAGTAACTTTTGATGAATATGCTAAACTGTTGGATGATGAAGAAAAGAAGTTGAAAACAATGGGGATTCTCAAATCACCTCAGACCAAAGCATTGGTGGCCAATGAGGGTTCTCAACATTCAGCTGGACAATCTTCAAACAAAGATAAGGGTAAGAAGAAATGGAAGAGAAAATCTGAGGATACAGAAAAGACAACACCTCAATCTAATCAACAAGGCAAGTCCTCGAATTCCAACAAGAAAGGGGACAACAACAATAAGGAGAAGAAGAAGTGTGCTTATTGCAAGAAAACGGGTCATGAAGAGCATGATTGCTATCTTAAAAAGATTGATGAATTGACCAACATCATGAAGAAACATAATGTTCCATTGCCTAATGCTTACAAGGAGAAGGGATCTTCTTTAGATTCAAAGAACAAAGGGCAAGCACTCATGGCTAATGCAAACTCTTCAAAGGAATGGATATTTGACTCAGGTGCCTCATATCATATGGGTTCTTCAAAGGAGGATTTTTCTTCATTGAATCGCTCAAGGGTACCACACATCTTCATGGGGAATGATAGCAAAATGGAAGTTGAACGAAAAGGAAACATGGAAATGGAAAATGGAGAGTTTCATGAGGTTCTCTATGTTCCAAACCTAAGTTCAAATCTCCTTTCAATCTACCAAATTACTCACCTCGGAGATGGACATAGAGTTGAGTTCCTTCCTGACTTAGTTCAAGTGCACAATCTTAAAGATAATTCCTTGGTTGCAGTAGGGAAAGTGAATGATCACAAGAGGTTGTACTCTTTCTCGCATTTTGTATCCAAGACTCCTTCCAAGGCCTTGTTATCACAATCACATTCAAACATGCAATTATGGCATGAGCGGTATGGTCATCTTGACTATCGCTATCTTCAGCAACTTTGCACATACCACATGGTCAAAGGTCTACCTCAAATCAACTTTTCTACGGGTAAGTGTTCATCAGATTCAGTGGATATGCATCCAGAGGGGAAGTTACAAAGAGGGAAGTCTTCTAGAGCAACAAGTGTTCTTCAAATGGTTCACATGGTATTAGCAGGTCCTTTTGCATTCAGCCAGGGTCGCTACATACTTACCTTAGTTGATGATTTTTCAAGGTTCACTTGGGTCTACTTTCTGCATAGTAAGGGTGAAGTTTTGGACGCATTTCTAGACTTCAAGGCTCATGTAGAACGACAATCCAGAAAGGCCATCAAAGTACTCCACATGGATAATGGAAAAATGGATGTGAACAGAAGACTTAAGGATTTTTGCAGACATGAGGGCATTGATCTTTAGATTCCTTCAGCATTCAATTCACATAAGACAGATGTTGCAACTTTGAGGATTCGAACTCTTAAGTCTATGGCAAGTTGCATGATTCATTCCAAGTCTCTAGATCCATCATTAGAAGTCGAAGAAATCTCAAGTGCCACTCACATTCTTAATCGTTCTCCTCATCCCGCCTTAGATGGCAAAACTCCTTTTGAGGCATGGTGTGGTAGAAAACCTATTGTGACACACTTCAGAGTCTTCGGTTGTCCTGCATGGGCAAACAGATCTTCCAAGGGTCGCAAGGCACAGACATCTCGGCCTTGTACTTTCATTGGTTATGAAGACAGTGTGAAGGCATATAGACTTCTTGATCCTAAGACACATCAGATTTTTGTGGAGAAGGATGTACATTTTGAGAAAAGTTCTCCGAGCTTGTTCTCTACTCCTCTTTGCACATCATACAGTGTGGATACTGATAGTGACACCAGCGATAGTGCTTCAACAGCTTCAGACACGTGGAGCTCTGTTGACAGATACAGTGAGAGGTCACTTCATCAGTTCAGTCCGCATGCATACATCGCCACAGTGATAGGTCCAGAACAGCAGGGTACATTCAGTCTTCCAGATACAGGTTCAGTGAAAGATTTGGGGGACAGTATTCATGCGCTGCCTCTTCTTCTTGATGCAGAATTACCTTCTTCAGTTGTCATGAGAGTTTCAGACTCTCTTGTTCATTCTCTACATGATCGATCCTTACAGGTTGAAGTGAATGTGGATACTTATGATCAGCAATTGCAGTAGGGTTCTTCATCAGTTGCAGGGACAGACAGTTCTTTGGGATAGGTTCTTCAGCCAGATGAGCAGGTTTCAGAGACATCACTTATCCATGGGATTCTTTCCACACACAGCAGAAGCGTCTCATTTGTACCCTTGGCATTGTTTCTTCCTAAGGGGAGGAACATCATTCTGCAGTCTTGGATCAGCTTCTTCATTGGAGCATTCACTGTTTGGCATTCTTCTTTGGGGGGGGGGGGAGCCCATTCTGTCTCTTTACCTCTTCTCATCATTCTCTTATGTATATATTGGATGTATGTCATAATGGGGGGGTCTTGATTACTCCATCCATCCATGCATCCTATCTATCTCTCTTTTTGGGGGAGGGTTTTTCCCATGAGGTTTTCCCTCTTTCCCCGCTTTATGGGATATTGCATATCATTATGTACATGGGTACCTAACATGGCCTAGTAGCCGGGACCCATCTTGCATTTTCATCCTAGATTGCGTAAGCTTAAGGGCATTCCCCTAACTTGCACTTAAGGGGGGGTGTTGGTGTAAATAAGTATTTACTTATTACACTTACTTAAGTTTTACTTAGGTTAATGCATTATTTAATTATTTTGCATTATTTTATTATTATTTTAGGTGAGACACTTAGGATTGTGAACTCTCATTGAGTTACGCAACTCTAATTAGGCACATGGTGTCTACAACATAAGAGTATGCATCATTTACTTAGTTGTCATGGTGACAACATAGTTTTCCGCACTCCTCATTTAGCACATGTTGTCTACTCCACTGATTTTCGTGCTACACCATTGTAGTCTTATCCTCACATCATCGCACTTATTCCCGTGCTTAATGGAGGATAATCCATATCTGGTGGACATGTGCCTAGTTGTATGACATGTCATGGTGCTAACTTCTAGGCATTCTAGAAGCTCTCCTAAGGCCTTTATATTCAGGCACTCCTAGTGTACTCATAATATGTTGGTTTTATCCATTATTGAATGAATATCATCATTCTGATCATACTCTACCTATTTTGGTCTACTGTGTGCTATTGTTGAGTTCTTTTGTTCTTGGGTGAATTCTGGCCTAAGCCAAATTCTTACAAACTCTATGATTTTCCTTGTCTTCCTCCTTAATATAACTTGCTCCTAACACTCTGGAAGCAAGCATACATCGGGGTGCCAAGAAATGATATCACAATCTGACATGCATTGAAGATTGTGATCTCTGAAAGTTGTAAAAAGATAAATGCCATTGGGGAATGGAATCATGATTATAGTTGCCTTCCCCAAATGATCAACAAGGATGTAAAAAATTTATTTTTAAGTTTGGCCAATTCACAAAATTTTCTCTCTTTAATCTAAAACAAGAAGTCTAAGGTCCTCAAATATTTCATTATGAGTTCCCATAGCTACATTTGTGCCCATGTTAGGCAACATGTTTTCCACCCTATTTTCTTCTCGGTAGGTATGTGAAACCTTGTAATCTTCAAATTCTATTAGTTTTTCTTTAATCTGCTAAATGTATTTATCGAGTTGCCAAGCTTCTAGCTTCCCTTTCTTTATTCCATTAATGATTATTGTTGAGTCCCCTTCCAAATAGACTCTTCGAATGCCCAATTTATTTCCTAAAACAAGGATCTCTTTTGCTACACAATATTTTGCCACATTATTCAAACATTTGGCCACAAAGGCAAGAGTGTTGCCCTTAAAATTTCTTGCTACACAACCACACCCCAAGACTACCAGGTTTCCCTTGGTAGCCCTGTCAAAGTTTATTTTTAACCCATCCTTCCTTTGGTGGTTTCTAACATACCTTATTCCATTTTAGAATAGGATTAACCCTACCAAGCCCATAAAAGGGCCAAAACTTGATGGTTGGGAAGCAAGACTATAAATGTGTGGCATGCCTTGTGAATATCGTATGTTGAGAACTAGAAGTTGAGGATGCTAATGAAACTGTTTATGCTATAGCCCTCTTTAACCACTACCTAGACCTTGGAAACTCCTCCTCCTTATCCTATAAAATTCTCCTATTCCTCTCTTTCCAAAGCTCTGGCAACATTATTACCAGAATTACCCTCCTTGCTGATGCAAACACTTGTTTGTTCTTCTTAGTTGGCCAAGCTTCTAGCCATCCCTTCAACATGGAAATTAATGGACTAGCCCAACCAAGTTTAGTCCTAATCATATCCCATGCCATTTGTGCAAAATTACACTAGAGTAGCAGATAATCTATATTTTCTTCCTCATTTCTACAAAGGGGACATCTAAAAGCATTTTGGAATCCCATCCTTTTCAATCTTTCTCTAGCAAGGATTTTCCCATTTCTTGCTAGCTAGGTGAATGCTCTCGCCTTGGGCAAGCACACACTATCCCAACACAAGTACTTCTCCCATGAGATTTGGTTATGAATAGCCTCTAAGAGCTGATACCCTATTTTGACTATGTACTTTCCACTCTTGGAACCACTACAAATTAGCTAACCCCTATCCTCAAATGAGACTAGCACTCTTTCCTTAAAGATCTAGTCCATCCTTTCCTTATCTTCATCATTCAAATTTGAAGTAGATGTCTCCTTCC
Source organism: Cupressus sempervirens (assembly GCA_028749045.1). NCBI lineage: Eukaryota > Viridiplantae > Streptophyta > Pinopsida > Cupressales > Cupressaceae > Cupressus > Cupressus sempervirens. The sequence goes on from CM053791.1 coordinate 618,950,336, forward strand.
ACTACCCTAGCATGGCTCTATTATGGTTCAAGTTATCAAAGTAATCTTTAACTTTGATACTCCATTGCTATCGAGTAGTTTCAATAAGGTGTTCTAAGACTCCTAACTTGTCTAATTGTTACCCCCAATCCCACAAGTCTCTCTATAAATCTACCTTCACACCATTCCCGATTTTCCAGGTGAAATGATCTATGATTAAATATTGGCAATTCATTAGGAAGTTCCAAATTCTTGGACCCTAGGGTGGATCTGTCATTATCAAAATTCGATCATCCTCCATGCTATCTAGATATTTGGCTCAGAGAATATTTACCCACCTCTGATTGCCAACACTATAAACCTATCATACTAATTTAGCTCTAAGGGAAATATTAATAAAAATCCATTCTCATATCTTAGTACCTCCCCCACCTCTCAGTTTGCAGACTTTTGACCATGCCATGAGGGATATCTTTTCTCCATCCTATGATCCATTCCACATGAATTTATGCATGCTTCACATAATAGTTAGAATTTATTTCTTAGGATTTTTGAAACATGCCATAGAGTAAACTGACATGGCTGATATCATTGCCATAAGCAAAGTAATCCTCCATACCAATGTAAGCCACTATCCTTTCCAACTATCCATCCTTTTTCTACACTCTTCTACCAAGTTGTTCTAGATGGGACCTTCCCTTGCACCATCAAACAAAGGTGTGCCTAAAAATCTCCCTGGAAGTTTACTAATTCTTAATCTAAAGGACTCTACTATTATCCTTTGGGACCCCACTTTTGCGCTAAGATAATAAATTTCCAACTTATCCTAACTAAAAAATTATCCTGAGGCCAAATTTTAGTTGTCTAGAACCAATTTCATATTTTTTGCCTCTACCATCGATGCCTCCCCAAAGAGGCAAGTATCTTCCATGAAGTGAGTGGAAGCTTCAATCCCATTCATAATCAAGACAACTTTCCAAGACCCTAAAGCCTGCTTTCTTGAAATAGATCTGCCTAGAACCGCTGCCAAGATAATAAACAAGAATGGCAATAGAGGATCTCCCTAGCTAGTACAAAAAAACCCCTAGGGACTTTTGTTTAGTAACATTGAAGCTCTAAAATTAGAGATCATACTCTTAACCCACATCAACCAACCTTCACCAAAACCAAATTTTCTCAATACTTCAATCAAAAATTCCCTATCAACTCTACTATAGGCTTTGTGAATGTCCATAAAACAATTCCCTAAGTTAGCTATTACACCTTCTCAATTAATTATTATAGGAACGCATTAAGAATACATTGCAGTTAGCAATAACATTAATCTTTCACCTTGCAACTTAAATAACTTTTTCTACACACAATATTATGATGAGTTAGCTTAGATACATCATCATCAACATGTCTTCTTCACATCATCAACCTCAATTTTGAGAATAACAATTATGCTAAGTAATATAACAAGTTTACTAGAACAAGCCTCTATAAACTCTATCTTAGAATAGACATCACCAAAACTTACATAACTTCTTCTAGACTTAACATTTCTTCACCTAACATGAACTGCATATACTAGATACTTAGAAGTATCTCCCATAACCTCAGATAGTGAGAATATTCAACTAGCCATCCATACCAACTTGATCTTTTTGTTGTTCTTCTATCAGTTACCACAAAAAACTATTATGTTGATATCAATTGAAAACTCAGTTATGAATGTAACATATCATCAGAATTCATTCTTCCAACAATCTCCCCCTTTGGCATTGTTATCCTTTTGACCTATTAGTCCAAAAAGACAAGATTGTGTTGCTGGCATAATTTATTTCTCTGCACTAGATATTTCATTTTATTTTATGGATTATGAATTACGTTTTATGATGAAAGCATAAAAGAGGCAATGTATAATATAGATACAAAATGTTTTTCGAAAATGTAAGTTCATTTATTAAATGTCCATAGTGTTTCGCACATTCCGTGAAACTAACCAATGAAAAAAAAAAACATCAAAACCAGACTTTTACATATAAATGCAAGTACAAAAAGAAGTAATGTAAAAGTAAAGGGTTCATAGGTGCCAGCCATTGCCTGGAATGACTGGCTTGCCACTATTTGTCTGCACACTTTCTTTTGTCATCCCGTCTTGCCATGCTCCTAGTCCAGATCCTACAGATGCAAAAGTTTGAGTTAGATCAAAATGATCTAAGCAATAACTGACAAGCTCGACCTTTACCTCATACATTGCATTTATATCTAAAAATCTCAAAAAAAAACAAAATCCTGATCCATTTTTTCGCTAACATGTTTGTTTCCTGTGCAGCACCCAAAATCTCACAAGTACGTGGATATAACCGTAGGCTCCCACAAGGGTTATTGAGTCTGGCGTACTTGTAAGAGATTGGAGCAACTAAGGAGGTTGAAAAAATAAACTTTCAGAGTCCATGATATCTAGTAGTTAAATAAATGTGATACTGATCCAAACTAGGAACCCATAAAAGATTTGATAAAGCATCCATCAGATGCTCCTGAAGCACAAAATGGGACTGCATAAGAACTCCTAAGACATGATATAATCATTTTTGTCTTACCTTAAGCTCAAAAAATTCTTTACAGCTGAAAGAAAGAAAAAAAAACTATTTGGAACCAAAGGTAGCCTCTGGTTCCTCAAGAGGCTGGTAGATTCAGCAAGAAAATCCTTCTATGAAGAAGAAATCTTGGAGAGATTTAGGAAAACCAGAGAGATCAAAAAAAAAAAACTTTTCCAGAATGACATAGTGCTAAAAGAAAATGCATACTACCTCAGGCGGATTGAAAGAAAATGGATAAAAGAAAGATAATATGCAAGAAAACGTCAAATTTGGTTGTTTTTTTTAAAACCCAGAAAGGAGAATATCATGATTTATTTATTTTTGCACTTGAAGAAACATTCCACCAGCAAAAAACCAAAATGTGTTTTGCAAAAGTCACCTGCAAATATATGATGAAACATGGCATTTTTGTTTACAATAGATGGAAAAATGCATCTAGAAAAGAAAATCAAAAACTTGGTTTTAAAAAGAAAACGCCCAGAATAGTAATTTCTAAAGAAATAATTCATATAGCAAGTGGAAATCATGCTTCCAGAATGAAATAACAACTAAAAACATACTGATGTATACCAAAAATGTGCTTTGCAAAAGTTACCTGCGAAGTATGTGATCGAAAATGGCATCATTAACTTGAAAAATACCTAGAAATCATTGCTTCCAGCACTAAGTCATAGTGTAGTCAACAGTATGATGGCAACTTCATAATTCGAATGCTCTTTCAGGCATTGTCATGGTGACAAAAAAAAAAAAAAATCTTCAGCAAACCCTAGCCGACCCCTTAACCTGCAGCTCTCCAGGCATTTGCATTTTTACAAATGATTTTAGGTTTGCAACATGAGATGTTCATAAAAGCAAGTCCGATGTCGGATTTCATAAAATTTTGAAATCTGACATTTTGATGAGATTTCTTTTTTTTATTTCACAAATGTTGTGTCATGTATAATGAGTGAGACACTTTATATCGTAGCTTATTTAAAATGTATTCACATTTGCATAGTTTTGAATAAGTAAACTATTTAGTGGTCATTTAAAACCATGAAAATAGGTTTTTTTATTTTTAGAAAATCTATTTAAAGACTAAGCCATGTGTATCTTGTCATTTGATGGAGATATTTGAAAATCATGAGTCAGTTTCAAAATAGGTGCAAGGAATATAGGAGACCAAGGTTGAATTTGACCTTGTCTTATCAGTTGGAGAGTCTTCATGGTCATTTGGAGAGTTTTATGGGCGGTTTATGATGAGTCATAAGGTTGTTATGACTTAGGAGATATTTTTCAGAAGTGGAACTTTATGATGGAAGTTTCTAAGCCCTTTTTTTTAGGTTTTTTTCTAGCATCCGACCTCAGAGGTTGTGGAAAGTGATTAAGTGGGTGAGGAGCTCATTTTAGTTCTGAGTTCTAATTGGCGATTTGAAAAGAACTTAGTGAAAATTTTGTTCCTGGGTCTTTTTGGCATCATTTCTTTGTAGCTCATTATCACTGAAAATCAATATATTTAGCAGGTATTTCTTCCATTTTGCAGAGTTTTTTCCTACTCATTACTGCATTCAGTATGACATGTGATTGATGAAACAAAAAATGCTGATGTTTTTCCCTTTTAAACATTTTGTTTTTGTAGTTTTCTGTCTCACTTACCTTCATCTTTCTACAAGTGACTTTTAGTGCAGGTTATTAACTGTGTTCTAGGGGTGACAAATACTAACTTGTACAAAAAATCATCTTTTCTTCCTAGTGTTTACACCGTTCATACCTGTTAATGAAATATTTATGCACAAAGGTCCATAATAGGTTGTGATTTTCTTTCTTTACATCTTGAAAACAAGTACTTGTCACAGAGTAATTTACCTTCTTTAAGGGTTTTATTCTAATGTTCAAGGTCATTTTTTTTCATAAGGATTATCTTTTCTTCCCTTTTCCCTAAAAGTAAATATTTTGTTGTGTGAGAAAGTTAGGAGCTGACCTTATTTAGAGATTCACTTCTTATACAATTCACCCACAGCTTAGAAGTGTTTCCATTGTTCCTCTTGAAATTTTTAGGTTTTATCAAGTTTTTTTTAAAGGGTGTAATTCAAGAGATAACAGTTTTTGGCACGCCCGGTGGGACAGTTTTAGTAGACCGCTTATGTTGCTGGTTTTACTATGAAAACCTACATTTTAAGTCTTCTTTTTGCACAGTTGGTGACTCTATTGAGAAGAATTAGAAGAATCGGTGTTTTTTAAGCTTTTATGAAAAGACATACAAGAAGTTCAAAGAACTTTCAGTACAGAGAGTTGTCTCCTCACAGAAGGGGAAAAAGGACATTTGAAAAGGTTCAAGAAACTCTTGTTTATACAAGGAGAGCATGGTCAACACCTCCTATTGCAAGAGTTAGTACTGTTGCAAATAGTTTAGCTACTCAAGTCCAAATACCAATAAGAAAAATTTCACCGACTCAAATGGCTAGAGCTTTTGCAGCTTTTAATTAGGGCAGTCCTTTAAATTTGAACCAACATGATAGTATACTGGTGGCAACCCTCAAAAGTTTGCCTTATTTCTTAGGAGAAGACCAAGTTACCCCCATTGAGCATATTCAAGATGTTGCAAATCTGTGTGCCTTACATCATATCACTGAAGATAATGTTGCTGTAAGATTATTAGCTGCATCTTTCAAAGGAAAGGCTCTAGAATGGTATAGAAGATTAGCCGTAGGACCAATAACAAATTGGGATCAACTTGGTGGAGTGCCATGCAGTTTTTTCAAGGATAATTTTGATTATCTATCACTGGTACAACAGTTGGCCACCATTCAAAGAGCACCACATGAGCAAGTTTTAGATTTTAACTTTAGATTTCAAAAAACTTGGGAAAGAATTCCCGTGACAGTAAGACCTACTGCTGAACATGCATTCTTATACTATTTAAGAGCTTTTAATTGTAGTATTTTGTTATGATCCAAACATTGGGAAGAAATACTTTACCTGTAGCTTATTAGCTAGCTATTAGAGCAAAAAATAATTTGATTCAAGCTGGCCAGATAGCTCCAAGGCCACTGATGCCTATTTTCCCTATAGCGCCAACTATACAGCCTATAGTACCACTTCAAGAGGCCCCATTAGCAATGATACTACCATCACTAGCACTACCAGCCCCAAATTCACAGCCAGCAGTAGTTGCAAGTGGTGTGTTAGCTCAACCGAATGATTTACATGAAATCAAAGGTATTTTACAGACATTCGAAAATGAGTTGACGAATATGAAGAAGCAAAAATTCCAAAATTCAAGGTTGTACTAGCCAAATAATAATTTTCAACAGTAAAATCAAGGCGGGTATCAAGGGTATAGGTAGAATTATCAAGGTAGCTACCAAGGTAATAGGCAGAACATAAATTCAAGGCCATTCCAACCATAGAATCCTATTGCAGCTAGTACTTCAAAGGATATAGTACCTGCTCAAAACAATCTTCTTGTTGATTATTAATGGTGTTTTCCATGTAATCAGCCACATAATCAAAGTACATGTGCAAATGGAGTGATCAACCAAGCATTGATGGTACAAAGTGTGCCAATGGTTCAACAAGAGGTACCTCATGATGATGCTATTTCACATCAGAATTAGCCTCCAAATGACACTACCCTTCTGAATTGGTAAGGGGAAGAGTTCTATGGTGTGAATATGAATGATCCTGCAACTGTTGTTTACACCATAACTAAAAAGAGAGCTTTTGAGCTCAATAATGCTACTGATAAAGTAGCTGGTGTAGCACAAACACTAGTTAAAACAAATAACAAAGATGAACTAGTTGCACAACCATCCAATCCACAAATACACATGCTACAAAGAAATCCACCCATTATATCAAAAGTACAGCCTCATACGCAAGTTGACCATGATATGGAACAACTTCACCAAAAGGTAAAACCTATTATACCATTCAATATTGTGGATAGCATGAAGAAATTGAATGTGAATATGTCAGTATGGGACACATTAGCAATTCTAGGACAGAAGGACATGTTGCAATTTTCTTTAGAGGGATTAAAAGGTGAAATTGGATCCACAACAGTAGTTAAAGGCAATGTGCTTACAAATTATCCACAAGACAGCAACAATGCATCAAGTAATGAGGTAGTGAAAAACCCTAAACCCCCTCCTTTCTATTTAACTGTAATTGTGGTCAATAAACTAGTCCATAATTGAATGGTGGATAGTGGTGCCAGTAGTTCTGTTATGCCTAAGGAAATAGCTGATAAGTTAGGACTCAAATATTAGCCTTTAGAGAAAGGTGTTGTCCAATTAGATGGAACAACAGTAAATACCCTAGGAATTATCAACGGGTTAGATCTCACGCTTCATGCTTGGCCTAATTTTTCTATTCCTCAAGACATTTTTGTAATTGACTTACCCGTATACTTTGCTATGTGTCTTTCAAGAGATTTTACAGCCAAAATAGGAGGTTATTTGTCTGCTGACTTGTCACATATGCTGTTTAGAACCCGATATGGAACAAAAGTGACTATTAAATGAAAAAGGTTAGCAAAAGATCATATAGAACCATATTTTCCCAGCACTATGAATGTAATTTCAGATGCAACAACAGTGAATCATGCTATTACAAATAGTAGTGGAAATGGCAGTATTCCTGATTTTTTATTACATGAATGGGCAGAAGAAAATATTGTTGATAGTCCTGTCGATAAAGTGGTGGAAACAAGTATGGGAAATTATGTTGTTCATTAGTTGGATGTAGTGATTCCTAATCTAGAAAAGGGTAGTGAAGAGTTGGCCAATCAGCAAAATGAACTATGGGAAATGTATTTTGATGGCACTCATAGTAGAAGTGGTTCTGGAGGAGGGGCTATGCTTATATCACCTTCTGGAGAGAGGTATTACTTAGCTTTTTGTTTTGCTTTTTCTTGTACAAAAAATATTGCTAATTATGAAGGGTTAATCACCGATCTTGAATGGGTAAGGAAACATGGTATTAGCTTTGTGAAAGTGTATGGCGATAGTGAGTTAGTTGTGAATCAGATTAGAGGCCTGAATATTGCAAAAAACCATGCTTTAAAATGCTACAGAAATAGGGTGTGGGATTTAATTGAGAATTTCAATGCTTTTAATGTTATTTCAGTTCTTGGAGATCAAAATAAATATGCAGATTGACTAGCTACCATTGGGGCTCAGTTTGATCTTGTAGAAGATATTAAAAGAGAAAAGATACAAGCACACGTAAAGTTGGTTATCCGACCATCAATACCTGATAATGATGTCAACTGGCAGGTTTTTGAGAGTGATGAACAGATTCTAACTTTCTTATTAGAGGAAGAACATTTTTCTATCACAAATTAGGATAAAATAAAACAACAATATGATAATCAAATTATTCAGTTGAAGAATAATAAAGTTCCAAAGGGACTAGTTGCATTAGAGTCCACTTTCAACAGCGATGATCAACTGAAGAAAGGTAAAAATGGTATACAGGTGAAGGAAGATTATTTTGAAGAACTTGAGATTGTGGAAGGAAAATTTCTAAAAGTTGGAAAAGTTTGTTCAACTGAAGAAAAACATCAATTTAAAGGATTGTGCTAAGAATTTCCAAAATTTTTTGCTTGGCAATATTTTGACTTAAAAGGTTTTGATCCAAGGATAGTTGAACACAAATTTGACTTGGACCCTAAATCAAAACTTGTGAGACAAAAGAAAAGGCCTATAAACCCAAAGCTGGAACCATTAATGATCAAGGAATTAATGAAGCTTGTTGAGGGAGGTATCATTTTTCCCATCAAACATACATCATGGGTATCAAATTTAGTAACAGTAAGAAAAAAGAATGGTGAGATCAGACTATGTGTAGACTTTCATGATCTCAATAGAGTATCTCTCAAAGATCGTCATCCGCTACCTTCTATGGAGCATATTCTTCAATTGGTGGCTGGTTCTAAGAGATTTTCCATTCTGGATGGATATTCTAGTTATAACCAAGTGCATGTCAATGAAGCTGATCAATTCAAGACTGCTTTCACAACAAAGTGGGGGACAATGGCCTATAAACGGATGCCTTTTGGGCTATCTAATGCTGGTGCAACATTTCAAAAGGCAATGGAACACGCATTTCAAGGTCTGTTGTATGATTTTTTACTAGTATACCTTGATGATGTAACCGCTTTTAGTAAATCTACAGCTGACCATTTATTTCACCTGAGGCAAGTTTTTGAAAGGTACAAAGAGTTCGGTATTTCTTTAAATCTGAAAAAGAGCATTTTTATAGTGCATAAAGGTAAGCTATTAGGACACATTGTGTCCAAGGAAGGAGTCACTGTTGACCCTGAACATGTACAAGCTATCTTAGAACTACCACTGCCTAGCCACAAGAAAGGTTTGCAAAGTTTTCTATGAAGGATAAACTTTATCAAAAGGTTTATTCTAGATATGGCAAGGTTGTAGCAGCCATTAACAGCGATGTTGAGGAAAAACATGGAATTCAAATGGACTAAGGAAGGGAAAGATAGTTTTTAGGCTATTAAGGAGGCAATATCAACCTCACTGACTCTTGTCAGTCCAAATTTTACCAAAGATTTCATTTTGTATGCCTTTGGTAGTTTTGATAATATAGCTACAATGTTGGTACAGAAAATAATGATAATTATGAACAGCCCATAGCTTTTTTCAGTCAATCTGTAGCTGATTACGAAACCAGGTATACATTTGTGGAAAAACATGTGCTTGTAGTTGTACGCAGCTTGAAACAATTTAAGCCCCTAGTTGCTGCAAACAAAATACACATTTTGGTAATACATCCAAGTGTAAAGGAGTTTTTATTGAGTAAGGATTTGAATGATAAAAGAGCTGGATGGATTACTAAAGTTATGGAATTTGATGTGGATATCAACGTCACAAAACTGACAAGAGGTAAAGGACTATGTGAGGAGATGGCAGCGAGTTCAAATGATGAAAAAGATGCAATTAAAGTTGCTATTTTGTTCAACAGTGATGATGTATAGGATGATAAAACATCAGAAGATGGAGGTTAGGTGCATGATATGACTCATTTTTTGAAAACCAGTGAGTGTCCATCACATCTAGATAAAGCTAAGCGAAGGTATTTTCATCTATAGTATACTCCCTATGTCCTATTAAATGATGTGTTGTTCAAAAAGGATATCAATGGTGTGTTATTATGGTGTATTGACTCCAACCAAGTGGAAAAAATACTTAGAGAATTTCATGATGGAAACTCAGGGGGTCATTTTGCACCTAGAACTACAGCATGGAAAATCATGCATGCTGGTTACTATTGGCCAGAACTGTTTAAAGACTGTTATGCTTGGTGCAAAAAATGTGTAAAGTGCACATTATTTACAAGGAAAGAGAAGCTATCAGCCATGCCTTTGCAGCCAATTCAAGTTGATCAGCCTTTCATGAAATGGGGATTGGATTTTATAGGACCAATCAACCTGCCTTCCCGTGCTGGACATAAATGGGTACTTATAGCAACATATTATTTCACTAGGTGGACTGAAGCTATTACTTTAAAGGATGCAACTAAATTATCTGTTTTAAGCTTTTACAAAGATATAATTACTAGGTTTGGTATACCGGAATCTATCATATCAGATAATGCTTTGGCTTTTGTTAGTTTAAAAATAACATAATGGGCTGTAAAAAATGGTATTTACCTAAGTACATCCTCAAATTATTATCCTCAGGGAAATGGCTTGGCTGAGAATACCAACAAAAATCTAATATAGATCATCAAATGGGTAATGGAAGAAAATCAACAACTTTGGAATTCTTGTTTAAAGGCTGCATTGTGGGCAGATCGTATAACTTCTAAAAGGTTCATAGGAAATTCTCCTTATATGTTGGTCTATGGGAAAGAAGCTCGATTACCATTATCTGTTGAGCTTCCTACTTTGGATGTTGTGCATCAACTACAAATTTTTGAAGCAGAAGATCCCATGGCTCTAAGGTTTGTAGATTTGATGGAATTAGAAGAAGCTAGAAGGAAAGCAATGGAAACAATGGAATCTCATCAGCTTCAAACAAAGCAGAGTTTTGATAAAAAAGCTTCTTCTAAGACTTTTGTTGAAGGAAATGTGGTATTGAAATGGGACATATTGAAAATCAAACCAGGCAAGCATACAAAGTTTGATAACTTCTGGAGCGGCCCATTTGTCATTACACAATGCAAAGAACATAATGTGTTCTAGCTGTCTAACATGGAGGGTAACATACTGTCGATTCCAGTTAATGGAATCCACCTCAAGCGTTGTTTTGAGGTTTGAAGTTCTTGTACATTTTTTTTTTAGCTCTCAATAAGGTGCTGTTGCGCCATGTTTCATAGTTATGGTCTTCCCTAAGTGTTATCATGCATAGGTTTTCTAGGTTTTTCTTTAGGTGTTGTGTGTTTTCAATAAAGTTTTCAAGTCATGATGAACTGAAAGTCTAAGTGAAGCTCACATATGCATAAATATCCTAAACCACCAGGCATATTCCTACATACAACCCATCTAGCAGCCTATAAACAGTGGTAACACACTCTAAATGAATTGTATATACAAATATGATAGATGGGTCAACACACTTATGCATATGAGAACCTTTGTACTTTGTGTTTTAAGGTCATTTTTGCTGTCTACAATTCTATGATGTCGCAGAGCAAAAGATTAAGCAATCCTATATGTAGGCAGATACCCTAACTACATATTCAGATACCTACATATACCCTATGACTATAGTGTGCCAATAGTATGATGAAATCCATAGGGCATACATACACATGTGAACATCTGGCTGATTTTACCTACACACACAAAATTGCTCTACTTTTTGCCCAGCTTTTATGCTAATGTTTTCCTATATGCAAGCATGTGCCATTATTTCTATCAACCCTAATGCTATAACACAACTATGACCTACTTTCGATGATCTGCTCAAGTGGATGATTCTTTGTCATATTCTTACCTAAAGTTGGAGTTGTTATCTCAACTCTTGGCTCTACTGAAAGTTCTAAGCTTTATTCTTGCCTTGGCTCTCCTTCATTCTATAAATCATTGTTAGTCTTAAGAAATACTTTATCATTCCTTGGTTTAGTAACAACATCATCATCTGACTTGTAATTAACTATTCTTTCTTGTATCCTGAATTTCTCATCAACTCTCACATTTTCACTTTCCATAATAGTCTTAGTTCTTTGATTATAACATCTACAAGCCTTGCTTTTCAATGAATAACTAAGAAACATACCTTCATCAGTTCTAGCATCAAACTTGCCAATATCATCATCTCTTTTGATATAACACTTACTACCAAAAATTTTGAAATACTTAATTGTAGGTGAGTGACCAAACCAAAGTTCATAAGGGGTCTTGTTTGTGTCTTTCCTAACCTATACTCTGTTCATATTGTAGACTGTTGTATTCACAACTTCTCTCCAAAACATCTTGGATACCTCATTCTTAGCTAACATAGCTCTTGTAGCTTCTGTTACTGATCTATTTCTTCTCTCTGCTATACCATTCTGTTCAGGGGTTCTTTGAGTTGATAATTGACTTTTGATTCCATCCTCTAAGAAAAACATGTTAAGCTCATTTTAAGTAAACTCACCTCCTGTATCTAATCTTAAATATTTAATCTTCATACTCAATTCATTCTCAACTCTATTCTTGAGTATCTTGAAGTAATCAAATGCCTTAGATTTTTCTTTAAGAAATGCAACCCACATCATTCTTGAAAAGTCATCAAATAAAATCATTAAATACATTTCACCATAGAATCCTTTAGTCTTCATAGGACCACTGAGATCTATGTGTATAATCTCCAATTTTTCTATAATAGTAAATTTCTTGTAGGAAAAAAAAATTCTATTATTCTTTACCAAAACACATTCCTTGAAATTTGTGTTAGTAGGTTTTACTATCTTACAAAAATCTCTAACTGCAAACATACTACTAGTCTTAACAATGTTGTCAAAGTTTATATGACAAAATCTCTTATGCCATAACGAGCTATCATCTACGTTTGCAACCAAACATGTCATTTCAGTAGGATTCAACTAAAATACATTACCTCTAGATTTGGTTCCTATTCCAATTACCTTTCCATCTTTGTCTCTAATCATGCATGTCTTTTCTATGAACTACAACTAATAACCTTTATCTACTAGTTGTCCAACACTCAAAAGATTCTACTTTAAACCATCAACAAAATATACATCCTTAGTGTTAGTTTTACCATCAAGAGTTATAGATCCAATACCTTTAACATGGTATGCTGCATTATTTCTAACTCTGACAATGCCTCCATCCTAACTTTTGAAGTCAAAAAACTTGTTCATATCACTAGTCATATGATGTGAACAACCACTATCAATTATCCAATTAGATTTCTTTTCAACCTATGATACCAAAGCTGCTTTCTTTGGGATTTCTTCTTTGATTTCTACAAATCCTATTTCATCATCACTAGCACATAATGCTTGTTCATCATATTCATCTTCTTCATTTTCATTCAAACACTCTTTATATCTTCTAGGTTTATAATTTCCTTTATAATTTTTCTTATTTTTAGGATAATTAGATGTATAATGACCAAATTCATTGCAAGTCCAACATTTAAATATTTTTTTACCATCTTTTTCTCTCCTTAACAGAAGGGCTACTCCTTCTTCAATCTTTCTATCCTCATCAGATCTGCTACTTCTAGGAAAGTCTCCTCTAGCACTTGTGCTTCTTGATAGACTAGGTCAAATATTCAAGGCACTGAAAGCTATTTCTATTCTGGTCAATTCTCTAAATTGTCTAAGCTCATTCTCAACTACTTCAAGTCTTCCAAGCAATGCCTCATTTGTGAAATCTTTGGTAAAAGATATCAACAACTGTATCATTTGAACTACTGACTTAAATAATGGTGTTAAAGTCTTCAATATCTTCATATAACCTCATTATCTTCTTTAGTTCCTCCTTGAGATTTAATACCTACAATGATTTATAATTTTTTTCCTACATATGATCTTACAAATTCATCTTCCATCATTTTAGCATCTTGAAATGCACAAAACCAATTTTGCAGCCTCATTTTTTTACAATGTTCATCACCTTCAAAAGTAGTTTCCAAAGCTTTCCAAATCAAATGTGAAGTAACAAGTGATTTTACTTGATTGCATTCAATTTTAGGAAGTGCAATCAATAGTACTTCTCTAGCTCTCATGTCACACATAAAAAGATCTCTTTCTTCCTCCGTATAAGTTTCCAAATCTTTTTTTAGCAATGATTGTCTTTGACATTTTTTTCAAGATCCAATATCCTAGACCCATACATAGCATATGTGTCTTCATATTTCCCTTCCAGTTGTCATAATTTATTCCATCAAATGTCAGACTATCTTTCCTAAACATGCTTGCCATGGATCTCCCAAAGTTGTTAAACTTTATCTTCAAGGACTTGATACTCTAATACCAATTTTTAGAAATAATAGTCCACCATGATAATTGAGAGGGGTTGGGGGGGGGGGGGGGTGGTGGGGGGGGGTGAGTTGGTGAATCAGAAAACATTTATTAACCTTAAGCAATCTTATCCATTCAACCAAAGTAAACAACAACCATAACAAGATGCACATAGACAATTACACCATATATGTTAAATAGGGAAACCCTTGATCAAAGAGAAAACCCTAGTGGGAACGATGCCCACAAGATGATGTACTAATATAAATATTCCTTGTTAGAGGATGGACCCTGTTAGGAGTCTATTACAACATTTAGTACATAGAGTCCTAGTTAGGGGACTTTGAATCCTTGTTAGGAGATTACAATCTTGTCAGGAGTTATGCCAACCTTGTTAGGAGTTGTAGTACAATGTATACAAGAAGAGCCCACTATCAAAACATGTAGTTTCAATTATTAGAAGAGATCACTGCCCAAACAAGTAATTTACTTTTAAGCTCCTCTTTTTTCTATTCTATCAACAAAACCAATCACTATTAGAGCTTGCAGATTAGGTTACTAATCTCAGATCACACAATAAAACCTTGACAATGAAGTTTCCTTCACTTCTGCTCTGCTCTTCTCAACTTCACATTCCACTCTTTGTGTTTCTTACAATCACTTCTCATACTTTCTCATGATAAAGAAAAATGTGATTTCTTTATATTGAATCCATAAAATAATACCTTGAGTTAGTTGTTACACCTTCTTAATTAATTATTAGAGGACCACATTAAAAATGCATTGCACTTAGTGATAACATTAATTTTTCACCTTGCAGCTTAAATAAATTTTTGTACACACAACATTATGATGAGTGAGCTTAGCTATGCCATAATCAAAATTTCTTCTTCACATCCTCAACCTTGATTCTTAGAATAACAATTCTACTAAGAGATATAACAAGTTTACGAGAACATGACTCTGTAAACTCTATCTCAAAACAGACATCACCAAAACTTACATAACTTCTAGAATTAAGATTTCTTCCCCTGACATTAACTACACATACTAGATACTCAAAAGTATCTCCCATAACCTCAGATAGTGAGAATACTCAACTAGTCATCTGTACCAACTTGATCTTTCTGTTGTTCTTCTGTCAGATACCATAGAAAACTGCTATGTTGACATCAATGACAAACTCATTCATGAATGTAACATATCATCATCTACAATATTCCCTTATAGGAATATCATCAGCATTTCTGCTTCCAATAACCTAAGTTTGGAGAGAAATTGAAAAGCAACATTGCCTTGCATGACCAATGTATTGGCCCACTAGAGCTATAAATTTTTGTGGAATCCTTCCTCCATGAACCACATCAATTCAAACTTAAAAGGAAATTGGATTGGGATGCCATCTTGCTACACCACCAGAGAAATCAAAAAATTATTAGAGCCTAGTAGACCCAATATTCTCCCTTCAAAAACAATAGGCAAAGGAACCCATCCCCTTGACAAGAAGATTCTATCAAGTCTTTCCGCTATATGAGAAAAATGTTTCCTTCTATTTTTCCACGTAAAGTGGCCACCTTTAGTAGGTACTTCCTAGAGCTTGTTATTTTGTACAAAATGATGGAAGTCATCCTACACAGTGCTTAGAGAATGGGCGCCCCCTTCATATCTGTTGAAATTTGGATAGCATTGAAGTCTCCAACAGTTACCCTTAACTCATTGCCCAAAGTGGCATAGAAGGTTGATATATCCCCCCCATACAACCTTTTTCTCCTTAGATTTAATGGGTCCATACACATTAATCAGTACCTCAAGAAGGTTACTATCAAGGAGGAAAATAAAAAAACTTGCCAAAACCTTTTCTTCAAAATGGGCTCTCCCTTGAGGAGCCTTGGTTTCTAATGAACACCCAACCCTTTTGAAGCCCCAACCACCTCAAAAAAAAATCCTTTCCATTTTTGTCTAACACCAAAAACCTTAGCTGCCTCCTCAACTTCCATCTTTGTCTCCTAGATGCATACAATGTCTACCTTCAGTTGATCAAGGGATCACTTGATCTAGCACCTTTTGTCAGGGGGCATTACAACCCCTAAAATTCCATGTAAGTAGCTTAATAACTACCTAGGAGAGAAATTTTTTCTCCCAGGTCTCAAATAGGTTTGATTGTGCATATTTCGTGTACTTGCAAGCAATTGTTGATTGTTTTTCCTCCCTTTTTTCTTTTGTGGTCATTCTTGCTTCTTCTTCACCTTCTCCCAATAGTTCCTCCATCTCAAGAATTCCCCCCAAATAAGGAACCACCATTTTAGTAGGTGATGAAAGAAGTTCATCCCCAACAACTTCTTCTAGACCCATCCGAAGTTCAAAAGTCTTGGTGGTATCTACCCCAAGTGTTCATCTTCTGAGATGTCCAATCTACTATCATCTTCCTTTTCCTGTGGGCACTCCATTCCCATATCTAGTTGAAGATCCATCCTAGCGTCAATAATATCTTCATCCCTTAGAGGTTCAACCTCTCCTACTATTCATGAAAGGTCTGGGTCCATGTCAACCTCATTGGTCACACACTCTACCTGCTCCATGCCCTTCATTTTGACCATGCATTCCTCTAACGAGTGACCCTGGATTTTTCAACTTTTGCGTCGATTGATCTGGCTTCCTCAATCTCAAACTCTTACCATCAGTAAAACTCTACTAATATGATCTCTATTGCATGTGGGAGTAGGGTATAGGGTTTACACATGATGCAAATCCTTGCATATTGACTAAAATCTTTCTACTCTATTACTTCATCTGCTTTGATAAATGTTTCCAATCTATCACCTACCATCTTTTAAATATCCTTATTCCAATATTCATGAGGAAGATTATACAACCTAATCCAAATTGGCACCTCCTCCACCTTTTTTTGTTTAGGATTAAAGTTGGGAATTGAAGAAACCCATTCCCTCCATTAAAAATGGTCTGTTGTACATTAGCCTAGTTTTCTCCTTCTTTGAGTCCATTATGATCATAAAGAATCCATTTGTCAAAGTATTAATCATGGTCTTTGGACCCCAGGTGTCTTCAACCCATTTTTTTATTTTGACTAGGGATGGCCGTCCTCCCCCCATTTCATAAAAAAAGCAATGTCTCTCAATAATGAAACCATGATCTTCCACTCTTCAGAATCTATTCAGATGTTAATCAACTTATTGTCCACTATTGTTGGAGCATCCTTAGTAAGAGATGCTACTTTCAACTACCTTTCTTCCTCCCTTCTGACCAATTTCCATTTATTTATAGCCATCCTAGCTTGACAACAAAACAAATATTCCTTACATGCTTTTAATTCCTCTTCCCTGTTCTAGTTATCTCCTCACCGAATCTGCCTATGCCCAAAATGATATAAATTTTTTTACCTTGGTGGCTTCTATGGAAGTTGAATCTCCCTTGGAACTCTGCATCTTACAAGAATTAAAGCTCATTTGAAATAGTTAGTATATATTATTAATATCTGATGTATAAATCACTATACTCTACTTATAATAGGATAGTGGGTTTAGATTATGATTTAAGCAAGATTGCTCCTTTAATGGTTACAATTTAAGTTTATATTTATATTCAGTCCTTTTTAAACCTACAATTTTTATAATTTAAGTAGATTATTATCCATTTGGTTTTAGAGTTTTTTTTGTAAGTTAAGGGATATGTTTTGAGATATAACTTTATTTTAGGGACTAAATTTAAGTTTTTTGTATTATTAATGCCTACTCATTTAAGGTCAAGAGGAATGATAAAAGGTTTGTAAAGTTCCCAAAATAGGAGATGAAATGAATCTAATATTGCAATACTATCCAACAAATATAAATGGTTTTTATTTTGAGAGGAGGCCGGGGGGAGGGGGTGTGGTGGTGGTGGTGGAGGAATTCATATTCTACAAACTTTTACCCACAATAGGATATTGTTACTTACTTTAAACCATGCATAAGAAAGTGAACCAGTAATGTAGAATAGTAAAGATAACCATACACAATGAGAACTCATAACACCATAATTTTTTAACTAGGGAAACCCTAACCAAGGGAAAACCCTAGTGGGGGTGGTACCCACAAAATGATTCACTAAACAAAAGTATCTGGTTAAGGATATTGACCCTGTTAGGAGTATTTTATAGAATATAGTGTCTTGGTCCTTATTAGAGGACTAGCCCCTATTAAAAGCCTCAACCCTTTTAGGAGTTTCTTCAACCCTGTTAGGAGTTGTTGATACAAATACAATGTATGCAGAATTAGCCCACTGCCCAAACATATAATATACAATTAATCTTCTTTACAAAAATAAAGACACGTACAATATTGTCTCACTGTTGTACTTCATAGTTCCTCTAATCATACATCAAAAATAGATTCTTCACATAAGTTCACAAATGACATATAACCAAACTTAAGTTCACAAGTTAAGATCTTTACTTATACCTTTTCCTTTTAGCAAAACTTTATCCTATCGACCTTGATGCTTCCACACACTTTGCTAATTATAAAATCAACTTTTGCTAACTTGGGGTTAACACCTAGGATGTCATCCCATTAGAGTTGAGTAATTATTTTTTTACCAAAATAATTCCTTAAGTCGTAATGCTCAATTTTTTGTTGTGTTTTGTTTAGTCTTGTTAATTAACTATAATGGTAAATCCGTTGTAACTATCATTGTACTATCTATACACATCTATGCACTAGTACACATCATCATTACATTGTCGACTATATGTCCTCAACTACACACTCAACTTTGACTCTATTATCAATACATATAGAATCTATATTTGCAATAATGCAAACCATGTAATACTTAGACAATTTTTTGTCTCTAATCTCACAATGAAATACTAAAATATATGTTGCCATAATGACAAAACCAAATCAACTAAATGCTCAATTGACTTAACCATATTGCCAAAAAAAATTAGAAATATTTTCAGTGATCCCCTTGGGATTCATGAAAATGGCTCAACCACCTCCTATGTACTATAAGTTGAGTGGTTGTATTAGGCATTTAAAAATTGATCTTTTGGTACAATGAAAACCCCACTCTAACAAATGGTGTCAGAGCTTAGTCACAGGTTTGAATCCTTAGAACCTTGAGTAATGATGAGGGAGAGATAATTAGAAAAAAATTTAGTGCTCCCCTTGGGATTCATGACAAGGGCTTAACCACCTCCTATATACTATAAATTGAATGGTTGTATCAAACATTGAAAGATCATTCTTTTGGTGCAATGACAACCCCACTCTAACAATATGTTGACCCTTTCCTATCAAAGCCTATTGAGCTAATATTGTAGTACTAAGAAGGGTTTTCTAGATTAATTTGCAAATACTTAAACATGTTATCTATTAAAGTCACATGAGCATAGGGGAGATTAATAATATTGTTCAGGGATCAATGTCAAGTTTCTAAAATTCAAAATATTCTATGGCCAAGCTGATAATTTGGATGATAAAGTTCAATAATTTTGTATCTTGAATCATTATGAGTAGAATGGTATTAGTGTCTATGATGGGTTGGGGGTTTACTTTGTCTGCTAATGTTTTGGCAAGGGTCATTTGTCTATAGTTAGTCAATTTGTCCATTGCCAATCAACCATTAACTAATTGAAAGGATTATGTAATATGAAACCTTGTAGTCTTTGTGTTTTGAACATTAATTACCATTTATTAATTGTTGTTTCATATTTCTAAAAGGGAAGATATATGAATTTGACACCATGTCATGCTGATAGGAATAGAAAGAATGGTAATCAAAACATACAACTACCAGAAAGTGATTAGATCTTTTTAAAACTTTCCTTTATAGATTAAATATTGCTATTTACACTCATTCTTACAAGTTGTAAGGTCTAGTATATCTCTTATACTAATTACATGCCTTAAGGTAGAGAGAGCACTATAGACTACATAAACAGAGTCATAGAAGGGGAAGATTACATAGGGAGAAAATTGATTGCCCAAGCTTCAAGCAAAAAGTGATAAATGACTCCAAAAATCTTGATTTTAGGAGATGATTTGTTAAGGATTATTAATCCAAGTAAGCCAATTGAACCAAAAGGGGTAAAAAAGGATGACTAAAATACAAAGATCATTGTTAACCCTAGGAGCTTTATAATTGACTTGAAACAAATAAAAACATCACATCCAAAAAATTAGGAGGATTGTTGCTCAAAAATACCAAGATAGATTCCTATACTTCTACTTTGTTAATGTCTAGCTAACTTGGTAGTTGAATCAACACTCCTTTCCTCTTGCTAGATTTATTCAAGTTGGGTAGTACAAACTCTAGATTCCTCAAGTTTTTGTAGTCCATTGTAGGTGAGGGCTGTTGCCCAAATTTTTGCAGGTATTAAAGCACCAGTCATTGTTCCTAGATTGAATAATGGCTCTTCATCTCAATAGAAATTATAAAATTGCATTCATTTTAGGTCAATATATATTTAACTAGGTAGGGTCTCTAATGCAAAGGAGAATCCTTCTAATAGTTCTAGGATGAAGGTGGCCTAGGGGAGGGTACACCATATATACCTTAGGATAAGGGATTTTCTAATCTATAGTGATACTCAAGACTGCTTCATTAAGCCCTTCTAACCATGTTTCCTCAAAGAGGTTATTGTAGAGGTGAATGATGTTGCCATTTTTGGAAATCTAAATAGGGAAATTGAGATACTAGGGGGGGGGGGGGGGGGGGGAGGGGTTGAATCAGGATCTATAAAAAAATTCACATTTTAAACATGAAACATATTTGATATCCCCACATAAACCCTTATCTTAGTATTACCATAAATCACATCAACCATTTACTACAATAAACTATCAGATCTAGTATCTAACTACATGAATGAAAACTAAATAAATAACACATTAACACATAGATTTGGTAATGTAGAAACCCTCCAAGGTGAAGGTAAACTTGTGGTGGGGATAACACCCACAAAATCTTCACTGTTGCAACAATAAAGTTGTGTCTATTAAGGATACACTAATTTGATCACTTATGATGATCTACCTTGTAAGGGGTCTACCCTGTTAGAGGCTAAAACAACTACTAAGTTCTACCTTGGTTAAAAGATTTTTATATCACAACTAACTAAGTACCTTTTTAGGATATTTACAACAACCTATTAAACCTACTATGTTTAGAGATTTAAACACTGAAAAACTTGTTAGATTGTTCATTACTTGATCCTTTAGTTAGCACTTCAATGCTTGATAAAAGATCTTCTCTATGAAATATAATGTCACCTTACTATGATAGATCTTATATGTCTCTTCTTACAACTTCTCACTGCACTTCTTGGTCTCTACTGAATTAGCACTCTGATTCACCTCCAAAACTTTGCATGCAATCAAAATCTTCATTCATACACTCACACATGCTCATCTATATGAATTAGGTCATAGAACCTAATTAAATGGATATTTAGGTGAACATTCTAGTTCCAAATCAATGATCTAGTTTCATTTCTTTTTCTGCTTAGTCCTTGCATATTTTTGATAGGTGGATTACCTCACATAGGGATTGATGATCTTCCTTTGAACATGTAATCACCTACTTAATTACCTCCTCAATCTTCAAAATACACTTCCAACTCGATAAAAATGGTTTACATAGGATTTAGTGCTATACCAAACAAAAATGTAAAATTGTGTTACTTGGAACCTTCATCACATTGACACATGACATAAACTATTTCTTCATGATGTCCCTTAGCCTTAACTATACCCAACATAAATTGAATTACTTAGTCTCTATATCACTTGGTGTCAACTACTATCCCTGACGAATTCAACAATCACTAGAGTACTTGGTGACCATTAGCTTGCTCAATAGTAACTACTACTTGACCCATAACTTGAAATATATACAAGTCTCCACTACTAATCTCATTTTATATAAGATTATTTGGTCACAGTAATTATGACCAAATAACCCTGCCTTGTGAATGACTAAGTGTTTGATATTGATAGACAACATGACTTAGGGATCAATAATATCCCCCTTTGATATTAGTGGAAAGAATACTTTGTCATGATTAAAAATTATTCATTACAAAATTGAAACACAAGAACTCCCCCTTAGTATATAATTCATACCTTAACTTGGTATACACTATACATGTTCTAGCTCTGCACTTAGTATATACAAAACTACATTCAACAATTCAAATTTTAATTTGAAAACTCTCCTTGATCAATTTATTTCCCCTTTATTTTCTAGTATATTTCCCCCTTGTTTTTTTCACTTATTGCTTCTGGGGTTAGGGGTCAAATCATACTTGTCCAAAAATGGTTTGTGAGTCTGCAATATCATGGCTAGAACATTGTCCCAACTTTTCCTTATAGACTCCAAAACTTGAGTTTTAATTTCTAGTATAGCTAGTAAATCTACCAAAATATTAGTAGTGGAAAGATTTGGATCTCTTTTCATGACCTTTTTTGCTAATTGTAGCTCTTTCTCCTTAACCTCCAAGTGAGGTATCAACATTGTCTAGATGGAAATAAGCTTAGATCTTATTTTTCCATCTACAACCATCAACTCATCTAATCTATCTTGGGAAAATCTCAACTTATTTAAATGAAATAAGCTTGTACTTGTGTATATGCTTAGTGTATATCCTCTATACTATAAATCTTCTTGTAGCTTATTTATGGTCTCCTAATTTTCCTTTGTAAAATATGTTACATCACAAAAATATTTATATAAAGAATGAACATTCTTAACAATTTCTTCCAAATTATTTAAAAGGTTTGAAAGATTAACTTGCCTCAATGCAATTTCTGTAGAGACTTTCTCCATAACTTTCTTTCAATTTTTCTTGTAGTCCATTGCATCAGTTTCTCTTTGGCATCAACTAGTTGAGCTATAATAGGTGCTCACTCATTAAGATTTTCCACATCAAAAATTTCTAGTAACTATCTTTAATCTCATTCAATATATGTTTTTATTGTTTTTCTATCTTCATCTCTTCTTGTCTTGTTTTCCTTCCCAAAAGATCTTGCAAGGTTTTCATCTTCTCATATGTTAAGTTATTAGTCTCCCAATTAGGAATCACAATAACTTCATCTAATGTCATTGGCTTTCCAAGTGACTTAGCCTTCTTTTTTTGAATCCTCTTCTTCTTTGAATTAGGAGTACTAGAGCTCAATACTAATAATTGTGAACTTTTAGTTTGGAGGTCTAGACTTTGTCTTTGAATGACCTCAACACCCTTTGGCTTTTGTATTGATTGTTGCTCCTTGGTTGATGTGATTTCAATAGTTGAACTTGGTTGAAATGTCTCCTTTGTCCCATCAATATGAGGTCCTAAGAAATTTGGCCTTTCACTACCAGTAGTAGATTTCTCTACTTGTACATTTTGGATCTCTTTCTCCTTATTCTCATCTTGATTTCCCATACTAGAAACATCTATCTAATCTCTCCCTTCATTTTTTAGCACACTCTATTTCTCGACAATAGAAAAATTACCTTTTTCCTCTCCTAACAGTTGACCATTTGAATAAACACTAACTATAGATGTATCAATTATATTAATTATTACCTATTGAGATTGTTCTTCCTCACCAATTTTAGGATATTATTTGATCTGCACAATCTCTGGATTGGTTTCCATCAATTCTTCTTTGATTGATTTAGGATCTTTCCCATTCTTCTCTTTCTTGATCAACCCAATCTTCTCTTACTCTTGTTTAGTAGGCATTAAATTTGACACTATATTTTCTAGAGTTTCATTCTCTATAGTGACTACTTGAGTCTACATCTCACTTTTCCTATGTCATCTTATTAATTGTTTCTAGTAATTTCTCAACATTGTCCTAGATATCTTCTTTTTTGTCTAGCTTTATTTCTCTTGCATCCTTCTCTTTTGTATCTTCCTTCTCCTTGTCTACAAGAGTAAGACCAAAAAAATTCTTTCATACTATCTTGCTTTTCTATACAACTTCTTCAATTTTATTTTTCAAAATCTTATATGTCCTTCTTTTTTCTACAAACTTTTTAGCATAATCCTTCATAGTTATTGACATGTGTTGTTTAGCCAAATCAAACATAACTTGGGGGATAATATAGTCTCCCTCATTTGTTTCTCTATGGTGAATTCCCACTGCCACTTAGAATTTATCTTATTATACAATTCTTTAGGTAATCCCTAGCCTAATTGAATTGTAGTGTACTTAAAATTTACCATCATGTCAATAAAAGCATGTTCTACCTTTTCTTTTATTAGGCTTATCCAAGGCTTCATATTTTATATATTTAAATTCTACTTAACCTGTTGAACTTCTTAAGTTTTCATATAAATTTTCAATATCTTGGGGCTCTTCCTTTAAACAATATGAAATTTAATTAAGTCATCAAACTTAGTATGTTTTGCCTTATCCTCATCATCATTAGTCTTGACTATCAACTTTCTCTTTGATTTCTTCTTTTGTTAGCTTTGATCAATGCCTGTTGTATTAGATGTCCTCTTCCTAGGACTTTTTTCTTTAATGGGCCTTGGACCTTTGTATCATGATCCTTCATGGTGCAATTTTGGGCTTGGTTACCACATTCTTCAAGCTTTTGTTTACCTTTGTATCAACCACAAAAATCTACTTGCCTTTGGTTTCCTTGAGCTCAATAACAACTAGCTCCTTACCTTTACCTTCATGAGATTCTTAATCTTCTTCCTCACAACTAAGGTCTTCACCTTTACCTTCAATTATCTATAGCAGTGCTTCCCAAAGTTTACCTTTTAGGTCTTGGATCATTTTCTTCCTTTTTATGTTCATCTTAGGAACCTTTGTTTTCATAATCATTTTAATCCTTGTTGTTTCATATGTGACAAAGGGCTTGACATTCTTGTCCATCTCTTCATCTAATAGTGACATAATAGTAGTTGAAACTTCATCAATATTTATCTCATAATGTAGAGGTCTTAATCATGCCACTTTAGGCATTACAACCTGAACATATTTGTAATCAATATCAATGAGAAAACATTTGTGATCATAATATTGGTCTATGATTGACTTAGGGATTCTAAATTTTTTCTTCATTTTCTACTTGAAATTGTCAAAATAACCATCCATTATGGTTTCAAATTTATCTCCTATCTAATTTATAAACTCATTTATCTACTCGGTTTCTGGCCTTTTTTATCCCATACTACATCTCCAATAGCGAGAAACAATTTTTTTACATAGAAGAATATGCACACAATAAGAGAACCAAACTTACATGAAGTACTTTTTCCTTCCTTATTGCTCCTAGGTTCTCTTCTATTTAAATTAGTTATAGCTTAGCTAGATCATAACTATTATCTTTCTTAACAAGTTCATATCCCATATCAACAACTATGCATGACATGATGTTCAATCAGCTCGACTGATAAAACTTGTGTTTAATAACTCAAACTACAAACTCAATCATATGATCTTCAATGGTGTTGATCGACATGCGTCTATCATTTGATTTTTACTTCATGTTACTTTGAATTAAATCTCTTTCTTGATATTAAATGGTCTTCACTTTGTCTAGAATAGGGTATCTAGTTACATGATGAATGATTAACTTTGTGATTCTAATTACTCTACTCTCCAACCACAATTTCATATCACGTATATGGTTCAACACAATCTTTATCCACTCAACCTTAAATACCTTTGGAAATGCTAGGGAAAGCGTTAAACAATTCTCAACCATAACTTTATGTTCATCTTTCAGCTTGCCATTATCACATAGCTTGTCATAATCACTTCTTAGCTTCAAATTGTTGATCTCTCTAATTTTGCACATATAATGTGGCCTAACATCATGTAACATGATTACCCTAGGTGGAATCACAGACAATGCCCCTGCAAAATCTTCTTTCAATGCAATGTCTAGATATACCTTAAATTTTGGTGGAGGACACGCATCATTTCAAACAATATGTACATTACTATCCTTCAAAGCCTCCTTTTTCTCAAGAGCAGATGTGATGGATGCCATCTTCACAATCTAGGTTTTGAAATCAAACAACCTCATAACTCAATTCAAAGAGAAATTTGCACAATTTACTTGTGAAGTCGATGACATGCACGTGAATCTTTAGTAACTTTACATAAATTTCTTTGTAATCATCTGAATTCTTTGCTCTATAAATTTGAAAACTTGATGAGTGAAATGAGCTTCAAAACCTACTATATAGGTTCAAATAGTTGAATTGAGTCTTCATTAAATGCCCTGTATGATTATTAGATGTGTGGTTGTTGCATAACAATTATCGTAGCTTCAACACACACATTCTTCAACTTCACTTAGTCAGTATCATGACTCAGTCTATACAAACATTCAAAAAAACACCTTCTAAATTTTAAACTTGGCAACACAATTCATCTTAGCTTAATCATTAACTTATGTCCTTGTGAACCTATCATTATGTAGATTTTGACTTTCACACATATAGTATTAGGAACTAATGTATGATTTAGCAATTTCAAACATAGTTCCATACGTACCTTATCATCTAGTTTGAGGTGGGGGAATCACCTAATCCATTAATTTTAGTAACCACAACTTCTCCATTTGCACTATTGCCTTCATTTGACTTCTTCCTTCATGTTTGATTCATTTCATTCCTTACTTCTTCAACATTGACCTTTGCCTTTTCATTGTTCCCTCAACCATTTGGCATTGGTACTTAGTTTATACAATCCTTTTCTTAGATAACTAACCTTCTGGAAATTGAAACATAATGGGCCAAAATCTCTCCAGTTTCCAAATCTTTCTTTGAGATGTATCCTAGCACAATTTTCTACAATGTGTCCATACTTTCCACAACATTGACAATTTACCTAAGTATTGTAATCCCAATTTAAAGTATTACCATTCTTAGATACTTTTCCTTGACCTTTAGTTGTCCAATTGTTCTTTACTTTAGATATGCACTCGTGTGCCTTCTAACATGTATAGTAATAACCTTCAAATCTAGAAGTAGTTGGTGTCTTATGTTAGAATTTCTTAATGGGAAGAGTGCTTCTGAGAGCAGGGGCGGGTGAATCAAAAGTACTGGCCTTTTAAACACTTTTAAACCCTTAATAACATATAAATGAAATTAACATGCATGCATATAAACATTAAACAATCATGAAAAACAGACATACATCACCACATAACACTTGAGATTTTAGTGAATGAGAAGGTAAAACTGGGGTGGGGATGATATCCATGAAATTACTACAGCAATTGATTTCAACCACTTCTGATGGTTTGCCCTGTTAAAGGCTAAAACACACTATTAAATGTGACCCTATTAAAGGATTTCTACATCCTATTAGGAGTGTGCCTTGTTAGAGGACTTAAGAACATTCAACTTAGAATGTCACCCTATTAAAGGATTTACATAAGGTTGTTAAACCCACCTAACTCAATAGGATTTTCAAATTCCTAATACAATTGTGAGAGAGTATTAGAATAATACACCTGATCTAATGCAATCTCTAATGCTGATCTCAGGTACTTGATCTACTCTTCTATCACTAATCTATGTTAGATTTGATCTGCTGATTGTGTTCCTTGTTCTGTTCTAATCAACTAGATGTGTAAATTTGTCATCCTTTCCACTAAATCTTTGACACCAATGATCTACAATGACCTTAACAATAGGCTCTTCTTTTCCTTCTTCTCACGATTCCACTTCTCTTTATGTTCAATGGCATCAAGACTCCCTTATAAAGATTAGTGGTATTTTAGGCATCCTTGATTCAAATGTTCCTGCTCAAATCCTTGAAATTCACCCATTGGCTGCATGTAGTCACTAATTTTCTGATTGGTTGCATGGGGATTGCATAGGTGGTTGTGAGGATTTGATCTTATCCTTTTATCCTATCATGAGTCATGCATAACCATTTCACATCATGGTTTGTAATGACACAAACTCTTATGCTAATCTTGCGTTTCTCGGCACATGAAGTAATATTGATGCTCGACACCATCTATTCTGGATTGCTCAACTATTAGTTTTCTGCATTGCTCAGCTTTTGTTGATTCCTGAATCACTCGGCTCCTATTAACTTCACAATGCTCGGCTCCTGTTGGATCCTGAGTTACTCAGCACATATTGGTCTCATTTGCTCGGCACCTACTGTGACTTGCTCGGCACATACTGTCTCCTGGTTTACTCAGCCCTATCTGTAACTCGGCATGTGTAGTGAAAATGGTTAAGTGTGTTGACACTCATTTGTCAATCTTACTTATTTGATCAACAATCTCCCCCTTTGACATGAGTGTCAAAAACACTTAACTGATCATTCATGATCTAAACCTTATGTGTCCCTTATTTTTGTCAATCTTATTTGATCAACATCTTATTTACCTTTGATCTACACTCATGATCTTGATGACCTTCTTTATTACAAGTGAAATAATGTCCATTGAATTTGGGTTTAGAGTTTGACATACCAATCTTTCTTAGGCAAACATTTTTTGTATGACCTAGTTTTTGACAATAATAGCATATGGGCTTCTCGTTCTTTCATTTTTAATTTACATTCCTTTGTTCTCCTTTCTTTGATGATTCTCCTTGCATGACATGTGATAGGAACTCAACATAGCCTAGTCTAGAGGTATCATGAGGTCACCTCAATGCATTCATCTATTCATTAAGAAATCACATAGCCTCTTTAAGTTTGTTCAACCTCTTAGCAAATTCCTTTTCATCTTTCAACTCATTTTCTATTCTATCATTTATAGATTTTAGATTTGCAATGTCTAACTTTTTCCTTGAGATCAAATGATTTACACTTAGTAACTAAGTAAGCAAGTCAAACTAATTGTGGGTCAACTTATGTACTTCATTGATCCTTTCATTAAGTCTTGTGACCAATTGTCTTGTCTTCATTAATCATTGCCTTTTCATATTCTATCTTTGTTTTATCTTCCTCAACCTTTTCCTTTTGTTCAATCACTTTGTGCAACCTTACTACTTGTATCTTATTTTCTCTTTTCAATGCTCTGACTTCCTCATTTAGAATATTACTCCTCTCCAAGAGTTTTTCGATTGCTACATCAAATTCACTAGAACTTCTTTCATGAAATGGTTCTTCAACAATCTCTTCTTTTTAGTAGGTGTCATTTTGTTGTATTCTCAATTCTTTCCTTCTCTTCAAGGATTTCCTTAATGTATCCTTTGTAGCTTTGACTTGTTCATAAGAAAGATGAACATCAATCTTCTAGTTCTCAATGATCTTTCTCAATTTTTTGGCTACTACCTTCAAGATCTACAAATCCCAAGTGATTAGACTTCTTCAAACAAACACTACTTAGATACCAATTTTTGGAAATCTAAATAGGGAAAGTGAGATACTAATAGTGGGAGGGGGAATCAAGATCTATAAAATATTTTACACTTCAAACATGAAACATATTTGATATCACCAAATAAACGCTTATCTTAATCTTACCATAAATCACATCAACCATTTACTGCAATAAACTATTAGATCTAGTATATAGTTGGATGAATGAAAACTCATAAACACATAACACATTAACACACAGATTTGGTAACACAAAAAACCTCCAAGGTGAAGGTGAAATTGCAGTGGGGATGAGACCCATAAAATCTTCACTACTGTAGCAATAAAGTTGTGCCTATTAAGGCTACAATGTTTTTTATCACTTTTGATGATCTACCATGTGAGGGGTCTGTTGAGTTAAATCCCAAAAGAACTATTAGGTTCTACCTTGGTTAAATGATTTTTACTTCACAACTAAGTGAGTACTATATTAGGAGATTTATAATAGCTAGTTAAAGCTACTATGTTAAGAGATTTAAACCTTGAAACACCTGTTAGAATGTTTAGTACCTGATCCTTTAGTTGACACTCCAATGCTCAATAAAATGTCTCCTCTATGCAGTATAATACCAAATTACTATGATATATTTTGTCTATCTCTTCATACAATTGTTTAATGAAGTTCTTGATCTCTATTGACTTAACACACTGATTCACCTCCAAAACTTTTCATGCAAGCAAAATCTTTATTCATACACTCACACACACTCATCCATATGAATTAAGTCATAGAACCTCCTTAAATGGATGTTTGGGTGAACCTTCTAGATCCAAAGCACTGATCTAGATTCATTTCTTTTGTCTCTTAGTCCTTGCATATTTATGATTGGTGGATTTACTCACATAGGGATTGTTGATCTTCCTTTGAACATGTAATCATCTCCCTAATTACCTCTTTGATCTTCTAAACATGCTTCTAGCTCAATAAAAATAGTTTACAGTGGACTTGGTTCCATTCAAAACAAAAAAGTAAAACTGTGTTACTTGGCACCAACATCATAGTGACACACAACATAAAATATTCCTTCATTTTGTTCCTCAACCTTAACTATACTCGACATGAAGTGAATTACTCGACCTACATATCACTCAACATTAACAACTATCCTTGACAAACTCAACAATCACTCAAGTACTTGGAAAAAAATTTCTCACTCAGTGATAACAACTTCTTAGCTTATAACTTGAAATATATACAAGTCTCCAATACTAAGGTTGACTATATAAGATGACTCAATCATAGTGATGACTGAATAACCCTACCTATGAATGACTAAGTGTTTAATAGTAATAGACAATATTGCTGTGATGTGGAGCCTAATCAAACTCACAGGTTTATTTAGTGTGGTTTTCCTCCCCATATTTTTATGGGGGTTTGGGGGTAGCACCCTTGCAGGGGGCTATTATTTTTCTATTCTAGCCCTAATTTTGTAAGCAAAAAAAAGCTTGTATAAAAAGGCTCAGGGTTAGGGATTTTCATAATGTGTGATGCGAAAATTGGTTCTTGCAGTAGTATTGAGCTATAAGGGGCTATAGATTGTAATCAGATTTTAATCACTTGATAATAATAATATTCAACTTGTTGTTGGTGGACGTAGCCCAAGGATTGGGTAAACCATGTTAAATATTGGTGTATTTTGTTCTCTTTTATGGAATCTATTATTTTTTGATATTGTTTATATTTTCATGTAACTGTTATTTTTGTTTGAGGTTAATCCTAACAAGTGGTATTAGAGCAGGACGGTCGTCATTTTTTTAGCCAAACCGTCATCATTTTTTTTTAGTGTTCCTCTACAATAAGGTCTTACAGTTGAGTGGGAGTCTCATGGTTGAGTTGGAGCAATGAAAAACAAGGGTAAGCTAAGGCTTGAATGGGTAGAATTTTTAGTTATGGAAGATGCAAATAGAGGACTATCTTTATCAGAAGGATTTATGGAAGCTGTTGGAAGGAAAAATCAAGAATCAGGGATCTATGACAAATGAAGACTAGGATCTTTTAGATAGAAAAGCACTTGGAAGCATTCAATTATGACTAGCACAATTAGTGGCATTTAATATTACAAAAGCAAAGACAACAGAAGAGTTGATTCAAACCCTTGAAAAACTGTATGTAATGGGCACCCTGGAAATGCCCAAAAATTGAACCAACTGCTAAAATAGATTTTTATGCAAATTGAAGATTGAACCGATGTTGAAATTTTATTAGTTCTCAAAATGATAAAATCAAGTAAAAAGAAATGTATTCCAATGGCCAAACCCCAAGGGAATGACATCTAGAATGTTACAAGAGAGGATGAGCATCCTCTAATGCCAAGAAAAGATATGTGAGTCACACATCCAAGTTCTTATCAAATGTCATTCACAAAAATTCGATGCTCAACAATGAGACTCTCACCCCTATTTATCCTTTTCCTTCACCCTTCTAGAAGAAACTAAAACATTAATTAATTACAAGTGCTAGAAGCTTCCCCCTTCCAATAATTAATGTACTCTCTAGAAACTCCTCCTTTGTAATACAATAATTAATTAAATTAATTAAATATAAAGTCACCTTTTAATTTTTAATTTTAATTTATTTAATGACTTTAGAATAAATTAATTTAATTTCCTCTTATGCTCCACTTAGACTTTGGAGAATGTGAAGGCTAAAAGATTGGGTCATTACACTATATGAAAAGCCCTTTGTTTCAAACAAGGTATTTCTCATGAAGCATTTATTTAATATGAAAATGACAGAAGGTGGATCTATTGAAAACCATTTAAATGAGTTTAATTCTATTACTAGTCAATTATCTTCTATGGATATTAATTCTGATTAAAAAATTAGGGCTCTCTTGATTTTGTATTCTTTGCCTGAAAGCTCGAATGGCTTGGTAATGGCTGTAAGTAAATCCATTTGTAGATCTAATACCCTAAAATATGGTGATGTGATTGGTGTTATTTTAAGTGAGGAAACTTGTAGGAAAGCTTCAGGTGGATCTACATCAAGAAGTGCTCTTAATGCACAAAGAAAAGGTAGAATCACAGAGAGAGGAAATAATTCTAGAAATTGTGGGAAATCAAGAGGAAATTCAAAGGGGAAGAGTTCTCAATCCAAAGGACTGAGAGATTGCTAGTACTATGGGAAATCAGGGCATAAGAAGAGAGATTGCTAGACTCAAAAGAACAATGAAGGAGATAAACTACAAGGGAACAAAGAGGAAAATATGTTAAGTAACAAATCAAAAGAGGATGCTTTTCTTTTGTCTCTATAAAGTATTGATGATTCATGGGTTTTAGATTTTGGTGCTTCATTTCATGCTACACTTCATAGAGATTATTTTATTAATTATGTGCAAGGGGATTTTGGGCTTGTTTATTTGGGGGATAATGAACCTTGTCAGATTGTTGGAAAGGGAAAATTTAAAATTAAATCATAGAATGGGAATCGTTGGCTACTACATGAGCTAAGACATGTTCTAAGGCTAAGTAGGAATTTAATTTCAGTAGGGCAACTTGCTGATGAGGGTTATGCAGTTACTTTTAATGATAAAAATTAGAAGGTTTCAAAAGGTTCCCTTGTAGTAGAAAAAGGTGTGAAAGTAGGCACCTTATATCTTTGTATAGGTCATATTATTCCTTCTATTTTGATTATTTCAAAGAAAAATGAATGTTTAGGAATAGTTGCTACAATTGAGCAGAGAGAACAAATAACTACTATAGATTCTGATACAATGCTATGGCAAAAAAAACTTGGGCACATGAGTGAGAAAGGTATGAAAGTAATTCATTCAAAGAAAGTTTTACCAGGTTTGAAATGTGTTACTATCGATTTTTGTGTAAGTTGTGTGTATGAAAAACAAAAGAGAGTGAGTTTTGTGAAGACTGGGAAGGAAAATAAAAGTGAGAAATTAGAGCTTATGCATACAGATGTATGGGGATGAGCTCAAGTATCTTCCCTTGGTGGCTCTCATTATTATGTTACATTTATTGATGATGCATCTAGTAAAGGATGGGTTTATTTCCTTAGACAAAAATTTGATGTATTTCAAACTGTTAAGAAATGGAAAAGCTTGGTTGAAAATGAGACTAAAAGGAAACTAAAATGTTTCAAATCTGATAATTGTGGTGAGTATTGCAGTCATGAATTTGAAGATTATTACTCCACTAATGTTATTCATAGAAAGAAAACTATTCCAAGCACTCCACATGAAAATGGAGTGGTTGAATGCATGAACATGACATAAATGGAGCATGCAAGAAGCATGAGGTTGCATGCTAGGTTACCCTTAAACATGTGGGTGGAGGCTATTAATACTACTATATATTTGATTAATAAAAGTCCCTCTACTCCTTTGGGTTGTGGTATTCTAGAGGAAACATGAACTGGTAATAAGGTGAGTTATTTTTTTCTCACAATCTTTGGTTGTGAAGTATTTGCTCATATAGATTCCAAAAATAGAACCAAGCTGAAAGCTAAATCAAAGAAATGTGTATTTTTTGGATATGGTATTAATGAATTTGGTTATAGGCTTTAGGATTTTGAAAATCATAAAATTATAACAAGTAGGAATGTCATATTCAATGAGAAAGTATTGTACAAAGATCTGTTGCAAGAACATGAGAAGAAAGAAAATTATTATTAATCGAGAAGGTCTAATAGTTGACTCAGGAATTGTTTTATGGACTTGATATAAAGGAAAAACATTTTCCTTTATCATGGAATGTGAGAATGTGTATTTGAATGAGTGATAAGCAATAGAGAATGTGGAATGTGAAGTTGAGTAGAGCAATGTGGAAGTGCTAGAAACTTCATTACTAAGGTTTTGTTGAGTGATCTGAGGTTTGGTATTTGGATTTGAGGTTTGTGTCCTAGCCTACAAGGTTTGAAAGCAAGTGGTCTAGTTGATAGGATAGAGGAAAGGACAAAGGAAAGGAGAAGATAACAGTAAATTACTTGTTTGAGCAATGAGCTCTTCTTGTAGTTGAAATTACATGTTTGGCTAGTGGACTGTTCTTGCATACATTGTACCACAACTCTTAATAGGGTTGGCACAACTCCTATTAGGGTTGAAATCTCCTAATAGGGATTTAAAGTCTCCTAACAAGAACTCTATGTATTAAATGTTGTAATAGACTCCTAACAGGGTCCATCCTCTAATAAGGAATATTTATATTAGTACATCACCTTGTGGGCATCACTCCCACCAGGGTTTTCCCTCTGATCAAGGGTTTCCCTAGTCAACATATCTAGTGTAATTGTCTATGAGAATTTTATTATGGTTTCTATTTACTTTGGTTGAATGGTTAAGTTTATTTAAAGAAGATAAATATTTTAATTTTTGGATAACTGATTCACCCCCACTTCCGCCCCCACCCCAAGTTATCTTGGTGGACAATTGTTTCTAACAAATTCAACATAAGAAGTCATATTAAACTATTGTATCCAAATTATGTTTTCCTTATAAATTGTATTTTCTTGATAAAATTATGAAATAGATGATAAAAGTTCTTAATGTTTTTCATTTCTTAAATATACATATATTCACCACATTGAAGATGTATTTACATAAATCTAGATTGTAAATATATATGATGAAAGTTAGAAAAGAAAGAAGAAAATTTCATACAACTATGTAAAAATAATAGTAGTGAAGTAAATGTACAATATTAATAAAAAGTAAAAAAGATAATATGAAAATTATATTACCTAAAGAAAATGATATTCTTGATCACAAGCTCTACTACAGTTTGTATAGCTTCCATCTGAATCCTCGCTGGTTTTCACCATTTTTCATACTACATTTACTATTGGAGTAAGTTTTCATTTGTAATAAGCTCTGCCTTCTCCAGCCCAATAGTTGATGTTGGTGCTAGAGTTGTTGTTGCTACTAGAGAGAATGGATTTTCCCAACCAAGTGCTTGCACAATTTCGTACCCACAGTGTTTCATGAGGTAATTCCTCTCCTCATATTTTTTTGAATGCCAATGAGTTCGATAGTACATGCACATGGCTAGAACAACAAACACTCATTGGATATTTTTCTTGTCATGCTCCTTTTGAAAGCATGCTAGGGGAATGGGTTTCCAAGGTTTGGACACCTTAAGGTGTTCACCTTGAAGGCGTCCAAAGCCTTACCAAAGGCTTTTTTATTTTCACTTTAGCAATATAGACCAAGATGAACATGTTTTTGTGTGAGGTCCTTGGACTATCAGGTCCTCCCTCTTGTTTTTTTAATGCTAATTGTGAGATTTTGTTATTTCTAATGATTAGAAGCTTAAGGTGCTTGTCTAGGTAGAGTTCCCTAGGCTTCTCATTCCTTCTTGGTACTTTTTAATTGCTATTGCAAAAATCTTTGGTAAGGTTGTGTGCCTTGAACTAGACAATTTTTTCAATGCTCGACCCTAGCATAGGGTTTGTGTTGAGGTTGACCTATTTAGGGACCTCAAAGATATATTGGAAATCTAGATAGGTGGTGCTACCATTACTTAGAAGGTGCTCTACCTTAAACTTATAAATACCTATTATTAGTGCTAGTCAATTGAGCATAAGATTAGGGATTGTCCCTTGTTGGACTATAACCACCTCTGTTTCAAAAGCTAAGCCTACTATGGTGGTCAAGAAAGATGAATGGACTATGGTAGTGAAAAAGGGGAAGGATTCAATTGTGGCTAAGGTGAGCTCTTTTCCTATGGATAATGATAGATCTAGCTCAAGCTAGATACCAATAAAATCCTTAGTTCCATTGCTCCCTCAACCTCCTTTTTGAAACCTTAGAGGCTAGGGGATAGTGGGTGTTCATACCCAGGATCCATGCACTCTTTCAACTTGAGAACCACAAGTGATGTCGATGATTTCCCAACAAATACTATGTTGGTCTCGTATCCCAGATGGTTGCATTGATTTTTTTGATAATGGGGAGAAGATTCAAAGGATCATTGCTCTTGATGATTGCTCATTTGAGGCTCCCTCATTTTTGCATAACAACTTCTCCTTTCTTGGGGACAATGATGACATGCAAGTTGGGTTACCATGCATTGCCTTTCATAGAATGTGTAGGGGCTAACAAACCTCCATAGAAAATATTATGTTCATGATACCAAGCATTGGCTTGATCTTGATGTGCTTTGTCTTCAGGCAGTTAAAGTTGTTGGGTTTCTTCTCACCTCATCTTGTCATGTTATTTGGCTGGATAGTTCCATGTTTGCGTCTCAACATGAATTTGGTCGAGGT
Source organism: Cupressus sempervirens (assembly GCA_028749045.1). Classification (NCBI taxonomy): domain Eukaryota; kingdom Viridiplantae; phylum Streptophyta; class Pinopsida; order Cupressales; family Cupressaceae; genus Cupressus; species Cupressus sempervirens. The sequence continues at coordinate 618,986,881 of CM053791.1, forward strand.
GTTGTTGTTACTCTTCTCTCCCCTTGTTTAATTTCCTCTGTTATTTCGCATGGTTCTGACCCTTTGCACAGGGTGATTTAGATTTTGTTGTCTTTTCAAAATCATTCTTTTGGTATTGTTAACATTTATGACCCCAATGATGTTGTTGATTTCTCACACCTATGGTTTTCGCTGGTAGATCATTTTCTACCTGTGATCTGGGTTTTTTGTAGGAATTTTAACATGGTTGAGCTGGCCTCTGACAAGGAAGGTATTTTTACTTTTAGATGGGAAGTTGGTGAATGGGAGGCCTAGTTTTACATGCAAAATAAGCTAGGAATTTTTTATCCTAATGCTAGCTACCGCCACCTAGATGGGATTTGGCATACTTGGTCCAATTTTTTAGTTGGGTTTGACAGAGTTTTCAAGAGACTTGACAAGGCTATGATTTTTGCATAGTCCTTTTTTTCCTTCTCTCAAAAGCATTCCCTACATGTCACTTCCTTTCCAAATGTGACATTGTTAGATCACTTCCCCATTCTCTTTTCTAGAACCTGACAGACAAATTAACCTCATCCATGTAAAACCCAATTTTACTTCAACACTTCCTTGTTGTCTCATCCACCAACTATTGCATACATCCTACACATCTAGAATTTTGAACCTTGACCCCACACTCATTTTGGATAGATTTACTGGTGGAATGACAATATCCTCCAGACAACAAGATTTCTTCTCATTTATAGTAGATAGCTAGCTATGTACCATAGAAGATCTTATTAAGCCACAACTCAAGATCTGTAAATGGCCTCAAATGCTCTTGTCATGAATTCATTTGATATAGATCTCCAAGTTTTGCTTGCCAAACTTTGGCACCAAAAATAGGTTTCAGATAGCTATGCTACTCAAGGAGCTCAAATCAAGGTCTATCTCCATTGGTTGGATGTTAGTGATCAAAAATCCGAGGAATTTTTTAATGCTATGAGGGCTTGCCAATCTGTGGTGGATATTAAACACATCAGAGAAGATCAACAAGTTCTTGCCTACCTATTGAACATTCTCTAGGATTTTTTATGTCATTTTGAGCATTTTTTTATGGCTCAGGGGCCCTCTATTGTGCATGATCAAGTGTTACAAGCCTGCCTTGTTGTTACTCCCAATGGGCTTTCTCCTGAGCAATATGCCTTTTTTGAGAAAAAGCTAACACTTTTGGACTTGAAGGAAGCTATCCTTTCCATGGATGATGACAAAACCCCTAGATGTGATGGCTTCCCTTGTGAATTTTACAAGATACTTTGGGATGACATTGGCCCTAATTTGCTTCATATTTATTATGAAGCATACAACTCTAATTATTTGTGCAACATCATTAATAAAGGGAATATTAAATTCATACCTAAAGTTGGTGATCCTGAAGAAATTTGCAACTAGAGGCCCATCACTTTGTTGAATGTCTCCTACAAGATCATTACCAAATCCCTCTCTCTTAAAGTTTGGCATTTGCTCCCTTAGATTGTTTGACCTGAACAAACTAGTTTTATCAAGTCTCGCTATATCTTAGACAACATTATTACTATCTGGGAAGGTATGTAATGGGCCAGACAATCTAAAAAATAGACCTTTTTCCTCAAGATTGATTTTTCCAAAGCATATGACTGAATTGAATGGCCTTTTATTTTAGCTATGCTTCAAGGTTTTGGTTTGGCCTTGTCTTTCAATAGTCAATGTAGATGCTTTTTGGGGATACCTCTACTTGCATCACCATCAATCGGTGATATTTTAAAGCTTTTGGGCTCTTCAGGTTTATCTAACAAGGTTTTCATCTTGCACCTTGTCTTTATAATAGTAGAGGGCTTTGGTTATCTTCTTTTCAATGTCATTTCATAGGGTCTAGTGCATTACATTTCTCTACTAGAGTTGATCACTCAACTGGTTGATGGTCATTTTGTAAATGACTCTTTCCTCACTCTAATTGAGGATGAGAAGAACATTTCCAATGCCTTGCAGTGCTTGGATACCTTTTTTCTTGCTTTAGGATCTATTATTCAATGGTGCAAGACCCTTTACTACCAACAAAATTTCCTACTAGGCCCTCAGTGGTTGCAATAGTATGGGTGGAAATGGGTCCAATGTGGTGAAAATTTTAAATTCTTGGTCATTCCTTGTGATTTTCAAGCCTCTCCTATGGAGTTGTGGAATGTTGTGCTTGCTTGGATTGAGAAGAATTTGGAATATTGGATCACTAAGCCCCTTTCACTTGTGGGGAAGTTCCAAATTTGTTCCAAAGTGCTTGTTTCTATGCATGTCTACTATTCTTCTTGTTTGGATCCCTCCAAAGCCTCATAGCTTAAGCTTGAACATCTCCTTTGGGTCTTTCTCTGGGCCTTTGATGTTGCACATCATGGATTTCACAAAGTTGCATGGGATTTTTGTTGCTTTCCTAAAGATTCTGGTGGCCTTGGACTACTTTCCACTTACAAATAGGGAATTTCCCTCTATGCCAAGTGTGTCATATGGGATCTCACTAGAGATGAGGCTTGGAAAATTTTGTTACAACACCACATTTTTTTAGGCTTTTTGGTTAGCCAGTTGTCCTAGAAGGGGATTGGCTTTCAAACCCTTCTTGTGACTTCTAAACTTGTTCAGATTTAGGGAACTTTTGTTGCTAAGAGAATTTGGAAATCTTGGAAAGCCATCAAGCCATGCCTTCAAGGAACTTTTGGTGGTCATCCTTGTTTGCCACTTAAGGTGTGCCTTTAGCCAAGATTCAAGGAGCTAGTGCTTTGCATTTATTTCACTGGGGTATTAAAATTCCCAAAGATTTATTCTCAAGGGTTAATATGAGCCTTCACTCATGGCAGGATATGCAAGTGCAGTATAAGCTTATCCATTTAGATTGATAGACAATTGATCTTCTAGTTTTTGCAACCCCTTCCAATTTGTTACATAAGCTTGAAATTTTCTCATCCCTTGGTGGAAAGATTGGAAGTGGTATCCTACCACTCCAATGACTAGTTACAAGCCTAGGCTAGGGTAACAGTGGCTAGTGCCCCATTTTTAGATGGTTGATACTCTCAACCAGTGTTGGCATTTTCATTCTTCTCATAAGACTTAGAGTCTTATACTTGCCAGTATCTAGCATACCATCACAAAGCCAAAGATTTCTCACTTCACCTTGTGTTTCCTTTTCCAAGGCTTACCTTTAGGTCCTTAGCTCCAACATTTGGGAGTTCCTAATCCTAAATGCCCTCTTTGTGGTTAGACCAAAAGCTTCCTACACATTTTTAGTTCTATAGACAAGCCTAGAATTGTTGGCTCTGGCTTTATGATTTTTTAGGCCTTTTCATCCTAAGGCTTTCACCTAGCATATGGTAGTTTTGGGTGATGCTTCCAGACTCCCTTTTAGATATGCCTAGATTTGGCATGCTTTAAGAATGCAGAGTTTGTTTAGTATTTGGAAAGATTGTAATCTTGTTTTATTCTCACACAACTTTCTTGATATGCATGTTGCTATGTACTCTAAAGCACGTATATGTAATAATGTCATGTTGTAGATCCAAGTGCACATTGACAAAGTTGTGCTGGAGGTGGCTCATCTGCAAGGGCTACTTGTTCACTAGGGAAATTCCCCTTGTATGGTTTCCTGCATGCCTTTAGATGTTTTTTCCAGTGGCTGCACTCCTCCTCGCAGTTACCGACAAGGTCATAGAAAATTATCTCACCACTCATAGACCCCAGGTCATAGCCTAGTCACTGCTCTCCCAATGGTGGTTTTCATGGCTATCATCACTCAACCTCACCTCCTCAAATATTGGGCTTGAGTTGGTTCTTGGTGGCTCCCCCCACTATAGTTGATGTGGGTTGGTCGTTTGCTCACTGTGACCCCAAGTGGACTTTCCCTAGGCTAGATTTAGCTATTTCTCCTCACAAGGATGAGGAAGATTAAAAAAAATGATGTTGATCAAGATGTTATTGATGCTGATGATTGGGCTCCCCCTAAGCCAACCATTAAACCCAAGTATTTTTGGGGTTCTGATGATAAAGACCTCCTTTAGCTTGCACTACTCTTGCAGCCTAAAGGCTTTGTGCTTTTTTCTTATATATGTTTTTTTGATGAATAGTTGATCTCTGGCCTTGGGCTGTTTGAACTTGTGGGGTGATCTTGTATCTCCTAGCCCCCTTTTTTGTGAACATGTATCTTTAAATTATAGTTAATGGAAAAGGTCTATTCATCAAAAAAAATTGTATTACCTAATAAAAATTATTATTAATGTTTTGGATTAACAAGTGTTAACTATATTATTTTAGATTATTTTCAATCCATTCTTTTCTTATATGACAAGTGAATAGAGGATACCACTTCTATTAAAAACTAGTACATAATTTGAACTTTATTTATTTTCACTTGCTTTCACTCTTAAAAATAAGTTTTAAATTTAATCTTTAATTTTTTCTTTTCTATTGATAAGAGGCCAAAGTCATGATTAAATATTATATATTTTGATTAATTATTATTATTTATTTATTTTACTCAAGTAGATTAAAACTCAAGACTTCTCTAATAAGAGGTTGACAATTTACCATTGTGTGGTAGACTCCTGCCTTTAAATATAAAATATATACCTCCTAATTACTACATTTAAAAAGAAACAAAAATTTATAACATGTGTACTGATACTCAATAACATATTTACTAATAGTTGATCACGCATGTACTAATACTTGATCACTTTTTAGCTTTCTTGGTTGTTGATTGGTACATTTGTGCCAAAAGTACTATTTCTTTGTGACCAACTATTGGGAGGTGAACATAACAAGTATATGGTGAAAATTTTTAAAAGACACTTTTTGACCACTTTGTATTCTATGGTCTCTACAAAGAACCTTGTAAATGCTAAAATATCCAAACCTTAGCTCTAAGCTCTTTAGTCACCTATAGAGGCGCACCAAAAAAAGGGGCAAATATTGGTGTACAGATTAGGAGTTCTAGGTGTGCAAAGTTAGCATTGGCAACTATTGGTTCTAATCCACTATAACTTATTATTATTTTAAATCATATTTACAACTAACTAAAAACCAATAATTCAAAATTATATATTACTTTTAACCAAAAATTTGCAATCACGAACAAAAGGTAAGGTGAGAAAATAAATAAATAAAGCAACTCATTGTTTAAGGAAGAAAAGTATGTCAATAGTTGATATCCAAGTCATGTTGACTATCAGTGTCAAACATTTAGTCATTTCCTAGGTAGAGTTGGCCAGTCATCACTTTGGCTAAGCCACCCAATGAAGGTTGAATATTAATGTATTTTGAATTTTCTTCATTTCAGTGTGAGTCAAGCAAGTCTTAGGTTGCTAAGCACCCCAGTATGGACTAAGTGCCTATTTATGTAGAGTTAATAAAAAGTCAGTAGACATAGAGAAAAGTAGAGTTAGTTCATGTGGAGTTTCATAGATGGTGTTGAGTATACAAAAGCTAAGTGACAACATCAGTATCAGTTGTGACTAAGTGTCAAGGTATTCAAGTGTTGAATAAACCAATTTTGTTATATGTGTTTGGAATAGCACAAACACTTATGTAAACCATTTTGGCTGAATTATATATGTGATTTAAAGATTGAAGAGACAACTAAGGAGTTATTTATGTATTTTGACAAAGATCATTGATCCCTATATCCCTATGCAAGGTGATCAACCAATCAAAAATTGGAAGGAATAAGTGGTAAAATGGATAAATCTAGATCATCGATAATGATCTATAACCTTCTCTAGATGGTTATTTAAGGAGGGTTTATAACCCTAAATTAGTATGTGTGTGAGAGAAAAAAGAGAGATTTAAGATTCAAGTGTATTATGAAGGAAGGTTATGTTTGATGGTTAGAAGCAAAGATTAGATAGAGCAAACTAGTAATGAAGAAAAAAATAGAGTATATCAGATAAGGAGATCACATCAAAATTAAAAAGAGAATATTCATAATCTAGCAATAGAGTGCTAACTAAAGGATCATGTACTAATACAATCTAGCAAGTGAATCAAGACAAATCTCTTAAGAGAGTGATTATTAACAGGCCTATGTAAATCTCCTAACAAAGTTCTTACTTAGTTGCAAGTTTAAATAATTTAACTAAGGTAGACTAACTTACTTAATTGCAAGTTTAAATACTTTAACTAAGGTAGACTAAATAAGTCTTGTAAGCTCTTAGTAGGGAAGATACCTCACAAGGTAGATCACAAGAGGTGATCAAACACTATAGCCTTGTTAGAAAAACTTTATTGCTACAACAATGAAGATTTGTGGGTGTCATCCCCACCCAAGTTTTACCTTCACTTGTTTCTTGGTAACCAAATTTTTTGTTAATGGTTATATGATTCATGATGATGATATGAGATGGGTTAATGGTGAATACATTTGATTTTTTTCAAAGAGTTAAAATTTTTATTTCCTAATTCAACCCCCCTCAATATCTTAATTTCCTAGTAGAATTCAAGCCTTTTTCACTTAGAAGAAGTCTAACAAATTGAGAGTTGAGATCTTGGAGATGGAGGCTCACAAATTGAGAAAAATATTTGAGAATTAGAAACTTGATATCCAGATCATATTGCAGTAGCTTGAAGCAACAAGAGAGGAGTTAAGGAGATCCTTAAATAAAAGGAAAGATTTGGTTATTTAGAAAAATGATACACTTTATCAAGGAGAAGACATTGAAGGACTACTTCACAATGAAAATTCCACTAAAAGTGATGCAACTACAACATACCTATTGGAGAAGAATAACATTTTGAATGAATAAGTCAAAGGACTAAAAAGGGAACATGAAATCCAATCATTAAGGTTATGTGAAATGAATGAATAGAAAAAGAATTATGGCCAAAGAATATATGAGACAAATGGTTCTAGACTTGACAAAAGGACATCTGATGTGCAAAAGCACACACAAAATCAACTAGACATGATGAATCAAATACTACTTGCAAATCAAGAACCAAATAGGAAGACAATAGAGATCAAAAATTTGAGAGTACAAAATGATCAACTAACTAATAAGTTAAGATCTAAAAATGGACTCATTGAAAGAATGAGCAAACCTAATGAAGCTATAGGATACTTTGAAGAATTGATGAGATCACCAAGAACACCTATGGACTATGATATACCAGGAACCTATCATCTACTAAAGAAGGAGAATCATCAAATAATGGAGAACAAAGGAATTCAAAGCCAAACATAGAAAACATACATGTTATCACTATGGAAAACTAGGGTATACAACAAATATATGTAGAAGCAAGAATCATAAGTAGAATTCTAAACCAAAGTTCAATGGCCATTGTTTTAACTACAAGAAATAGGAACACCAAGAAAATAAATTCAAGTCAAAGAATAGCAATACACTAGTTACACCTAGATTTGAAGGTCATTTCTACAACTATTAGGAATATGGAGATAAAGCTCAAGAATGCAGATCTAAGGAAAAATCTTATTGGACAACCAAAAGGAAAAAAAATCCATCCAAAAAAGGTAGCTTGCATAACTGGGATTAAAATACATGTTACAGTTGTTATTACTATGGTTAATATGGACATATTATAGAAAATTGTATCAAGACACATTTTAGAGACAAATCCAAGAGTTCGATGAATGAAAGTTTAGTTTGTTATAGTTGTCTTAATATTGGACATGTACCAAGAAGTGCAAGACCTTGGCACTAGCACCAAGCAATGAACACAACAAAGGAAAAGATAAATTTGATATAGAGAAAATAGGATTGCAATGAATCAAACTTGGAGAAAGAAGGTAGAAGATGGCAGTACTGAAACCAATAAAGCTGAGGTCACCCAATCCAATGGATTAGGTGAGCACATTACTTCTCACTAAGTAAGAAGGTATCTAAGGAATCATGCATTTAAATGCTATATTTCACACCAGTTCCTAAAATAAGATATGTTAAAAGTCCAAATCTACATGAATTAAGATGTACTCTAAATAATTTGAGGCAAGAAGCAAGTAAAGAGATCATATGCACAATTTATGTTGAGTACTAATATTAGTGTCTACAGTAATGAAGTATCACTGTGTGAATCAGCCTCCTATACAGACTAAGTTGATATGTAGGCCAATTCAAACATGAAAAATTAATGAAGATTGAGTTATGGTCTTGCCTAAGTAATGAAAGGAATCTGCTATGATAATCTAATTTTATGTTGAGGCCAAGCCAGCTATATTGCACCCACCATTGTACAAAGCATTCATTGAATACATAATTTGAGCATTTGAAGCTATATAGAAAATATTGAAGATCATTTTTCCTCACCAAGTGATCAGAGAAATTAAATAGTGATTCAAAGGAAATTGAAATAATGATCAGTGTGATGTCGACAAATTATGAAGAGAAGTAAGTGAAGTTTATGAACTGAGTCTAGCTGTTTTTTTGAATTTTTTATATTGGTTTTGAAAGCCTAGTTCAAAATGGCATCACCTGTATCCAAAAGTTGAAAGGAAGTTTCTAAAGAAAGTAGTGCACGGATTTCTCAAAATGATCAATTTCCCCCACCAAAATTGAAGGCATATTTGGAGATTACAATTATTGGTGATGCATCAGATGTTTTCTTGTTAGTTCCTCCCAGATTTATCATGGTGCATGACATGTGATCATGATATATGTTGAAGATATGGGAGATTGGAGATTTTCAACTTAGGAAGGCCTATGACAAATTGTGTGAGAATGGAGTACTAAAACTAGAGGATAAAATTGTTACCAAGAAAGGGCTTACCTGTGCCCTATTTTTTCCCAAGGTTTTCAAAGTTGAGTGGATAAAAGTTCTTTTGAGTAGGGTACATGACATGAAAATGTGGCTATAGAATGGGCCAATTAAGATAAAGACAATAATTCATCGAGTGACTGGGTACCCTACCCTAGATAGAGTAAAAATCATATGATGCTCAATCAGGGGCATTATTGAAGAACATACAAAGGCTAAATAGAACAACCAAGGAATATCTATAGGTTGCATCACTAATCCTATTATTGAATTCTTAGTACATGTGATTTCACACAAATTCTATTAGTAAATTTGACTAAATCGTGTGTCATGCATTGTAGTATTCTTGGGATATAAGATTGTGATGAAGGATTATAGCTATGACCTTGCTAAGCTACAACAAATCTAGTTAACTAAGAATATTGGAGCCATCAAGAAGCCTAAAAATAATTCATGTAAGTTTGTATTAGTCTAAATTTGTAAATCATTCTATGTGGAAAATTCATTCCCTACTATTGGAGAAGTTGTGTGGGATAAGACCAAACTAGTAATCAAGAAAATTAATAGTTGCATTGAGTAATTGGGAGAAAATATTGAAACTATTTTGGATGGATACTTTGAAAATTTTAAAGGTAAAATGAAGAAAAAAATGAGGATTCCTAATTCATTTTTTGATCATTATTATGATGGCATTTTCTTCATGGTGGATAGTGACTGCACTTCTGCACAAGTTGTATTACCAAGGGTTGCATGGCTAAAGCCTATACAATATGAAGTAAATGTTGATGAGATATATTTAGCAATAAAAACCTTTCTATTAGAAGAGATAGATAAGATTTTTGAGCCATTTAGTACCTATAAGTTGGCCAAGATCAAGATTCTTATGCAAACTAAAGTACCCAAGATGGATAGAGAAAGAAAGAAAATGGTTGCAAATCTTGAAGGAAAACTTAGCAAGAGACAGGGCTATAGATTATTAAGGTTAAAGGGGAAGATGAAGACTAAGGTGGTCCAATAGAAGAAAATAGTGATTATAGATCCTAAGTTAAAGAGGAATTTGAAGAAAGGTGTTACAACTTAGAGAAGGGTAACAAGACAAGGATTGAAGACAACATTTCTTGTAGTTGGTAAGAAAAAAAAAAGGAACATCAAAGATAACTAAGCCAGTTAAAGGAAGGTCCCCACCAAAGAGGAAACAAGCAACTAAAGGGATTGAGAAGAGTCAAAAGAATAAGTTAAGGAGAAAACTCATAGTTATGCTTGGTGATGAAGAAGATGAAGGAGAGAGAACTGAATTAGATGATAAGAAAAAGTTTCAAAATTTTCCCAAGAAACCTCCTCAAGATATTGATAAAAAATGTGAGATTATCATAAATTTAGTAGAAATTTCAAGTTTCAAACATGTCAAATATGATTCTTTAGAGAGGATTAATAAAGAAAAGGTTGAGCAGGAAGTGCTCGATATGATGATAAAATTTAAATATACACATATAGAATTGGGTAAGGCAATCCTTGAATAATTATATAATAAGATGGATACAGAGTGGAAATGGGCATTTTCTATTGAAAGGAAAATAAGCGAAACCACATTAGCCTAGACTATGCTAGATTTAGGAAAGACACACATCTATATCCTGAAGGAATTTCACCAAGTTTTTGTTAACATTACAGTCAAGTTTTTTTATTAGTGACACACACACTTAATTAGATGGTTAGCAGATAACAAGCTTATCTTGTAGTTTATAGTGTTAACCAATTAATTTAGGCTCTACAATTGCTACTGAGTTTGAGGAACAATATTCAATTTGCACCGAGCAGTGTTTACCAAGTTGGCAATTATTAGTGTAAACCAAGTTTCATAATGTTTACCAATTTCAAAACTTTAGTAATGTGAATCTAGTGTTGAGAAAGCTATGTAGTATTAACCAAGTGATTTAGTTTATGGAGCTCATAGTGATAGTGTTGACTGAGCTATGCAATGCCAGCCAAGTAATTCAATTTATATGTCAAGTTTTTTAGTGTTCACCAAGTCAGTAGTACAGATTGAGTTTAGACTACTTGGAAGTGATTAGTATGATTCAAGCTTCTATGTATATCGATTGAATGATAATGTCGAGCATTGATAATGGTTCCTGGGTGTCAGAACCTCACCAAGTTTTTCTTTAGAACTTGAGTACTTGTAGTTGGGCCTACTTTGTATATTTTGGTGAAATTTGTATTGTAGCCAACTTTTATGAATTGTAAATTGGAATAGTATATATGTAACATATTGTATCACATCCAAAGAAGTAATGGTATAAATATAGAAAGATATATATAAGAGAAGAAGTGTGAAGTAAGAAGGCTACAAGCAGTATAAGGAGCAACAAAGATTTATCCATAATAACAACTTGATCATTACACTCCAAAGGAATCCCATTCATCAAATCAAAGTTGCAGATCAAAGATTAGCCACTGGTTCATCCTAATAGGTGGAACAGTTAAATACTTTCACAAGGTAGACTTAACAGTCTTTTGTAAATCTCTTTACCAAGTCTCATACTTCACTATATGTTTGTAAATACTTTTGCAAGGTGGATCTAGTAGTCCTTATTGCTCCTAATAGAGTAGATCATCAGAAGTGATCATTGTAAGCTTTAATAGGCCAAATTTATACTATAGTACTAAAGCTTGTGGCTATCATCCCCACCCTAGTTTTACTTTCTATTTGAAAGGTTTTTGGGTTACCATATTGTGTGTCAAAGTGTTATGAATGTTTAACACTTTTAGTTTTTCATGCATGCAATTAGATTAGAATACATATGAAGGATTAATTTGTGAATCAAGATTAAGTTTTATTGGTTATTGATTCACCCCTCCTCTCTCAATATCCTACCCTACCTTATATTTCTAGTAGTTTGTGCCCAAGACAAGGGCTTATTAAATTTTTTAAAATAAAATAGAAGATGTATGGAAAGAAAGCATCTTAGTTTCAAAGAAGGCATTTGGGTTGTTAGCCTTAACAACAACATAATAAAAGGAGGAAGAAGAAGGAGAAATAGAAGTAGAACTAGGTAGTAAGGAAGATTATGATGAGCTAAACAATCTTGAGGAAGCAATAAGGAGAAAGGTAGAGGAAAGTGAAAAATGAGATATTGTTACTATTGAACATATCCTTAGAAAACACAAACAAAGAGTAATGTCTTAGCTAGGGAAGAACTCAAGAATGAAGCATTCATCAATTCAACCTCAGATGTACCTCTACCATGCATCAATTTAGTGTTGAGAAAAATTCATGATTATTCAAGGATTGATAATGCACTAAATATTGATTTTGCACGCATTTATTCAATAGTCATAGGAGAAGGGTCAGGAAGATTTAAGTGTTGAGGAATAGGGCAAGGAAAATATGACACTTTTACATCCAACACCCATGACCAATCTTGTCATTGAAAAAGAAGAAGAAGAAGATTAAAAGAAAGTAGATAATTTTTCAATTGATTCCATAGGACCTCATGCTAAGGTAATATAGGAGGCTATGCAACAAAGGACCAAGGAAGCACAAGAACCAAAAGAGCAAGTGGCATTTTAGGTATTGGTTCAACTATCAAGTGTAGTTCCTTATACACTACTATCTAGAACATAAGAAATTCCTACACCTGATCAGCAGTTGATACCTATAGAGAAGGAGTTTATATCAACATGCCAAGAGATGTTGAGGCCAAGTGCTAATGTGACTCCATTATAGATATCATTGTTGATCTCTAACACACCCAAGGAAGACAAGATGAAGAAAAAGGTCAAGTCACCTAGAAAGCTAGTGACACTAAATGAGGTCATCATAATTCCTAAGTATGACCTTCAGACAATAAAATCTGACCAAATACAAATATTTCAAGAACTATTAAAGAGGAAGACAAAGCAAGAGGAACTAAGAAGAGAACATCAACAAAGGCAGGTATTGTATGAAAAAAAAAGATATTTTTGTTGATGCATTTTGTGATTCATAATGTTAATGAGAAAACACATATCATAAATCAATTAGTTCATATTGTTGAGAAATCCAACAATGATGATATTGAGGAAAATGAAAAGCTCATGAGGTGGTTTGAAAATAAATTTGATACCAAAGTTTTGGAGAAAGTTTCAATAGAAATTGCAATTAAATAGGTTGAACTTTCCACCCTTCTACATAATTCAGAGGAAGTTATACAATATGATCATTCTTTGTATAAGAAGCTTTCTAATTTTGAGTTCTTCACTAAGGATAATAAACAATATATTGATAAGCTTTAATTAATTTTGAACTCAATCGGACACTCATTGAGCAAGTATGCAAGTTCAAGCTCCACTTGTTTCAAAAAATTGACTTTTGCACAAGGGAGATTAGTTAAGTTAATGGGTATATATTAAAACATTAGAGAAAAATTGACCTCTATCCAATCTATGCTAATACCTGATTTGGAGGTGATGCAGAAAGAACTAACAACTACAAAGGATTTAGTCCAAAGAGATCTGTATATCTCTACTACAGATAGTTTAGTGGATCAAGTTTCTCAACTAGAGATCAAGACACAAGTTTTGGAATCTATCAGATCAAGTTGGGATCACATGTTGGCTATCATTTTATAGATTCATAAACCATTTTCGATCAAGTATAATTTGACACCAAAAACCCCAAATCCATGAGAGACAAAAACAAGGAGGAAATAGTCATCATGTCATATATTCAAAGGGGAAACAAGAAGAAGGAAGGAAAAATTACTCATTTCAATGATCCAGATATATGATCATGATCAATGATCCAAATATATGACAATGTAATATTTCTCATTTTTGGAAACATGTATATATGATGTATATAGACTGAGTCATAGTCTAAGGGGTAGTTCTATTTTTTAATTTGGAATGTAGTGATAAGTCATGACAAAATGTTTTTTCCACTAATGTCAAAGGGGGAGATTGTTGATCTCCAAATCATGTTGATGAGAAATATCAAACATGTAGTCATTTCCTAGGAAGAGTTGGTTGGTCATCACTGTGACTAAACCACCTAATGAAGGTTGAATAATGTACCTAGACTTGTTTTCATCTCAATGTGATTCAAGCAAGTCTTAGGTTGCTAAGCACCCCAATATGGAATGAGTGCCAATTTATGTCGAGTCAATCAAAAGTTGATAGACACTGAGCAAAGTAGAGTTAGTTCATACCAAGTTTCACAAATAGTACCAAGCATACAAAAGATGAGTGACATCATGAGTATTAGTTGTGACCAAGCATCAAGGTATTTAGGTGTCAAGAAAACTATTTTTTTATATGTGTTTTGAATGGAACATAAACTTACGTAAACTATTTTGAATGACTTCTATACACAATTTATAGATTTAAGAGATAGCTAAGAAGTTGTTTAAACATTTTTTCAGAGATCATTGATCCCTATGAAAGGTGATCAGCCAATCAAAAAATTGGAAGGACTACATAGAAAAAGGGAGAAATTTGGATCATTGATCATGATCTAGAGCCTTCTCTAGATGGTTATTTAAGGAGGGTTCATAACCCAAAATTAGTATGGGTGTGAGAGATAAAGGAGATATTGAAGAGTCAAGTGTATGAGTGAAGGAAGGCTATGTTTGATGATTAGAAGTAGAGATTAGATAGAGAAACCTAGAAGTGAAGGTGAAAGTAGAATATATCAGACAAGGAGATCAAATTAGAATTGAAAAGAGAAGATCTGTAATCTACCAACAAAGTGCTAACTAAAGGATCAATTACTAATACATTCTAGCAAGTGAATCAAGGTAAATCTTTTAATAGAGTGATTCTAATAGGCCTATGTAAATCTCTCAGTAGAGTGCTTACTCAGTTGTAAGTTTAATTCCTTTAATCAAGGTAGACAAAAAAAGTATTGTAATCTCTTAGAAAGGGAGACACCTCACAAGGTAGATCACCAAAAGTGATCAAATAGTGTAGCCTTGACATGCACACTTTGTTGTAGTAGTAGTGAAGATTTATGGGTGTCATCCCCACCCCAATTTGACCTTCACCTTAGAGGGCTTTTGGGTAACCACCTTTTGTATTATGTGTTCACATTTATTTTCATTTCCATGCATGTGATGAATTGTTAGATCTATTATAGTTTATTATTATATGATTCATGATGCTGATATGAGATGGGTTAGTGGTGAATGCATTTGATTTGTTTCAAAGAGTTAAATGTTTTATAGATCCTGATTCAACCTCCCCCAGTATATTACTTTTCTAATACAATTCCAACAGCCAACAACACATATCAAAGCATGACCTCCAAAAAAATGAATTGACCATTGTATGTGCATGCATGGATTGGATTACATGCATATGATTCAAGTGAAAACATTTTGGCTAGATACCTACTGTCATTTTAATGCAGCAATTGACAAGGAATGGTTAATTTATACTATGCATAAGTCACCAATGGTGAATAGGTCTTGTAAATAAATTCCATGGTAACCATAAACAATGTGAAAGCTTCTATGTGGCTTGAAAATCATATGTGCATCATGCTCGTGTATATAATCTGTCTAAGGCACTTTTTCATCAATGGGAAACCAATTTCTAATGTCAATAATCTTAACTACCTAACTTTGTGATACTATTTTGATTGTATGTGGATCTGGTGGAAAATCTTGATGACTAAATGATTTAGTTAAATTAAATTATAAATCCAATGTGTAATACAATAGTTTAAATTTGAGAAAGTTTGGATCCTAATTTTGAGTTGATGGCTTTGTTATGATCACTGGTTACCTATAAGGCTAGGGTTTGCATGCCCTTAGCCTATCTATTAGTGGTTGTTCCTGTGTTTTGAGGTGTAGCTTTGGTTGCAGACAGTGGTGCTAGGTGCTATGGAAGGGTGTGTGAGTGGAGCGTGTATGGATGGGTCGGGTTTTGGGTGAATGTGTGGGGTTGGGGCTAGCTGAGGTTGGTCTTGGAGAGGGGGATCTCCATTCTGCAGTGGTGCTTGGTGCAAGGCTAGGTATTGGTGGTTGTGGGTTAGATTTTGTGGCTTGGGGTTAGCATTTTTTTTAGATTTGGACATGGGGGAATCAGAGCTCCCTACATCTCAAACTTTATCGGCTGATATGGAGATGGTTGATTCCTCTATACTAATGCAAGTTGGGGCTAAGGGCCAGATTGATAACCTCCCATCTAGAGTGAACACTTCAATGTTGAAGGGTTCTATTCGTATTAAGAAGATGAATGGATATTTGGAGTGATTTGATGATCAACCAATATTGGTTATTCAACTAGAGCAGATTTCAAAGGATGTAGAGTATTGGGGAAAACATGCACTTATCTGTAAGTTTTTAGGTCTTCAACTTTCTCATCCTATGTTGGAATCATGGGTGCATCAGATTTGAAATCCAAAAAGAGATATGGAGATCCTTCTGGCAGCCAACAATTATTTTATGGTTATTTTTTCAAATATGGTAGATAGGAAGAAGGTATTTGAAGGTGGTACATATTTCTTTAACCAAGTTGGACTTTTTATCAAACCCTGGTACATCGGGTTCAACTCTACTGAGAAGATTTCATCTTAGGTCCTAGTATGTATTTGTCTTCCATGATTGCCTCTGGAATTTTGTAGAGAGGATATTATTCATTCGATCTCACTTTTTCTTGGGAAACCAATTGGGTTGGCCACACAAACCCAAGGTCATAAGGTAATTTCATATGCACAAATTTGTATGAAGGTTGATCTTAATAATCTGCTACCTAGAATAAATTTTCTCAATCATTGAATTCCACTATGCCAACCCCTAAAGATGTTAAGGTTAAGGCCCCTATGCCAAAAGGTACTATAGACAACAAGGGTTTTATCCTAGTTAAGCTATGCAATAAAGGAAAGGGGTAGAAGAGAACTTGGATGGATAGACAAAATGATGACACTTTTAACATGTTTAATGTTTTGGATAATTTGGTTCAAGAGGAAGGCATACCAGTTGAGTTGCCCTTGGGTGATGGTTCTTTTCAGAGGCCTCAAGTGGAAGAGGCTAGGAATTATGCCCAAGTTCTTGATGTGGATCAAGATCAACCAATTATTTTGGAGGGATTGGATCAAGTGAAAAGTTGTGATGTTCCTAGTGGATCACATCCTAGAGACAGTCCAAATATCATAGCTTCTCCTCCCTCTGGCCAGAAAGGGATGCTTGACACCACAAAAAGCTCTAAAGTTTCACCCTCTTTAGGCTTATAGCAAAAGCCCTTTAAAAAAGGGACCACAGAGAAGTCTGTTAAGAGTAGAAGGAAGACTGGTTAGCAGAAGTTTAAGATGATGGGAAAGACTTTAGTTGAGGTAGGTTTTGTGAAACCCATTGACTCCCACTTCTCGCAATCTTCCAAATGATTATTCTCTCTTGGAATTTAAGGGGGTTGAACAACATCCCTAGACAAAAGGTTGTTTGTAGATTGATTGATTCTCAGTCTCTAGATATTATTTTCAATTAGGAAACTAAGATTTTAGTTGATGAGATGGATAGTTGTGGCCCCATGGTAGCTGGTAGGGAGTGGGTGCTCAAGGTAGCTCAGGTGGACTTGCTTGACTCTGGAATCCTAGGAAGGTGACTCCTTTATGGTGGATTTTAAGTAGGTCCTCTATCTCTTTGATGGCTTCTCACTTTGAGATAGGAGAAAGATTCTTATTCTCTAATATTTATGCCCCTAATGATTTGGTGGGTAAATCTCTTATGTGGTGACATATCACATTTGTTTGCTCTTTAGATCCTTTCCTTCCTTGGATTGTGGCTAGAGACTTTAATGTTGTTACTAGTTTGAAGGAAAAGAGAGGTAGGATTGCTCATTTGGGCCCCTCTTCTAGTATGCTTAGAGATAGCATTGGTTATTTGAACCTCATTGATGTTAAACTTGGCTCTGGTACTTTCACTTGGAATAACAGAAGGAGTGGAACAAAGGCCATTTCAGAAAGGCTAGATAGGTTCCTTGTTTCTTGTTTTTGGATGGATATTAGATGGTCTATTAGATCAAAAATTCTTTATTGGAGGGGTTCTACCCCCTGGCCTATTAAGCTCTCTGTCACTCCTTTTAAGACTTCTAAGAATCCTTCTTTCAAGTTTCAGCTGATGTGGCTGAGGGATCCCTCTTTATAGGATCTTATGATGACCTAGTGGCATGAGGGTAGGCCTTCCCATGGCACCTCCATGTTCACCTTTTAGAAGAGGCTCCAACATGTAAAATTCAAGCTCAAAAATTGTAACAAATAGTGTTTTGGGAACCTTCAAGACCAATTGAGGGTGGCCTAGACCAGGCTGGACAATGTCACACGCTAGATCAGAGACCAAGGAATGACTTTGGATTTAATTTTTGATGAGTCCTAAGCTCTAAGGATGTTAGAGGAATGAGAGCTTCAAGAGGAAATATTTTGGAAGCAAAAGTCTTTGGTGGATTGGCTGCAGGAGGGAGATAGAAACACTGCTTTCTTCAATAACATGGTTAAAGCTCGTAGGTCTGGTAATTCCATCAATTCTCTTGTTTCTGCTTCTGGAGATCAACTCTTTTCCAAAGAGGCAATTTCTCTAGAGGCCATTAGATACTTTTCTCATCTTTTCTCTAAGGAGGAACCTTGTGTGTTAGTGGACACAAGGAGTATTTTAGATTGCATTCCCCAACTAGTGTCTAACAATATGAACAAGAATCTATTAAGACCTATTGTGCTTGAAGAACTTGAGCAAGTGGTTTTTGGCATGAAGAAAGGTAAAGCCCTAGGCTTGGATGGTTTTCCCATTGAATTTTTCTAAGAATTTTGGGAGATTATTAAATTTGATCTTCTTGAAGTAGTCCAAGAATCTTATCAGAACAAAAAAAAAAGCTCAAGTCTTTGAATGCTACCTTCTTGGCTCTCATTCCCAAGATGGATGGGGCTAACAGTTTGGATTAGTTTAGACCTATTTCTTTATTTAATGTCACTCACAAAATTATCAACAAATTGATTTCTGAAAGGCTCAAGCCTTACTTGGCCACTTTGATATTTGAGGAACAAGAAGGTTTTGTGGGTGGAAGATAGATTCTTGATGGGGTGGTTATTACTTTAGAGGCTATCCACTCTATGGCCACATCTAAGGAAAAGGCTATGTCTATTAAGATAGATTTAGCAAAAGCATATGAATAGGTCAGCTAGGAGTTCTTGAGTTGTGTTCTTCTAGCTTTCAGATTTGATATGGAATGGGTTGATTAGATTCTCAGTTGTGTGACTTCCCCATCTTTTTTTATTCTTATTAATGGAGAACCCACTAAGCTATTCTTTTCTTCTCAAAGACTTCGATAGGGGGATCCTCTCTCTCATTATCTCTTTATCATTATGGTAGAGGGCTTAGGTAGATTTATAAAATTTCAAGCTGAGTACGGGTGATACTATTTGTGGATGATACATGCATACACACACCTCCAATTTATGGATGATACTGGGCTGATGGGCTTGGCTACTATTAATGAGGCAAGAAACTTTAGAATGATTTTGGAAACTTATTCAAAAGCTTCTAGGAAGAAAATTAATGAAGGTAAGTCATCTATTTATTTCTTTAATAATCCATAGTCAATCTAACTCAGGATTGCTAGGATCCCTAGGTTTCAAATTGGTTCTCTTCCTCTGATATATCTTGGAGTAACCTTAACTCTAGGGACTCAGCTAAAGGAATATTGGCAAGATCTTTTGGACAAATTTCATAGTAGGGTGAGCCACTGGACTCATAGGTGGCTCTCTTATGCTAGGAGAGTTATACTCCTTAAGATGGTGGTTTAGGCTCTTCCTATTTACAGGTGTCTTGTGCAAAATCCTCCCATTGGAATTATGAAAGAATTTGATTCTTTGTCATGAGAATTGCTTTGGTCTAGTGATCTTCTCTCTTCTAAATGGAGCTTAGTCAACTGGTAAACTATTTGCCTACCTAAGTTTGTAGGGGGTCTAGGCCTTAAATGCATGGTTCTTAGAGTCAAGGCTTTGGCTACTAAGTTATACTGGATACAGTGTAAGAATCAAGAATAGGATTGGGCTAAGATTCTGGCCCAAGAGTACTTTCTAGGAGTGGAGTATTAGGATATTCCTAGACTGTCTCTAGATGGAAAGGGCTCCTTTATTTGGGATACTCTTAAAAGGGGAGCTCCCCTTATCAAGGAAAACCTTTTCTGGATATGTAATGAAGGATCAAGTGCACTATTCTGGTAGGACTCTTGGGACAGCCATCCTCCCATTCTCAACAGCTACCCCCACTTCCAACCTCTATGTCATCTTTTTACAATGGCGAGATGGACTAAGGTAATTCACTTCAAGACTATTAAAAGGTGTGGTTTGATGGATGTGGCTTGTTGGAAGGATCCTCATGATTGGCCTTTGGGGGGTTCCATGGAGATTTAGGCTAAGCTGGCTAATCTTCTCTCTGTTCAGTTATGCAGCTCTTCTAGGGACAAAGGCATCCTTGCCTAGGGTCTTTGTCCTAAAGGTGAGTTCAATGTTTCCCAAGGCTATGCTTGGTTGGATAATCAATGTCATGGCATTAATGAAGTTCCCTAGTGGAAGAAGGTTTGGAAAAAATTCTCTTGGCTGAAATGTAACTTTTTTCTATAGCTAGTTGCTCAAAAGAAGTGTCTTACTTGGGATAACCTCCAAAGAAGAGGGTTTCAAGGTCCTTCTATATGTTACATGAAGAGGATGTTTCTCACTTACCCTTCATATGTCCTCTCTCTAGAGAAATTTTGCATATGTGGTGGGAGGTGTGGTATCATGGATGCATTTATGCTGAATCTCTTATTGAGTTTTGGGATAGCCTTGGTAGACCCCTGGTGAAAACTATATTCCTCTAGGTGGCTTGGGCTGTTGGACCTACTTTTATTCTTTGGAATCTTTGGCTAGAATGTAATCATTGGATTTTTTCTAACTCTAGTTTGGGAGGTACTAAACTATGGTAGAGGATTTTGAGCAGACTTTAGGAAACTATCTGTGCCAAGTGTGATATGACTGAACCTGTGGATCTTGGTGATTACAATATAGTCAAGAATTTGGATTTGATGGACAAAGGGTTGGGATGCACAAGCAACAAGAGCTCTTAGCCACTCAAGATAAAGGTTTTTAGGGTGGGGATATGGAGACCTCAACCAATGGATATCCTTAAAATTAACACAGATGGTTCTTCCCATGGAAACCCTAGGTAGGCTAGTGTGGGGGGGATTGGGAGAGATAAAGATGGTAATGTTATTTTTATGTTTTTTATTTAGAAAGGAGTTCACTCCAATAACATGATGAAGGCCTTGACCATTAAGATAGCTATTAAGTGGGGATGCTCTCTTGGGTGGAGGAAAATGGTGTGTGAGTCAAATTCTTAGATTGTTGTGGATATGATAAATAACCAGTGTGGATGATTCTAACTAGAAAATAGACACTATTATCAGAGAGATTCTTCATTTGACCAAATTTTTTGATTGGATATCCTTTTGTGATATTCCTAGGGAATGGAACACCGTGGTTGATGTCTTGGCAAAATGGACATTGGAGAAAGGAGATGGATGGGATATTTCATGAAGGTTTGATCTTCATGTTGATTATATTGGGACTTTTGGGCAATTAGTGGAAAATAATAGAATTTAACTATTCTAGGGTTTTGTATTGTTCTTCTGGGCCTATGGCCTTTTCTAATTTGGATTTGACTAAATAAAATTTTACCCCTTTTTCCCCCCAAAAAAAAAAGTTTAAATTTTGAGTTTGTATTGCATAAGCATATAACCTTTATTTATAGCTATGTCATAATATTATTGTCGTTGGATTGTTGATAATTATTTTTCAATAATATAATATAATTAAAAAGATTACTTAAAAAGGTATTTTTTGATGGAAATTACTAATGTTTCATAGACCATAGGTCATTTGATATTTAACTTAATAAAAGAATATGGGAGTGTTTAACAACTCTAGCTATTTAGTATCTTTTTCAATGTTAATTGATTCTTTCAACAAAATAATATTTTTCCTTACTCATATATTTTTTCCTAATATAATGATGTTATAGTTTGGGGGCTTAACTTATTGAAATTTAATCATAGCATGTACATTTGTGACATACTAAAGAATCCTCTTATTTTCCAAAAATAATGTCCCAAACTCCTCTTTTGTCACTCCCTCTAATACCCACCCAATACCCCCCACAATCATTTTTCTATATAAACCTCCACCACCATCCCCCCCAAAAAATATCCTCCTATTTAAGCAATATATTGCCCCCTTTCTGCCAATTTGAAATCCCTAATATGAACACGTGTGGTATTGTATTGGTCTTTCAATGAAGACCTATGTGTTAAAGTGGAGTTCAGTTATAAATGAAAGTGTTTAGCTTGTTTAAGGTAGAATGTAAAGTCGATATTTTTATTTATTTAATAAATTTGATCCTAATCTCTATTAATATTTTTTCATGAGTGTGCAAGGAAGCTAATAACTCATGACAAGAAGGCTTAAAAAATGCATGTTGCAAAAAGCTCTAGATAGCAACATCAAAGAAATTAGACAACAAAACAACTTTTATGTTATCATGGGAAGAGGAATAAGACTCCTATATACTACCAATGCATTGAAATATTCTTACGCAATCATGCAACATCAATCATTCCCAAATCAATAGGAAAAGCATTATTTTCATGCAAGCTCAAGAGATCTCTTGTATACTACACACTATGTTATCTTTCTCCAACAAAGATAACTCAAGTTACTATGTTTTATTGCATGATTTTAGCATGTCATTTATCATAATGAGAAATGATTTGGTTGACTAAATTGATGAATGACTTCATTCACATTGAGCACTTGAACACTTCCTAAAAAATTAGGCACCCATAAATTGACAAAAATGTAATCTCCCTAAAATAGCAATATATCACCTCATTTCTCAATGAAATTAAAATCTTCAAAATCATTTAAAAATATTTAATCAAGGTCTAAATTCTTAGAATTCTTTGGGTAATATTCTTAATAGGGAAGGAACTCATTATTGAAGATAACTAAGACATAAGCAATGTGATGAAGGATACCAATTTTAGTTTACTTAGAGTTTTGTAGATCTTCCCTCAAAATCAGAATCTTGAATCCATATTCTTAGTAGATTTGTTTGGTAGATATATAATATTTATTTAATAAATATTTTGTAATCAATTGATCAAAGTATGGGATCAGAAAGGCTTGTTGTAGCCTACGGAAATAGAATAGTTGTAATTTTTATTTATAGCAATGCATTTCCTAATTTCCTAGAGAAAATTTCATTCAAGCAAACATTTCCTCTCTAAAAAATATGTGAATTACATTAGTTTTTTCAATTCTTCCAAGTGTGAGATAGATTAGCAATTTAATTTTATGCAAGTGTGCTCTTTCAATTCCTTCAAATGTGTTCTAGAATAATTTTGATTTCTATAATGTACCATGATAGATTGTTAAGAATGTTTTTTGTAGTTCCCTTTTTCATATAGACATGGACATCACCTTGGAATAATAAATTAAACAATGAGGATTACAATGACCCCACCAATGTTGTCACTTATTCTTAGTTGGGTTATTAATTTGAAATATATGATACATGAAGGACATATTTTTTCACACATACTTATGATAGCTGCTCTAAGAAGAGCCTTTTTAAAGTAAACTCAACTCATCTTTGTTGATATATGGGTGTGAAGAGTCCTAGACATTAAGTCATCCCAAATTTCTCACCACATTCCTCAAACAAGAAATCATATTCATGTCACTTCTCTTGATATTTGAGTGGGAAGGGGCCTAATTATTGCATGTTTCTAAAACAAATTACCGCATTTCTCAAAAAAGGAAACACCATTAATATTCTAGTTGATTAATTCTTATCCCCTTTGAATAGATCCTTTGAAAGTTAGTAAAATTGGACTCTTGACAACATGGGAGTTAGGTTTACCTAACTTTACTTTTTTCTTGATATATTATAAAATGGTTAAACCAAATAAACTTGTAGTTCTTTAGACTTTATTAAGAGAATGCAAGTTCAAGTCACCTTATATAGGACAAAAATAATATATACATGTTGCATTGTGGGGACACCTGAATATGTTATCATAAACTTATAAATTGCTATCATGTGGGTTCATGTAAACCCTTCATATACATTTTTTAAGGATAGTTCCCCATTGGCAACACAAACAAGTATGTAAAAAATAATTTAATGTTCATGTTGATCCCTTTCCAATTGGCTAGATACCCTAATGTAATACTTAATAAATATATTTAAAAAATACAAAAAATTGTCAAAAAATTGATTTGACTATGAATTTTGTGTTATAAATCAACTAGTCAACCTAATAAATTCTTAGCTTTATTTACACTAAAGTAAAATCTAGAATATAATATGCCACATGGTCATTCAAATATATTAGCAATATTGTATCACCAAAAGAATTAGTAGCTTATCTTTGTATTTTTCTTCATTTTGGGTGTGTTTGTTTCTTGGTTGTTTCATGTTGACTTATTTTTTAAGAGTAATATAATGAGGATATGTTAGAAATGATGGAGTTTGATCAATATCAAAATATTAAGTGAAATTGTAAATCTAAAAGTTATACTATAGAATATAGAATATCAATGGAGATTTATATAATTTCATGAACTAGTAAGAAAGAAATCAACAATACTCAAGTGTGATACATATAACACCTAAACTTATGTCAAAAAATCTATTTTAGGTAAAATCAAATCCACAAGAAAATATTGCAAGTTTATATTATGTTTAGGGAGATGATAATGCATTTGACTTTCGAGTAAGTGCGCAAAGATCAAGTATCAAAAAGGGGTATAAATTGTCACTAATTTTCTTTGAAATTAAAAAAAAAATCTAAACTTAAATGAGGAAATAAACATAGTTATACTAGAATTTTATAGATGTGAGAAGAAAAAGCGTTATATTAAACTATTATTATTTTTGCAAAATCAGATGACATCAAGAAATAAAGCAAGGGTGCACACAAAGTGGTCCTTTTTTTTGTGAAAAATATGACATAAACATATATAGTGCTCCCCTTGAAATGTCAACTCTTTTTAATGTTTTCAACTACTCTAGTGAAAACATAGATAATACTACATAGCTTGTCTTAGTTTTTTGAGCTAATTTTTTTATGAATGCTAGATTGTTTTTATTTTTTTGAAGTGGACGCATCTTGAAAATGAACAATTTGAATGTTCTTACACTAGAAATTGTTCAAAACTAATAAAAAATAAAATCTTCTTTTTTTAGGCATGTACAATGGAGTCTAGTGTATTTCTATAATCTATCTTTTTGACAAAAATAGGACTACTTGTAAAAGAAATTAGAGATCCCTCCATATTTTCATGTCTTATCTCTCTAATGTAGGAGCATCATGGGTGTAAGCAAAATCTTGCATCACCCAAAAATATTTCTATTTATATTTTTCCATTTTTTTTGTTTTCAATAAGGGTTATTCATGTACAAAGTTGCTACTTGTGGGAGCTTTCTAGTTTTAGTAAGTTAGTATTATATGCTCAAATTGTTGTAATCTCATACATGGAAGTTCATCTTTGACATATCACCCTGCTGGATGATTTTTATTGTCATATCATATGTATTGGTGCATTTATTATAGATCTTTTGTATGAATTTTGGTTATCCAAACTTAAGGTCCAGTGATGAAGGCCTAAATGGCTCCAAAACTAGGAAAAATCTCTACTAATCAATACTTGAACAATCAATTTTTGTAGATCAGTAGTCAAGGATTTCAGAATGGGGCTATAATAGCCCATCGAGTCAATGGTTTGTTAGTTATGGTCTCTCGAAGTGGCCCCATCCAAAAATGTAATTTATAAATTGTCTTGAGTCAATCCTATGTAATAAAGTGTAATGAAATGATATAACATGAGGTTGGTCAGCGTCAAGGGTTAGGGCTTAGTTTCTAGAACCTTCTTGGTAATAAAATGTGCCTTTATAAAGAAGGATTGCAAGTTGTCTAGGGTAGTTCTGGGTGATAGTCACAACTTTGTCTTGTAAACTTTTTTGTAAGAAAGGTGCCAATGTGTGTTTTCGTATTGTAATTCTGTGATTTTGCATTTGCAGCAATAATAAGAAACCCATTTTTAATTTTGTCAAGCTGTGTTTTTCTTGATTTCTATTGTTTGTTGTGGTATTAAGGGGATCACCCTTCATTACTCTCTTACAAATATCCACGTGCTTGTGTCCCCTCCATAGCTATCGCCCATCCCTCCTTATCTCATTTTCTATCTCTCTGTTGATTTCTTTAATTTTAAGTATGTGTTTTTTAGGTTATTTCCTCTCCTTCTCCCCCCTCTAGATTTTTTCCTCCCTCTTAGCCTCTATACCTCCTCATTCATAATTTATTATGCACCTTTGTCTATCTCCTTATATATATCTCACTCCTCTCTCACCATCTAGTTATTTCAAATCTCTCTCTCTCTCTCTCTCTCTCTCTCTCTCTCTCTCTCTCTCTCTCTCTCTCTCTCTCTCTCTCTCTCTCACACACACACACACACACACACACACACACATACACACACACCTAAGCTACAAACCATTTTTTTGGTCCTTTTTCCCAATATTTTTCTCCTTCTATCACTCTTTTGATATCTCCCCCATCTCCCTCCTTTCCCCCCTCTCTCCTATAAACCATAAACCCTACTTAATCTCAAAAGCCTAAAAACTATAACTATTATCTTTACCTTATACTACTTCCTAAGTCCTATAACCATAAGTCCTAAACTCTAAATCCTTTCTCTAATTTTCTCTTTTCCCTCTCTCTTTACCCCTTTCACTCTCTTTCTATGTACCTTATATCACTTTCCCCTACCTGTATCCCTCTCACCCACTCTGTATTAGTTCATATACATTTCATTCATTGTATAAGAAGTTCAAGATTTGATTGATGATGTAGCTTAATAGGAGACAATCCGGGTATTGTCAAATCTCTGTCACTTTAGCAATCTGGGCATTTCCAAACTAATCATTCTTTTTCCTCTCATGCTATTGTAGTTATTCTTGCATTGTTTCAATTTTGTATCCAAGGTAGAATGGATTTCATATTAGGTGTTAGATTTGAAATTCATGTAGATTTTTTGAAGTATTAAGCAATCTGGTTTTACCTCTTCTACTCTCTAGTTAAGAACATACAAAAAAACCTAAAACAAATTCATAGCAAATATTTGCATCATGAGGGAGTTGTACCTTTCAATTCAGTGGTTTTTGATAAATCACTACATTAATCCATTTTTTCATTAACTATTTTGTTTCCATCATTGTTTTTTATAAACATACATATACACACACATATGTGCACACACACACACACACACATCATTCTCTATCTACATATCACTTTCTGACTTTGACACAAGGAGGGGTACAAGGAATCAAGAATGACATGTGAAATAAACTCAACTTTAAACATTCAACACTCCCCATGAGAGGTGCACATGAATGATATACATAGATCAATAAAATCATAAAGAACACAAGGCCATATGCAAGATTTTTTGTAGGTATAATTATCTCACTTCACATATAAAGAAACCACAACATGCCTGATTGTGGGACCCTCCAGGTTGTGATCTTATACAAAACAATAATTTTACAATCTTAGAGCCTTAGCTCACATCTTCTATCTTCTATCTTCTAATAATAATTCCCAAATTATCAAATCCTGCATCCTACATCTATCCAAGCTTCTTTTATAGATAGCTAAGCCAGAAGCTAACTAGTCAATTATTTAATTAGAATATATGTCCATACTTGGAAGAATAAACCAAGATCCAAGAAAAGGACAATATAAAATCATGCACACTTAAAGGTAGGTCCACACATGTGTTAGGAGCCAGCTCCTAATTGTGCAATATTCTATGTAATTAAAGGAAACTATGCCAATTGGATCAACATGCTTTACTAGATGAAACAAGAGAAAATAGGGACCACAACCAATGACACATAACTCAAATAAAATGAAACATAAGAAATCACACGCATAGGAAAAGGATGAAGGATAGGTCCTCAACATGATGAAAACTATGCACATGAAAACAAAAGTAATAATAACTACTTTGAAAATAATAGATTGGTACATAAAATAAGAAATATTTTTGGTCAATGCAAGATTGCTCAAAGACCCAAGATGCTCCTACATCAGACACCAAAGGTTAATCAAGAACTGGTGTCTAAATCATGCATGACTAGTATTCTGATGTAAATCATAAATATCCAACTCAACATGTGTAATCCATGAATTATTTTCAATTGGGTTATCTTTCTACTGAACCAGGTATTCCATGTAGTCTTTTCATCTAGCACTTTTACTTATTTGGCTATTCAATATCTTTTCAATGTTATATATTTTCTTCTTAGGATAAACCAATTTATTTTTCATCTCATCATCTAATTCAAAATACTCAAAGATATTGTAATGTTAAGTATAGGTAAAATATCCATGTCTTCTAGTGATTCAACTTCAAAAGCATTTCCATTGTAAAAACTTCACAAAACCTTACAAGGACCAAACTTCTTCATCTTCAGCTTACTGTAGGTACCAATTGGAAATATATTCCTCTTGAAGTGAATCATAACATCATTACCAACTTTGAAATATTTATGTCTCCTCCTTTATCAATTTTCTTGTTATATTCCACATTACTATCTTCTAAGTTCATTTTAACTTCCTCATGTAAAGCCTTCATGAAATCTACAAATTCTTTAGCTTCAACACTTCTATTTGTCTCAAAGTTTAGGTTTCTCAATTAAGTAGCTCCCCTAGGATTTATTTGAGTAATAGTCTCAAAATGTGTCTTCTTAGTGCTCTTGTTTAAAAAATTATTGTATTCAAATCTTGCTTGTGCCAAAATCAAATTCCAATTAGTAGATTTATCTCTAACCAAACATCTCAACAAGTTACCCATAATTTTGTTCACAACTTCAATTTGTTCATCTATTTGCAGATGAAATGTAGAGCTAAAATTTAACTCTATATTCAACTTCTTCCAAAGTGTCCTTTAAAATTAACTAGTAAACTTAGTATCTATGTTTAAAACAATAGTTTTAAGAAATCCATGCAATCTTACCACCCTTAAAGAATAATTCAGCCACATGTATAGCATAAGATGTATTCTTACAAGGTATGAAATGATTCATCTTTGAAAATATGTCCACTAATATTAAAATAGAGTCATTACCTCTATGAGTTCTAGATAAATCCAGAACACAGTCCATATTGATATCTTCCCAAGGCTTATCAAGTATGGGAAATGATCAATACAATCTCAAATATTAACTAGTTTCTTTTGTTGTTTAACAAATTTTACAACTTCTAGCCATCTTCTGCACATCCTTATAAATTTGTAGCCAAAAGTAACTATCAGAAATTAACTTCATTGTCTTATTAGTATCAAAATGTCTAGCAAGTCCACCACCATGCTTCTTCTTCATGATGTTCTCTCTCATAGATCCTTTAGGTATATACAATTGAATTCCCTTAAACAACATATCTTCCTAAATGAAATAATCAGTCCACTTATCTCTCACAATATGTTCTTTACAAGCTTTCCAAGGTTCTAAAAAATAAGGATAAATTTCATAAAAATACTTCAAATAATTAAAACCAAGTACCTCAACTCTCATTTATGTCAAATTCCTTCTCCTGCTCAAAGCATCAACAACCTTGTTTGACTATCTACTCTTATGTTTCAATGAAAAGGAAAAGTTCTGCAAAAACTTAACCCACTTCAAATGTCTCTGATTCAATTTATTCTAACTTCCCAAATATTAGGAAGCTTCATGGTTAGTATACAACACAAAATCTTTATACATCAAATAATGTCTCCATTTCTTCAAAGCTTGAACAATAGCATATAATTCTTGATCATAAAATAAATATTTTCATTTAGCATCATTCAATTTCTCACTAAAGAAACCTATAGATCTTCCTTCTTGACTCAAAACAACTCCAATAGCACTTCCACTAGCATCACATTCAACTTGAATTTTTTTTATTGAAATCAAGAAAAGAAAGCATAGGTAATTATGCAATCTTCTACATCAATGTTTCAAAACTCTTTTGTTCTCCATGTGTACATTTGAAATTCTTTTTGTGTCCTCTTTTGTAATATTTGTTAGTAAATGAAAGAGACAACATAAACATATATGAACATGTGACCATTATTATTAACTAACAAGATAGATTATGTGATCCTCTAAGGCCTCTAGAATCTTTATTAATGAGTGAACTCATTAACAATGATTATGTGGTAGAGATCCCACCTCTAACCAAGCCTCTTATATCTAACATATGCATATTTTTAACCACTAGAATATGTATTGACATTAAGATATTCTCTATGAATCTCTCTCAAATTCAATTTGGAATCTCAACATTCACAAAAAAATCCCTCTAATCTCTATGGGATCTCTTAAGAATACTCCACATTCTAATGAATGCCCTCTATGAAGTTTTAACTTGACCTATATGAGAACTATAAAATTCTTATCTCAAGCATGATTATAAATCCTTGAATAATAATTCATCTGCCACAATTCATATTTATTTCTAATATAAAAATATTAAATGAAACATACCTTAGGTACCCTTTAATTGTACACTATACATTCCTTATCAAAATGTATATTATTTTAATTCTCTATATTGCTTCTCCAAATATATAAATTTAGTTATCTATTTCCTCTACTCTAATGGATATGTAATCCAACTCTCTTTGAATATAATTTTTCTAGTCCTCCCATATTTTATTTGTAATCTATGATCTTCTAAAAAGGCACAACCCTTAATAATCACAAATCATTTCAAAAAATCACAACACATCATAATTACAACCCTTTCAAAGAGTCACAATACTTTATAATTACAAAATTTTCCAAGAGTCACAACCATTCATAATTACATCCCTTTCAAAGAGGAACATCCTTTTATCATTCTAACCTTCTGAAAAAAATCCCTTCCTTATTTCTTGTCATTATTTTCCTCTTCCATTAGACCTTCTTTTACTCCTCATCTTCCTTCCTCTTTCAAATGAACTCTTCTCCTCATCAAGAGATTTAGTTAATTTGTGTTATTCTATATTATATTATTATTTAGTTTAAATTTATAATCATTTATTATTAAATCCTATTTAGAAAGGTAACATAGTTTCTACAACATTCTCTCTTTTGGTTAATTTTATTTACTTATTTATTCATTTTAGTCATATTCTTGTTAAATTATTTTAAATAGATTATATATGTTATTATTTATATTATTATAATAATATTTTATTATTATATCTTGTTTGTACATATTTTATATTAACTTTAATATATAATTTTACTATCATTATTTATTTAATAATATTACATTGCCTAATTATATCTTAAAATAGGAACATGACATGAGAGAGGGAGATGGAACAAAAAAGGAGAGAAGATTTATGTTTTATAGTGTTTAGGGAAAGAGAGGGGTAAAGAGAGAGAGGGGAAGAATAGGAGGATGGGGATAGAATAGGGAATAAAGTAATGCTATAATGAAAAAGTAAAGCTTACAATCTAGTGAAATGAAAGAAAGAAAACCAAGTTTATTTATAATCTTTCAACTTTCATTCACAACACATTCATCCCAACTATCTTGAAGAAACTAAATTAACAACAAAATTAAAATCTAGACTTATATTCTCACATAGTAGTCCCAGCTATAGGGGTTTGTCAACAAAGTAATTTTATGATCAACTTAATTTCTTAAAATGTTACCTATATAGGCCTCTTAGGGATGGACAATTACATTCTATGACTAAATTGTAGAGAATCTTTGAATAGAGGATGTTGAAAATAGGACTTTATTGGGTCATCGTCCATTACAAATTCTAAGCCCATGGAGAAAATGCCAAAAATGGCTACAATAGAAGAATTTGAGAAAGAAGAGTAGCTAACACTTGTCACAAAGAGTGTCAGAGAATCAAACTTTATTTAGGGTCACAACCTTAGCTCTATGTGCTTTCGTTACATTAGTTACATTGTTCACTTTGTTGACACTTGGAATCATGTTATTATCAGCTTGAATCATCCAGTAATTATGCATCTCTATCAACTCTTCCACTCTGGCAACCTTTGATTGAATATTTTCTGATGCACACCTTAGGATGGAATCTATTGTTGAAAGATATTTAATCTTTGACACCTATAAGTTGGCTAGATCAGTGGCTTCCTCCAAAAATTCTAGAAATTTGGATTTCATTCACTCAATGTCCACAAATTGATCATTACTAGTGAGATATGATTCTGTATGTAGCACCTTTAGATATTCAAAAAAGTTTTCCACGACATTTTGCACTAGATCATGCACATCCTTAAGCTCATTTGTAGATATCACTAAGCTTTCCACTATGAACTCTACTGATTGCTTCTACATGTTTTGAGAATCCCATGGGTCATGGCAATGTTGGTCTTCACATCAATTACCTCTTGAAACAAGGCCAATTTCTGTATTAAGTTCTTTGATTCTTTGTACATTGTAGTTTGATGACTAAACACTACTTCCCTTAACTTGTGAGTATCTAACAACAAGTTTCCAAGGTTCTCAATAAGAGGGGGACCTTGGGATTCATTTGATCAATCCATGTGTGGCCAATTTGACCAAATTCTTTCTCCTATTATAGCTTCAAAAGAAAGTTCCTTTTCTCCTCTACACTTGGGTAAAATGTACTTTTAGAGGTTCTTCCAAGTTCATCTCTGATGTAATCCAACAATTCCTTATTCAATGCCTTGAGTGCCTTTTTCTCTTTCCTTAACTCTTCAAGTCTATCTTTGATCTTCTCATTGGTATATTTCCATATGTCAACCATGGAATCATGCACAAGAATACCAATGTTGGTCATTACAATCTAAAATTCATTTGCAAAGAGCTCATGAAACTTTCCTACCTTTTGAGGTTCTACTATCTCCATCAACATATAACCAATAGAAGAATTAGTAGAAAATTTTTCTATTGTCTTCTACTTCTTCCCCATCTTTGATTTTGGTTGAGATGAGGTTGCTTGCATGATGAGGTCTTTAGATGGGGCATCTTCCTCTCATCTTCACTCTTTCCTATAAATAGTCTCTTCCAACCATGACTCAATTAAAAGGAAATTTATCTCTAACTTAAGGGTAGTGGGATCAAAAATCTTCCTTGCCACTCCTATTGTTTCCTTTCTCTAAGTGAAATTGGGGAAGTAGTCGCCTTAGTAATCGAGAGGGCCAAGGTATCACCTTGTTGAGATGCATCATGTTCTTGACCATCAATGGGATTGTTTTCATCATCAAGGTTGATGATTTGCACAAGGGAGGAAGGCTTGGCCACTGACTTCTCCTGCTCCATCTCTTTGTTATTTTCCTTATTACCAACCTTTCTTGTGGTTGGCAGAGATCCTCCTCCACAAGTTGGGGTAATCTAGACATTCATTTCCACAGGTTGATCTCTTCCTCCATCAATGGATTGGGCTAGACCCGCTAATGTTGAAGTAGCAATAGTGATAGAGGTAGTTGTAGTTGACTAAGAAGTTTCAAAAGCTACTCCACTAGTAGAGCCTATACTTCCCATTATTTTCTTTCTTTCTCTAGTCCATTCCACCAATTTATTTTCCCTTTTGATGATCCCATGTATTAGAACCTCCATTGTGCCAACAATAGGATCTTTATGTAGAGTTGACACAATGGGAGTCTTCTTTACTTTCTCATGGGATAAGGGATGCATGTAGGAGCCATCATTTGTAAGATTAGAAACATCGATAGAGTCATTATACATTTTAATTTCTTGAATTATTGGCCTAGACCAACACCTCTCCCTAGTTTAGTAGTCATCATAGCACCTAGCCCAATAGTTGTCAATGTCTAGACCATGCTTATGAGTGTATCCTAGCTTCAAATGATCTCTCACAAAGTTCACTAGGTCATACTGAGGCATGAACACTTCATAATCAACCAATTTGATTTTTCTTTCAAAACTTTTAACTAGATTCTGGGCATCAAATCTAGAAGTATAGGAGAAAGATCCAACCACTATTGGGAATGAAATCCCATCTATTTTCTTTACATTGGAACACAAGGTGTTTACCTCTAATAGTTTTCGATATAATTGGACAAGAACAACCTTGTCCTTAGGATACTTGGGGAGGCTTTTGGGAAACCCATCAAATGAACCAATCCTTAGGTAGGAAAAGGTTGGGAATTGGATGAAAGAGCATCCAAACTAGCCTATAGCCAAAATATATTTACATGAAAATCTTCATTTGAAGCAACCCTACAATTCCTTAAAAAGTCTCATCATGAAGGCATCATTACATTTCACATACTCTTTGAAGCTCCTTCGTAGTTGACGGTGGGGGTAGAACTCATACACGATTTGTTGAAAGCATGAATGCTAATGATATTTCTATGGGGGAGTATTATAGAAACATGCTTAGATCATTATCATGATGATGTGTTACATTATCATCTAGATCTACTTCAATTTAATTGAAACCCTATAAACCATCAAACATAGACATCATCTCATATGCTACCACTATCTATAGCAGATGATCCATGTTAGGGAGAGTATAATTGACTTTAAGAGAGGTCTTGTTTAAGTTTCTAAACTCAACACAAATTCTAATCTCCCCACTCTTTTTCTAGATGAGGACAATTTTAGCTACCAAGTTGAATAGTGTATAGGATATATGATCCTTGCTTCTAAAATATTATGGATTTCTCTAAAGATGGAATTTGAGATCATTGGATTGTAGTTGTTTTTCTTTTGTCTAAAAGGGATTACTTTAGGATTAAGGAGAATCTTGTGTTTAAACTAACCATTCTTGAAATTTCTCAAATCCTAATATCCCCAAACAAATACATCTTAGTATTCAGAAAGAAAATGTGTATCCTTGCTTCTTTATTCATTTGAGCAATTACTATCAATATTAATCATTTTAGGTTTATACTCAGTACCTATATTCATTCCCTCAAAATCTCTAGAGGTTCCATCTTCCCTACCTCTTTCCCTTCTAATATACACATCATGTCTATCAAACAAATTTTCTAGAGAATTTAGATGTTTGGGAATTTTTTTACCTTCAAGTTTCTCAACACCAAGCTCTAAATCTTTCTTTCTATCAAGGTAAAACTCTTGGAAAAAACTTTCACTTCCATCAAAGTACTAGTCATTGAAAGGCTTGGCTCCTTCCAAAAATTATTGGATATGTTTATCACTGATGAAGACTTTCCATGATTCAACATTGTCAAGTACATTAGGTATGAAGATGACTTCAACTTTGTATTAATTATCTTTTAATTCTAGGTGTGGAAGTAAAAGAGAAGAGGAGGTAGCTAACATATATACACTTGCATTCTATTCCCTAGGAATGACTTGTATGGAATAGGCATCTTGGTCTTAAATTTCGTCCTAGAATCTATTCCTCTAGTTTCGAAGTCATGTGTTCTTCATAGTATAATGTCCTAGGACTTGATTCACTATGAGTTCTACATGCCCTTGATCTTTTAGGATTTTCACACCTCTTTGGTTTGTAGCAATGATACTCAACAATAATATTGCATGCTCTATAGTATTATTTGTGTTATTAAACTGCAAATTATATGCAAGTTGTATCAAATCTCCATCAAGGGAAATGAGCACCACACCTATTCCAAATTTAGTAGTCATACAACTTCCATCAAAATCTAAGTACCAAATCCTTTGACCATAAGAGATTCCACTTCTTCTTCTAGAGTATTGAAGTCAGTGAACATTAGGTAGTTCCCAAACTTCATTTCTTAATACAAGATATGGGCTTTAGGATCATCAAATTTCATCATAGTAAATTTGGCTTTCTCCTCAAGTTCTAGCTTGATCCTTTTATTTCCAATAGGGATAATGTCATGAGACCAATCTAGTTTAATTTCCCCTTCCCTTATCCCTACAAATGCTCCTATTCATGAACATACCATAGATAGCAAGGATATCAGCTACAAGGATGTTTAATTTCATTTTCTTTGTAGGGTGTGTGGCTAAGGCCACTTGTGCATCTTTCATTTGACCTAATAGTGAAACTTGTTTTGCATCCATGGAGTAACAATGTCCAAGGGTTTTGGTTAAAGTTAAGCCTAAGCCACGAGAAACAATAGAAGAAATAACATTGTCTAAAGCTCCGAAATCAATTATGAAATTACTCAATTTTTGACCATTTATATAAAGACACATAAAATGAATCATGTTTTTGGCTAGGAAAGGTACTTGGGACTAAAGACTCTTCTTCTTTAAATAGTATTGGTATGATTGGTTCTTTGTCAATAGGGGGAGATAAACTAGTATATAGTTTCTTAGTATAATGGTTGTATTGACATTAAGATGAGTGTTACCACTAGCTTCACTTTTGCAATAATTTATAATTTTTTGCAATTTAGTGGGGTGTGTTTTCAAGTGATCTGGAGGAAAAAATTTCCTTGCAATATTGAATTATATCAAATGAGGGATGAGACTTACCATTTGGCTCCATTTTTTCTTGTTCTTTCCTCCAAGAAGGGGAAGTACATGTGCTAGCCACAGATGGTGAAGAGCCAAGAGCGGTGTTCAAAGAAGGAATTGAGCTCACCAAATTCTTATCTCTTTGAGTTCTCATTCCTATAGTCACTTGTACTCCATCCAGGGTGGCAAAACAATCACCTCCTATGTCTGAATCTGATTCAAACTCTAAGAAAAATGTTCCAGAGTTGCCAAGGGAAGAAGAATCATCTTCACTTTATGGATATAGTATTTTTAGCTCATTACTTACATTGAGCTACTTGTATCTATTCAATTTTGAACAAGAGTCACTATTGTGAACCACTCTTAAGTGAAATACGCACATTCTTTGCTTCATAGGAGCTAACTCTATGACAAGCTTTTGTTGAGAAGATGGTATGTGTAAGGATTTCCCTTCATGTTTCCTTCTAGAAATGTCTTGGTAAGGTTTTTGGAATGAAGGAACTATTTTACCCATTTTCCTTTTCATGGAAACCATCTCATTTGATAATTTTTGAAGCATTGCTTCCATGTTACTAGATGTTCCACTAGTAGAATTTGCTAAAGTTCCACTCAGAAGCTCTCTTTTCCATTTTCTGACTACTATTAAGTCATCTTCTAATTCTATTGCCAAAGTTTGAGAAACTTGTAAATTAAATATGTGCGCTCTTCTTATTTAGAAGCTTATATTTAGAGGCATAGAGCTAATGAAGAATATTTTCTAATTATATGTAGTTGGCCTAATAGCAACAAGAATTTGGTTGACCAACTTGTTAAACCTTGCGATGAAGTCTCTCATAAGGACACTAGGTTCCTTATGAGCTAAGACAATAGATTATGTTCATCTTTTGTACTTTTATAATCTACCTCTAATTAAGTCTTCATGTCATCCTAGGTTATAATGCATCCCATAGGAAGATGTTGGAACTAGTCAACTACATTTTCAACCAGAGTCTCTATGAATATTCTTGTATCCACATCTTCATGTTGTGAAGAAATAACACTACATGTTGCAAAGACAGTAGTGATGTGCTCATCAGTAGAGACTTTTCCATCACCATTAAAATTTGGGAAAGTTCTTACGGGAAGCCCTTGGTAAGTCATTGTTAGTAGCAAGTCATAAGAGACCAATAGCATTACCCTAGGGCATGACCATTTATGTAGAAAGTATTACTAGTACTAGCTAGAAGGTGATGATAGTTGGGGCTATGTCTCCATGTAAGGTGAGATTCTTACACATTGATGATATTTGAGTACAAAAGATAAGAGGGGAAGAGGAATAATTGCATCTCTGGGAAACAAGATGAGGTGGTAGAAAAAGAGCTCCATGGATATCTTGAAACATTGGGTCCTTAGAGAAAGCTCTTCCCCTTCTTAGAGAATCTTCCAATATTGGGAAGTCGTCCTTTATTAGTTCTCTAAATATTGGGTCAATTTTTCCTTTATCACAAACACTCCTTCTATACTTGGAATCTAGGGTGAACTAATTCTATTCATAATGAGTGTGCTTGTCTCAATCTTCTTTATGGAAGCACACCTTCCCAATACTCAACATTGGCTTCTTCTCTTTCTAATACAAAGTTGACTCTTCTATACATGTTAAGTGAATTTGTATTTCTCTAGGTGAGTGTATTCAACTAGTTTATTATATCTTCATGTTTGTGTTGGAAGCCATGGTTGGGTTGGATTAGTAGGGTTTGAACTTCATGAGGCAAGACCATTTTTCCTCATGGATTGATAGTCATGATTAAAATAATGTGAGTGTTGAAAAGGAGGATTAGAAGTTACACTAATTAAGCCACATACAGACTTATTAAAGAAACTCAGATAGTAAGTAGTAGGCACAAGCTTTTATCTTTTGATACTGACAAAGGTGTGATTTAGAGATTATCAAAAGTAGATTCCCTAGTAGAGTTACCAAAAAAGTTGGTTAATAGTTTGTCTTCCTTAATTTCTTGGTTTATCCCTTGACTCTTAATGTTCCCAATAGTGATGAAAAAAAAAACATTTAACAATAAAATGGGTCAATGTAGTAAATTATCAGAGACCCCTGAATTAAAAGGTACAACTCCCTTATGATGAAAATATTTGCAATGAATTTATTTTAGGTTTTGGGGTATGATCTTAACTAGAGAGTATAAGAGGTAAAACTAGATTGGTTAATACTTCAAACAATCTTGGTGACTTTCAAATCTAACACCTAATATGTAAAATCCATTCTACCTTGGATGCAAGATTGAAAGAATGAAAGACTATCTACCACATCATGAGAGGAAAAGGAATGATTAGTTTGACAATTCCTAGATTGCTAAATTGACTAAGATTTGACAATACTCGGATTGTCTCCTATTCAAATATGTCATTAATCAAATCCTAAACTACTCATACAATCAATGAAATGCATATGAACTAATACACACATAAAAGGGGAATAAAGTAAGACTATAATGAAGAAAGTAAAGCTTACAATCTACTAAAATAAAAGAAACAAAACCAAGTTTATTTAAAATCTTCCAGTTTTCATTCACAACACATTCATCCCAAGTACCATACAAAAACTTAAAAAAACAACAAAATTAAAATGTAGACTCATCTTCTCACAGAGTAGTCCAAGCTACAGGGGTTTTTCCACAAACTAATTTGTCAATCTGATTAATTTCTCAAAAAGATACACATATAGGCCTCTTAGGGATGACTAGTTACAATTAATGTCTAAATTGTAGAGAATATATAAATAGAGGATGCTAAAAATAGGAATTGACTAGGTCATCATCCATTAGAGATTCTAAGCCTATGGAGAAAATGCCAAAAATGGTTGCAATAGAAGAATTTGAGAAAGAAGAGTAGGTGACACTTGTTACAGAGAGTGTTAGAGAATCAAACTTTATTTGTAGTCACAACATTAGTTATTTATGATTTCATTGCATTAGTTGCATTATTTAGTTTTTTGACACCTAAAATCATGATATTATTAGCTCAAATCATCTAGTAATCATGCATCTCTGTCAACTCATCCACTCTGGCAATTTTTAATTGAAACTTTTCTGATGGATGCCTTAGGATGGAATCTACTTCTAAAAGATCTTGGATCTTTGACACCTGGAAGTTGGCTAGATTGGTGGCTTCCTACATAAATGATATAAATTTAGCTTTCATTCACTCAATGTCCACCAATTGACCATTACTAGTGACATATGATTATGTATGCAGCACCTTTAGATATTCAAAAATCTTTTCCATGACTTTCTACACTAGATCATGGACATCCTTAAGCTCATTTTTAGATCTTATTGAACCTTCCACTATGAACTCTAATGATTTCTTATATTGAAGCAATGTTTTTTGACCTATTTTGTGAAACACAGGGATCCTAGCAACATTGATCTTTATATCAATCACCTCTTGCAAAAAGGCCAGTTGCTCTGTCAAGTTCTATGATGCTTTATGCATTGTAGTCTGATGAATGGACACTACTTTTCTTAACTTGTCAGTATCTATAACCAGTTTTCCAAGGTTTTCAATGAGAGGGGGACCTTGGGCCTTCATTTGATTAATCCATGCACAACCAATTTGACCAAATTGCCTCTCATGTTGTAGCTTCAAAAGTAAGTTCTTGTTCTCCTTTGCACTTGGGTCAAATGTACTTGTAGAGGTACTTCTAAATGTAGCTTTGGTGTAACCCATTAGTTCCTTATTCGAGGCCTAGAGTACATCTTTCTATGCCCTTAAGTCTTCTACTCTATCTTTGATCTCCTCATTGGTATATTTCCATATGTTAACCATAGAATCATGCACAAGAATACCAATGTCAATTGTTCTAATATGAAAATAATTGGTAGTGAGATCATGAAACTTTCCCTCCTAAGGTTCTACTATCTCCATCAACATATGACTAGTGGAAGAATCAATGCTCAATTTTGCTATTTTCTTCTATTTCTTCCTCTTCTTTGATTGTTGGTTGAGACAAGGTTTCTTGTGTGATAAGGTCCTTCGATGGGGCAGATTCCTCACATCTTTTCTTCCTCCTATCAATAGTCTCTTCTAGCCATGGCTCAGATGAAACAAAATTGATTGACAACTTAAGGCCAATGGGATTTAAAAGCTTGGTTACCATTGGGAGTGTCTCCTCCATCTAAGTGGCAATGGGGAAAACAGTCATCTTAGTAACTAAGAGGACCAAGGTATGACCTTGTTGAGATGCATCTTGTTCTTGACCATCCATAGGATCGTTGTCACCTTCAAGGTTGATGACTTGCATAGGGGAGGAAGGGTTGGCCACTAACTTCTTGTACTCCTCTTTGTTCTTTTCCTTATCCCCAATTTTTCCTATTTTTGGTAGAGATCCTCCTACACAAGTTGGGGTAATCTAGACATTCTTTTCTAAAGATTAATCTCTGCTTCCACTAGTGAAATAGGATAGACTCATTGATGTTGAGGTAGCAGTAGTGGTGGAGGTAGTTGCAATTGACTAATTAGTTTCAAAAGCTACTCCACTAGTAGAGCCTATACTTTCCATTCTTTTCTTTCTTGCTTCTATTCGTTCCACCCATTTATCCATCCTTTTGATCATCTCATGCATTAGGAACTTCAATTGTGTCAACAATAGGACCTTTAGGTAGAGTTGAGACAATGGGAGTCTTCTTGATGTGCTTGTAGGATGAGGGATGCAAGTAGGGAGCATCATCTGCAAGATTAAAAACATCAACAGAGTCATTATACATTTTGATTTTATCAATTTTTGGCCTAGACCAATACTGCTCCCTAGTCTGGTATTCATCATAGCATCCAGATTAATAATCTTCAATGTTTGGAATATGTCAATGAGCATATCCTAGCTTCAGATGATCTCTCACAAAGGTTACTAGGTCATACTCAGGCCTGATCACTTCATAATCAACTAGTTTGATTTTTCTTTCAAAACTTTTTACTAGATTCTGGGCATCGAATTTAGAAGTACAAGAGTAAGGTCCAACCACTATTGGGAAGGAAATCCTAGCTTTTTTCTTTACATTGGAACATAAGCGGTTTGCTTCTAATATTTTTCAACATAATTTGACAAGAACAACCTTGTCCTTGGAATACCTAGGGAGTCTTTTGGGAAAACCATCACATGCACCAATCCTCAACTAGGAGAAGGTTAGGAATTGGATAAAAGAGCATCTAAACTAGCCTATACCCAAAATAGATTTAGGTAAAAATCTTTTCTCGGGGCAACTCTGTAATTCCCAACAGAGTCTCATCATGAAGGCATCATTAAATTTCACATACTCTTTGGAGCTCCTCTATAGATGAAGGTGGGGGTAGAACTCATACACCCTTGTATTCTCATCATATTCTTTGATATTGGGAAAACCCAACCAAAGGTGATGTGTGGCTAAGGTATATATCAATTATGAAGGCATATAAAACTACCCAAATGCCTTAGCTGAATTTAACCACGAGGCAAGCTCATCACATATGATTTGAGCCAAATTGATCTGGAATCCCTCAGCACATATAGCATGTACCAAGAAGAAGTGATGCTCAATTAAGTCTAGGATTTCCTCATTTCCTTTCAATCTAAGAAATAATGCTAAGATGTCGATGATCTCTCTTTTAAAATTGGTTCCATAAAGAGTCATTGACATTTTACTCTTTTTGGAATAAGGTGTCTGGAAACAGGTTCTTTGCATATCCTCTCTTCTCATATTTTTCTTTTCATTGAATATCAATGCCGAGGATGATAAATTGATGTCAAAGTTTTTTTCCTTCACTAGAAAACCAAATGTAGATTGCATTAAGGTCTTTTTTATCAAGAGAAGGATGGATTGATCAAGTAGTAACTTGATACATTCTCTCACTAGCTCTGGTGCTTGCATAGCCATATAGGATCCAGAAACTTCAACCAATCCACTTTCCTTCAACTTCTAGGTTATTGGGTAAATAGGCTAAGAATTAAGCCTTCTGTAGAGATTGTCCAAGTTGTAAAATTTGAATGAAGTATCCATAATTTTTTTTAGTTCACTTGCTAAGATAATTAGTCAATCATATCCTACTACTCTGGTTGCTATTTTCTTATAATTTCATAGAGGGGACAACTACTCAAGAAATAGTCATTAAAACAACGAGGAAGCAAGTTTGAGACAAATCTGATCAAATAGATGTAGAAATCTAATGTTGGCACACATGAATGAAATTAAATACAACTAACTATTATAATGGTAGGATATTTAATAGATTTGATAGTTAATGGCTATTTAGAACTTTCCACTTCTACCCATATAAGGATTTAAAAATCTGAAAACCATATCACTCACTTAAAGTCATATAGTAGTGAGAATAGCCAC
The DNA here is from genome assembly GCA_028749045.1 of Cupressus sempervirens. Taxonomy (NCBI): domain Eukaryota; kingdom Viridiplantae; phylum Streptophyta; class Pinopsida; order Cupressales; family Cupressaceae; genus Cupressus; species Cupressus sempervirens. Next base: position 619,029,477 of record CM053791.1, read on the forward strand.
TTACTAAACTACTTGATTTCAATTGAATGGGAACTCACCTATTTACTTTAGAATCTAGAACAAGGTCTTCACAATAGTTCTTTATATGTAGAGGAGAAAGAGTAGACCCAAATTTTTTCAAGCTTGCCTTCTCTTCGATTCAGGATCGTAATGCAAGCAATACTCTTTTGACACCTTGGGCACTTTATTTCATTGATCTCCACATTGAGCACTTGAACATTTGGCTTCCTTTATGTAGGGGGTGCACTTTTATGACTAACTTCATCAGAAGTATCATTCTAGCATCTGTACAGAATATTCTCATGTTATACTTGCATAGTTCTTTGCTTTCCTAGTCTTATGGAGCAGTAACCTTGAACATTTTTGAAGTACAAAAAAACACCATGGAGACCATCGCTTTCTATAGGGAGAGCTAATTTGAAGCATTTTCTTTGATTTGGCTAGCTACATTGTGTGTCCTCAAAATGATATCTTGGTTGTGGATTCATCATTTTAGTGATGCACAAAAAATGCTTACATTTATTTCTCTTCAACACCTCATCTTGGTCCAACTTAATGTATAAAATCTTTGAATGGAACATGGGCTTTTCTTAACATTCAGGAATAGAACAAAAAATGTTTGTTTCTAGAAAATGAGGTGTTGAAAATTACGCAGCCCTATTTTTGTACACATAAATGAATTCTGACCTTGAAACTTTGATTTGAGACTTTCTTAACTCTGGGTTTCACTTCTCTTGGTCTTTTTATCATAAAATAAGTGGGTATACATCAATAAATGCTCTTGTGATTTTTTTCTTCAGATTCCTACTCAATGAAGTTCACCAAAGTGGATAGGTAGTCAAACAATTCAAAATTCGAAGGGAATAAGCCATTTGAGGTAGGAATAGAATTATGGAAACAAGTAAAACTCCCTTCTCATCACAAAGATACTCAAACAACATACCATCCATACCTAGATCACTTAAGACCTTAATGCATTAGAATGACAAGAATCCCACATGAAGGTATAAGGGGAAGTGGAGAAAGGGAAACTTGGAAAAGACACAAAGTGGGAGTCTTAGGAAGCTTGACGAGAAGAGAGCCACCTAGGGGTTGCATGGATAAGAAACAATTACAAAAAAGGGCCATCAAACTAGAAACTCAAAAGGGATAGAATAAAAGTCTAGCAACACATACATGTACATACATACATACATACATACATACATACATACATACATACATACACACACACACACACACACACACACACACACACACACACACACACACAGAGAGAGAGAGAGAGAGAGAGAGAGAGAGAGAGATGGTTATTGAGATAGGGGAGGGGTAGAGAGGCATAGATGGAAGGATGGAGAGACCTATGGAAAGATATATGGAGGGTGGGAGTGAGACATGGTAATTAAGAGAATGGATGGAGAGTGGAGATAAATAATAAGATTGGATAATATATTAAAATATAGAGAGAGGGAAAGGAAGAGAGATGGTGTAACAAGGGAAGGAAAGGGAAGGGGAAGACGTAGAGAGGGTGGGAGATACCTTGAAAGGGGAGATAGAGGTAAGAGAGATAAGAAATGGAAATAGATAACTCTATAGTTTGGGAGATATAAAAAGAGCATAAAATGTTGGATATAATTGATTAATTGTGTGTTGTCTTTGATGCTACACAAAGGTCATAATTATCATCATTTAGTATATGTCGACCTCAATCAGGTAGTGAAGATATTTCTTAGTGTTTTTCAAGCATTCCTATGTTTTCCTAGTTCAAAAGGTAGTGTCTACTGAGTTCACTCAGGCGTTGAAAGAAACATTGTAGAAAGAGAGTGTTAATCAACCTCACTCAGGTAATGAAGGAAAGTTGGATGGAAACAATGTTAACTGAGCTTACTCAATTGCCAAATGATTTTCATAAGTTTGTAGTGTTAATCAAGCTTCTATTGGTTAATGAAGGAAATTTCTTTAGAGTTAGTTTCTATCGATCAAGGTCGACCAGTAAAGGATTTTCATATTTTGTTGTACTAAGCTTAATTGATCCATCTACTAATTTTAGCTGACTAAGGTGGTGAATATTGATTATTGTAAGTTGTATTTGAGCTAACTTGACAAAGTGAAAGTTATAAGTATAAGGTCAAGTTGTGACTTCAAAGTGTGGAAGAAAGTGTGCAAACTATAGTGATGTGATTGAAGATCTATTGGCAAGCAGAAGAAGCAAATTTGAAGGATAAGTAGAATATCTTTGTAGTGTAGAAAAGTGTTATACAATTAGGAAGGATCAAGTACAAGCCAAAATAGAGATCTAAAACCAACAATCAAGTTGAATTCAAATTAGGTCATCTCATTGTTACTCTCTAACCATTGTAGTAGTGATCTAAATCACCTAACAGAGTTAGCTTAACAACTATTTGCAAATCCTCGAACAAGGTGGAAATTCCATTAAATTGTTCTAAAGACCTCTAACTAGGCCACTCTTAATAGGGTGATTAAATCCTTTAATAGTATCACACCTAATAGTGTTTTGTAACCTTTAATAGGGTTGGCTCCTAATAAGGCTCACTTTAGAAGAGTGAAAATCAGTAAATAGTTGCTATTGGTGGTTTTTCCCAAATTAGGTTTCCACATTAAATCGTGGTGTCAAATGTGTTCATGTTATTTTTGTTATGTGTTTGCAACTAAGTTAAAGTAATGTTAATCGTAGATAACATCTAATGATTTATAAGTTAATCTTTTACCAATCTAATCCAGTTACAACATTCTGTGTGTTTACTGAGCTTCAGCAATATTCGGTTATTTGTTTGCATTTTGGACTAACATCAAAAGATATCTGAGATTTATTTTAGTAGTAACTAATTCACCCCTCCCCTCTCGGTTACTCCTCTTATATTTCAAACAATTGGTATCAGAGCTTATGGTGCTTGTAGAGAAGGTTTCAAGGACCTAAGCTAAAGATTAGGATGTCTTACAAAAGAGAGATTCCCAAGCTAAATAGAGACAACTTTGTAGCATGGCTAGGAATGATGATATTGCATCTAGCTACCATCAGTGATTCAAGTTGTAAATATCTTGACTCTAAATATAAGACTCTCACTAGAACATTATAAATTGAATATATTGTTGAAAAGAGGAATCATAATATCATGATGATTGATATTGCATCTACTCTTAGTTATGTTGAATTTGACGAGGTAAAAGATTGCAAAATTGCTTTTGCAATGTGGAACAAACTAAAATATATCTATGGAGGAGATGACAATGTGAGAAGATCCAAAGCAAAAAGCCTTAGAGGAAAATTTGATCAAATGAGAATGAGAGAAGATGAAAACATTGAAAAATATGTGGAAAGAATCAAGGCCAATTTATGTGCAATCAAAGCATCTGGAGGAGACATCAAGGAGGAAAGTGTTGTAAGTAAAGTGTTGTAAATAAAGTACTCAAAACTCTTCTTCCTATTTATGTAGTTAGAGTATCTGCCATTCAAGAAATGACATGTGATCCAACTAATAAGATAGGGTTGGATTCTCTAGTTGGAAGATTAATAGCTTTTGAGTTAGATAATTATGATAACTATATTCCTACTTCAAAGAATATTGAGTCTACATTTAAACCTAAACTCTCACTCAATGAAAAGGCTAAAAAGTCAAAATATAGTCAATTAGGAAGTGAAAAAGATGGATCATCAGAAGAAAATTTAGACAGTGATCTTGAAGTTGTTGAAGCCCTTCTTGCAAGGAAGTATTCCAAAGGAAGAGGGAAGTACAAAGGTAAAGTTCCTCTTATCTGCTTTTCTTGTGAAGAAATTTGTCACATTGCTGCTAGGTGTCCAAACAAGGAAATGAAGGATGAATATAAAAGAAATAAGAAAAAAGGAAAGAAGGACTCCAAGAACTACAAGATATTCAAGGACAAAGGTAAGAAATCTCGCTTCATAGCTAAATATTCTGATAACAATGAAGATGAAATTGTTTATATTGTTGTGAAAGATGAATTTGATGATGAAGGAGAGAAGATAGAACTTATCTCTCATGTTAGAAAAAATGATAAATAGATTATTAACAGTGGCTACTCACATCATATGACTGGTGACAAAATAAAATTTGAGCATATGGAATATTGGGATGGAGGTACTGTAAGATTTGGAAACAATGAATGATGTAATATAAAAGGAAAAGGATAAATATTATTAGCAAAAGAACATGTGTGTGATAATTCTTATTGGGCTAAATGACTAAAGCATAATCTACTAAGTGTGGCATAGCTGAATAATATTGGATTCAAGGTAGACTTCATGAATGGACATGCCAAACTATTGGATCGAAAAGGAAATTTGGTTGGTTCTAGCAAGCAAACAAAAGGTAATCTATTTTGTCTTGATCTTAGTGATTGTTCATGTTTTATTTCTCAAGTAGAAGAAAGTTAGTTATGGTAGAAAAGACTATGTCATGTGAACTTTGACAATCTAGTTAAGATAAGCAAACATAAAAGAGTAAGAGGTATTCTTAGTTTGAAAAATCCTAACATGGGTCTATGGAAGAATTGCCAAATTGGGAAGATGGGAAAGTCAAACTTCAAAAGAAAAGACTATTAGTCAGAAGAAGTCTTGGATATTGTTCATACAAACTTATGTGGACCTACTAAAATATAGAATTATAGTGGAGAAAAGTTTTTCATCCTCTCTATTGATGACTACTCTAGGATGATGATAGAAATGTACCTAAAAGAAAAATTAGAAGCTTTTCAAAAATTCAAGTGATATCTGGCAAGAGTAGAAAAAGAAATTGGAAAGAAGCTGAAATGCCTAAGATCAAACAGAGGTGGTGAATTCATTTCCCATGAATTCAACAATTTATGCATTGAAAGAGGAATCATCAGACAAGTATCTGCTCTTGGTACACCATAGCAAAATGGTATAGCAGAAAGAAGAAATAGATTTATCATGGATTGTGCAAGAACCTTGATGATTGAAAAGAATGTTGCTCTTATATATTGGAGAATGCTATCAGCATTGTAGTTCATACCTTGAATAGAGTTTAGTTGAACAAAGATTCAAACAAGACACCTTATCAGCTATGGTATGGCTGCAAACATAATGTAAGTTACTTGAAGGTATTTGGTAGCAAATGTTACATATTAAAAAAATCTAGAAAAGGAAAATTTGATGTAAAAGGTGATGAAGGCATATTTCTAGGATACTTCTGCAAAAGAAAAGCATACAGATGTTTGAATTTATCTACTCACAAAATTATAGAAAGTGCACATGTTAGAATTGATGAATATGCAAAAAAGAGTGAAGAAGAAAGAAGCAAGGAACCTAAAGACTATAGAAGATTTGTTTACTATGAACTTGATACCCTTCCTAATCTATCTAAAAGGAAAGATGCTTCAACTCTTGAGTCCCCAAAAACTTCAACAGCTACCAAGTTCCAGATAGTGCAACACAAGTTGCAAGGACCCGAGCCACAAACAGAGGCTATCAAGCTAGTTCAAACTGAGCCTGATGGACTCGAGTCATAGATAGAAGGACCTGAGCTTGAAACTAAAATTCAAAAAGAAGATGATGGAACTCATTCAAAGACCAAGGAGCTTGTATTAGCAAGATATGTCAGAAGATATCATGCACCTGATCAAATCATTGGAGACAAATAAGATGGAACAATGACAAAAAGAAAACCAACAGTTACATGTCTATTCCTGAATTTGAACCTAGGAGTGTTAAAGATGCTCTAGAAAATGAAAGTTGGATTGAAGCAATGAATGAAGAGATAGAACAAATAGAGAAGAACAAAACTTGGGCTCTTGTTCCTAGACCCAAGGATAAAAATGTAATTGGTACAAAATGGGTATTTAGAAATAAGCTAAATGAAGATGGAAAAGTATCAAGAAACAAAGCAAGACTAGTATCCAAAGGCTACTCTCAAGAAGAAGGTATTGACTATGGTGCAACTTTCCCTCCTGTAGCAAGACTTGAAGGTGTTAGAACTTTACTAGCATATGCAACACATAGAGGATTTAAGGTATATTAAATGGATGTTAAATCTAAATTTTTGAATGGAATCCTTGATGAGGAAATTTACATTAAGCAACCAGAAGGTTTTGTAGATCCCAGCAAAAGAGACATGGTTTTCAAACTACGTAAAGCTTTATATGGTCTCAAGAAAGCTCCTAGAGCTTGGTATGAAAGACTTCATAATTGTTTTGTACAGATTGGTTTTCAAAGGACTAATGATAAAAAAATTTTGTATATCAAGGAAGGACCAAATAAGAAGATTGTGTTAGTAGAAATATTTGTTGATGATACTTTATTCACAAGAAATGATGATCTATTCAAATAATTCTCAAGAGAAATGAGCAAAGAATTTTAGATGTCCATGTTTAGTGAAATGAAATTCTTTTTTGGATTGCAAATATAATAGAACAAGAATGGTATCTACATCACTCAATCTAAGTATATCAAGGAGATATTGAAGAAATTTGGAATGGAATATTCAAAACCTATAGGAAAACCTATGTCTGCTGGACATAAGCTTTCCAAAAATGATGATTCCAAAAAAGTGGATAAGACTACTTATGGATCAATGATTGGAAAATAGCAGTATGTAGTTCACACAAGGCCTGATATTGCTCTAGCAGTTGGAATAGTGGCAAGATTCTCAGAAAATCCCAAAGAAAATCTCATGATGGTAATCAAGAGAATCATGAGGTATCTAAAAGGTACTTAAGACTATGGTTTATGGTACAAACTTGGAGGCAATTTGGACTTAAAAATATTTACTGATACTGATTGGGCAAGAAGTCTTGATGAGAGAAAAAGCACTAGTGGTGGAGCATTCTTTCTTGGTAAAAAACTTGTATCTTGGACAAGTAAGAGGTAAAATTGTACTTCTCTATCCACAACAGAGACATAATATGTAGCAACAGCAGTCAATTGTTCTAACATTTTTTGGTTCAAACAACTATTGGAAGGAATGGAGGTAGAAATCAAAGATTCAATTGTTATATATTGTGATAACACCAATGCAATCAACATATCAAATACTTCAATAATGCATTCCAAAACAAAGCATGTTGCTATTAAATATCACTTCTTAAGAGAATTGGTGCAAGATAAAGAATTTACATTGAAATATGTGAATACAAAAGAACAAATTGTAGACATATTCACCAAGCCATTACCTAAGGATGCATTTCTATATCTAATAGGTAAGCTAGGGGTCATTCCCCTATCTAAAATTCACTAAATGAAGTTTAGTGAATGCATCAACCAAAACCTATTGAAGACCAATTAGTTGGTGTAGAATTAGGAAGGACATATTGTAGATGAATCAATACTTAAAGTACATTGAAATTTGATGAGTCTTGTCTTTGGCATGTGTTCTCAAAGAGGGAGAAGTTTACTATCATAGCTCTAAGATTTTTTTCGAACCAGAATAAAGTCAGAAACCAAAGAGGGAGAAGTCTTCTAAAAGATGAATTATGTTGAATGAGGGAGAATGTTCTAAATAAACTTGGTAATAGCTATTGTAGACATAATTCAATGAAGCAAAAAGCTCATATTGACAGAGGGAGCTCTCTAATCCAAAATTTCACTGTGCTATGGCATGTTTTGTTGCCATCAATGCCAAAGAGGGAGATTTTTGGATACAACTGATTAATTGTGTGTTGTCTTTGATGTTACACAAATGTCATAATCATCATTAGTCAGTATGTGTCGAGTTCACTTAGGCAGTGAAGACAGTTCTCAATGTCTACCGAGTGTTCTTGTGTTTGCCTAGTTTAGAAGGTAGAGTCTACCAAGTTCACTTGGGCATCGAAAGAAAAGTTGCAGAAAGAGAGTGTTAACCGAGCTCACTCAGGTAATGAAGGAAAGTTAGATGGAACTAGTGTTAATCAAGCTCACTCGATTGCTAAAGGATTTTTGTAAGTTTGCAGTGTTAAATGAGCTTATATTGGTTAATGAAGGAAATTGCTTTAGAGTTAGTTTATATCAAGCAGGGTCGGCCAACAAAGGATTTTTCTATTTTTTGTATTAAGCTTAATTGATCTATGTATTGATTCCAGCTGACTAACGTGATGAATATTGATTATTGTAAGTTGTATTTGAGCTGACTTGACAAAGTGAAAGGTATAAGTATAAAGTCAAGTTGTGACTTCAAAGTATGGAAGAAAGTGTGCAAGTGAGTGCGAGAGAATGTGCAAACTATGGTGATGTGATTGAAGATCTATTAGCAAGTAGAAGAAGTGAATTTGAAGGATAAGCATAATATCTATGTACCTTGTTAGTTAGCAGTTTGTCTTCCTTGAGTTTAGTTTATGTCTTGACTCTTAAAGTGCCCAATGTAGTAAAAGACTAAGTCGAAGCCACAAAATGGGTTAATGTAGGTTTTTATATCAAGGACCCCTAAATTGAAATGTGCAACTCCCTCATATGAAAAATATTTGCAAATAATATTGTTTTTAATAGATTGGCGAGTTTAAGGGTGTACTCTTAACCAGAAAGCAACAGAGGATATAACCAAATTACCCAACACTTCAAGCAACCTAGGTGGATTTTTTTATAATAACTTACAAACTCCATGACAATGAATGTATATGAGTCACTTTGAACCTCTTCTAACTCCTAAAATTCAATCTAATCTATCTACTAAATGTAAGATGCAACTATGTGAGCTTAACTATTGTTGCATACTACATAAGAAGAGAAAATATGATCAACTAAATAACACAAAGATTGCCCAAGTTTTTGAGATTCCACAACAACAAAGTAATTCCAACTCAATATCTTACATTAACCATATCCCCAACCTCTCACACAACAAATAAAAAATGCATTTAAACTAAATTGTATATAACAAAGGAAATTAAATAATATTGTGAATGATAGTAATACTTCATAAAACCACTGTAAGGAGAGAAATAACAAAAAATTTATTTTTAATCCCAAGGCTTTCATTAACAACATGATTTAATCCAAAGTGCTACACATGACTAAAACACACTAACATGAACAAAAAAATAAAAATGTAGACACAAATTCTCACACAATAGTAAAGGCTACAGGGGTTTGTCCACCCCAAATTTTGTTGATCTTATTCACTTCACAAAAATTTACACTTATAGGCCCTTAGATTCTGGCTAGTTACATTTCAAGATTGCAATATAGGGCACCTTTGAATAGATATATCTAAAAATAGGATTGACTAGTCAGACATCCATTACAAAACTTATGCCTACAAGGAGATTGCCAGATTTGGATAAAAAATCAAAAAGAGGGAGAGAAAAGAAGGGGGTGACAATTGTTACATCTTGCAATAGCTTCATCCTAGGAGGAATGTAATGCCTTTGATAGAACCTCACTTCTTCTTTGGAGTTATAGTTTTAGCTTTGTGTGCCTTCATAACATCAGTTACATTCTTCAACTCCTTGACATTTGGGTTAAGGATTCGTTAGCTCTAACAACCAAATGGTCATACATTTCTCTCAATTCATCAACTCTAGAGACCTTTGATTGGAGCCTCTCTATTTCACACTTTAGAATGCAATCAACTATTGTGAGCTCTGGAATCCTTTTAATTGGAAGCTTACTAGATTAGTATTTTCTTCAATGAATGCTAGAAACTTAGTTTTCATTCACTCAATATCTACTTTTTGGCTATTATTAGTGACATATGATTCTGTATGTAGAACCTTTTGATATTCTAATATTTTGTCCATAACTTTATTTAATGAATCATAAACACCTTTTAGTTCTTTCTCAAACTTCACTTAGCTTTCAACTTTGAACTCTACATATTTCTTCCAAGGAAGCAATGGTTCTTCACCTAACTTAAGAATCCCATGAGTCACATCAACATTAATCTCCATATCAATGACCTCTTGTACATGGTCAATTTCTCTATTAAGCTCAGTGATTCCTTCTTCATTGAGGTCTAGTGACTTAGCACTACTTCTCTCAATTTATCTATGTCTAACAATAGATTTTCAAGGTTCAATATGAGAAGGGGGCATTGAGAATTTAGTTCTTCAATCCAAGCATGGACAAGTTGACCAAATTTTCTCTCTTGTTATAGCCTAATCAATAGATTCTAGTTCTCCTATGCACTTGGGTCAAAATCACTTTTAGGTGTATCTCCAAGTGTAACTCTAATGTAATCCATTAATTCTTTGTTTGAGGCTTTCATTACCTCTTTATTTATCCTTTACTCTAAATTTTCTTCAATCTTTACATTTGTTGATTTCTAGATGTTGACAATAGAGTCATGTACTAAAATACACATGTTAATAATTCTTATTTGGAAATCATTTGGAGTTAACTCATGAAACCTACCCTCCTTCTGAGGTTATGCAATCTCCACAAGCATCTGTCTAGTAGTAGATTAGTTGGCAACACTGTTATGGTCTTCCACTTCTTTTCTTTCTTTGACATTGGCTAGGGATGAGTTGCTTGCACAATTAGATCCTCAGATGGAGCACTCTTTTTCTTTCTATAAATAGTCTCTTCCAACTAGGACTTAGTTGATATGACACTGAGTGTTGATTGTAGGGCTGATGGATCAAATAGGTTCCTTCCAATAGGGTGTGTCATCTTTCTTCTGGTAGCAAATGGAAAGGCAGTTGTCTTAGTAACAGATAAGGATAATATTTTAATTTTCTTAGATTCTCCTTTCTCTTGACCATCAAGAGGATTGTTGTCACTATCAATATTTATGACTAGCATAGGCAAGGAAACCTTGACTACTAATTTATCCTTCTTCTCCTCTTTATCTTTCTTTGCATCTTCATCTCCAACCATTTTTGTATCTCATAGAGATTCTCCTCCACAAGTTGAAGGGACTTGAATGTTCTTCTTAAGAGTTTGGTCTCCTCCTTCACCAATAGATTGTGTTGGTCTAGTTAGTGATGATGTTGCTACAGAAGTGGAAGTACCTATTCATGAGGGATGAGTTGTTCCAGATGTCATTCCATTGGCTGAATTCATGGGTCCAATTCTCTTTTTTCTTTCTCTAGTCCGCTCTACCCATTTCTCTATCCTCTTAATGACACCATCCATTAGGGCTTCCATTGTATCAATCATAGGACCATCAAGAAAAATTGACACTATGGGAGTGTCCTTGTACTTATCATAGGTGGTACGACTCATGTGGTAACCATCATCTATGATATCACTGACATCAAAAATATCATTGTATATTTTAATCTCATTAATTGTCAATCTAGACAAATACCTCTCTGGTATGGCATTCATTATGACATCTAGTACAATAGTCTTCAATTTCTAAAACATGCCTATAATCATTAATATGGTCTTTCACAAAGCTAAAAGGATCATATTGGAGCCTTATAAGTTCATAATCTATTAGTTTAGTTATGTTCTCAAAGGCCGACTAAATTTTGGGCATCAAACCAAGAAGCACAAGAATATGGGCCTACCACAATTGGAAAAGAAATTTTGGCTATCTTCTTCACATTACAACATAAGGTGAAAAGCTCTAATATACATCTAAATAATTCAACAAGGAAGACCTTGTCCTCTAGATACCTGGGGGATCTCTTTGGGAAACCATCAAATGCACCAATCCTAATGTAGGAGAAAGATGGGAACTGAATAAAACAACATTTGAACTGTCTTATCACTAATATAGCTTCAAGTGAAAACCTCAGGAACCCTTGTAATTCATGGCATAGCCTCATGGTAAAGGTAGTATTCACCTTCACATACTCCTTAAATATCTTCTCTAATTGCAAATGTGGATAGAATTCATATGCCTTGATATTCTCATCAAACTTTTCAATACAAGGAAAATGAGGCCATAGATGATGCATGGCTAAGGCATATATAGATCAAATAGGAAGACATAAAGAATTGTTTGAATGCCCTTGCCAAATTTAGCCATGAATAAATCTCATCATAGATTATCTGAGCCCAATCAATTTGTAGTTCATTAGAAAAAATGGCTTGAAACAAGTAGAAGTGGTGCTCTATGAAATTTATAAACTCTTCTTTTCCCTTCAATCTCAACAATAGATCTAAGATATCTATACCCTCCTTAGATTAGTTTCACAGAGAGTCCTTGCCAATTTTCTCTTCTTACCTTGAGGAGTCTAGCAACATGTACTTTTTATATCTCCTCTCCTCTATGAAGAAAATTAAAAATTGATGCAGAGGATGTAAAATCAATATCACAATAATCCACCTTTACTAGAATTTTGAAAGTAGATGACATTATTTCCCTATTCATTGAAAGCATTATAGATTTATCAGGTAACAAAATTTGCTCCATCTCTAGATTACAACTCTTGATGCATTCCTTTACCAACTTTGGTGCTTACAAAACCATGGGAAACCCAACAGCTTCAACTAATCCACTCTCCTTCAACTTTTGTGCGATTGGATGGATGGGTTGAGTGTTCAATCGTCTTTGTAAATTTCCAAGATCAAAGAACTTGAGAGATGTACTGGTGTAATTCTTAAGCTCCATCTCTAGTCCAACTAGACAATCATACCCAGCTACTATGACTGACCATTTCTTCTATTTCACATAGAAAGATCAAAGACTTAACAAATTTACAAAAAATAGTTCTTACAAAATGAGGAAATTCGTTCGATTTTTTTTTTATCATATAGACTTTTGAATTCAAACTTTGGCACCACATAAACAAGATAGCTCACATCTAATGACATAAAAATTGGGTTTTCATTTAATCAGGTAGATCAATAGCTTTGAAAGTGGCATTAAGCCTACCCACATGATGGCTTACAAATCCAAAAATATAAAACTTACTTTAATCTCCTAGAGTAGTGAGATTATTTCCTTTCTGAATCCCTTCATACTTAAGTTTTTTTAAAGATACTTCTTTTAATATGGAATTTTTAACATTAGCATAAACTAAAACTCATTACGAATGGGGAAGGGGGCACTAACTTATCTCTTCACAAGCCTGATTTTACCATGGATTTCCTTTGAGTTGGGAGTGCATCATGTACACTTCTCATTTAGAGCTTGGAAGACCTTATTATTTTATTTCTATACAAAGGGCCTTTCCTTCACTTTATAAAAATGACTTGCCAAAACCATGATACAACCTTTCACCTTTACATACTTGAGAAAAATGTTTCCTTTGTATCAGGCTTGAATTTGGCCATCTACTCCATCGCATGATATTATATTAGCATCTATATAGAATATCATCGCATATGAGATGACATAACTTTAAAAATATTCATCCTCATAGCCTTTGGAAGAAAAGCTTTACAGATACCCCTTTAGATGGAAAAACACCATGGTGACTTATACTTTCCAAAAGACTCTACACTTAGAAGGATCTCGATCACTTTAGTTATTTTTTCCATTTGACCTTTAAGTTGAGTCATTGACTATAGATTTACCTCTTTCATAACTTCAAATCAAGGACTGACTTTAAGTTCTTTCTAATACATTGAAAAGATATTTGAAGGCTTTCACTTCTATAGGGGGAGCAATCAAATAAATGGAAATCTGCCTCCATACATAGAAGAAGAATATATTGAGTTCAAAACTTTACTTTGAGAGTTTTGTAGCCTTCAACTCATGCTCTTCTAATTATCTCACCATGATCCAACTAAAAATATACCTGTAGATTCCTACTTCACCGTGATCTTTGGCATCCATCAATGGAAAGATAACAAAAAGGGTTAGAATTGGGAGGAACACTTTCTTGAAGATAGGAACTTTCTACAAAATTGAATATGAATTACTTCTCATCGGGAAGATGCTCAAATATAAACCCACTAAAACCTAGATCACCTAAGACTAATGATGCACAAGAATTGCAAGAATCTTGCATAGAGGTGTTGGGAGGAAATGAAGTAGGGAAATCCTATAAATATGCAAAAGGGGAAACCCTTAGGATGTTTGATGAGAAGAGAGTAAGCTAGGGGCTACCTAGACAAGGACTCAAACACATTTTTTGTTGAACACTCACCAATCTAGGAGCTTTAAAGTATGGTAAGCACTAGCTCTAACTAGGGACTTAGGCATACAAATGCTTAAGAAAAGACCTAGTACCTCTAGCTTTACACAGTCAAAATGGTAAAATTTAGGGAAAATACTAAAATAAGCACACAAAAAAAAAAAAACTAATCTAAGAAAGTAGGAAAACTAAAAAAGGAAAACACAACAGAAAGGAAAGCCTACCTAGACTAACTACTAACTACAAGGGTTACTTTCAATTGCAAGATTGATATAATGTTAGGTCCTGAATATTGTAGGAAAATGGTAGAATCTCACTATTGGGTTAGTCCAATATAAATTATTTATTATGATTCACTTGACTAATTATGAAAGGGCCTTTCCAAAGAGAGTCAAACTTATGATGCATACCTTTAGGTTTATGTCTCTCATCCCACAACAAGAATGGATCATCTTTCATGAACCTTCTTGGTCTTGATCTTTTATCAAAGAAGCTCTCTACATGCTTTTGATGCTCTTTGATGTGGTCAAATAACTTTTCATGCTCCTCTTCGAGCTTGGTAAGGTACATAATTCTCTTTTCCAAACCATTTTAGAAAATTGGATCCTTAATTGTTTTCTACAACTTACAGACTAGTAGCTACAATGGAAGGGGGAGGCTATCCTCAACTCCATATACTAACTCAAATGAGGAGATACCAATGGCTCTGTTAGGTATTACTCTATCTTCCCAAAGAGCTTCATATAGTTTCTTGTGCCAATTCTTTTGGTTGTCAAAGACAAGCTTCCTCATGATGTTGATCATATTTTTGTTGCTTGATTTTGCTTGACCACTTCCTTTAGGGAAGTAGTATGAAGAATTACTTAAATGGATACTATTGTTGTAGCATAATTCAACCATCTCCCTTGAAGAAAAATATGTAGCATTATCCATGACTATCTTTAGTAGGACACCAAATCTAACCAGAATGTTTTCCTTTATAAACTCACAGACAACATCAAAACTTGTTCTTTTTGTAGGCTTTTCTTCCACCCACTTTTTAAAGTAATCTATAGCTATAATAATGTATGAATGTCCATCAATAAAGGAAGGATTACTTGGACCAATGAATTCTATTCCCCATCGCTAAAAGGGGCCTTTAATTACTACTAGCCTTAATGGAAAGGCATCAAATTGAGGTTTACACTAAACATTTTGCATTTCTCACATTGGGCTACTAATTTATCAGCATCTATAAACATGCCTGGCTAGTAATAACACTACCTCCTATTAAGTTTTATCTACACATCTTAGAAATGTGCCATCAATTGCCCTTTTGTACAACTGGTCACCCCAAATAACATATTTAGTTGACTTGGTCCTAAGTTCTCTTCTCTACTTATAGGTTAATCCATTGGGACACTCTCCATAAGTAAGTAAATAAGAAATATTTGAGAACTAAGTATCTTGGAGGCTTACCATTAATGCTCTTGAAGTTTTTTCTTCTTCACTTGTCTCCCAATTTTCTATAATTTCTTTGCACAAACCATTGCCACGAACTAGCCTAGTGGGTTTAAGATCAATATCATACTCCTAGAATTTGGCTATCTAGGCTCTTCTCATGTTACATCTAATTTCTTGTTGATTCAAGATTCTCTTGACTACTAAATCAAGAACATAAACAATTGAATGTGAGTGTAGAACATAAAACATAAAGTTCTTTAGGGCTCTTACCATAGCATAAGCATGTTTTTCCATTTGAGAGTACTTCAGTTCATGTTGTTTAAAAGGGGTACTCATGAATGCAATAGGTTGTTGGATACCTTCCTTTTTTTCTTGCATGAGTATGGTAGACAATGTGTGGGTTGATGCATAGTAATATAAAATAAACTCTTTGGCATAATTAGGATGAACTAGTATAGGAACATTAGCTATGGCAGTCTTGATTTCTGCAAAGGTCTTTTTCCTAGAGTCACTTCACTTAAAAATTATTGATTTCCTTTCATCATGTCAATTATACACTTTTTTATTTCAAAGAAATCAAGAACAAAACACCTCTAGAATTTTACCTGACTAAACAATGATTTAACTTTAGTTTTGCTTCCTAGAAGGTTGAGCATCTTGATAGCCTTGCCACCTTAAGGATAAATCTTAGTACCTTCTTGAGAAACTATGTGACCCAACAACTTGCCTTATGTTACATAGAAGAAAGACTTCTTGGGGTTAAGGGAAATATCATGTTCTCTACACCTCTTCAAAGCTTTCTTCAAATCCTTCAAATGGTCTTCTCTTCTCTTGTAGAAAATTTTCAAATCATCTAGATTGATGACAATGATTTTGTCCACTAAATCAGAAAAGGAAATATTCAAGGCTCATTGAAAAGTAGCTCTAACATTAATTAGCCTAAGGGTAATTTTATTGTAAGAAAATGTTCCCCAAGGAGTCGTGAACATTGTCTTATATTGATTATTTGGTTCTACTTCAACTTGATTGAAGCCTAAGAATCCATGCCACATGGACATCATTTTAGATCTTGCGACTATCTGCAATAAGTGATCCATATTAGGGAGAGCATAATTTTCCTTGAGAGATGCTTGATTCAAGTTTCTAAAATCAACACAAATTTTGACCTCCCCACTCTTCTCTCTAATAGGGACAACATTGGCTATCCATGTTGAATGGTGTATAGGATAGACAATCCTAGGTTCTAACATTTTATCAATCTCTTTGAAGATGGCATCTAAGATCATTGGGTTGTAGTTACATTTCTTTTTCATAAAAGGGATTGTGTAAGGCTTAAGGGGAATATTGTGCTTGAACTCACTATTCTTGAAATTCTTTAAATCTCCAGACCCCCAAGAAAATATGTCTTAGTATTCAATAAGAAATCCTTTCGCTCTTATTCTTTCTTCATTTGTACAACCACTTCCAATGTTAATTTTTTTAGGCTTTAATTCAATGCCTATATTTATTCCCTCATAATCTCTAGAGGTTCCACCTTTCCTACCTCATTCTCTTCTGATATATGCATTATGTCTATTGATACAAATTTCTAAGGAGATGAGGTGCTTAGGAATTGTGTTACCTTTTAATTGTATAGTACCTAACTCCAAATCCTTATTTCTATCAGGAGAGGACTCTTGTCAGGAGCTATCACTTCCTTCAAAGTAGTGGCCAGTAAAAGGCCCATTTCCTTCAAGAAAAGACTGGATCTATTCATCATCATTAAAAACTTGTCATGGTTATGCATTATTAGGCACATTAGGTCTAAAGATAACTTCAATCTTATTTTCTTTGTCTTTGAATTCTGGATCAGGTAATAGAAGAGATGAAGAGGTAGCTAACAAATCTACCCTTACATTTTCCTCTCTTGGAACAACTTGTACTAAGAAGGAATCAAGATCTTTTATTTCATCCCAAAATTTGTTTCAATAATTTTGAAGTCTAAGGTTCTTCATAGCATACTAACTTCATACTTTTGTCACTATCAATTTTGCATCACCTTGGGCCCTTAAAATCTTTACTCCTTTTTTTTTTTTGCAGCAATGCCCAAAAGTAATGCTTCATATTATTTAGTATTATTTGTATTCTTAAATTGCAGCTTGTAGGTTAACAATGTCATTTTTCATGTCAGGGGAAACCAACACCACACATGGTCTTGATCCAAAAATTGCACGACTACCATCGAACTCTAAAGTCCAAATTCTTTGATCATCAAGAGGGTTTGACTCTTCTTCCAAAATACCAAAATTAGTAAACATCATGTAGTTTCCACACTCTATTTCTTGATAAAATATTTGTTCTTTAGGATCATCATATTGAATTTGGCTTTCTCTTCAAATTCAAGCTTGATCTTCTTATTACCAATAGGGATAATAGCGTGAGACCAATCTAATCTAATTTCACCTCCCATATCCCTACAAAAACTTCTACTTAAAAGCATGTCATAACTAGCAGGGATGTCAACCATGAGGACGGTCAATTTCATCCTTTTTGTTGGGTGTAAAGCTAAGGCTACTTGGGCATCCTTCACTTGACCTAAAAGGGGGATTTTTTGGGCATCGATGGAATAACATCTCCCAAAGGTCTTTGTTAAGGGAAAGCCTAAGGAACATGCAATAGTGGATGGCATGACATTATCTGATGCACCTGAGCCAATTATGCAATTACTCAATTTATGACCATTGACATATAAGGACACAAAATGTTTCAAGAATTTTCTAGGGGAGGTAGCCAGGACTGAGGATTCTTCTTGATTGAATAGCACTGGCAAGACTAGTTCTTCATCAATAGGAGGTCATGCACTAGTACTAAACTTATCATTACTAATAGTTGCATTGACATTAGAATGAGCCCTATCATTAGTTTCTCCTTTGAAATAATCAACTATTTTTGAAATTTAGAAGGATTGGACTTTAAGTAATCTAGAGAAGAAACTTAAATACATTTTTTTTTACAATATTAAATAATATCAAATGAGGGATCTAAGTTACCACTTGAATCTACTTTTGATTTCTCTCCCTTTGAAGTAGAGGGGATGGAGGTACTAGCTGTGGCTGGTGAAATTGTAGGAGCATTGTTCCAAATAGGTCCTGATCTTTTTAGTCCCTTGTTCTTCTATATTCTCATTGTTACAGTCATTTGTACTCCATTGAAGGTGGTGAAACAATCACCTCCTTTCTTTGAATATGATTCATACTCTAAATAATATGTTCCAAAGTCACTAGGAGGAATAGAACCATCTTTACTTTTAGGGTACTCCATTGTTATCTCACCGCTTGCATTCATTTGCTTGTATCTATTCATCTCTGAGCAAGACTCACCATCATGGTCTTCTCTTAAGTAGAATATAAACATGTTCTAATTCTTATGAGCTTCCTCAATTACAATTTTTTTTTGAGTAGGTGGTAATTATATAACCTTTCCTTCATGTTGTCTCCTAGATACACCTTGATAAGGTTGTTGGAAGGAAGTATCGGGATTGCCCATATGCCTTTTCATGGAAATTATCTCATTTGATAGCTTTTGAAGAATTGTTTGTGTGTTGTTGGTAGTACTAGTAGTAGTGCTTGTGGTAGTTCTACTTTGAATCTCTCTTTTCCATTTTTTTGTAGCAATGAAATCATCCTCCACTTCAACAACCAAATTCTGGACAACTTGCAAGTTTTCCACATGTGCTCTTCTAATCTAGAAACTCATATTAGGAGGCATGGAGCTAATAAAGAAAATATTGTGATTATCTATCATGGGTTTACTTGCTATAGGAATTCTTTTGATTAGCTTATTTAACTTTGCAACAAAATCCCTCATGGGAATACTTGGTTCCTTCTTGATCTCAGTGACTTGAGATAATAATGTGTGCTCATATTTTGTGCTCTTGAAGTGAGCTTCAAATCAATCCTGCATGTCATCCAATCCCATGATGCATCCACAAGAAGATGTTGGAAGCAATCTGTTGGATTCTTAACTAGTGTTTCAATAAACATTCTTACAGCCACTTCTTCATGTTGAGTGGAGACAACACTATAGGCAGCAAAGAAAGAAACAATATGTCCATCTACAAAGAGCTTCCCATCACCATGAAATATGGGAAAATTCTTTTGGGAATCTCTTAGCATATCATTATTAGCAACAAGGCACAAAGGGCTAATAACATTACCCCATGGTACTGCCATTGATGTACATAAAACAATAGGAACTAAATAGAAAGTGATAGTGGTTGGAGCTACAATGCCATGTAAAGTGTCATTGCTACACAACAATTAGGTTTGTATTCAAAAAATTGAAGTAGAAGAGGACTTACTATTTCTCTAGTAAGAAGGATGGGGTGGTGGGAATAGAGCCCCATGGATACCTTCTAGCATCGAGTCTCTTGAGAGAGCTCTTTCACTCCTTGGGGGATCTTCTAGTATGGAGAAATTAGCTTTCCTTAGCTCTTCAAACATTGGATCAATTTGACCATGATCATGGACACTCTTGGTGTATTTCGGATCTAAGATGAACTAGTAGTGCTCTTTTAGGCTTGCCTCAACCTTTGCTATTGAAGCATACCTTCTCAGTACTCAATGCTGGGTTTTTCTCATTCTAGCACAGAGATGACTCTTTTGTACTAATTTGTAGATTTTATGTTCTTCCAGACAAGTGTGTTCAATTGATTGATGATGTCTTCTTATTTTTCTTGGAAACCAAGGTTGGGTTGTATTACTAGGATCTGATCTTTATGAGCAAGCACCATTTTCCCTCATGGGTCATTAGATATGTGTCAAATAGATGTAAGAGTGCTAAACTTTTGTGTTATCTCAATTAATCCATAGACAAACTTAATGAGATAACATATGAAATGAAAAATAGACACCAAAGGTTCTATTATGTTTGTTCCCTAGTAGATTCATAAAAAAATGTTCGTTAATAATTTGTCTACCTTGATTTGGTTTATATCTTAACTCTTAAAGTGCCTAATATAGTGAAAGACTAAGTTAAAACCACATAATGGGTCAAGGTGGGTGTTCTATCAAGGACCCCTCAATTGAAAGGTACTACTCCCTTATGTGCAAATATTTTCAAAGAATAATGTTTTCCATAGATTAGCAAGTTTCAAGGTATACTCTTAACTAGAGAGCAAAAGAGGATATAACCAGAGTGCCCAACACTTCAAATAACCCAAGTGGATTTATGATGATAACTCACAACCTCCATGACCATGAATGTATATGAGTCACTTTGAAGCTCTTCTAACTCCTAAAATGCAATCTAATCAATCTATTGAATGTAGGATGCAACTATGCAAGCTTAACTACTAATGTACCCTACATATGAAGAGAAAATATGATCAACTAAACAACCCATAGATTGCCCAAGTTTTCAAAATTCAATAACAACATATTGCTTCTAACTCAATATCTTGCATTAACCATATCCCCAACCCCTCACACAACAATGAAAATTCACATGAAACTAACTTGTATAGAATAAAAGAAATGAAATAATAATGTGAATGATACTAATACTTCATAAAACCACTGAAAAGAGAGCAATAACACAAATTTTATTTTCAATCCCACAACTTTCATTAACAACATAATTCACTCTAAAGAACTACACATGACTAAACTATACTAACAATTATAATGTAGAAGCAGAGTCTTGCATAGTATTCAAGGCTATAGGGGTTTGTCCACACCAAATTTCTCCAATCTCATTCACTTATTAAAAAGTTTCATTTATAGGCCTTTATATTCTAGGTAGTTACATTTCAAGTTTGCAATACAGAGCATATTTGAACATATATATCTAAAAATAGGATTGACTAGTCAATCATCCATTACAAAACTTATGCCTATGAGGAGACTGCCAAATTTGGCTAAAAAATTAGAAAGAGAGAGAGAAATGGGAGGAGAAGTTGTCACATCTTGTAGTAGCTTCATCTTGGGATGAATAAAATGTCTCTAACATAACCTCACTTCTTCTTTAGGGTTATAGCTTTAGCTCTATGTGCCTTCATAACATTAGTTACATTCTTTAGCTCCTTGACATTTGGGATAATGATATTGTCAACTTTGACAACCCAGTGGTCATGTGTTTTTGTCAATTCTTCAAATCTAGAGATCTTTGATTGGAGCTTCTTTTTTGTACATTTTAGAATGTAATTAACTATTGTGAGCTCTAGAATCCTCACAACTTCGAAGTTTACTAGATTAGTAGTTTCTTCAATTAATTCTATAAACTTAGTCTTCATTTGCTCAATATCTACAAGTTTTATATTATTAGTGACATATGATTCAGTATGTAGAACCTTTGGATATTCATATATTTTGTCTATAACTATTTTTTCTCAATCGTAGACATAACCTTCGGATATTCATATGATTCAGTATGTAGAACCTTGAGATATTCATATATTTTGGCCATCTTGTAGTAGCTTCATCCTAAGAGGAATATAATGCCTCCTAACCTCAATTTTTCTTTGGAATTATAGCTTTAGCTCTATGTGCCTTCATAACATCAATTACATTCTTCACCTCCTTGACATTTGGGATAAGGATGTTGTCAGCTCTAACAACCCAATGGTCATGTGTTTCTGTCAATTCTTCAACTCTAGAGACCTTTGATTAGAGCTTCTTTGTTGTGCATTTCAAAATGCAATTAATTTTTTTGAGCCCTAGAATCCTCACAACTTCAAAGTTTACTAGATTAGTAGTATCTTCAATAAATTCTAGACACTAAGTCTTCATTTTCTCAATGTTTACCAGTTAGCTATTATTAGTGACATATGATTCAGTATGTAGAACCTTTAGATATTCATACATTTTGTCCATAACTATTTTTTCTCAATCATAGACACATTTTAGTTCTTTCTCAGACTTCACTAAGCTTTCAACTTTGAACACTATAGATTGCTTCCAATGAAATAATGGTTCTTGGCTTGACTTAAGGATCCCATGAGTCATTGCAACATTATTCTTCATATCAATGACCTCTTGTACAAGGCCAATTTCTCTATTAATCTAGTTGATTCTTTCTTCATTAAGGTTTGGTGACTTAGCACTACTTCTCTCAATTTATCTATGTCTACCAACATATTTCCAAGGTTTATTGTGAGAGGGGGACCTTGGGACTTCAATTCTTCAATCTAGGCACGACCAAGTTAACCAAATTGTCGCTTTTTCTATAGCCTAGGCAACATATTCTTGTAATCCTCTACACTTGGGTGAAAAGTACTCTCAAATGTATCTCCAAGTGTAACTCTAATGTAATCCATTAATTCTTTTTTGAGGCTTTCATTACCTCTTTCTTTGTCCTTAACTCCTCTAACTTGTCTTCAATCTTTACATTTATTAATTTCCAAATGTTTACCATAGAATCATATACTAGAATACCCATGTCAATAATTTTGATTTGAAAATAATCTAAAATTAACTCATTAAACCTACCCTCCTTTGAAGGTTGTGCAATTTCCAAAAGCATGTGTCCAGCAGTAGCATCAATTGTGAAAATTGTTGTGGTCTTCTACTTCTTTTCCTTCTTTGACACTGGTTGGGCATGACTTTCTTGTGCAATTAGTTCCTTAGATGAAGCACTTTCCTCACATCTCTTCTTCTTTCTATCAATGGTCTCTTTGAACTAGGACTCAGTTGATAAGACATTGAGTGTTGATTGTAGGGTTGATGGATCAAAGAACTTCCTTACAACTAGGAGTGTCATATTGCTCCTGCAAGAAAATGGAATGGGAGTTGCCTTAGTAATAGATAAGGCTAGTGTTTTACTTTGCTCAGATGCTCCTTGCTCTTGACCATCTAGAGGATTGTTGCCACCATCAAGATTTATGATTGGCATAGGGGAGGAAACCTTGACTTTTGATTTCTCCTTCTTATCCTCTTTATCTTTCTTTGCATCTTCATCTCCAAATTTTTTTGTATCTAGTAGTCATTTACCTCTACAAGTTGGAGGGACTTGAATGTTATTTTTAGAAGGTTGGTCTCCTCCACCAATAAATTGTGTTGGTCTAATTGGTGTTGATGTGTTGGAATTCTTTAGAATAACTAGGGGTTGGGGGGGGGAGGGGTGAATCAGTTATTCAAGGTCCTAATGTA
This sequence comes from Cupressus sempervirens, assembly GCA_028749045.1. Classification (NCBI taxonomy): domain Eukaryota; kingdom Viridiplantae; phylum Streptophyta; class Pinopsida; order Cupressales; family Cupressaceae; genus Cupressus; species Cupressus sempervirens. The sequence goes on from CM053791.1 coordinate 619,052,987, forward strand.
CAAATAAAAAATTTTAGTGCTTAACAAATTCATATCCATAAAACCATATCATGCATGTATCCATTAGAATATCCAATACCTTAACTTAGTAGGTCACTATCCTAGATCAAAATAACTTTGTAGAAATGTAAAAATCAAACATCACAAACTCGTTGACACAATTTGACACAAGGATTTTATGTGGAAACCCAATTTGTTAAAAACCACTGGTAACATGCTACCCATTTTCACTCTTCTGAAGTGTTGCCCTATTAAAGGTTACAATACACACTGTCAAATGTGACCTGGTTAAAGGATTTCAATCACCCTATTAGAAGTGATCCTTGTTAGAGGACTTTAGAACATTCCATTAAAATGTCACCTGGTTAAAGGATTTCAAAATGACTATTAGGTCAACCATAACCCAAAGGATTTATATAGACTGATACAATTTTTATAAAGTAATAGCCAGACTTGATCTAATAATAAACATAACTCATTTGAAAATTATAGATCTTTGGTTCAGTCCTCCATTCTTCTTGGCATTCATACTCTTCATCTTTGACAACTTGTTCACCCTTGAAGCATTCATCATCTTAAGCCTTGTTTCTTTGCATGCCAATTGTAGACTCTTCTATTTGGCTACCATATAAAGAAACGCCCTAGACTTCTTGTCTTCCTTAGGTTCTCACACATGACAACCTTTGCTTTTGGCATGCTATCTCTATAAATTGAGAATTTAGGTATTTTTTGATCTAACCACAATCATCCATTCTATGGTTAGGTAAGATGCAATGAATTTACCCAGTTTTTCATTTTAGTCCCTTCTAGAAAATTCTTCTACAATCCTCTTTGAATTCACTTCAAAATGGTTTATCTTGAATTTTGTTCCACTAGCTCATCATAGTTATCTTCCATGCGCTTCACACAACTCAAATCAAATTAGTTAGCTCAGATTCATCAATCTTACATTTAACATTTTTTGTTGTCACTCAACATCCACACTGTTCACTCAGTAATAATAGTCTTCTAATGTTCATCCAACACTGGGTTGCTTGGCATCAACTATGTCTTCTTAGCTTGATCACCACAATTATTTCCCTAATACTCAGCACTTACTAAATTTTACTAATGCTTGGCACATACTTACTATTTTTCTCAGCCTAAACTAGGTTTTCTCAGCTTACACTATTTTCGTAGCCAGGCTTGGCAGACACTTTTTATGAAAAGACTTCTTCTTGGCTTAGCTTAAGTAACCATTTACTTTATCCTTAAGTAAATCAACACTACATGATATCATCAATGTCTCACTTGGTCTTAGTGATCCTTGTATATGCCAAATAACTCAACCTTTCTCTAGGTAATCTTGTTATCTTATCTTTTCAAATATCCTTCATCAATCAAACAAATTATAGCATTCAAATCAAAAAGCAATTGTCTCACTAGCAAGTAACAAGTTTGACATCATTGACAAAATAATAATTGTTCCATGATAGGTTCCACGCTTCAAACAATCTCTTTTCAACAATCTCCCTCTTTGGCATTGATGAAAACCAATACTAACAACAATACCAAAAAGAGAATTAATATCTTTGAAATTTTTCCCTCTATCAATTTATGTTTCTATGTCACTTTGATTTTCCTTCTTTGATTTAATCTTTTTAATATCTCCCTTCAACTCATACCCCTTCTTTGAACTCTCTCTACTATCTCCCTCTTTCATGTATCGCCCTATTTCTTATATCTTCTTCTTTGACAACAATGTCAAAGAATTGCCATCTATTCATGTAGATATAATCAATTCATGTTCTCCCTCTGTCACCTTGCATGTGACTATAAATATTTTGATTTAGCTCCTTCATTACTTTAGGTAGCTCCTTAAGTAAGATCGACTACACCAAATTTTAAAATATGACATTCAACTCAGTTGATGTAGGGCACTACTCTTGCTTCTTAAGTAGCTTTGGATAGGGGTGCCACTCCTAGTTTACCTCTAAGATATTCATGTGCATCCTTAGGTAAATCTTTTGTGGATATATCAAGTATTTGTTCTTTTGTATTCACATATTCTATTCTCACTTCTTTGTCTTGAACCAGCTCTCTCAAGTAATGATACTTGATTGCAATGTGCTTTGTCTTTGTATGCATCATAGGGTTCTTTGATATGTTTATAACACTTTTATTATCACAATAAAGTACCATAGGTTCAGAAATTTATTCCTTCATTCCTTTAAGTAGTTTTCTGATCCATACCATATTTGTACAATTCATTATAGCAATCACATATTCAGCTTTAGCAGTAGATTAAGATATACAATTTTATTTCTTATTGATACAAGTGACCAATCTCTTCCAAAATAAAAATGCTTCACTATTTGTACTCTTTCTTTCATAAATTTTTCTAGCCCAATCAACATTTTTATAGGCTCTCAACTCAAACTTATCATTCTTCTTATAGTATAGACCATAATCTTCTATTCCTTTCAAGTATCTCATGATCCTTTTAACAACCATCAAATGACTTTCCTTAGGATTTGCAAAAAACCTTGCAACAATTCCAATAACTACTATAATGTTGGGTCTAGTATGTATTACATATTATAATTTACCAATCATAGACCTATACAATGTTTGGTTTACTTTAGCAGAATCATCAATTTTGGATAGTTTGTGTCCTATCACCATAGGAGTACTAATGGGTTCTTAATCCTCCATACCAAAAGTTTTTAATATTTCTTTCACATGCCTAGACTAAATAATGTAGATACCATATTTCATCTAATATGCTTGCAAACCAACAATGAACTTTATCTCTCCAAACATAGATATCTCAAACTCTTTCTTCATTTCATTTACGAATGGCTTACACAATGCATTTCATCCTCCAAATATGATATCATCAACAAATATTTCAACTAGTAAAATCCCTTTACCTCCTTCAGTCTTCAAGTAAAGATAACTATTATCATCAATCTTCTCAAAACCAATCTTCACAAGATAGTTGTGAAGCTTCTCATATCATGCTCTTGGAGCTTTATTCAAACCATATAAAGCTTCATGTAATCTACATACCATGTTCTTATTTGTTTGGATCAAAAAGTCCTTCTAGTTGTTCAATGTAGACATCCTCTTCTAGTATACCATTTAGAAATGTTGACTTCACATCCATTTGATAAAATTTGAAGCCTTTTTATGTAGAGTAAGCAGGTAGAGTTCTTACTCCTTCCAATCTTTCAACTAGGGAAAATGTCTCTCCATAGTCAATTCCCTCTTCTTGTTAGAATCTGATAAGATTAATAACCCAGAAAACTAGTGCAAAGAGTAAATATCTAAACTATGAATGCAAATGATACAAAATTAAAATACCATCATAGAGTTAGTCTCCAAGAGAGTAATGCAAATGCTAGAAGCAAAATAGCATTAAGAGGATGCAAAAACAAGAGATATAAATACAAGCCAGGTAGCATGCTTATATAGGCTAGGAAGAGGGAGGAGGTGGCAACACCAACCAATGAGGAGCAACCATCTATCGGACTAAAGATAGCAAAGTATCTTCCCAAGATAGCTAATGGATGCTCACATGTAGGAAGGTGACACCTCACAACCATTCACCTAATAAGACATGCTTTATTAACCTAAGCGAGATTATTAAAAGTGTAGGAAAAACCTAGCAAAATAGGAAAAATAAAAAACTACACTAACACCCTCCCATAAGTGAAGCTTAGGTGGATGCTAACCTAGCAAAGCTATGAAAGTAGGAAAATGGGTCCCGGCAACAAGGCCTAATCAGGTACCCAATACAAGAAAAAGAACTAGATGAAGGAAACTAAGCCTCCAATCTAGGAAATGTCCCAAACAGAGGAACAAAAAAGAGCATGAAGCATCTCTGAAGCATGAAGCTGCAAACACTATCAGAAGAAACTGCTGGAACCCCCATTGAAATAGTGCATGACCAGGTAGAGAAGAAAAAGTCTGAAGAGCTGATCAATCAAAGAGGTGACCTCCAAAGGTAGGAATGAATGAGTGTCTATATAGTAGATGAACCATCTCATCGAATGCATAGGTGCCTAGCCACTAAATCTGCCTAGTACATGGGAACAAAAATTGAATACGTAGATCACTCAATCGAACCAAAGAAGCAATAGAGCAAATAGGTGAACCCCGCCATAATGCTGAATAGGGAGAGGGGTGACAAGAACACTGAAATGCAATGCCAAAAACATCTGCAAGAAGAAGAATCAGGAACACCAATAGTGCAATAGAAGTACAAGCACAGGATAAAGGGCGGTGCCACCGACACACTACATGGGCTAATGTCGTGGAAGAAAATTCACTTGACAAAGGTGGACGAGCACAAAATGGAAAAACATCATGACCCCCCATGGCACTTTATAACTGAGTGCGAGTAAAAAAAAACACAAGGTATAGAAGATCCTAGATATGCAAAAGCGGGCACTTTATCTCAGTGTGTTTATAGAAAAAGGAATGCAACAGAATAGAAGCATACAATGCTCAAAAGTAAGAAAGAAGAGTGAGCCAAAAGAACAGAAGAAGAGATTCCAGGACCTATAGAATCCAAGTAATCCGCTAGAGTACGAAAGTGCAAAACTCAAAGGAGAAAGAACCTAGAGTAGAATCTAGATAAAATACCTCTGCAACTGAATAACTCACAGAACCAGCTTTCCAACGATATTTGGCGAGCCCAGAAAAGAGTTCGAATGAGCGAGATATGGCTCCCGAAATGCAAAACAGAACATCTGGCTTTGACTGCCAAAATAGGCAACCAAACTATAGCAAAAATCAAAAACACCTATACCATCATCTTCGTCTCAGAATCATCTTTTCAACACATTTTTCGGATTGAAAAAATACGTCTATATGCTCAAGTTACGAAAGAAAAATTGACAGGCCCTCCTCATGAAGAGCATATGCTAAAAGTAAAACTTGGGCACAATAATCAAGGAAACAAATAGCACCACTATGATCTACTCAAAAAATCATGCACTTTCAAAAAAAGAATTGCCTCGATACGAGGTTGTATGAGAAAGTTGTGATCTTTCGAAGTTTCCAAAATGAGAACTGTGCACAGTCACAGTTGAGAATCTGCAATTTCTAAAGAATTCATGCATGAAAATCAAAAAACAACTCCACTAGTGGATAGAGCACAAAAAAATAGCCAAGTTCATAACAAGAATCATCAAAATCGAAGTTCGTATGAGCAAGAATGAGACATTTAAAAATTACGTTCAAATCTGTGACTGCCAATGGAGATGGGTATGGTTGTAGCTTTGCATGCTCAATTCTACAAAATATACAGCTTGCATCAAAATCTAAAAGATACGCAAATGGTTTTTCGGGGCTGCGAATAAAACCCAGAAAGCATTTTTCTTGCTGATGTATAGAAGATGTTGTTGTAGTGTAAATCAGACGCCTTTAACAGTAAAAAATGGCTCCCAAAATTTAAAAACGGCCCCAGCAACTAGAATATGACATGCAAATGTTGGATTAGCTTCTTAAGTCCATCAATGGCATGCTGGAACCTGCAAAACTAATTGAAAACTCCAAATATGCAAGTTGGTTGTCAGATTTGAGATTGAAACTCCAGAGAAAAACTGTTTTTGTCAAAACTTTTCTGATTCTCAGGATCATCCAAAGATGCAAGAGAAGAGCATACTTCATTTTTTTTAAAACTACAATAAAATTTATTCCCCTCCCCCCCCCCCCCCCCCCCCCCGCCCCCCTAATCTCTCAAATAAGGAAACTAAAATCTACTCTTGCACATAGAAAAGCTCCTATACCATGTTAGAATCTGATAAGATTAATAACCCAAAAAACTAGTGCAAAGTGTAAATATCTAAACTATGAATGCAAATGATACAAAATTAAAATAGCATCATAGAGTTAGTCTCCAAGAGAGTAATGCAAATGCTGGAAGCAAAATAGCATTAAGAGGATGCAAAAACAAGAGATATAAATACAAGCCAGGTAGCATGCTTATATAGGCTAGGAAGAGGGAGGAGGTGGCAACACCAACCAATGAGGAGCAACCATCTATCAGACTAAAGATAGCAAAGTATCTTCCCAAGATAGCTAATGGATGCTCACATGTAGGAAGGTGACACCTCACAACCATTCACCTAATAAGACATGCTTTATTAACCTAAGCGAGATTATTAAAAGTGTAGGAAAAACCTAGCAAAATAGAAAAAATAAAAAACTACACTAACACTTCTTGTGCATATCCCTTGCAAACTAATCTTGCCTTATTCTTTGTGACTTCACCATTCTCATCTAGTTTGTTTCTATACACCAACTTGGTTCCAATCACATTCTTGTTCTCTAATAGGGATACTAGAGTCCATGTTTTGTTCATCTAAATTTGATAAATCTATTCTTTCATGGCTTTATTCTAGCCTTCGTTCTCTAATGCATCCTTCACTAACTTAGGCTCGTGCATGCTTAACAAATATGTATCACTTCTTAACCTATTCCTTTTCATTGATTTGGCTTCTTTATCTCCAGTAATTTGTTCCATAAGGTGATATCTTCTAACAAACTTTGACAATCTTGGTTCTACTCTTCTTTCTTCAATTGGTCTGTCAACTTCAGAGTCACTGTATACTTCTCTATTGGGTAACTCAACATTCCTTTCATGTACATTGATCTTAGTATCAGAATATACCTCGGCTTCTACTTGCAATTTAGTCCCTGAATGCAATTTGGTTCCTAAATGCAACTCGACATTGATTATATCTGACTCGAAAATCATTGATAATTATTGTTTTTTATTTACAACTTGGTTCATAGCTTCATCAGCATTAATGTCTTCATAGTATTAATGAAGGTTTTTAACTCTTTAGGTTCCTTCTTAGGCTCAACTTCATGTACCTCTATATATTTATCAAACTTCACAATTACACTTTCCACAACTTTTCTAGTGTTAGTATTTAAACACTTATAGGTTTTACTTCATGTGGAATAGCCTAGGAATATACCCACTTCACTTTTAGCATCAAGTTTACCGCTCCTATTTTCCTTAAGAATGTACCACTTGCTTCCAAATACCTGAAAATATTTCAGATTGGGTGAGTATCCATACAATAGTTCAAAATGTGTAGAATTTGTACCATTCTTGACTTATACTTGATTCAAGGTAGAGACAAGTGTGCTTACATCTTCTCTCCAATATTTCAAAGCAACATTCTTCTCTATCATCAGTGTTCTAGTATAATCCATTATAGATATGTTCCTCCTTTTAGCAATCCTATATTTTAGAGGGATCCTAGGTGTAGAAGTTTGTCTTTTAATTCCTTTGTCATTACAAAATATATCAAATGCATTTGATGTAAATTCTCCACCTTTTTCAGATCTCAAACATTTCAATCTTTTACCAGTATCCTTTTCAACACTTGCTAGGTACTATTTAAACATTTGAAAAGCATCAAATTTTTGTTCCAAAAACACAACTATCATCACCGTAGAATAATCGTCAACAAATAGGATAATGTACTTTTCACCTTTGTAGCTTTGCACATTAATTGGCCCACATAGATCAGTACGAACTAATTCTAGAATTTCTTTTGAGGAGAGAATCTTACTTTTAAAACTAGTTTTTTTCATCTCGCCTAGTAAATAGTGTTTACAAGTCACAGTATTAGGTTTTCTTCAGTTTTAGATAACCTCTGAATCTTTTCATGTTACTGATACTGATTAATTTATCAAAGTTAACATGACATAACCTCTTGTGTTATAGCCACACATCATCAAATTCTACAACAAGACAAGTAGCATCATTCATGTCAAGATAAAATATATTACCTCTAGTCTGATCTCCATTTCCAATTATTCTTCCATTAAAGTCATAGATCTTAGCCTTCTTGTTATCAAACTCAACTTTACAACCTAAACTATTCAATTGTGACACAATCAAGAAGTTATAGTTAAGTCCTTCTACATAGTAAGCATTGTCACACATGATCTTTTATGTTAATTTTTTTATCATTTAGCTTTTATTAGATAGGATGCATCATTATCAAATCTAACACTATTTCCATTGTAATACTCAAGGGTAATGAACTTACATTTATCTCCAGTCATGTGATGTGAACATCCACTATCAATGATCCATCTATTACTTTTGTTAACATAAGATACTAATGAAGTTGCCTCATCTTCATCAGAATCATCTTTCATAGCAATAAAAATAACTTCATCATCATGATCGTCAGATCCATCTTTTGTTTCCTCTTCAAAAATGTAGCAAGACTTCTTTCCTTTGTCTTTATAGTTTTTTCTATTCTCATCTCTTTTACCTCTATATTTATCTCCACTTCTATTGTTCTTCTTGTCTGGACACCTTGTAGCAATATGACCAACCTCATTACAATTGAAGCACATGATAGGTAACTTACCTTTGTATTTCCCTTTGCCTTTGTGAAATCTCCTGGCCAACAATGCTTCAAGCTCTTCTACATCATCTTCATCTATATCACTATCACTAGAAACATGCTTGACCTTTTTCTTCTTATCTTTATGTTCTTCCAGTGTCAGTTTAGCTTCAAAAGTAGATTCAACATTTTCAATTTTAAAGTTATCAAAAATAGAAATTTCAAAAATAGTGAGTCCACCTATCAGTCCTTCTAGGGTTAGATTACTAACATGAACACACCTTAGTTCTTTTATGGTAGAGACTCTAATAGCATAGATAGGCATTAGGGTTCTCAATACTTTGTTGATCATAGTGTCATCTTCAGTAACACCATTTGCTCCTCTGATAGCATTCACAACATCTTTGATTCTTGTACAATAATGGACTATGGTCTCACCTTCTTACATTCTCATGTCATCAAACTTTCCTCTTAGATTTTTAGCTTTGGCTCTTAGAACATTATTGTCTCCTCCATAGATCATCTCTATAGCATCCCACATCTTCTTAGTAGAATTACAACCTTATATGTCATCAAACTTTGAGTAGCTTAGGGTAGATGCAACCTCTAACATTGCCTAATTGTGTTCTTTCTTCTTTTTCATATCATCAACAGTAGGGGCTCTAGTAGGATCAACATACTCAATGTTAATGGTAGATTGTGCATAATCTCCAAGTCCTCCTAGATGTAGCTTCATCAAATTTTTCCATGTAGGAAAGTTTTTCTTGTTCAGTTTGGGCACCTCCTTTCTTTACATCTTGATCTTTAGCTTTTAGTACCTTCAAACTATTTCCTTACAAGAACCAATGGCTATGATACCAATTTTTGGAATTCTTTAGAATAATTGAGAGGGGGGGTGAATTAATGTTCCCAGGTCCAAATGTACAAATAAAACTTTTTAGTGTTTAATGAATTCATATCCATAAAACCATATCGTGCATGCATCCATTAGAACATCCAATACCTTAACTTAGTAGGTCACTATCCTAGGTCAAAATAACTTTGTCGAAATGTAAACATGAAATACCACAAACTCATTCACACAATTTGACACAAGAAATTTATGTGGAATCCCAATCTGGGAAGAACCACCAGTAACATGCTACCCATTTTTAGTCTTCTAAAGTGATGGCCTATTAAAGGCCAACCCTGTTAAAGGTTACAAAACACACTATTAAATGTGACCTAGTTAAAGGATTTCAGTCACCCTATTAGGAGTGAGCCTTGTTAAATGACTTTATAACACTTCATAATAATGCCACCTAGTTAAATTCTTTACAAATGATTGTTAGGTCAATCTTAATCCAAATAATTTATCCAAACTAATACAATTGTTAGAAAGTGACAACAAGGCTTGATTTAATAATAAACACAACTCACTTGCAGATTACAGATCTCTAGTTTAGTCCACCACTCTTCTTGAAATTCATACTCATCATCTTTGACAACTCATTCACCCTTCAAGCATTCATCCTCTTAAGCCTTCTTTCTTTGCATGTCAATTATAGAATCTTCTACTTGGCCACCATATGAAGCAACACCCTAGACTTATTGTCTTCCTTAGGTTCTCTCATATGACAACCTTTGCTTCTGGCCTGCTATCTCTATAAATAGAGAATTTTGGTCTTTTTATGGTTAACCAAAATCATCCATTTTAGGGTTAGGTGAGATTCAATCAATCTACCCACTTTTCCATTTTAGTCCCTTCTAGAAACTTCTTCTATAGTCCTCTTTGAATTCATTTCAAAATGGTTTATCTTGAATTTTGTTCCACCAACTCATCATAATTTTCTTCCACACACTTCATAGAATTCAAGAAATCAAATTAGTTAACTCAGATTCATCAAATCTTCAACTTAACACTTTTTGTTGTCACTAAGCATCCACACTATTCACTAGGAAATAAAAGTCTTTTAATGCTTGGCATCAACTATGTCTTCTCAACTCGGTCACCACTGTTATTTCCTTAATGCTTGGCACTTACTAAATTTTACTGATGCTCAATACGTACTAACATTCTACTTGGTCTGAACTAGGTTTTCTTGACTTACACTAGTTTCCTAGCCAAGCTTGGTAGACACTTTTCATGAAAACACTTATTCTTGGCTTGGCTTAAGTAACCATTTACTTTAGCCTTAAGTAAATCAACAATACATGATATCATCAATGTCTTACTAGATATTATTTCTCCTTTTATACACCAAATAACTCAACCTTTCTCTAGGTACTCTTGTTATCTTATCTTTTCAAATCCTCTTCATCAATTAAACAAATGATAACATTCAGACCAAAAAGAAATTGTCTCACCAGCAAGTAGTAGGTTTGACATTATTGAAAAAAATAATTATTGTTCCATGATAGGTTTCACACTACAAACAATCTTTTTTCAACATGATGTTGTTGCAGAAGTGGAAGTAGTTAATCATGAGGGATGAGTTGTTCTAGATGTCATTCCATTGGTTGAACTCATGACTTCAGTTCTCTTTTTTCTTGCTATGATCAACTCTACCCATTTATTGTCCCCTTAATGATACTATCCATTAGGGCTTCCATTGTATCAATCATAGAACCATTAGAGAGAATTAACACTATGGGAATGCCCTTTAAGTTATCATAGGCGGTAGGCCTCATGTAGGAATCATCATCTATGATATCACTAGCATCAACAATATCATTATACAATTTAATCTCATTAATTGTCAATCAAGATTAATTTGTCTCTCTGATTTGGTATTCACTATGACATCTAACACAATAGTCTTCAATATCAGGATAATGCCTATAAGCATAACCAAGCTTAAGATGGACTTTCACAAATCTAATAGGATCATACTGGGCCCTTATAACTTCATAAACTATTAGTCTAATTATGTTATCAAAGGCCTTGACTAAATTTTGGAAATCAAACCTAGAGGCATCACATTAGATCATAAGGTGTTAACCTCTAATATATGTCTACATAATTCAACAAGAATGACCTTGTCCTCTAGAAACTTGGGGAGTCTCTTCGAGAAACCATTCAATGCACCAATCCTAATATAAGAGAAAGATGAGAACTAAATAAAACATCTGAAGTGGCTTACCTTTGATATGGCTTCAGGTGAAAACCTTCACTCAAGAAACCCTTGCAATCATCAACATAGTCTCTTGGTAAAGGAATCATTCACTTTCACATACTCCTCAAAGATCTTCTCCAATTGTAGATGTAGATAGAATTTATACACTATGGTATTCTCATCAAAAATTCCAATACAAGGAAAACTAGGCCATAGAATATGTGTGGCTAAGTCATATATTAGATAGGAAGACATAAATAATTTTTTGAATGCCCTTTTTGAATTTAGCCATGAAGAAAGGTCATCATAGATTATTTGAGCCCAGTCAATTTGTAGTTCATTAGCACAAATGGCTTGAAGCAAGTAGAAGTGGTTCTCTATGAAATTCATGACCTCTTATTTCCCCTTAAATCTTAGAAATAGAGCTAAGATACCCATAATTTCCCTCTTTAGATTAGTTCCAAAGAGATTCCTTGACATTTTTCTCTTATTGCTTCAAGGATTCTAGAACCATGTGCTTTGTATATCCCCTCTCCTTTGATTTTTCTTCTCATTAAACATTGATGCAAATGATGCAAAATCAATATCACAATACTCTTCCTTCATTGGAATCCCAAAGGTAGAGTGCATCAATTCCCTATTTGGTGAAAGTGGAATAGATTGATTAGGAAATTGAATCTACTTCATCTCTAGATTATACCTCTTGATGTATTCCTTTGTTACAAAAAATGGTCCACCAAGATAACTGAGAGGGGTGTGGGGGTGGGGGTGAGTTAGTTATCTAATAATGAAAACATTTATCTTCTTAAAACAAACTTAACCATTCAACCAAAGTAAATGACAACCATAATAAGATGCACATTGACAATTACACCAGATATGTTGACTAGGGAAACCCTTGATCAGAGGAATTATCCTGGTGGGAATGATGCCCACAAGATGATGTACTAATATTAATATTCCTTGTTAGAGGATGGACCTTGTTAGAATTTTATTACAACATTTAGTAAATAGAGTCCCTGTTAGGACATTCCAACCCTATTAGGAGTTGTAGTACAATGTATGCAAGAAGAGCCCACTGCCCAAACATGTAATTTCAACTACAAGAAGAGTTCACTTCTCAAATATGTAGTTTACTATTATTTTCTTCTTTCCTTTGTTCTATCAACTAAACCAATAACTATTGGACCTTTTAGACTAGGTCATGAACCTCAAATCCAAATATCAAACCTCAGATCACTCAAAAAAACCTCGGTAATGAATTTTCCTTCACTTATTCACTGCTCTACTCAACTTCACATTCTGCCATTATGCTCTTATTGTTGCCTGTCATCAATCATAAAACCATGTCATGATAAAGGAAAATTTCCTTCCTTTATACTAAGTCCATAAAATAATTCCTTGAGTTGGTTGTTAGACCTTATAAATTAATCATTATAGGGCCACATTAAGAACATGTTATACTTAGCAATAACATTAATCTTTCACCTTGTAACTAGAATATCTTTCCATACACACACTATTATGATGGGGGATCTTAGCCCTGTCATCACTAATATGTCTTCTTTAAATCCTCAACCTCAATTCTTAGAATAACAAATCTACTAAGAGATATAACAAGTTTACTAGAACATGTCTCTGTATACTCTAGCTCAAAACAGACACCACCAAAACTTACATAACTTCTTCCAAACTTATAATTTCTTCTTTTGACATTAACTACATACACTAGATACTCAAAAGTATCTCCCACAACCTCAGATACTTAGAATTCTTAACTAGCCATCTGTACCAACTTGATCTTTTTGTTTTTCTTCTATCAGATGCCATGAAAAATTGTTATATTGACATCAATGACAAACTCTATCCTGAATGTAGCATACCATCATAGTAATATATCTACAATACTCCCCCATAGGGATATCATCAGAATTCATGCTTCCAACAATTTTGCAACAATATCCCCCTTTGGAATTGATGGCAATATAGATGAAAAACATCTAGTTCCAAGAATAACAACAAAAAGAAATTGTTCATCTTACTTTTCAAATCCTCTTCATCAATAATTCTCCCCCATTGATATACCCCAATGTCCTTTCTGTCAAACTATCATTCCATATTTTCATTCTTTTGAACTTACTATACTCATGTCAAACTCCTCCAATAGCTATGTTGTCTTTCATGCAAAACATCTCCCCCATTGACATCAATGTCAAAGGTTCAACAACTTAATACATCAAACTTTGCAACAACTAATTCTTGCTTAACTCAAGTGTCAAAAGATATTGTTCAAAACAACATCCATTAAGAGTCCTAGATGATTGTCCATCATAGATACTCCCCCACATAAGAAGCATCAACATTCAGTCTAGACAATAGTGGTGCTTTGTTACACTTGATTAATGCACTTTTTCATATTCTACTCTAATGTAGGATGAGGCATAACCCCAAGCATACCTTGCAAATACTCAAAAGCCTCTTTGGGAAGAGGCTTAGTGAATATATTTGTGATCTTCTCTTTAGTGCTCACATACTCCAAACTGATTTTCTTTTCTACAACTTTCTTTGTCAACATGTGATACTTAATAGAAATTTTCTTAGTCCTCAAATGCAACACTAGATTCTTAGCCATATTTACCATGCTTGTGTTGTCACAATGTATAACAACAGGTTCACTGATTTCTATCCTAATATCCTTCAGCATCTGCTTCATCCAAACAACTTGATTGCAATTATTTGTTGTTGTAACATATTCTTCTTCCATTGTACTTTTTGATGTACAATCATGCTTCTTGCTTAACCAAGAAACCAATCTTCCTCCAAGAAAGAAGGCTCCACCATTGGTGCTCTTTTTATCATCCATACTCCCTGCCCAATTAGCATTAATATAAGAATTTAGAGTAAAATCATTAGATCTATCATACCACAATCTGAACTTAGATGTTCCCTTCAGATATCTAAATATCCTTTTAAGTATTGCATAATGTGCTTCTCTGGGATTAGCTTAGAATCTTGCAACAATTCAAACTGCATTTTCTATATTTGTCCTTGTGTGAGTTAGATATTGTAATCCTCCAATCATAAATTTTTACTTTTTCTCCTTGACAATAGGTGTCTCATCCTTAGTAGATAACTTGTGTCCAATTACCATAGGTGTTCCAATGGGTTTGCATGTTTCCAAACCAAATCTTTTTAGTAAATCCTTTAAGAACTTAGTCTGAGAAATAAAGATTCCTTCTTTATTATCTACAATTTGTAATCCTAGAAAATATTTCATTTCTAGTATCATATTGATCTCAAATTATTTCTTCATCTCTTTAGCAAATTTCTCAATTTTTTCATCATTTCCTCCAAATAAAATATTATCAACAAATATTAAAATCATCATACCATCATCAATTTCTTTCCAATAAAGATTATTGTCTGCCATACCTTTTTTATATCCAAGCTTTGTCAAATGAATGTCCAACCTTGCATACTAGGTTCTGGGTGCTTGCTCCAAGCCATACAATGCTTTCCTCAATATACATACTATGTTCTTGTCATCTATCAAACAACAACCTTTAGGCTACTCAATGTACACTTCTTCTTCAAGTTCTCCATTCAAAAATGCTGACTTGACATCCATTTGATACACTTTGAATTTCTTCTATGTTTCATAAGCTATGAATAATCATACTACTTCTATTCTAGCCAATGGAGCATAGGTCTCCTCATAATCTATTCCTTCTTATTGTGAGTAACCTTTACATAGCAATCTTTCTTTGTTCCTTACAACTTCACCTTGTTCATTCATCTTCTTCCTAAATACCCATTTAGTTCCTATACCATTCTTGTATGTTGGTATGGGGACCAATTCCCATGTCTCATTCTTTACTATTTTATCCAATTTCTCTTTCATAGCTTGTTTTCAATAATCATCTTTACATGCTTCATCTGCATTCTTAGATTTAAATTAAGATATCAAACATAGTTCTTCATTGACTCTACTTCTTGTCATCACACCTTTATCTTTGCTTCTAATGATCTGCTCAGATGGGTGATTCTTTATCATAATCATTCTTGAAGTAGGAATTGTTATCTCAACTCTTGGCTCTACATACTAAAGGTTTTGAGTTTTTCTCTTGCCTTGGCTCTCCTTCATTTTGCAAATCATTGTCAGTCTAAAGAAATACTTCATCATTCTTTGGCTTAGTAACAACATCATCATATGAATTGTAATCAACTATTCTCTCTTGTATTCTGAATTTCTCATCAATTCTTACATTCACACTTTCCATAATAGTCTGCATTCTCTTATTATAACATCTATAAGCCTTGCTTTTCAAAGAATAACTGAGAAATATACCTTCATCACTTCTAGCATTAAACTTACCAATATCATCATCTCTTTTGATGTAACACTTACTACCAAAAATTTTAAAATACTTAACTGTAGGTGAGTGACTAAACCACAGTTCATAAAGGGTATTGTTTGTGTATTTCCTCACTTGCACTCTATTCCTAGTGTAGACTATTGTATTCATAGCTTCTCTCCAAAATATCTTGGATACCTCATTCTTAGCTAATATAGCTCTTGTAGCTTCTATAACTGACATGTTAATTCTTTTTGCAATGTCATTCTATTTAGGGGTTCTTTGAGTTGATAATTGTCATTTGATTCCATTTTCTTCACAAAACATGTTAAACTCATTTGAAGTAAATTCTCCTCCTCTATTTGATCTTAAATATTTAATCTTAATACCAGATTTATTATCAACTCTATTCTTGAATATCTTAAACATATCAAATGCCTCATATTTCTCTTTAAGAAATGCAACCTACATCATTCTAGAAAAGTCATAAACTAGAATCATAAGGTACCTTTCACCATAGACTCTTGTAGTCTTCATAGGACCACTAAGATCTATGTGTACAATCTCCAATTTTGGTGTAGTAGTAAACTTCTTGTAGGGAAAAGAAGTTATGTTATGCTTTTCCAACACACATTCCTTGGAAATTGTGTTAGTAGGCTTTACAATCTTAGAAAAATCTCTAACTGCAAACATACTACTAGTCTTCACAATACTGTCAAAGTTTATATGACAAAATGTTTTATGCCATAACCAACGATCATCTACTTCTATAGCCAAACATGTCATTTTAGTAGGATTCAACTAAAATACATTACCTCTAGATCTAGTTCCTATTCCAATTACCTTCCTATCTTTATCTTTGATAAAAAATTCATGTTTTCTCTGTGAACTACAACCAATAACCTTTGTCTAGTAGTTGTCCAACACTCAAAACATTTTTCTTTAAACCATTGACAAAATATACATCCTCAATGTTAGTTTTACCATTAAGAGTTATAGATCCAATAACTTTTACTTGGCATGTTGCATTCTTTCCAACTTTTATAATGCCTCGATCCTAACTTTTGTTTTCAACAAACTTGTTCATATCACCAGTCATATGATGTGAACAACCATTATCAATTATCTAATTAGATTTCTTTTCAACCTATGGCACCAATGCTACTTTCTCTACACTTTCTTCTTTAATTGCCACAAATCCAATTTCATCATCATTGGCACTTAGTGCTTGTTCATAAGAATCATTGTCTTCATTTGCATATAAACGCTCTCTATCTCTTCTACATTTGTAATTTCCCTTATACTTTTTCTATCGTTTAGGACAATTAGATGCATAATGACCATATTCATCACAAGTCCAAAATTTAAAGATTTTCTTACCCCCATTTTCTCTTTTCACCAGAAGGACTACTCCTTCTTCAATATTTCTATCCTCCTCAGATCTCCTACTACTAGAAAAATCTCCTCTAGTGCTTATGCTCCTTGGTAAATTAGGTCAAATTTTGAAGACACTGACAGTTGTCTCTATTCTGGTCAATTCTCTAGCTTTTCTAACCTCATTCTTAACTACTTCAAGTGTTCCAAGCAATGACTCCTTGGTGAAATCTTTGGTACAAGATATCAATAACTGTATCATCTAAACTATTGACTTAAATGGTGGTGTTAGAGTCTTCAATATTATCCATATAACCTCATCATCTTCTTTGGTTCCTCCTTGAAATTTAATACCTACAGTAATTTCTAATATCCTACCTATATATGTTCTTACAGATTCATCCTCCATCATTTTAGCATCTTTAAATACACAAATCCAACTTTCTAGCATCAATTTCTTAGAATTTGCATCACCTTCAAAACTATTTTCCAAAGCTTTCCAAATCAAGTGTGAAGTAGCAAGTGATTTTACCTAATTGTTTTCAATTTTAGGAAGTGCAGTCAATATTGCTTCTCTAGCTCTCATGTCGCACATAAAAAGATCTCTTTCATCCTTTGTACAATTTTCCAAATCCTTTTCAGCAATGATTATCTTTTTTGATTTTGTCAAGATCTAATATCTTAGACCCATGCACAACAAATGTCTCTTCATCTTTTCCTTCCAACTGTCATAATTTGTTCCATCAAACTTCAAACTATCTTTCCTAAACATGCTCACCATGGATTTCCCAAAGTTGTTAAACTTTATCTTCAAGGAGTTGAGGCTCTTATACCAATTGTTAGAAACAAAAGTCCACCTAGATGGTGTTGGGGGGAGGGGGTTGAATCAGTTATCCAACAATTAAAAATTTTATCTTCTTTTAACAAACTCAACCATTCAACCAAAGTAAATTTTACCTATAATAAGATGTACATAAACAATTACACCAAATATGTTGACTAACAAAACCCTTGATCAGAGGGAAAACCCCAATGGGAATGATGCCCACAAGATGATGTACTAATATAAATATTCCTTGTTAAAGGATGGACCTTGTTAGGAGTCTATTAAAAAATTTAGTACACAAAGTCCTTCTTAGAAGACTTTGAATCATTGTTAGGAGTTGTGCCAACCCTGTAAGGAGTTCTAGTACAATGTATGCAAGAAGAGCCCCCTACCCAAACATGCAATTTCAACTACAAGAAGAGCTCACTGCTCAAACATGTATTTTACTATTATTTTATTGTTTCCTTTTTTCTATCAACTAAACCAACCACTATCAGACCTTGTAGACTATGTCACCAACCTTTGATCCAAATATCAAACCTTGGATCACTCAGCAAAACCTCGGCAATGAAGTTTCCTTCACTTCTACACTGCTTCGCTCAACTTCGCATTTTTCTCTTATTATTTCTTACCATCAGTCATAAAACCATGTCATGATAAAAGAAAATGTCCTTCCTTTATATCAAGTCCATAAAACAATTCCTAGATTCTACTATTAGACCTTCACAATTAATCATTATAGGACCACATTAAGAACACGTTACACTTAGCGATAACATTAATCTTCTACCTTGCAACTTGAATACCTTTGTGTAAAAGAAATATTATGACAAGTGATCTTAGCCATGTCATCACTAGCATGTCTTCTTCAAATCCTCAACCTTGATTCTCAGAATAATAACTCTTCTCAGAGATATAACATTTTTACTAGAACATGCCTCTATAAACTCTATCTCAGAATAGACATCACCAAAACTTGCATAACTTCTTCTAGACTTATGATTTCTTCTTTTGATAGTAACTACATACACTAGATACTTAGAAGTATCTCCCATAACCTTGGATAGTTAGAATTCTCAACTAGTCATCCATACCAACTTGATCTTCCTATTGTTCTTCTATCAGATACCACAGAAAACTGCTATTTGACATCAATGAAAAACTCAATCATGAATGTAGAATACCATCATAGTAACATATCTACAATGCTCCCCCATAGGAATATCATTAGCATTCATGCTTCCAAAAATCTTGCAACATCCTTTACCAACTCTAGCACTTGCACTACCATGGGAAATTTGGCAACTTCAAATAATCCACTCTACTGCAGCTTATGTGTGATTGGATGGATGGGTTAATCATTTAATCTTCTCTGTAAATCACCAAGATCAAAGACCATCAGAGATGTATCAGTGTAATTCTTAAGCTCACTCTCTAGTTCAACCAAATGATCATACCCAGCTATTACGATTTCCATTTTCTTATATTTTACATAGAAAGATCAAAGACATAACAAATTTGTAGAAAATGGCCATTACAAAATGATGAAATTTGTTTAGCAAATATTCAATCATATAGACTTAGGATTTCAAACGTTGGTGCCACATGAATGAAATAACTTACATATGATGGCATAATGATTGGATTTGCATTTAATCAAGTAGATCAACAACTTTGAAAGTGACATTAAGCCTACCCGCATGATAGCTTACAAATTCGAACATATAAAACTTACTTTAATCTCTCGAAGTAGTGAGATTATTTTCTTTCCAAATCTCTTTTATACTTTATTTTTTTGAAAGATACCTATTTTACTATGTAATATGGAACATAGCATGGACTAAAACTTATTAGGCATGGGGAAGGTGGCACTACCTTTTCTCTCTACAAGCCTAGTTTTACCATGAATTTCATTTGATTTGTGAGCACATCATTCAAACTTCTCCTTTAGTGCTTGGGAGACCTCATTTGATCCTTTTTCCATAAAAGGCCTTTCCCTCAATTTATCAAAATGACTTGTAGAAACAATAATGCAACCTTTCCACTTTACATACTTGAGTGAAATATTTCCTTTGTTTTGAGCTTGAACTTGGCTAACTAATCAATGACATGGCACTATATTAGCATCTCTATAGAATATCCTCACATCTGAGATGACACAACTTCAAGAATCTTCATCCTCATAACCTCCAAAAGACAAGTTTCATGGATACCCCTTTAGACAGAAAAACACCATTGAAACTTATACTTTCTAAAAGATTCAACACTTAGAAGGATTTCCATCACTTTAGTTACTTTTCCCTTTAGCCCTTAAGGTGTATCATTGATTGTAGATTTACCTCTTCCATAACATCATATCAACAACTAACTTTAAGTTCTTCTTTCTAATGCTTTGAAAAGAAATTTGAAGGCTTTCACTTCCACCTGAGGAGAAATGGAACAAATGGAACTCCACCTCAATACAAAAAAAAAAATTAAAAATTAAGTTTGAAACTTCACTCTAAGAGTTCCATAGCCTTAAATGCATGCTCTTCTGATCATCTCACCCTGATCCAACTGAAAATATACCTATAGATGCCTACTTCACTCTGATCTTTGGTATCCATTATGATGAAGATTGCCAACCATAGGAAGACAATAGAAAGGGCCAGAATTTAGGAGGAACATTTCCTTGAAGATAGGAACTTGCTACAGAATTGAATATGACTTTATTCTCTTTGAGAAGACTCCCAAATAGAAACCCACCCAAACCTAGATCACCTAAGCCCAATGAAACACAAGAATTGCAAGAATCTTGCATAGAGGTATAGGGAGGCAACAAAGTAGGGAAATCCCATAAATATGCAAAAGGAGAAACCCTTAGGATATTTGATGAGAAGAGAGTAAACTAGGGGCTACCTAGACAAGAACTCAAACACATTTTGCATTGAAAACTCACCAAGATAGGAGCTTAAAAGATATAGTCTAGAAGTCTTGCAACATGTCTGTATACTATTTAATAATAAATCCATCTCAATCTCTTAACACTTAGACCCATGAAGGCCCTAAATATCACCATAAAATATTACTATATGTCAAAACAAGTTTCATAAATAATATGGTAAAAATCCATGTGACCTTTACATAATAGAAATCTCTCATATGAGTCATACTCTTTTATAGGTTGTCATAAACTCTTTGTAACACAGAAGATGCTCTTGCATGTATTATAGACATCAATAGTTTAAGAATGTTATGATCATCATAAAAATTATCCTTAAAACATTATTATTATGTCCAAAATGATTCCCCCTAATTGTAACCTTTATCTAGATGTCATATAATGTATTAAGACCAAAGAGTATCATTTGATTCACATAAGACAAATAATATAGAGATTAAAGAAAGAAAATTTGTTGACTAACTTGAAGAAATATTCTTTTATGAAGGATGAGAGCATATATTTGAGTTTTGTTATTTTAGTTAATGGTTTGAAGATGGATCCTAAGACATCTAATGTATCATAACATCCTTAAAAATGAAAATTATGTGTTATATAATTGAATGAGTGTATTTTGATGACTAGAAACTATCTTTTCAAGGTATTGACTTGCAAAATGTAACTCAATTTTATACCATGCCCTTTTTTGATACAAAATAAATAGTTAGTAACATCATTTTGAATATTATACGAAAATTTATAATAATAAATAACTTAAGAAGTTTCAAGGTTGAGATTATTATATTTCTAACATTCTCTCACTTGTTTCAAATTTCTTGCATTAACCAAGGGAATCACACCTTCATGGAATAAAATAGGCAAAAGAAACAAGGCTAGTGCATTTGCCACACAAATGAAATATTTTTGTGCTCGTAGATTTGGTAAGAGATTCTAGGTTTCATAAGATAATTTGTAAAATTCACTTGAGTGGAAATATTTTCAACTCAATCTATCAAATTAAAACCATTTTTTGGACAAAGTGATATTGAACGTCCACATTCTTAATTTGAGCATGACACACAAAATTCTTGGTTATACAAATTGTACTCTAGCTATCACAAATAATCTAAATCTTTCTACAATTAAAATAGCTACCAATGAATCATGGAAAATAATATTATAAGATAGAAGTAAAGAAAATTTCAAATCCAAAGAATATATATACCTCATTCCCTTTATTGATTCTAACTAGATGTATGTATGTCTATTTGATTTTCTCTTTGTGCTTGATATACAATGTGGATTTATCTCCAAGTATCATCACTTTAAATTATGATTAACTAAAGGTAGAAGCCTCCAATTTATAGATTTTGATGAGAAGAAATAAAGGATCAACATTAAAATGGAATTAAGGGTAAGATTGAATGAGAGGAAGTGAGTTGGATTAAAGCATTAGCCTTATGAAAAGTGTTACAAGGTGGAGGGCATTGGGAAAGAAATGTGTTCTCATGCACGTATAAGAATATGTTGGAAATAATTTGAAGAAGATAAGCAGGAAAAAAAAAGGAAATTAGAAGATTTGAAAGACTAGAAAGGTAACAAAACGAGATAAGAAGAACTATTAGGCTAGCCACCTGGGAAGTTTTCATCTTCCATATGTGTAGGCATAAAATAAAATATTTGGTCACATAATAAGTTAGGAGTGGGGAAAAGTGGCACATTTCATGTGTTTGTAAGAGGTAAATTTAAAATTATAAGACATTTTAATGAAGAACAAGGAATCAAGGGATTAAATAATTAACTAATTATGGTTTAGAAGAAAATAAGAAATTTTGCTAAGGTTGGGTTTAATTAAAATGAGCTAAATCTTAGAAGAATAGTTAAAATCATTATTTATCATCAAATTAATTATAGAGGAAATAATAATTGATGAAGTAGACTTTAATAACTATTAGGTTTAGAAAAATAATCATGAGTTTAAATTAGCAAATTAGCACTGTCATTATATATATTTATATAATACCTATGCAAAAAAAATTTAAACCAAACTAACTCTTCAAAATCATGGATAATAACTACATCTTCTTATTCTTTTGTCATAGAGAAAATAACTATTGGTTATGTCTTAATCATAGAACTCTTACAATCATAGTAAACTAACATCTAGCTATGGACCCATAACTATCCTAATCATTTTCATAACTTGCATTGGAAAAAAGTTAAATGTGGACATTGGGCTATCAATAGTGTTAGTATGATAGCAAACAAGCAATGATCAAAAGTATGGCACATATGTCTTAACTCTATCTTTACATAATTCTAATTCTCTCTAAAAAGGTTAAACATAAACCTATTTGGAACTCCCACTACTTAGGAAATAGATATCCTAGTGCACACCAATACATATTAACTTCAAACAACACTAGCACATGGCATATTAAATATATCATCTGAACAACATCAAATTAAGGATACATCCAAAGTAAGCTTAGTTCCAATGAGTAAAAAGTTTTTATAAATCTTACATCCATGCATTATTTTTTTATCAATAAGAGGTAAGTGCCCATTTTTTATCAATTTCAAAACTTTTATAAATAAACCTTTCGGAAAAAGAATGGGGTTGAGAAAACCCAAAGTGTAGCCCAAGACTGAAGTTTTGTACAAGTACAAATGCCCTAAGAAGGGACTTGAAAAGGGCATACCCTCTTTTATAGACCTTTAGAAATATATTTTTAGATTTAGATTTTATATGTTGATAAGGAACTACATAAGTCTCTTAGTAGAGAGTTTTACATAGATAAAATGGGAGAAAATTCCCTTTACATTATGTCTGAAAAAGACTCTAATGAGGAAGACCACTTTAGAAAGAAGCTAGCTGATGATGAGTTCCAATTAATTTTGGAGACAACTTTCCAAAATAACCAAGACAAGCCTTTTCTTGACTAGGAGATTTTGTTAGCACCTTTTAATATAGGAGCCATTGTGCTTCAAAAGAGAAAATAAAAGTAACAAATTGAAAGTTACCATTTTGTTTCCTGAATAAAGAAATGTGTACCCAACTTCTACTTCCAATATTAATAGAAGAAAATGAGTATTGCTTTATTATCCTTAAAATATACTGAAAAGGAAATTCACTTCCTTTTGATGAGATAGATAATTACCAAGATCTAATTAGTATTGTCATGTTAAGTCCCCTCATCAATTACATTCTTACAAAAGCCCTAGATTAAATAAGAATAGAGAACAAGAAACTCCAAAAAATTGCTAAACACCTTTTTTTTAATTGAATCTAGACATTCTAGGCCCCTGTGAGATTTAGAGCCAAGGTGTTGAGTAGTATTTATTTGTTAGGATTGCCTTATGGAGGCTCCAAATAGATATAACAATACAACTTATTAGTCAATTAGTCAAACCTATCTGGGTTAATTTATAAAAATAAGCATGGATGTTGTTACTTTTGGCTTACTATTAGAGTAATGAAGTTAAAACCATAAGACATTTAAGCATGGGCATTGTTCCTTTTGGCTTATTAATAGAGTCATGAAGTTAAAACCATTAAACATTGAAGCATAGTTAGAAGCATTCCCAATTTGGCTCTATCTCTTCTAGTAGTCTATTATTTATAAAAGAGTACTCCACCATTTTTTTCAAAAGTATTGTAGGTTAATAGCTTGTTCTCCTAGTAGATTTTATAATCTTGACTCTTTGATACCCATTGCTTGGAGAGACAAAAGGATGTTTATTAACAAATGAATTAGTGTATGTATTCTATCACTGCCCTTTGAATTGACTAGGTACAACTCCTTATGATATGCAATGAATATGTTTTTATGAGATCAAAAGTTTTGTTAGTATAAGCTCTAAACCTAAGAGTAGTAAAAGATAACCAAATTGTTTGTAAGCACAAACAATTCAAGAAAAATAGATTTGGATAACCTATCACACACAATGGAATGCCTATAATAGACTATCTTGAGATTTCTGACTCTTCTATTCTAAATGCAAAGTTAACCATCTAAATACAAAAGAGGAAGAGAAATAGAAATACACATGAGGGAAATGGAATTTCTTTGATTACTAGGCTTGAATGAAATGTAATTTAGGAAGTTACTAATAGATTCATACACATCTATCCTTCAAATTCCAAATGAAACTATCTAGAATAATATGAAATGAACAAGAGAGGAAGCAAAATTATATATGAAGAAAGTAAATGGAATCACCTCTACTACAAATGTCAAAATGAAATGGAATCCACCTGATTATCATAGGATCACAAATAATTGTCCTTAAACTCTTAATGCAAAACTAATCTACCCATGGGAAACAAAGCATGACAAGAAAATAGGGTAAATGGAGTTACAAACCAATTCACCATCAAGTTTTTCAACCTTTGTATTTTCAAATGAGGTTACATTTATAGTTCTCTATCATTTCTTAATTCTAGCAGAGCAATAGTCATATAATAGAAAATAAAATGAGAATAAAATATGAAATTATCCAATCTACATCATGATATGAGAATTTGGTATCTTTTCTATTGATTCTAAATCCATGGTGCTTCTAAAAATATGCAGTGACTATTTAGCTTCCTACAATCTTCAGAAAATCCTATAGAAAATTGCTATTTTCTTCATCTTCTATTATTTTGCACCAAACCCATGTATTTCATATTCCAGTGATGATTACATTTTTGAAATGTGGTTGTTGATCTTAAATTAACAATTTTGATTAAAACATTATGACCTTCCTTTATAGCTTCCTCCACAAGTCCCTCCATGTATATATGCCTTTCCATCATTATGTTGCTATGGATATTTTCCTTTCAAGTTTACATATCGAAATATGACAAATGAAGATTTTTTTTTGATCTAGCAGTGGTAATAAAATGATGTTAAGTCTCTTTGTTTCACGGCATGGATCTATTAGGATTAAACCATGGATAGAATTTACAATTACTTACAAATATAAACAATATCAAAAAATAATAGATCACACAAAAAAGAATACAAGACACCAAGATTTAACATGATTCACCCAATCCCTGGGTTATGTCCACCAAATAGCAAGTCTGATATTATTATGATCTAGTGATTACAACCAGATTGCAATCTGTAATCCCTTACAACTCAATACTGACATAAGAACCAATTTTCACATCATAACAACAAAACAATCCTTAAACCTAAACCCTTTTATAAAAGTATTTTTATGGCTTTAGGGTTGTAATTAATAATTGCATGTCAGCCTAAAATCCTAATAAAATAGGGACCAAAAAAATGTTTTTTGGGGAGATGCCCTGAGCCTCAAAGAAGTTATGAAGTATGTATAATACTTTCCTGGTTAGTCACCACAAACTAACAATCTCCCACTTGGAGACTGATCAGACTCCACACTAGACAACAATCTCCCACTTAGAGACTAATCTTGTAGCTATGCTACTACTCCATGAAGCTCCCACTAGATCATACCACCCTAGACTCTATTGTTCTTGTATTCATGCTCAGTCTAGAAGACCAACTAAACCTGAAGAGGATTTTTGCTTCTCCCTAGTTACTACTTTTGTAAACATATCTATTGGATTTTCATCTGCATGTATCTTGTCCAACTTTAACTATCCATCATCCAAAATTCACCAAATGAAATGGTACCACAACTATATGTGTTTGGTCTTTGAATACAGAGCTGAATTCTTTGCAAGATGAATGGAACTTTGACTATTTGTAAACAAATAATTATCCTTTTTAGGTTGTACCAATGTTGGAAATGATTGAAATTATCATAAGAACAATTGTTGGAATAATATATGGAACTGGTAAAGAATGTCCTCAATCATTGTTTTGTAATTGATGTCAAACTTGCTAATTGCAGGGACGACAATTGCTTTAGTGATCCAAATACTATCAATTAGTTGATTGTCAAGGTGGAGGCAATCAATAAGATGTAACAAGAACACCTAGAGAAAGGTTGAAGTTATGATGTTGTAATGAAGTACAAGGATCAGTCAAGCCATTAATGAAACAGTGTATTGGATGACATACTAAAAGATACAAAGAATGAGCACATTGAAACATATCAAAGATCTAAGGTTTTAGCTAAGTCTTTTGTAAAGCTCAAACTAAGTTTATTAGAGAGTAAGTGTCGAGCAAGCTAGTAAGAGCCGAGCAAGTTCAAGTGTCGAGCAAGTTCAAGTGCCGAGCAGAATCAAGTGCCGAGATGAACCAAGTGTTGAGCTGGTATAGGTGTCGAGTAACACAGAGGTGCCAAGCACTAGTAACTCAATAATGCCAAGTAACACAAAGGTGTCGAGCACTAGTAACTCAAGAATGTCGAGTTACTACATTATTTAGGAAATTGAAGATTCACCATATCTAAGCCGACAAAGTTGTTATCTAGAAATCTATGAATTAAAAGGAAGATAAGAATGATGAGTTGGTGGCATAGAACACCATGTAGAATGTTTTTAAGATACAATTGGTGAAGTTTCAAGAAGAAAACAAGATATGGGGTAGATACATTGTATCCTACCTAATCCATTTTGAAACCCTAAAATTGGAGAGGGAGAATTGAGCGGCAAAGGAAAATAAGACTTGTATATAAGAAGACATAAGTTAATGGAAAAAAAGATTGGAATAGAGGGGATAGTGAGAGAGAGAGCCGTGGTCAAGCATAAAAGCATGAAATACTAAAGAATGAGCTAAGGAGAAGATAACACAGGAACTCTGTTTGGATAGACGACCACAAGGATGATTACATTGGTAGAATGAGTAGGAAGACTCAAAGAGACGAAGCTTGAGAGGGAGACAAGCAGTCAGAGCTGAAGTGATTGAAGCCAAGCATAAGGATTGAACAAAAAGAGTGATCTAAAATCTGCAAAGTATGTTGTAAGTTATGTCAGATCAAAAGCCCATTATCGTTACTTTCTAGCAATTGTAACAGTAAGATAAATCCTATGGACTTAGGTTGGTTTAACAGCCATTAGATAAATCCTTTAATAGGGTGACATTCCAACTGAATGTTCTAAAGACCTTTAACCAAGCCCATTCCTAACAGTTTGGTGAAATCCTCTAACAAGGTCACATTTAACAGTGTTTTGTAAGCCTTTAACAGGGTATCACTTCAGAAGAGTGAGAATCAAGTAGCATGTTACTAGTGGTTTTTCCCAAATTGGGTTTCCACGTAAATCATTGTGTCATGTGTTGATCTTGAATGTTTTATCTTTGCATGTTGATTTACAGTAATTTGCTTATATGACTGATTTAAGTTTGAACATATGAAAAGGGTATTAATAGGGCATTTGGACCTTGAATAACTGATTCACCCCCCTCTCAGTTATTCTAAAGAATTCTAACAATTGGTATCAGAGCTGACTGCTGATTCAGTTTAAAGGGACTACTAGCCGAAAAGATCAAAATGCCAAAGAGAGAAGTTCCCAAGCTCAACAAAGACAACTTTGTTGCATGGCAAAGTTTGATAAAACTACATCTTGGATCCATAGGAGATTATGCTCAAAATTCAATTGTCACTGAACATGTTGATCCAACAGGTGCTCCTACTGCCGAAGACATGAAAAACAAACAAGAACACAACCAGACAATGTTGGAAATTGCCTCTACACTCAGCTATGCTGAATTTGATGATATCAAAGGATGTGACACTGCATTCAAAATGTGGAAAGCCCTATTAGACATCTATGGAGGAATTCAGAATGTACAAAGAGCAAAAAGAGAAAGTCTCAAAGGAAAATTTGATGACATGAAAATGGAAGAAAATGAGAATGTTGCTCAGTATGGTGCAAGAATAAAGGAAGTGGTAAGTGCAATAAGATGCTTGAATGGTCAACTGGATGAAGATACTATTAATAGTAAGTTCTTAAGAACCTTGCTCCCTATCTGTGCTATTAGAGTATCAGTAATACAAGAGCTAAGATCTATACCAAGAAATAACCTAAGCTTTGAAGGTATAATAGGTAGACTCACTGCATTTGAGTTATCTAACTTTGACAACTACAAACCTAAAAATGTTGACTCTACTTTTAAGGCCAAGTTATCACTAAAAGATGCCGAACAGGTGAAATCAAGGAAAGGAAGAAAAATGAAGTATGTATCTAGTGACAGTAGCACTGATGAGGAAGATGTGGAACAATTGCAAGCATTGCTCGCTAGAAGATTTCACAGGGGCACAAGAAAATTCAAAGGTAAGATGCCTATCATTTGTTTCAATGGCAATGAAGTGGGTCATATTGCTGCAAGATATCCACAAAAAAAGGATTCCAAGGAAGGCAACAAATACAAGAACAGAAGAGATGATGACAAAAGAGATTACAAAGAAAAAGGTAAGAAGTGTTATATTGTTGAAGAAAATTCTGATGACAATGATGATGAAGTTGTTTATGTAGCCATAAAGGACCAATCTGATGAAGAAGAAGCCACAGCATTGGTGACATGTATAAACAAGAATGACAGATGGATCATAGACAGTGGATGCTCACATCACATGACAGGAGACAAAAGTAAGTTTGTTAACTTTACTCAGTATGATGGAAATAGTGTTAGATTTGGCAATGATGCTCCATGTCAAATCAGAGGAAAAGGTTCCATTAAGCTCGCAGACCAAATTTCATGTGACAATGCATACTATGTTGAAGGATTAAACTACAATTTACCGAGTGTCTCACAATTAGGCAATATAGGTTGCAAAGTGGAATTTGAAAAAAAAACTGCAAAAATCTATGACAATGATGGTAAACTAATAGGAAAAGGAGATCAAACAAAGAGTAATTTGTTTTACCTTGATATGGATGATGCTTCTTGTCTATTTGCAAAATTTGATGATGAATGGTTATGGCATAAAAGATTATTTCATGTCAACTTTGACAATCTAGTCAAAATCAGTAAAATGAAGAAAGTCAGAGGTCTACCAAAATTGAAGAAGCCTAATAATGTCATGTGTAAACAATGTCAGCTAGGAAAGATGACAAAGTCAAGTTTCAAAAGCAAAAACTATACATCTAAAGAGATACTTGAGTTAGTTCACACTGACTTATGTGGTCCAATGGAAATACAAAGCTATAGAGGAGATAAATACATAATGGTATTTGTTGATGACTATTCCAGGATGATGACTGTTATGTTCTTAAAACAAAAATCTGATGCTTTTCAAATGTTTAAGTGGTATGTGGCTAGAGTTGAAAAGGAAACTGGAAAAAGCTTGAAATGTCTAAGATCAGATAGAGGTGTTGAATTTACATCAAATGAATTCGAGATATTCTGTAATGACAATGGAATCAAAAGACAGACATCAGCTCCTAGAACTCCCCCACATAATGGAATTGTTGAAAGAAGAAACAGATATGTAATTGACTGTGCCAGAACATTAATGATGGAAAAGAATGTTGCTCTAAAATACTGGAAAGCTGTAATTGTAGCTGTTCATACATTGAACTGAGTACAAGTCAAGAAAGGTACAAATACAACACCGTTTGAATTATGGTATGGTTACTCACCAAATGTAAAACATTTCAAAGTGTTTGGTTGCAAATGTTTAATTTTTAAAGATGTTAGAAATGGAAAATTTGATGCAAAAAGCGATGAAGGAATATTTCTTGGTTACTCCACAAGAAGTAAGGCATATAAGTGTTTGAATATTAACACTAACAAAATTGTGGAAAGTGCAAATGTAAATTTTGATGAGCATACAGAAGTCCAAGCTAAAGAACCAAAGAAAATGGAAGAATACAGAACCTTTGTATATTCTTATGAAGGAATGACTGTTGATGAGGATGATGTCAATCAAATTAAAAATCAACAACAAGTGTTAGTTTCAGCTGATTCACAACTAGTAAATGCCGAGTTGCATTCAGAAGCCGAGTTACAGAATGAAGAAAATGCACAATCTGATTCTGAAGACAGCATACATGATGAAGAACAACCTGACACCCTGCTGAACAAATAATTGGTGACAAAGATGCAAGACCAATGACAAGGAACAGACTAAGACATGAATCATGTCTGATCAGCAAATTTGAACCCAAGACAGTATACGGTGCATTACAAGATGGTGACTGGTATAAAGCTATGGAAGAAGAAATTGATCAAATAAGAAAAAATAAAACCTAGAGTTTGGTTCCCAGACCAACTGACAAGAATGTGATTGGCACCAAATGGGTATTCAGAAACAAACTAGATGAGAATGGTGAGATTACTAGAAATAAAGCCAGATTAGTATGCAAGGGTTATGCTCAAGAAGAAGGAATAGACTATGGAGAAACATTCGCTCCTGTTGCAAGAATGGAAGGAGTAAGAACTTTACTTGCATATGATGCCTACAAAAATTTTTAAGTCTATCATATGGATGTGAAATCTGCCTTCTTAAATGGCATACTAGAAGAAGAAGTCTACATTGAACAACCAGAAGGATTTGTTGATGAAAACAATAGGGATATGGTGTGTAAGTTACATAAAGCACTCTATGGTTTGAAACAAGCACCTAGAGCATGGTATGAGAGACTTCACAAGTATCTAGTGCAAATTGGATTTGAAAGAACTAATGATAATAGCAACATGTACATCAAAGCTGAAGAAGGTAAAGACATTATTGTATCTAAAATTTTTGTGGATGACATAGTATTTGGTGGTAAGGAAGTACTTTGCAAAGGCTTTGCTTACAAAATGAAACATGAATTTGAGATGTCTATGTTTGGAGAAATCAAATTCTTTGTTGGATTGCAAGTTCATCAACTCAAACATGGAATATTTATTACACAATCAAAATACATCAAAGAAATTCTTAAAACATTTGGATTGGAGGAATCCAAACCAGTTAGCACACCAATGGCCATAGGGAATAAGCTATCCAAAAATGATGAGTCAGCCAAAGTCAATCAAACAATGTACAGATCCATGATTGGAAAATTGCAATATGTTGTGCATAGTAGACCAGACATAGCATTAGCGGTTGGAATAGTGGCTAGGTTCTCTGCTAATCCTAAAGAAAATCATCTCATAGCAGTAAAAAGAATAATGAGATATCTCAAAGGGACTGATGATTTTGGTCTATACTACAAAAAGAATGGAAAATTTGAACTCAATGCATATACAGATGCAGACTGGGGAGGAAACATTGATGATAGAAAAAGCACAAGTGGAGGTGCATTATTTTTAGGCAAAAGGTTGGTTACCTGGACTAGCAAGAAACAAACATGTATATCCCAGCCCACTGTAGAATCAGAATATGTGGCAGTTGCAGTCAATTGTACAAACATTGTATGGCTCACACATCTATTGAATGGAATGAAAGAAGAAGTAACAAAACTGGTGATATTGTATTGTGATAATACAAGTGCTATAAACATATCCAAAAATCCAGTGATGCATGCAAAAACCAAGCACATTGCAATCAAGTATCATTATGTCAGAGAATTGGTAGAAGACAAACAAGTGAAGTTGGAATACATTCACACAAAGGAACAGACAGTAGATATCTTCACCAAACCATTGCCCAAGGATGCCTATGAATATCTTAGAGGCAAGCTGGGGGTTATACCCCTAAGTCAAGCAGTTTAAGGCAACAAGGAAGTTGCCTTGCATCAACAGGAATAAATCATTGAAATATTAACAGGTTGATGTAAAAAATAACAGCAGGAATAGAAACTCCAAATCAATCACAAGCATGGTGACAGAGGGAGAAAGAAAACAAGAAGCCAAAGCTTATATTTTGCATGATAAAGATGCTACATCTTTGGCATTTATGTCAAAGAGGGAGAAATATGTAGAAAACTAATCAATGCAAAGAAAGAGCGAGATATATATGAAAGAGGGAGATATATGTGATCAGTGGTGAAAATGTAGCAAATCAATACAATCTTGGTGGTAACTAAGTTGATTACTTGATCAGTTTGGTTTGCCATCAATGCCAAAGAGGGAGATTGTTGGAAATGATTGAAATGATCATAAGAACAATTGTTGGAATAATATATGGAACTGGTAAAGAATGTCCTCAATCATTGTTTTGTCATTGATGTCAAACTTGCTAATTGCAGGGATGGCAATTGCTTTAGTGATCCAAATACTATCAATTAGTTGATTGTCAAGGTGGAGGCAATCAATAAGATGTAACTAGAACACCTAGAGAAAGGTTGAAGTTATGATGGTGTAATGAAGTACAACGATCAGTCAAGCCATTGATGAAATAGTGTATTGGATGACATTCTAAAAGATACAAAGAATGAGCACACTGAAACATATCAAAGATCTAAGGTTTTAGCTAAGTCCTTTGTAAAGCTCAAACTAAGTTTATTAGAGAGTAAGTGCCGAGCAAGCTAGTAAGAGCCGAGCAAGTTCAAGTGCCGAGAAAGTTCAAGTGTCGAGCAAGCTAGTAAGAGCCGAGCAAGTTCAAGTGTCGAGCAAGTTCAAGTGCCAAGCAGAATCAAGTGCCGAGCAGAACCAAGTGTCGAGCTGGTATACGTGCCGACTAACATAGAGGTGTCGAGCACCAGTAACTCAATAATGCCAAGTAACACAGAGGTGCCGAGCACCAGTAACTCAATAATTTTGAGTTGCTGCATTATTTAGGAAATTGAAGATTCACCAGATCTAAGCCGACAAAGTTGTTATCTAGAAATCTGTGAATTAAAAGGAAGATAAGTATAATGAGTTGGTGGCACAGAACACCATGTAGAAAATTTTAAAGATACAATTGACGAAGTTTCAAGAAGAAAACAAGATATGGGGTAGATACATTGTATCCTACCTAATCCATTTTGAAACCCTAAAATTGGAGAGGGAGAATTGAGCGGCAAAGGCAAATAAGACTTGTATATAAGAAGACATAAGTTAATGGAAAAATAGAGTGGAATAGAGGGGATAGTGAGAGAGAGAGCCGTGGTCAAGCATAAAAGCATGAAATACTGAAGAATGAGCTAAGGAGAAGATAACACAGGTACTCTGTTTGGATAGACGACCACAAGGATGATTGTATTGGCAGAATGAGTAGGAAGACTTAGAGAGACGAAGCTTGAGAGGGAGACAAGTAGTCAAAGCTGAAGTGATTGAAGCCAAGCATAAGGATTGAACAAAAAGAGTGATCTGAAATCTGCAAAGTATGTTGTAAGTTATGTCATATCAAAAGATCATTATCGTTACTTTCTAGAAATTGTAACAGTAAGATAAATCCTATGGACTTAGGTTGGTTTAACAGCCATTAGATAAATCCTTTAATGGGGTGACATTCCAACTGAATGTTCTAAAGACCTTTAACCAGGCCCATTCCTAACAGTTTGGTGAAATCCTCTAACAAGGGCACATTTAACAGTGTGTTGTAAGCCTTTAATAGGGTAGGCTCTTAATAGGGTATCACTTCAGAAGAGTGAGAATCAAGTAGCATGTTACTGGTGGTTTTTCCCAAATTGGGTTTCCACGTAAATCATTGTGTCATGTGTTGATCTTGAATGTTTTATCTTTGCATGTTGATTTACAGTAATTTTCTTATATGAGTTATTTAAGTTTGAACATATGAAAAGGGTATTAATAGGGCATTTGGACCTTGAATAACTAATTCACCCCTCCTCTCAGTTATTCTAAAGAATTCTAACATACCAATTCTTCCAAGAAGAACTAAAGCCATATCATCTCCTCCACTGCCTCTATAGTAGCAACATACTTTTCCTCTATAGTGGATAAAGCATTAACCTTTTGTAACCTAAAAACCCAGCTCATGGCTACCCCATCATCAGTAAAGACATAACTTGTAGTACTCCACTTGGTATCAATATCTCATGCCAAAACTAAGTCAACATAGTCCTATAAATCAATAGTAAAGCCCCCAAAGTGTAAACACTTATTGGATGTTCCTCTCAAATATTTAAGAATCCATTTGACTGCATTCCAATGCTCAATTCCTCGATGACTCATATACCTGCTAATGACTCCTATTGCATGTGCAATATCTGGCCTTGTACATATCATAGCACATATCAAGCTTCCTACAACTAAAGCATAGGGTACCTTTGAAATCTTCTCCTCCTCTTCTTGAGTCTTGGGACACATCTCCTTAGTCAACTTCAAATGACTAGGTAAAGGTGTGCTCAAAGCTTTAGCATTCTCCATAGAGAAACATTGCAACACCTTCTCAACATAATCAGCTTGAGATAGTGTCAATTTCATGTTCTTCCTATCTCTACAAATCGTCATACCAAGGATTTGTTTTACTTCCCCCAAATCCTTCATAACAAATGCATGTGCTAACTAGCATTTCAGCCCCTTAATCTGATCCATGTTAGACCTAGCTACAAGAATATCATCAACATATAAACATAAAATAATGTAGCTATCATCATCCAACCTCTTACAGTAAACACAATGATCTGAATGAGGTGCTTGCTCCAAGCCATATAAACTTTTCTTAAATTTGCACATTAAGTCCTCCTTACCTTTCACATCAAATCCCCGTGGTTGAGCCATATATATCTCTTCATCCAAATCACCGTGAAGGGAGGTTGTTTAAACATTAAGCTACTCTAAATGCAAATCTTCCATAGCCACAATACTTAAAATAGTATGGATAGAAGTCATCTTAACAATAGGAAAAAATATCTCATCAAAATCAATGCCTTTTTTCAATGCAAATCTTTTTACAACTAACCTGTCTTTAAATCCTTACTTACCTCCATCCTCTTCTTTTAATCTATAAACTCAGTTATTCTATAAAGCCCTTTTACTTGTAGGCAACTTGCATAAATCCCATGTCTTATTTTTTAGCAAAGAGTTCATTTCATCTTTCATTGTAGACTCCCATTGAATCTTAGTATCCACCTATTTAGCTTCATCATAACATTTAGGTTTACCAGCATATGTTAGTAAAATATAATACAAAGAGGGAGAAAATCTTTCTGGAGGTCTAATTTTCCTTTTTGACCATCTAACATTCACTAGTGTGTGTGGTATTTGTTTTTGTAAATGTTACACATCATGAGGAATGATTGGAACATCATATTTTGGAGTATCATCCAACACTACATAATCATCTTCTTTCTTTTTATGTTGCTGCAACAGATCTTTGTACACCACTTTCTCATTGAATATGGCATCCCTGCTTCTTACAATTTTATTATTTTCAAAATCCCAAAGCCTATAACCAAATTCATTAATGCCATATCCAAAAAATACACATTTTTTTTGACTTAGCTTCTAACTTGGTTCTATTTTCAGAATCTATGTGAGAAAATGCTTCATAACTGAAGGTTTTGAGCAAAGAATAACTCACCTTCTTACCAGTCCATGCTTCCGCTGGAATACCACAACCCAAAGGAATAGAGGGACCTCTATTAATCAAATACATAGCAGTATTCATAGCCTCTACCCACATGTGTAAGGGAAACCCAGCATGCAACTTCATGCTCCTTGCACACTCCATTAGAGTCATATTCATGCGTTCAGCTACTCCATTTTCATGTGGAGTCCTTAGAATAGTTTTCTATCTACAAATACCATTAGTGGAGAAATAAGCTTCAAATTCATGACTACAATACTCACCAGCATTATCAGATCTGAGATATTTTAATTTCTTACCAGTCTCATTTTCAACCAAGCATTTCCATTTCTTAAAATTTTGAAATGCATCAAATTTCTATCTAAGGAAATAAACCCATACTTTTCTAGTTGCATCATCAATGAATGTAACATAATAATGAGAGCCACAAAGAGAAGATACCTAATCCGGTCCCCATACATCTATATGTGCAAGCTCTAATTTCTCCTTATTATTTTCCTTCCTAATCTTCACAAAACTCACTCTATTTTGTTTTCCATACACAAATTTCACAAAAATCCATATTAACACATTTTAGACCTAGTAAAACTCTCTTTGAATGAATTGCTTTCATACCTTTGTCACTCATATGCCCAAGTCTTTTGTGCCACAACATTGTATCAGAATCTACAATAGTTATTTGTTCTCCCTACTCAATTACAGCAACTATTCCTGAACAATCATTTTTCTCTGAAACAATTAACATAGAAGGAACAATATGACCTGTACAAATATATAAGGTGCCTACTTTCACACCTTTTGCTACTACAAGGGATCCTTTTGAAACCTTCCATTTTTAATCATTAAAAATAACTATACAACCCTCATCACCAAGTTGTCCTACTAAAATTAAATTCCTACTTGGCCTTGAAACATGTCTTACCTCATGTAGTAGCCAATGAATCTCATTCTGCAACTTAATCTTAACTTTTCCCTTTCCAAAAATTTGATAGGGTTCATTATCCCCCAAATAAACAAGTCCAAAATCCCTTTGGACATAATCAATGAGATAACCTCTCTGGTGTCTGGCATGAAATGAAGCACCAGAATCTAAAACCCATGAATCATCAATACTTTCTAAAGACAAATGTAAAGCATCCTCTTCAGATTTGTTACTTACCATGTTTGCCTCCTTATCTCCATCTGGTTTATCTCCTTCATTTTTCTTTTGAATCCAACAATCTTTCTTTTTATGCCCTAGTTTCCCACAATACTAGTAGTCATTTAGCCCTCTTGATTGAGACCTCCTCCCCTTTGACTTTCCTCTTGATTTCCCACAATTTTTGGAATTACTTCCTCTCTTAGTTGTTATGGCTCTGCATTGTGCATTCAAAGCACTTCCTAATGTAGATCCACATAAGGTCTTCCTATGAGTTTCCTCACTCAAAATAACATTGATCACATCTTCATATTTTAGGGTACTAGATCCAGGAACATAATTACTCATGGCCATTACCAAGCCATTCCAACTTCCAGGAAAAGAACACAAAATCAAGAGAGCCCTAATTTCTTCATCAAAATTGATACCAACAGAGGATAGCTAACTAGTAATAATATTAAATTCATTTAAATAATATGCAACAGATCCACCTTCTGTCATTTTCATATTAAATAAATGCTTCATGAGAAATACCTTGTTTGAAGTGAGGGGCTTTTCATATAGTTTCGCTAGGGTTTGCATCAACTCTTTTGTTGTCTTTGGTTTTGTAATATTAAATATCACCAATGGTGCTAGGCATAATCAAATGCTTCCAATGCCTTTTTCTCCAAAGGATCCTAGTCATCATTTGAAATAGGTCCCTAATTCTTGGTTTTGCCTATTAATAGCTTCCATAAATCCTTATGATAAAGATAGTCTTCTATTTGCATCTTCCATAAGTGAAATTTTTTCCCATTAAACCTATCAACCCTCAGCTTACCCTCATCTTGCATCACTTCCACTCAATCGTGAGACTTTCCTATAGAGGATAGTTGAAAGAACAACCTCGCTCTGGTACCACTTGTTATGCTTAAACCATGGACAGAAATAACAATTACATGCAAATATAAACAATATCAAAAAATAATAAATCACATAGGAAAGAACACAAGACACCAAGATTTAACGTGGTTCACCCAATCCCTAGGCTATGTCCACCAAATAGCAAGTCTGATATTATTATGATCCAGTGGTTACAACCTGATTACAATCTGTAATCCCTTAAAACTCAATACTACCACAAGAACTAATTTTCTCATCACAACAATGAAACAATCCCTAACCCTAAGCCCTTTCATACAATTATTTTTACCACTTTAGGGTTATAATTAATAATTACATGTTGGCCCAAAATCTTGATAAAATGGGGCCCAAATTATTTTTTTTAGGGTTATGCCCCAAGCCCCAAAGAATTTATGATGTATAGTACTTTCCTGATCAATCACCACAAGCTTACAGGGTCCACTTTCTAACTAGGTACATCGTGGTAGACAAATGGAAATAATTCAATGCTTGAAGAGTTTTGACAACTATAGAATCTAATGGGCCCATTCGAGACACGTGCCTTCACATCGCTTTGTTGCATAGATTATCAAACAAGCTTCTTTAATAATGACACAATGACCTCCATAGATCTTCTTTGATCTGACAATAGTGAAAAACGTCTTAACCCTTTTTGTTTTGCTCTACATTGTAGGTCCATTTTCCAATTATACACACCATGGTGAACTGTTGGCATTTTTTCATTGCCCGGAGAGTCCGACATTGACCTGTTTGTATCCCATGGAATATAATGGGCCCATTGGGACATGTGGCTATCCATCATTATGTTGATATGAATAATGATTGAACAACTTTTAATAGCAACATAATGACTATCATGGATCTTCTTTGATCTGATGGTTGAATGCACTCTCCATTTTTGTTTGATATTTGAATGGGATCCAATCTAATAGGTAAGAATTTGACTTTTCAAGTAGCCAATAACACACATTCTTTCATTCAATTAACTTTTCAACTTTGTAACATATGTGTGGATTAAATATTAACCATTGATTTCATTTCAAAAATATTCATGCCACCTTTGACTTGATTATTTCACCATTTCTACATTTTTCTAGTGCTCACTCTATATTCAATTCAACTGATCTTTCTTTTGACTTATTCTCACGATCTGCATATCAATCTTTTAGCCTCAGTCTTCAATGTTTTCTACTACATTTTCTTTGAATATGCATGCGATCTGTTTTAAATGTATTCTTCTTTTAGATATAGACCTTTGACCATGAAGTTAGAAATTCTCAGAGATTTAGAAATTCTTTCATGAAGAACTACGTCTCAACATGAATCTTTGTCTATGACATGATTAGGAACAAGGAAATATGAATTAGCAAAATATCAAGATCTTCTTCTCATCAAGATAATGCATAACAAACCCTCCAAACCCTAATCACCTAGCTTTTGACTGATGATTTGCTCATATGATTCCCACATTAGGTTGACTCAAAGGAATGATGAGAAGAAAGATCATCCTATAAGAAATATAGACTCAGACTCAAGACATTAACACTTGACTTGACTCAAAACCTAAGAGAAAAAAATATGAACTAGAACTTAGGCAACAAGTACCCAGGATGTATTTTAGCTAAGTCCCCAAGACTACGGTCCTTTTGAATGAAAGGAGCCTAGAAATGATAAAATCATAGAGTGTCACTAAAGAAGATGATATTAATGGGTGAGACATTCCTTTACTTGAGGTCTCTTTCACTGGTTGACTTGGTTTTTTTTTAGTAGTAACACCTTTTATGTCTTTTTCTTTTTAACTTTAATTTATTTTTTCTTTTCTTTTTCACCCTTGTCCATGAATTTTGATTTATAACCCTTAGTCTTAGGGGCTTATTCCCTTTGACTATGCGATTTTTTATCTCATTGTAATTTTCCAAATTCTCCTCTTCTCTTTCTTCTCTACTTTACTATAGGTGTCAATATTTCATAATCTCACTAAAGTGGGGGTTAAGTATATTGTCTTAAATAGTAAGAACCTCAATTTTTTTAGAGTAAATAATTAATTTATTAATTAATATGCATTTAATGCATGTAGTGGTTAGTTGATGACAACACGGGAGTTTGTTCACTTCTAGCATGTTCCACCTTTTTGTGGATGTGTGCTGAGTTGTCATCCTTATCTTCTACCACCTTCTAGCTTGTTCTACAAGCTTCATTGAGGTCTTTATAAGCGACCTCTCTCTCATTGTATTTTCATCACATCATATCACATCACATTGTGTATATTGTAAATAGATTTTCTCTTGTGTTTGCATATTTGTCTCTCATGTCCGTTTAGGGTTTTTCCCTTGCTCCATGCTCTTCCTCTCCTTGGCTTCTCTTTGATAGGTTTTCACATGTAGGTGATCTTGGGCATCTTCGAATTTGGCTTTCCTCAACTCCAACAAATTTAATTATTATTTAGCACCCATGTAATGTGAGGTCATCATTTATTTGCAATTATCTCAATTTCCTCACTTTTCTTCTTATTTCTGGGTAGGACCTAATAGATCCTCTTAAATTCTCCTATTTCATGGCATAAAGCTCTAGGTAGGATCTAACCACTAAGTTCCCCCCTTTTCTTCATCTAGTCACTTAGCATCTATTTTAAACATTGCAACAATTTTTTCTCAAAATTTGCACCTAATTTCTTGGATGTGGGACCTATTTTAAGACCCCAAGGGAATCTTCAAGGTTCTAGGCCCTGGTTACCAAGGACAGAGTGCATCCTTTCTTACTCATGGATTTATTGCATCTCTTCTAGACCAAGTATAGATGTAGTGCATCCTTACTAAGGCCCTATTCTGGGTCCACTTCTCAGTTTATGTGTTTGGATTGGTTTGAGGTATTAGTTTTAGGGTATAGTTGACTAGTAGGAGAAAGTTATTTTGACCTCTTTATAAACCCATCAATTTTCCTCATTTTGATCCATAAATCATATGCATATGCAATCATCATTCACATACACAAGCTCTCAAGAACTCGAGAATTCTTCAAGCATTCAAGGCATTCAAGGAAGTCCTCCATTGAAGATCAAGGATTCAAGCATTCAAGAAATTGAAGGGGTTTATGCAAGATCTAAAATTTTCAACATTCAGGATCTCCCTTCATACATTCAAGATCCTTTATAACATCTTCTACATGCATCCTTCAATTTATTCCTAAGGTGAGTTTCAAGCACATTTATTTATGATTTACTTTGATTTCATTTCTTATGGCTTTTGAAATTGACTCAAGACTATTGCATTTACATACTTGATTACATTCTAAATTCAAGAGCATGTTCATAGATTTACATTTCTTCATGTTACATCCACTTCTACTATATGATAGCACTCCCTATTTCCTATGTCAATTCAAGGTTAATTCCAAAACTAGGGTTTGACACTTTATTGTGCAGGTTGCAAATATTAGAAGGAAGAATCAGACATGGGATGAGATATCCTTTTCATTAATCTTCGAAGATCTAAATTTTATTTTACATTAAAAAATAATTAAGAAAGGACCCACTCCGATCCTGCTACCAAAAGTTGTCCCTACTAAAAAAAGTTGACTTAGCCAAATAGATGAGAAATTTATGGGTTTTGTAGTCCCATTATTTTTAGTCTAGAACACAAGATTCAACACTTTTAGAGGTCATTTGATAGCCCATGTTTAGGTTTGTATCTTGCAAGGTATATTATCTTCCCCTTTCCATGTCAATACTTTATCATCTCTTTATATTTCATATTTACATTACATATATACTTTCCTAAATCCCTCTTAAGGTAAAGGTGAGAGGGTAATAAATCCAAGAAACTTTCCCTTTTGCATTAGGTCATGAATTGATATTCCCTTTTGTGTTAATCAAGCCTAATTAGGAGGTGAAGCTTGGTTTTCCTCCTTCATTAGTTGGTAGGGTGGTTAATTCCATTTCTCCCCTACACACCTCCCTTATAGAGATATTGAACCCCTGGATGATTCTCCAATTTCAAATGAATGATTAGATATGGATATTTACTCTCTCTTCCTCATGAAACCATATTGATGTATGGTTATTTCTATCTTAAATTTTTTCTTATTCAACATGATATTCCTCCACTTGTAATTCTCCTATCTTGGATGAACCATTGGAAAATGACATTGATTTTCACTTCCTCATGAAGCACCCTTCATACAAGAATATAATATATTGGTTGATATTTATCCTAGAGAATAAGCATTCATATATGATGGTGACTCTTCTCCTAAAGCATTTCCCCCTTATGAGGATATTAAGAGAAAGATGTATTCATTATCAATACTTATCCTAATATTACGTTGCCTTTATTTGGAACACCTCGTGTAGTTAAAGCATTAAAGAATATTCCCCATCCCTCTTCTAAGGATATCTTATGTAAAGGGATTAATATCATTCATAATTACCTTCATGCTCTCCCTTTTAGACTCAAGTCAA
This sequence comes from Cupressus sempervirens, assembly GCA_028749045.1. NCBI lineage: Eukaryota > Viridiplantae > Streptophyta > Pinopsida > Cupressales > Cupressaceae > Cupressus > Cupressus sempervirens. The sequence goes on from CM053791.1 coordinate 619,095,687, forward strand.
TGAATAATCATGATATTTATCAAGTCAATGCTACTTTTAATACTCAACCTATGGAAGATAGTACACCTATGATAACTATTAATTTATATGCTCAATCAAATCCATCCCAAACATCTAATAGAGCTATGGTTTTATTAAGGTTTATCCAAGACAGTGCTCTCAAATTTTCACTACACTTGAGGAAATGATTGAAGGATATGATCAATAAGTTTTTGTTTAAATACACAAAGAGCTAATTATCATTGAGAAAAGGAAACCAAATAGTCATTTGGATTACATTAAAGAATATAATCCCACAAGTAATAATCTTTAAACTCCAAATCTTAATTATCTTCCAAATTTTCAAACCATGCTTCCAACTATACCATATAATCAACACTTCTTTCCATGCATGTGTGCTACTCACATCTCAACTAAAATTTTGTTTTCTCAAGATCTTTACCTTTTAAATAAGTTCAAGACCAACATTATGCCCTCCTAGTATTTTTTCTTATCAATGGTAATCACGCTCATTAGACAATCATTGATACTAGTTCAAGACTTAATATCTATGGCATTAACATATTTCTTAAAATCAAGGATCATAGTTAAACTATAAAACCTGATCCTATTCCTATTTATGGCTTCGATGATGTCATTAAAAAACATTTGGGTTTTATAATTTTGCCTATTCAAGCAAGCCTTTCTATTTTACCTACACATATTAATCTCATGTCTCTACCTCTTAGCTATAATATTCTTCTTGGATGCCATGGTTACATGGCATGCATGATGTTCCTTAAAATATTCATTACAAAGGGAATTTCATCTATAAAAACATAATATACACACTTCTTGTTGGTGATCAACTTAATACTTTTTTGCAAACCAAATCTGATTTGTGCAATGTATATATAAATTTTTCAATAGATGTCAATTGGGGGTTATCTTTTGTGGGTGAATACAAGTGTGATAATGACAACATTTGGTATTTACTATAACTTGGTTTGTCACTCATTTCACCTTATTCTAAACCCAATTCAACTCATACTTTAAAACAAGATTTTTGATGTGTGAAACAAAGCATTGAGAGTATTGAGAAACCTATTGATGCATCTAGTTTGGACTCTCCTTCCTTGTCCAAATCATATCCTTTATCTATACATACCTTCGATCAAGTTATCAGTTTCATAAATTTTCATGCTAAGGTGATTACTAGGCCTAAACATAAAAGAAACACAGTCACAATTTGATGAATATTCTATTTTGCATGTATCATAGGTATCATGATCACTCTACTAATGAATGTAAAGCTTTGCAATATAAAATTAAATAACTCATTGAAAATAATATAATTCATATACTTGCCATAATGTTTTTTATTTTAATATTGAGTTCTCAAGATAACATCAAAAAATTGATAATGTTTCTCTATATACCATTTAACATTGTTATCCTATTCCTTGGGGGCTCATTATTATGAATGGTCCATGTTGTAAGTAGCATAATATCCCCCATTTACCTTGTTCCTACACTTTGAGGGAAAGGGTAGTATATCAATCTCTCTCATTCTCACACAAATCCACTTTTCCTTTGGTTAAGTAGTATCTATCTATCAGGGGACATCCAACCATATATAGAAATAATAAGCTACATTAAGGATATGCATCCTTGATTGTAACCTTGTTAATTATTGAGCTTGTGGTTGTGTACTAAATAAATCCCTAACTTTTGGCATAAACAATGCGTCATCCTTCATAAGGATTTCCATTTGCACTTCTTGCATGGTATCTTCTTGTATTTTTCTCTTTCATGGCTCCATAGAAGATGTGATCTCTTTGGATTGGACTCAATGTTTCTTGTGGATACTATATTGATATTTAGATTATGTTGATCACTTACTTAAGATGAAAAAAGTGCACTTATTTTTCCATCTTAAGGGAGGGGCATACAAAAGATCCTTATTGCATAAATTTTGTTTACTTCAAACATGATAGATGGGGTACATTAGCATAGCACAACCATATAGGGTCGGTTTCTCTACCTTTTAACATGTTTAGGATTGGTTGACTAACATAACACAATTTTCTCGACTATTTGACCTATCCTTACCAAACAAAAAAAAAATCCTCATGGATACAATGGACCCTAGTCCATTCATGAGGTGCACACGTACACACATAAGAAAATCCCCTAGGAGGCACAAGGTTTTTATAGGATTGACTACCAAGCACACAAACTTGCTAAACTTTCAATCATATCTTTTATGTGGTTCACAATAAGAGGCACATATCTTATTAGGTAAGGAAATAACACCCTTTTTTTTTTCTTTTTCTTTTTTTTTTCCTTTTGTAAGAAATTTTTTTCTTGTCATTATTTTGGATTTTATGATTAATTAAGTGATGAGGGGTTTTCCCCTTAGTACCATAATTACATAACAGAAAGACAGATACAACAACAATTTACGAGAAAAAATATGGGCTTCTTATTATTTCCATAAGTGTGGAATTACAAAATTTATAAATACAATATGCAAACCCATATGGGTGAATTCCTTACACTAATCTACAAGATAGAGCTATGAAATACCACCTAGAGCTTCCCTAGACATCATATGACCTTTTATTATATAGGCATTTTCCATTGCCCAAGAAGGATCTAGACACTTAGCCCTAACTCCTAATATCTATAAGAAATTATGAATTGGTGTTGTTTATTTATAAATTTTAGAAAGCCAATTGTGCATTAATGTGATGTATATATGTGATCAGTTAATTTTGAGTTTATAATTATGGCAATTATCTTGTTGTGACAAATCATTGGAAAAAATTTAATTTGTGCTTCAAGATAATTTTTCCTATTGAGTGCATGCATTCATAGTGGCTATGTGATTTGATAAATTTTGACAAATCATAGATCTTCATAATTTTCCAAGGGTGATTGCATCTACAAAGTCTGAAATGTGAGTGATTTTGATTTATATTATATGGGTTTTCTTCATCTTCCTATTATTTTAATTTACAATATGATACAATGATGGTTTATATCCATTATCTTTCAATTTTAGGTTTTTTTGTTTAATTCATATTACCATGCACCTTATTTTATTTTATTGGAAATTGGTTAAAATAGGAATTCATATTAGAAATAGAATAACTTGCAAAATTGTATTTTCACTAAAAAACATAAAAATTGAAAAAGTCTTCATTATTAAATTATCTGTAGCCTACACATAAAGAACCATCAAAGGCCGTGTCATGAACTTTCACATCAGTCTTCAATTGAGCTACCTAGGTGGTTAACAAATAGCCTAAAGGAGCCTTAGGAATGATTTTATTTTATTTTGAGGGGGAATTCGCATCTCAAGTTCCTATTCATTGTCTTGTGTAAAAATGATGCTTAATGCCACTCATTTGCCAAATGAGTCTAGGAAGTTAGTGCATTCAATAATGGTAACACACCACCAATTAATCCAAAGCTACCCTTCATTAGGTTTATATAAAGAACTCAAAATCCCCACAAGAGAGGATAAATAATTAGGGATTTTTAAATGGGAAATATTTAGTTTAAAGGGGAAAGAGTAGTCATTATTCAAGTCTTACAAATAATTAAAAAGTGGTCAAAAATAATTGTAGGAAAGTTCACTTTAATATACAACTCATTAGAATAATGAATTACTAGTAAAGTAGGAGATATGTAGAATCTATCTACCCTACTCAACTTCCTATCCTCTCTCATTTCTTTAATTAGACTAGGTTAACCTATTTTTGGATTGATTGGAAATATTATCATAAATAGAATCTATCACTTCCATGGAGTTGCAACATAAAAATGACCTGTCAAATTCTTCTCGTTTGCTTGATTAGTCTATTTGAACCAATCATGATCTTGACAATGTTCTACCATACTAAATCTTTCCCCTATAATCTAATTAGCTTTAGGAAACTAATTATCCACCCAATTCCTTAATTTAGTTTGATCCTTAGCAAGAGAGGGGGCATATAATGAGTAAAAAGAAAAGATCTGACCATGAGTAAGGGTGATAAACCAAACACAATTATGGGAAGGATCATCACCATTATTAATGATGTGTTTAGCAACCCATGGAGAAAGATCAATAACAACCTAACTCTTTCATCACTACTAAAAGTGTAAAAAAGCCTCAATTTTAATATTATTGTATTATCTTAAAAATGCATACTTTCTTTATAATACCTTTTAGCACTCCTTAGTGCAGTTTAAAACATTAGGACCTTCTTTGGCATTTAATTACTTAAATAAATGGCCTTTCTTCCTCCAATCTTGCTCAAAACTCTAGGTTGACATATTGGCTTTTCATTAGTTCCTCCAATCAACAAAAAAAATCTTTAAATGTATTTTTTCCTATTTTTCCCACATATCTCATCATTTTTCTTGATTCCCACAAATATTTCTCAAATATGGGAACTTTTCCTAGAAGTTAGCACCTTGGGGTTGAAGTCAAGGTCAACCTCAACCCACGAGGTAATTTTTTATTCTTTCAGGCCCAATGCAAAATATTGTCAATATCTCACCTTGTGGAATCAACCCTTCTAATTTATATCCTAAAATCTATATAAAAGGAGGCATTCAAACTTTATTTGGTAATCCACAAGTTCTATAAGAAATCAATGCCCAATAAATAAGCAAGTGTATTCAAGGAGTTTTCAAGCAATCAATCAAACATCCATTTCCACCATCCAAGCATTCAAGATCCACATCATCCATTGTGCAACTCTTCTCTTAGATCTAGTCTCTTTCCTCATTCGAGATAGTGGAGTTTTCTTATCAAAGAGGATGTCCATATTCATGCATTCAAGTTCTTTAACCTGTCATTGAGGCAAAATTGCAAACATTCACATACACAAGGTTTTGTCTTACATGATTTCCTTTTTGGTTTTTGCATTGAGTAAAAGCTAATGCATTAACATATTTAATCACATATCAAACATTGGTGCATCAACATTTCTATAATATTCTTCATTGTTAGATTTACTATTTCTACATTTTAGCATTCCTTCATTTACATCTATTTCAGTTTAAGTTTGATTCCTCAACTAGGGCTTGACCAAGGCAAGCCCCTCCCCACCAAAAAACTACCCCCTCTCTTATTTACAAGTGCATGTTTTACAGGATTCAAAACAAATTTTTGGATCTAGGGTTTTAGTTTTCAAAAGACTTTTTAGATTTCAATTTTTTCTATAGAGAAGGTTGATTTTGACTTGGACATGGACCTTAAGTTGACTTGAACCATAGTACAACCTAGATCGCAAAAGTCAACATTGAATTGAGACATTCAAATTTGTTGGGTTCACATATTTTGGCATAGGCTATAGATCTCATTTAGTTTCAATATTCATTACAATATGACACTATGTTTGTATCTTTTTTATTTTGGTAAGCATCTCTTTCCCCTTTGTCATTTTGTACCTTTTCCTTTCATAATATTATAATTCCTTCTCTTAGGGAAAGGAGGAACAAAACTCAAAGTATCTATACATTTGGTGAGATCAAACAATTGTACTTCCCCTATTGTGCCAATCAGGTTTCCCTTGTGGAGGGATCTTGATACTCCTCATACCATTGTAATGGTGGATTCCATTTTCAACATTATAATTAGGAATTATTACTTCTTGAAGAAAAATTGCATCTGCTTCCATTTAGAAACTATATCCTTGACTTTATACTTATGATGAGAGAGAAAAGTCCCTCGAACATACCAAAAGAGGATTATAAAGTTTATTATGGGACATAAGGGAATTTTCAAGCTAAGATAATGCATTGAACCAATTATCAAGATTTAAATCAACAACTGTGGTTGTACAACCCTTAGAGGAGGAAGAAGATCAAGAATGATGTTAGGAGGAAGGGAAAGGAATGGTGGAATTACGATAGTGGTGTTGAAAGGATGAATGATAGGGAGAAGGAGAAGATCCATGAGCCTTAGGGAAGGTGAGAGGTCTTGAGCCTTAAGGGAAGGAGAAGAGACTCAACCCTTAGGAGGAGGAGAAATCTCACACCTAGGGAGGAGGAGGACAATAGAAGAGGTAGGTGGATTTTTCATCTTCCTAACAGAGGTCCATATATCTACCATAACAACATCCTTAAAGGAAGGTGTCAAATGTCCTTGAGTAGTTGAAGAGCTAGCATGAGTAGAAGATGAAAGAGATTCTTTATGTATGATATGAGATATAGGAGAACAATGGACATTGGCCTAAGGTTGAACATGATTGGAGAAATGCATGCATTCATTGGGCAAGGCAAAATTGACTAGTTGGGTTGATTTACTTTTCTAAATAGGACAATTACGGATCAAGTGACCTTCTTTTCAACAATAAAAACACCCATTTAAAATCAACTAATGGCTAAATTAATTTGAAACTAGGGCCAAGAATTTTAATGTTTTCTCACGATGGATTGTTAGATCTACTTCATAACACATCCTTGGGTGGACTCAAAGACTTGAAAATTTTATTAGTAAATTCATGTATTCTAAAATACAAGACAATAGATGTAATAATACTTTTCATTTGAAGGAGCAGAATAAAAAAAGTGATGAATTAATTTTTAAATAAAGTGGATACACGTGTGTGTACCATTCAGTAGTACATCATCTAGTAGTATTGGACAACAAACTTCTCACTAAATTATTCAAAATCTCTAATTTGTCTTTTATGTCTCAAGGATGCCCACTCTTCCTAGACCAAGGAAATTGTTGTCTAGTAGAGTGTTAATGATGAAGTGGATAAACAAACAAGAATATTTGAACCCAATTAAAAAACAAAATGGCCACTTGGACTTGGTCATTCACCACAGTTCTATTAATTTGATTCACCTTGTGTTTGGGAGTCAATTCATAAATTGCTCATTATATTGCATATAAACGCACTTTTGATTTATTTCTAAATAAAAAGCCTAATAAAAGTTGTGTCAAATTCAATAAGACTAAACTAGTTCAAAACTAGGAATTTTTGTTGGATTTAGTCAATTTATACGCAACAAATACATTAGTTGAATTCTGACAAATAATTTTATATGATTATCATATTAAATTGTCTATTATTTCTCTAACAATTTTCTAAAACAATATTCCAATCATGATTTGGACATAATGACTAAAATTCGAAAAATATATTATACTCCACAATACCGATGAAGATGCTCCCTACATCAATAAATATACATTAGTCATATGTTAGAAAAAACTCTTCTATTGATTTGATTAGTGTGTTAGCCTCGTACTAATAATATTATTATTATTAATATTTGGTAATGAGCCACTTTCAACTCGGATCTTCTACTCAATCTTTTTCTAACCAAAATCTCAAATATTTCAACCACATTTTGGGGGTCCCTCACATCACCTCCCTTTGATTTTAATGTTCCTTAAAATCATGGCTTTTGTGACCTTAGAATCAAATATAAATTTTGTCATTTAAAATATTAAAAATACTTTAATGGTTATGCTATATACATGTCAAAGAGTCCAAATCCTACAAGATTTTGTTCACAATAAAAAATGCCAAAGGGATCTTCATGTGAATCTTTAGTGGAAAGCTTGCAAAATTAATTTAATGTGCTCTACATGACTTATTTTGACCCTCCATGGTTAGATAGGGATAGTTATAACGACCAACTTTTTTGTTGATTTTAATTATTATTTTTATTATTATTATCTTAATATTGTATACATGCAAGTAGGACATGAAGTTGGCACACAATTAATTTAGAACTTTTAGACTATTACATTAAATACTTTGAATAATTTAAAATATTTTAATATAAGAAATCTAAGAAAGGATATTATTTTTAATTCTATAAAACATATATATTATTTATTTGAAGGAAAATTGCTTCAACAAAATTAAAATATTTAAGTTGATAAACTTAATTTAGTGTATTTCAATATTAATTGATTTAATGATAATCAATAGTAAATTTACATTTATCTAAGTAATTTTAAATTTGATAGAATTTACTTTTGACTATTGAATTATAAAATAGACTAAATAATAGAATTAAAGATTATTAATGGAAAATAAATAGAACATGAGAATAAATATAGAAATACTTAATCTATGTACGGATTAACATTTTTGTACAAATATTTGAAATGCATGTATTAAGAATTGAAATTTTATGTTTTATTAGTGATCTAAAGATAGGCTAGTACTATTGCATTCAGTGTGTAGGATTACTCAATTAGTTTAACAACAATCCACCAATCACAAACAATGATTTTCTAATTATTAAAATCTTTCTAAAGCTTTGCTATTAATTTATATATTTTATATTTTATAAAAAAATTATGATTGGTTAAATAGATTTTGTGTTATAAGAGCCCTTTTTTCGGAGGTTCTCCATATTGCAATATTTTCGGCTAAAATTTATGATAGAAAACATGGTTAATATAAATTGTGAAGTTATTTAGCACAAAATCAAATAGTATATTGAATTAATATGATTATTAGTTTTTTTTCCACATTTAATCTCTATTCAATATGTTTTACCAAATATTAACACTACACTTCACTTTTTTTAACACACTCATCCTAAATTCTGAAACACCTTTTACTCTCATTATATTGTACTATTTGTCTATGAATCATTAACTTATATTATTATATTATTATTTTAATTAGTGAAGTATTATAAAATAAAATCAAAATTTTATTATAATATATTTATTATACATAATTTTTTTTACTATAATTATAATTAACGGCAAGTACATGCCACTACGTGGCATTTGTTATATTTTATATCAATCCAAATCTATATCTTTAATTTTAATTTTCATGTCTAAGCATGTTCCATTATATAAATATGAATCTCTAACTTACAACACTATTTAATAAATTTTTACAGTTCCAAAATAAAGCAATGAAATTATTGTAATTATATACTTCTTTTACAACAATTATTAATAAAAAAGAATAATAGAACTATAATAGAACTATTTGATTAAAACTATAATTTAAAAAAAAAAAAAACTCAATAGATAAAATGTGAAATGGTCTCAATCAAATTTGGACTTTTAGATTATTTTATAATCTACAAATATTTGAAAATAAAAAATGCAATTAATTTTAATCAATGATGAAAAAAATCAATATAGTATTTTACTAAGCTAAAATTAAAGCAAACCTAGAACTTATTCAAAGCCACCTTGAAATATAAAGTAAAGAATAAAATAAGAAACAAGCAAGAATATACTCCATGACAAAAATAAGATAATAAAAAGAAAGTCACATGAGGACTATGAGAGGAGAAACTATAATATAAATGTGAGAAACTAATAACCATTAGAAGAAAAATGATAGCTATATTTTACCATTTCCTTATATATCTAATATTAAATAAACAATCTTCGGAGATCTTCAAATATCTAACGTATCCTCAAAAAAGCAAATCATAGGAAATAATGTCTTACTTCCCATACACGCAAAAGAGGAAAGTGTCCCTAGAAGACGATTAGGTGTTCATATTTTTAATGTTTTTTTGAATATCTATTTTTTAATTCATTTATATATGTTCGAATGATTTAAATAAAGAAGATGAAGATGAAAGTAACATTTAAGGAGTAGAGTCTCTTTTGAACCTATAACAATTTTTCTATGTTCTAAAGGAAAATAATAATTTGTCTCTTTTAAATCAATGAGAATAGTAGAAAGGACCTACTATTTGTGTATCTTAATTGCATGTGTGTATGTGTGTGTGTATATATATCTTGAGATCGTAAAAAACATAATGGTCAAAAAGTGGTCACTTCAAAGTATCGCCCAACACCTACTATATTCTTGCACTAATAGTTATTTGCTTAAAAATGTTAATACTTGTGGCCAAATATCATAATAGTGGTTACAAAATATCCTAATAGTGGTGCACAAATGAACTAATTGCCAAGCCCAAAAGATTAAAAAACGGCTGGCTATTAGTACCTGTGTGATCAACTATTGGTACATGTGTTATAACTTTATCATTTTGGAGGCTCTTCTAATACTTGTGTGATCAACTATTGGTTCATGTCTTATCACTTTATCATTTTGGAGGCTCTTCTAATATTAGTAATTGGGCGCTGAAGATGACAAAATTATTGGACCCCCTATTGGTAAGTGAATCCTTTTCCCTAGTTTATTTTTATTAGTTTTTTGTGTATGTTGTTTTGGTAGACAAATCTAATGATGCAACCTTTGATCAAATAATTTACACAATCAAGAAGCATCAAATATACAATAGATTGTGGAATTCATATATCGTAAATTAATTATTTAGAATGAGATGTTATTAGGATAACTAGACAAAATTCTTAAAAAGTCGCTTATTTTTTCTTATAAAATGTAAATTATTATTATTTAACAATTTTCAATTGTTCTTTTATAATATACATAATAATAAATACATTTTTATTTTACCCACTTTTCTTATAATTTGTAGTGAATTGTTTTTTAAAATTAATATTATTTATTTTCTAAAATATAATATATAAGAAAAAATAATGTGCTTGTTACCTATATTTTTTATTTATATATACTTGCGGTTAACACTTTGATTTGAATTCCTTCTAATCTTTTAGGAATACAAGTATGTTTAGAATCTATTTTCACTTTTGGCGGATGTTTGCTTTTGTTATCTTATTCCCAACTTCTACATGTAATGTCTCTATATTTAGTGGGCCACCGAAATCATTTCTTTCTTTGTAAGGCCATGTACTTCGGTGACTTTCGAAGTATGAAATCTATGCCCACCATGGAAAAGTAGAATAGAAAAATATGCTCTTAGATTTTGAACTCGATCAATAATATTAATTTATTGAATCCCATGCCTTAAACATGGACTCAAAGATGTTTCAATCAAATCAAGGAGCAAGTAAACTATCTTTTTTGGTGTGTTTGTTCCACATTTCTTTTAAGAAATAAAACTTTCTAGAGATACCAATATAGTGTTCTTGATAAAGAAGATAAGGTTAATAATAAATCAAGTGGCTTCTTGCCCACATTAAAATTTAGGCCATGTTATAAATGCCTCTAGAAAAGGCATATGTCTATATCTTGCATAGCGTCCATCTTCTTGACTGAGAGATCTTCAGGATCACATGAAAAAACATTATGGGAGATGATTCCAAAGGTGGTTAGAAACTATTGAAAAGAAGAAAACAAATGTAGCCTAAGTATGTCGATATTTGCAATGAAAAGTATGATTTGCAAGAGCCCACAATGCTTCTTTGGAGGAAGTATTAGGAGCATCAAATCCTTGAAAAAGTGGATTGGGCAATCATAAAGCCTCCCTAGTCAACACAAGGTGGTGGAGAGACTAGGAAAGGTAGGAAGAATATACTTTTGTGGGGTCTAATTAACACTCATTGATTTGTCTCTATGTGCATGGGCCTATGGTACTCTTTCATTTGCCATTTCTAAGACAAAAAAAAATTAAAAATAAAGGCATTCACACTGCACATTAAGAGAAATGTGTATTCACATTGCAGATTAAGAAAAAGGTGTATTCACATTGCAGATTAAGAGCAATGGGAATACTTTTGGATTAAAAAAATAAAATATTGGATATTTTAATAAATTATAAACCAATATTTTTGTATGGAAGATTTTTCATCTATAAATTATTTAGCTATTTGATAGTAGAGCATAAGATTTAGGCTTAAACTTGTTGGATCAAGAGTCGTAGATCAAGGGGTATCCATTTTGTCAAGTTCATCTAAGGCAAAATCTTAACCTCATCACTTATGGTGTCAAAGTCTTACAATCAACAAGACTAGATCCTAGTCAAATTATTAAGAACCATTCAACTTTACTAATAGATCCATGAGCCATCAATAAAAAAATGATGTACACCTAATTTAATACATTTTTTTTTAAATGAAAAAATAAAATCATCTAATGAGATATAACATTTGGTACTCTAAGGGAGTAACATCATGTTAGAATATGCTCAAATGGATGAAGGAATGGAAATAGAATTTTGGATGTGGGTAAAAATCATATTGCTTCCTCCATGTGCAAAACCTACTTGGTAAGTTTGTTATCCTTCACACCAGTGATTGATATGATTAGGAGATGGGTGGTTGTTATGTGGAAAGTTGAAAGGTATTGTCTCAACCAGTGCTTTGCATGGAATCCTATTCTTGTTTTGAATTTAATCCAGAAGAGGATACAATTAGGATTCTTTATGATTTTTTATTTATAAAAAGCATTATATGGTCCTATGTAGGTGGAAATAAGGTTTTGAACCAATGAAAAATCTCACTAGAATGGTACTAGTGTAGGTTTGTATGTCTAGCCTCCCACCTAAATTTTGGGATGAGAAAACCTTCAAATGGGTAAGAAATACCTTTAGACATTTTGTGAGTTTTGATGTCGTTACATAAGTAGACTCTAGGTTTGTCTTTTCCCAATTTTGTATTAATATTGTAATAAGACTCTCCCTCACTTTATCACTCTACAATATAAATGGGACAAGTGTAATCAAAGAGTTGGTGTAAGAGAATGTCATAGTGTGTTGTTAATAATGTTCTAAGAAAGAGCATGATATAGTTAATTGTAAATCTTCTCTATTCAAGGAACCTAAGTTGATGAATAAAACTTCCCTGCTTTGTGTGATGAGAGATTAGGGCAAGGGATTCCTTGAGGGTTGATAATTATCCCTTCACAGAAGGATTATTTAAATTATTAGAGTATTTTGATTTCTCCCTAGTGTGTTTACAAAATAGGCAGTGTTCCCTTTGAGATTTATTAAAAGGGGCTAATCCCCTCCTATGGATTCTATAAGTCTAATGGTTGTGTTAGGAATTGTCAGGTTGATCATTTGGTGCACAACCACAATAGAAAAGATTGGTTTGAGAGTCTGGTTATGGGTTTGAATCCCCTCAAGTAACATTGAGGGGGAGATTGTTGGAAAAGAATGGTCATCTCTCCCCTTGGGATTTTCTCACATGTGTTTAAACAACTTATCCATCTAGCATGACTAACCACTTTGTTTGTATGGAATTTTTTTATCATGAATGCTAATGATATTCCTATGGGGGAGATTGTTAGTACGTTTGGAGAGATGATTGAGTGCTTGTGTATTGCATTCCTGAATTTGTTTTTCATTGATGTCAACATATATGTATTCTGGTTATGATAGTTAGAGTTGCAAAGGTTGACTTGGTCAGCAAGGTTTGCGATTACAGAGTTATGTTTTGTGGGCTTAGAATCATGTTCATGTATCCATGTCTTTATTGTGTTGTGGAACCTAATTAGACTCGGAGGTCAATTTTTCTCACTTTATTCGGCTCAGTTTCTACCCTGTTTATTACTATGGAGGTTTGAGGGCAATGCCCCCAAGACATGGTCAAGGGTAGTGCCCTTTGTGAGGTCGGTCATTATTTTTCTATGGATGACTTATTCTAGCCCTAATTTCTATAAGCGACAAAATGCTCAAATAAAATGGCTTAGGGTTAGGAATTTCATAATGTATGATGAGATTGTAGCTTCTTGTGATAGTATTAAGCTGTAAGGGATTACATATTGTAATTAGGTTCTAGTCATTGAATAATAAAAATATTGGACTCGTTGTTGGTGGACGTAGCCTAGGGATTGGGTGAACCACGTTAAATCTTTGTGTCTTGTGCTCTCTTCTATGCAATTTATTATTTTCCTATATTGGTTATGTTTCAATGTAGTTGTTATTTTTATTTATGGTTAATCATAACAAGAGGTATCAAAGAGAGGTGTCATAATTTTTAAGCTATCCTTTGCAAGAAGGTCTCACAGTTGAGTGGAGTCTCACGATTGAGTGGAGTCTCACGGTTGAGTGGGAGAAACGAAAGACAAGGGTAAGCTGAAGGTTGAGAAGTTTAATGGGCATAACTTTCAGTTATGGAACATGAAAAGGGAGGATTGTCTTTATCAAAAGGATTTATGGTGGCCATTAGAAGAAAAATCCAAGAAACTGATAGTTATGACAAATGAGGACTGGGAGATTATGGATAGAAAGACACTTTGAAGTATTTATTTATGCTTGGAAAAATTGGTGGTGTTTAATACTACAAAAGTGAAGAGGACTGAAAATTGATGCAGACTAAAGCAAGCTTGTATGAAAATACCTCTGCTTCAAACAAGGTATTTCTCATGAAGCGTTTATTTAATATAAAGATAGCAGAAGGTGGATATGTTGCAGGTCATTAAGATGAGTTTAATACACTTACCAGTCAATTATCTTTTGTAAATATTAATTTTAATTAAGAAATTAAGACTCTCTTAATTTTGTGTTATTTTACTAAAAATTAGAATAACTTTTTAATGGTTGTGAGTAATTCTATTTTGGATCTAATGCCTTAAAATTTGATGATATGATTGGTGTTATTTTGAGTGAGGAAATTCATAGGAAAACCTCACAAGGATCTACATCAAGAAATTCTTTGAATGCACAAACCAAAGTCAGAACGAACAGGAGGGTAAATAATTCTAGAAGTTATGGGCAATCAAGAAGAAAATCGAAGGGAAAGAGGTCTCAATCCAGAGGACCAAGAGATTGTTAGTACTATGGAAAATTAGGGCATAAGAAGAAATATTGTTGGACTTGAAAGAGCAGTAAAAGAGACAAACAAGAAGGGAATACGAAGGAAGATGTGGTAAGTAACAAATCTAAAGAGGATGCTTTGTTTCTTTCTTTAGAAACTATTGATGATTCATTGGTTTTAGATTTTGGGGCTTCATTTCATGCTACTCCCCATAAAGGTTATTTTCTTGATTATGTCCAAGAGGATTTTGGGCTAGTTTATTTAGGGGATAATGTACCCTACCTAATTGTTGGAGATAGAAAAAATAAAATTTTGTTACAAAATGGGAATAATTGGCTACTACAAGAGGTAAGGCATTCCAAGACTAAGTAGGAATTTAATTTTAGCAAGGCAACTAGGTGATGAGGGTTGCATAGTTACTTTTAATGATATAAATTGGAAGGTTTCAAAAGGTTTCCTTGTAGTAGCAAAAAGTGTGAAAGTAGGCACATTATATCTTTGTATAGGTCATATTGTTCCTTCTACTTTAATTGTTTCAGAGAAAAATGAATTTTTACGAATAGTTGTTGCAGTTGATAAGGGAGAACAAACGATTATTATAGATTCTGAAAAAGCACAATGGATCACTAGACTTGGGCACATGAGTGCGAAAGGTATAAAATCACTTCATTCAAGGAAATTTTTACTAGGTTTAAAATGTGTCAACATAGATTTATGTGAATGTTGTGTGTGTGGAAAACAAAAGAGAGTTATTTTTATGAAGAGTGGGAAGGAAAAGAAAAATGAGAAATTAGAGCTTGTGCATACAGATGTATGGGGACCAGCTTAGGTATCTTCCCTTGGTGGCTCTTGTTGTTATGTTACATTAATTGATGATGCAACTAGAAACATATGGGTTTATTTCCTTAGATAGAAATGTGATACATTTATAACTTTTAAGAAATGGAAATGCTTGGTTGAAAATGTGACTGGTAAAAGATTAGAATTTCTTAGATCTAATAATGGTGGTGAGTATTGCAGTAATAAATTTGATGATTATTTTTCCTCTAATGACATTCATAGACAAAAAATTGTTCCATGGACTCCACAAGAAAATGGAGTGATTGAACGCATGAACTAGACAATAATGGAGGGTGTAAGGAATGAATGGTACAAGGAGCATGAGGTTGCATGTTGGGCTGCCCTTGAACATGTTGAGGTTGTCAATACTAATGTATATTTGATCAATAGAGGTCCCTCTACTCCTTTGGGTTGTGGCATTCTAGAGGAAGCATGGATTGGTAAGAAGGTGAGCTATTCTTTTCTCAGAACCTTTGGTTGTGAAGCATTTGCACATAGAGATTCTGAAAATAGAACCAAGTTGGAAGAAAAATCAAAGAAATGTGTATTTTTTGGATATGAAAATGATGAATTTGGTTATAGGCTTTGGGATTTTGAAAATCTTAAAATTGTAAGAAGCAGGGATGTCATATTTAATGAGAAAGTGTTGTACAAATATCTGTTGTAGCAACATGAGAAGAAAGAAACTGATTATGAAGTGTTGAATGATACTCCAAAAGATGATATTCTAGCAATCCCTCATACTCTGCAACAACTGCAACAACAAATACCACACACCCCAATTAATTTTAGACAATCAATAATGCGAAGTAGATCTCTAGAAAGATTTTCTCCCTCTTTGTATTCTATTATATTAATAGATGTTGGTGAACCTGAATATTATGTTGAAGTTATACAAGTGGATGCAAAGATTCAATGAGAGTCTACAATGATAGAATAAATGGACTACTTGTTGAAAAATTAGACTTGGGATTTATGCAAGTTATCTGTAGGTAAAAGTGCTTTAAAGAATAAATGGGTTATAGGTTCAGAGAAGAGGATTAAGGTAAGAAAAGATTTAAAGCCAGGTTAGTTGTAAAAGGATTTGCACAAAAAAATATTTGTTTATAGATAGTTAGAATTCCATTCATGTTGCAAAGAATTATACTCTACATTCAAAGACAAAGCACATACATTTATTGTATCATTTCATTCGGTCAGTTTTGGATAGTGGACAATTAAAGTTGGCAAAGATACAAATAGATGATAATCCAACAGATATGTTTACCAAAGTAGTGACAAGGGAGGAGTTGAACTCCTCTTCATCTTTGGTTGGTATTCTAGATTGAATAAAATAAAAGAATAATAGAATCCAAGGTGGTTTGATATTCCAATGGGAGCTACAAGTGTAATAGTTCTATGATCAATCTCCAAGTGGGAGGTAATAATTGTGGAGTTTGATCAATCTCCAAGTGGAGGAATGTTGTGATGTGGAGCCTCATTAGACTCAAATGTTAATTTCTCTCACTTTATTTGGTATTGTTTCCCCCCATATTATTACTATGGGGGTTTGGAGGTAGCACCCTCAAGATGATGTCAAGGGACAATTCCCTTTGTGGGGTTGGCTATTATTTTTCTATGGATGACTTATTCTAGCCCTAATTTCTGTAATCAGTAAGATTATTGTGTAAAATGGCTTAGGGTTAGGGATTTCATAATGTATGATGAAATTATAGCTTCTTACGATAGTATTGAGCTATAAGGGATTACATACTGTATTCAAGTTGTAATCACTGGATAATAAGAATATTGGACTCATTATTGGTGGATGTAGCCCATAGATTAGGTGAACCATGTTAAATCTTTGTATCTTGTGTTCTTTTTTTTGTGATTTATTATTTTATGATATTGGTTATATTTTCATATAATTATTATTTATGTTCATTCTTAATCCGAAAATTATTTATGTTGTTTGTATTTGTGAAAATTTATTCAAAGGCTTGTGTGAGTTTTTGAAGATTATATGAAGACTGACAAGAGTACACTTTACGAGGAATAGTTTATTGCTAAATGAATTGTATTTGTTAAGAAAGATGGAATCCAACTGAGAAATGTTAGAGTATGTTTGAATACATGTTCGTTTTGATGTCTAACATGTCATATGTTCACTATCAAGCCAACTGTGGATTGGAATTTATTTTGGATGTTGTAAATATTATGCAATATCTTAATGAGGTCCTATATAATTCATTATAGATTCGGGAAACCTCAAAACCAACTCAATTAGTTGTTAAGACTTAGGATAAAGGAAAGATGTTTTCACTGGTTGTAAGTGTCATATATCTATATATGCAAATTATAATTTATGTATTGATGTAGAGGATGCAAATTTGATGAGATCTGAGAATAGAAAAATGTTGAAGATGTATTCAGAACTTCAAAGGAACCGTATGGGAAAAGAATCTATTGTAAATTTAGTCCATCCTTGGATACCTTATCCTAGAATTATTTTGTAATATAATTCTAAAGCAATTTGGAAAATGGGTTTAACTAACTTCCTAAAAGCTCTTAAATGGGTTTAAGTAGATTCTAAAAAGGATGATATCTTCTAGCAGGGATTCAAAGACTCTGACAAGTCCTAAAAGGGACCACATGTACTAATTTTATGTATTGGCTCCTAACATAGTCTTTCCATTTCCTAAGGAATTTTCATATTAGTACACCATATTGTGGTCATCATTCCCACTGGGGGTTTCCTTGTGATCAAGGGTTTTCCTAGTTTAAAAAATTGGTGTTATTGTGGAAAAATTATAATCTTGTCATTGTTGCATATATTTTTAGAAGTCTATTGGGAAAGTAAGATACTAAAGGGGGGTTGTTGGTGAATCAAGATATATAAAACTTTTTTTCTTTGAAACAAATATCAAACTATCACCACTAACCCTTATCTCAACAATATCATAGATCAAATGAACAAGTATTGCAATGATATGTCAAATCTAATCTATTGATCACAATGATAAGCTTGAATGTAAAAGATAAACACATAACACAAAAGATTTGGTTACCCATAAATCCTCCAAAGTGAAGGTAAAACTAAGGTGGGGATGACATTCACAAGTCTTCACTACCACAACAATAAAGTGTGCTTGTTAAGGCTACAATGTTTGATCACTTCCGGTGATCTACCTTGTCTACCCTGCTAAGAGCTTACAAGAATTATTCATTCTACATTTATTAAAGGATTTAAAACTTACAACAAAGTAAGCACTCTATTAGGAGATTTACATAGGCCTATTAGGACCACTTTGTTAAGAGATTTACCTTGATTCACTTTCTAGAATATATCAATATCTAATCCTTTGATTAGAACCCTAATGCTCAATTATGGATATCCTCTTTCCAATTCCTAATCATCTCTGATCTGATAAACTTTTTTCTTCACATCACTAATTGGTCGCTTTTCCTATTTTTTTCTTCTAACATCCAAACATAGCCTCTTTCACACACATACACACACTTCTCTCTTCACTCTCCTATTGATTTTGGGTTTGGATCCACCTTAAATAAGCAACTAGTGAAGCTTATAGATCAAGATCAACAATCTATATTAAACACTATTGTCATTTATGCATTTCCTTTTTATGATTGGTGGTGTGTCTTACATAGGGATTAATGATCAAAACAAAATGTGCAACAATCTCCTTGAATTACTCCTTCATCAATAAAACATGCATATAAGTTAGCCAAAATGATTTACCTAAGTGTTTGTGCCATTCCAAACACATATACCAAAATTGGCTTACTCGGCATAAACATTTTGGTGCTTGGCCATAACTATTATCCATATGTTTTTACTCAACATTCACACTACTTGGTATAAAGTGTCACTTGGTATACATGCTTAGCTTGTTACATATTGCAGTAATCAGCAACCACTAATTTTCTCAACAGTAACTACTACTCGATCTATACATGATATTTACACAAGTCAAATGCATTGGTTGATCTTACTAGAATGGCTTGGTCATAGTGATGACCGACCAAATTCACCTTAGAAATGACTTTTTTTTAAATAATTGGATATATGAATTGGTAATCAACAATCTCCCCCTTTGATAGTAGTGGAAAAAACATTAGGTCATGATTGAACATTACATCCAAAAATATAAAATTGTACTCCCCCTTAGACCATGACTAGGTCTTCATAAATACCTTACAATATACATCATATACATGACTTATAACATACTCTAGGTTTCAAATGAGTATTCATTACATTCAAAGTGTAGATTCAAAATTAGTCAAACATTATGTCACACATTCCTGATTATTGATGTCCTCTTTTATCTTCATCTTATTCCCCCTTGTGACATTCATCTATTCTCCCTTGTTTTTGTCACTCATGGTTGTTGGGGTGCTAGAGTCAAATTATATTTGTCCAAAAATGGTTTGTGAATCTATAGAATCATGGATAATGCATTATCCCAACTCAATCCAATATATTCCAAAGCTTGAATTTTTATTTTTAACTAAGCCTCTAGATCAACCAAATTGTCTGCAATAAAGAGATGAGGATCTCTCTATATTAAATCCTTTACAATTTTCAATTCCATTTGCATGACCTCTAAATGAATTATTACCATTGTATGAATGGTGATCAATTTATCCCTTATATTTTCATATTTCTCCATCAATTTGGCTAATCTCCCTTGGGCATAAGTCAACGTGTTAAAATGAATGGAGCTTGAACTTGCATCCATGCACAAAGAGTGTCATGTTTACTTTAAATCTATTTGTAGCTTCTAAATGAATTTTTGGTTGTCCTTTGTAAAGAATTTTACATCACAAAGATTTTTATATAAATAATGAACATTTTATATAACTCCCTCTAAATTATTTACAAGGTTAGAAAGTTCAACCTATTTTATTGCAATCTTTGTTGAAACTTTCTCCAAAACCTTGGTCTCACATCTATTTTTAGATGATTTCTTCAGCTTCTCATTAGCTTATATATCATCATTATTAACCTTTTCAACAATGTGAACTAAAAGATCTAGGATGGGAGCCTTCTCATTAATATCTTGTATTTCAAATGCATCAACAAAAATATCCTTTATCTCATGTAATACCTTCTTTTGTTGATGTTCTCTTTTCAATTCTTCTCACTCGGTCTTCCTCACCAATAAATCTTATAAAATTAGCACCTGATTACAGGTCAAGTTGTCAGTATCGAACATTGGAATCACTATGACCTCATCTAATCTAACCTTCTTGCTAGGATATTTGTCCTTCTTCTTTAATGGTTTATCTATAATGATGATACTTCAGCACTCGGCTTTGACATGTCTTTACCTTTAGTGTCAACACTAACTACAATCATCTTCTATTGAGTAGAGATCACCTATTGATTAGGTGTAGTAGTTGTCTCTATTTCATTCAATGTAGGGAGCTCTACACTCAACAACTAAACCAATTCTTGAATAGCCTCTTGTTCTTTTGGCTCTTGTCTCTCCTTGGTTCTTAGTGGTACAACCTCCTTTTCCTCCTCAACATAAGGTCCTAAGGCATTAGTTGTAGATTGATCTTCTTGATCTTAGATGCTCTCATCTCCTTTCTCTTTATCAATTATAAGGTTAGCCTCGAGAGGTGGATGTAAATTATAATTACCAGCTTTCCTTGTTCCTCGACACTCTCACCTTGTAAAAATTTTCTTAAATTATGATTGTAGTGACTATAGAGATAACAGGTGTTGAATCCATAGTTGATGTGATCTCTATCCTTGGATAATCATAAACTTGGAGAAAAAGTGGATTTATGCATGGTAGAGGTGTGTATGAAGTTGCCTTTGTGATTTCTTCACTTTTAAGCTCTTCCTCAGTTAGGGCATTGATATTTAGTTGTGTATCCTCATGTACATCCTTGATAGTGACATCATCTTGTGGCTCACTATCCTCTACCTTCTTCCTTATCTCCTCTTCCAAGTTTTTAGGCTCATCAAAATCTTCCTTATTATCAAGTTCAACTTGGCCTAATACCTTGTCATCTTCATCCAAAAATTATTTTTCAAATCACTAATCCTTTTTTTGAACTACATCTTTAACTTTATTCTTTAATATAGGAAATGATTTGTATTTGGGAACAAAAATGTTCCTATGTTTCTCCATGAAGTTGGTAATTTGTTTCTTATTCAAATCAAAAAATATTTGGGCTAACGTAGCCTCTTTGATTTATTAGAAATATAAATGGGAAAGTAAGTTCTAAGAGGGGGGGTGGTGGTAGTGGGGGTGGGGGTGAATCATTACTTAAAACTCCTAGCCATAAAACATTTCACCATCATCCATCTCATAACTTAGCATATAAACTAAAATATGTAACCATGCATCACATCCATAGCATAATGTAAATCAGCACATAACACAAAAGATTTTGGTTACCCAAAAATCATCAAAGGAGAAGTTAAAACTAGGGTGGGGATGACACCCACAAATTTTCACTACTGCAGCAATAAAGTGTGGCCAATTATGGCTACAAAGTTTTGATCATAAACTATGATCTAGCCTATGCAAGGTCTTCCCTATTGGGGGGGTGGGGGGTGTGGTGGTGGTGTGGGTGGGGGTGAATCATTACTTAAAACTTTTATCCATAAAACATTTCACCATCATCCATCTCATAACTTAGCATATAAACTAAAATATGTAACCATGCATCGCATCCATAGCATAACATAAATCAACACATAACACAAAACCATCCAAGAAGAAGTTAAAAATAGGGTGGGGATGACACCCACAAATCTTCACTACTACAGCAATAAAGTGTGGCCAATTATGGCTACAAAGTTTTGATCATAAACTATGATCTACCCTATGCAAGGTCTTCCCTATTAAAGGCTTACAAAGACTCATAGGTCTCACCTTGACTAAAGGATTTAAACTCATAATTAAGTAAGCACTCTATTAGGAGATTTACAAAAGTTTGTTAGGACTACTCTATTAAGAGATTTACCGTATATCGCATGTCAAAATGATTGATCCTTCGGTTAGCATCCTTATGTTAGATGTCAAATCTCCTCTTTATTATTTGTATCTTGATCCTTCTAATTGAATGTATCTTCTCTGACCTCTCACTGCTTGTCTTCACAACTAGTTTTGTTCTCATCAACTCATTCTCCATCTCTAATCCTTCACTTAAGCATCTTCTCCATTCCTCCTTTCGAACATGATACTCGTCTTTGTATCTCTTTCTTTTTTATACTCCCCCTTAGGGTTTATCTCTTTAAATAGGCATTTGGAGATGATCTTAGGTAATAATCAATAGTTCTTATTGATTGCTATTGTTGCTTAATGCTTCCCTTTTTATGATTAGTGGCATGGGTCACATAGGGATTCATGGTAAGACTTGATCCTTATCTCTTAATATCAAAAATTCAAGATTATGTTGGCCAAAAAATGGTTTACATAAATTTTTGTGCCATTAAAAACTTGTATGTCAATGACTAGTTCACTTAGCATCAATAGGCTTCTAATGCTCAACCTAAACTATGTTCTCTATTTTTTGCTCAGCTCTTGAATCACTCAGTACGTACAAATTTCTCAACATAAACTATCTTCTAGAACCTAAGTGACTCAACACATACTACTTGCCATATCACTCGACATGTATTGTCTGGACACTTATGCTCGACATGCTCTAATCACTCAGCTCACACTAATCACTTAGCTCACTCTATTCACTCGGCATGCACTATTTCCTTAGCCTAAATATTAGCTTAGTTGCAGTGATGAATGACAAACTATTCTAGCTAATGATTAAGTGTCTTTGTCACTACTTTGTCAAAACCATAATGAGATTAACAATCTCCACCTTTGACATGAGTGGAAAAAACACTTTTTCATGGCATATATTATCTTGTAGCATAAGTTAGACAATCTATAAATTTCTACCCAGTCTCTACAAAATTTGTAAAAAAAAATGCTATCATTACCTTGTGAGTCCCCCTAAGTAAATACTTCATTCTAGTTTTGTAACTCCCTTTGAGTAGATATCTGCATTTGCAAATTCTCAAAATTTACAAACTCTTCAAAATCCCTCTTTTTTGGCACTTATGTCACTGAGGGCTATACACTTAATGTATATTTATCTGAAAATTGCTTGTGTACTTACATTATGATTCCTAATACAAAATCCTAATTTTCGCTAGCTACATCTAATGATTGGATCTAAATTTCTAAATTTGTTGCCAAGTCAACTAGACCTTCTTGTATAGAAAGATGGGAATCTTTCTTCAACAATGTCTCTGCAAAGGCTAGTTCTTTCTACAAAACTTTCATGTGTGGGGTCAAAATGGACTGAATGTTGATTGAATTTGATCTTATATTTTCATCTTTTTCTTGCAACTCGGAAAGCCTAGTACTATGTCAGCAATAATCTCTAAAAGAGTAACTGATTGGTGCTAGGAGGAATTTCTAGTAGACTTAAGATTTCCTTGCAACCTATCAATTGTTGTTCAGTTTCTTGAGTAAAGAAATCAACATTGCATAATTTACTATAAGAGGGTAAATGTTATCCAAAAAAATTTCACGTTGTCCATATTGGTTGATAAATCAACCTATCTCAATTCAATAGCATCGAATAGCTTATCCATGACCTTAGTGGGAAAGTTCTGCTCAGACCATTCCAATAACTTTACATTAGTCTCTATGTCCTCATCTTTTATCCTATCAACTATGTGTACAAATTATTCTATGATAGGCTTACTAGATAATGAATCTAAAATATCAAAGGCATCTACAAAAATATTTTTGATCTCATGCAAAACATTTTTTTTGCTTGTTCTCTCTCTTGATCTTGTCTTGCCTTGACTTGCATTATAGACATTCTTGAAGAACTTTCATTTCTTCAAGTGTGATCATTACAAGATTTAACTATGGCAACATAATCACTTCATCTAAACTAACATCCTCTAGTGATGTAGTTTCAGCACTCTTTGGTGTGCTAGTACTTGACACTAATATTTGCAATGGTGTGGCTTGAGTACTCGATCCTTGAAGAGTCTAGTTGCTAAGAGGTGATGTAGTCACTAGCAAGGTAACCAGTGTTTTTATGGCTACTTTCTCCTATGTTTCAGTAGTCTTCTTATCATCTTCTTCTTGTTCATCCTCCTTTTAATTTTCAAAATATTTTGGTGGGTGGCCATAGGACCAGCTTCCTTACCCTTATTGCCTCATTTCTCTCTTTATCAATTATTATAATTAATGGTATGCCTGATCTTTGTAGAGTAGGAAATGGTATAGCTAGTGTATCTACCTCTTTCTCTTTCATCTCAATGACAAATGTTGGCATTACAAATGGTACATTATTAATCTCATCTTTCCTCTCCAAAACCTTGTCCTATGATTTATCATGTCAATTTTTTCCCTTATCTTCTACAACAAGTGGGGGCATAATAGATGTATCTTGTTGTTTTTTTTCTATGGATGCAATCTCAGCCTTTTGAGATTCATCAATCTTGACCAATAAAGGATTTGCACATGGAATAGTGGTATTGGTGGATTATTGATGCAATTTCTTAATATCATCATCACTGAATGGATTAACAGTCTATGTATAATTATCAGTGATTTCCTCAATAGTCATAGAGTCCTATTGACTCTCTTTCTCTCCCTATGGAGGACTGGTGTTTGACACATTAACATCTATAGTCTCTTGAGTGTCATCCTTTTATGTTTCTTCCTTCTCTTCCACAACTTTTGTGGTCAACCCATAGATTGCTTTCCAAAGTAATTTCTCTTGGGTTACCACCTCCTTGACTTGATTCCTCAAAATATGAAAAGCTCTATATTTAGGAGAAAATCTCCCTTTATACTTCTCTATAGAATTTTAATCATCTGCTTATTTAGAATAGGCACAACTTGAGCTAAAGTAGCCTCTCTAATCTATTTTTCAATCATCATAGTGAACTTCCATTTTTGCTCAACTCTCTCATATGTATCTCTATTCTCTAGGTCTCCAACCTCTACTATTTTACACATATAGAAACACCTTACATCATATATCATTAAAACTTTTGTTGGAATTATTGACAACGCATGTGATGGATCTCCCTTACATTCTTTCTCAGGTATGCCTGGAAACTTAGGAGGTTCCCATACATCATTACTAATTACTTGAACTTTAGTAACCCCTTTTCCTTCATTCCTTTATGTTGTTGAAAAATTTTCTACCATTTTGACTTGCTAGTGTTTGAAAATCGTGAAATAATGTAATTTTACACAAGTGAAATACCTTTTGATTCAATGAAAATTGTCATGTAGTAGTTGAATATTGTTTTCAATCATTGGAATCCTCTTTCACAAATTTCCTTCTTTCTCTTTGATCATCTGGTAAGTGTAAATGACCCAAAAAATTAACCATATCACCTTAAAAACCTTTCATTTAATGCTTAGTACCTACATAGTTTTAAGCTCGGTCACTATAAGATTTTCAATATGCTTGGTCCACATAGCTAATTTGATAGTCACTAAAATTCCTTCATTACTCGGTAGCAACAAAAAATATATCATAGTGATAGAATGATAAATAAGTCACTTCATTGCATCTTAATTCATGTTGATAAATCATTTTCATTCATCAAATGCTTGGAATTGATGCAAAATATAACATCTCAGATGTCACTTCCATACATAACTTTGATTTCTTAGTTGGGGGTGATGTGATCACCTGATCCATTGGATAAAGTGTCCTCATCTAGACTTGATGTGCTACAATCTTCTTTCTTTCTCCATGTCTTATTCATCTACATCTTTGTCTTTTCAACATCTACCTTTTCTTTTCCTTTGTTGAATTTATTTATTGGTGTAGGTGACCGAGTTGGGTAGTTTTTTCTTACATGACCGACCTTAAGACAACTAAAGCATACAATCTCTCCATTTGACCACTTTTTTTAGTTGTCTCTAAACTGTGTCCTTGTGCAATTTATAGCAACATGACCATATTCTTCGCAATAGTGACAACTATGCCTTGTATTGTAATCCCAATTGTAAGAGTTTTCATGATGATGCACCTTTGTTTGTTTGCTTGATGTCCACTTAGGTTTGGATTTGCATTCATATGATTTTCTGAAATTTGTAACAATATCCTTCAAATTTCTAAGTGTTGATGGTCTTGGTCCTACATTCATGTGCCTGATGCCCTTGCTTCTTTCAATTATAGAAGTGTCTCATGTATTTCTGCTTAGTGTTCTTATTACCAGTATTACTTCTGCAAAAAAAATTGAATGACCAAATTTTCCATAATGATGACAAGTGGGTATGTTGGTCTTTCCCTTATTATTTCTTTGTTCACCACTTTTAGATGATTCTCCTTTCTCAATAGTAGAATAACCCAATCCAATAGTATCACCATTTGTTCTTGGTCTATTCATCAGTTTTTCAAAGAACTTTATGGATTTACTAGGATTATTAAACCTTTCAATGAATTCCTTTTCTTCTTTTAATCCATTCTGCAATAGGTCATTTAGTGATTTCAAAGTTGTAATCTCAATGTTGTTCCTATTCAGTTCTTGATTTGCAATCATCAATATATTCATTGTGTCCAGTTGCATTTTTACAAGTTTTTGCACATTTGATGACTTCTCAAGTTTTTTTTCCATTAATATTTTATCTTTTTCAATCATGACTTTATCTTCCTTGGCTTTCTTTTTTGGTTTAGATACCTCACACAACATTACTAATTGAGCTTCTTGTTTCCTTTTCAAAATCTTGATTTCTTCATTCAAGGCACTATTCTTTTCCATTAGATCTATCCTCAAAAAATCATGTAGTGTCTTCTTCTTGATATTGAGTGTCATTTTTCTAAATGGCCAGATCCTTTCTTCTCTTTAATGATTGTTGCACTTCATCTCTTTCCTCCTTCAATTGATGTAGGGAAATTTGTATTTAACCTTCTGGTTCTCAATAGTCTTTCCCAATTTGTAGACTTCCATCTTCAAGATTTTTTCTCTTAAGTTGTCAAACTTTTCTTTCTAGATATCTTAGCTTCAATGCTAATTGTTGGAAATATAAATGAGAAAGTAAGTTCTAGGGGTGTGGGGGGGAGGGGGGGGGTGTGGGTGGGTGGGCGGGTGTGAATCAATATGTAAAACTTTTAACCATAAAACATTTCAACATCATCCATCTCATAACTTAGCATATAAACTAAAATATGTAATCATGCATCACATCCATAGCATAATATAAATAAACACATAACACAAAATATTTTGGTCACCCAAAAACCCTCCAATGAGAAGGTAAAACTAGGATGGGGATGACACCCACAAATCCTCACTACTGCAGAAATAAAGTATGGCCAATTATGGCTACAAAGTTTTGATCATAAAATATGATCTACCCTATGAAAGTTCTACCATATTAAAGGTTTACAAAGAATCTAAGGTCTCACTTTGACTAAAGGATTTAAACTCACAATTAAGTAAGAATTCTATTAGGAGATTTATAAAAGTCTATTAGGACTACTGTAGTAAGAGATTTACCCTACATCACCTGTTAAAATGATTTAATACCTAATCCTTCAGTTAGCACCCTTCTTCTAGATGTTAGATCTCCTCTTTACTATTTTTATCTTGATATCTTCTCTGACCTTTCACTACTTATCTCATCAACTAGTTCTGTTCTCATCAATTGGTTCTACATCCCTGATCCTTCACTTAAGAATCTTCTCCATGCATCCTTTTGCACATAATACTCCTCTTTGTATTTCTCTCTTTGATATACTCCCCCTTAGGTTTTACCTCTTTAAATAGGCATTTGGAGATTATCTTGGGTAATAATCAATGGCTCTAGTTTATTTCTATTGCCACTTAATGTTCCCTTTTTCTGATTGGCTACATGGGTCACATAGGGATGTGTGATATGAATTGATCATCATCTATTAATGTCAAAAATTCAAGATTATGTCAGCAAAAAATGGTTTACATAGAAAAATTTCCATTACAAACTTGTATGTCAATGACTTGTTCACTCGGCATCAATAGTCTTCTGATACTCGGTCTAAACTGTGCCCTCTATTGTTTGCTCAGCTCTTCGATCACATGGTACATACTGATTGTTTGATATAC
Source organism: Cupressus sempervirens (assembly GCA_028749045.1). NCBI lineage: Eukaryota > Viridiplantae > Streptophyta > Pinopsida > Cupressales > Cupressaceae > Cupressus > Cupressus sempervirens. Next base: position 619,124,141 of record CM053791.1, read on the forward strand.
ACTATCTTCTTGGCACCTGAGTGACTTGGCACATACTTCTTATCATATCACTCGACAAGTATTGTATGGATACTTATGCTTAGCATTTTCTGATCGCTCAACATGGCACCTGAGTGACACGACACATACTTTTTATCATATCACTCAGCATGTATTGTTTGGACACTTATGCTTAGCATATTCTGATCACCTAGCATGCACTAATCTCTCATCTTGCTCTATTCACTTGACATGAACTATTCACTTGGCCTAAATAGTAGCTTGGTCATAGTGATGACTGACGAACTTTGCTAGATAATGACTAAGTGTTTTGTCACTACTTTGTCAAAACCACAATGACATTAACATGCCTCTCGATCATTATCAAAAATTTCCTTATCTCATCAATTATATTATACAATTCTTCATGCATAAGATTTCCAATCTCTAATGGTGTCATCTTAAAGGTTCCCATCATTTCTATTTGGCATTCTCTATCTTTACATTATCGTTATTATTCAAATTTTCAAATTCGATGAAAATATGACCAACACCTTTAGATGGTGAGCCTTTGGATACATACCCAAGACCATGAAATCCTAGATTTTTTTTGTGCAATAATAGGCTTTCTAATTCCTTGCTCTTGTGGTCCTAAACCTTGATCTTGATAATGCTATTGATTGAGCATTTAAACTAGCTAAGGATACTTTTTGCTTGCAGAAAATGGTGGAAGTGCTTTATCAGATGTACTGCAATAGGGAGATACTATTCTTAATTCTTCTGCTGAGAGGAGGCCACTATGGATGAATGTAAGTGAACCAAGAGAGTATATTATAGATGGGGAAATAGCTTGGATAGGTGGTAAGATGGAAGCATGGAGTGGAGGAGATGGTAGGATAGGATCTTGATTTAGCTGATCAGATGAAAAGATATCCTACAGTAGAGGAGGTATGGCTTGAGGTTTTGGAGATGGAGGGGATAGTGACTGCACTATGGATGGAAGACATGGTACGATGATATCTTCATTTATGCTTTGGGGGATGTCAACATTCTTTTGGGTAGGATCTTGATAGGATTGGTTTGGAGTGGATGGTGTGATAGGAGGTGAAGGGATGGACTCTTCAAAGATAGCGGATGGATAGATGGGAGATTTAGTAGTGGAGATGGGTGAGTAGTAGATGGATGCATAAGGGTCATTATGGGAGATTTGGGAAATGCTTGGAGGTGATGTGGATAGGATTTGGAGAGTTTTGATAGATGGTGGGATTTTGGTGCTTGTGGGAAGTGGAAGGATTTTAAGCAATTTGATGGATGGTATGGGGATGATAGATATGGGAGATGGAGGTGATATTATAGATGGGGAAGCTTCATTACTGACTACTTCACATGGTTGGGTTAGATGACATGGCTTATCGACTTCTGGAGGCAACTTTTCTTGTATTTCCTCTAGGAGATTCCTTGGAGACTCGTGTGTCAGAGGTGGAGGTGGATTGACAGGAATAGCTAGTGTGATGGGGGTGGAAGATTGGAAGCTTGGTTGATTGGGTGATGGAGCAGAAGCTGGGATATCAGATGGCATGACTAGATAGTTTGGAAGAATGCATGGATTTTGTGGGATGCTTGGGGGAATGTTTCTAAGGCTTTCAATATACCCATCATAGTCAACAAGATTTTCACAATCATTGGAATAGGAGGTGGTAGGAGCAAGGACAATACGACCGAACACATCATGATAGGTTTCAGATTTCATGTTTTGATGATGAGTCGGATAGGGATGGGGTCTTGCATATGGATGAACACGAAAGCTCATGGTTGGATTTGGATTAAGCGTAGATTTTAGATTGGATGATGAAGGATTTCCTAGGGAGAGTCAAAGCTGTATGACAGACCTAAGGAGGATTGGCTAGAGATTTTTGGCTTTCTTGTGGATGGAAGACTTCAAGGGAATCCTGTCAAAAAGTGAGAGTTTTTCTTTCCTATGCGCTGGATTGGTGGAGATTGTGTAAACTTAAGGATAGACTAATGATCCTATGGGCATGATACGAGATTAACCACTTGTGGATCCCAACCTTTAGCTAAAGGTGATGAGGGATAACAAGTGACAAAGCTAGATTACCCTAAACAAAGCTCTATCAAAGGGATAACCTTGGTGAGGCTGGTGGATTGGTCAGATTGATTGGATAGAAAATTCTAGCAGAATGACAACAACTCTCTAAAGGCTTGGGTGTGATTTTGGATTGGGTTGCTAGCTGGCTGGGGGGATGATTTGGATGGACTTTGGATCTGCGATTGTTCTAAAGCAAGGAACTAGATAGATTCGATTGCAGTGGGGGAGCTTGGATGATTTTTTGATGAGGCAGTGACTACGCTAAGTATGCCTTGAGCTGGGAGATTTCTACTTTTTTGGGATTTTGACCAAAGTTGGCAAACATTCATTCAAAAGCTATGAACAAACAAGCAGACAACATTTTGGAGCAAGCACGTCAAACACACCAACATCCTAGGAAGCTTTCTACAAGGATGAAATTTGTTATATCTAGGGAGTCCTTGATATATGCAAGGTACATGAGGCCAAATCCATAGATGAAACCAAAAAAATGTCACACAGCCGAGAGGAGCGCTAACCCACTTCTCCTCTTTCACTTCTCAAGGGTATAAAGTTCCTTGAGGCTTAGCCTGAGTGACAAAATCTTGATTCCAAGAGAGGTGTCTTTGGATTCACCTCCCGATTTTTATACTCCGTCGGAACGCTGAAGTTGAGGTCGTCCCAAGGGGTGATGAAATCCCCAAGAAAGCCTCCTAAAAAGTGTAAAACAAGACCACATACATGATCTTGGGCTTTAAAAGCCACGCGTTTACTCCAATTGATGATTTATATTTTGTAAGCTATGATTGAAGACACTTGTGATTATGGCATACAATGTTCATTCCAATTTGACAGCATCGTCAGCATAATGAAAGTTGAGAGATCGTCAACATAAGAAATGTGAGCATCATTGAAAATGCGTCCAAACCATGCAATGTTCATTGATTGTTAGGCATTCAAGATTGAGTGTGAGTTTGTTTTAAGCCCAAAACAAAGATGTGTGAAACTCGATTGCCAAGCGTGCACCTGGAGGCCCTCCACGTCAAGATTTGTCCAATTTTTATGCCCAAATGAAGTGTAAGCGAGATTAATGCACATTCAAAGAATTTTCTAACTTAGAAAAACCACTAAAGACCCAAGTGAGGGGAGTTTGATCTTTGTGGAGCACTTAACACCCTCTTAGGTAGACCCATCCCCATAGATGGCGCTGAGATTGCAACCAATGGTTAAATTGATGGGTGATTAAAGAGGGTGAGTCCAACTACAAACTTACTAAAAGCGTCTTTATTAATTTTTATAACTTAGAAGATTTCAAAAATGTGGATTCTTTTTATGCTCCAAAAGATGATTATTTGATCTATGACATTCAAGATTTGATTTGTTATTTTAATCATGCATTCATAAAAAAAAAAAAACTTGATTTTAATCCATGGCACTCAAGAGTGATTTTAGCAACATGCATTCAAATACAAGTGATTAAACATTCAAGTTTTTTCCTTTGAGCATTCAAGATTGAGATTTTGTGTGTTGTTTTAAGAACTTTGAAGTGCTTTGTTTTAACCTTAGATCATTCAAGATTGTTTTGGACTCAAAAGTGAAAATGACTCTTTGGACTTTGGTTTTCATTAAAGATTTTGTGTTCTAGTTTGCATATTTTAAGCCCAAAAATGATATTCCTAGATTGTTTTGATGCATGAGAAACCTAAGAAACATTCAAGATTTTGCAAAAAGACATTTGTTTGGAACAAATAACAAAGCTTTTAGGACAATTTTTGGCAACCGTTTAGGACTCTTAGTTTTCATGAGATTTTTAAAAGAACTTTAAAATATTTGCAAATGAGGTTCATTTTATCCTTGATTGATGCTTTGAGTTTGATTTAGATTTTAGTGTGCACTTAGTGTTGATTTTGAACCTTTTGAAATGGAAACTTGAAGTTCTTTTTAAATTCCCAAAAATGAAGTGTTCCTAACTTTGCATGAATGCATCTAAAACCTTGATGTTGCAAGGATGCAAATGATTGGATTGGTTTAGTTTCACTTGTTAAAAAGCTTTTTTTTTTTTTTGCAAATTTTTAGTTTTTAATGGATTTAAGTATGATTTAGGGGTTCATTTTAAGCACTAAAAAGAAGTGTGTATGATTTTTCTTCCTTAAAAAAAAAATGGCCATGATCTCGCACAGGAAGAAGAAGAAGTAGATGGAATAAGAAGAATATAGACAAGAAGAGGAAGAAGAATTCCAAGTGCTTTGTCCACCTATAAGCTTGAAAAATCTGCAAACACTATGAGATAGACTATGAGTTCCTTTGTCTTCTTCATGCTCATGTGGACCTACAAAACCAATTTATACAATCCTACCAATCACAAAAACAAGCAAAATTAGCCAAAATTAGCAAATGACATACAAAACTTGACTAAAAAAAGCTAACGAAGATGACCCGTGTGGGGTCCCACCGGGCTTTCCAAAATGTATATGAGCAATGTTAGTATGCTAATAGAAACCAAATTTAAATAAAGCTTCTACAAACTAAACAAAATTCATAAACTTCAAGATAGACTAAGATGAGCTGTCAATTGAGAATATGAGCCATTAATGGGCTCTCTCAATGAGAAGCTCTCTTGTTGAGTAGCTTTGTCTAAATAGATAGGATGTATGCTCAAGCTTTATGCTTCAAAAATGGCTTCAAATGGAGCTGGAATTTGGGTGTGAGTGTATGGTTTTGATGTAAAATGGCTTCTCAAAATGGCATTATGACTTTACTTCATGGATTGTGTTAAAATGGCTTGGGAGAGGATTCCTTAAATAGGCAAAGGGCTTGAGGGATCAAGGGCTAGGATGCAAGGATGGGGAAAAGCTCATAGAGGGCTCAGATTGCATGAGAGGAGAGCACATGGATTGTGTTTCCTTACAACCAATCAGGGAGTGACACATGTCACAGGGTGAGAGGATGGAGGAAAGGGGAAGGATGAGTCAAAAAAGGAGGCTCAAGGGATAAAATCTTCATAAAGACCCTCATAATGGCTTGTAAGAGCAATGAAAGGGCTTTGGAAGAGTCATTTACGGCCTAGTGGGCTTCATACAGTTTTATGGTTGGGATATTTTGAGGGAGATGAGAGGAATTTTGACTTGGGCTTGATTAGGAAGGTTTTAAGCTTGCTTAGGCTTGTGCAAATGATTAGAGGATGGATTAGGATGGTTTAGGATTAGCTTAGGGATAGGCAAGTGGATGATATTTAATGAGGGTGGGTGAAGGAGGAGATATTTGTTAACTTTGGCTTGGGTTAGTAAGTTTTAACCCATGTTTAGGGAATGTGACAAGGTTAGGAGGGGATTAGGATTAGGTTTAAAGACATCTTCTAGAAGAGTCTAGACTTTGGATGAGGATAAAGACTTTCTAGAATAGTCTAGAACTTCCTAGGATGAGGATGAAGACTTTCTAGAAGAGTCTAGAACTTCTTAGGATGAGGATAAATTAGATTTTTAGGAAATAAATAAAGTTTTATTTATTTCAAGGGTTTGGGTTGAGGGGATATTTATTAAAACTTTTTTAATAAACATGAGGATTAATATTTAATCTTAATTAAATATTTTGAGTTGGGATTAGGGGTAGGAAATGATGGGATTAGCCTTTAATCAAAATTAAACAAGGATTAGAAGATTTTGGAAGAGGTTAGTGGTCTTAAGGAAATTCGCCAAGTTTTGGGCAAAAAAATTTTATTTTATTTATTTTGGGTTTTTTGGTCAATTTATTAATTAAATAATTAATAAATAAGGAAATAATGTTTAAATAAGATTTAAAAATTTTTGGGAGGGATTCCTTAATTAAATATTTTTAATTAAGATAAAGGGATTTAATGGCATAAAAATAAATTAATTAATTAATAAATGATGATATCATCAAGAATTTTTCAAAAAATAAAAATACTTTATTTTCTAAAGGTTTTTAGGTGTCTACGTTTTCTTGTCAAGAGTAGGGTACCTAGTAACTCGGTCCATGATCTCTTTGGTAATCTTTACTTATCTATTCACTAACCATAATTGTATGCCATGAACTCGCCTTAAGACTATCTTGATCCAATCAATTTTGAAGTCATGAGGAAAGTCTAGGGCATAGACTAAACCTTTGTGAGCAACATCTTTGTGCTCATCCTTCAAGGCTTCATTTTTTCAAAACTTTTTATATGCCTCCCCTAGCTCATGGTTTCCAATCTCATTAATTTTTCATATAAAGCACTGTTTGAAATAGATATTACTGAGAAGGGGGGTGAATTAGTATTCTTGATGCAGTGCAAGGTAGGAGATATCCTAGCCCCCAACAAATAGCCACACAATGGAAACTCAATAACAATGCAAGATTTGAAGCCAAATCACAATAATATATTCATGGATACAACTAATTACGTGCAATGTGTTGGGCTGTAAGGCCTTCTTGGTTATAACCAAATACAAAGCAAGTAATAGTTCTACAAGATCCCTTGAGATCCAATCCAAACCCTAGCTAGTCCAGATCAACACTCTGGTAGAAATCTCCAAGGAAAAACTAAGGTGGTGCTTACAATCCCACCAAGAAAACTCCTTGTTTGTAATGCCCTACCTAGAGATCCTTGGAACAAGGATAGATAAAAGGTAAACAACTTTTTTTTTTATAAGTATGGAAGCACACAACAACCAACATACAAAGATTACAAAGATAGCAATGGAAAACTAACCAAACAATCAACACGAAAGATCTCCAAGCATCGCCACTGACCAAAACACAAACAAGAAAATAGTAGAGACCAACCATTGTCGCACACATAGCAAGGCTACAAAGGAAGCACAACTCAACTACTAAACATTATGCTAAAAGATAAGAGTTAACCCCTAAAAATTGGCTAACTCTAAAATCCTGAAGCCCTAAAATTTAGCTAAGTCTAAATTTTTGAAGCCCTAAAATTTCCTAGAATCTTTATCTTAGCTCGCAGAGGTCTGGAACCTATCTCAAAAGACTTGTCACATATATTAAAATATATCTTAAGTATAAGTTGACATATATTTAATTCCTTATAATTCAACTATAATTCAAAAATTATAATTAGACATATATTTATATATTTAAATCCTTATAAGTCAACTATAATTCAAAAATCAGAATTAGACATATATTCATATATTTAATTCCTTATAAGTAAACTATAATTCAAAAATTAGAACTAGACATATATTTAATTCCTTATACTTAAATGACATATTTTAAACCCCATAGGAAATCTATTTTGAAGTGGGAAGGTGTAAAACATAACAGGGTGTCCAAACCCAACTTCTAAAATTTCCCTAGCCAAGCCTAGATACCCCCAATTTTTTGCGCGAGGCCAACCGACTGACAAATTCTCACACAAAGAAGCGCAAAATGCCAAGAGGGAAATTGCCATCCGCATGAGGAAGTGCACCAAATAGTGTGAGAATTTACTTGGCCCAGTAGCCATGACACCTAAACTTGGTGTCAAGTTTCAAGTAGGAAGGTGTGAGAAGTTGTGCGAGAGAACCCAACACACTATGTGAGAACTTGCATTCTTATGTGAGAAGCTACAAGTTTGTGTGAGAATCAAAATCAGCAAGCCATAAAAAATAAAGGTACAAAGAAAGAAATAAAGTTCCTCCACACCAAGGAGTATTGGATCCACATTTTTAGGCAAGAACACTCGAACAATAACTAAAAGATAGAAAGCCAAAATCTATCCATCTAACAAACAATGAAGGGAAAATAATTGAAAGCAACATTGCAATGTATAAAATTAACATCACAATAAACTAAACCACCAAAATAAGTACACGGTTCCTCCCAACCATAATGGCATCATAAGACCATCATAGGCCCTAGTCATCCCCCACACATAACATCCAAAACCACCAACCAAATCATTGGTGCTATTTTATGAGGACATCACTACTAAAACGTGCTACAACATAAGCATAAGAAAATCTAACTCACTAGAAGTAAATCATAAGATAATCCTACAAATCAACTCATCATCTACATATGATAAACATCATAATAAGGAAATGTGTCAATACTAACATCATCTAAACATGATATACAATCATTCTGATGAAAGCATAAATCACAAGAAAGCATACTCTGGGACCCCAAAAACCAAGTGAAAACATCCAACAATGGTCACACTAGGATAGTAGACCATCTCTGTACATCAGTCCCAGCAATGGTAAAGGTAGCTATGCCTCCCAACCACATGGAACCCAAGGTCCACTCCTTGTTGTGCTGATGGAGATAATGATCCAACCACAAATACACATAATCCAAACATCCATGGCTAACACTCACGCTAGATAGTATGATGACTAAAACCAAGATCATAGACAATGCATAAACTACAAGTCCTAGTTAGACACTCAATGAGCTACTAAGTAAGGGTTGACATCATGGAGAGTTTCTTAGCATCAAAAAGCCCAAGCTAGTATTGGCAGATCTCCACTTCCCAATGGAAGGAGCACATCCTAAATCCTTTGTATTATCTTTAAGTTTTATTACCACCCAATGTTGTATTTAGTTATCACTTGTTTACAAAGCTTCTACATGCCAACCCTCAAGAAATAGACACCGGTCTATAGAGATAAAAATTCCCCTCCATATGCTACCCTACCCTACCCATGCTCATCAAGCAATGATTTCCCATAGGCATGCATATTCTTGACCCAACCCCAATGATCACAACTTCAGAAAATACCATAGAAGATCAAGACTCGCAAGTCACTCTACAATTCTATGCGCACATACTCATGTGTGGTGCACCACCATCATGAAGATCATAAAACAAGGATTGGATGAGAACATAATGTAGAAATACACTCAACCAAAAATAGACTCGGGATTAAAGATGTGACATGCATCCCTATGCAACATAAAAGTGCAAAAAAGGTCTGACCAACATCCAAACGGATGATCCAAGTTTGTGACCAAACTCATGCCAAGAAAACCTAAGAAAATAGGTGGCACACAAAATGAGGTCAAAACCCCAAAAACTTGAAAACTTTGAAATTAAAACCCATTTTGTCCTTGGGCATAAAAATCCTTAAGATCTAATAATAATTGTGTTCAGACACTATGTGCAAAAACAACCACTATAATGGTGCGAAACCCCAAACCCCCATCCCAAAAATAGGGAAAATGTTCATACCCAACCAACTGAGCAGAACTAGCAAACAAAAATAGAGGGTAACACTAGTTTTCAACCTCCTAACAAATTGCTACCAGAAATAGAAGCTAAAATGAAGCAGAAATAAGAAAACGGGAAAGCCCTATCTGAAAATAAAAGGGGTTGAAACTAAAAACAACACAATAAAATAAATCATCTACTGAAACTGTTGAAAAATTATGACAAGGCAAGGTCTACTTGAGTCGGATCCAATAAGACTAACCTCGCAAAGATCTCACACTCATAGCTCCCACAATGAATAGAAACATGATCCTCCAAAAGAGGATTCTCAAAAAGGCTCTCAAATTTGTATTTTGCAAAAGTGAGAAGTGAAGAAAAAAATCTCTTTTTCAATACTAATTCACTTTTCAAGTGAATAATCGATTAGGGAAAATAGCCAGTTAGTCTAGCTAAACTCCAAATCAACTCAAATGAGAATAGGTTATCCTTTGTAATAGGAATTAACCTAAGGAAAAGTTGATAGAAATTAAATTCAATAAGATTTAAAGCCAAAAAAGCCAAAAACATAGAAAATCCCTTAACAACTTTTGTGACAATGCGAACCTCTAAATGCACAAACATGCTCACTAGTCTAATCACATAATGTAGATGAGTTTGGATTTAATAATCACTGAAAGGTTTGAATTAAATAATTAAAATAAGGATGTGTCGACCATATAGGGATGACATTGGTAAAATCTGAATAGTTGAATCACTAACTCCATGTGCCACTGCCAGGGATATAAATCCTGCACACTAAAACATGCGATGAAGTGCAATTGCATATAATAACATAGCCAAAGCAATAAATGCATTAAATAACTAATTTAACCATTTATTTGATTATACCTACATAATCCATTTACATTACATGAAGCATAAAGAAACAAGAATGAAGTAATTAACCATATCATAAAATAGATCACATAACATAATTAGAAAATATGTCCAAATACAAGATAATCAAATATCATCATAGACCTACTGTGATCTCAAAATGGCATCAACATGCAAATATGATAAACTCAATAGCATAGCAATAAATCATCTATGGTATTGAAATAAAAGTATAACATCCGACCCTCAGCTCATCTCAAGGTACATGTAATAAGAGTATCAAGTATCTCTCGAATCAGAATGAACAAGGTACAGATTGGAAACATGAGAGGCACTACATTGTTTTCCAAGCCATAGCTACTAGCCTTCTATAAATTTTGCTCCTCTAACACCTCCTCTTCTCCAAGATGGATGAATAATCACTAAAAAATTCACCACAACCACTACTTATACCATCCTAAGCCACAAGTTGGCCTAGTAAGCTACAAATTAAATATCCCTTACATTAAATACTTGAAGAGCCACAAGTCAACCTCTAGTAGAAATTAAATACCAAATGCCTTTAAAGGCTTACAATATTTATTTAAAACATAAAAAAAAATTAACCAAGACCCAAATATGTCCACTCGACTCCACTAAAATCTCTTAATCATGCAAGATAGCCAACTACCCCAAGGTACTCCTGCATCAAACTCCCCAGGTGCAAAAAGATGTTCTCAATAAATGGAAGAACATCTTCCAAGATTCAACACACAAATCCCAAACTGGCTCTTTACATACATGGCCTCTAAGTCTTCAACTTGTACACTCTTTCCCTTGCTCTTTTTCTTCATCTTCACCTCCATCCTTGATGTTCCACAGGTTTTTTGTGCACACTGATTGCTAACCCTTTCAAAATCCTCCAACTCAACTAGGCTACCAATACTTGGGTTCCTTCTACCGACCTCTTCATTCTGCAAAGGAATTAGGGAATCTTTCTGCCACCTTTCACAATTGTAAATATATTCTTGACACAATCATGCACAACCCTACAATCATACTCCTAAGGTCTACCAAGTAACACATGGAAATTTTTCATGTCCACAATATCACACAATACTTTATCCTTATAAAGTTCAATCTAGAAATCAACAAGGCATTGCTCTCTCACTTCCAAAGCATGCTCACCTCACAACTAGCCAATACTATAAGGATAAGGATGTATCACTCTCTTCAAACCAAGTTTCTAAACCTTCTCCTCAACAACAAGGTTATCAATATACCACCATCCACAATCACATTGTAGACTTTACCACCAGACCTATAATGAGTCCTAAAAAAATTACTCCTCTAACAAGATTCCCATGTCCTCTAACCAATCAATACTCAAACCAATAAACTCTCTCCTTGATCAGCAGTCTTCAACCTTATTCACAACAATAGTTCTTTTGTCCCCAGCCTTTAGTGGATACTCATAAGATCTATGTCCTTCCTCGTGACATCTAAAACAAGTAACCTTAAACTCACGACTACTTGTCCTTCTCTTCTACTTAATAGGTTTTGGATCATTTTCTACACTTGGTTTATCTTTTGTCAAGTAGTCATCCTTCTCCTTCCCTCAAGAACTACCTTGATTCTTCCTCTTCATATTTTCTTTTGCTCTTAAAGCATACTGATAAGCATCCTCAACTGAAGAAATATTCAAAATATCAACCTCATCCTAAATATTGAATCTCAAATCATTAATGTACCAAGCTACCTTCTCCTTTGACAATTCTTTATGCCTAGACCAAATAGTCAACTTGTAGAACTCCTTGATATAATCCTTCATAGTCATATCCTTCTACTTCAAATTCTACAACCTCTTGAATAACTCAAGTTCATAATTAGTAGGAATGAACTTATCCTTCAATTTAGTCACCATCAATCTCCATCTAGTGATCTTCATTTCACCTCCCTCCTCTTTGTCTCTTTGCAATTCCTTCCACCAAAGAGAAACATGCCCCTTTATCTTAGTTTGTGCTAACCTTACTCTAAGCGGATCCTCAATATCCTCAAGCTCAAAGTAGTCTTCTAATTCACCAATCCAATCAATCTGGTCTTTAGGGTTCAAAGTACCTGAGAAATTAGAAACCTCCATCTTATCCTTCAATTTCAACTAAGATCCACATCTACTAGATTGACCAATCCTATTTCCCATAGGTCTCTCCACACGATCAGTTCTATCCTCACCAATTGATCCAAAAAATTCAATCCAAAAAATTCAAAGTCTTTAGCAACTTCTTCATAACCATCTTCAGTACCCACACCAAGGTACACTACGTAAAGTACTTACAATTTCAGCAATCATGTCACTCATCATCAATGCAATCTCATATTTGAATTCTATTATAATATTTTTCAAGATCCTTTCCTCCATGGAATCACTAAGATCATCAATTTCCCTGCGGTTCAATCTTCTTGGAGGCATCATCCAAGATTTTTGCAAATCCTCTAAGATCAAGATCTTGGTGCAAACTTTCTCAACTTTTGTGCTCAGTCTACACACTCAGAAATAACCTTGGCTTTGATACCACTTGATGGAGTGCAAGGTAGGAGAATCCCCAAAGGATATGTTCAAGTCCCCAACAAATAACCATACAATGGAAACTCAACAATAATGCAAGATTTGAAGCCAAATCACAATAATTTATTCATAGATATAACTAATTACATGCAATGTGTCAGGATGTAAGGCCTTCCCAGTTATGGCCAAATACAAAGGAAGTAATAATTTTGCAAGATCCCTTGAGATCCAATCCAAACCCTAGGTAGCCAAGATCCACACTCTGGTAGAATCCTCCAAGGAATAGCTAAACTGGTGATTGCAAACCCACCAAGAAATCTCCTTTCTTTCCAAGCCACAACTACTAGCCTTCTCTAAATTTTTCTCCTCTACCACCTCCTCTTCTCCAATATGGATTAATAATCACTAAATACTTTACCACAACCCCTACTTATACGAACCTAATCCACAAGTCAGCCTAGTAAGCTACAAATTAAATATCCCTTAGATTAAATAGTTGAAGAGCCACAAGTTGACCTCTAGTGGAAACTAAATACCAAATATCTTTAAAGGCTTACAATACTTATAAAATACATAAAATATAATTAACCAAGATCCAAATAGGTCCACTCAACTCCACTAAAATCTCTTAATCATGTAGGATAACCAACTACCCTAGGATGCTCCTGCATCAATTCTACAAAATTTTGCCCACAATTGAATATTTTTAATTACTTTATAAGTTGCATATGAAAGTAAAACAACAACATTGAATAGTAAATATAACCATATACAAGGAGAATTCATAACACCATTATTTATTAACTAGAGAAACCCTAGCGAAGGGAAAACTCTAGTGGGTATGATACCCACTAGATGATTCACTAAACAAAAGAATCATGTTAAGGATATTGACCATGTTAGGAGTCTATGAAGTACATATAGTGCCTCGAGTCCTTATTAGAGGACTAGGCCCTATTAAAAGCCCCAACCCTATTAGGAGTTGCTTTAAACTTGTTACAAGTTGGTAGATCAAATACAATGCATGCAAGAAGATCCCACTTCCCTAACATGCAATAAGAAATAAAAATTTTCACGAGTATTAGTATACATACAATACTTTATTACTACTCAAAATCATACTTGATCTGATCATACATTAGATTTTGTATCACATAAGTTTCACACATCTTTCAAGATATCTTCACAATAGTTTGCATGTCACACATCTTACACATTATTTGCGCAAGATAAGATCTTTACTTATATCTCACAAATTAATGAATCTTTGCTCAGTTGACCTTCATATCTTCACACGCTTGATTTGATATAAAATCACTTATGAATTAATATATGTAATGTTAGACCATCATGACTTAATAATTATTTTGTCACCAAAATAATTTCTTAATTTGTACAACTCATATTTCTGATATGCTATGTTATGTCATGTTCATACCTAAATTGGTAAATCAACTATAACTTGTATGATATTGTTCATACACATCTATGCACTAACCTAAATCATCATCACATTTTTATATAGAAATCCTCAACTACACATGAGATAACTCAAAGTGTGTCATCTGTACACATCACATTTGTCTCTATACTATTGCAAACTATCTAACACTTAGCAATTTTCAAACTCTATATACATAAATGAAACATTGAATACATGTTACCATAAATGACAATGCTCTAGACATCTATCTAACCATATTTCTAATGATCTCCCCCTTTGGCATTGATGGTAACATTTGGGAAAATTGGCTAAGTCCCAAAATGATGTCATGCAAAACATAAGTAAATAAAAAAAGTAACTATAAAAATTGCCTTCAAAATAGAAAATATTTTTGATGGATCATTACATTCCTTATCACTCTTTATAATGGTTTATAGTTGTACTCCCCCTTACATATACATATACAATTTCCTTACATACACTTCTCCCTTAAACATCATAAACATATACAATTTTCCTTACATATATCTCCCCCTTTGACATCAATGGAAAAGGTGTCAAAACTATCTACAAAGATTTTGTGGCTTTTTTTTGATCAACTTGTTATTCTGAAAAAACACTCTGCATAAACAAGTTTCACTCTCCCAACTTCTTTCTTCTAGTTCTCGGTAACTGTGTCAAAGATACTGATGAGTGTGCAAAGTACATAGGATGCCACTTCTACCACACTCAAGTCAGTATAAGAAAGTTTTTCATAGGATGCCTTGCCTACAAGACACTTCTCCAATTACCTCTACAAAATGTTGATCTTAGGTGACAAAATTTCTCTAAGAGTAGGGAACATTTTGATTATCTTTTTATTATTAGTCGCTATGCCTCTGATTACATTATGAATCCTCTCTACTTCAATTCCAAAATATTCAATGCTGGCCTCTTGTAACTGCAACATGGTGGTCAATGTATGAAGCTCACTCATTTGACCCTTGCTTTCATTCTCAAAATATGACAGGTAATTGTATGATAGTGTGCACTGTCCATAAAACTTCTTACCTTGATCAATGTTCTCTATTAATCCCTTGATGCATACATCTAATGACTTTATGTCATTAATCACATTTTGCATACTATATCAAATAGTGATGAATCATGCTTGACATGTGCTTATGCTCAAGCAATTTTAGATAAGGTTGTGAATTCTTCATCAAAAGAATTCACCAATTCTTTAGCCTTATCCTGCAAGTCTAGTTTGTAGCATTTGTGTGAACTATCTTCTGCATTCCCTCCAAGACTTCTAATAATGTCTTCTCCAAAGACTTAACTAATTTATTATTTTGTAGCAATTTTCTTAAAGAACTCATTAGTCCTTTTTTATCATCATCATCATTAGATAATATTATTTCTACTACTAGAGTCGTGGGAATAAGTATAGCTACTTTTAGTTTTGTGCTCTTCTTCTCTTCCTCAACCTTCTTCCTATCTTCTTCTATTCTTTCTTTCTCATCTTCTTTGTGTTTCTCCTCTTTTGCTTTCTTTTTCATTTCCTCTTCTTTCTCTTTTCTTCTTCTTGTTTCTTTTCTTATTTCTTCTTTTCCTCTTCTTTCCTCTTCTCTTCTTTTATCTTTTCCTCTTCTTTCCTCTTCTCTTCTTCTACCTATTTCTTCCTTTCTTCTTCTTCCAATATTTTCTTCTATACAATTTTATTTATTTCTTCTTCTTCTAATCTTTTTTTCTTTTTATTCCTCATTCTTTCTTCTTCGTCATCTTCTTCAGCGGATCTTGTATAGTCAATAATATTGCCAACAGTTGTTGTTCCATAAGCTGCAAAAATATTTTTTTTTGCATCAACTATTATGTGCATACTATACACTTGCATGGATTCAGTACCATAACTATGTGAGGAGGTTATGGTTCTTTTTGTGTCTCTTTAGCATCTTCTTTGCCATTAGTGGGAGTACTAGCTTCTACATAGACTGGACTATCTGGTTGTTGCTGTGCACTCTCCTTCATGACTGGAGGTAATAAAGTCATGTTTTTCACAATGGCTTCCCCTATTTCTTTTCTTACTTCTTCATAGTTTCCTCCCATAAGAAGAATAGCTCTTCTTTTATTCCTTAGTATGGGTTCAATGCCTTTGAAAATTCTATCCAAGTCTTCCTTGGTGTTTACTTCACACAATTTGTTAACCATGATCTCTCTTAGCTTGGTGTCTTCTTCTACTACTCTCCTTTTTCTATTTAGTAACCTATTATAGAGATCTTCTAGGATCTTTCCTTGTATGCTATCAAATCTTTTGTTCCTCAAGATCATATTCCTTACAATGGAATTCTCTAATGTCCTTCTATCCATATTATTATACAAGCTATCATACTTATTTAATTGTACAAAATTATCATCATTAATAATCTACATGTTTAGATTTTCTACCTTTGATTTCCATGCCTTCTTGCCTACTAGTGTTTCCTTCTTCTGTTGCTTTCTCAACTAGTTTCTCCTTAGTTTCATCATCAGATTCCTCAAAATCATTGATTTTAATTTCTTTCTTCTTTTCTCAGGTCCACTTGTCGTTTACTTGAATGTTTTCTTTGAGGATGTCGTAGGTTCATGCTTTTTCCTCACCAATCTCTCAAATTTCCTCTACACATTAGGTTTTTCATAATCTATTTGCCTCCTTGGTTGATCACATTGAACTCTAATTAGTTGCACTTGCACAAATATTGCATAGGGTGCAGGTGTGTACGTACTAGGTTTTACAAAATTTACCCCTTCTGATGGAGTTGCAATAGCAATTGGTGTTTCTGCTATCACCTCAATCTATCCATGATTTTTTATGTCCAACACAATACCTTTTATCTCATTAAACTACTCTCGAGTCATACTAGATTCCTTAAGGATGGAATCTATCTTCTTCTCTACTTTCTTCTTAATTTATTTTTTGTGAAGTTCATAATGAAATTCCCTTACCTTCTCCTCATAGGTACCCCATCTAGGGCATTCAGTGTCCTTCTCTAACTGTAGTATGATCTGTGCATACCCTTCTATGAGTTCTTCACTCATCTCATACCCCATAGGTTCAATAAATTTTACCCTTGGTTCTACTACTTCCATACAAGTATTATCAATCTCCACCATGAAGCATATCTCATCTTTATACTTTTATGCCATGGAGGGGGGATTATATATCTTTGTTTCATCTCAGATTGAAATCTCTTCATCATTCTATCAATGTCACTATCTTTGACATTTTCCCATCTAACTCTACAACATTGTCTTACCATCTTCATAGTACATTCATGATTATCTCAATTTATCATACCAGGGAATTTCTTGGTTCCTTAGAAGAATAAATGTGTCAACAATGAATCAAATCTAAATATTTCATTCTTGGTCTTCTTTATCTTTGCAATGTTGTCCAACAATTGTGTTCTGACAATCTCACACATGTTTACCTTTCTTTTCTCTACAGCCATCACATATGTTGCATACATAAATCCTACTAGTATTGAGTTCACTCTAGAACTATGATTCAATTTATATCCAAGAATTTTTCTCAATATCTTAACTCTTTTATCTTGAATCATATCAACTTTCATGTTTCTTCCATCAAATTTGGTGTACAAGTTTCTCTCAACTATCTTTCTCACATTTCTATCATTCACTGGGTTGCATCCTTCATCGCTTAGACCTATGACCTTGTGAATTAGGTCATTTTTAATTATGAATGGTACATCACCTATCCAAAACATCTCATCATGAACTCTACTCAAAATGATTTGGGTCCACTCATGATTATCAAAATCCATGTAGAACATATTCTTGATCATACTCATCTCACTTAGGTGTGCCTACTCAGATTTAAGGGTTAGGTCATTGTTACACATGACTCCTAAATCCTTATGTATGTCCTCATCTCTAATTCTTTCAAACTTGTAGTGAATGTAACTTCAAACATCCTCTATGTGAACCACATTCAATGGGATTTG
The DNA here is from genome assembly GCA_028749045.1 of Cupressus sempervirens. Taxonomy (NCBI): domain Eukaryota; kingdom Viridiplantae; phylum Streptophyta; class Pinopsida; order Cupressales; family Cupressaceae; genus Cupressus; species Cupressus sempervirens. The sequence continues at coordinate 619,142,204 of CM053791.1, forward strand.
AGAACATGCTCCTAACAGATCATCCACTAAAGAAACAAATGGGCATTTCTTGAACTTATATCTTGGCCTATTACTTACCTCAAAAAACTATCTGAATTGCCATAATTATTACCTATATACACTAGAATTTTATTCCCAGCTTTGTAAAATACCTTAAAATATTGTATTTAGGGCTTCTATAACTTTTCACTTCAAATGCTTTTCTTCGCACTTGAAATAATTATCAAATTGTTCTTAAATATCTCTAAACTCTTTGCATGATCAAATGGTATTCACAATATTGTTTACAATCTTTAAAACACTTCAAATCAAACTTTGCATTAAATTTGCATCTACCACAAATTCAAAAATTGTTATTGATCGCCAATACTTGTTTTTTGTCTTACAACTTCCTATGATCATATCTAAGATTGTGCAATCAACCACAGCTTTCTCTCTATGTCTTCTACCTATTGTTAAATGCACAAATTCTAATTCTCTTTTTATCATTATTTCTAATTAACGGATGCTTTGTCTCTGCCAAAACCTCTTAATTTAGATAGTATAGGTCACAAACAACTTATGACTTCAATTTTTCTTTAGATGCATCAAAATATTGTTCTCCGAAAATTGCATAAGAACTTTCTTGATTATAGGCTTTCACAAATGTTTCTTTGTACTCGTCAACATGTTCCTTGATTGCTTCCTTCTAATTGTTGTCACTGCCATTATCATGTCTTTTGTCATTTCTTTTATTGTTCCTTCTATGATTAGTATTCCTGTTAAATTTCCTTCTATCCATTCTGCAAAATATTGTTATGTGTCCAAAGTTATTGGATAACCAACATATAGGTGCATTCCTCCTTTGATTGGTTCCATTTTGACTATTAGGTACTCTACAATTCCTTGCAATGTGTTCAAGATTATTGAATTTGTAGCATATGCTTTGTTTTGTTTCACCATTAGATCTTTCACCATCATTTGATTTGCTATGTGATCTTCCTCTTTCATTACCTACAGGGTTAGCATTCCTAAAAATTCTACTATTTTTATTATTACTATCAAACTCGGGCTTCTCATAGTCTACTACTTTATATACATAACCATGACAATTATAACAATAGAAATTAGTAATAGGTTTGAAAGACTTACCTATGCAATCTCTTTTCATATGACCAACTTCATTACATATGAGAAATTTACCTTTGAATTCATGTTTGACTTCCTTGGGTGATTCAACTTGCTTAGGTTGATCAACTCGCTCTATTATCTTAGGTTCATTAGATTTCTCAGACAAATCAACTAGTTCAATTCCTTTAGATGACTCAATATTATTCATATCAGTTTCTTTAGGGGTTTCTATAAGAGGATCTGATCCTTTCCTAGTTTCAAAGTTCTTGGCTAACTTTTCTCCAATAAGATATCCAAGACATGTTTTTTCATAAGAAGGTCTATAAAAAAAATCTTCTCATCAATTTTCTCAATACTTTTATATAGTTTCTCTAACTATTTTTTAGCCTTTGTCAACTCTCATTTCAAAATAGTGTTGTATTTTTCTAACCCAGCATGTTCTATCTTGATACAATCTAATTTAAATGTTGCTTGACTCAACTAGGATCTAAGTATTGGAAGCATGAATTTTGATTATACTTCTATGGGGGAGTATTTTAGAAACATGATTAGATCATTATCATGATGATATGTTACATTCATGACTGTGTTTGTCATTGATGTCAACATAGCAGTTTTCTGTAGTATTTGATAGAAGAACAACATTAAAGATCAAGTTGGTACAGATAGATTGTTGAGCATTTTCACTAAGTGAGATTAAAGGGAGATACTACTAAGTGTCTAATATATGTAGCTAACCTTAGAAGCATAAGATATTGAGTATGGAAGAAGTTATTCAAGTTTTGGTGAAGACTATTCTGAGATAGAGTTTACAAAAGCATGTTCTAGTAAACTTGTTATATCACTTAGCAATTTTATTATTCTCAAAAGCAAGGGTAAAAGCATGTAGAAGACATGTTGGAGATGACATGTTCAAGTTTTCTCATCATAATATTACACATACAGAAAGTTATTCAAGTTACAAGGAAAAAGATTAATGTTATCACTAAGTATAATGTGTTCCTAATGAGGTCCTATAATAATTGATTTTGAAGGTGTAATAGCTAACTCGGGGAATTTTTTATGGATTTGATATAAAGGAAGAACATTTTCCTTTGTTATGTATGAATGTATAAACAATTGCAAGAATCACGAATAGTAGAATAGAAGAGAAACAAGTTGATCTGCGAGGATAAGTAGAGGAAAGTGAAGTTGGAGAGAACTTTGTTGCCAAGGTTTAATACTAAGATCTAATGTTTGATATTTGGATTTGAGCTTTGTGACTTGGTCTACAAGGTTTGACTATGATTGGTATAGTTGAGAGGATAGAGGAAAGAGGTTAAATCATAGTACAATTAAGTATTCTACCAGGAATAGTTGAGAGATCAGTTGGACAGTGAAGTTCAGTGGTCTTTTCCTAGAAGGAGTCTAGACAGTGGATCCTTCTACATTCTACAACTCCTAATAGGGTTGGCACAACTTATAACAAGGTTGGAATCTCCTAACAGAGTTTCAAAGTCTCCTAACAGGGACTCTTATGTACTGAATGTGTTTATAGACTCCTAACAGAGTCTGTCCTCTAACAAGGAGTATATATGTTAATATATCTTTGTGGGCATCATTCCCACTAGGGTTTTCCCTCCGATCAAGGGTTTTCCTAGTTAACAAATTTGGTGTAATTGTGTATGTACATCATGTTATGGTTGTTGTTTAATTTGATTAAATTGTTAAGATTAATTAAGATTGATAAATATTTTAATTGGATAACTGATTCACCACCACCCCCCCCCCCCCCACCTCTTAGTTATCTTGGTAGACTATTTTTTCTAACAATTGGTATCAAAGCAGTAGGTCCTTGAAGATAAATTTCAATGGCTTTGGGAGATCATGGTGAGAAAATATAGTCCTATGTTAGATAGAGGAAATTTTGACACATAAATTGTTAAAATTTTGTACAAAATTGAGCATTGAGTTTCTAGGTAGAGGCACAAGTGAAGATAGATCTAGATCGAAAGAAGACATGAAGATCAAGGAAGGTATTGATCTACTTATGAAAAGAGAAAAAGAAGGTATGAACATTTTTTCTTGTTGGAGATGTAATGAGTTTGGTCATTTTTCATTTGCATACCTTAAGAGAATAAGGAAAATTAGAAAGAGTTCACTTTTTGATGAAGATGAAGAATCTAAAGAAAGTATGGAAAGATTCTTGAATGATTATGATGATAAGGATAATAATCTTAAATTGGTTAAGAAAGAGGAAGTATTTGAAGAGATAGCCTTGGTAACTATTATTGATGATGATGAAGAAGAGGATAATTTTGGAATTGATAGACAGAATGATGAAGTATTCTTTGAGACTAACAATGATTTGCAAAATGAAGGAGAGCTAAGGTAGGAACAAAGTTTGGAACTTGGAAGAGAGATAAGGGTTGAGATAACAACTCCTACTTTTGGTAAGAATTTGACAAAGAATCATCCACTAGAGTAGATCATTAGCAACAGAAATAGAGGTGTGATGACAAGAAGTAGAATCAATGAAGAAATATGTCTGATATCTCAAGTAGAACCAAAGAATGTAGATGAGGTATGTAAAGATGACTTTTGGAAGCAATATATGAAAGAAGAAGTGGATCATATTGTAAATAATGAGACATGGGAATTGGTCCCTAAACCAATAGAAAAGAATATGATAGGAATAAAATGGGTATTCAAGAACATGGTGAAGTTGTAAGGAACAAAGCAAGATTGGTATGTAAAGGTTACTCACAGAAGAAGGAATAGACTATGACGAAACCTATGCTCCTATGGAGAAAATTGAAATGGTAAGGTTATTCTTAGCCTATGTAACACATAAGAAATTCAAAGTGTATTAGATGGATGTCAAGTCAACATTTTTGAATGGAGAACTTGAAGAGGTGGTATACATAGAATAGCCTCAAGGTTTTCCTTTAATAGATGACAAGGACATGGTATGCAGATTGAAGAAAGCATTGTATGGCTTAAAGCAAGCACCTAGAACTTGGTATGAAAGGTTGGACAAGCATTTGACAAAAAATGGATTTAGAAAAGGTATGGTAGATAGTAATCTATACTAGAAAGAAATGGATGATGGATTGATGATTTTGGTAATATTTGTTGATGATATCATATTTGGAGGAGATGATGATGAAAGTAAAAAGTTTGCAAAAGAAATGAAGAAGGAATTCGAAATGAGTATGATAGAAGAGATGAAATACTTCCTACAATTATAGATTGTGTAGGATAAAGATGGAATCTTTATTTCTCAGACTAAGTATTTGAAAGATCTATTAAAAAGGTTTGGTTTGGAGACATGTAAACTAGTTGGAACACCTATGGTAACTGGACACAATTTATCTATAAAGGATGAGACACCTACTATTGAGAAGAAGAAGTATAGATCTATGATTGGAGGATTGCAATATTTGACTCACACAAGGCTAGATATGGAAAATGCAGTTGGAATTGTTACAAGATTTCAAGATGATCCTAGAGAAGCACATTATGTAGCAATTAAAACGATATTTAGATATCTGAAGGGAACACCAAACTTTGGATTATGGTATGATAGATATAATGATTTCACTTTATATGCTTATACTGATGTTGATTGGGTAGGCAGTATGGATGATGGAAAGAGCACTAGTGGTGGAGCATTCTTTCTTGCTAGAAGATTGGTTTCTTGGTTAAGAAAGAACTAGGACTCTATCTCATATAGGACACCTAAGATAGAATACGTTGCAGTAGCAAATAATTGTAATCAAGTTGTTTGGATGAAGAAGATGTTGAAGGATATAAGGATAGAATTTAGTGAACTTGTTGTCATACATTTTGATAACACAAAAACATTGAATATGTCTAAGAATCCAATGTTGCATTCTAAGACTGAGCACATTTCTATCGAATATCACATGTTGAGAGAGAAAGTTGTAGAAAAGGAAATCAAATTGGAGTATGTAAGCGCCAAAGAGAAAATTGCAAATATTTTCACCAAGACTCTTCCCAAAGAGACTTTTGAGTATTTGTGAGGTATGCTAGGGGTTATCCCTCTACCTACATCAAAGTAGATGATGCAAGAATGCATCAATCCAGTGATACAGAGCACTATTGTTTGTCTAGACTGACTATTGATGCTTCCTATATGGGGGAGTATCTATGATGGATAGAGTCATCTAGGACTCTTGATAGTTGTTGTTTTGAATAGTGTCTTTGGACACATGATCAAGTCATAGATATTTTGTCAATGGGGGAGAGATTGTAGCATGAAAAATAGTTTGATATAAACCACATTGAGGTATATAAATCGAGGAGAATGATTGATGAAGAGGATTTGAAAAGAAATTATAACAGTCTTTTATAGTTGGTATTCTTAGAACTAAATATTTTTCATCTATGTTGCCATCAATTCCAAAAGGGGAGATTATTGGAAGCATGAATGTTGATGATACTTCTATGGGGGAGTATTATAGAAACATCTATTGGAAATATGACCAATCAATCAGATAGGGTGAGTTATGTGGTTGTCATTTATGGCAACAAATTTGTTTTGTAGATTAGTCATGATTATTTGTGAAGGAAAATTGTCCAAGTATTAGACAATGTTACAATAACATAACATATTTGTTGATAGTAGAATATTCCCTTTGAATATTCTCTTGAATAGTTAACAGAGATGCATGACATCATACCGATAATGTATACCAGTGCGCATGTCCGTACGACCAACTAAGTTCAAGTTATGAAGGAAATAATGATGCAATGATGTTACAATGCAAAACAGAGCATTTTAGCAGAATGTGTTAAACAACTTGAATAATTGTTCTAATTATTATTTCTTGGTGAGATAACTCTAAGAATATTATGTAAGCCAACTAAGTAAGAATTTACGAACATGTTTGGTATAAGTAAAGAAATTCATTTGTGAAGTTGTGATGTGATGTGATATTGCAAAATACATGTGTGACCAACAATTGTGAAGTAATGTGAATGTTGTGAAATGTAAGTAACAAGTGAATGCGAAGTTATGATTTATGATGCAAAGCAAGGTCATGCTAGATATGATGCAGATTGATATGTGCACAGTCACTCTTTGTATGAAGAACTAACAATCAGAAGATTTATATAGTACAAAAAGTATTTCAGTATTGTATGTATACTTATTTCTTAAAGAATTTATTGTATGGTTGCATGTTAGGGCAGTGGGCTCTTCTTGCACACATTTGTATATGATCTACCATCTCCTAAAAGGGTTGAAGATACTCCTAACAAGGTTGAGGCTTCTAACAAGTCCTAGTCTCTTAACAAGGACTCAAGACACTATACATTCTTCATAGACTCCTAACAGGGTCAATATCCTTAACTGGATACTTTATATAGTGAATCATCTTGTGGGTACCATCCCCACTGACGTTTTCCCTTGGCTAGGGTTTCCGTAGTTTTAAAAAAATTGTGTTATGAGCTCTCTCTATGTGTAGTTGTTTATATTTTTTAGCAATATTGGTTCTCTTTCATATCCATGTGGAAAAGTACTTAATAATATTCAATTGTGGAAAAAGATTGAAAATACTGATTCAATTTCAGAGCCTAGTTATTTAGAAGAGGCTTAATAGCTTGAATAAGATCCCTATGGATATGGAACACTTGAAGAAGAATCTTGAAGAAGCTCTTGAATAGATTGATCTACTTACAGATGAAATGGATGGCTTTAAAGATAGATACAAAGATGCAAAAGCTTACATTGGTGAACTAAAAGACAAGATAGATGATCTGAAGCAAAAAGGACCTAGTAAGCAAACCAGTGATGATGATATTGAAGATCTAAAGAAAGAGAACGAGATCCTAAAACATGAGTTGAAGATAGTTGAACTTAAGCTAAGCCTTAAGAAAAATGGAGGAAAAAATGACTCTAAAATTAAAGCTAAAAATGCAAATCTAATATCCCAATTAAGCAAGGTAACATCTAAATTGGAATCTATCAAGTTAGAGCATGTAGAATTAGAAAAATACAACACTATTGTGAAAAGTGAGTTGGTACAAACCAAACAAAAACTTGAGAAATTATATACTAGCAGTGAAAAGATTGAAGATCAAATATCTGTACAAAGACCTAGTTATGACAAGAGTAGATTGGGGATTTTCCTTGGACAATCCGCCAAGAAATCTATTAAAAGAGAAGAACCTAATACTCCTGAAGTCAAGAAGGATCTAAGAAAAATAGATGATACATACAAAGACAAAGAGAATGTTACTTAATCTAAGTAACCTAAAGAATCTGATCAAAATAAGGATAAGAGAAGAGAGGAATCTCATTCCTAGTGTGATGAACTTGGAGATGATTACAAAGGTAAGTCATTCAAACCTATCTCTAATTTTTATTGTCATAATTGTCATGGATATGGGCATTATGCAATAGATTGTAAGAAACCTAAATTTGATAGTAGTAATGCAAATAGTAGAATGTTTAGAAACACTAACCATGAAGGAAACATAAGAAGATCTCACAGTAATGAAAGTGGAGAAAGAAGACAAATTGTTTATTACAGATGCAATAATCTTGGACACATTGCAAGGAATTGCAGAGCACCTGACGACCAGTAGAGTGAACAAAGAAGAAATGTACCTGTATGTCAATTATATAAAAAATTTGGACACATAGAAAAGTTTTGTAGAATGGATAGAGGAGACTTGAAAAGGAATCAAACTTATAGAAGGAACAATAAAAGAAATGATGATAATCTGAAGGAAGAAACGAAGGAGTAGATAGAAGAATTCAAGGAAACATTTGTAAAGGTAAAGGAACCTGAAAGCTCTCGTACAGTTCTAGAACATGTACCTAACAAGACAATGAAGTCACTTATTATCTGTCACTCATCCTACATAAATTAAGCTTTCTTAATGAAACAGAGTGCCAGTTGTTGATAATTGATGTTAGAAAGAATATCATAGGTTGTGCAATTAACAATACGATCTAGACATTGAAAGAGTCTATAGTGAAGTGTGCATTGCTTAATATGATTAGGATAGGGATATATAAGAAGAATAACCTCTCTATTATATAGAGACAATATATTGAGCTAGTGACAGATATGCATTTAATGCAAAGTATAGACTGTGAAAAATTTAAAGGATGAGAATTGATTTGCATACATCATTTGTTTGTGTGAAATCTAAGTACAAGATCAAAGCAAGATTTGAAGTGTTAAAGAGGTTTGTAAACACATGAAGTCACTAAAAACCCTAATATGCAAAATTGAGGTATTTTTTGGATTTGTTGAGCATAATCTTTCAGAAATGGAAAGACAAGAACTTTTTAATGTGAGCAATGGACCTAGATATAGTTTCAATAAACACACATTTGTTTCTTTGCTTGATGACCCTATTGGAGCATTTTCACAAGTTCTAAAAAATGTTGTTCACATTGAGGATATAAGAGGTTATATTCATTGCAAAATTGAAAGCATAGGTGATAGAAAGATTCATGAGGAACTAGAGAAAATGTGTAGAAACGATTTGTCACTAAAACTTGATTATGGATATCTAGAACAACTTAACCTATTTAAGCATATATTCTACACAGACTTTGAATATCATGAATGGACAAGGATTATTCTTAGCAAAGTACATGATAATCTTCTATGGCTAGGAGATTCTATCATATTTATTGATAATGACCTAATTCACAAGGTCACAAGTTTGAGTAATGAAGGAAGTAATCCAGTGAATATTAACAATGTGTGCAAGATAGTTGAGACAAATCTCAACACATATTTTGATGGAAAAAAACATGAAGGTCAATAGCATTCAGGATGATGGAGTAAGACTAATTAGAAAAATTTTGCGATACAAATTCTCAAGGATAGATTCAATTCCTGTAGGATTTCTTCATGCAGCTTATGTGGTAGTAAAAGGCGAAGATCTTAATCTGTGTAACATTATCCAAACATAGCTGTTGGATAATATATCAAGAATCAAGAAGTTTAGGAGTGTAGTCTTTAGGTTTGAATCCCTACTAACATATATATTCTTCTATGCAATTAAGAAGTTTCCTAGTATCATAAATTGGGATGAAAGTGAGCACAATGCAAACAATCATTCATGCATACAGAGCCAAACCTGAAACAATTAGAGACAATGATATTGAAAGAGTAATGAAATATTTACAACAAAAAATGAAACAAAGGTATAAAATACCTCCTACGTTAGTGGAAAAAAATTAAGGATGAACTGTGCTTCATGGTACAAAATAGGTTTCACTTGTACGGAGGTAGTAGTTCCTTGAGTTAATTCATTGAACCTATGGGTTATGAAATGAGTGAGGAATTGATTGAAGGGTATGCACAGATAATCCTTCACTTAGAAGTTGATTCTGAATGTCCTAGATGGGGGACATATACTCAAAAAATGAGAGAAGTCAAAACAAGTCAAATAATCAAGGACTCTAAGAAAAAGGTGGAAAAGGTGATTGATTCTATTCTAAAGGAATCAGGAATGACAAGAAAGGAATTTGATGAAGTGAAAGAGATAGCCATGCAAATGAAGGTTAGTGGTTAGTCTAAGCTATTGACCTCCACACCTATTGTAGTGGCCAGACCTATTTAAGAGGTCACAATTGCCTAAAAAAATGTGCAAGCACCTACTGTGCATATGCAGCAGTTGTGCAGTAGCAACCTTCAAAGAATCCAGTAAAGACTGAGGAAGCGCCAACACTTACAAAGTATACAAGGCTAGAAAATACCATCCCTCCTAAGAAGAGAGTCAAGCAGACTACAAGTGGTCCAAGCAAGAAGAGAAGAACCTTGTAGATTAGTTCTTCTGAATCTAAAGAAGAAACTGGTGATAGACCAATAGAGCCAGCTAATCAGGAAGCAAAGACCTCAGCCAGACAAAAGGCATGGAAACCCAAGGTAGAGAATCTCAACATGTAAATAATTAATGACAATAATTTTGTGCAGTTAAATAATTACTATTATTTTTACAATAATATGGCTGATAGGAGACAGCTAGAGAATGTTGTAGTTAGGAATATGATTCTTAAAGATAAAAGATTTGATAGTATAAGAGGTCAAATACCTTAAGATTTGTACAATAGATTGAGAAATAGAAAAAGTAGAGTGATAGAGGAAGACAATAAAATAAGAATTAATATGGTGAAAAAGTTATGTACTGTAAATAATAAGGAAGAGCTAATAGAAATTCTGAAGGGAATAGCACCACTATTAAGGAATAAAAGGAGACCCATTCTCCTCATGGGAGGAGAGTATGAAGACATAAATATGGAAACTCAAAAGGCTATAGTCATATTCATGTCTACTATGCCAAATCAGAGTGCACAACAAAAGAAGGCAACCCCTATGATTGCAGAGATAGAAGAGGTAAACCCTATGTCAGAAAAGAGTGCACAACTAGAGAAGGCAAGCTCTATGCCTAAGGAGTCTAAGGAGTGTGCTTAGACAGAGGAAGCAAGTCCTATAGTAGGAAGTCCATTTCATAGTTTTGAGCAACCAACTAGAACACCAATTTCTAGTAATTCACCACATATCACCATTGGTAGTGAATCTATGCAAGTAGATAACACCAACGTGATAATTGAGAGAACTAAGGATCCATTCAAAGATTTTGGTGCCAAAATTGCTGGCAATATTATGGATTACAATAGCTTATCCGATGAAGAAAAATATCAAAAGTCAAAGGAAGATGAATCATCTTCTACAGAGAAAATTGAATTCAACATTGAAGCAACTAATTCAAGTGTGCCCTTGGTAGTAGCAGCAACTCCCTCCACACTACCTACTCAAGTAGTAGTGTTAGCAGTTTAGTCAGATGAAGAAGATGAAGCACAAAATCTCATATCTTCTCTGAGTAAATTTCTTGAGAAGAAGAAACTAGTCAAGTCTATTGAAAAGACTTTGGCTTTAGTTCTAGATAGAATGGAAAAGATAGTAAGCCATGTTGACACACCTACTAATATTCAATAGTGCACAACCATTTTGTGTAAAGCTTTGATAATGAGTTCTCAACACTTTTTAATGTGGCTAGAATTCAAGCACAAATGGACCATGATGGTAAACTCCTTAATACCATGGTTACTAATATAAGGAATTGTTAGGATAAACCACGGACAGAAATAAAAAACTACATGCAAATATAACCAATAACAAAAAATAATAGAACACACAGAAATGAACACAAGACACCAAGATTTAACGTGGTTCACCCAATCCCTGGGCTACGTCCACCAAACAGCAAGTTCGATCTTATTATAATCTAGTGATTACAACCTGATTACAATCCGTAATCCCTTACAGCTCAATATCGCCGCAAGAACCAATTTCGTATCACCACATTATAATAAATACCCAACCCTAAGCCCTTTTATAGAAGTATTAAACCGCTTTAGGGTTATAACATGTCGGCCATATGTCACCACAATCTAACAATCTCCCACTTGGGGACTGATCAGGCTCCGCACTAAACAACAATCTCCCACTTGGAGACTGATCCTGTAGCAATACAACTACCACATGGGGCTCCCACTGGATCAAACCACCCTGGACTCTGCTATTCTTTTATTCACGTTTAGTCTAAAAGACCAACTGAAGCTGAAGAGGAGTTTAGCTTCTCCCTTGTTACAACCTTTGTCAACATATCTACTAGATTTTCATTGGTATGTATCTTCTCCAGCTTTAACTATCCATCCTCCAAAACTGACCGAATGAAATGGTACCACAACTGTATGTGTTTGGTCTTAGAATGTAGAGCTGAATTCTTAGCAAGATGAATGGCACTTTGACTATCTGTAAACAAATAATTATCCTTCTGAGGATGTCCCAATTCTTCCAAGAAGAATTGAAGCCATATCATCTCCTTGGATGCCTCTGTAGTGGATAAAACATTAATCTTCTGTAACCTAGAAACCCAGGTCACGGCTGCCCCACCAACAGTAAAGACATAACCTGTAGTACTCTGCCTGGTATCAATATCCCCAGCCAAATCTGAGTCAACATAGCCCTATAAATCAGTAGTAGAGCCCCCAAAGTGTAAACACTTATTGGATGTTCCTCTCAAATATCTGAGAATCCACTTGACAGCATTCCAATGCTCAAATCCTGGATGACTCATATACTTGCTAACGACTCCCACTGCATGTGCAATATCTGGCCGAGTGCATACCATAGCATACATCAAGCTTCCTACAGCTGAAGCATAGGGTACCTTGGACATCTTATCCTCCTCTTCCTAATGCTTGGGACACATCTCCTTAGTCAATTTCAAATGACCAGGTAAAGGTGTGCTGACAGCTTTAGCATTCTCCATAGAGAAACGTTGCAACACCTTCTCAACATAATCAGCTTGAGATAGTGTCAATGTTCTGTTCTTCCTATCTCTACAAATCTTCATACCAAGGATTTGTTTTTCTGCCCCCAAATCCTTCATAGCAAATGCATGTGCTAATTGGCATTTCAGCCCCTTAATATGATCCATGTTAGACCCAGCTATAAGCATATCATCAACATATAAACATAAAATAATGTAGCTATCATCATCCAACCTCTTAAAATAAACACAGTAATCTGAATGACACCTATTATATCCATGCTCATGCATAAAACTATCAAATTGTAGATACCATTGCCGAGGTGCTTGCTTCAAGCCATATAAACTTTTCTTCAATTTGCACATGAAGTTCTCTTTACCTTTGACCTCAAAACCCTGTGGCTGAGCCATATATATTTCTTCATCCAAATAACCATGAAGAAAGGCTTTTTTAACATCCATCTGCTCTAAATGCAAATCTTCAGTAGCCACAAGACTTAAAACAGTACAAATAGAAGTCATTTTAACAACAGGAGAAAATATATTATCAAAATCAATTCCCTTTTTCTGTGCAAATCCTTTTACAACTAACCTGGCCTTAAATCTTTTCTTACCTCCTTCCTCTTCTTTCAACCTATAAACCCATTTATTCTGTAAAGCCTTTTTACCTGCAGGCAACTTGCACAAATCCCATGTCTTATTTTTCATCAAAGAGTCCATTTCATCTTTCATTGCAGACTCCCACTGTATCTTAGTATCCACCTACACAACTTCATCATAACTTTCAGGTTCACCAGCATCAGTAAGTAAAATAGAATACAAAGACGGAGAAAACCTTTATGGAGGTCTAATTTTCCTTGTTGACCGTCTAACATTCACTGGTGTGTGTGGTATTTGTTGTTGCAGTTGTTGCACATCATGAGGAATGGCTGGAACATCAACTTTTGGAGTATCATCCAGCACTACATAATCATCTTCTTTCTTCTCATGTTGCTGCAACAGATCTTTGTACAACACTTTCTCATTGAATATGACATCCCGACTTCTAATAATTTTAAGATTTTCAAAATCCCAAAGCCTATAACCAAATTCATTAATGCCATATCCAAAAAAGACACATTTCTTTGATTTAGATTCTAGCTTGGTTCTATTTTCAGAGTCTATATGAGCAAAAGCTTCACAACCGAAGGTCTTGAGAAAAGAATAACTCACCTTCTTACTAGTCCATGCTTTCTCTGGAATACCAGAGCCCAAAGGAGTAGAGGGACCTCTATTAATCAAATATACTGCAGTATTGATAGCCTCCGCCCACATGTGTAAGGGCAACCCAGCATGCAACCTCATGCTCCTTGCGCGCTCCATTATAGTCCTGTTCATGCGTTCAGCCACTCCATTTTCCTGTGGAGTCCTTGGAAAAGTTTTTTGTCTATGAATACCATTAGTGGAGCAATAATCTTCAAATTCATGACTGCAATACTCACCACCATTATCAAATCTGAGACATTTTAATTTCTTACCAGTCTCATTTTCAACCAAGCATTTCCATTTCTTAACAATTTGAAATACATTAGATTTCTGTCTAAGGAAATAAGCCCATACTTTTCTAGTTGTGTCATCAATAAATGTAACATAATAATGAGAGCCACCAAGGGAAGATACCTGGGCTGGTCCCCATACATCTGTATGCACAAGCTCTAATTTCTCCTTTTTGTTTTCCTTCCCTGTCTTTACAAAACTCACTCTCTTTTGTTTTCCATACACACAACTTTCACAGAAATCCATATTCACACATTTTAGACCTGGTAAAACTTTCCTTGAATGAAGTACTTTCATACCTTTCTCACTCATGTGCCCAAGTCTATTGTGCCACAGCACTGTATCAGAATCTACAGCAACTATTTGTTCTCCCTGCTCAACTGCAGTAATTGTTCCTGAATATTCATTTTTCTCTGAAACAATCAAAGTAGAAGAGACAATATGACCTATACAAAGATATAAGGTGCCTACTTTCACACCTTTTGCTACTACAAGGGAACCTTTTGAAACCTTCCAATTTTTATCATTAAAAGTAACTACACAACCCTCATCACCGAGTTGCCCTACTGAAATTAAATTCCTATTCAGCTTTGGAACATGTCTTACCTCATGTAGTAGCCAATGATTCCCATTCTGCAACTTAATCTTAATTTTTCCCTTTCCAACAATCTGACAGGGTTCATTATCCCCCAAATAAACAAGCCCAAAATCCCCTTGGACATAATCAATGAAATAACCTCTATGAGGTGTAGCATTAAATGAAGCGCCAGAATCTAAAACCCATGAATCATCAACACTCTCTAAAGACAGAAGCAAAGAATCCTCTTCAGATTTGTTACTTACCACATTTGCCTCCTTGTCTCCATCTGATTTATCTCCTTCATTTTTCTTTCAATTCCAGCAATCTTGGTTTCCCACAGTACCAGCAATCATTTGGTCCTCTCGATTGAGACCTCCTCCCCTTTGACTTTCCTCTTGATTTCCCATGATTTCCAGAGTTACTTCCTCTTTCAGTCGTTTTGCCCGTGCTTTGTGCATTTAAAGCACTTCCTGATGTAGATCCACCTGAGGATTTTCTACGAGTTTCCTGACTTAAAATAACACCAATCACATCATCATATTTTAGGGTACTAGATCCAGGAACAGAATTGCTCACCGCCATTACCAAGCCATTCGAGCTTTCAGGCAAAGAACACAAAATCAAGAGAGCCCTAATTTCTTTATCAAAATTGATACCCACAGAAGATAATTGACTAGTAATAGTATTAAACTCATTTAAATGATTTGCAACAGATCCACCTTCTGCCATTTTCATATTAAATAAATGCTTCATGAGAAATACCTTATTTGAAGCGGAGGGCTTTTCATACAGTGTCACTAGGGTTTTCATCAAATCTTCTGTCGTCTTTGCTTTTTTAATATTAAATGCCACCGATGGTGCCAAGCATAACCGAATGCTTTCGAGTGCCTTTCTATCCAAAAGATCCCATTCAGCCTCTGACATAGTTCCCTGATTCTTGGCTTTTCCTTCCAACGGCTTCCATAAATCCTTCTGATATAAATAGTCTTCCATTTGCATCTTCCATAACTGGAAGTTCTGCCCATTAAACCTGTCAACCCTCAACTTACCCTCATCTGCCATCGCTCCCACTCAACTATGAGACTCCCACTTAATCGTGAGACTTTCTTGCAGAGGATAACTGAAAGACAACCTTGCTCTGATACCACTTGTTAGGATAAACCACGAACAAAAATAAAAAACTACATGCAAATATAACCAATAACAAAAAATAATAGAACACACAGAAATGAACACAAGACACCAAGATTTAACGTGGTTCACCCAATCCCTGGGCTACGTCCACCAAACAGCAAGTTCGATCTTATTACAATCCAGTGATTACAACCTGATTACAATCCGTAATCCCTTACAGCTCAATACCGCCGCAAGAACCAATTTCGTATCACCACATTATAAAAAATACCCAACCCTAAGCCCTTTTATACAAGTATTAAACCGCTTTAGTGTTATAACATGTCGACCATATGTCGGCCATAATATGTCGGCTACCATGTCGGCTACTGCCCAAAAAAAAATCCCACTATTTATGAAGTATGTACAGTACTTTCCTGATCAGTCACCACAATCTAACAGGAATGATATAGAAGCTTTGAATATATGCATTAGGGCATTAAGACAATGTATAAAAAAAGGAAAACAAGCTTATGCTAAGTGCAACTTGGCATACATCCATCTTCAAACTTTTGATGATCAAATAAAAAAAAAGGTAATTGAGCTTCACACGCTCACTAACAACTTTTTGAGATAGAAACAGAAGTTAGATACCATTGAACATACAATGCAGACACTTCATGAAAGCATAAGGGAAACTCAAGCAGAGAAAGTGAAAGTTCTAAAGAGATTCACTCTTTTAAGAGATCACTTCTTCCCTCAAATACATTGCTAGAAAATTAGTTGGAGAAATGCTTGGCAGCAAAGACCTCATATGACAAATTTTTGGCTATAGATTTGAATGAGTTAACCGCATATGCCTTATGTATGCTAATCAGTGCATCTGATGCACTTAAAGATAGTTGAAAGAAACACATTGTGTAGTTAAAGACCAACCTTAGTGATTGTTTTTCCAAGTTTTGATATAGCTATCAGATTTTGACAGATTTTTTTTTGGCACCTTTTTCATTGATGTCAAAGGGGGAGAAATATGGAAAATTTTAATTGTAAGGGGGGGAATAGTTATATTTTGAAGTATAGTAGTAAGTTTTGAAATTAAGTATTGAAAACTTTGTAATCAAAGATATAAGGGATGTAATCCTTTCAAA
This sequence comes from Cupressus sempervirens, assembly GCA_028749045.1. Classification (NCBI taxonomy): domain Eukaryota; kingdom Viridiplantae; phylum Streptophyta; class Pinopsida; order Cupressales; family Cupressaceae; genus Cupressus; species Cupressus sempervirens. The sequence goes on from CM053791.1 coordinate 619,159,001, forward strand.
ACATGAATATAATATTTTTACTATGTTATGGTTATTTATTTTGATTGGTCTGACAACATGTTTGGGACTTAGCCATTTTTTCCAAAATGTTGCCATCAATGCCAAAGGGGGATATTATTGGAAATATGACCAATAAATCAAATAGGGTGAGTTATGTGGTTGTCATTTATGGCAACATATTTTTTTGTAGATTAGTCATGAATAATTGTGAAGGAAAATTGTCTAAGTATTAGACAGTGTTACAACAACATAACATATTTGTTGATAGCAGAATATTCCCTTGAAATATTCTCTTATGCAGTTAACTAGAGATGCATGACATCATATTGATGTTGTATACTAGTTCACATGTTCATATGACCAACTATGTTCAAGTTATGAAGGAAATAGTGATGCAATGATGTTATTATGCAAAACAGAGCATGTCAGTAGAATGTGTTAAACAACTTGAATAATTGTTCTAGTTATTATTTCTTGGTGATTTGATTCTAATAATATTATGTGAGTCAACTAAGGAAGAACTAACCAACATGTTTGGTATAAGCAAACAACTTCATTTGTGAATTTGTGATGTGATTTGATATTGCGAAATACATGTGTAACCAACAATTGCAAAATAATGCAAATGTTGTGAATTACAAGTAACAAGTGAATGCAAAGTTATGATTTATGATGTGAAGGAAGGTCATGCGAGATTTGATGAAGACTAATATGTGCATAGCCACTCTTTGTATGAAGAACTAATAATTAGAAGATTTACAATGTACAACAAGTATTTCAGTATTGTATGTATACTTATTTCTTGATGAATTTATTGTATAGTTGCATGCTAGGGTAATGGGCTCTTGTTGCACACATTTGTATATGATCTACCAACTACTAATAGGGTTGAGGCTTCTAATAAGGCCTAGTCTTCTATCAAGGACTCAAGACATTATACATTCTTCATAGACTCCTAACAAGGTCAATATCCTTAACCGAATACTTTATATAGTGAATCATCTTGTGGTTACCATCTCCACCATGGTTTTCCCTTGGCCAGGGTTTCCCTAGTTAACAAAATATGGTGTTATGATCTCTCTATGCGTGGCTATTTATATTGTTTAGCATATTGGTTCTCTTTCATATGCATGTGAAAAAGTAATTAATAATATTTAGTTGTGGGTAAAAAGATTGAAAATATTGATTCACCCCCCCTCGCCACCCCCCCCCCCCCCCCCCCTTTAGTATTATCTATTTCTAACAACATGATTAAGATAAAGTTGGTACAAACATTTTGTTGAGAATTTTCACTAAGTGAGGTTAAAGGGAGATACTAATAAGTGTCTAGTATATGTATCTAGTCTTAGAACCATACGATATGGAGTCTAGAAGAAGTTATGAAATTTTTTGTGAAGATTATTTTGAGATAGAGTTTATAGAAGCATGTTATAGTAAACTTTTTATATCTCTTAGCAGAGTTGTTATTCTAAAAAGCAAGGTTAAAGGTGTCAAGAATACATGTTGGAGATGTTGTGGTCAAGCTCACTCATCATAATATTACACATACAAAAAGTTATTCAACTTACAATATGAAAGATTAATGTTATCACTAAGTATAATGTGTTCTTAATGAGGTCATATAATATTTAATTAAGAAGGTGTAATAGCCGACTCAAGGAATTATTTTATGGATTAAATATAAAGGAAGGACATTTTCCTTTGTTATGTTTGAATGTATGAATGATTACAAGAAGCACAAACAGTGGGACAAAAGAGAAACAAGTTGATCTACGAGGATAAGCAAAGCAGACTGAAGTTGGAGAGAACTTCATTGTCGAGGTTTTATTCTAAGATCTGAGGTTTTATATTTGGATCTGAGGTTCCTCACCTAGTCTACAACGTCTGATAGTGATTACTCTGGTTGATAAGACAAAGGAAAGAGGTTAACACATAGTACAAACAATTATTGTACAAGGAATAGTTGAGAGATCAATTGGACAGTGAAGTTCAGTGAAATTGCCCTAGAATCTATTTGGACAGTGGGTCCTTCTACCTTCTACAACTCCTGACAGGGTTGGAATCTCCTAATAAGGATTCAAAGTCTCTTATGTACTTAATGTGTTTATAGGCTCCTAATAGATTCCATTCTCTAACAAGGAATATATATCATTATATCTTTGTGGGCATCATTCCCACTGAGGTTTTCCCTCTGATCAAGGTTTTCCCTAGTTAACAAATCTGGTGTAACTGTGTATGTTCATCTTGTTATGGTTGTTGTTTACTTTGATTGGATGTTTAAGATTAATTAAGGTTGATAAATGTTTTAAGTGGATAACTTATTCAACCCCCCTCTCAGTTATCTTGGTGGACTATTATTTCTAACAATAAGGTCTGCATTCTCAAATTTCATATCAGATTCCTTCTTACTGTCATTTTTCTTAAGGTTCTACTTAAGTTCAACAATTTTCAACTCATGCTTCAAGATCTTAATTTATTTCTTGATATTTCCTACTTCATCATTGTCACTATTCTACACATTTGATTCGTTACAATATTTTAAATCATCAATCTTGTCTTTTAGTTTGCCAATGTAAACTTTTGCATCTTCATATCTATCTTTTAGTATATCTCTTTCTTTTGTAACAAGGTCAATCTGCTCAAGAGCTTCTTCAAGATTTCTCTTTAACTATTCCATATCCATATGGATCTTGCTCAAACTTTTAAGCCTCTTTAGAGTAACTAGGCTCTAATACTGATTGTTAGAAATAGATAATACTGAGAGGGGGGGTGAATTAGTATTCTACAAACTTTTGCCCACAACTGAATATTATTAATTACTTTATAACTTGCATATTAAATTAAACCAATAATTTTAAATAGTAAATATAACCATAAACAAAGAGAACTCATAACACCATTATTTCTTAACTAGGGAAACCCTATCAAAGGGAAAACCTCAATGGGGATGATACTCACTAGATAATTCACTAAATAAAAGAATCCTATTAAGGATATTGACCCTGTTAGGAGTCTATGAAGTACATATAGTGTCTCGAGTCATTGTTAGAGGAATAAAACCTATTAAAAACCTCAACCTTTCTAAGAGTTGGTAGATCAAATAAAATGTATGCAAGAAGAGCCCACTTCCCTAACATGCAATAAGCAATAAAGTTCTTGACAAGTATAGGTGTATACATACAATATTTTCTTACTGTTGAAACTTGCACTTGATCTAATCTTACATAAAATTTCATATCACATAAGGCTTACATATATTTCAAGCTATCTTCACAATAGTATGCATGTTACACATCTTACACATTATTTGTGCAAGATAATATCTTTACATATATCTCACAAATTAATAAATCTCTTCTTAGTCAACCTTCATATCTTTGTACACTTGACTTGATATAAAATCACTTAGGAATTAATATTTGTAATGTTAGCCCATCATGACTTATTAATTATTTTTTCACCAAAATAATTCCTTCAATCATACAATTCATATTTATGATATGATTTTTTCTGTCATGTTCAATACCTAAACTGGTAAATCAATTGCAACTTGCATCATATAGTTCATACACATCTGTGCACTAACCTACGTCATCATGACATTGACATATAAAAATCCTCAACTGCACATGAGCTAACTTGAAGTTTGTTATCCATACACATCACATCTTTCTCTATACTGTTACAAACTAACTAATGCTTAGAAAATTTTCTAATTCTAAATACATAAATGAAATACTGAATGCATATTTCCATAAATAACAACACTCTAGACATCTAATTGACCATATTTCGAACAAGTAGGACCTTACATCATGAATCATTATAACTTTGGATGGAATCAATGACAAGGAACCCTTCATTACAATCTCTAGTACAAATTAGAAATGTAGAGGCGGACAGGAATTATTTCTAACTAATTGAACATTTATTACCTCCTTGTCTTTCTTCTTCACTTTAGTATATGTACTTATTGACATTTCTTCATGTTAGGGTTCAAAAACACAAGTTTTGAGTAACTTGGTAAGAAAAAGCCTTTCAACACTTCACTATACTTATCAATGATGCACTACTAAATCTTTATGAATTTTACACAAATTTCTCTTTCAATAACCTTGAATCACTCTACAAGTTATCTGTTGACTTGGTGAGTGAAAATGAATGATAAAATTCATTGTATAGGTTCAAACATTCAAATTAGGTCTTTAAAAAATGCTTCATACACTAGTGGGTGTAAAGTAGTTGTCTTAGTCTTTTCATTAGAACTTGGTTAAGACAATTACTTCCTTTGATCACTTGGTCAAAACCAAAACTCAACCACCATTAACACTTCCACACTTAACTCAATCAATATAGGAGCTCAATCTATACTATAAAAATTGGTCGTTACAGTACTCTTTTCTCGGTTCTTGTCTCAAATCTATTCTAATGCATCTTAGCTTATGAAAATATGTTTAACATGTCTTATGTTAGGAACTAGTATATAGTTCCTTATATATTTCATTTCTTAGTTTGAGGTAGTTTGGTCATCTGATCTATTGGGTTGGGTGATCTTAGCCTCACTAGTTCCACTATTAGTTGCTTCTTCCATCTTTCTCTAGTTTTGATTCATATGGTTCTTTATCATCTCAAAAAATATTTTCACCTTTGTTTTATTCATTACTAGGTGATGGTGCTCTAGTCCTGCAATTTTTTCTTATATGTCCTATCTTATGACAACTATAACAAACCAAAATTCCTTACATCCAACTCTTGGATTTACCTCTAAAATGTGTCCTAATACAATTTTTTGCAACATGACCATATTTTCCACAATAATGAAAATTATACCATGTATTTTAATAGCCTTTGACCTACATTCATGTGCTTGATGTCCATGCTTGTTACAGTTAACACAATATCCATTGGATTTAGGCTTAGGATTGGACTTACAATATTGCTCCTACACATATGTTTTGTATGTCATGGTGTCTCATAATGATAATATGTGGGTTTTTTAATCTTTGGCTTTACATTCCTCAAATCTCCACTCTTTGATGATTCTCCTTCTTTAGTAGATGATAGGTGCTTGGTATAGCCTTGTCCAGAAGTGTAACTGGATCTTCTTCTTTTTCTCATCAGTTCCTCAAAGTATCACATAGCTTCATTAGGTTTGTTCATCCTCTCAATGATTTCCTATTTAGATCTTAACTCATTTCTTAGGCTATCATTATGTGATCTTAGATTTTTAATTTCCATGTTTTTCCTATTCAACTCTTTATTTGCAAGAAACAATTGATTTTTCATGTCGAACTTATTGTTTGTAAGTTTGTACACATCAAATTTCCTTTCATCAAGTCTTGACCATTTGTCTCTTTTCTTCTTCTATCATTATCTTTTCTTCTTTAGCTTTCTTTTTATGTTTAGTAACTTCACACAGTCTTACTGATTGGATTTCATGCTCTCTTTTTAATCCTTTAACCTCTTCATTCAGTACATTGTTTCTCTCTTATAGGTCTTCTATTGTGGCATTGCTTTCATTGGAATTTCCATTATCAAGTAGTCCTTTAGTGTCTTCTTGATATAGAGTGTCATTATGCATAATTACCAACTCCTTTCTTTTCTTTAGGGATTCCCTTAGTTCTTCTTTTGCTGACTAAAGTTGCTACACTAATATAAGTTGTATCCCATTCTTGTAATTACTTTCCCAGCATATAAACCTCCATCTCCAAGATCTTAACTCTCAAGTGATTATACCTCTGCTAAGAGAACCAAGTTCAGATACCAATTGTTGGAAGTCTATTGGGAAAATAAGATACTGAGAGGGGGGGGGTGTTGGGGGGTGAATCAAGGTCTATAAAAATTTTGTCCTTTGAAACAAATATCAAACTATCACCACTAACCCTTATCTCAATAATATCATAGATCACATAAACAAGTACTACAATGATATGTTAGATATAATCTACTGATCATAATGATAAGCTTGAAAGTAAGTGATAAACACATGAGACAAAAGATTTGGTTACCCAAAATCCCTACAAGGTGAAGGTAAAATTGGGGTGGGGATCACACCCACAAATCTTCACTATTATAGAAATAAAGTGTTCTTGTTAAGGCTATAATGTTTGATCACTACTAATGATCTACCCTATGGAGGGTATGCCCTACTGAGAGATTATAATACTTATTCAATCTACCTTAATTAAAGGATTTAAAACTTACAAAAAAGTAAGCACTCTATTAGGAGATTTATATAGGCTTGTTAGGACCACTCTTTAAAGAGATCTACCCTAATTCACTTGATAGAATGTATAAGTACCTAATTCTTTGGTTAGTACTCTGATGCTTGATTATGGATTTCCTCTTTCCAATTCCTAATCCTCTCTAATCTTATAAACTCTATTTTGCACTTCACTGCTTGGACACTTTGCCTTTTTTTTTCTTCTAACATCCAATTATAGCCTCTTTCACAGAGATGCTTCTCTCCTCACTTTCCTACTAATATAGGGTTTGGACCCTCCTTAAATAGGCAACTAGTGAAGCTTTTAGATCTAGATCAATGATCTATGTTCAACACTTTTATTGTGTATGCATTTCCTTTTTCTAATTGGTTGCATGTCTTACATAGGGATTAATTAGAAAAAAACCATGTAATCATCTCCTTGAATTAATCCTCGATCATGAAAACATACATAGAAGTTAGCCAAAATGGTTTACCTAAGTGTTTGTGTCATTCCAAACACATATATGAAAACTAACTTACTCGGCATAAAACATTCTAATGCTTAGTCATAATTGTTATCCATATGTTATCACTCAATATTTATACTTCTCAGTATAAAGTGTCACTTAGTATACTTTCTTAGCTCCATAGATACTGGAGTTCTCAGCAACCATTGACATGCTCAATAGTAACTACTACTCAATCCATACATGATATTTACACAATCCAAATAAATTTCTTGGCCATAGTAGAATGGCTTTATCGCAGTGATGACCAACCAACTCTACCTTAGAAATGACTAAGTGTTTGACACTAATTGGAAATATGACTTGGAGACCAACATATACTAGTCATAAGTTTTGGATTTGATAAAGTGAATTTAAGTTGTTTAAATGAAAAAATGATTCACCCCCCAATTTTTTTGGTAGACTTTAATTTCTAATAATTGGTATCAGAGGGTCAATTCCTTGATCAAAAAGTTTAATATCTTAAGGATATCTATGGCATTCAGAAAGGAAAGTCAAAAATTTGATGGAGAGAACTAGACAAATATAAAGCAGAAGATGAATACATGTTTTCTATGCATGGGGATTAACTATTGGTTATTTACAAGGGATAAGAAGACTATGGCGGAAGAGAAAGATCTTCAATCAAATTTAAATCAACTGAAAGAACTATTCATGTTTAACATGTATGTAAGGGAAGCACTAACTATTGTGCTAACTAAATGAGAATTTTCCATTGTAAAGAATTTGCAACTTTCTCATGATATTTGGATTAGATTACAAGATCATTTTTAAGGTGATCAGTATGAGAAGAATTCTAAATTATAGAATTGGAAAGATGTGTTTGATAGTACTAAGATGTAGGAAGATGAAACTATACAAGCTTATTTTTAGAGAATATCAAAGATTGTTGTAGGAGTCAAATGTTGTGATGGAACTATTACATAAGATGAAATTGTATTGAAAATTCTAAAGTCATTATCACCTACTTATGAGAGAAAGATAATAGATGTGGAAGAAATTATTATTGTTACACCCAATGATAAAAAGGATACATTATTTAGAAAACTAAAAGAATTTGAGAAAAAGATTGAAGGAAAATCATAATCAAACTAGAACTGATACTGTCTTTAAACCTAATGTACAAGTGGACAAGAGAGCATTAACCAGAAGTGCAAGCACAAGTGAAAACTATGCTAGAGATTGGGCTAATAATCAAGAGGAAAAAGGGCAGATAGATTAAGGTTTGGCATTACTCATGAAAAGAGAATCTAAAGGTAAGAATGCTTTTTCTTGTTGGAAATCTAAAGAATTTGGTCATTTTTCATATCAATGTCCTAAGAAAGAAAGGAAGGTATGACATAAGAAACCCTATATATCAGAGATTACAAAATATTTCTTATTTATCGATGAAGACGATAAATTTGATTTGAAGGGAATAAATTTCTTAGAAAGTGAATTCTCTCATCATATGACTGGTGACATGAATAAATTTGTTGAGTTTAAATATTATGATGGATAAGTAGTTAGACTTGGTAACAATGTGTACAATTTATTATTAAAGGAAACATATCTATTGCACTTGATGGGAAAACTAACCCTGAAGATGTCTACTTTGTTGATGGATTGAAACATAACTTGTGGGTGTTGGATAACTTGTTGATAAGGGATATCTTTTGCAATTCACTAAGAAGACATTCTATTAGAAATGCTTTAGAATAATTGAGAGGTGGTGAATTAGTTATTGAAGGTCCAAATGTTCTACTTACCACTTTTCATTCATCCAAGCTTTAACTTTCCTATTCAACAAGTTACTATAAATCAACCTGCAAGCATAACACATAAAAAGTTCAACACATAACACAGTGATTTATGTGGAAACCCAATTTGGGAAAAACCACCAATAACATGCTACTCAATTCTCACTCTTTTGAAGTGATGTCCTATGAAAGGCCTGCCTTGTTAAAGGCTACAACACGCTGTTAAATGTGACCTGGTTAAAGGATTTAACCACCCTGTTAGAAGTAGGCCTAGTTAGAGGACTTTAAAACATTCACTCGGAATGCCACCCTATTAAAGGATTTACAAATGGCTATTAAACCAACCTAAGTCCATAGGATTTTCTCTTACCCTAACTGTTGCAATTGCTAGAGAGTAATAATAAGGGGTTTTGACCTGATTATAGAATACAACTTAACTTGCAAATTTTAGATCACTTCTTAGCTCATAACATTGTCTGGCTTTCAATCTCTACAACTCTAATAGCTTGCCCACCTTTCAATATTTGTCTCCTTGAGTCTTCATGCTTAGTGTACCAATGCAATCATCATCTTCTGACCACTTATCAAAGTAGAGTCTTTGTGCTTTGTTCTTCCTTCTCCTAGATGCCTTCTCCTTGACACTCGTCAACCACTTCACAATTTGGCACACCAGTAGCTCTTGCTACTTGGTCTGCAACTCCTTAAATAGAAGTCTTGGAGTTTCTTTTCCTGCTTGATTCTTCCTTCTTTTAATTTCAATTTGTATAGATTAGGTAGTATTCATTGAATCTAATCCATATTTTTTCCTTCTAGAAACATCATGAAGAATCCTTTGGAATTCACTCAAAAATGGTATACATAGAATTCTGTGCCACCAACTCATCATCCTTATCCTCCAACTAGTTCACAAAATTCAAGGTAACAACTTTGTTGGTTCAGATCTGGTGAACCTTTGACTTTTCCAATAATGCAGTAGCTCGATACTATTGAAATTTTGGTGCTCAACACATATTGTGTTACTCGGTATCAATTGTGTTTTACTGATGCTTAGCACTTGAAGTTTACTCAGCACCTACTAAGATTTTTAGACAATTGGCTCCTTCTATATCACTCGGCACTTGAACTTCACTCGGCACCTAAAGTTCACTTGGCACTTGAAGTTCACTCGGCACATACTAGATTTTGCATTTACTCAGCTCCAACTGAAAATTTTCTCGGCTTAAACTAGCTTTCTTGACACCCACTAAAGAACTTAGTTTAAGATTTGCAGTCAACCTTATTAAAACTTATTCCTCCAAAGTTCCTAAGTGTGACTAGCCTCTATATCTTCAAGTATGTTATTAATACATCATTTAACCATTATCTTAAATGATCCTTGCACTTCATTACAAAATCATAACTCAACCTTTTCGTGTTTTTGTTACATCGTGTTGATCAAATCCTCTTCATCAATCAACTAAGTGATAGTACTTGGATCTTATAAGTAATTTCCATTCCTGCAAATAGCAGGTTTGACATCAATGAAAAAAAAATGATTGAAAATATTCTTTTAACAATAATCTCCCTCTTTCAATCAATCTTCTTCTCACAATGATCTTTTCAATTAGATTTCTAACGCATTCATAATCAAAGATAAGAATGATAAGCTAATTGGAATAGGTACAAGGACCAAAGGTGATATTTTGAAATTAAATCCTACTAAGATGATATGTTTGGTTGCTAGAGTGGATGATAGATGGTTATGGCATACGATATTTTGTCACATAAGCTTTGATAATATTGTAAATATTAGCACTACAAGTGTAGCTAGATATTTACCTAAGATTGTGAAACCTTCTAATATCATTTACAAGAAATGTGTAATTGCTAAATAAAAGAAGATCTCATTTTGGAGAAAGATATTTATTACTTCAATGAGATTGGAGATTGTGTACACAAATTAATATGATGCGACAAGAACAAGAGCATTCAATGGTGAAAGGTATTATAATTTTTTCATTGATAAATTTACAAGAATGATGTGGGTAGAATTTTTTAAGAGAAATTTCAAGCTTTTGATAAATTCAATATATTTACAAATAGAGTAGAGAATGAATGAGGACTAAAGATAAGATGCTTGAAATTAGATAAAGGAGGAGAATTTACATCAAATCAATTTAATATTTTTTTTGAAGATGATGGAATTAAAAAATAATGTTTAGCTCCTAAAATGCCACAACACAATGGGATAACATAAAGGAGGAACAAATCCATGATCAAAGTAGCTAGAGATATGATGCTTGAAGGTAATGTATCACATGTCTATTAGAGAGAAGTAGTAAACACTATAGTATACACTATGAACAAAGTTCAGATCAAACAAGGCACTAGTAAGACACCCTATGAACTTTGCTTTGGGAATTCACCTATTGTAAAATACTTTAGAATATCTGGAAGCAAGTGTCATATCAAAAGAGAAGATGATATAGGAAAGGTTCATCCTATAAGTGATGAAGGCATATTTCTTGGATCTTCATTGAAGAGAGAGGCATATAGATGTTTTAATCAAAAATAAAGAATGATTGTTGAAATCACTAACATGAAAGCCGATGATAAATTTAGAATACAAGAAAGAATGCTTGATTATGATTTAGATGATGATTTTAGTACTAATCACATGCCTGACAATTAGAATGAATAGGAAATATTCTATGAAATTGATAATTATTTTTTAGATTGAAGTATAGAGGGAAGGACCAAGATTTTTAGTTAGAAATTAATAAGGAACACTTGAATAGAGAATACCAAGGTATGTAGCAAGCAATCTCCCTAACAAACATATTATTGGAAGTGAAAATAAAGGAGTTGTGACAAGGAATCAAGTAAGAGATGAAATCTATTTGGTATCACAAGTTGGACCTAAACTATAGATGAACCAAATAAAGATGAATTCTAGATAAAAGTTATGAGAGAATAACTTGAGAAGATTGAGGAGCATAAGACATGGGAATTGGTCCCTAGACCTAAAGATAAAAACATCATTGGCAATAATTGGGTATTCAATAACAAGATGAGTAAACAAGAATAAGTGGATAGAAAAAAAGAAAGGTTAGTATGTAAAGGTTATTTACAACAAGAAGGAATTAATTTTGAGGAAACATTTTCTATTGTTGCTAGACTTGAAGAGGTAAAAAAAATTTTCCATATGCGTATAATAAGAATTTCAAGGTATATCAGATGGATGTCAACTCATCTTTTGTAAATGGAGAACTTGAGGAAGAAGTTTACATTAGACAACCTGATGGTGTTCCACTTATAGAAGACAAACATATGGTTTGTAGACTATGAAAGGATTTCTATGGATTGAAGCAAGCACCTAGAGCCTAGTATGGAAGATTGGATAAAATTTGTAAAGTTTGGGATTCAAAAAATGGTAATGCAGGCAATAACATATACTTAAAAACAAATTCAAATTGATTACTTGATTATTGAAGTACTTGTTGATGATATTATCTTTGAAGGAATGATGAATCTAGTGATAAATTTTCAGAGGAAGTGAAGAATGAATTTGAGATGAGTATGATTTCTAAGACAAAATATTTCTTAGGATTATAAATAACTTGGGATAAGGGTATCATTTTCATATCTCAGACTAAGTATCTTAAGGATTCATTAACAAGGTTTGGATTGGAAAATTGTAATTCTATTGCAACACCTATGGTTATAGGATGTAAATTATCAAGAAAAGATGAATCACCTAGTGCAATGCAAATAAATGATTGGAGGGTTTCAACACTTCACATTGCAAGACCATATATAGATAATACAATTGGTATTGTGATGAGACTCCAAGAAGATCCTAAAGAGACACACCTAGCAACAACAAAGAGAATTTTTAGATATTTGGAGAAAACATTAGACTATAGACTATGGTATGATAGATCACATAATTTTATTTTATGTGCATACACCAATGTGAATTGGATAGGAAATGTGGATGTTAGAGTAAAATAATTAGTAGTGGAGGATCATTTTCTTATGGGGAAATCTAGTTTTATGTCTTAGCAAGAAATAGGATTGTACATCACAATCCACAATAGAAGTACACTATGTAATGGTAAAAAATAAATGTAATTAGATCATTTGGATGAATAAAATGTTGAAGGAGATAGGTATTGAGTTTTCAAGGCCTATTATCATTCATTGTGACAATACAAGTATAGTCAGTATGTCAAATAATATAGTATTACATTTGAAGACTAAACACATTGCTATAAAGTATCACTTTTTGAGAGAGAAGTTACTAGGGAAGAAAACCAAATTGGAATATATTAGCACAAAGGAGTAGGTAGCAGAAATATTTACTAAATCTTTGGTTAAGGATAATTTTGAGTACCTTAGAAACAAGATTGGGGCTATTCCTCAATCTTCTTCAAAGTAGTTGATGTAAGATTGCATCATTATAGTATATTCATACCATTTTTTTACACCTACAATTTATGTTTGGAGATTCTTCCTTTGGGGGAGTTGTCACTTTGGCAATATTATTGAGACTCTTCGGTAATGTTTTATATAAAAATCTCTTTAGGTATTCATCACTTTTTCACCTTTTCAGATTATTTTGGAGATGATTGAACTTTGAGAATTGGCATAATGACACCTTTATCTTTGATGTCAATGGGGGATAGTATTACATGAAAAACCATAAATTTTTGTATAGGGGAGAGTAATGGAGAAAGAGTAATATCTTTGAGGGAGAGGATTCAGTAGCTGATTGATGTCAATATGTTAATATATGTTGACATCAATGCATGAATTTTAATGATATTTATATTGTGGATATTTTCAATGTGTTTGGAGAGATGATTGAGTGCTTGTGTGTTGCATTCATGACTTGGTTTGTCATTGATGTCAACATATATGTATTCTGGTTATGACAGTCAGAGTTACCAAGGTAGATTTGGTTAGTGAAGTCAAAAATTAAAGAGTTATGCTATGTTGGATTAGAATCATATTCACAAATACATTTTTATGTTGTATATATGTTCACAGAAAGTTATTCAAAGGTTTGCATGACTTTCAAAAGATTATGTAAAGACTGGTTAGAGTACAATTTGTAGAGAATAGTTTATTGATAAATGAATTCTATCTATTAAGAGAGATGGAATCCAATTGAGTGAGATCATAATATGCTTGAAGACCTATATATTTTAATGTGTTCAAGGTAGCAGAAACTAGTAATGATTTTGAAAGGGTCACTGAATTGTAACGTGTCATATGTTCATTGTTAGATTGACTATGTATTGGAATTTATTTTGGATGTTGTAAATGTAGTGTAACATATAATATATATCTTAATGAGCTCCTACATTATTCATTGTACATTGGGGAAGCCTCAAGGTCAATTAGCTGTTAGGACTTGATAGAAAGGAAAAATGTTTTCCTTGGTTGTAAGTGTCATATGTACATACCAAAATTGTAATTGATGTATTAATGTTGAGGATGCTAATTATATGAGATCTGAGAAGAGGATGATGTTGAAGATATATTGAGAAATTCAAAGGAGTTTTATTGGAAAAAATGTTATTGTATCAGTCAATTCACCCTTGGATATATTATCCTAGAACTATTTTGTGAGTATAGTTCTGAAGAAATTTCATTAGTGTGTTAAATTGACTTCTTATCATCTCCTAATAGGGTTAAAGATGTATGCATGCTAAAATGGTCACTTAGACTATGGGCCCCCATTATTCAATTTTTCAAATTTCCTGAACCAATAGTTTGCAATATTTTATTAAATCAATTCAAATTAATTTCTTTGTTCAAATTGTAATTAATTTAATTAATTCAATATTTACTAAAGGTTTGATCATTTTATCCTATCTTATTTAATTAAAACAAAACCTCTCTTTTAATTAAATAAATAATCCACATTTAATTAATTAAGAGAAAAACCCCTCTTTTAATTTAATTAAATATTTCCTATTTAATTAAAAGAACATGCTCCCTTTTATTTAAATAAAATCCCACTTGAAAAAAGGAAATAAATTAAATAAATTATTATTATTAATTTTTTCCTCTACACTTAAATGTGCATATATTTAAGTGGGATTCCTCTTTTTCCTCTCTCCACTTTCTTCTCAAACACTCCTCTTTTCTCATTGGTGGAATTTTTTCTCACATGGATTAAACTCTATTATCCCATATTGGTCATGAGAAGCCTCCCACCTCCACATTTTCCTTTATAAGGAGTCCTGCCCTTCTCATTTTCATATAAAGCAATAGATAGATATAGAGAAATATATAGAGAAACATATATAGAGAGAGACATAGAGGAAATATAGACAGAGATATAGAGAAAAATAGCTCATTACTATAGTATTGTTATGCTACAGGTTTAGAGAGCAATTTTGGAGGAGTTTGAGCCTTAGGGTTTGGACATTGGAGCTTCATTGCAACTTCTCTCTTCCTGTCTTATTCTCTCTTGCATCCATGACTTCCATCATTTGGTTTTGTCCTTGCATTTTCATATTATCTTAGAGTCATATTTGTTTTCATAGATTAATATTGCATTGTTATTTCCTTTCATAGATTAGATTTCCTTTCTTGCATTGCTTTCCATTGTCATAATTTAGATTAGCTTGCATCTTCATTTATATTCATATTTAGATCCTTGAATCTCTTGTTTCATGGTGTACTTTCATGGGCACAAACTAGGTCAATTTGAGGGCCTCCATTACAAACCCTTGCACTCCATGAATAAAGAGTTATGAGCCACCATTTGAGACCTCATTATTGAGAAATCTTGAATATAATGACTCATAGAAGTTTGTCAACATTTTACCACACATTTTTAGCACCCACAAAGAAAGAAAATCTAATCTATGAAAGGAAATAACAATGCAATATTAATCTATGAGATATAGAGAAAATAGCTTGTTGTTATAGTATTGTTATGCTATAGGTTTAGAGAGTGATTTTGGAGGAGTTTGAGCCTTAGGGTTTGGACATTGGAGCTTCATTTCAACTTCTCTCTTCTTGTCTTATTCTCTCTTGCATCCATGGCTTCCATCATTAGGTTTCATCCTTGCATTTTCATCTTATCTTAAGAGTCATATTTATTTTCAAGGATTAATATTGCATTGTTATTTCCTTTCATAGATTAGATTTCTTTTCTTGCATTTCTTTGCATCATTATCATTTAGATTAGCTTGCATCTTCATTTGCATGCATATTTTGATCTTTAAATCTCTTGTTTTATGGTGTACTTGCATGAGCACAAACAAGGTCAAACTGAGGGCCTCCATTACAAACCCTTGCACTCTATGAATAGAGAGCTATGAGTTGCCATTTGAGATCTCATTCTTGAAAAATCTTGGATATGATGACTCATAGAAGTGTATCAACATTTTAGGCACACATTTTTAGCACCCAACATAGGGAAACCCACCTTTACTTGTTGATTTTAGATATTTTTGGAGCTAACCCCCTTATGTGAATTTGTTTGGAGACGAAAAACCTAAATATTTAAAGATTTGATCAAATCTCCCAAATGGAATAATGTTTTGGTCTGAATTTGTTTGCAAGTTGGTGACATATCAGAGAAGCATTAGTGAAATTTATAGATTTTTCTGAGGTATTTTCTATTTTTTATAATTTTTCGTGATTTTTCATGAAAATTCATTTTAGGGCACAAATTAGCAATTTTTTTAGAAAAGTCTATATTTTTAAAAAGGTATCTGAATTCTAAATAGAGTTAGTTATTTGTATTTTGATTTTAGAGATCATATTAAGGCTCAATAATTTTATTTGCAAAAATTGGTCTATTTTGACAAAATGGATCCCTAGGGCACAAAAAGATCTTTTTAAAATTCTAACATTTTTGGAAAGCTCTCTAATTTTTTATAGCGGTCTCTTTTCTCTATTTAAGGTTTTGAATCTGAATTCATATCATATAGGTTCAATCTTGTTGACTAGGTCAAAAATCAATATTAAAAAAAGGGCATTTAATGAATAACTTGCATTTGATTTTGACATGAATCAATGCATGATATGAGCTTTTATTTGGGATTTTTTTTGTTATTATCACTCTTAAAAATTAGAGTTTTAGATCTAACCCTAGTTTGGCATAAGTTGGATATACATTGCATATCTTGTGTTTGCTTGTTTTGCTTGTTGCTTTTTTTTATTGCGAGAAAACATTCAAGTGTAAATGAAAGGTACAATAGAGAAAAGAAATGTTGCAAGGATTACCAAGTATTTTTTTGGATCTCTATAAAATTTAGATTTGAAAATGTAATGAACCCTCTCTTGTGTTTAGCTTGAGTGCTTTTACATGCCTTCAAAGATTCACACTCCATTTGGTGCTCTAAAATTGGATCTAGATTTACTTTTACAAATGTATTTCACATAGTAATTAGGCCCTATGAACACTATTTGTGGAGTTCTTGAGGGAATGTGCTTCATTCACTTGTCTTACATGTAAAGCCCTTCTCAGCAATAGATCTCCACATAGGTAGGGAAGAATATATGTTATTATCTCATTATTTCACTTGGGTTTATCCTCAACATCCATTAGTATTTTCTCTTTAGATATCGGTGGTGTTTTTTGTTGGCTTTTCCAAAAAATTGGTGAGATTATTTTGAACTAGCGTGTCAAAGAATCTTGTTTGCTATCTTTGGGTAAGGTGAAGAGGCTAGAAGAGTATGCTCTATTCTCTTTTGGGCACATCAAAAATTTGAAACCCTTGAATCCAAATCAAGTCCCCGTATGGTACAACTTTGTGAGTCTTCCTTGATTAGAGAGGGTTAACCATAGTGGACATTCCCTTTATTGGGTCAACTACATGGATGGAACCTCAAGCGGTAATAGTCATTTTTGACATGGTAATACCAACTGCTATATAAATATCCTTTTGGGGGAAATCCTTAAGGGTGTAGTCTTTTGTTGGGTTGTCAAATCTCCTCAGTATCTCCAATTGATTAGAATTCTTAGAATATGTTAACCTTGGTGCACTAGGATTGGATTTTACCCACTCTAGATTACAAAAGTTATAGATTTGAAAAATTACTAAGGACTATAGTGCTGCCAAATTTTCTTTTCTAGGATTATGTGCATGATTGAAAAACATTTTAAGAACATAAACAGTGGTGGTTCTAGGGATTAGATTGATATTACCATACTATTCTTGTTCATGTACAAGGTTTCTTTGTCCCTTGTTCATTGTTTGAAGATGTTTTCTTGAAATTCCTTATTGCTATCTTGAGTGCCTAGTTCATGATTCAAAATTTATCACACCTATTTGGATATTTAAAACAAATAAAATCTGAGTTCCTGAGTCAAGACTTTATGACCAAACTGCTTTTCTATCCTATTATTTCCTATCTTCCTAGGTTGATCTAGTTCAGATTAGGTCACTTACTCATTGTTAGAAGCTTTTTTTCAAATTGGGCTATTGTGCTTTGACCCCTTGAATTAGTGATCTTTGATTTCACACGTGACCTTGTTTGGATTCAATGAGTTAGAGACCATCCTTGTTGAGAAAGATATACCTTTGGATTCTTTGATATTATGCTTGGAGAGTCTTAGTAATCTCTTGTCCATCCACTTTCATAAAAATTTAATTTTAATTATTTATAATTTGGGTGAATCATCCTCCTAGTCCATATGTTCTAGGGTATTCATCCAAAGTTGTGGGTACCTTTGTGGCAGTATTGGTTCATGCTTTTTGCAAAATTCTATCTTATCACATCTCTTTTGGACAAGTGAGTGATTTTACTATCCTAGTTTGGTACCAACATTTCTTAGGGTTATCCTATCACCTAGTACCTTTTCTTTCATGCCAGTTACAACAAGATATCAAGTAGATCAAGGAAAGTGACCTCAAGCCATCTTCAAACAATTACCTTTAGTTAAAACTCATCAAAGATGTAAGGGAAAAGAACCTGTGTTTGTTCAATCACCTAAGAATATTCCAAGAGCTTTGTTTGACCCTAGTAGTGACCTTATTGAGTTGAGTACACCATTAGCATCACCTCACTCAGATATGGATATGGATTTTATAATGCCTCCATAAAAGAAGAATCAAAGTAGTGAATACTATGTTGACCTTTTGATTGGTGGTCCCGCTCATGAAAATAGACCAACCTCACCTTGTATTGAGGATAGATATTTGGATGGACACAAAAGGGCTGAGAAAGGTAAGCATTATACCTATCAACAAGAAAAATCCCAATATGATGATCAAATTAGTGAGCCTTCTAGCACTCGTGTGAATGAAACATTTACTTATAACCAATTAAGACAGTCAAGACCATGTACACTGCTCATGAAACCTTTAGGTTATGCAAGTGATAGACTCAAAGTAGTTGAGTGTGAGAGAAAAGTCATTCTAGAAGAACAAGCTAATAAGGAAGAACAATTTGAATGCCTAGAGGAAGAAAGGCAAGTTATGATTGAGATAGAAAGGAAAGCCCATCAAGAAGCACAAGACCTTCTTGTGGCTTCACAAATTGACAATAAATTCAACAATGTGCACATTGGTGGTGGAAATAACTCTCTTCCATCCACCCCTCCTAAGACTCCACGAAGTGGAAGACACTCAAGAAAACCTTAATGATCTCCTAGCCCTAGAGGAAGGAGAGCTTTAAGACATGATTATTATAGGATATGAACACCTCCTAGAATGTCAAGATGACCTTCACAACAAGCTCATCATGGTTCACAATATGGAGGTGGTAGCTCAAACTTTGATCGCAATTCTTATGATTTCATGGCTATGCAATGAGACCCACATTTTCAGCAACATATGGAAGCATATATCGACCAAAATAGAGATGCATGCTTTCAACTTTTAATCAACAAGGGTGCTAAGGTCCCTTACAACTTTGATGTGGAAAAAATGATTCAAAAGCATGATCCCTCTATTAAAGAAGAAATTGACAATTGAAAAAACAACTAAAGAAAATATTGGCACTCAAGAGTTCTTTTTCACTTGATTCAGTATGTCCTAATCCTTTTGATAAGAGTGTTGACATAAAAGATTTTCTTAGAAAAATTGAGAACCCCCAATATGACAAATATGATGGAAATGGGGATTCAAATGATCATATGCATCAATTCTATACTATGAATTTTGAGTTTCATCATGAGGACTCATACCTTATGAGACTATTTCCAAGGAGTCTTAAGGGTCAAATAAAGGAATGGTTTACCAATATAACTCCTCCTATTAAGATATTCCCTAAGTTAATTCAAATATTTTTTCAACACTTCGCATACAATCTTTCATGATCTATCTCACCATTGGACTTATGTCACACAAATAAAAATAAAGGAGAATCCATTATTACTTTCTTGCAAAGATGGAGACAACAATGCTCTCGCTATTCTAAGACCATTCTTGAGAAAGAAAAGATTGAAATCCTCATTAGTAACATGGTTCCTAACATGAAGTACAAATTCAAGAAGATGGTTTTTGAGTCCTTTGATACCATGGTTGAAGCTACATTTAGAATTGAGGATGTTTTGAGAGAGCAAGATATTTTGACAAAAAATGGAAACAACAACAACAATGGTCAGAATAACAACAACAATAACAAGGATAAAGGAAAGAACACATAGTGGAATAAGACCAAACAAGTGGTTAATGATGGAGTTGTGGATTCCTCTAAGCCTAAAGACCAAGTTGTTCTTCATTTGGCTAGTACCAATCAACATAGTAACAAGCAGAGCTATCAAGAAATGCCTAAAGGAGAGAAATGTAACTTTACACAATTGGGTGAGTCATATGAACAAATATTCATGAAGCTCCTTGCTTGTAATAGTGTGCACCCTTATGATGCTACAAATTTCTACATACTTGAAGTAAAATCATGGTGGTGGGATGAGAAGGCCTATTGCAAATTTCACAATGGCATTGGATGCGATATTGAAAACTATGGGAGATTTAAGCATATTGTTAAAGATCTTGTTGAGAATGGAAAACTTGAAATAAATGGATTAAATACCAATGTTGATCACATATCATTCAAAGAGCATTTTCCCATGTATGAGAAAGGGGAAGCTTACCAACCTAAGAATGGCAAGGCTACAATCAATTACACTTATGCAAATGTAGAAAATATTGAGTTTGATTTAGATTTTAGTGTGCACTTAGTGTTGATTTTGAACCTTTTGAAATGGAAACTTGAAGTTCTTTTTAAATTTCCAAAAATGAAGTGTTCCTAACTTTGCATGAATGCATCTAAAACCTTGATGTTGCAAGGATGCAAATGATTGGATTGGTTTAGTTTCACTTTTTAAAAGGCTTTTTTTTTTTGTGAATTTTTAGTTTTTAATGGATTTAAGTATGATTTAGGGGTTCATTTTAAGAACCAAAAAGAAGTGTGTATGATTTTGCTTCCTTAAAAAAAAAATGGCCAAGATCTCCCACAAGAAGAAGAAGAAGAAGTAGATGGAATAAGAAGAATATAGACAAGAAGAGGAAGAAGAATTCCAAGTGCTTTGTCCACCTATAAGCTTGAAAAATCTGAAAATACTATGAGATAGACTATGAGTTCCTTTGTCTTCTTCATGCTCATGTGGACCTACAAAACCAATTTATACAATACTATCAATCACAAAAATAAGCAAAATTAGCCAAAATTAGCAAATGACATACAAAACTTGACTAAAAAAGCTAATGAAGATGACCCATGCGGGGTCCCACTGGGTGTGCCAAAATGTATATGCGCAATGTTAGTATGCTAATAAAAACCAAATGTAAATAAAGCTTCTACAAACTAAACAAAATTCATAAACTTCAAGATAGACTAAGATGAGCTCTCAATTAAGAATATGAGCCATTAATGGGCTCTCTCAATAAGAAGCTCTCTTTTTGAGTGGCTTTGTCTAAATAGATAGGATGTATGCTCAAGCTTATGCTTCAAAAAGGACTTCAAATGGAGTTGGAATTTGGGTGTGAGTGTATGGTTTTGATGTAAAATGGCTTCTTAAAATGGCATTATGACTTTACTTCATGGATTGTGTTGTTTTGCAAAGGGGAAGGATCCAATTTATAGGCAAGAGGCTTGAGGGATTGAGGGCTAAGATGCAAGGATGGGAAAAAGCTCTAGGAGTGCTCAAATTGCATGAGAGGAGAGCACATGGATTGTGCTTCCTTACAGCCAATCAGGGAGTGACACATGTCATAGGGTGAGAGGATGGAGGAAAGAGGAAGGCTAAATCAACAAAGGAGGCTCAAGGGATAAAATCTTCATAAAGACTCTCATAATGGCTTGTAAGAGCAATAAAAGAGCTTGGAAGAGTCATTTATGGCCTAGTGGGCTTCATAAAGTTTTATGGTTGGGATATTTTGAAGGAGATGAGAGGAATTTCGACTTGGGATTGATTAGGAAAATTCTAAGCTTGCTTAGGATTGTGCAAATGATTAGAGGATGGATTAGGATGGTTTAGGATTAGCTTAGGGATAGGCAAGTGGATGGCATTTAATGAGGGTGGGTGAAGGAGGAGATATTTGTTAACTTTGGCTTGGGTTAGTAAGTCTTAACCCATTTTTAGGGAATGTGACAAGGTTAGGAGGGGATTAGGATTAGGTTTAAAGACATCTTCTAGAAGAGTCTAGACTTTGGATGAGGATAAAGACTTTCTAGAATAGTCTAGAATTTCTTAGGATGAGGATGAAGTCTTTCTAGAAGAGTCTAGAACTTCTTAGGATGAGGATAAATTAGATTTTTAGGAAATAAATAAAGTTTTATTTATTTCAAGGGTTTGGGCTGAGGAGATATTTATTAAAA
This sequence comes from Cupressus sempervirens, assembly GCA_028749045.1. Taxonomy (NCBI): domain Eukaryota; kingdom Viridiplantae; phylum Streptophyta; class Pinopsida; order Cupressales; family Cupressaceae; genus Cupressus; species Cupressus sempervirens. The sequence goes on from CM053791.1 coordinate 619,181,248, forward strand.
CTTTTTTAATAAACATGAGGATTAATATTTAATCTTAATTAAATATTTTGAGTTGGGATTAGGGGTAGGAAATGATGGGGTTAGGCTTTAATCAAAATTAAAGAAGGATTAGAAGATTTTGGAAGAGGTTAGTGGTCTTAAGGAAATTGGCCAAGTTTTGGGCAAAAAATAAATTTTTTATTTATTTTGGGTTTTTTGGTCAATTTATTAATTAAATAATTAATAAATAAGGAAATAAATAAGATTTAAACTTTTTTGGGAGGGATTCCTTAGCTAAATATTTTTAATTAAGATAAAGGGATTTAATGGCATAAAAATAAATAAATTAATTAATTAATTAATTAATTAATAAATGATGATGTCATCAAGAATTTTTCAGAAAATAAAAATACTTTATTTTCTAAAGGTTTTTAGGTGTCTACATTTGGAACATAAATAAGGAAATACTTCCTTATGGTCTCTTCGTAGATGATCAATGATTAAACTACTCCATTTGTGATAGTTCTTTTTTGTCAACGAGGGTGTAACTCCATGCCGACATGTGAAAAAAAACTCCATGAGATTAATGTATGTATGCACCCCCCAAAATCCAAGAGAGAATCAAAGAAACCTCCCCACCCCTTGAATCACTCAATCAAGAACAACCCCCCCCCCCCCCCCCCCCCCAAATGAAAGATTTTGGCACTTTATACTTAGTGCATTTACAATAGCCAATTTAGGACCTATTTCTAAAAGCAATATTTCTATCCACATAATCTATAATCTGACTGCAGATTTGGAAAATAGACCCAAAAAATTTCACTTTAAAAAAAAATTGGAACCTGATTATGTGTCCAAATGAGCTCGTACTAAACTTTTGAAGTGGCAAAAATTAGAATTTGTGAGTTGTAGAAAAATTTAGAAATAGAGATCTCAAACCAACTGCACCAATGTGTAGATCACAAAATTCTACCCCAATACCAAAAAAAAAAATGCTCAAAAAAGGAGTCCATATGAGGGAGATATTGTTGTTTGAAAATCATCATTGTAATTATTTTTCCTAAATCACCGATGTCGCACCTCCAAAATATAAATGGCTATAGATTTGGCCTTAGATGTTCGATTTGAATGAAACAAAATCCAATTTGTGGGTTTTTTTACCTTCTAATTATGATGCTAATATCTAATTAGCACCAGCAAGCTCCAATCTTTGCCTGCAAAAAATCTCTCCTATTGGCCTGATGGCCAAATTTTGCTCGAAAAATAATGCAAATCCAAAAAAATAGTAGAGATGCAAATGATAAAATACACAGATCTAAACTTTAAATTCAGAGATCTGATATGATCATACCAATTCTACAAATTGGGCCTTTGGATGTCAGTTTGCAAAAAAAAAATTTCCTTAATTTTGACTATAGCCCAACATAGGTGAATTTAAACTCAAAATTCACTGAATCGATGCTCCAATTACAATGGTGAGTCCTCTTTGGCTCTAGATGCTCCCAATATCTATGGATACTCTGGATCTAGATTTAGGTGTCCTTCAAGAGGTGAAGCAAGATCAGTCTCCAATGGCTATGAAATGATGCTCCTATAGCTCTAATACCATGCAAGAATTTGGTATAGCTCTAATACCATGTAAGTATTTTCCTTAGTGAAAAAATACCCAAGATCAAGAAGCTCAACAACTAGCACAAAAGACCTATAGAGTATGATCATAATATCGATATATATTTAATTAAATTTTATAGTACACTAGAGGTGCTTGTATATAAAGGCCTCTAAGATGCATCTAGAATGTGTCTAGAATGAACTAGGAGATAAGCATGACAACTAAGCACACATCCTCCATTGTGCATGAATATATGTGCATCAATGAGAGGATAAGTATGACAAGGTATCTTGTGTGTAGAGATATTGTAGACACCATGTGCTTGAATTAGATGCTAACTCTTGTGTTGTAGACACCATGGGCTAAATTAGAGTTGCTTACTCTTGTGTTGTCAACATGACAACTCATATGAGTGTGCATACTCCAAGGTGTCTAACCTAATCAATAATAAAATAATGCATTTAAACTAAGTAAACTTAAGTAAAGTGTAAATAATAATTATTTACACTAACACCCTTCATATTGAGGTCATGATCCATAGAACCCATGTTAGGCATGTGTTGATAGATGAGGGTGTTGGGCTTAATATTTGTTCTTTGAGTCTTTTGAAGACATTAGATTATTTTGAACAAGTTATTGATACCAAAAAAAAGATTATTATCAAAGCCTATGATCAAGCACAGAGAAGTTCAAAGGGGTTGTTCATCCTTCCCATTAGGATTGGTCCTATTGAAAAAGATATTTTATTCCGAATAGTTGATCTTGGACCCCTTGCATACAATATTTTACTTGGTATACCATGGATTCATGATATGCAAGTAGGGTCATCTGCCTATCATGTGTGTGTTAATTTCCCTTACAACAGAATAGATATTTGTACTCGATTTTAGCAAGTCCACATGTTCCCCTAAATAGAGAAGTAGATGATTTTGATGCAACTTTAGTTGAATGTAAAGACAAGTTCAAATCCACAGACCTTGGCATGGGGGGATATCAACTCAACTCCCTCGTAGCATTACCAATTTCACCTAGGTCTTATGGAAAACCTTCACAAGAGGTGAAACCTTTCTCTTTAGCTATGACATTATTTGACACATCTATACAATCATCAGTGCCTATTCAAGATGAGAAAAAATGTGGTTGCTAGAGAATGGATTTATAGAGAAGAGAAGTATATGCACAATGAGAACTTCACTCCCTCTCCTAAAATTTATGGAAGAGGGTATACTTTTGTCAAGAAGATGGGCTATCCTAGACTTGGTCCTCTTAGTAATAGATTGGATGGATACTAGAATTAAACCCCTTGATCATGGTCTTTTCGCATGCAAGTCTAAGAAGTCATTTGGCCTAGGATATGTGAATTACAATAAGAATTTTACTCCTATCCTTGATAAGTTGGATAGTGAAGAATAACAAGAGTACATACCTAATTTAGAAAATCAACAAGATATGTATGAAGATTGGGTCCCTTCTACTAATCTCCTTTAGGAAGATTCATATAGTCCAGTATCTCATGAGATAGTTGCAAATTGAGAACAAGAGAGTATGACCCTTGATGATATTGAGGCTTCGATATCCAAGCATCCCAAGCCTTCATGGTGTAAGCATCCTAGTTGAGATTCAGAAATAGATTCCAATGAGTATGAATGGGACTCCCTCTTGGAGCCTTCTATAGTTGATATGGATATTGATGTTGTTCATACATATAGCTCTCATCCTGAGTTAGTCGACAATTCATGTGTAGGATCAGATGATTTGAACTCAAATGTTACCTTAGTAGACAATTCTTTGCTTGTTAGGATGAATCCCAATTTGGGTAGTTTAGGAAGTTACTTGATAGACTTTGACTCTTTGGTCACCAAAGATATCATTCATATTTATAACCTTGAACCATTCATTGATTTACCCCTTGTTCATCCTGATTTGGTTGATTGGTCCTAATGCAATCACAAACCTGAGCTTTTAATGTTTCAAAAAGATTATGAGATAGCTTGCTATTTGAGTGTCATTGAACCCATAGTCTCTTCCACCAATGAACTAGCTATAAACATGACAAAGCCATACATCAAATACCTTAATCATAAAATAAAAAGAAAATAAAATAAAAAGTATAGGAGTTTTGATGGTGAAAACCACAATGTAGGGGTGTCAAAACCAAAAAAAGTAAAAAGAAAGGACATTGAGGGTGAAAACCTCTTGGAGGTACATCAAGATGACGTACTTGATCATCTCCCCAGGTATTTTTAAGATAGATCTTCAGTTCTTATTGAATCAACATAAACAATCAATATTGGTAGGGATGAAGCTCCACAAATGGTACATTTGGCTCAATCTTTGTCATCACAAGAAAAGGTAGCCTACATTAAGTTCTTATGAGAAAAGAAGATCAATTTTTCATGGAATTATTTAGATATGCTAGGGTTGGACACTAATCTTATTATGCATCACTTATCCATAGCTCCAGGCATTAAACCGATTAAGCAGAAATTGAGAAAGATGCATCCTCACATAACTCTCATAGTCAAGGCAGAATTAGAGATACTACTTGGTGCAAAATTCATAAGAGCTATTGACTATGCTAAATGTGATAGGTGTTTGCATGCAGGTGATTTTTGGGAGTTGTGGGGTTGATCTTTCATCAACTTCAACATGGTATTAGAGATTTAGATCTTGATGCCCCTATTTTGTTCTTGAGAGATTTGGCATCGATTTTCAGATTTGTGGCTTTTAGAAGATTTTGTATTGGATATAGGGAGGACCTATTTTTTGGAGCATTTTGAGCCCAAATAGACATCATCGTTGAGCTTAGAGCACTCAAAAACCTCCATTTTCATATAAAATGTGTCTAGTTTGTACAATGTTGAAATCTGAGGCAATTTTTTTTGCACCAAGGCCATATTAACTTGGGTATGCAAATCAAGACAATGGTTTTTATATTTTATTTATAAAAAAATTATTATCCTAATTTTTTTATTTTTTATAAACAAAGGCAATAACTTTTTACAGAAAAGGGAGTGTATGTGCTTTTACACATAGATGGAGGCCCTTTTATTTAAAGAATTGCTGGGTCATTTGAATTTTACGTCTAATTCAAAACTATGGGACTGGTGCAGAGGCACATGGTGAAATATATTTTTGGAAATTCAGCTCCTTCCTTTCTTGGCACTCATGCCTTGTTGTCAACTCAGTCTATTTCATTAGGAAAGTACACCTATTTTTGCACCCTTTACAACTCCCTAGCCTTATTTTTGGCACTTGTTGTTTTGGAAATGACATCCTTATAGCCTGATCTCATGGTCAATGATGCAGAAATTGAACCCAACTTGGTAAATGATTAGAGATGTGTTTTTGAGATCATAGCTGTCATTTTTGTCCATCTTGGAAATAGAAAAAGATCAACAGATAATGAATATTGTGTGGTATATGCAAGGTTCCATCCCATGTGCAACATCTCCTAGAGTGTGGGTTTTTTGAACCCCCTATGGAACCATTTTCCACATGGACTCTTTTTGATCCTTTGAAGGAAATTTTTGAGGCCCCACTATTGTTAATCACCTCATGACTAGACCTTTTTTGGTTTGAGTTTCTTTCAATGCATGTGTAGAGCTCTCTATGGGCAGACTTATGTAAATCAATGATGCAGCTCCTCCATTTTTGGTGGTTGTTTCAACATAATTTTTGTGGGTCTATTAGTGGTTTGAACAGAATCGGTGATTTTTCAACCTTTCTAGCTATTTGAAGTTCATTGGTGGTTTTGACTAGCCTCCTCTATATGCGCTTTGAAGTCAAATTTTTTGGGAAATCACATGTTGTGTTTTTAAGCCACAATTTTTGGCTTTTTTTTGCTGAAAACTTTATGGTGAAAGTTGCTCCTTAATTGGCAATATTTTCACCATGTTTGGTGCTTGGTCTTGGGCTTTTTTTCTCCATGTCCGACATGTAATCCTCATCAATGCTTCACCAATTTTGTGAAGTACACATCATCCTTCCTTTTCTACCATGTGGACTGTTATTTCCATTCTTTTTAGAAGCATAGGTTCATGCATTTATTAATGGTGAATCTTTTGGATACTAGCACCTTTCCATTTTTTGGTGCTTAATTGGGAGGCACATTTGAGTTATTAAAGGCAATTTTTAAGTTTGTTTTTTAAAAAACAAAACCTTTTCCCACATGCCCTTCTTGGCAACCAAATTTTTTTCTGGCACTAACCCTTTGCCTGGCACGTATTTTCAGTGATCAAATTTTTCTAGTACTGGTCATTCTAGCCTATTTTTGCCTCAATGACTATTTGACCATCAAAATTACACTCGCCACTTGTTGACATAAGCATTGCATCAGTGTTATTGTTTTCCCTTCTCACTTTGTTTGGAGGTACCTTCATAATTTTGCTCATATCTGGGGCATACAGACTTCATTTTCCACAAACCAGATATCACTAGAAAGATGGTTCCCAGCCCATCACAATGGTACAAGTATTTTTTAGTTTTGATATATTTTTTATGGGTTTTTCTTAGGTTAAAGTTAGGGGTACATTTTTTCTCTCCTAGAGATATATCTTGAGCATTTAAAATTCAATTTGGGAATTATTTATATCATTGGAAAGGCCTTTCCAAGATCTTTCTAGCAATGTTGGTTGTTTTTTTAGATTTTGATCTAGGCACATTCTACTCAGTCTTTTGTATTTTTTCATCCTAGTGGATATATTGGTTGTTTCAGGTTTAAGGATCAATTTCATTGCTTTAGATGATTCATCATGGGTTGTACTATTTATTGTATCAACCTTATGTCTCTATATTTAGAAATCATTTGTATGCATTCTTGCAAACAAATTGAGATAAAGTGTCATATTGCATCTATATTTTTATTTCAATAGTTTTTCCTTTTTTTGCCTTCTTATTTGAGTAGTGTCATCTGAGGACACTCATACAGATTATTGTATTCTTGGGATTTATTATATCTTGTGCCTTATTGTATATGAACTACTCTGATTAATGTGTCATAGGGGGTTGATGTTTAGCCTTTGTTTTCCATCTTCCTTTGTCTAGTGAGTTTCCTTTATGTGACATTAAATTCATGATGTGTCTAAGATTGATCATGTCAGTACACTTATATGTACTCATTTTTTTATCTTGATCATGGTTCCTTGATATGTAGTTCTATTGGCCCACTTTTCCAATTTCCTGTCATCTCATCCTTGTCTACATTAGGCAGGTTCTTCTATTGTTTCTCATGCTTCCTCGATTTGACGGAGTGGAATTTGTATTCAATTCTTATTCCTATGTACTAGGTAGATGTAGTGGCTGGGTACCTATGCATTTTAGTAAGATGGATCATTTACCATATAGACACTCTTATTCTGGTTCCTACTTTGGTTGTAACCTTCCATGTTTGATTGATCATCTCTTTAGGGTTTGGTGTTTTATGCCATCTGTATCTTCGAGTTCATTTATTTTCTTTTGTGTGCCTCTTGATTCAATGTAGATTATAGCCTTCTCTACTTGGTTAGATTCTATTTTACTAGAGGCTCTTTAGATCAACAATCACTTTTGATAGAGTTTTTTAGCTTGTACATGCTTCAATGGTGTTCTTCATGATCATATTTTCTTCCTATCTTTTGTGACATACCCTAGTTTGGAGGTTTCTTTAGTCCTTTACTAATTCTTTTCAGCATTACTTCCATCTCTTTTTGGAGTAAGGTTTTTCCCATGTGGTTTTCTTTATTTCTCCTCTTTTCAGAGATTTTGTTGTGCTTGGGTACCTCATTAGGTCTTGTTGTCAATACCCAAAATTCTACTTTTAGTAGTAGTTTCTAAGTTTTTAGCAACTCCCTAAGTTTATCTTAAGGGGGGGTGTTAGAGTAATTAGATATTTTCTAATTAACTCTATTTTACTTAAGCTAAAATTTAGGCATATAATCATTAATTATTTTATTCATTATTATAATGCAACCTAGGTTTTACTTTTTATGGTTTTGGATCTCCTTTTATAAGGATTGATCCCTAGTTTTTAATTTATTGGTTAATTCACTTTTGATTATATAAATCTTTTTTGTTCTCATTAAGAATGTCTCATCTATGGATCTAGCAATTGCATCCTTCATATATTTTACTTCTCTCTTCCTGTAACAAGTGTTTTTTGTTGAAAACAATTGGTTAATTATATATTATCTTTGATGTTACACAAAATGTCATATCATTTTCAATCAGTGTATGTTGAGCTCACTCGTGTGATGAAGATAGGTTCTCATATTTGCCGAGCATTCCAAAGTTCTCCTAGTTCAGAAGATAGTGTCTACCGAGTTCACTCAAGCAACAAAGAGAAGTTTGCAGAAGTTGAGTGTTAACCAAGCTCACTCAATTAATGAAGGAAATGTTGGATGGAACTAGTATTAACCGAGCTCACTCAGTTACCAAAGGAACTTTGTAAAGATGCAGTGTTAACCGAGTTCACTTGGTTAACACGGGAAAATCATTTCTCAGTTAGTGTCTACCGAGTAGGTTCAACTAACAAAGGATTTTCTTATTTTGGCATATTGAATGTAATAGATTTTTTTTTTGTTCTAGCTAACTGAGGAGATGAATATTAATTATTCTAAGCTGTATTCAAGTCGACTTGACAATGTGTAAGATATAAATATAAGGTCAAGTTGAGGATTGAATGTGTGCAAGTGAATAGAAGAATTAAAGATGCTAAGAGGAAGTGAATTAGAAGGATAAGCAGAATATCCTTGAGGAGCTACAAAGATACATTTGATCAAAAATGATCAATTATTCAAATCATAATTAAGATCTATAATTAACAATTTAGTTGCATTAGAAATTAGGTCATCTCATTGTTACTCTCTAGCCATTGTAGCAGTTATCTAAATCTCTTAACAGAGTTGGCTTGATAGTTATTTGTAAGTCCTCTAACAAGGTGGTATTTCTAGATTGAAGTTTCTAAAGACCTCTAACAAGGCCACTCCTAATAGGGTGATTAAATCTGCTAACAAGGTCACACCTAATAGTGTGTTTTAAAACCTTTAATAGGGTTGGCTCCTAATAAGGCTCACTTTAGAAGAGTGAAAATTAGTAACTAGTTGCAGTTGGTAGTTTTTTCCAAATTGGGTTTTCACGTTAAATCATGGTGTCACCTATTTTCATGCTATTTAGTTCATATGTATGCAACTAAGTTAAGTAAGGTTAATCATTGATAAAATCTTAAGATTTACATGTTAAGCACTTACTGAGTTACAACATTTGTTAGTGTAAACTGAGTGCCTATGTGTTTGCTGAGCATCAGTATTTTGAGTGATATTTACATTCTATGTTGACATCTAAAAGATCTAGGATTTATTTTAGTGGTAATTGATTCACCCCTCCCCTCTCAGTTACTCCTCTTATATTTCCAACAATTGGTATCAGAGCTTTTTGATACTTTAAGAGAAGGTTTCAAGGACCTAAGCTAAAGTTTAGGATATCTTTCAGAAGAGAGATTCTCAAGCTAAATAGAGATAGCTTCCAGGCATGGCAAGAACTTGTGAAGTTTCACTTGGAAACCATCAATGATTCAGGTTTCAAATACTTGGAAAATGCTTACAAGACTCCTACCAGAACACTCACTGTGGAAGAGATTGTTGAAAAAAAAAATCATAACATCATGATGATTAACATTGTATCAACTCTTAATTATGTTGATTTTGATGAGGTCAAAGGATGTGCTACTTCTCATGACATGTGTACCAAACTAAAGGATATCTATGGAGGTGATGATAACATAAAAAGAGCCAAGTCAAAAAGCTTGAGAGGTCAATTTGATCAGATGAAAATGAGAGGGGATGAAAACATTGCAAAATATGTGAGAGAATCAAAGCCAGTGTCAGTGTTATCAAAGCCTCTGGAGGAACAATTGAAGACGTGACATCGGTAAGAAAGGTACTCAAAACACTTCTTTATATCTATGTAATCAAAGTGCCTGATATTCAAGAGATAAGATGTGATCCAAATAACAAGATAACTTTGGATTCTCTAGTTGGAAGATTGACTACATTTGAACTTGATAACTATGATAATTATACTCCTAGTTCTAGCAATCTTGAGTTTGGATTTGAAGCCAAGGTATCACTCAAAAAGAAAGATAAGAATTCTATAAAAAAACAATCTGAAAGTGAAGAGGATGATAGTTCTGACAGTGATCTTGAAGCCATTGAAGAATTTCTTGCAAGAAGGTATCCCAAAGGAAAAAGAAAGTACAAAGGTAAAATTCCTTTGATTTGTTTCTCTTGTGAAGAAGTTGGACATATTGTTGCATGATGTCCAAACAAAGAAGACAAAGATGAAAAGAAGTATAGCAAGTACAAAGGCAAGAAGGATTTTAATGACTTCAAGGACTACAAAGACAAAGGTAAGAAATATTGTTTTATGACTAAAGATTTAGATAGTAGCAAAGATGATGAAATGGTTTATATTATTGTAAAACATGAATCTAATGTTGAAGGAAAAAAAAAGGAACTCATCTCTCATGTTAGCAAAAATGATACATAGATTATTGATAGTGGCTACTCACATCATATGACTGGTGACAAAATAAATTTTGAACATATGGAACATTATGATAGTGAAAGTGTGAGATTGGGAAATAATGAACCATGTTGCATAAAGGGAAAATTTTGTATCTCACTAACCAATGAACTTAGATGTGATAATGTTTATTGAGTTGAAGGACTAAAACATAATCTACTAAGTGTAGAATAGTTGAATAACATTGGATTCAAGGTAGAATTCATGAATGGGAAGGCCAAGCTACTAGATCGAAAATGAAATCTGATTGGGTCTGGTAAACAAACAAAAGGTAACCTATTCTACATAGATCTTAGTGAAAGTTCATGTTTTATTACTCAAGTAGAATAAAGTCATTTATGGCATAAAAGGCTATGTCATTTGAACTTTGCTAATTTGATCAAGATAAGAAAAAACAAAAAGGTATAGGTATTCCTAGTCTGAGGAAACCTGATGTGGATCGATGCAAAAATTGTCAAATTGGTAAGATGGGAAAAAAAAGTTTAAAAAGAAAAAAATATCATTTTGAAGAAGTCTTAGAGCTAGTTCATATAGACTTATGTGGGCCTATTGGAATAGAGAGTTATAGTGGAGATAAGTATTTTATTCTTTTTGTTGATGATTATTCTAGAATGATGACTATAATGTATTTGAAATATAAGTCTGAAGCATTTCAAAAGTTTAAGTGGTATCTAAAAAGAAGCTAAAGTGTTTGAGGTCAAACAAAGGTGGTGAATTCATTTCCAATAAATTATGCATTGAAAGAGGAATTAAGAGAAAAGTATCAGCCCCTAGTACACCATAACAAAATGCTATAGCCGAAAGAACAAATAGATCCATCATGGATTGTGCAAGAACTTTCATGATAGAAAAGAGTGTTGCAATCAAATATTGGAAGGAAGAAATCAGTACTACAATGCATACCTTAAACAGAATCAAGTTGAAAATAGACTCAAACCAAACTCCTTATGAACTATGGTATGGATACAAACCTAATGTAAGTTACTTGAAAGTATTTGGTAGCAAATAATATATTCTGAAAGAGTGTAGAAAAGGTAATTTTGATGTCAAAGGTGATGATGGTGTATTCCTAGGATACTCCTATAGATGTAAAGCATATAAATATTTGAACTTATCAACTCATAAGATCATAGAAAGTGCACATGTAAGAATTGATGAGTTTGTACAAAAGAGTGAAGAAGAAAGTAGCAAAGAAGTTGAGGATTTTAGAAAGTTTTTCTACTATGAACCTGATACATTGCCAAATCCAATAGGAAGTCAGCACTCTTCACCTCTTGAGTCTCCAAAATATCCAAAATCTATCGAGTTGCAACTAGTGCAACCTGAGTCATAGTTAGAAGCTACCAAGTTTTTGCTAGAGAAAATTAAGTCTAATGGACCTGAGTCATAGACAGTGGAACCCAAACTTGATATAGAAGATCATGGACAGGGTAATGGAACAAGTTCTAAATCCAAAATACTTGCATTAGCAAGTTATGTCAGAACGCACCATGCACCTGATCAGATTATTGGAGACAAGTCAGATGGAATAATGACAAGAAATAAATTGAAAAGTACATGTTTTCTTGCTAAGTTTAAACCTAGATCAGTTAAAGATGCTTTGGATAATGAAAGTTGGATTGAAGCTATGAATGAAGAGATATAACAGATAGAGAGGAATAAGACCTAGATTCATGTTCCTAGGCCCAAGGATAAGAATGTAATTGGCACTAAGTGGGTTTTCATAAATAAGCTAAATGAAGATGGAAAAGTTTCCAGAAAAAAGAAAAAAAAAAAAAAAAGCAAGGTTAGTATGCAAAGGTTATTCTCAAGAAGAAGGTATTGATTATGGTGAAACTTTTTCTCCTATTGAAAGACCAGAAGGTGTTAGAATTTTACTTGCTTATGTTGCACATAAAGGATTTAAAATTTATCAAATGGATGTAAAATTTGCATTCTTGAATGGATTTCTTGAAGAGAAAGTTTACATAGAACAACCTGAAGATTTTGTGGATCCTAGCAAAAGGGATATGGTCTATAAATTGCACAAAGTGTTGTATGGTCTTAAGAAAACTCCCAAAGCTTGGTATAAAAGACTTCATAACGACTTGATAAAGACTAATTTTCAAAGAAAAAATGATAACAGTAGCCTGTATATCAAAGAAGGACCAGACAAGATGATTGTGTTGGCAGAAATCTTTTTGGATGACACTTTATTTATAGGAAATGATAATTTATGCAAAGAATTTTTAGAAGAGATGAATAAAGAATTTGAGATGTTCATGTTTGGAGAGATGAAATTCTTTTTTGGATTATAGATTCAACAAAAGAAAGATGGTATCTACATTACTCAATCCAAATATATCAAGGAGATACTAAAGAAAATTAGAATGGGAGATTCAAGACTAGTTGGAACACCTATGTCTACTAGACATAAGCTTTCCAAAAATGATGATTCCAAGGTAGTAGATCAGACCATATACAAATTAATGATTGGAAAATTATAATGTGTAGTGCATATAAGGCCTAATGTTGCATTAGCAGTTGGTATGGTGGCAAGATTCTCAAAAAATCTTTAAAAAAATCACATGATGGTAATCAAGAGAATCATGAGGTATCTAAAGGGTACTAAAGACTATGGATTATGGTACAAGAAAGGAGGCAATTTGGATTTGAAAGCCTTCACAAATATTGATTGGGAAGGAGGTGTTGATGACAGGAAGAGCACCAGTGGTGGAGTGTTCTTTCTTGGTAAAATGCTAGTGCCTTGGACAAGCAAGAAGAAAAATTATATTTCTCATTCTATAGAAGAGGTAAAATATGTAGTAGCAATAATTAATTGTTCTAATATTGTTTGGTTCAAGCAACTATTGGTAGGTATGAAGATAGAAATCAAGAATCCAGTGGTTATCTTCTGTGATAACACCAATGTAGTTAATATATCAAATAATCTTGTGGTGCATACCAAAACCAAACACATCACTATAAAATATCATTTTCTGAGAGAATTGGTACAAGATATAGAGATAAGATTTGAATATGTGAATAATAAAGAAAACAAATTGTAGACATATTCACTAAACCATTACCTAAGGATGCATTTTTGTATATAAAGGTAAGTTAGGGGCCATTCCCCTATCTGAAACTCACTAAATGAAGTTTAGTGATACATCAACTAGAGAATTTTGAAGATCAGTTAGTTGATGCAATATTGAAAAAGGCATATTGCATATGAACTGGTACATGAGGTACACTAATATTGACTAAATATTGTCTTTGGCATAAGACGCCAAAGAGGGAGAGTTTGTTGTCATATCACTGACATAAATTGTCTAAAGAGGAAGAGTATACATTTCATATAAATTTTGTTTGAAGATGTTAGAGAAAAGGATGAGCTTGGTCTGATATCAAAAACACCAAGTTTGCTATCAGAATAAGATGTGGAAGATAGAGTTTTACTGACAGAGGGAGGAATTGAAGGTAGAGGGAGTTCACACTGATAAAGGAAGTTCTCATGGATGAAAATCAAAATGAAACTAAAGATATGTTCCTTACTTTATTCTTGCTCTAAAATTTCATTGTATTATGACATGTTGTGTTGCCATCAATGCAAAAGAGGATGATTGTTGAAAATAATTGGTTAATTGTGTATTATCTTTCATGTTACACAAAAAGTCATATCATTTCTAGTTAGTGTATGTCAAGCTCACTCAGGTGATGATGATAGTTTCTTGTGTCTATCAAGCATTCTAAAGTTTTCCAAGTTTAGAAGACAATGTTTATTGAGTTCACTCAGGTGATGAAAAGAAGTTCACAGAAGTTAAGTGTTAACCAAGCTCACTCAATTAATGAAAGAAATGTTGGATGGAACTAGTGTTAACCGATCTCACTCAATTACCAAAGGAACTTTGTAAAGATGCAGTGTTAACCGAGTTCACTAGGTTAACATAGAAAAATTGTTTATGAGTTAGTGTATATCAAGTAGGTTCAGCTAACAAAGGATTTTCTTATTTTTCCATATTGAATATAATAGATTTGTTTGTTGGTCCTAGCCGAAAAAGAAGATGAATATTAACTATTCTAAATTGTATACAAGTAGACTTGACAATGTGTAAGATATAAATATAAGGTCAAGTTAAGGATTGAATGTGTGCAAGTGAGTAGAAGAGTTAAAGATGCTAAGAGGAAGAAAATTAGAAGGATAAGCAGAATATCCTTGAGGAGTTACAAAAATACATTCAATCAAAAAGGATCAAGTATACAAGCCAGAATTGAGATCTATAATTAACAATTAATTTGCATCAGAAATTAGGTCATCTCATTGTTACTCTCTAACCATTGTAGCAATGATCTAAATCTCTTAACAGAGTTGGCTTAATAGTTATTTGTAAATCCTCTAACAAGATGGCATTTCCAGATTGACATATCTAAAGACCTCTAACAAGGCCACTCCTAATAGGGTGATTAAATCCTCTAACAAGGTCATACCTAGCAATGTGTTTTGCAACCTTTAACAGGGTTGGCTCCAAATAGGGCTAACTTTAGAAGAGAGAAAATCAATAACTAGTTGCAATTGGTATTTTTCCAAATTGGGTTTCCACGTTAAATCTTGGCATCACTTGTGTTGATGCTATTTTTTTCATATGTATGCAACTAAGTTAAGTAAGGTTAATTATGGATAATTGTTGGATACAATTGCTAATTGTGTATTGTCTTTGATGTTACACAAATGTCATATCAACCATCAGATAGAGTCTACCGAGCTCAGATGGTTAGCAAAGCATTTTATAGTGACTACCGAGCATACCTGAACATTACACAGAAAGTTAGCTTTTACCGAGCTCACTCGGTAAGCAAAGGAAAGTTAGATTTTACCGAGCTCACTCGGTAAGCAAAGGAAAGTTAGCTTTTACCAAGCTCACTCGATAAACAAAGGAAAGTTAGCTTTTACCGAGCACACTCGGTAAGCAAAGGAAAGTTAGCTTTTACCGAGGTCACTCGATAAGCAAAGAAAAATTAGCTTTTACCGAGCTCACTTGGTAAACAAAGGAAGGTCAGTATTTACTGAGTTAACTCGATCTCTAAAGGAAGTTGCAAGGTTTGCAATGTTTACCAAGCTCCATTTGGTTAACATTGGGGAAAACATTCTGAGCAGTGGTCACCGAGCTGGGTCGGGCAGTGAAGAATTTTATTGTTCTAAAGAATTAAGTTTAATTATTTTATGTAGCCGACTGATTTATGTTTTTCAGTTGATTGAGCCGACTTGACAATCTGTAAGGTATATATGAAGGGTCAAGTTGTGAATTCAAAAATGTAGAAGTGTGTGGATGCATAAAAGTGTGAATATATGAATAAGCAAATATATGAGTCAATGTTGAGGAAGAATTAGATATCCCTATGAAGTTGCAAAGTTGCATTCGATCAGTGAGGATCTAGTGAAGCAGAACAAAGATCTGTATTCAACAAAGATAAGTTGCATATATTTTAGATCACTTCATTGTTGCTTTCTAATCATTGTAATAGTGATTCAAAATCTCTTAACAGAGTTGGTTTGACAGCCATTTTGTAAATCCTCTAACAAGGTGACAATTCAGTTGAATTGTTTTAAAGACCTCTGATAAGGCCACTTCTAACAAGGTGATCAAACCCTCTAACAGGGTCACACCTAACAGTGTGTTTTGTAACCTTTAACAGGGTTGGCTCCTAACAGGGCTCACTTCAAAAGAGTGAAAATTGGTAACTAGTTACTTGGTGGTTTTTCCCAAATTGGGTTTCCATGTTAAATTTGGTGTCTCTTGTGTTCATGTTATTTCTTTATGCATCCATGTTATCACTTTAAATTCTAAATAAGTTATCAGAACATCTGTCAAGTTTTAGATTTATTTGTGAGATTGTCAGCAGCTATATTTTAAGTCATCTAAGGATCTGTGGATTTATTTTTGGAGTAACTAATTCACCCCTCCCCTCTAAGTTACTCCATCTCTATTTCCAACAATAATATCTTTAGATTTACATGTTAAGCACTTACTAAGTTACATCATTTTCTAGTATAAATCGAGTGCTTGTGCGTTTGTCGAGCATCAGTATTTTTAGTGAAGTTTATGTTCTGTGTTGACATCTAAAGCGATCTAAAATTTATTTTATTGGTAACTAATTTACCCCTCCCCTCTTAGTTACTCCTCTTATATTTCCAATATTTTCATGTAGGTGATTCTTGGGAGTTGTGGGGTTGATCTTTCATCAACTTCAATAGCATTGTATGACTCAGATGCAGATAAAGCTATAAAAATGCAAGAACTTGGAGAAAGGGTCAACAAGATGAATAAGAGAACACAAGGAATTTTCATATTATTACATCATCTTGTGGACATCATTCCCATCAATGGTTTCCCATTGATTAAGGTTTTTCCTAATTAACAAATATTATGTTATTATGCATGATTTTATCTTATTATTATTTTATATATTGGTTTTAAGTTCTAGATTTTATAACGTTAATTTAAGAACACAATTAATTCAACCACCCCCCCCCCCCCCCCCAGGTTATGTTAGTGGACTCTACTTTCTAATAGAATCCATATGGCCTCTACCTCATTTATTCTTGAATATTATCCTTTTATTCCATTTTAAATTTCACTACTTAATCTTCCTAAAAATTATATAAATAAGTGTCCTTCTCCGTGGGACTAAGCTACATCAACTGGGCAAGTGGAGAATGAAGAACTTAAGCATTGAGTTAGAAGAATATGTCTTCATTAATTAGCAACAAGTTAACAAGGAATCACAATGCATTGCAAGTGCAACAATTGGTAGACAGTCGTACCAATCAAAGATAGAAAAGTGAAGGAAAACCATGAAAGTATAACACATGTATATTATTCATTGGTGATGTGACAATACAAGAGGAAGCTTGAATATGAAAAAGTTATGCAATAGAGAAAAGTGGTGGAATATGACTAAAGCATGCAAGGTTCCAGGTCTAGCTATATACTCGTATATGGACAAGTTGGCCTATAAGCATAAGCACTTATGGATAGATAGTCACAAATGACCTATGATTATGCTCACTATGCAATTCAAAATTTAAATTAAACTTTGAGAAAGATAAGCTTAGGGTTTCCATCTATAATTAGAGATCAAGATTTATAAGATCATTGAAAACTCATTCATAATTGGTGGTTGTTGGCTAAAAAAAGGTAGGAACATCTCATCCAGTAGAAGAGCCAAGAACATTATTGTTGCAGCAACTATGTTAACTAGAGAATCTATTAGAGAAGGTCAATTATGAAAGAGGGCTATCATTAGGGAAGTGCAAAGACACAAGAGGTAGAAGGGTGGAATGTAGAGAAAGGTTCACCCGAGCTAAAAGAATAGTAGAAAATCATAACACCTCAGGATACAATAGTAGGGGATGTATCAAGCAAGGTGTACCACACATTTATAAAATATAATTTTCTTTCTAATCATAGCATCTATTCTAAGCCTTTAATAGGAAAGTCTTGTAGTAATTCTTTCAAATCCTCTAAAATGGTATCTCTTAGAAAGGGATTGAAAAACTCTAACAATGTAGCCTCAATAGGTTGTTGTAATCCTAACATGTTACTATCATTCCTAAAAAGATAGATTCCCAAAAGGAACATACGTAGACCTTTAAAAGGGAGCCCTTTTTCTTTCAAGGAAAGGCTAGTGGATATTTTACTCCCATCATGGTTTTCACTCTCACAGTAGAGGTTTCCACATAAAAATATTTGTGTCATTAATGTATGATTATGTGTGGGATATTGTATGCATTTATTGTGTAGCATTTATAATTTCCCTAATAATTAAGGAGGTGATAGAATAGTTTGTGGTAAATCATGGCATAGTAACTAGTATATTTTGTGAATACAATGATATTGATTCACCCCCCCCCCCCCCCCCCTCCTCCTCTCACTACCAATTGGGACAAACAATTGGTATCAAAGCATAGACTCTAATAGCGATGATTCTAAAAACTTAAGGGAAGATCCAATGACACCACTAAGAAGATAAATAGAAGAAGCATTAGACATTGTTGAAGATTTGAAAGATAGATTTAGAGAATCCCTAGCCAAGAAAAATAAGCTAATGAGAAAGCTAGGAGAAAGACAAGAGATAATAGAGAAGCTCAAAGAATAAAGTTGTTATGAAGAGTCAAAATAAGCTATCTTAAAACTCATAGCCAAGAATGATAAGCTGAAGAAAAGGATCAAGGTCATGAAGAAGGATCAAGAATATTCTACAATAACATTAGGTGTAACTTGGATGAAAAAGGGAGTGTCATCTGAGCAAGAGACCAAACATATGAAGAACAAATACTAGCCCAAGAATAAATGCAAAAATATGAGGATCTAGTAAGAGAAAAGGAGAATGAAATAGCTCTCATGGAGGAGAACAGATGCATCACCCAAGAAAATAACATACTACAAGAGTTTGATCATGAGAATCAAGATGGTAAAGGAAGAATATGAAAGACTTACAAAGTGAAGTGAAAGTATTTAGGAGTTGGATAAATGGTCAGACATCCAAGGAGAAATAACTAGCTCAACTGATTTAGGATATGAAGGAATCCATTTATCTAAAAGAGGAGAAACTTTAAAGGAAAAAGTATTGACATATACCAAAAAGATTAATGAAAGATAAAAAGGATGTATGACATCAAACAAACCTATTTGTCTTTATTGTGGTAAAATAAGACACAAGATGAGTGAATACTTGCATAGGTGAAACACAACTGGTAGACATTAAACAAATAGATAACTATGTTATAGTTTTTACTAGTATGGACATAGTATAAAAGAATGAAGAGATCCTAAGATGAAGCTAGAGCATAGAAATACTACTACTATTGTGACATATATGGTCACTATAAAATAAATTATAGATTGAGTACTAGATTACACCAGTTATCTCCTAGGAATACTAGATAGGTTCGTTGACCCTATGGCAAGACATATTGTCAATTAGTGTCAAAACACTTTGTCATTATTGTAAGTCAGTTAGTACTAAAACCAAGCTTTCCCATAGGAAGAAAGCATTAGTATAGCTTGAGCTACCAAGAAAATGAGTGTAAAGCGAACTCCAATATCAATCAAGTTAGCAATGTCAACCGAGCTCTAGTGTAAACCAAGTAGTTGAGCACTCCTAGTTTCAGAATGAGAATTAAGAAAGCAAAAGTAGTGTGAATTGAGCCATCAAATTTTGTTGAGTGATCAATGTGAACCGACCATCTAGTATCAACTAAGTAGATAGAGTTGCTTGAGTATCTACATATCACCCAAGTAAGCTATTGGAATCGAATATTAGAATTGAGCCAACTTGGTAATTGTTTGTGAAGCTATTGTAGTCGGCCTAATGCAAAGTTACTATTTGGATAGGTATATATGAAGGACATCTTGTTTCATCCAAATAATCATGGAAATATTCATTATCATAAGTGAATGTGGATGATGGAAGAGAAGATTGATTAGGAGGCTACCAAGCAGTATAAAGGAAAATTAGAGACTTGCCTATCACGGTCAAGTGATTATTATATTATTCAAAGGATTTTCATCAGAAAAAAAAGTTGCAAAGTAGAGATCAACTTGTTGATTTATCCTAATAGGTATATCAGTCTCAAATCCTCTAACTAGGTTGACCTAATAGTCCTTGCAGAATCTCTTAACTGAGTGCATACTTCATTATATTATATAAATCCTTTCACAAGGTGGACCTAGAAATCCTACTTACTCTTAACCAAGTAGATCACCAGAATTAATCAATAGTAAGCCCTAATAGGCCAACTTTATCACTCCAATAGTGAAGCATTGTGGGTGTCATTTCCACCCCATTTTTACCTTCTCCTTGGACAGTTTCTAGGTTACCAAATATTGTGTCAAAGTGTTATGGTGTTGTTTTTTTATTTCTTTATGTTCCATGCATGCAAGTAGATTAGATAATCTAATAAAGTGGGATTAAGAGAAATAAGTTTTAAGTGGTTCCTGATTCGCAACCCAACCCCCCCGCCTCTTAGTCACTTGGTCATCATTGCATTTCCGACAATTGGTATCAGAGGAAGGTTATCTTGTCAGAAGTTTAGTAGTTTGAGAGTAAAGATCAGAGGTAATGGAAGTGTACAAACTAGAGAAAGCTATTGAGAATGAAAATCTAGATCTACATGTGGCCATGTAACAGATCAAGAAATTGAAGAATCAACTCTCTCATTCCCTAAGAAGAAGAAAAGAGTTAGTGATACAAATGAATGAGAATCTATACACATAAGAAAGAATAGAAGACATTTGCAGATAAAGAAGTCCAGAAGAGGAAAATGAAGCTCTAGAAGATCTACTTGGAAGGAACCTCATTCTGCAAGAAAAAGTAAGAAAATTGAAAAAAGAACAGGAGATTCATTCAGTCAGGATATGTGAAGTCATGGAACAAAATAATAAATCTGAAAATGATAAAGAGATGGTAGATGAAGATAAAAGATTACTCAACACAAGACTAGAAGAAAAGGACAATGAGATCCACTAGCTATCACTACATCAGGCAGATATGATAGATTGACTTAATGGTGCAAATCAAGAAGTCATCAATCTAGGGACAAAAAATAATAGACTCAAGAATGATCTCAGAGAAAAAAAGGAAACCAATGAAAGAATGATGAGATCACAAGAAAGCATGAATTAGTTGACTAAACCATCATAGAAAAGACAGGAAGGAAAAATAGGATTTGGTTACACTAAATAAGGAGAATCATTAGGGCAAAGAGCTCAAAAGAATAAAAGGTCTACATGTAGCTATTGTGGAAAGATGGGACACTCATCAAATAAATACTGGAATAATAGAAAGTCAAAGTTCAATGGAAATGGCTATACTTGTAATAAGGCTAGACATAGAGCAAGTAAATGTAAAGATAAACCAAAGTTAGAAGGAAAATGCTTTACATGTAGCAAGAAAGGTCATAAATCCTCTGATTACATAACAAAGAAATGGAACATTAGATGAAGACTAGTAGCATTTATTAGTTGGGAATACAATACATGGTACAAATGTTATCTATGTGGACAATATTGAGACATTGAAGAAAACTATGTAAGGACTCACCTCAAGAAAAGGAATCCTACCAAAAGATGCTATGTATTCAAAGAACTTAGTCATTTGGAAAGAAACTACATGAATTGAGGTACTATAAACACTGACGAAGAAAATAAAGGTAAGACTAAGATTGATGAGATCAACTCAAAGGAATCAACAATGGGCAAGGAAATCTCCAAAAAGCTCAAGTCAAAGCTCTGAAGTTGTTAACACTCAAGTCAATAAGTTGGGTGATACAACCACCTCCAAATAAGCATACAAGGAGACCACTAGAGATGTGAAAAAAATATAAGATCCTACATTATTTCTAGACAAGTAAGAAATTCCAAATCAACATATCAAATGCACTAGGACAAATGGAAGAATCATGTTTTAAGTGAGTAAAATCTCAATTATAACCAAGTTGTTAGACATTATAAAGTTATTCTTTAGGCATAACCATATAAGTTCAGGTTCTATGACTCAATCAATTCATATGACTTAACCAAACAAAGTCGAGTTGGCAACTAGTACTAACTGAGCTTCATAATGTATTGTTCATGTCGAGTTTGAGTTTGAAGACCTAACCAAACTATTTCACCTACCATAGTATAGAGTATTTATGAGGCCCTAAAAGTTATTTTTTTTATAAAAGGTGAAATCAAGGGTTTATTATTTCACCATGAAATCAGAGAGCAAACTATGGAGAGTGATTTCAAACCCCCAAGTGATCTAAGAGTGAAATTTTTGTCAAGCTAAGTTGTAGGTAAGTCTATTGATTGTCAAGAGTTCTTCATTAACCAAGAATTATGGTAGCTTCATTAAGTATGAAGATAAGGAAGGGTTCTGACATGTTGGTTAAGAACACAATTTGCAAAGCACCTAAATTCAAATTGTACTGTGAAATTACTAAAGAGAAGGATCCCAAAGGAGCACACTTGATCATCCCTCTGAAGGTACTTCTAATTCATGATGTAAGGACTTTTTATCATTGTTCTACTAAAGAATTAGGTGCTTTTGAGCTAGATAAGGTATACAATAAGTTGTGTCAAAATGAAGCTTTGAAACACAAACATAAGCATTTGGAAGTCAAGGGTTTGACCCACATTCTACATATGTTGAGGAACTTCCAAATAAAATAGATCAAGTATATATTAACCAAAGTCTACAACATGACCCTCTAGCTTTAGAAACTAGTCAAGATCACCAAGAAGATGATCCACTAAAAAACAAGTTATTCTATGTTGGATAGACCTAAGACAACAAAAACCTTAGCTCGAGGAGAATTGACTAAGAAAACCCTAACTGAATGGGATGGAAAAGGTGTGAAGCTGAATAATGTTATTGATATGGAAATAAAATTTGCAATTCATTTCATATCCCACAAGATATACAGTCCAAGCAGACTAACAATGTTTTTTGTGAGGTGGTTGACCTATCATACAACATTTTAAAGAACAACTTATCCTTTGATTTTGCTAAGTTGCACATTATTCAGTTGAGTAAGAACATGGAGAGCATCTGAGCTTCCAAGAACAATTCATGAAAGTTTGACTCTCTTCTGATATATTTTTTTTTCTATGTGAAAAAATTCTTCCCATCCAAGGGAAATGTTGTATGGAGCAAAAAAAGAATTGTGTCATACCAGATCAATGATTTTATTAGTGAAATGGGCAAAAATTTTGATGGCATCATGGATGCATATTTTGAGGACTTCAAGGAGAAGATGAAAAATAGGTTTATAATCCCCAAGAAATTCATTGATGATTATGATCAAGAAATTTATTTCCTAGTTGACTATGAAAAAGTTCACATTCAAGTAGTTAGGCCTAGGATTGCATGGTAAAATCATTAGGATATGAAATTAACATTGATGACACAAGTGGTATCATTGAAGCTCTTATAAATGAACCAGTGGATCCTAAGGTTACCTATTTTGGAACCTATGATGAAAACAAAACAATAATATCATTTGAGATATAAATTCCTCAAATTTTGAAGAGATGAAAGAAAAGGATAGAAAACTTTGAGAAGAAATTTGGGAAGACAGATGCCCCTCTCATGTTTACTGAGGGTAAAGGTGATGATATAGAAGAAGAAGAAGAAGAAGAAGAATAAAGTGATCATGAAGAAGAAGAGGCAAAGGAATCTCCAAAGAAGAAAGTATAGACACCATCGAGAAAATCTAAAAGGTCTTCTACACCTATGATTACTACCACCAAGCCTAGGAAGTCAAGAAGGAAATTGATGCTTGATGATGAAAAAAACACACTGATCATCTCACTATGGAAGCCCCCACCATCCTTTGAGGAATAACTAAACTTAATAAGGGAAAGAAGTGGTATGGTAGGATTCAAATACTTCAAATATGAATCCATAAATAAGTTGGAGCAGAAAAAAATAGAAGATGCATTAGTAGAGAAAATGGCCAGATAGAAGTATGACCCCACTTAAAAATAAAAGGGAAAGCTCGTGAAACCTTACTGAATTTTGTTTCTCACCATTGGACTACTGTAGTCAAAATAGACAAGGATATTAGAGAACAAACTCTAAGGAAGCTAATACAAAACCTCTCTAAGAAGGAAATAAAGGAAGCAATGTGAAACCATGAAAATAGATAGACTTCTAGATTCAAATCATATTAAATTATGTCAAATAAATTTGAGGATTTTGTATAGCCCACATCCAATATGTGGAAAAACAAGTTTTATGTAAATGATAAGAAGAAAGAGGAAGATCTACCAAAGTTTTAAACCATTGAAGAATTTGATCCTGAATCAATTATAGCAGAAGTCATGGCATCTCTTCAAAACTCTCTGAGAAAAGCTCTTGTCCCATCTAGCTCTAAGTTAATCACAATAACTCTTGAGCTATAGTCTACCAAGTTGAACATGGTTCAACTGAATGGTGAAGAGAAGGAAGAAAAAGAAAAATAAATTACACCTTCACCAAGTACAGATAAGGCAGTAGAGGAAAAGGAAAATCCTTCATCCACCCTAGTAGTAACCAAGCAATAGGCTCTAACTACTCCTGAGGAAATCCTAACCAAGAAACGATCTATCAAGGATGAGGAAATGATTTTAAAAATAAAATAAAGAAGACAAGCTTCAACCAAGCAATGAAGAAAAGAGTGATGAAGGAAAAGGGAAATAAATCATACCTTCATCAACTATCAAGGTCAAAGGAAAATAAAAGAATATTGATGATATTGAGCTAGATGAAGAGATTGTGATTCCAAATTGGGATCTATCCAATCTCTCTACCAAGAAAATGGAGATAATGGGTGAAATTTGGAAGAAAAGAGCCAAGCAATAAAAGCTAAGCGCAAAAAGGGACAAAAGCAAAGTCCTTGAGGATGTTAAAGACATATTTTTGGATGCATTGTCTATAGTGGTAAATGAAAAATTCCCCATCATTGAACAATTAGTTAATATTGTACATAAGTTCAATGAAGACATATATGGTTATGAAAAACTTCTTGAAAAGGTAAAAGGGAAGTTTGAAAGTAAAATTCTAGAAAATGTAGCACAAAAAATTTCCATTGACCATGTAGATTTATCCACTCTTATTGCTACATTGGAGAATGTTGTAAATAATGTTGTATCCTTATTTGTAAAATTGAGCAAGACAATAAATTTTACCAAAGAAATCAAGGATAAACTGGCTAAAATTGATATGGAGTTGAAGGCTAGTGCCAGTCAGTTGGCACTTAACCCAAGTTCCAACTCAACTCATTTTGAAAAAGTTAGATTTTTGACAGATCTATAGGAAAAACTGTCAAAAGAAGAGGCCATAATAAGGGCAACCTTGACAGATATTCAAAGTATGATTCTTCCCTATACGGATATTATGCAAAAGAGAATTGAACATGAAAAGACACTATTAAAAGACACAAACCTTTCAGTGGCAAAGCATGTGATGGAGTTATTAGTCAAGCTTCAAATAGAATTGCACATCTTAAAGGTATTGCAAGATAATTGGGATAAGATTATATCTTTAATTTTGAAGGTGCATAATGATTTCCTCTCTCAATTTGGCATTACCTTATAAGTTTTGGCATTTATAACAAAAACAAGTGGGAAATGTATATAGAGGAGAAAATATGCTTATATGAATAAAGAGGAAAAAATGTACAGAATAAGAATTGTATAGAAGATATGAAAAAGAAGATAAACAAAAACAATTTTGAAAAATTAAAAATAGATAGTTGTAACTGATTTGTAGAGTTTTCACTTCAAACCGAGTTGTAGAACAGAGCATATGAAAAGGGGGAGTTTGACTAAAATATTATGTGCATGACAAGTGTTTTTGTCACTAATGCCAAAGGGGGGGATGTTGACTCTATGACAAGACATATTGTCACTTAGTGCCAAAACACTTAGTCATCATGGGAAGTTGATTATTACTACAATAGATATTTTCCTCATGCAGCAAGCATTAGTATAGTCTGAGCTACCAATAAAATGAGTGTTAACCAAGCTCTTGTATGAACCGAGTTAGAAGTGTCAATCAAGCTCTTGTGTAAACCAAGAAGCTAAGAACTCCTAGTTTCAGAATGAGAATCAAGCAGGCAAAAGTAGTGTGAACCAAACCCATAAAAGTTTGTCGAGTGATTAATGTGAATCAAGAATCTAGTATCAACCAAGTGGACAGAGTTTCCCAAGTATCTACATATCACTCAAGTAAGCTATTGAACCCAAGTATCAGCATTGAGCCAACTTGATAATTGTTTGTAAAACTATTGTAGGTGACATAATGCAAAGTTACTATTTAAATAGGTATATATGAAGGAAATCTTGTTTCATCCAAATAATCATGGAAATATATTATTCATTAGCATATGCGAATGAAGATACTAGAAGAGTAGATTGATTAGGAGGCTACCAAGCAATACAAAGGAAAATTAGAGACTCATATATCATATTCAAGTGATCATTATATTATTCAAATGATCTTCACTAGAAAAAAAAGTTGCAAAGTAGAGATCAACCTATTGATTCATCCTGATAGGTGTATCAATCTCAAATCCTCTAACTAGGTGAACCTAATAGTCCTTGCAAAATCTCTAAACTGAGTGCATACTTCATTGTATTGTATAAATCCTTTCACAAGGTGGACCTAGCAAGTCTACTTACTCGTAATCGAGTAGATCACTAGAAGTGATCAATTGTAAGCCCTAACACGGCAAGTCTATTACTATAGTAGTGAAGCATTGTGGGTTTCATTCCCACCCCAACTTTACCTTCTCCTTGGAGGGTTTCTAGGTTACCAAATATTGAGTCAAACTATTATGGTGTTGTTTCTTTTATTTCTTTATGTTCCATGCATGCAAGTAGATTAGATAATCTAATAAAGTGGGATTAAGAGAAAGAAGTTTTAAGTGGTTCCTAATTCACCCCTCCCCCCAGTTGCTTAGTCATCATTACATTTCCAACAAGGTTTGTTTCGCCTATAGAAATGAGTGACAAATTACATAATAGTGCAAGTAGCTAATGATACAATAGAAAAACATTTGAAAGCATGATACAAATGTCATAAGATAGGTCATGTAGTCAATAACTATTGGGGAAAGTGAAGATCCAAACAATGCAACAATGACAGTAAAGGAAAAGGCAAGGCCATTGATACTAAGTAGGTCAATAAGGACTTCTCAAAGGTATGGATAAAGAAAAAATTGAAGAATATTGGAATAAGGATTGGGGAAGTAGAAAGCTCACTAACAAGTGGGAATTCTTCTCAATCAAGTTAAGCCAAGGAAATCTTGATAGGGATTAGGCAAGAGAGGTAAGTTGTGTACCAGTCCCTCAGATAAACTAGTAAGTCGTGATCAGTGACTCAAAAGGAAGTGGTTGCATCACACCCAAAAATGAAGACAATTTGTCATCAAAATATAATTGTTGGACTAAACACCAGAAGATATTTATTGCATAAAGGAAGTGGCAAGTGAGAGATTAGGTTACTATTTGAAGAGCAATTTACTTTTACTAGAAGATGTTGGTGATTATATCAGGACAAGGGTAATTGAACTAGGCTATGTAGACATCAAAATCTTATACAAGGAGATCTGTGCAAATGAGAAAGGAGAAGATGATCTCAAAGACTTGGAAAGAACAATCTTGACATGTGCAATGGACATCCCAACCTTCAAAAAGGAATAGGTGAGATTTGTACTTAGTTGAGTGCACACCAAATAGATGTGGTTGGATAAGTCATGCAAAATCACAAAAGAGGTGATTCAGAAGGTGACAGGGTTTAGCAAAATGAGGGAGAAACTATGGACATGAAAGCACATAACATTGGAAGTGATGAAACTAACAGGATGTCAAAAAGATGGTAGGATGTGCACCATAAAATATATTCTAGATGCAAAGGTGCAATTTTCTACAAGGTTGATTGCACATAGACTTTACCAATCCATTCAACCAAACAATGTGCCTATTATAGCAATATTTGAAGCATTCTAGACCATGGTGAAGAAAACCTAGCTAGATCTTAGTGGTTGGTTGCATAGACAAATGATGGAAATTTTAAGAAGATCAAAACAAACAATGTTGCACAAATATTCAATTTTTTTAAAATATCGGTAGTATATTCTCTACTCCAAAGGTGAGAACCCTAGTTACAAACAAATCTAGTGGAAGTCAAAAAGCAATGTCACTACTCATATAACAAGCATACACAATTGTTCAGGCAAAAAAGGCCCAAAAAAACTTTAGATTTACTTCAAGAAATTCCAAGAAGATTTGCATAAAAGGAGGATAATACCTATCAATTTGATAAATGACTACATAAGGAGCATTTTCTTCTTGGCCAACAAAAACAATTGCATAGTACAGGCAGTTGAACTTAGACCTCACTAGTTAATTGAACTACCTTATGAGGCTAAAGAAGGACCAACAAGAAGTATCATTAAACAATTATTAGAAACTCTTGTTGAAAAAGATCAACCAAGGTTTGGGACATTTGATGAGATGAAGAAAAATCTATCAAAAAGAAGTGGAAGAATCAAAGATAAGAAGCACAAGAAGAAGAAGAAAAAAGGAACAAGACAAAATATGAAATAGGTTGAAGAAGAGGCAACCCATGAAAGTGAAGACATCCCACAGTCTGACATAGGAGATAGCTCCTCACCTAAACTTGAGTCAAAAGAGGAAGAACAAACAATAAGCAAGAAGAAACTAGCTATATCCAAGCCTCCAATAGTGGAAATTTACAAGAGGAAAACCACATTAAAGAAAAAGTAGAAACCCCCCTCTCAATTAGAGGAAGATGAACCAGAAGAAGAATTAAAGACTGAGAGCCTCAAATCCACACAGGAAGTATGATTATTTTGCTTCAAAATATTACTGATAACATTTAAATTAATGGTAATTACAATACTATCAAAGATAGAAATTTTAAATTTAACAAGCCAAATATAAATAAGATAGTACATGCAGTACTAGTGAGCCTAAGAGCATTCAATAGAACACCACCAAAGGTAGAATCACAAGTTCTGAGGGAGCTATTTAATATAATCAAAGAGAAATGATCCAAGGCCATAGTTGAATGGAAAGGCATGCTAGATGAAGCCCTCATAGACACAAGACCTTATTTGAGTAGACAAGATATCATGGCTCTTGTAGATTCATGTAGGTAGGATACCAACCCGCTAGAGAATGTGGCATTGATAACTATAGGGTTAAAGAAATATGAAAACACCAATCAAATAAACTTTGGCCACAACTTTATGAAAAAGAAAAAGAAATTCTTGAGAAAGGAGAAGGCCAAGAGAAAAAATCCAAGGATATATAGAAAGAAAAGTAGCAACCTAGGACAACAAGTCCTATACTACTAAGAAGAAGACAACAAAGAAGCATGTTGCACAATTCAAACAAAGGACTCAAATTAGTCAAGACCTGAACAAGGAGCCAAAAAAAAGTGAATAAATACAATAGGCCTCTATGACATCCTTCATTGCAATAGAGAAACAAAAAGAAGATGGACAGACAACCAAAGAACATACACAATTCATTGATGTGACTAAGGGGACAAAGAAAGCATAATAGGGAACAACTAGTCACAATGAAGTAGGTAGATAAGAAGAGAAGGGAGACATATCACATGAAATAGAAACATGTAATGAGATGGAAGACACTCAATTACCTATAATGGCACCTCATATTGGTGCAAGAGAAGGTCAAGAAAAGAAGCAAGATGGAGTAAAAGGGTAAGAAACCTTACAATCTACTCATCCATAGGAGACACCAAGAATTGAGCCATCCTTAACACCATCAAAGGGGATAAAGAGTGTCAAGGATCCTATGAAGAGAGAGAGATTTAGAGGAGTCAGTCAAAAAGAATAAGAAAAAAGCGATAGAAGAATCCCAAGATCTAACTAAGCCTACTACATCAAAGGATGAGGTGGCATTATATGACTCTAATGCAACTAAAGCTACAAAAATGAAAGAACTTAGAGAATGAGTCAATGAGATGAGTAAGAGAACACGAGGAATGAAATCAAAGGATTTAGGAAAATACACTTGACTACCCAAGAAATACAAGAAGATGAAGCAAAACAAAAAATGGTATGAACGAGCAACTGCATTGGTTGACACTTATGACATTTTAAAGGGACTTACTAAAGGGGCAACCTACAATGAGGAAGATGATTTGATCAATTGAATCAAATATGTTATAGGAAACCTTCATGACAAGGGAGTTAAACTTCGAAGGATAGTGGAACAACATGTTCTAATGTGACCTCTCAAATAGGAAAAGAAACTTCTCGCAATAAAGAAAGAGGAGTTCCAGACACTCAAAGATGACTTGTAGAAGCCTTAAAAGAAATAGCCAAAGTAATTAATAAACTAAGCATTAAAAAAACTCTTAAAAGTGATCTTGAGAAGAAAAGGATGAAGGCTCAATAAGAACTTGATGAAGATGCACATGCATATGATCCACTCTCTGGATTGAGAACAAAGCACATTACAAAAATCTAGGATACAATGTATCTAGTACATCAGTTGTGAGATAAAGAAGAGAACATAGCTATAAAATAGATGGAGCTTTAATGTTTCTTGATTCTAATGATTTGATCCATCAATATAGATATGAAGTAAGCAAATGAATTAATTTCCATGTCATCAACAGAAATACATGAAGCCATTTATAGGTAATTGGTAGAACTCTGGAGTGTAGTGATCACACTCATAGATTTGAAGAGTCATGGGAGACCCTTCTAAACTTAGCAAGAGGAAAGTATAAGGATATTTTTGACAATTTGTAGAGCATATGCCATACATAGATAGCCATCACAATGGAAGAATGTAGTTAAAAAAAAACACGCAATGACACCCCAAACCTTCCCATTGTCATTGATGACAAAAATGGGGAGTGTACCTAAGATATAGAGGGGTACTAAATACAAAGGGGGAGTTTATACATATACAGATGAAAAAAGGGGAGTATACATGAAATGAAAAAAGAAGAAGAAACTTATGAAAGCACAAAGTAGAAGGAAATGGAATAAATATAATAGGGGGAGTAGGCTTGGAGAAAAAGTTCAAGGTGACAAACAGGCGGACTGAATAGGCAAGCATGGAGATAGGTTGAGTTTTGGCCTAAGAATCTTGTTAACCTATAAAGATTATAAAAGGAAAAAGGTTTTTTCCATCAATTCCAAAGGGGGATATTGCTGGACTAAGCTATATCAACAAAGAAAGTGGTGAGCAAAGAATCAAGCATTGAGTTAGAAGAATATGTTGTCATTGATTGGAAATCAATTAATAAGAAGTCATAATGTGTTGCAACTATAGCCACCAGTAGACTGACATATCAATCAAAGACAAAAGAGTGAAGGAAAATCATGAAAGTATAATAGATGTATCTCAATCACTATTAATTTAATGATATAAGAGGAAGTGTGAATATGACAAAGACATGCAACAGAGAAAAGTGATAGAATGCAGCTGAAGCATGCAAGTAGACTTGCAAATGGACAAACAGCCTATAAGAATAGTCATCTATAGATAGATAGTCATGGGTGACTTGTGATTATGATCACTATGTAGTTCAAAATACAATTTATAGTTTGAGAGGGATAACTTTAGGGTTTCCATATATAATCAGAGATCATGATTTAGAAGATCACTAAACACTCATTCAAAATTGATGGTTATTAGCTAAACAAAAAGGGTAGAAAAATTGTTGTCACAGAAACTATGTGAAGTAGAGAGTCTATCAAATAAGGTCAATTGTGAATAGAGAGTGATTGGTAGGAAAGTGTAAAGTACATGAGAGGAAGAAGGGTCGAATGCAAAGAAAGGTTCACCCAAGCCAGAACAATAATGGAAGATCAAAACATCTTCAAGATGCAATAGCAAAGGATCAATTAGGCAAGGTGTGATACACATTTAGCTCAACACTTCATTTTTCTTTCTAATCATAGCATCTATTTTAAGCATTTAACAAGGTAGGCTTATAAAAGTCTTTTAAATCCTCTAACATGGTATCTCTCAGAAAGGGATCTAAATCCTCTAGCAAGGTAGCCTTAAGAGGTTATTATAGTCCTAATAGGTTATTGGCATTCCTAATAGGATGATTTCATAGAAGGAATAGATGTAAGCATTTAATAGGGCATCCTTTTTCTTTCAATGAAAGGTGTGTGGGTATTTTACTCCCACCATTGTTTTCCCCCTCACACTTAGGGTTTTCACATAAAAATATATGTGCAATTAATGTATGCTTGTGTGGGATATTGTATGGTTTTATTGTGTAGAATTAATCATTTCCCTAATAATTAAATAGGTGATAGCAAAGTGTTTGGTAAGACCTAACATAGTAACCAGTAGGTTTTGTGAACACAGCTATACTGATTCACCCCCCTTCTCAGTATTGGTTGGGACCAACAACCTTGAGAATTTATTCACTTCAATTTCTCATATTGTGATCATGTTTTTTTGGTTTTAGATATCCATCTTTCATATGTAGTATTATCAAGCTATTATCATAGATAATTCATCTCTCAATTGCATGGTTATTATATTGAATTTATGTTAGAATGTATAAGATCCTTTGAGCATTAGTATTATCTTAGTTCTCACTCCATCTCATCTTGATAGTTTAGATTCACACCTAGTTTATCTCACTTTGTACATCCATCATCCTCACTATTTTATAGCATTTCCATTCGTGTTTCTATCATTTGTTCTATCTAGTTACATATTTAGAGATCTATTTCAGCCACATAGATATTATCCATCACTTGGGGAAGAATAGTTTTTTTTTTTTAGAGCATATCCACATTTATCCATCAAAGAGAAAATTAATGGAATGAAGTCACTTTCACTCAATCTCAATTGGAAGTATGTGCTAGTCTAATTTTTTTGAATCCTTTGTTTAACTTGTTTTATGGTGTTTACATTTGAATAAGTTGTTAGATTTTTATGTATGCATGTACTATTGTTGATGAGATTTCATCATGTGAAGAGAATAAGAAAGAAAGTAATGCTATCTATAGTACTTTATCAAAGAGTGAGTAAACAAAAGTAATTTCATTGAATACTACTTTTGATGTTTGGGAAAAGTTGAAAGAAACCTATGAAGGAAATGATAGATTCAAATTATCAAAGAAGTTTAAAGCTAAGAATATATATGAAAATTTAATAAAGGAAGAAAGTGAAGATATAGAAAGCTACTTTCAAAAAGTTGATAGTGAAGTAAATGAAGTCAAAAATCAAAGAGGAACCCTAACAGATGTATATGCTATAGAGAATATTATGATTATTTTATTGGAAAGCTACAGTGACAAGATTTCAAATATTGAAGAAGTTTATAATCTCATGAAATTCAATAGAAATAAAATATTTTCCACTTTGACTTCTTTTAAGATTAAGAAATTTTCAAAAGAAAAGGATATGATAATTTGGTAAATCATTTATGTCTCAAAATATCAAAACATAAACCAACTTACTAGAACTTAGAACTTAAATCATAGATATGATAATTAAACATACATTCAAAGGTCCACAACATCACATGAACATATAAGACCAATATTTTTGACATGGAAACCCTATTATGAGAATAAAATGGGGGGTGGGGGATGAACCTCCATAATGATGCATTTTGTTATTTACTATACCATGTAAGAGGTATTAAATATGGGAGTGGAAATTCATTAAGGAATACTACATAGAGCTCACTACTCTTAGTTACAACAAATGAAGGCTCAATTCCTTATATAAATCATGGACTGCAATCTATAGTTGCCAACAATCCAAAAATCATGAGTTGGATAATGGCATCTTAAACATGTATGGGTCAATTCCATTGAAGTACAAATACAACTCATCAAATCTATGCCACAATTTTTAGATTTTACTAATACCTCTTTGCACATTCATCTTTCCATGACACACATTACAAACACCTTCACAACTAAAAATAGTTACATTGATTTATATGATTCATCAACATATTTTTTCAAGGTTTTCCAAACAACCAATTACAAAATATTTAATCAAATATAATATAATATCCAATATGATCCAATGTATAGTGGATAAGACATGTCCATGATCCAAATATATATCCTTGAATATGCAACATGTCCAATAATTCCTCCTTGATGGATCATAACATGCTATGGTATCCTATCATCCAAGAACATGAAGAACATTAACTCACTAGGAACAAATTTGCAAATATAATGACACAAATCAATGTAATCCACCAACACCAATAGAACATGACCGTGACCCATCATAAATCACCATGAAATTCCATAACAACATCTACAATAACTCTATCTCAAAAGTAATTAGCATCACAATACTTTTCATCAAGAACATCAATATGAACCTTTGTAACTCTAGAAAAATAGCTTTTTATCCTCTAGATCGTGAACCAATCGATATGAGGACATAAATTCATGTCCTAAATACACCATAGGATCCATAGACAATATTATTATAACACTAATACAAAATCCATCATATGGTTTGTTCTTAGACATCTAAAATAATTGGCTCATCTTGTTAAGCCGCAACTTACTCAAATATTAATGTGATGCTTTATAACTTAATATAAGTCAACTAAATACATCCCTAAAACCAACTGTAAATTCACTACAAATGATCTTCAATAAAATATCCATAATGAACCTACTATCTCACTAAATATCTCTACAACATAGTTATAGATAGCAAAATATGTTTACGTTAATGCCAACACATCTCTCAAATATGTGATAGTAAACTCTGAAGTGCATATTTGCACATTACCCTAACAATATCTAACTTTAGAATTGATGGAAATATATGATGCAAAAACCCAATTAATTTCAAAGAAATAAATACTGAGAGTACTATGTGTTGATCTCAAATTGGTTTTCATAATTGAGTGTCAACACACTTAAGCTTTTTACTAAGTTCATGCCAAGCTAGTCACATATGTCGAGTATAATATGTATAGATGTTGAGTAAACAAAGTGCTAAGTAAATAGTAAGTGTCAAACAGTTTAAGTACTGAGTGAACAGTAGATGCCAAGAAAGTTCAAGTGTCGAGCTAGACAAAATTATAGTATGTGTCAAGCATCAGTATCATCAAATGTTGAGTAACATAGAATGGACCTAGTTGTTTGTGATGGCACAAACAACTATGTAAACCATTTTTGAGCTGACTTATGGATAGATCTCGGAGCTTTGAAGATAAGATCAAATCTATTTGGATTCCCTAAGTGGTCAACATGCAACCAATTAGAAAAATGGAAGGAATCAAGTAGGAAAAATAAATGAATCTCAATCATAGATTCATACCTAACCGTAAGCCACCAAAGTCTTTTTAAAGGGACACAAAGCCCCATAATTTGAGCATGATAGAGAGCATTAGTGAATGTATACGAGGAGGTGATACTAGCAAAGATTTGAAGGAAGTGAAAGGGGTGAATTGATCGGTATACATTCAAGGTGACTTAGAAGAAGGACAAAATTGTAGAATCAGTTTGCAGAATAGAGGATCGAGGATACAAATCTGGAAGGATCAAGATGGACTAAATTGAGATCTAAAATCAGCAATATCAAATTGTAAGTAGTTAGATCAAACATTCTACTGCATGCTTTCTAACAATTATATCAGCAAGATGAAATCCTTTGTATTAAGGTTGACTTAATAGTCATTGTGAAATCCTTTAATAGGGTGACATTCCAAATGAGTGTTCTCAAGTCCTTTAGCTAGGCACACTTTTAACAGGGTGTTAAAATCCTTTAATGGGGTTGGATCTAGCAATCCTTTGTATGCCTTTAATAAGGTAGGCCTTTCATAGGGCATATCATGAGAATGGTCAAACTATGTAACCTTAACAGGTGAACTTTATTGTTGTAGTAGTGAAGAATTGTGGGTGTCATCCCCACCCTAGTTTTACCTTCTCATTGGAGGGTTTTTGGGTAATCATATCTGGTGTCAAGAGTTTATGTGGATGCATTTACTTTACATTGTATTTTTATGCATGCATTGTTTCAAAGTTAAAAGTTTTATTGGTTAGAGATTAGTACTTCTGATTCACCCCCCTCCCCCCCCTTCAGAAGTATACATTTCCCATTTATATTTCCAACATTATGAACAATATATCTTTTAGAGTCTCTCTAATAATCCTCTTGCCTAGGGAACTATCTCCCCTTCTTATCTAAATCTCTCATAAGTATTATTTTTTACATGATACTAGTAAATTTGGAGTCAATTTTTGATGAATTTTGGTCAAAATATTGACCTAGGTTCTTCGAAATTTTGACCAAGTAGATCATTGAAATTTTTCTCGTCAAAATTTTGACCAACTTGTAGGTTGGTGTAAATTTTAACGAATACATTTGTCAAAGAGTCTTTGTCTCTGGTCACTCTAATTTTCTATTTTTGGTCAAAATTTTAACCAAGAATTGGTCAAAATTTCCACCAATTTTTGGTCGAAAACTTTTAAGACTTGGTGGAAATTTTGACCAAATATTGGTAGGAAATTTTCAAAAATTGGTTAAAATTTTGACCAATTGTTGGTGGAAAACCATGAGGAGATGGTCAAAATTTCAACCAAACTATGAGGTTGAAAAAAAAAAATAGAGTGGGTGAATCCCCCAACGAATCCCTACCTGTGGACTCTCTCTTAGATCATCTTCTTGGACCAGCATAATTTTGGAAGAGGCTTGGTAGCGGTTTCCATTGTATAGCACATCTACTCAGTGATTTTGAAGTTGATCTAATGGTGAACCCTTGTCTAGCATCAAGGTTTCACATGAAGATCTTCCATGACAGCAAGGTTTTAGCATAAATGGAATCTCAATCCTTCATCACATGAAGAGGATATTCGCAATTTCCAAGTTTTAGCAACTAAAATGGTAGTACAAATTAAGAAAAATAAACATACTAAAGATCAACTTAAAGAACATGTAAGAGTCTTGATTTCTTCTCGCAAATCTATGATAAACATTTCAACTCAGCCATTGAACATAGTAGATGATTGTTTTGACCTCAATTCAAAGAGCAATAAGGATATTACTAGAAAGATCTACAAATGATAGTCCTATGGAAAAGTAGCAAAATAGTCAAAGAAATAATAACAAATAGCCTAAAATTTATTGGGGAAGAAAAAAGATATATAGTGAAATTGATATTATTGATATTAAGAGAATGAAGGTCAATAGAACAAATAAAAAGGAGTCTATATGAATTAAATTTCATAAAGACCTTAAAGAAATTACTGCAACAAGTAATGATACACATGTTGCTAAACAAGTTTTTTTGAATGCCAATGAGAACATATGCCACCTATGGTAAAATAAGTATAGTATGGAAGATGTTTGGACTCAAATAGGATATTTTAGAGAAAACTAAATTTCCAATACATTTCCAAGAGTTGATGTGTGACCATGAATAGCCAACAAGTGTGGGTTAAAGTAGTATTTTCCTGAATTCTAAACAATGCATGACCTGTTCATAGTAGAGTTGGGCATATGCCTTGCACAATCACATCATAATACTCCAACTTCTGCAATGTATGTTTCTCTAAGAATGATCTATAATGTTGAGACCCTTCAATGTCACTTTTGAAGATCAATTGTTGCTATTTTCCTACTATTATGATACTGCTATCACTTATAGTTTGGGGAACATCCACCAGCTGCTCCTATGAAGCCAGGCTTCATAGGGATTTGGTAAAGTTGGTCACAGTTGCAGTGTCATTGTAAATTGGAAGGTCTTGAAAGATTGGAGTGGTAGATGCATTTGAACCCACGTAGCTCAAAATGTCAATTGTTGTGTTGTTGTCAATATTTGATTTAGATTGAGTAGTGTATATGTTGGTGGCCATGTAGTATTTTGCTTTGGCTTGATTAGCTATGAGAAGTACATCTGTAGTCTAATCAGATGTTAACATGAGAGTGTTTGTTGTGTATGGCTTTGTGTAGGAGGCATCCACCGATACCACCATGAGATTGTGTGATGCAACCTTGAAAAAGAGGTGATTATTGACTGCAAAATTGATAATTCGAAGAAGATATGGTTTGCCCTATCGTATACTGAACCTTGTTGTTCCTACATACCTCAAATTTTATTGCTCACTATGTTGATTTTGTTCAGTTAGAAATGGACAAATTGTTTAGAATTAATTTTTTTTAATCTATTGAGCTATACCCAATTGAATTGAAAGCTTTTTCTAACAAAATGAAAATGGGTACCTGATGTTGAGCATGAATAGAGGTCTCTTGGTTGTCCATTTATAGTGAAAGCATCCAAAATATTGGGCACACCTCTAGTTTCATTTGCTTCAGCTTCAACTTCAATGGGATCACTATTCCACCACTCCCCTATTCATTTATGTAAATGTAAAGTTTAAGTAGTTAGAGTGACTACTAAATGTAATGACCATCCAATAGGAACACACAAGGAAAAGCCTAAGAGATTGAAAGCTATAAATCATTGGCATAGAAATTCCTTATTGGAAATTACCCACTCTTTATACATACAACATTAACTTAGATTAATCTTGTAACAATAAAAAATGAGAAAATACTTTGTCAAATTAGAAATACACTAGCACACTAGCACACTTCATCTTATTGGAGAAACCAGAAGACTAGGGGGGATATTTCACCTCTAAAACTCCTTCTCCAACTTCTTAACAAGAAAAAAAAACACATTAAACTTTTAAAGATAAACTTTGAAATGATGTCAATGAATGAACAAAGAGCTTACTAAAATTTGAGACAACTGTTGGGTGATGCGACGCGCTCCCCTGCCCACAGGTGGTTAATTATGTGGTGTTCCATGTTCACTAATAGTCATGGCTTTTGGTGCAACGGCAAATGGGCCCAACAATTGGTATCAGAGCCTGGTTTTGGCTTGGTCAGGGTTCAAATCTCCCCGATGCCTTCTCGACCCGCGTAAGCACCTGGTATGCACGTCGAGGGGAAGATTGTTGGGTGATGTGATGCGCTCCCCTACCCACAGGTGGTTAATTATGTGGTGTTCCATGTTCACTAATAGTCATGGCTTTTGGTGCAACGGAAAATGGGCCCAACAACAACTAGGTCCTAAATCTCAAGAAGTGGCCCCTAAGAAACTAAATTTGTAGAATGAAGAAGTTGATAAGAGCTTTACAAGAGAATGCAAAGTGTTGGAGAGGATTCGACACCATAACCTCATCAAAATCATAAGTGCATTTTACTTCCCTAGCTTGAAAGGTTTGGTTCTTCAATATGCATCTAATGGAAGCTTAGAAAAGGATTTGTACCCTGAAATAGATCATCAAAATGCTTCTCAATTGGGATTGAGTGAATTTTTGAGCATTTTCATAGATGTAGCACATGGCATGGAATATCTTCATTATAATTATCCTCTACAGCTTGTTCACTATGATTTGGAACCGAGTAATGTAATCTTGGATGTCAACATTATAGCCCTTGTGAATGATTTTGGTATATCTCATTTAATTGCTACAAACCCCATAGATTCACTAAGTACAACAACATTTGCACTCAAAGGATCTATAGGCTATATTGCTCCAAGTAATTGTTTTCTTAAGTATCTTTTATATTAGCATTGTCATTTTCCTCAATAGATTCACATGAATAAATTTGTTTGTAGAGTATGGGTTGGGTGAGAATGTGTATATGAATAGAGATGTGTATAGTTTTGGAATCCTAATATTAGAGATGGTTATAAAGAAGAGGCCAAGCGATGAGATGTTTGTGGGAGATATGAACTTTTGAAAGTGGGCAGTGATAACTTTTCTAGAGAGAGTGGCAGATATTATTGATGTTGGGCTATTGACAGATGTGAAGGAAAAATGGAAGACAAAAAATGTCTTATTTCTTTCATTAATGTTGGTAAGCTTTGTAGTAGTGAACCACCAAGAGAATGACCTTCAATGAGAGACATGGCCAATACATTGGAGAACCTCAAGGAATCATTGATAGGAGGTCCAACTACTTCTAATTTAACACTAACTATATTAGAGCTCCTACAAAATACCAATTTCATAGAACCATTGGCCACTGGCAGTCAAAGTTCTTCCTTTTACCTTATGACCTTCCTTGAAACCTTTGTACCGAGTTAATCTACATGAAAAATCACATATTAAAATTTTATTTCTAAAACTATCACAAGAAACATATTAGTATTTGTTAAACATAATTAAATAAAATGCTTAAGAGAAATTTTCATGAACCATCAAGAATTTAAAAAAGCACAATCCTTTTTATCCCAAATATTATCATTAATAATGTGTTTATGACAACTACAAAAAGCTTTGTTTATGAATGAAGTAGCTAGCAATGTGAGACGATAGAGTTATACAAATTAAATTCAATTGCACATCCTAGATTAAAGAGCAAAGGGAATTGTTACATTAAGTACCATGGTAAATTCAAAAATAAAAATAGCATCAAACATACCTTTCTTCTTGTGGCATTCCAGATTGAATGTAGATTGATGGAAAGTTACACTCCATAAGAAGCTTGTTCAGATCTACAACTCTATTAACACTCTTGACAAATATCACAACTTGATTGAAGTCTAGTGCATCAAGTAGATCATTCAACTTTTAGTTCTTCTCCAACTCTCTCAATTCGATGTAGTGTTGGAAGAATCTCAAGACATAAATACCAGACATAAAAAAAGAGAGAATGGTTTACTATTTTATCGGACATTATTAAACTCAAATAAATTCAATACCTGAACTAAACCATGAAGTGTCAATTTTTCCTCATCATCAATGTATATCTCCATAGGCTGTAAATGAAAACAAATGTGTGTAACATTAGGTGGTGTGATTGCCATCAAGAGCCAATAGTGCCACAACAATCCCCTCATTGATCCAAGGAGCACATACTGAATGAAAAGTACTGAAAAGGTTCAACTTGTAGCTTCGTGGTCCAATATTCCATCCTTGAATTCTAAATTTAATACTTCACTATATCATTGAATTAATTATTTGTATTGTTGTTAAAAAACTAGTAACATAGGCCACATGTAACCCATGTCTCCACCATGTACAATGAACGAAAGTTGACTACCATAGAAAATGTAGCTTTGCACTACTTCTAAGGCAGCTCCATTCTTGCGAAGACTGAAATGTTAAGAATAATCAAATGATGCCTATTTCAACTTTGAAGAGCTCTGTGACCTCGATAGTAGAGGTATAGAAGTAACAGTAGTGGCAACATACTTTGTACAATAATGTCAAAAGATGAAATGTAAAAATGAATGCTTCATCTTGACAGGTCTTAGAGACCAATGTTTTCCAAAGGCTATAAAAAAAAAAAAAAAATCATCATTATTCTAAACTACATATTCTTAGTTTAATGAAGCAACTTTGTAAACAGTATTCTTACAGTGGGGAAAATAGTTGCATTTGACATTTGTGATTTTTTGATGAGAAAGATTTTATTTACATGCATATATCATTATACTTGTATTAATTTGGGAAAATAGTTGTGAATGAGTGATATAAAGTTGGGTTTTTTTTGTGGAATATGTTCTCAGGATCTATGGGTGTATATGATCTTGATTCTAGGTGTTCTAGTGGATGATCCTATCTTTAGCAAAAACCCATGATTATAGAATATCCACATTGAATGGATTGTCACTTTAGCAACTATGTGGTGCATTTTGTTAATGAAATAATGAAGAGGGTATACAATGGATGTATACAAAAACCAAGGTGAAGAATAAGAGTCTTGTGGCTAGAGAGGGGACACAGATCAAAATAGTTTGGTTGGGCTTGTATATCTCTTCAACCTTTCAATCTCTATTGTGACCAGAATGTCCTTGCTTAAAACATAGTTACTTAAATGTTACTAGAAAACAATTTTAGAATGTTTTCATTCCATGACTTAATGTTATTTGACCAATCAACGTTGCATTGGATTTCTCATAGTTGGCATTCCAAGTTGTGGTTTATGGGTGAAACAGTGGGCAGTGACAACATGCTAGGTTGTAGATTGCAAGTTTGTGAATTTTGGCAATTGTCATGAGAATAGTTGATGATAGTTGTATGGAAGCATGACATATTGCAAATGCTGTAATATGAGATGTCATAGGGGATTGCACTTGAGCACAAGTTATTTTTTAGACATACACAAGGTTGTCTAAAGTTTTGTAGTTGATATTGGACTAGTCGTATCATGTCTTTGGTAAACTATGGAAACTAAATTCAAAGCTTCCATAGAAGTACAATTGTGCTTACCTTACCACCTTGAATACTAGGTGTTTGCCCTTGGCTAGTGTGTAGTTGATGGCCTCCATTTTGTGATATATGTCTTAATGATAAGCTGCAAATTGATCTACTTAACTATCTAATCTCTCCCTAAGTGACTAAAAAACCTAGGGTCCTAGTCAAATGCAATCAGTATTGGTAGCCACAAATCTATTGCAACATGATTGAAGAAAAGACACAAAAATATATTTTCCTTACTACAACCATTATGGCAATATTTGAAATCTCATTCACTATAATAAATAGTCATTGTGGCATTTTCTCATGTAGGTGGTTTACAAATGAAATCAATGCCAATGATTCCCTAGGACATTGAATATTAGTAGAGGATTGCAAAGCCCTAGCTTCTTTGTTGTGGGCTTTGTTATGCAATACAAAATACAAGACTTGGTATGGTGTTCAATCTTTTGAGCATGGAAGACCCCAAAAAATTGTTGCAGTACTGCTACTAGTGACTTGTAAAATGAAGTGAATCTACTGTTGAAGTATTTTCTTTGAATTAAATTCTCACTCCCATATATTTGAGTCTACAAGAGTTTATGTGTAGTAAGATGTCCAAGGAGGCAGTTGGGTGACATCCAAGATACTTAATAGTAGATTATAATCCCTTGTGCAGGGTTATAGATGCAAGATTGTGTGGTTGACCTGCTTCATTTGATTGTTTGTCTATAAGGTAAAAAGCCATTAAAAGATATAATTATGTATCTAGGATCTCCCACAAGGCTCATTGAAATTGGCTAACAAAAATTTGATCACAACTAAACATAATGGATGCTACTAGATGAACATAGCCATGGGTAAAGAAAATATGCACAAGGATGCTTTCCTTACATGCAACCAACTAGTACAACAAGCTTCTGAAAATTTGTTTACCACAGCAAACATAGAGTAACTTTGGTAATTTTTTCGTAGGTATTTTACCCCTTTATTCCATGCTAATGATTTTTACAATTTTCATGTTATTGGTAAAGGTTTGTGTTATTGATTTGCACAAACATCATATACTCTTCATTGTTGAAAGGAGAACATATTGCACAAATCTAGAATGGCATATAAATGATATATTTAGATTCTTTCTGTAGATGCACTTGTTAAGGCTCTCTATAAACAAAAATTGCTTATTCCTTTTAAGAAGATTACATTCATATCTAAACTAGAATGATTCTTCATCATGGTGATCATCTTCTATTTCTTGTAGAAAATAGAGTTTTACACCATAATTACATGAGAATCAAGATTATGTGCATCACCTAGAATTGACGAAAATGTTGCCTTAACCAATAGTGCAACATCCTTGCTATGTCAAAATTTTCTTAGCTTCAATGCAACATTGTATTACCATGTGGATCTCTCTCTTTTCATTGGGACCTACTTCCTAACAACTCTTGCCCAAAAGATTCATCTTTTATAGATTCTCAAAATCTTGTGTTGCATGGTGAGGAGTAGATGCTTTTGAGAATGGAAAGAGAAATATGGAGATTGATAATGCACATGATAGTGACACCCATCCTTTATTTTGCTAAAGGACTAGATTCACCACAAAGAATCTAGAACAAGAAAATGAACATTTTGCCAAAAAGAGGTGAAGGAATGAATAGTGATATGCAAAGCACTGGACACATTTGGGAGCTCCTAGTTTTTTATAGTATTTGTAAGATGCACATATATATTTTTATTTCAAAGCTTAGGCCTCAATCCTGCATTGATTATGACCCATGGAATTAAAATCTCACCAGGTTGTAACCTTCAAATGGAAAATTGTGTGGATTTGGCTTGTATGAGTATCAACCATATCCCAAGAAGATCAATTGCATAAACCTTGTGCTAGAGTTTGCAAGAACATGCATATTCTTCCTATAGTGATCGATCACTGCCCCAATATTACCTGTGAAGCCCCAATATTACCTGCAAATTTTCATGATACCTACGCGGGAATGAAATGACATAAAAGAATAATATCATGATACGACTATATGCCTGCACAAATATATAAGATTAAATTTAACACACTTTTTTTTTGTTATGACCTAAGTTGGTTAAAATTTTGACCAACATGGGAAAACTTAGGACATTTTCGACCAATACGGGGATGATAAACCAAAAAATAAAAGAAATCATACCTTTGGTTGAAAATTTTGGTAGAAAAACAAGTGCAAATGTACTAGTGTGAATATCTCTTCCCCTTTGATATGAATGAAAAAGGGACATATTTGCAAATCATCATCAATCTTAATCAACTCTCAAGACTAAATACTTCATCAGAGTAGCATCCACATATATCAATCTAAAATCTACAATCTACAATGTCTTTGTGAAATGCTTTGGACTAATCCACACCTATGCATCTCAATTCTGATTATGAGGGGTAATAACCCTTATATTTCCTCACAAATACTCAAAAGTATCCTTAAAAAAATTCATAATATCTTCCTTCATAGGAACATACTCCATTCTTACTTCATTCTCATTTAATTTCCCTCTCAAGAAATGAAACTTGAAAGATATATGCTAAACAAATTGAATAAGTGAGATGGGGTTGAATCAGTTATTCCTACACTCTTAAAAAAACCTTTCTCCTATTAGCAATTACTTAGAATACACTAATG
Organism: Cupressus sempervirens; assembly: GCA_028749045.1. Taxonomy (NCBI): domain Eukaryota; kingdom Viridiplantae; phylum Streptophyta; class Pinopsida; order Cupressales; family Cupressaceae; genus Cupressus; species Cupressus sempervirens. The sequence goes on from CM053791.1 coordinate 619,225,799, forward strand.
GCATGAATTATTTATCTACTGGTTAAGAAAAATAATCATTTGTAGTAGATGTAAACATGAAATCACACAAACACTGACATAATAAACACAAGAATTTATTTGGAAAACCAAATTGGAAAAAAACACAGAGAATATAATTCTCATGAAAAGAATAATTATTTAGGTGACACAATTAAGGTGATTTTTGCAAGAGGCTCACAACTTGTTATGGTCACCTTAATTTGAGTCATTACTAGTAGGCTCAATTTCAATGTGGTGAACTGCCTATAAATATAATGAAGGATCACTTATAACAATTAGACTTGTAAGAAGGATATAGTAAATGAAAGTCAAATCCACCACTAGACATAGTCACCAATACATTGGAATGTATTATGTTATTGTTTACACCAAACAACAACAAATAGCTCAATGATTTCACACTCACATAATATATACCTCACATACAAGCATCATGCATTCTCACCAGCTAAAGTCTTCTCTCTTCTTATATTTCTTGTTGCCTCCAAACCTGTTCACTAGAATAGATTTCAAATATATAACACTAAGAAATTCCCATAGTGGAGAAGTGATAAAATGTGAACCACCTAGACCAAAATAATGTTCCTTAGGTTATCCAACATGCAATACTATCTATACAATCTTTTGTACCGATAGACATTTTAAACACATTAGAAAGTAGCTAATAGGACCAAAATGCAAATAAAAAACTTCAAATTGGATCATTCCAAAATACGCAATCCAACGCATATTGCATGCCAATAATATCTACTAGAAAGTAGATATATCACCAAGGAAAATAATGATGTGGAATTTAAAATATTCTCATTAGTTAATTCATCAACTGATAAAAAGATATTAGTGTACATAGACCAATATACAATCGATATGCTAGACTTATTAGTATAAAATATCCAACACAATATTGATACACCAAAAGGTTGAAGTAAGAGTATGTTGGGATCAATAAAAAATATCATGACAATATTATGGATATAATCCACCTCACATTCTAACAATATGATTTGTCTTTGAATTTAGTACTAAATTCCTATAAATGTTTATAACACTAGAATTATCATAGTAAATAAGAATAGGCTCATCTATATTCACTCTAATATCTCTCAACATTTTCTTTGTCCATAACACCTGTCTAAAATTTTAAGTAGAAAACAACTATTGGTCCTAAGTGATTAGATTACTATGAAGAGGATTGAATCAATAATCATCCAAATAATCATCTTTTTCAATCTTAAACCTCTAATTGATAATCAACTTAAATGATCAAATGGAACCATCCATTACATAAAATCATTCACATATTTGACACAAGTATTTTGGTTAAGCAGAAACCCAACTTTGATCAAACTATGGTGGGGATCAATACCCACAAATAAGATGTATCATTTTGAAATATGCCTTGTTAGGAGATTAAACCTATTAGGATTTTATGTAAAGACACGATTAGGTGTCACCTATTAGGGGATTTACATATAGCCCTATTGGGAGCTTTACCCTATTAGGATTATCCTTGCTAAACAAAATTAAATATTTTCTAAAGTGTCACCATGTTCAAGGATTTATAATAAGGACTTGTTAGGATCTACCTAATTAAGGAATTTCACTTGTTCAACTATTAGGGAACAACATAAATATTGATCTATCAAACAACACTACCTTCCTCTAACTAGTTCCACTTAAGCACTATTTCTTTTCTCAACTCACTACTCTTATTCCTAGTTGGACCAAACCTTCCACTCCTTTACTAACACAAACTAGAACATGACCAACAACATTAAACATGTCCTTTGTTACCCTGCTTTTAACACCCACATTCTAAACTCCCAAGCTAACTCTGCAAAGTCAATTTTGATTGGTCTTTAATTGTTGATGATGGTTTATGAAATATGATCTATGAAGAAAATAGTATCTTAAAGAGATTTCGAAGTTGAATCATCAAATTCAAACCAAAGTTCAACTTCAGATTCAAAGTTAAGTTCAGAGAAATAATTATAGGTGCATACTTGTATTAAGTTAAACTCAAACTTGAAGCAAAGGTTGCAGCTTCAACTTCAAGTTTAAGTTCAAGTTTAGGTGTGCAAAATTCAGGTTCCCATTTGAAGTTCAAGCTTTGAGTTTGAGGTCTTTACCATGCAGATTTGTCAATCCAATTGCAGGTTAATGTTCGAGCTTTGAAAAACAAGTAACCAGTGTAGGATTCACAACCTCAACCTCCAAGTCCAAAGTCATACACTCACGTCAAACGGTGTCAATGGTTAAGTGGTCCAAGCTCAGTTACATAGATGAACAAGCTAGTGGCATGATTTGCAAGCATCACCCAAAACACTCTCTTGACATTAAGAGCCCAAGTAAGTGGGAAACCATAATAGTCACAAAGCTTGACTAAGCCCTTTACTTCCTTCCACATTACTCATCTATGCTAAACCTTTGATAATACCCAATAGCCACATATCTATTAGCCAAAGGCATTGAGTGAGTAACATTGAAAATGGAGATATCAAGATCAGTGACTTAGCAGAGTTTCATCCTCGAATGTAAAGGTGACTAGATCTAAAACTGAAATTATGCCAAATAAGAGTCACCAAACAAGTGACATGTTTTAGATGTGCTGTCGACAAAGAAAAAAAAAAAAAACAAGTGAGATGAGAAGACACGGGCTGGGCAAGGAAGATCACCGTGAGAATGACATGGAACACAAGTGCTCTATTTCTATGTAAAGGCACTCCAAACATAACAAGAAGAAAAGTGCTTGAATAAGTCATCAATCGGGCCATGTCTTAACATAAGTCTAAGACAGTCAATTGATTTGGTGACCACCAAATACATGCAAATCATAGGCAACTTGAAAGAGTCGCAAGTAATAATAAGTGATACAAACTACAAGTGATGTGTCGAGTTGCATGGAGTGCAATAATGTTACAATTTATAACATCTTGCATGCATAGTGTTGAGCTTGACCTTTATCGGCATCTCCTAATGTCACCTCGAATATGCTCGGCTACCATCATGCAGTGTCTGGATTGGAGAAAACTGTCATCCATACCATTCAAGCTGTCAAAACAGAGACTATGGCCACCATGCCAAGATGAAGGCTCTTCTATTATCGGTTGTTGTAGAGTTTTCTTATAGGTATACCATGAATTGAATCTCTCAGTGCCACATGGAATGAAATGGGAAAGCATATCAGTTATTGTCACATTCCCAATTTCCAATGACACTCACAAATAGGAAAATAGAAAAGATTAGGTTGAAGTTGACAGAGAGTATTATTTGGAGGTTTTTGTTTTGCAGATTGTGGAGCAGATCTTTAAGAACATATCTCCACATCCATACAAAGTGTATTCATATCACTTGAGGTCGACTACAGCTCGTTTGGCAAAAAGATCTTGAAAGACAACTACAGATCCGATATGAAAATCTGCTTGTGGAACATGATAACATGCAGAAATTTATACAAGAGCACAACAAAAGAATACCTAAACAAAATGATACTAGCAAAAGGGATGGTAGCAAACTTGAGCTGGCATAGTCCTCTTCTTACCAGGTTGATGTAGGCGGATTAGATACTGAGAAGGTTGTGGATGGCAGTAACCCCAAGTTAGCATAGTTGGCTTCATGCCAGGTAAATGTTGGGGAAATAGAAACTAAGGTGGTTGTCACAGATGCCTTGAAAGTTTCATCTAAAGGCAATGATATTGCAATGCAAGACAAGAGGGCTCTTAATGATCATCATTCTTTTTCACTAGTCCAGGATGGTGTTGGGGAGGCTAGCACTTCTGGTCAAAACAAAGATAAGGTAGAAGATTATGAAAAGGCTACAGATACGAGGACTGAGCATGCATTAAATTGGATGGACCTAATGCTATTTTAGAGGATGAAAAAGCTAATCAAAATCCACATGACGAGGCCAAGCAGGTGGTTGTTTCAGATGAGCAAACTCTTGTTTTCCCCGGTGAACTTGAACAAATTGTTCAACATCAGAGTGACATAATGGACAGATTTCATAGCCAAATTTTTGTTATAGATGATGTGGGTGCTCAACATGAAAAGCAACATAATAGCGATATGGTGGCTCGGGCAGTGGGTTCAAATACTGTTTTCTTATATGATAATGTTGAACAATCAAACCAACAGAATACAAACATGATAACTCAATCAAATGGTGAGAATGGTGCTTCAATGGTTGAGAATGTCGAACAAGCAAACCAACATGAAACAAGGCATATTAGCAGTAGACAAGAGTTCCCTAATGATGGCTCATTATAGGAATGACATGTGTCATGAAAGAAATAATAATTCCTACACCTTTGTTTTCATAAATAACATAATATTGATAAACATGATAGATATTGAATAACATAATCCGAGAAAGTGAAAATTTATGAATTGTTAATAATGCCAAGTGTACATCTCTATCCACACATTTGAGAAGGTGGAGGGAAGTGGTTATTCCCAAGAATCAATTACGAGGGAATTCAAGGGAGAAAAAGAAAGGAAATTGAGGAAGGCAGAGGTTATAAAGGGAAAGGAGAAGGTTAAACAAAGGGTTCTTCTTTTCTGGGCTAGAAGTTCTACAACTGCTATAACAGGTGAGAAGACAACTCTGGTTGGAGAAAAGGGAAGGTTGTTCTTTTTCTTTTTTGGAGCAAGTTCTACAGCTGCTTCAGGGGAAGAGAGATTGATTTTGCAGTCTGTTTGTAATGGAAGGATGTGATAATACTATTGTTATTCCATTATGTTTTTGAAATAAAGAGGATATGCATGTGTTTTATCCTATAGTCTGTACACTCATATTTCTGGTTTAAAGGATCTTATGGTTTTTTATTTCCCTGTTTTAGACACAGTGATATCCATTACATCAGATTTGTGATGTATGTAATCTTATGATTGATGCATTCACATTTTTCGCATGCTAATACCCCCAACCCCTCTTAACTCTTCTATAATGCAATGTGGGAAGTTGAATAAGCAATCATAGGGTTATTTATTTGTCTTCCTTTCTTTATTCATAAATTTGATAATCACATTCACCTAATGTTGATGGGCGGATGTTAGAAACCCTTTTGTGTCTTTAGGTTAAAGGCACAACCACGTATCATATTCATTGAATATCATTTGTGAGAGAGTTGTACCTCTCAATTCAGAGGAGGATTATCAATAAAATGATAATCTATCCTTCTGTTAGTATATTTTGTCTTTCTTTTCAGGTGTATTGAGTCATGTTCTGTAATTCTTATTGAAAGGTAAAACTGTTTACTAACATCCTTCTTTCATTATTTTATACCATGTTTTACCTCTTCTACTGACTTAACCAAACCCTAAACATATTACTATTGGAGAGTTAAAATATCCCACTCAAATCCAACTTCCATAAGATGATATCTTACGTTAAAAATCACTTAATGACTACTACAACTAATTCATAGTGTTATGTGCCATAGGTCAACATGTTTTGACCTATCATAAGCTTCCTCTAGAATCTTCTCTATAAACTCAAAATGTATGTTTGTGATTGTATGTCATCACTTCCATATGTATATTCATGTCACTACATTACAATTGACTCACCCCAGGGCATTGGACCATTTCACCTATCACTAATGACTAGATCACTAATCATCACTTAATAACTCATTCTTCATTAACTTTTCTATCATAACTTCACTAGTGTCCTCCAATCTAAAATTGCCTCACTTGTCATCTTTCCAGCCTAGAAATTGTTTACATGTTATACGAGTGAGTTTCTATTAAAATTGTACCAGCTTCCTTTTCTAGTGAACATCATCATGCTCATCATTCCATTCTTAAATTTGATAAACCAATAAAAAAACATATAATTTTTTACTAATTATTCTATTAGACGTTGCACACTTCACTAATCATCTTATTCTTCTCTTTACGAAAACCAATCAACATATGTATCTCAAGAGATAAAACCAATTCTCTCTTCATGTTCATATACACATGATCCTTAGTAAAAAACTCAAATCTCCATAATTATGCTTGTCAACATACTAGGAATGCTAGGTTAATAGTTGACATCAATAAAAACACAATAATCTATCATTGTGCAATCAAATCATCACTCTTAACATCATTACATCATCAGTTTGGCCAATAATCTACTACTATGGTATTTCTAGAAACACATACTATTCATTTCCTGATTTCATGCAAAAACTTGTTCATTAGCAATTACTAGAAACAAATGTTAGGATTATAGAGGTATTTAATACTTGGATATATTATTTATGTGTTGCACTTTTGACAAGCTTAGATTGATCTATTTGGAAAGAAGGAATTCTATCTCCCTTGTGTGTGTGTGTGTGTGTGTGTGTGTGTGTGTGTGTGTGTGTGTGTGTGTGTGTGTGTGTGTGTGTGTCCATGTGTTTGTGTGTGCGTACGCATGTGCATGCATGTGTATACATGTGTGTGTATGTGTGCACGCACATGCGTGCGCGCTCGTGACAGACTTATTATCTACACCACAAAGGTTAGATTAATCAATGAATTTGGGATATGATAGGTTAAATTATTCAAGATTAGAATCATGTTTAATAATGTATTCATATACTACATCTATGTTCTTATATGTTTCTATGGAGAATTGGCAAAGTTATAGATCATTTGGTGAAGACTAGTAGCAAACCAACGTATAGGAAACAAGTTGCTAATATTTTAATTTTCATTTGATGAGTGAGATAGAATTAAGGTGAGAAAGCTCAGATTATGGTTGAATACATGTTTTTGATGATATATTTTTATTATAATATCTTGAAGATCATTCTATGAAGGTCGTTGAAGTGTAACATGTGATATGTTTATTGGTAGTTGACTCTTATGTTGAGAATTATTTTTGGAAGTTGAAATTGCAATGTAACATATAGAAATTTGATGTAATATCTAAATGAGGTCCTATATAATAAATTATGCATTGGGGAAGTTCAAAAGGCTGAGATAATTAGTTGTTAGGACAAGATATAAAGGAAAGATGTTTTCTTTTGTTGTATGTATGACATTAAATGGAGCGAAAAGAAAAATGAGAAATATTTTGGTCTAGAATTCAATCCAAGTGAAAGTTATTTGAACCCTTGTAAGAAAAGAAGGATAAATGTAAGAATATTTGGTTCACTTGCTGTAATTCCTTAAAAGAGGGTGGAGGATGTATTGAAAACTTGACAGAGTGTATGCCAAAAAAGATATGTTCAAAATTTTAGGAACTAAAAAAGATGGTGATTTGGTTGAGGCATATCCTTATACCTTATCATACCATCACTCGATTTGATCCACCATGGGAATTTATAATGCCGAGGGAGGAAGGTGCACATTAAAATTTCATTTATTTTAAAACCTCCTTATTAGGTAACAAGGATTATAAATATTCTATATTCACCCTCAATGAGATCAACAAATAGATATTTAAATACCTTGAAGTGAGATGGATAAGTGAGAGAATAATATAAAGGCGTGGAAATTGATTTTGTAGACCATTGGAAACAAATAGGCTAAGGATAGAGGAGGGCAAAGAATAATGTACAATTGGAAATTTTGAAAGCTAACACTCAATCTAATTGGACATTAAGAACACTAAAATTAGTATGAGGTTGGATAAAGTAGAAAAATGATCATAGAAGCATGTAAACTTACAAAGTAGATGGCCTAAGGATTGGGTCTAAAATAAATTGGATCAAATATGGTGATAAGGGTTCCAAGTTCTGCTTTGAATGTCTTAAGGAAAAGATCAATTCAAAGAAATTGAATCTATTAATATAGGGGAATAAATTCTTAGTGACAAAGAGGATATTAAGTAGTCATTTTTCTTGTTTTATAAGGACTTTTTTAGAGTCGAGGCTATACTTGAAGCCCATGAAAAGGCTAGAAAAAACATTGAAAATATGGGTCCCAAAAATATTGAGGATAGTGACTACCAATTAGTGGCAAATAAAATATCTAAAAACAAATAAGCAGACTATTAATTCCACCCATAATGATAAGTCCCTTAGGGAGGATGATATACCTATTGAGCTTTATAAAACTAACATTAATTAGATCTCTTACAATCTCCACTATTTGTACAATGAAGCAATTTCTAGAGTTTCATTAGTCTCTAAGATTAATAAATTTTTAATTAGTCGATTCCTAAAGAAGGGGATAAGAGTTTCATTAAAAATTGGAGGCCCATTCCTCTATTAAAAGACTCATATAAGATAATTACCAAGCTAATTGCAAGAAGAGTTGAAAACACCTTACACAAGTTTGTTAAGTATATCTAGAATAGCTTTATCAAAGATAGACATATGTTTGAAAATATCATCACTCGTTGGGAGGTAATGGATTGGTCTAGGAGGTCTGGCTAGAGGACTATTATATTACTCTTGGATTTTGAAATCTCTTATGATACAGTAGAATGACATTTCCTAATGATGGATTTTAAAGCATTTGAATTTCTAGATATTTTTTAGTAAATGACCCTTAGCCTTCTCAATGTTTCATTTTCCCAAGTGGATTTAGATGAAATCCTCACCCAGTCCTTCCCTCTCAAGAGATCTATCAACCAAGTTTTCCCTTTGCCCCCACCTTTTGTAATTTTTGTTGATGTTCTTCAATATATGTTCAAACAATAATATAATTCTTCTCGCATAAATGACATAGATCTGTTAGATATGTTTTAGAATAATTGTGGGGGGGGGGGGGGGGGGGTGGTGAATCAGTTACTAAAGGTCCTTAAGTACCACTTGAACAATTAAACATAAACACTCATTATTTTGTTTATCTTGTTGTTGCTCAGTCTCTACTGCAAAAATATTTTCTTAAACATAACATGCTTTGCTTAATGAAAACATTATCAAATGTAAAACATATAAAGCATTCAACACATATTTGGCACTAGGATTTTATGTGGAAACCCAATTTGGGAAAACCCACCAACAACATGTCACCACTTTTCCACTCTTTTAAACTAAGCTCTATTAGGAGCCAACCCTATTAAAGTTTTACAATACACACCATTAAATGTGACCTAGTTAGAGGATTTAATCACCTTAGTAGGAGTGGTCTTATCAGAGGACTTTGATCTTTCCATTTACAATGTCACCTTGTTAAAGTATTTACATAGATTGTTAAGTCTTTCAAATGACCATTAGGTCAACCTCTATTAAAAGGATATCAATACAAATTTTTTATAATGATTAAAAAGAAAATAGTAGGTTTTAATTTGTATAATTACAACTCACTTTTGTAGGTTTAGATTTATGTTTGGTTCATGTGTTGATTCACTAATAAGCCTCCCATTGTCATCTCTAATCTTGATTCACTTGGAAACTCTTCAAGAAATAAAAACTTATCCTTTAACCAACACTTAAGCCATCCACTCAGTTTCACTCAAAAATGTTAGCAACATCTGCATAAGCAATCCTCTCTAGCTATGCATTCACACACACTTTTGTGTTCACCCTTGTGCGCCTCTGATCCACCTTTCCTTATATATCTTTCTCTCACATACACACCACCATACCATTTTTTTTGGCTCTGTACCTCCTTAAATAGGCAATTCTTGCTTTACCATTTTCCATGATCACTATAGATCTTAATGTTTATGATCAAGTTCAATATGATTCATTGTATATGTCCATCTTCTTAACCATGCTCTAGAGACTTGTCTAGAATCTATGTATTAGGTATTTACCTAATCTTCACCTTGAATTTAATGATCCAAATCATGAATCTTATCTTCAATGCAGTTTAAATCTCCCAAGAGATCAACTAAGTCAACTAGATCTCGCGATTTCCTTGAATTCATTCTCAAAACTATTACTTAGCAATCTCTAAACTCTGATAGTGGGTCATCACTAAATTTCTTGGTCGCTGTAAAACGTTTGGCTCAAAATCAACTATCTTGCTTGGTTGATACTAACGCTTAGTCAACACTAGATTTTCTTGACACTAACTATGGCTCAGTTGACACTAGCATCACGCGACATTCCTTAGCCTTTTACTCTATTTCTCAGCTTAGCTTAACTTTCTTGACATAAACAATAACTTTTCTTTATAAAATTTTATCTAATCAAATTTTCATTGTAGCTTCCTTTTCATAACTCGACCTTTCCTCTAGATGTTATTGTTATGATAAATTTCTCAAATCATCTTCATCAATCAAATAGATATGACATTTAGATTAGGTAGTAATATGTCTTATCAATAGATTTGACATTGATGATAAAACAAGAATTGTTCCAATTGTAAGTTTCCAATAATATCCCTCTTTGGTATTAATGGAAACATCTCTACATCTCAATATTATCAATATTGTGTTACCATACAATCCAAAATATTTGCTCCCTCTAAGATAATAATCTCTCTCTATGTTGTTTTGTATCTCCCTCTTTATTTTTATCTCAATATCCCTCTATAAGTACTTCTCTCCCTCTTTGACAACAATGCCAAAGACACTTAGCTTTCAAACTTCATACATCTGAATTATATAGGTATTGCATGTCTAGCTAATTTTTGCCATCTATCTATGATTGATATGTTATTTTGTACTTGATTATCTACCTTAGGCATTTCCCAAAGTAGAGATGTATTGCATCACTATGTAGGATATTCTAATTAGCACATGTGATGCAATGCACCTTGTCTTCTTAAGTAGATTTGGTTAGGGGAATCACCCCTAATTTACCTCTAAGATATTCATGAGCATCTTTAGTTAAGGCTTTTGTGAATATGTCAGTAATTTGTTCTTTGGTATACACATATTCTAACTTCACTTAGTTGTTGTGAACTAGTTCCCTCAAGTAGTGATACTTGATAGCAATGTGCTTTGTCTTAGTGTGCATCACAAGATTCTTTGAAATTTTTATAGCACTTCTATTATCACAATAGATAACTATTGGATTTGTAATTTCTTCTTTCATACCTTTCAATAATTGCTTTATCCATATTATATTTGAACAGTTTAATGCAACTGCCACATACTCAGCTTCAACTATTGATAGGGAAATACATTTCTTCTTTTTTTCTTGTCCATGTCACCAATATTTTTCCTAGAAAGAATGCACCTCCACTAGTTTTTTTTTTGTCATCAATATTTCCTACCCAATCTAAGTTAGTGAATACCTTCAGTTCAAATCTATCACTTCTCTTGTAATATAATCCATATTCTTCTGTACCTTTCAAATGTCTCATTATACTTTTCAATTCCAACAAGTGATTCTTTTTAGGATTTTCTGAAAATCTAACAATTATCCCAACTACTAAAGCAATATCTAGTCTGATGTGACCAATGTACTGTAATTTTTTAATCATGGATCTGTATAATGTCTGGTTCACATCAATAGAATCATAATTCTTAGATAACTTATGTCCTATAGATATAGGTGTACTCATTGGCCTTGAATCTTCCATTCCAAAAGTCTTTAGTATCTCCTTTATGTATTTGGATTGAGTAATAAAAATATCAAACTTTATTTGACATTATTGTAATCCAACAAAGAATTTGATTTCACCAAACATAGACATTTAAAACTCCATAATTTCATTAGAAAATGATTTGCATAATGCTTCTCTTCCTTCAAATATAATATCATCAACAAATATTTCAAATAAAAGTACTTCATTGTTCTTACCATTCTTAACATATAGATTATTATTATCATTTGTCCTTTCAAAACCAATCTTCACCAAATAATTATGTAATCTTTCATACCATGCTCTTGGACCTTTTTTCAATCTATTGGTGTAAATAATTATTTACTATTTACACTTACTTAAGTTTACTTAGGTTAATGCATTATTTTATTATCTTATTTGTGAGACACTTAGGAGTTTGTGTACTCTTGTGAGTTGTCATGTTGATAACACAGGAGTTCACACCTCTTTTATGCACATGGTGTCTATAACACGGGAGTTAGCACACTAATTAAGCACATGGTGTCTATAACCTTGTCATTCTTATCCACTCATCTAGAATGATGGATAAGGCATGTGCATACTTGTCATGATGCTTATCTTATCTCCTTGTTCTTTCTAGAAACATTTTAGGTGCTTCTTGAGAGGCCTTTATATACAGACACTGCTAGTGTGTACAAACATCATATACTAAACATACTAAATAGAGCAATGTATTAGGACATACTCTGAGTAATAGATCATATCTATTTTTGGTCTACAGGTGTGCTTGTGTTTGAGTTCTATGGTCTTGGGTGAATCTTTTCCTAAGGAAAATTCTTACATGGTATCACAGCTATACCAAATTCTTACATGATATCAAAGCCCTTAGAGATTTTCTCATCACATAGCCATTCAAGACTGTCCTTGCTTTAGCACCTCAGTGCAAATCTAGAGTACTATAGAAATTAGGAGCGTCTAGAGCCATATCTGACCTTGCCATTGCATCTAGAACATTGATTCGGTGAAAATTGGCTATAAAGCTGGCTACCTTGGCCCAAAGTTGATTGTGAGGCAAATTGTTTTTGCAAATTGGCACCTGAAGGACCGATTTGCAGCATTGGTATGATCATTTCAGATCTATACATTTAATTTTCAAATCTGCATTTTTTTCATTTGCATCTTTGCTATTTTTTTCGGATCTGCATTATTTTCTAGAAATTTTTTGGCCATAGGGCCATAGGAGAGATTTTTTACAGTTGAAGATTGAAGATTGCTGGTGCAAATCAGATATTTGCATCACATTCAAAAGGTCCAAAAACCCCAAATCAAATTTTGTTTCATCCAAATTGAACATCTGAGGCAAAATCTAGAGCCATTTATTTTTTGGAGGCGTGGCAATGATTCAGAAAAAATAACAGTAGCAACGATTTTCAAATAGTGATATCTCCCTCATACATACTCATTTTTTAGAGCAATTTTTTTTGTTTTTGAGTAGAATTTCATGATCTAGACATTGGTGTAGGTGGTTTGAGATCTATGTTCCTGAATTTTTCTGCAACTCACAAATCCCAATTTTTGCCACTTAAAATGCTCTATATGGGCTCATCTGGACACATAATCAATTTCCATTTTTTTTGAAAGTGCATTTTTTTGTCTACTTTCTAGATTTTAAATCATATTATAGGTTTTGTAGATAGAAATATTTCTTTCAAAAATAGGCCCTAAATTGGCAAGTGGCTATCAAGTGCCTAAATCATACATTAGGGGGGGTTCTTTGATTTTTTGGGGGTTCATTGATTGATCTCATGGAGGAGTATTATTTCACATGTCAGCATGGCATTAGACCTAGGTTGACAAAAAGAAACTATCACACATGGAGTGATATACTCCTTGATCATTTTAGAAGAGAGCATAATAAAGTATTTCCTTATTTATGTTCCAATGACTTGATCACTGATGAATCACAGGAACTTGTTGGTAGACTGATTTGTATCATTCTTACCAATCTCTCTTCTTCTGATTATTATAATCTGGTTGCCAAGATATGACCACCACATGATTATTGGATGTATATTTGGGAGAAGTATGGAGATCCAAACATTCCTCCATTCCTAGAAGATATCATACCTCTAGTTGCAGCCACATCCTCTTCAGTTGAGATCACACCTCCATCTCCTGTTGCTCCTACTAATCTTTTTCCAGCCATAGATGCTTCGGATTCAAAGTAGCAAGACCCTTTATCTCTTCCTACTCTACCTTCATGTGACGACTTCCTTCCCACCCTTGCAACTCTATTCATGGAGTCTCACATTGAAGATGTGGGAGACATCCTAGATGATATTTGTCTTCTTTTTTAGGAAAATTCCATTGCCATAGTGACAAATTCATATACTTTAGCATAGCAGGGTACACATGATCTTCCAATTCCAGGTGATGACTTCTTACCAAACATTTTAGCTCTATTTGTAGAGTCACACACAACAGATTTGGAAGACTTCTTTGATGATCTATCACTTCTGTTTACTAAGGAAAATTCTTCTACAGTTGTTGCGAGGGCCCACTCTAACCCTCATGTCCATTCTCTACATGATCAATATTTACAGGTTGGTTTGATTGTGGATTCTTATGTACAACATCTATAGGAGATCTCTTTCACATTTGAGAAGACTGTTGGTTTCCTGAAGCGGGTTCCACTTCATTCCTTGTTCAATCTACACTTCTCTTCAATAGTTTTGAAGGAATCCATCATCAATATCGACAAAGGGACATTTGAATAGGTTTCAGTGACATTGGTCATCATAGAGACTCCTTCTCCATACAGGGGACATATCTCATAGGTACCCTTGCATTTGTTTCTTCCAAAGGGAAGAAAAAACACCATCTAGTGGTCATGGATCAACTTCTACATAGGAGCAATTCTCACTGATCGACACACTAACTTTAGAGGGGGAGACTACCTTGTCTCCTTCTCCTTCTTCTTTTTTGGGGGGGGGGACTTTTTCCTCTTATGAGGTTTTGTCTTTCTCCTTCTTCACTTTTGTATATACTAGATGTATGTCGTAATGGGGGGTCTTAGTTACTCCATCCATCCATACATCCCTTTTCATCTCTCCTTTTGGGGGAGGGTTTTTCCCATAAGCTTTTCCCTCTTTTCCCACTTTATGAGAGATTTTCATCTTCATTATGTACATGGGTACCTAACATGGCCTAGTAGTCAGCACCCATTTTGCATTTCATCCTAGTTTTTGTGAGCTTAAGTGCATTCCCCTAAGTTGCACTTAAGGGGGGTTGTTGGTGTAAATAATTATTTACTATTTACACTTACTTAAGTTTACTTAGGTTAATGCATTATTTTATTATCTTATTTGTGAGACACTTAGGAGTTTGTGTACTCTTATGAGTTGTCATGTTGACAACACAGGAGTTTGCACCTCTTTTATGCACATGGTGTCTACAACATAGGAGTTAGCACACTAATTAAGTACATGGTGTCTACAACCTTGTCATTCTTATCCACTCATATAGAATGATGGATAAGGCATGTGCATAGTTGTCATGATGCTTATCTTATCTCCTTGTTCTTTCTAGAGACATTCTAGGTGCTTCCTGAGAGGCCTTTATATACAGGCACTCTTAGTGTGTACAAACATCATATGCTAAACATACTAAACAGAGCAATGTATTAGGACATACTCTGAGTAATAGATCATATCCATTTTTGCTCTACAGTTGTGCTTGTGCTTGAGTTCTATGATCTTGGGTGAATCTTGTCCTAAGGCAAATTCTTATACAATCCATAAAGGGCTTTGATCAGTTTACATACCATGTTCTTCTTGTCTAGATCTACAAATCCTTCAAGTTGTTCAACGTATACTTCTTCATCAAGTATACCATTTAGAAATGCAGATTTAACATCCATCTGATATACCTTGAAATTTTTGTAAGCTGAATATGCAAGAAAAGTTCTAACTCCTTCAAGTCTTGCCACAAGAGAAAATGTTTCTCCATAATTAACTCCTTCTTCTTGAGCATAACCCTTGCATACCAATCTTGCCTTATTTCTTGTTACTTCTCCATTCTCATTGAGTTTTTTCCTAAAAACTCACTTTTTTCCTATAACATTTTTGTCTTTTTAGGTCATGGAATTAAAGAGCAAGTATTGTTCTTCTCAATCTGGTCAATTTCTTTGTTCATTTCTTGAATCTAATCTTCATTATCTAAAGCATCTTTTACTATCTTGGGCTCAAATTCACAAAGTAAGTATGTGTTGTCTTTGAGTCTTCTTCTTGTCATAGCACTTGATTCAACATCTCCAATGATTTTTTTAGGTTTGTGATATCTTCTCACATATTTTACTAGCATAGGTAGTTTCCTTCTTGGTTCTTCTATAAGCTCATCTGGAAAAATAATTTCAGGCTCATTCTCTCTTTCTTGTTCAAGTTTTGGTTCATGTTCTGCATGCTTAACATTTTCTATTTGATGGTCAGCATTCCTTATTTGTGACTCAGCATCTTCAGTCTATTGCTTGATTCCCAATTTTTGTTGCTTGGCAATTTGTATTTGCATTCCATCATTTCATGTCTATTGGGAACTCATAGCTTGACTTTCTTGTTCATTTTGAGTGTTGGGAGCATCATCATCCACATAAATGAGTGTACTATAGTGTTTAGGTTCTTCATTGCATGAAGTGTCATTTCTTTCTACAAACTCATCAACTTTCACATTTGCATTTTCCACAACTTTGTTAATTAGTGTTAGAATTTAAACACTTATAAGCTTTTCTTTTGGTGGAATAACTGAGGAATATGCCTTCATCACTCTTTGCATCAAGTTTTCCATTCCTATTATTTTTCAATATATAGCATATACTTCCAAAGATTTTGAAATAGTTCACATTAGGAACATAGCCATACCATAATTCAAAAGGTGTATTATTTGTTCCTTTCTTGACTTGTACTCTATTCAAGGTATAGACACTACTACTAACTGCTTCTCTCCAATATTTATTGGATATGCTCTTCTCCATCATTAATGTTATTACACAATCCATTATTGATATGTTCCTTCTTTCAGCTATTCCATTCTAAGGAGGGGTCCTTGGTGCTAACATTTGTCTTTTAAATCCTCCATTATTGTAGAATGTATTGAACCAATATTTCTTTGATACCTTCTTCTCCATCATTAATTTTCTTGCACAACCTATTATTGATATGTTCCTTCTTTTAGCTATTCCATTCTGAGGAGAGGTCCTTGGTGTTGGCATATATCTTTTAATTTATCTATCATTGCAAAATGTATTGAACTCATTTGAAATGAATTCACCACCTCTATCAAATCTCAAACACTTTAGACTCTTCCATTTTTATTTTTCAACTCTAGCTAAATACCACTTAAATAATTGAAAAGAATCAGATTTAGCTTTAAGAAACATCACACTCATCATTCTAGAGTAGTCACAAACAAATGGAATGAAATACTTATCTTCACAATAACTTTAAACATCAATGGGTCCACATAGGTTAGTATAAACCAATTCCAAAATATCACTAGCAATGTATGTTTTGCTCTTAGAACTAGACTTGGTCATTTTTCCCAATTGACATTGTTTACACATGGCATTGTTAGGCTTCTTTAGTTTAGGCAACCCTCTTACTTTCTTTATTTTACTAATATTCACTAAATTATCAAAGTTTACATGACATAATCTCTTGTGCCATAACCATACATCTTCTTGTTGTGCAAACAAACATGGTTCATTTGATAAATCTAGATAGAACAAGTTACCTCTTTTCTGATCACCAGTTCCATTTAGCTTACCATCAACATCATTTATCTTGGCCTTCCTATTATGAAATTAAACTCTGTAACTTGATTTTTTTAGCTATGAAACACTGAACAAATTATAGTTAAGTCCTTCAACCCAATAAACATTATCACATTTTATTTTTCCAATTAGTTGAATAGTACCTTTACCTTTTACAACACATGGGATATCATTACCAAATTTAACACATCCACCTTTGTATGGACCAATATCCTCAAAATTATCTTTATCACCAATCATATGATTAGAGCATCCACTATCAATTGTCCATCTATCACTCTTTTTCATATATGAGATTAATGCAGTTTGCTCATCTTCATCGAAATCTTCTTTCATAGCAAAATAGAAAACTTCATCATCATTACACTCAGATTCATTGTCAGTTTCTTCCTCAACAATATAACAAGATTTCTTACCTTTTTCATCCTTATTTCTCTTGTAGTCTTTATCATCTCTTCTTCCTTTGTACTTTCTTTCCTTCCTTTCATCTTTATCCTCTCTATCAAGACACCTAGTAGAAATATGACCAACCTTGTTGATGAAAACAAAAAAATAGACAATTTACCTTTGCATTTACCTTTTCCTCTTCCAAGTCTTTTTGCAATCACAGCTTCAAGTTCACCAATCTCATCATCAGAACTATCACTGTCACTCTTCACATGTTTTCCTTTTCTTTTGGTAATAACTAATTATGACTTGAATGCAGATTCAATAGTAGTAGATGTGTAGTTATCAAAGTTAGACATTTCAAAAGTAGCAAGTCTACCGATTACACCTTTTAAGGTCAAAATGTTACCTAGTGTGCATCTCAATTCTTGGATAACAGAAACTCTAATGGTATATATAAGGAGTAGAGTGCTCAATACCTTACTTATTACTATTTCATCTTTGATTTCTCCATTTGCACCATGAATAGCATTAACAACCTCTTTGACTCTTGTGTAGTACTGCACTATGTTCTCACCTTCCAACATTATCATGTCATCAAATTTTCCTCTTAGGCTTTCTGATTTGGCTCTTAAGACATTGTTGTCACCTCCATATATGGTTTTCAAATTTTCCCACATTTTCTTTGCATTGTCACAATCTTTTAAATCATCAAACTCAACATATCTTAGGGCTGATGCAATCTCTAACATTTCTTGATTGTGTTCTTGATTTTGCTTCAATTGATCAGATGTTAGAGGAGTAGTTGTTACCTTCACATATTCATTGTCCAAAAAGTTGATAGCATCATCACTGATATTGGATATATGCAAACTCATCAAGGTATGCCATGTAGGAAAGTTCTCCTTGTTCATCTTGGGTACATCTCTCTTATGAGTCATGATTTTTAGCTCTAAGTACCTTCAAAATTTTCTCTGCAAGCACTGAGCTCTGATACCAATTGTTAGAAATGTTTTATAATAAATGGGGGGGTGGGTGAATCAGTTACTCAAGGTCCTTAAGTACCACTTGAACAATTAAACATAAACACTCATTGTTTTGTTTATCCTATTATTGCTCAGTCTCTATTGTAAAAATATTGTCTTAAACATAACATGATTTGCTTAATGAAAACATCATCAAATGTAAAACATTCAACACAAATTTGACACTAGGATTTTATATGGAAACCCAATTTGGGAAAAACTAGGAGCAACATGTCACCACTTTTTCACTCTTTCGAAGTGAGCCATGTTAGGAGACAACCCTATTAAAGGTTTACAATACACACTGTTAAATGTGACCTAGTTAGAGGATTTAATCATCCTATTAGGAATGGCCTTGTCAATGACTTTGATTATTCCATTTAGAATGTCACCTTGTTAAAGGATCTACATAGACTATTAAGTCTTTCAAATGATTGTTAGTTCAACCTCTATTAAAAGGATTTCAATATAAACTTTTTACAATGATTATAAAGAAAATAGTAGGTTTTGATCTGTATGATTACAACTCACTTTTACAGGTTTAGATCTCTATTTGGTTCATGTGTTGATTCACTGATAAGCCTCCCATTGTCATCTCTAATCTTGATTCACTTGAAAACTCTTCAAGCAATCAAAACTTCTCCTTTCACCAACACTTAAGTTATCTGCTTAGTTTCACTCATCAATATCAACAACATTTGTGTAAAAAATCCTCTCTAGCTTCACATTCACACACACTTGTGTTCAACCTTGTGCACTTTTGATCCACCTTTCTTTGCATAGCTTTCTCTCACATACACACCACCAGACCATCTTTTTCGGCTTTGTACCTCTTTAAATAGGTAATTCTTGCTTTACTATTTTCCATGATCACCATAGATCTTAGGGTTTATGATCAGGTCCGATATGATTCATTATATCTATCCATCTTTTTGATCATCCTCTATAACCTTCTCTAGAATCCATGTATTAGGCCTTTACCTAATATTAACCTTGAATTTAATAATCCAACTCATCAATCTTATCTTCAACATGGTTTACATCTCCCAAGAACTGAGTTCGATAGATCTCACGATTTTCTTGAATTCATTCTGTACATTGTTACTCAACAATCTCTAAATTTTCACCCTCAATCATCATTGAGTTTCTCATTCATTACAAAACTTCTAGCTTGGCATCAACTATCTTTCTTAGTCGATACTAATGCTCAGTCAACACTAGATTTACTCGACACTAACTATGACTCGGTTGACACTAGCATCACTTGACATTCCTTAGCCTTTTACTCTATTGTTTGGCTTAGCTTAACTTTCTTGACATAAACAATAACTTTTCTTTATCCAAGTCTATCTAATCAAATGTCCATTGTAGCTTCCTTTTCATAACTCAACCTTTCCTCAAGGTGCTATTATTATGAGCAATTTCTAAAATCCTCTTCATCAATCAAATAGATATGACATTTAGATTAGGTAGCAATAACAATATGTCCTATCAATAGATTTGACATCAATGAAAATACAACAATTGTTTCAATTGTACGTTTCCAATATGATCACCCTCTCTAATATATAAGATCTAATTATAGATGCTTGGGGGCACCCTTTATTATCTCTTCTAATTTAAAATAAATATGGTTATGAATAATGTGTAAGATTTATACTAAGACATATGAGAGAAACACTAGTTGTCATTGGGTGCTAGGCTCCAAGTTTTTTAGAAAATATTCTCCTCTTATAACCTATATTGTGCATCAATTAAGCATTTTAGTGGATGCCAATTCAATAGAATCAAAAAGAGAATAAAACTTTTTTATTTGGCTTAATGGGAGAGGGATGAATAAAAAAAATTGGTCAAATGGTAATGGTGTTGTATGAACAAGTTGTGAGGAGGCCTTAAGTTAAAGGATCTAAGAAATAAGGCATTATTTGGTTGTAAAATGGATTGTTGAAGATCTTTAAAGAGATAAAGCTTCAAAGCTTATAATCTATAATAATATATAAAATGTTTCTCTTAATAAAAAAAAAATAGAAGGAACTCTAATTCAATTACATCCTCATTAATAAGTAAGATATATCCCCAGCTAGGTCTAGGGTATTTTTTTAACTCGTAGAATAGTCAAATTCTAGAGCTATAATTATAAGTGAAAATAAACTAATGCTAAAATGAAATGGGATAACATGCTAAGTGGGCCCCATTGGATGATATATGTTGGAATATTAGGAAAGGTAAGATGCTAAGAGGTGGTGGTGTGAATCAGTATCCTCTAAAACTCTTGACCTTAAACAAATTCAATGATGCCCTTATCTTTTTCATAACTCAGTAAGCTTGTAACAATAACCACAATACTTTATAAATACAATAGCTTTATCTAATCTAATTTTCATTAACCATGTAAACCATAAGCATAGACCCTTCACACATAACACAAGTATTTGGTCTCACAAAAACCCTTAGTTAGAGGGAAAACTGTTGTTGGGATGATACCCACAAATCCATCACTAGTGCAGTAAGAGGGTGCCTTGTTAGGGCTACAATGTATTTGTCACTTCTAGTGATTACCTTGTTAGGAATATACAATCAAGTCTGCTAAGATCTACCTTCTTTAAGGATTTTAAATAAGAATATTAATTCTAAATTTTTCAAGGATTTAGAACTACTACAATGATTTTTTTTAAAAGTAACAAAAAATGATTTGTATGATAGAAACTTACTTTTCTTGATCATGTCTCACTTCTGATCATCATTTTATCACCTCATGTGGCTGATCTTCAATTCCACTTTACACTGTTTGAATCTCTAATCTCAGATATGTTCAACACTTCCCTTTATCATAAACATTCCTTAATAGTAGTAGCAATAGTACTCCTTTTTCTCACATCATCAACTTTAAAATTTCTCCTTATAGACCCTTTTATAGTTTTCTCTTTCCCCTTTGATCTCTAACCTTATTAGAGTTTAGGAAATCTCTAGAATATATCATTCATAAAAATCAAGGATCTAGAATAAATTGTGTTCTATACTTTTCCTTTCTACTTTTCCTAACTTGAAATCAAACAACAATCAAATCACATTCTTCAAGAAATATTTTCAAAATTTTGTCTTGATCTATGGGAATTAGGTTTCCCACTTGATAAGAATGTTACACATTGTGTTTTATGTACCAATTCAAGCATTTAGATGTCCTCTATTTCACTCAATAAATGCGTCTAAACTTTATGTTTTCACTTGATTGTATCTTTTTCCAGTGATCTCTATATGGCTTAATGATGTCTTCTGCTCGATGTATATAGAAACACTCGGTAAGTATTGAGCTCAAGTATAACTGTAAAACTCATTTTTCTCCTCCTTCATTGCTCGGGCAATATAGTGACTCAGTTTCTATGCTTGCTGATTCACATATTCACTTATGCTTCAATATTTTTGACATTAATTGTAACATGATTATATATGGGAGTAACATTCTCCCCCTTTAACATTAGTGGCAAGAACATTATGTTCACAAATATATACAAAATCCCCCTATACATATACTTCCTCAGTAGAAATTGCTTTTCAAAATTCTTTTGTTTGTAGTATTATATCATTTCCTAATAACTTCATAAATACACATAATAAATACAAACATATAGACAAAAACATAAATACCCCTTTTTTGACAGTGATATCAAAATAATATTTGAACATGGAAATACTTACTTTGGATGTAATCTAAGGTGATCAAGAAACTCTTTGTGATTCTTCAACATAATTTCCAATGTACTATCCCAATTGGACTTGATCAATTCAATAGTTTTCTTTTCTATCATCAATGTGGCCACAAGATTTTTCATGTTATAAATAATTGATAGGCTCAAGGAAGCTATGAGATCCTTGGCAATCTCGATATGATCTTGCATAACCTCAAGATGAGGCAATAGAAATGCTTGTATTTTATTGATCTCAACTCTCAAATTACTCTCTTCTTGTAAAAATTCATGTTTGAATCCTGTGAGAAATATCACTTGGGGATAGTGTAGTGATGATGTGCTTGGATCTATTTTCAGTTCATTTGCACTTGCCTTCATAATATTAAGATATTCTTCACAATATTCGCCAACTCAATAATTTGCGTAGACAATACCATTTGTTGTATAACAATTTCACTAACAATTTTATCCAAAACTCTTTGCTCAAATTTCTTCTCTTCTTTTTTCATAATCTTTGATTGGGTATCAATTTTTAGTGCATTAACCTTGTCAACAATTTGTACCAATCACTCTAAAATAGGTTCCTTCTCATTCAATACAATATCTAGTATGACATCCAACAATATGTTCTTCACATCATGTAGTACTTGTTTATGGTTGTGTTCTTTCCTTCGTCTTTCTTCCTCGGTCTTTAAGTTGCATAGAGAAGTATACATTTCCATAACATCAAAAACTAGATTATTTGGATCCCAATTTGGTATGATTATGACTTCATCTAGTGTCACCGGATTTGATTTTTTAGATGGTGCACTATCCTTCTTTTTCTTCATTGATTTCTCTACCTTGGAATCTATAACAATGGTGTGTAGTGATATAGTTTGTGGCACAAGAACTTGTATTTCCATATTTCTCTATTTGGTTTCAACTTCTCTCTTGGTTTCATCACCCTTATTTCTATGGATCGACAATGGATATGTAGTGTATAAATGTCACTAGAGTCATGCTCGATAAAGTACTAGCAACCTCACCTTTCTTTGGTTCTTCAGTCAATCTCTCATGTTTCTTCAATTATGGTATCCATGGGTTAGTAGAATATAGCAACATATGATTGAATATATAATTAGGTATACAAGATGATAGTTACAAATCTTCAATTTTTTTCTTATTTTCAATTACTAGTTGGTCGCACCTAATACTTCCCTCACTCGGAGGTCTATGGGTTGGTGCTCCTTCACCTATAGCAGAATCATCTACTTTGCACTACATAGAGTCTCCCCCAGTTTGAGTATGTTGAATATCAACATTTGCATTTACTTGTTTAGTATGTGTAGTTCTAGTAGTTTCTCTCCCTTATGTTACTTGAGCATATCACTTGGTATCTATATCCTTTTTATTGTCCTTTGGTATCCATGGCAATGGTATCTTATAAAATATGTAGATAGCCAACAAGAATATTACTTAATAGTTTGTGTTTTTGGCTTGAGAAATTCTTTGATCTACTCAATTATAGGTGCAAAGTTGGGTATGTGTACATGGGCTGGCTCAATAAGTGTTGAATCTTCGATGTTCATCTCGATTACTATTGTAATATTTTCATCCTTCTTTAGCTCCTTGGTTGGATCTCCTTCTCCCAATTATATCTTCAACCATTCATGTATAGAATATGTCATCTCTTGTGGGGATATGCTAATATACTCTTCCTCTTTGTTGTTAAGTTCAATGTTTTATTTGGTCTCGATATTGTCAAATTGAATGATTTCTTCTAGATCTTTAATGTTAAAAAGCTATTTCTAGATCATCTAAGAGTCTTCATCCACATATTCTAGGTGCCCTATCGAAACATAGAGTGCTCTCCTCTTATGTATAAATATGTTTTTGTGTTTCTCCAATGTCTCGTCTATTTCTTCCTTTGCAAAATTAGGCATTACTTGTAAGTGAGTTTCCTTGTGCAGGAGCATTTCCAATACCTACCATTGCAAGAACATTAGGATGATCAAATGCAAAGGGTTAGGAAAGGATTTCGATCTAGAATCCAATGCTAGAAATAATGTCCAAGTTGTAAGACAAGGAGACAGTAGGTGTGTTATAAACCTAATTGTCTACCTTAGTCATTTTATGGGCAATTTCTAGATAGAATAAGCATAGATAGTCTAGAAGGTTAAATAATGATTGTTTATTCATCAAAAAATTCTTATAATCCAAGGTAGGGTCTAGGATTTAAGTTAGTAAAGTTTGGATACATTTGACAAACTTTTGCTAAAAAGTTGTCAAAGTTGTCAATGTTGCATAATGCAACTTTTGTGCAAAATGTAACTTTTGAATCCCAACATTCACAACAACCTTTATCAGTTAGAAATGTTTGAGAATGGCACAAATAAGGTTGAGAAACCTTTATCAACATAGAAGAAAATAATCTATTGTAATCATTATTTTCAATCAATAAAATTATGTTGTTTTTCTATTAAAACTATTTGAGAAACTACTTGTACAGAATTGTACACATTCATATGCAATTGTGAAAGATTGGAAAAGTTGACGAATGTTCTTATGAAGTATTTTAAATTAGTTTGAGACTTTGAATACATACTGGTTAAGAGAAATTAAATTTTGATTGCTTGTTGGCTGCAAGGAAGCCCGAACTAGGGTTTTGAGAGAAAAAATCTCTTTCCTTGAGATTTCACCATGGGAAAAAGATAAACCACAATGGAAAGAAGGGGGAGAGGATGTAAATTAAGATTTTTTGGTCTCAGAATAGGAAGTAGAAGATGTTGGGAGGAAACACTAAATCCTTTGGATAGGCATCTAAATGTGACTATACAAATTTGGGTTTTTGAGGCACAACTTGGCCCAAGGGTGGAATAGAACCATAGAAACTTGGACTTAGATGTTTTGACATGTACCTGAAGTATTCCAATAGGATTGGTTGGAAGATTTTTTGAATTTTTTGTACTTGTTTTGGAAAAGAGACTAGCCCTATTAGGCCTAGGAGAATTTTGCAAACAACTTGAGTTGGGAGATTGGTCAAGATGTTTGAAGTTGGTAGGGGTTGTTGATTTAAGGATTGGATATTTTTGAGGTGTTTAAGATTTTGTGTGGTGGAATTCCAAGAAGGTTACCTTCACAAATCCTTAGTTTCTCCTTGTAGCCCTATTTGGAGTTTTAGGTGAGTAAGTTAATTTTTGAAGTAAACGGTTGACTTCTGAAGTTCATAGTTAATTTTCCAAAGTACATATTTGGGGGACTTGTGTATAGAAACATTTGGAAACTACATATAAGGTTGGAAGAAGCCCTATTTCATCTGTAAAAACCTCAGCTTAAAGTTTGTGTCTTGTTAGGCCTCAAGGAGGTGTCTTAGACTTTGAATTTTGATCTAGTTTAAGGAGGTTGGGTATTGGGAATCACATAGTGGAGTTTGGTCTTGTATGGTTGTGAAACATTTGTGCAACTATAAGGGACACACCTTGGGTATATAGAAGGGGACTTTGTGCCAAGTGGTAACAGAGAAACTTAGTAGATATTTGGAGAAAGACAAGTTGCAACAATGTCAAATGGTGGAGAAGAAAATGAAAATGAACTTCCTAATAGAATGACAAATGTTGAACTATTGAGGGTGGTAAAAGAGCATGATGTTGAGAGGAAGCAAATGAAGAGAGAGATGGAAAAATTAAAAGAACAAGCCAAGAAAGGATTCAATGGTAACTCTAAGAATAAGGAGGGGAGTGATGAAGAAACCCCTTAGCAGGAGGAAGAAGAAGATATCCCTGTAGAACAGAGTTTGTTCCTTAAGACTTTGAAATCCATGGAGAGAAGGACCATGGACAATAAAATTGATCTTCCTGTCTAAAGTGGGAAGATGGATCCAAGAGAAGTGATGGATTGGATTGATACACTCACTAGTTTCTTTGACTATGATGAGATACCAAAGCATCAAAAGGTGAAAATAGTAAAATCCAAATTGAAGGGGTCTGCCTTAACTTGGTGGAACTTCACTCAAGCAGAAAGGGTGAAGATGGACAAAAACTAGATCAGCACATAGAAGAAGATGGTGGCCTTGATAAAGGAATACTATGTGCCTAAGGACTATGAGATTCTACTTCACAAAAAGACGTAGAGTCTGAGACAAAAGGATATGGCTGTCTCTAGTTACAATGAAGAGTTCCACAAACTCACTATGAAGTCTGAATTGGTGGAACCAAAGTGTGTCAAACTTGCTAGGTATATGCAAGGGTTGAGGATGAATATCCAGGATGAAATGAGTCTGTATTCTCCTAACAAAAATGATTTCACATTGCATTGAAGGTGGAGGAAAAGATTAAGAGGAAACAAGACCAATGAGGGAAAGGAAGGAACCTAAGAGATTTTGGCAATAGATGAAGAGGAACAAGTGGTGGTAGAGGAAAAACTCCTAGAGACTATGGGGAGACTAGTCAAGACAATACCTTTAGTGATAACAATGCTAGAGGATCCCATGGGAGAAGAAGAAGAGAATTAAGGGGAAGATTTGGAGGAAGATCATCAGGACCTACAAGATGTTACAGATGTAACCAACCAGGGCACTTAGCATCTAAGTGTCTAGAAAAGGTAAAGAACCAGACTGATAGGAGAGAAAATCTAGTTAGGGAAGAGGACATTCAAGAAGAGGAAAACCAAGGATCTTATTTAACACCTAAGAAGGGAAAATCCCTTATGATGAGAAGGACACTTTTGAATGCACCAAGCACCCATGAACCACCTTAGAGGAAGAATCTATTTAGAACCACATGCAAGTGTGGAGACAAAGTTTGCAGGATGTTGATTGACAGTGGGTCTACTGATAACTTAGTATCTGAGGAAGTAGTAAAGAAGTTAAAATTGAGGAGGGTACCACATCCAAACCCTTATAAGGTGTCTTGGCTCACAAAGAAATAATAGACCATCACAGAGGAACAAGCTTGGGTAGAATTCTAGATTGGAAAGTACAAGGACAAGGTTCTCTATGATATTGTACCAATGGATGTCTGTCATTTGCTATTAGGGAGACCATGGAAATATGATGTGGAGGCACACCATGATGGTAGGTTGAACACATACACCATTAACCATAGAGGTGAAAAGGTAACTATCTTACCCTTACCATATTTTGCAGAAGAGCAAAAAGTTTTCAATTTTTTTTATTTTTAGATGGAAATGAATTTCTAAAAGCTATGAAATAGAAAAAAAAGCTCCATGCTATGCTCTAGTGATTTTGCCTAAGGATGAAAAACCTAAGAAGGTTTTGAAGGAAATGAAGCCCTTGAGACATGTAGGTACTAAGGAGGTTGTACACCTAATGGACCAGTATAAGGACATTGTCACCAAAGAATTGCCAAGTTAGTTGTCCCCAATCATAGATATAAGTCATAACATAGACCTGATCCTAGGAACAACATTGTCTAACAAAGTAGCATTTAAGTTAACCCCAGAGCAAAATCAAGAGATGGCAAGATAGATACAAGAACTCTTAGATAAAGGATTGATCTCAAAGAGCCTCAGTCCTTGTGCAATACCTTCCCTGTTGACACCCAAGAAAGAAGACAAATGGAGATTGTACCCTAATTCTAGAGCAATAAATAGAATCACTATTAGGTATAGATTCCCTAGGCTTAGGATAGAATACCTATTGGACCAACTAGGGGGAGCAAGGTACTATTCCAAGATAGACCTAAACAATGGTTATCACCAAATAAGGATTAGGGATGGTGATGAATGGAAGACTGCATTTAAAACCAATGAAGGCTTGTATGAATAGAGAGTGATGCCTTTTGGCTTGTCTAATGCTCCAAGCACATCCATGAGATTAATGAGTGAGGTGTTAAATTCATTCCTTGGAAAGTTTTTCATAGTCTACCTTAATGACATCCTTATATTTAGTAGGAGTAAAGAGGAACACATAGAACATCTTAACTTGGTGTTGAAGAGATTGCATAAAGAAAAGCTTTTTATAGCTTAGACAAGCGTGTTTTGATGCAGGGAGAACTTGTTTATTTGGGATTTGTGATCTTTGAAGGTAACATAAAAATGAATCCTAAGAAGGTGGAAGCCATATTGAGTTGGCCTTCCCCTAGGACCATGATTGAAGTCAAAAGCTTTCATGGGCTGGCTTCTTTCTATAGAAGGTTCATCAGAGGTTTCAGTCAGTTGTGTGCTCCTATTCTTGAGACAATCAAGGGTGGGTAGAAGTGCAAGTTTGTGTGGAACAAGGATGCAGAGGAGGCCTTCCAAATGCTAAAGAAGAAGGTAATGGAGAAACCTATTCTAGTGTTCCCTGATTTTCAAAAACAAAATTACTATTGAATGTGATGCTTCTAACTTGGCTATAGGGGTTGTCTTGAGTCAAGAAGGGAGACCAATAGCCTTTTTCAGTGAGAAACTAAATGAAGCCAAGAGGAAATACTCCTCTTATGACTTGGAACTATATGCCTTAGTCTAGTCATTGAAGAAATGGAGGCACTACCTCCTTCCAAAAGAATTTTTTGTTTTCATAGACAACCAAGCTTTAAGTTTCTTGAATAGTTAGGAGAAACTAAGCCACAAACACATGAAATGGGTTGCATTATTTATTAATTTATTAGTTTGATACTTAGGAGTGTGTGTACTCTTGTGAGTTGTCTTGTTAACAATACAAGAGTTCTCACCTCTTTTATGTACATCGTGTCTACAACATAGGAGTTAGCACATTATTTGAGCACATGGTGTCTACAACATCTCTACACATGAGACACCTTGTCATACTTATCCTCTCATTGATGCACATATATTCATGCACAATGGAGGATGTGTGCTTAGTTGTCATGCTTATCTCCTAGTTCTTTCTAGAACCATTCTAGATGCATCTTAGAGGCTTTT
The DNA here is from genome assembly GCA_028749045.1 of Cupressus sempervirens. Taxonomy (NCBI): domain Eukaryota; kingdom Viridiplantae; phylum Streptophyta; class Pinopsida; order Cupressales; family Cupressaceae; genus Cupressus; species Cupressus sempervirens. Next base: position 619,254,994 of record CM053791.1, read on the forward strand.
ATATACAACCACTCCTCTTTGAGATATTCATTCTCATATTGATCATACGTTTTTGGTCTACTGTTGTGCTTGTGCTTGAGTTCCTTGATCTTGGGTGAATTTTGCCCTAAGGAAAATTCTTACAATGAGGAGCATGTTCTTGTTCATGTGTTCAACCTTTGTATCTTTGATCTTTAGTGCAAATTGCTCAATTTTTTCTTCTCTTCATTTTCCCAATCCTTCTCGGTCAAAGACCAGGTGATCTAGATTATCCAAAACAATCAAATGTTTGAAATTTTTTCATATTTTTTAACAAGATTTTCTCGGCATTTTTTACTAGCTTTTTTGGAGGTCTTCTACTCAAAATTTCAAGTTGAAACTTTCATCAGTCCCTAAAGCTGGGTAGCCAAAGGCTCACTATTTTAAGGGCTAGAACTATATTTTTAGTTCTTCTTTCCAATGGTGTAAATGGTTCTGAATTCTGAGCTCTAGGTCAAAAGTTATGACCCTGACAAGTTAAGGATGTCTTTTCATCTGCAAAAAGAAGCAAACATTAATTATCTTGTGTTGAAAAACCCAAAAGAGGACTCCCTAGGACTCAAATTGGAAAATTTGTGTCAACACTAGTCAAAATAGTGGATTTTTCCCAAAAAAAAAACTAGTTTTTCTCACTAGCACACCTTGGAAAAAGTGCTAGTGTAAATTTACTTTAGAAAACTGGCAAAGTGCGCAGTTATGCACTAGCACACATTTGCACCTTGACTAGCACACATTTGCACCTTGACAAGGTGTTCATGTGCACAACTATGCACATGCACATCTTCACAATGTGAAAGTGAGAGAGGGGGCAGGGGTCTTAAGTGCGCACCTTTGTAGGTGTACACCTTTGAAGGTGTGCACCTCCAAGGGTGTGCACATGTGCATGTGCGCATCCTTAGAATAGAGTGAAGTGTGCACTTGCACACTTGGCGCACCTACACACCTTTTCAAGATGCGCTAGTGCGTATGTGTGCACTCTAAAAGCACATGAAAGTCTTTAAAATTAACACTTTTTCTCCTATCTGATTGCCCGACCCTTCTTGATCAAAGGTCGAGGTTTGATCTAGACTTAGGAGAAGGTCCAAAATGATTGAGGGTTCAAAATAGATGCCTCGTAAGGAAACTTCAAACTAGGGGGTTCCCATTTTGAGTCTGTGTTGTGAAACAACAACAAATCCCAACCTTCACAACCACCTTTAATGCTTGGAACTATTTGGGAATGGCATAAATAAGGTTAAGAGACCTTTCTCAACACATAATAGAAGAATCTATTGTAATCATTGTTTCGAATCAATAAAATTATGTTGTTTTCCTATTAAAATTATCTAAGAAACTACTCATATGGAATTGTACGGATTCATATGCAATTCTACAAGATTGAAAAAGTTGAAGAATGTTCTTATGAAGGATTTGCAAATGGTTTAAGACTTCGAAGACATATTAGTTAAGAGAAATCAAATTTTGATTACTTACTGGTCATAGGGAGGCCTGAACTAGGGTTTTGAGAGAAAAAAAAAATTCCTCGAGATTCCACCATGGGAAAAAGAAAAATCGTGGTGGAAAGAAGGGGGAGAGTGTAGTGCCCACCCCTAGTTTACTTTTCAATTGTTATTACTGAACTCTTTTAGCCCAACTTTATGTTTATGCTTGATGATCAATGACATTGCTTTCTAGATTATTGGATATTATTTCTTGATTAGTTGACTATATAATGAGATTACTTTGGTACTAGTTATTTCATGTATGTATGATTATACTTTGATGATGATTGTTCACAATGATTCTAGTTATTTCATGATGATAGTTAGATGGATTATTTATATGTGTTTTATATGGATACTTACCCCATACTTGCATGTGTATGGTGTACATATATGTTTTCTTTATATTTGATGTATCTGATGTGGTTGAGGAAGGGAGTTGTAGTCACCTACTAGTCGAGATCTACACGATGCACCACTCCCTGACATTGCATGTTAGTTTAGAATATATGTGTTTGTAGATGCATGGATTTAATGCAGATTGCAAGTACAGGGTATCGACTTTCCTGAATTGCCAAGATGAGCATAACCTATCGCAATATCTCAATGGTAAGAGAGGGGAGATAACTCTTGAGTCTGAATCCTATCCTTAAACCATTTTTCTTAAAAAGTAGGGCAAGTATCTAAGATGTTTACCCTTCTAAATTTGTCATATGATGCAAATTTGTGATTATAACTATTAGTAAACAATTTTTTCATTCGAATAGAAATGCAAACAATGACTCAATATGTTTCAAAAGAAGAACAAAATGCACTAACAATTGGATAGATTATCATTTTATTGATAATCTTCCTCTGATTTGAGAGGTACAACTCCCTTATAAAAGATATTCAATGAATGTGATATTTGGTTATGTCGTTAACCTGAAGACATGAAGGGTTTTTCAAACATTCATCCATCAATATGGAATGAATGTGATTATTAGATTGCTAAATTGGTAAAGAATGAAAAACCAGTAAATAGCCATAGGACTATCTACCATGTTTTCATATTACAAAGAAAATCGTAAACATCTTTATGCAAAAACGTGAATACATAACCACAAGACTACATATATCACATCCAACATAGTAATAAAGGACTGCATCTAAAACAAAAATAAAAGGACTCATAATCCTTCCAGATCAGAAACACAAATGTATATGATTGCAAAATCAAACACACTTATATCCCTCTTTATTTTAGAACATGATAAAACAATAATAGTATTGTTCAATCCCCTTATCACGGTCAAACTGCATAAAAAAAAACTGCTTCCCCTATTACAAAATAACACAGTTTTATCCTCCTAGCCATTGTAGAACTTCTAGGTTGAAAAAGAAGAACCCCACACTCATTTTTTGGCCTATTTATCTTCTCTTTTTGCTGGTTCCATTTCAGTTTGAATAACTATTTCTTGAAACTGCTTGTATCCCTTTGTTTTCATATGATCTTTAAATAATTACGTATTCCTTTATCTATTATTGAGGAAGAGTAATGTATTAAAGATAAACATAATGTTTGATAAAACATTATGATATTGCTTACATTCCTCCAAGTTTCTGCTTATGGACACCTATCACTACTATGCTTAGTCATCATTCAAATCTACTCTTTATCATGCCTCTTAGCTTTTTCAAAAATAATCACTATTTTTATCTTAGTGACAATCATTGGTAATTTATATACTGCTGCACTTAAATGGTCATAACTTTTGATCTGTAATGAATTTTACAAAACGTCTTGGAGAGAATTTAGATAATTAGGTTTCCTCAAACATATTCAAAATTCAGCTCAATCCAATAGTTGGATTAAAATTTGTGGGCGCTGCAACATAACTATTTTTTTAACAACAACACATTTGTATTTGTTGGTATGTTGATAGACCAGCATACAATCCATTATAACTTTTGACTTTGGCCAAATTTTGAAGATCGCTTCGGTGCAAATATAGAAAACTTGATTTTGGACAACATATCAAAATTCAGTAAGATCCAACAGTGGAGCTAAAAGTTATGCTCCCCGCATTGTGACTGTTATTTTTTATGCTGACAGAAATCTGTGGTTATAGGCTGTATTAATACTTATAGCAATATATACACCAATACCTACACATGAATCACATGTTGGAATTTCCTAGTTGTACATCTCATCACCACCCTCTTTTGGCCTTGGATCTTGGACTTTTGAGAAACTTATAACATCACACTTGCTTTTTATTTTATGCATAACAAAATGACCTTTTGAATTCTGAATTGGAAGTTGAACTAACCCGATTTTGAACTTCAAACTTGAAGTTGAACTGACCCAAAGGTTCAACTTCAAGTTCAACTTTCCCATATGCGAACAAGAAAGATAACATTGCAGTCACAATGTTGGTTCTGTACCAACCATGTCATGATCATCATGAACCTAACCTCAAATTTTCTTAATGAAACCATTTCATAACATCCATTGGATTCTTATCCTCTAAATCTGCATTTCAAAACATGGCAAAGTGGACCGCTGAGCTTGAAGCTTGGAACTCTGAACCACAAATTTGAACTGATGAATCTGAGCATTTGATCTATGAGCTGCATATTTGAACCTATCCATTGCTTTGAACTTTGATTCTGTAGAAAAAAGGTTTAACTTGAAGTTGAAGTTGAAGTTGAAGTTGAAACCTTTGGTTCAAGTTCGAGTTCAACTTCGCATGGGTGTGTTGCACCTTGGAATGTATTGACAATTCAGCCTTTTGCAAACCCGATCTTAAAATGAAGTAGAATTTGGAGTTTTGAATTTGACGGTTCCACCTCGGCATACCTTCATAACTCTATCTTCTTCATAGGTTATATTTCATAAACTATCATCAGTGATTAAAAATTGAACAAAATTTACTTTAGGGAGTTGACTTGAAAGTTTAGAATGCTGGTGTTAAAAGAAGGGTTACAATAACCCTTGAGTTTGATCTTGTATGTTGTATTTTATCATTGGTTTTCATAGTTCATCTTGTGGGTCTATGGTGATTTTTCTATTAATCAAATCAAATTAAAAGAATATTTAATAATTTAATTTAATGTAAATTATTAAGATAAATTCAATATTTAATTATATTTAATTAATTGAGAAATTAATTAGATGAAAGAATTAAATTTAAAGATAAAATTATAATTATAATTTTAGAGCATAATAATATTAATTTAATTTAATAATAATATATTTAGGAGATAATTTTTAAATAAATGTTAAATATTATTATTACGTAAGTTAATAAATATTTTTATTAAAAACACTTTGAAAATTAATTAAAGAAAGAAAGAGAAATTAATTTAATAAAGATATTTTAAATTGCAAAAAGTGAGCATGAATATTTACAAATTAATAAAATATTAAAAAGAATTTGATCAACGAGTTCCCTCACATGATTGCACAATCAAAGCCCCAAATTTAGGGGAGAAATTTTATCAGAGATATAGAGCTCATTTCGCAGGGACCAAGATTTCGGAGAAGGGATTTTCAGAAAGAAGGGCTTTAGAAGAAAGAGGATTTTGCGTGTGCTTCATGCATTTGCGTATTAGCATTATATTAAGTAGTCTTATGGTTTATTCGCATAGTGATATATGTTCTTCAAATTTCATGTCTAATAAATCTGTTTTCAGAGTTTTATTTAAGATGAATCTTTTGTGGTAAATTTTATTGTTATTCGTATCAAATTTATCTGTATTAGAGAAATTAAATTTTAGAACCCTCGTTATGTGAATTTTAAATCAGTTGGGTATTTTAATCGAAAAAGGGTTTTGAAAAGGAATTGAATTATAGAATGCAAAATTGATTGGTTTATTAGATTTTCCTTATCATAGTATTATTCATAGTTTTCTTATATATGTGTGTGTGTGTGTGTGTGTGTGTGTGTACACACACACACACATATATGTATATATATACACATATATATATGTATATATATGTATATATGTATATATATGTATATATGTATATATATATACATATATACATATATATGTATATATGTGTATATATGTATATATGTATATATACATATACATATATATGTATATATACATATATACATATATACACATATATACATATATATGTATATATGTATATATATATATATGTATATATATACATATATATGTATATATGTATATATATATACATATATATGTATATATATACATATATATATGTATATATATACATATATATATGTATATATATATATATAACAAAAAAAAATTGGGTGGCGGGCATTGTTTTGTTTTTATTTTATTTTTATTTATTTTTTAAATGATTTTGGTGGGTGGGACCACCAACACCCCACCTACCCCATCTCTTCACCCTGCTACGATAGTGAGAGGGCTGTTGGTGGCCATTAAAGGTTGATGCATGACAGATCCTGCTTCCATGACAACAAAGCTGCCATACAAGCTCTAAAACAATTGATGGTAAGATTTATTTTGTTTGTTGGTTTTTTAAAATTTAATTTTATTAAATTAAATTAAATTAATAATATTCGTATTAAAATTTTAATTTTTAATAAATGTTTAAATTGTTAAATGTTAGTTTTAAATTTTATAAATGTTATAACATAACATTATTATTATTATTTTCTTTTAATAGTTATTATTTTATTATTAGATCAATAATACTTTATTAATAATTTAATATATATTGTTTTATTAATAAATTAGTGATTATTATTATCTTTAATAATCTAATGATTATTGAATTAAATATTAATAATATTTAATTAGAATAGGAATTAATGGATTATTATATTGTATGTGCAAAGTAGAATTGGAAATTTATAAACTTTAGCAAATTGAAATTTGGCAACGAAATAGAAACTTAAGCCTTATTGTAAACTCAAACTATGTGTTTTCAAAATCAGACAGAACTATGAAACTACACTGTTTGTTGAATGCTTTCTTGTATGTCAGGTTTGTGGTTGACTTAGAGTGTTTACCAATTCTAAAATGTTTACCAGAGGTTGGGAAGTATTGTTTTGGTGATTACATATGATGCCATGATTTGGTTTATGTGTACTTTCTTGGATAAGTCCCATTAGGATGATCATATTAGTGATGCTTGTATTTTGACCAAGTGACTTCAGTACTTGTCAGTTGCTAGTTAAGAGAATTGATGTATGGTTTTTGGTCTTTTGAGATCTTTTTGCTTTGCTGAGCTTAGAGTAGGTTATCTGTATGTTAAGTTGGGAAGTGGTTTGCAATGGAGGTCGAGGCCCTAAAGAGGTTGATGGGTAACCTATTGTAGGTTATTTTAATAAGTGAAAATACTACACTAAATGAGAGTAAAACAAACTGATAAGAGTTTTGTCTTTCCTCGCCCATGCCTCGAGTGCTAATATAGGCTAGGATGGGAGTAGAGAGGACACTTGGTTGCAACCATACATCATTAGTATGCCTTGTCAATATGAAAGGATATTAGTGTCGCATAGAGTCACTAGGGGGTTAGAGGATTAAAAGACTAGTCGATAACCTTAGAGTTGGCTCGTGCAATGACACTTTCCCACTAGCATTATAGATTCCCTACATCTCTTTGTAGTCTTTGGGTGTAGATGTTGTTTCTTTCTTGGTACCTTTGAGTTAGATTGATTTTAGGTTTTCCTTGACTTAGATGTTGGATTTGACTTTTGAGTTTGTTATCCTGTTTGGGACTTGAGACTATCTCCTCAACGCGGTGGGAGTGGACCTTTATGGGTTACCACAAGGTTAGGTGGTAGTGATTTTTACTTTTACCATTGAGATTCGTCAGTTCAATACTATGGCTGGAGTTCCTTGTTCTACATTTCCTTTCATTCTATCTTTGTGTACTATGATGAATGGTTATACTTATTGTAGTTTATTTTAATTGCATGGATCTTGAAAAGATGATGTAATCTATTTTATGATGTTTATTCTTTCAACCTTTCATACCCTGTGACATGTACAGTGGATGATTGTGCATTCCGATTATTGCCAAGTGGCATTCGAGACAAATGTATATTATTTAAATGGATTTGGAACTAGTAGTTAATCCTTAATGTGGATGTGTTGTATATTGGAGTCAGTATTATTTAAATTTAAATGTGATGCAACATCTTGAGATCCTTAAGAAATGTAATTTGTTCATGTGTTGCTTATGTATGACTGTATGTTATTGCTTTTCCTATTTTATAATTGTTGTTATATGTTATCTTAAAAAAAATGTTTGGAAAACTTAGTAAAATTTTTAGGTTAATTCTTTTGGATCCCTTGGTGAGGCGTTATAGAGAGGATGTACATTAAGATTGTTTGAGTCTTAGAATAGGAAGCAAAAGATGTTGGGAGAAAACACTAAACCCTCTAGACAGGCATCTAAATGTAACTATCCAGATTTGGGTTTTTGAGGCACAACTTGGCCCAGGGGTGGAATAGAACCATAGGAACTTGGACTTAGATGTTTTGACATGGCCAAGGGAAAACCTTGGTGGGGATGAAACCCATAAGATGATTCACTATATAAAGGATCCTGTTAAGGATATTGACCCTGTTAGGAGTCTATGAAGCATGTATAGTGTCTCAAGTCCCTGTTAGGAGACTAGGTCTTGTTAGAAGCCTCAACCCTATTAGGAATTGCTTCAACCCTATTAGGAGTTGGTGAATCATATACAAATGTGTGCAAGAAGAGCCAACTGCCCTAACATGCAACTATACAATAAGTTCTTCAATAAGTATACATACAATACTGAGTTATTTGTTATACTTCACAAATCTTCTGATTGATGAATCTTCACACAAGAGCAATTGCACACATATTAATCTGCATCATATCTTCGCATCATATAGCAAAGTATCGCATTCACTTGTTACTTGCATTTCACAAGATCATATTGTCTTCACATTTACTGATCACTGAATCATCATCCACTTTTTTCTCTTTCTTTTTCACACCCTTTAACTTCACAAATAAAGCTCTTTACTTCTACAAAACATTTTAATAAATTCTTCCTTAGTTGGCTCATATAACATCATTAGAGTCAGCTCAACAAGAAATTATAACTCAAAACAATAAATTAAATTGTTAAACACATTCTGCTAATATGCTCTGTTCTACGCTGTGTCATCACTACATCACTAATTCCTTCATAACTTGAACTGGTTGACTGTACGAACATGCACACTAGTATACGTCATCATTATGATTTCATGTATCTGTAGTCAACTGCGTCAGAGAATATTCTAAGGGAATATTTTATTATCATCAAAACTGTCATGCTGTTGTAACCCTATCTGATACTTAGACAATTTTTCCTTCACAAGTGAACATAACTAATCTACAAAACAAATATGTTGCCATAAATGACAATCATAACTTATCTTATCTAATTGATTGGATATATTGCCAACAATCTCCCCCTTTGGCATTGATGGTAACATTTTGGAAAAATTGGCTAAGTTACAAACATGTTGTCATGCCGATCAAAACAAATAGCCATATTAAAAACATTTGTATTCATGTTATGAAGGATTACATCCCTTATAACTCCCTATTACAACTTATTGTTCCCCCTTACATATTATACATATTATAATTTCTTAAAATACAATTTTCCATATATCTCCCCCTTTGACATTAATGACAAAGGTATCAAAAGACTGTCAAAATCTAGTAGCTGTATATCAAAACTTGGAAAAATAATCACTGAAATTGGTCTTCAACTACTCAAAGTGTTTCTTCCAACTGTCCTTCAGTGCATCAGATACACTGATAAGTGCACATAAAGCATATGCTGCCAATTTTGTTGCGTTCAAATTTGTAGCCACAAACTTGTCTTGATTAAGTAAAAACAGGTTTTAAAGGACCTGAAACCTTTACATCAAGAGAAGTCTAGAGAAAAGCATGAGAAAAGAACAACAGAGAAAAGTATCCAAAAACAACATGAGACAGACCTCCAACAAAAACATTCAAGAGGTCACATAAGATAGAGCTAGAAAAAATAGCAAAAGTACAGCAAAGGAACAACAACCGACCAGCTAAGAAGTTTTTATCAGGTCAACAGCCTGATCCACTACAGTTTGCATGTTTTCAGTAGAAGCCTTCACCTTGTCCTTCTTAATGATTTCCTTATTCTTCTTAGAGTGAGCACGAGTATGTTTACTTGGTCCCTAAGTATTAGCCCCCAGAGGGGAACCCTGGCCCTTATCAGGCTCATTCCTCTTCAAGAGAATACTCACATTGTCCACCAGTTGTTTGACCAGTTTATCCATATTACCTAGCCTAATTTCCAATTTGGACACCTTCCCCTGAATGCTACTAATATCCTTATCCATGACCCTTTGTTTTGCTTCGATCAATGGAATCTTATGCATGAGATTTTCACTTCTTTAGCATTCCCTATAACCTCCAAGAGCTTGTCAATATGTTGGCCTAATGTTTGCTCCCCTCTGGAAGTTTTGCTCAGTTGTTCCATTTCCTTACCTAACAACTACATTTGATGCTTGAGGATACCAATCTCCTTCAAAATAGAACCTGGGTTGCTAAAAAAACCCTTAGAAGACCCTCACCCACCTTTGGCTTTATCACCCAATTCTGACATATGCCCTTGTTCTTCGTCATCCTCATTGTTTGATTCCCCATTCTTCTTTGTATTATACCTATCCTCCTGTCACCTTAAAGATTTTCTTTTCCTCTCCAATCGTTAAGTCAGAGGCTCATCATTAGAAGGAGGAGAGACCCACTCATCTTAACAACCTTACCCTTTCCTTTGCCTCCACTCCTCTTATTGTAATGGTCTCTGACAATTTCCTCCACAAAGTCACTTTCCTAATCTAGGTCAGAATCATCATCCTCAACAGTCTTTTTCTTCTTTTTTGAGCTTCCACTTGAGCCCTTTTTTGAGCTTATGATACCCCCTTTAGCTTCATCTTGAGTCTTAGAATCGTAGCCCTTTTCCTGAATACTCCCTTCTATATCTTGATCAGCCCCTTTCAAAGTCCTAGGTTTCAAAAAAAAATTGGATTTTAACAAATTCATAATCAAAACCATGAGACCCACATGGCAAACATGCTCTCCATTCGGGTCATTTTGGATGGCCTAGGTAGAAATACTAAGAGACTACAAAAGATAAAAAGGAAAATTGATCCTGACATCATGTTGGGAATGATTTGCCAACATAAAGTGATAACCATACAATTTTGTGAATCTCCCATCCAGAGTCAAGTATTCCATAATCACAAAGAGCACAAATTGCCAAGGATGAGAAATAGAGGCCAGGTTATAATACGAGTTACCTATTTTAACCAAATGATTTCTCTCCTATTCTGTCTCCACAAAGTCATCAATAGCTTTATATGAGAGCTTCCTTTCCCTATACAAATTTATATGATCCATATCCAACCCTGTAGCCTCTGCGATGACCTCTTTGGTGACATCCATATGCTAGTTCCCAACCATCACAAAGTCGTCCTTCCATGATTTGACAAACTAGTGTGTAATTGGAAGGTTATTTCCTCTAAGCCTTTCCATGTAACCAATGAAATTTCCATGCCTTAGAATGTCCCACACCTCCAGCTTATTCTTCCACTACATGCAGCTAGGTGGCTCCACCCTTTTCCTCTTTCCCTTCATAATCTCTATGTCAAATTCACTAATTTTCTTTCTCTAAAAACCCCAAAAATCTTAGCGAACACCACTACCGAAAAGAGGGAAGGAAGAAACAACCCAGAATCCATGCAAAATGCCCACCTTTCTAAAAATTATAACCCACCTCACTCCAAAGGAGTAAATCTCATAATTCGCTGACAAGCATCATAATTAAAGAATTTTTGCTAAGATCTCCATTTATCACGCTTAACATGATCATGGCCATCTAGAGGTAAGGTATCATATGACTCCCAAATGATATTATGATCATTTAAACATGCCACATTCGAAGCCCAATCAGTTAAACCATTGGCTTCTTTATAGTTATGAGATATAATGCAGTTTTCGAATGAATTAATAATGTTAATAGCCTTGGAAATAATATTACTAATAGTCCATGAAGGTGGATTAACTTTATTTAAATAATTAATGATGTTGAGGGAGTCACCTTCAATCCAAATATTCTTCAAATTCATACCTTTGGCATAAATAAGACCACGAAGAGCAATAGAAGCTTCAACAATGTGATTAGTTTGACTCCCTAAAGGTATAGCCATGCTGCCAACAAAGTCACCATTAGAATTTCTAATAACAACTTTGCATCTAGGAGTGCCCGAGTTCCCTTTTGAGGCCCCGTCAAAGTTAATCTTAAACCAATTCACCAAAGGACAATCCCATCTAGCATTATCCCTTAGGTTAGGATCCTTTATACTCATACTCAAACTCCTTATATTCCAATTATTAAGCACTCGATCTTCCCACTCATTACAAGGTTGCTGTCCAGAACCACAAATTTTAATGTTTACAATGAAAAAGACCTTGACTTTGTGGAAAACCTGAGTAGGATTGGAATCCACCCCTCTAACGATCCTATCATTGCGCTCCTTGCAGATGCCCCAACATAGGTAAGGAAGGATAAAGTCCCACAATTTAATGATCAAAGCATTCTTGGAAGGAGCCTTCCAACTAGAAAAGAACAGCTGGATGGTAGCATGGGAAACCCAATCCATGTTCATTAAACTCCAAATTTTATCCCAAACCTTCTTTGTAAAGGGACAATGTAGCATAATATGATCCATCGATTCCCCATCATTCTTATAAAGAACACATCGATTAACAATGATGAAGCCTCTCTTCTTAAGATTGTCAAGAGTTAATATTTTATTTTGCAAAAGAATCCAAAAGAAGATATTAATTCTGGGAGTCAAACCTGTCACCCATGCCATAGCCTAGCAAGGTTCATCATGATCATCAAAAGAGTTAGCAAAGGTTGAGGCAATAGAGTACATACCATTGGGATCAGTTTTCCAGATTAGAACATCCTCTTCATGGTTAAGAAAGCAAGCATTCAAGCACTTCGCAAGCTCAACCAAATTTTGATCCACCCAAAGAAGATTCACCCACAAATCATCCTTCCAATAATCACTCACAAAAGTAGCCAAAAACTTGTCATATGAAGTCTTTTCAAACAATTGTTAGAAGTAATAGTTCACCAATATAACTGAGAGGAGGGGGGGGTGTTGAATCAGTTATGTATCAATCTTAAACAATTCTTACTTTATCAACCAAAGTAAACAAAAATCATAAAGAAATGCACATACACAAATACACCAGATATGTTGACTAGGGAAACCCTTGATCAAAGGGAAAACCCTGGTGGGAATTATTAGGATAAACCACGAACAGAAATAAAAAACTACATGCAAATATAACCAATAACAGAAAATAATAGAACACACAGAAATGAACACAAGGCACCAAGATTTAATGTGGTTCACCCAATCCCTGGGCTACGCCCACCAAACAGCAAGTCTGATCTTATTACAATCCAGTGATTACAACCTGATTACAATCCGTAATCCCTTACAACTCAATACCGCCGCAAGAACCAATTTCACATCACAACATAATGAAAAATACCCAACCCTAAGCCCTTTTATACAAGTATTAAACCGCTTTAGGGTTATAACATGTCGGCCATATGTCGACCATAATATGTCGGCTACCATGTCGGCCACGGCCCAAAATTTTTTTTTGGGGCAATGCCCCGAACCCCACTATTTATGAAGTATGTACAGTACTTTCCTGATCAGTCACCACAATCTAACAGGAATGATGCCCATAGAATAATGTACTAATTTGAATATTCCTTATTAGAGGATAGACCCTGTTAGGAGTCTAATACAATACTTAGTACAAAGAGTCTATGTTAGGAGTTGTGTCAACCTTGTTAGGAGTTGTAGGAGGCAACTAAACCCACTGTCCAAATAGCTTCAGGATCAGATCAACGAACCCATTGTCCAATTGATCTCGGTACTATTCCTTTTGGAATAATAGATGTGGAACAATCTCTTTTCTCTTTCTTTATCTAGTACATCAGACTTCTTCACCTTCAGATCATGCAAACAGATAATGCTTAAGGTCACTTACACTCATCAATAGATTACTCTACTCTTCTATTTCGCAATGTGCAAGTCTTCTCTACTTCTTGATCACAATGATGGATATCTAGAACTCAAAAAACATCTTTCCTTTATACCATACTCAATTATTAATCTTTTGAGTTGGCTCCATACACTTATCATAAATTTGAGTAGGCTCCATATTTAATTAAATGAAATACACATTTAATTAATGTTGTCAACTCACAGTTGTTCCCAAACTTCCACATGTGTGACTTCTATACCTGCGCACTTACTGACATCATCAATTGTTAGTGTACTTCCTCCAATTAACTGCGCAACCCTGCATTCCAAATACAATGTCTTATATTGATCATACAACAAAGACTATTTTCTGTATGCCCTGTTTCCTTGTGGTTCTCTATAAATCATTAATATCTTCCTTATATTGTCGATTCAAGTTATGTGCACTTGCCCACATGTCAAATACATGATGTAGTATATGTTGTTAACTGTGCATGGGTAGATACACAATGTGATGTCCTCAATACATAAATCTTAGTCTGCTGCTCTGTCAGTCTTACTATGTTGTCATCAATGACAAACAAAGTCATAACACTGTTTTGCGATGTTTTCTCATAGCATCAACATTCATGCTAACAATCTGCCCCTTTGGCATTGATGGCAACATAGATGAAAAATATCTAGTTCTAGGAATACCAACAAATTTTCTTCATCAATCAAACATCAATCAAATCTTGCTTCATGCAACACTTCTACAACACTTTCCCCATAGTATAAATTCTCTCCAAAGTTTTTCATGTCATTCTCTCCCCCATTGGCATCAATGTCAAAGATAGTACAAAAATTGAACATATAACAATCTATTAGCATGACCATAAGCCGATCTGTTGCTTTACAACTTTTGCATATAGTTCTTATAAATAATACAAGTGTCAAAAGACACTATTGCATACCAGTTACCAATTGTCAAGAGTCCTTGAATGACTCTATTCATCACAAATACTCCCCCATTGAGGAAGCATCAACATTTAGTCCAGTCTAACAATGGTGCTATGTACCTTGGACTAATGCACTTTTGCATCTTCTACTTTGAGCTAGGTAGAGGCATAACCCCAAGCATACCTCTCAGGTACTCAAATGTATCCTTTGGTGAAGCCTTTGTGAAAATGTCTACAATCTATTCTTTAGTGCTGATGAACTCCAATTTGATTTCTTTCTCTACAACTTTTTCTTTCAACACATGATATTTTATAGAAATGTGCTTAGTCTTAGAATACAAAACAGGATTTTTAGACATGTTGATTTTACTTGTGTTATCATAGTAAATGATAACAAGTTCTGTGAATGTGATTCCAATATCCTTCATCATATGCTTCATCCATATGACTTGATTATAGTTGTTTGCTGCTACAACATACTTTGCCTCTATGATACTTTGTGAAGTACAATCTTGCTTCTTGCTGAGCCAAGAAACTAGTCTTCCTCCAAGGAGAAATGCTCCTCCACTAGTGCTTTTTCTGTCATCTCTATCTCCAACCATGTTCTTCACAATAGATATTGAATTCTCTAGAGGTGAATTCTCCTCCTCTGTCTGATCTTAAGCTCCTAATTTTAACTCCAGATCCATTCTCAACTTTGTTTTTAAATATCTTGAATTTCTCAAATGCTTTTGATTTTTCTTTAAGAAAAGCTACCCACATCATTCTAGTGAAGTCTCAAAAAAAATCATAAAGTACCTCTCTCCATAAAATCCTCTTGTTCTTGCAGGACCACTTAGATCTATATGAACCAATTTCATCCCTTGTGTAGTACAAAACTGCTTGCTAGGAAATGAGACTCTCTTCTACTTAGCCAAAATACATTCCTTACAAATAGTGTCAGTGGGCTTAGTGATCTTGCGTAAATATCTCACAGCAAGTGTATTACTAGCCTTTACAATGTTATCAAAGTTAATGTGACAGAATTTTCTATGCCATAACCAACTATTGTCAATCTTTGCTACTAAACATGTTATTTTAGTGGAGTTTAACTGAAATACATTACCTCTAGTTTTTGTGCTAGTACCAACTAGTTCCCCTTCCTTGATCTTGATAATGCATGTGTCATTACCAAACTACATCCGATAGGCTTTGTCCTTAAGCTATCCAACACTCAGCAAGTTAAGCTTCAGTCCATCAACAAAATGAACATCATTAGTATATGTTTTACCATGAAGTGTTATAGATCCAATTCTTATAATATGATAGGCTGCATTATTCCCTACTCTGACAATTCCTCCATCATAGCTTCTAAATTTGACAAACTTGCTCATATCACCAATCATGTGATGTGCACAACCACTATCAATGATCCAATCTTTCTTTTTAACTTGTGAAACCAGCGCACTTTCTTCTCTAATTTCTCTATCAAGATCATCCTCTTTTATAGCTACAGGTCCTAATGCATCTTCACTTTTTCTTTGATTAGATTCTTCTTCATTAACATATAAACAATTTCTAGGTCTTCTAGATTTGAATCCACCCTTAAAATTCCTTTCTCTTTGAGGACACTTAGATGCATAATGACCATATTCATTACAAGTCCAACATTCAAAGATATTCTTACCATCTTTTTCTATTTCCACAAGAAGAGCCACTTCTTCTTGGATCTTTTCTTCAATGGATTTTTTGTTGCTAGCAATGTCTCCCTATGCTTTTGTGCTCCTCTAAACCAAGTTTGATGTTTAATGCACTGAATGCTATCTCAACTTTTGCCAATTCTCCAGACTGTTTCAGATCAAATTTTACAGCTTCCAATCTACCAAGCAATGTCTCTTTGGTGAAATTGGTAGTGCAAGGTATCATCAGTTGAATCATTTGTGCTACTAACCTGAAAGGTGGTGTCAGACTTTTCAAGATCTTCCATATCACTTCATCATCAGATTTCTTTCCATCATGAGATGTGATTCCTGCAACAATCTCAGATATTCTCCCAACATAGCTTCTCACAGATTCATCTTCCATCATTCTAGCATCTTGAAATGCATAATACGAATTTTGCAACCTAAATCTTTTTGCAATCACTAGACTTATAGAACACAGGAGGTAGTTAAGCCATGTCACGAATCCCGAAGGGGAAGGCTGGCGATTAGTCCAACACTACCTTCTTCAAGGATTTTACAAAACTATCCTAAGTGTGTACTTAGTTAAGATATTTTACATAAGACTATTAAGTCTACCTTTTTCAAGGATTTAGAACAACTACAATGATCAAAAAGTAGTAGCAAATGATATGTATGATAGAAACTTACTTTGCTTGATCAAATCTCACTTCTACTCATATCAATATGTTTATGATCTCTTGTGACTAATCTTCAATTTCTCTTTATACTTTTGAGTCTCCAATCTCTGATATGCTCAACAATCCCTCTATCATAAACTTTTCTCAATAGTAGTAGCAATAGTACCCCTCTTTCTCACTTCATCAATAAATTTAAAATGGCTCCTTATAGGTCCTTTTATAGTTTTCTTTTGTCTCTTTGATCTCTGGCCTAATTGGGTTTTGGGAACTCTCTAAAATATATCATTGATCAAAATTGACGATTTAGAATAAATTGTGTTGCATACTTTTCCTTTCTACTTTTTCATTGGCCTTTTCCTGCCTTGA
Source organism: Cupressus sempervirens (assembly GCA_028749045.1). Lineage (NCBI taxonomy): Eukaryota > Viridiplantae > Streptophyta > Pinopsida > Cupressales > Cupressaceae > Cupressus > Cupressus sempervirens. The sequence continues at coordinate 619,272,234 of CM053791.1, forward strand.
AATCAAACAACAATCAAATCACAATCTTCAATAAATCATTTCAAATCTTTGTCTTAATTTGTGGGAATCAAGTATCCCGCTTGGTAAGATCATTACACATTGTTTTATGTGTCAATTCAAACATTTAGACTTCCTTTGTTTCACTTGGTAAATACTTCTGAACTTTATGATTTCACTTGGTTGTATCTCTGCTTGGTGATCTTTTTCTGGCTCGATGATGTCTTTTGCCTGGTTTATATAGAAACACTTAGTTAGTATTGAGCTCAGGTATAAGTGTAAAACTCAATTTTCTCCTCCTTCATTGCTCAAACAATAAAGTGACTCAATTACTATGCTCGCCAACTAACGTATTCATAAAAAACTCAGATATGATTGTCAATGCAACATCATAGCATCATCAATAAAGTTTGCATGTCATGTACATGCCATGTCCATACTTCACATGTGAAAACTAATTCCTTTATATATGTTTCCAATTAATTTATCTAATTAGCCTTCAAAACTGATGCAGAAGTGGGAAAATTTTATTATTAAAAAAAATTAAAAAAAAAAAAATTATTGTGGAGGAGAGAGAAAGTGAAGAAAATAGAAAGAAAAATAATTTTAAAAAATAGAAAATGGAAAAAAAGGGAGAAAAGAGGAATTTTTATTTTCAATGTGCAAAGGTGGCATAAATAGAAAAATAAGAAAATTAGTTGTCATTCCATTAATCGAGGTGTGTAGGTGGCATCTTAGAAGTTTGTGGAAAGTTGCTTAAATCATGCATTTAATATTTGTTGTGATCCATAGAAGAAATGTAATTTTCTAATTGGGCCACATGGTGGTGCTTAGTTGTATTTAGGTGGAATTCTAGAAAGTTGTGGATATTGTAGAAGGTTGTGGATATTGTGTAGGTGGAATTCTAGAAGGTTGTGGATAAGTCATGCATTGGGTGGTAAGTGCCTATTTAAGCAAGGCATATGAGCATTTCTAGTGAAGCTTGGGAAGGTAAAGCTTCAATGTGTGAAAGCTGGAAGGTGTGAAAGCTTTGGAAGGTCAAGCTTCAAGGTGTGAAAGCGAGACGGTGTGAAGGCTTCAAGGAGTGAAAGCTTCAAGGTGTGATCTCTTCTTACTAGAAGCTTGGAGAGAAGGAGGAAGTGAGGGGTGAGTTTTCCTGAGTCTGTGGATAGAGTGCCGAGTATGAGGCAGTTTACAGTAGGATTGTGGTGGAGTTGTAAGTGTATGGACAGAGTACCAAATGTGAGGCAGTCTACACTTAGATCTTGGATAAAGTTGGAGAAGAGCTAGTGGCTACAGTTTAGAAACAAGGAGGTTGCTTGGTGGCTTGCAAGCACAAGTTGAGATCTTGGAGGTTTCTACCAGAGTGTGGATCTAGACTAGCTTGGGTTTGGATTGGATCTTGAGAGATATTGTAGAAATGTTATTATAATTGCTATTGGATTTTCAAGTATAATAAAATTGCTTGGGAAGCATTTTGTCACCTCTTGTCTCCATATTGTTGCATTTTTGGTTATGAGTTGGTAAGGGTGGTGTGGCCCTTCATCAAAAACTAATATGATAAAACATGTGACACATCTCCAAAATTAAATATTAAAACTTGTTGACTGAGGGTCAACATCTAGGAGCTACATTGCCAATTAATTGAATTGACAAGGCAATTCAATTTCTTTGGCCAAAGCTTGACCTTTGTCACTTTCCTTGTACTCTAATATATAAACCAATCTTCATATTCTTCAACCAAAACACATGCCAACTAAAATCCTAACACAGGCGAACTTATTTGCATCATATTCAAACATTATCTAGCCATATACAAAATTATGGCCAACAATTCTTACTTTGCTAATTTTTCTTATAAAAACAATGTTTGTTGATTATCTTCCTATACCTAGTCATTTTTCTTGACTAATTGAAACCAAAATTGATCATCAATCCAATTGACCTTACCAAATGATTATGTTTCCATCAATGACAACATTCATGCCCTTAGTTTTGGGCACTTGCCAATAATAGGCATTTAATGTATAAGCTTAGTGTTCATGATATCAAGCTCATAAAATTAACTAGAGACAACTAGAAACTATTTCAATGATGCTAACAATGACATACTCCATGACATTAAAACTAAGCCATTACTTCGGCTCAATATTCTTCACAATGGTAACCTCTTGGTGGAATACACTAAGCGCCAAGCACAACACTCCTCAATCTATTTGGAGGAATTATTCCATCTTAAGAGAAGCTTGCAACATACTCAAATAGCCAATCTCCCCATCTCAAATGACCTGATGTCACTACCTTAAGCAAGATTAAAGCTAAAATTATAGATAAGACCTTGGTTAATGGTGTTGTTATCTTTAGTTATATCAAATCTTGTTGGAATTTATATTGCACTAATGACCTTTTTACATAAGTAGACAAAGATACTTTGGTCACATTACATAGCTTAACACGGCTTTCTTTTGATGGATGCTTTTATTGAAAAAATTGCCCACTAAACAACAATCAACTGATTCCAACCTATGCCTTTTATGTAAGGAAACCTTAAATAATAAAGCATATATATATTGATTGTCTTTATGCGAAAAAGGGTTATATTTTGCAATAAATTTACGGATTGGAATATGAATACTTGCTCTTATATTTCATAGGTAATTTTTGGTTAGTTTAACATATTAGATTAAAAAAATAATTATGTTTTGGTTGAATCTAACCATTAAGATTCTTTGGCATATTTGGAAGGGTAGGAAGGAGGACATATTTATTGGTTTGAGGAGAATGTTTACTAAGTCAATAAAAGACTCACATTTTAAAACATTGCTTTGCAAGTAATGACTACCATGTAATTCTCAAAATGAAAGTTCTGCAAGCTACTAGGGGATGTGTTTACTACAATCAATTTATAAGAGATGCAATATGTTCACACATGGGCCTACAACTTAGAGAAAAAACCAACATTACAGAAACAACTATTGAAGATGTAAAACAAAATCAATGAGATGGAGGATGGAAAAATAATAGGAAACAAGAAGAATGATATATAAAAAAAGGGCCAAGATGCCACTTTAATAGTAACAGGGACTCCGACATCGAGATGGTTAACTTGTGGAAAATATCTCGTACTTATCAATTGATTTTAGTAGTTTGAGGTTTTATAATTGACATTCAAAATCTAAAAGTTATGAGTATTGATCTATTCATGTGGAACTGACCTTGATTTAAATTTGAAATTTGAAATCTAGAAGTTTGACATTCATATCTATTCATGTATTAAGTTAGCACTTTAGAAATTTGACTTTAAGATCTATTTATGTGAAAGCAATCTTAATCAATCAGATCTATTAGATTTCCACAATCCATCTAAAGTTGATGGTAACAAAATTCTACACAATCAAATCCGAAAATTAAAAATCTAATCTTAATCACATTCATATTGTATAACTATTCTAAAGATAAAGACAGTAAGATTAAGCTAAAATAAATGCATACCCCCAATATATAGAAGAGATATACCACTTATGATTACTCAAATTAATTAATGGTCCATATGGGCCCTAGAAGCACATGCATACCTATGCCATTTCCCCATAACAATAATACATTGATCATACAAGCATTTAAAATGAGAAAATAATCAAGGAAAAAAGGAAAAAGGAAAGAAAGAGGAAAATCACTCAAGAAAGAAACCTCAATGGATAGTCAAATCCACCGTAAAATCCTTGCAAGTTTCCACCACGTGCAAGGCAGACATTGCGCCGTCATTAAGAACGGACACGTGTCAGAGTAACAGTCTGCCAAATATTCTCAAAGGCTTCCAATCAGATCGTCCGTAATTTTGCGTATCCGTTTTGCAGGCGTATATTTATTTATTTAATTATCGAATCTTCTAAACACACTTTTAACCGCGGTTAAAATCAATTTTTTACATACACTCTTTGCTCTAATTCTTCAGACGGGACGCCCGCATTTACCGCCGGTCAAAGGTAAAAAGCAGGTAACCGAGGAAAACGGGTAGGTGAAAAGAATTGTGAGAATATTTTCCCAAATCACAATGTGATCTTCTCTTTTGACGGCAGTACGATTGCGTATAAAAGCTAACGGTCATCAGACAGACGGGAAAATATCGTGGCGGGAGAAGTTTGCGTGACTTGACGGGAAAATCAACGTCACCGTCGAAAGCGATAGGAAAAATAAAAATAAAAAGGTAAAAGGCCAAAAAGGTCAAGGGAAAAGGTAAAAGATACATTTTTTAAATTAAACTTTTTTATCATTATTTTTATTAACTTTTCTTAGTGCGAACTTTCAGTCTAGATAGCACCGTTTTATTTTAACCGAATTGTTTATTTAATTTAAATAATGATAAATATCACATTTGCTATGTCGTATTTATTTTCATAATTTTTAGTGTTTCATTTTGAAATCTTTGAATATTACCACTCGATCATTTTTTATTTATTAATATTATTTTATTTAGTTAGTGTCCTTTTAAATCTCATTAAGTATATTTATACTTTGGGTAATTGTAATCAATATTTTGGTAAGGTCATGGAGATTCAAATCCATTTTAAAAAAATTGTGAGATCTTCTTTACATTAATTTATAGGATATTTATAATGAGTTGACTAATAGAAATAAGATGGTATGGGAATTGTATTTAAATGGAAAGATATGATATTGAAATATAGATACATTATTAATTTAGAATATACAAAATAATATATGAAAATGTTAAAAGTATAATTCTATTTAGGAAGGTCACCAAGACCCAAATCTACTTCTTTAAAAAAAGTTGTGTGATTTCCTCTACATTTGATTTGTTCATTATTCATAAGTATTAAAAAGTAGAATATTTAGATTTCTTTTGTTATTTTAAAATTTATTAAAATAAATTTTAAAAAAGTGAAAGTGAAGTCAAATCTTGTAAGGTCACCAAGATTCAAATTTAAGTTTATTATTTGTAGATCTTCATAGTTGATTTGTTCAATATAAAGAATGAGTTGACTAATGAAAATAAAATAGACATGGAAGTGTATTTAAAGAAAAAACATATCTAATAGGAAAACATAGGGTCTATTATGTAGATTTATTATTATTTTAAAATATACTAACATATTTTTAAATTAAAACTAAAGCTCTTTTTGAACTACTATTAAATTGTTATTTGTTTTCTGGATTTGATTGTGTGTGAACAATATTTGTTATCCATGTTTCTATCATACTACTGATCCATCATAAGATCACACTAGCATTAACTTTTAAGAACAATGTTTTGTTCAATTTAAATTGAGTAAACAAATATATACAAGTAATGACTTTTTGTTCCTTTTATATGACTATAGATCATGAATATGATTTAAAAATCTACATCAAATCAATTTTCTTTTCTACTTATGTGAAAAATATTTGCATCTATTTATTATTATTATAAATTACAGGTATATTATACTTATTATTGAAGTGCTCAAAATAATATTAAAACAAATATTTCTTCTTCTCACATTTGGAATAGTGTCTAATAAGAGATAGACTTGTCTATATGGCATGACAATGAGGGAATAATTATTGCTAATTACATTGAAAAAAAAGGAAAAAAACAAGCTCTCTATATCTAATAGAATTTTTTTTAATAAAATATTTAAAATTTATAATCATAATCTGATTTTATTATTGCTAATTACATTGAAAATCTAATAGAAAATTTAAAATTTATGATCATACTCTAATTTGTCAAACACATGAAAAAAGAATGTGAATAATTCTTAATATGGAAAAATTAATATCAAATTTTTCTTTTGAAGTTATTGGGGGTTTTGAGCATCACTCTTTGCAAATGATCCTAACATGCTTGTCCTATCTAGAATTAAATTTAGAATTTCTTTATCTACATTTTACATCATTCTCTCATCCTAATGATGGGTCACAGAGTGTGATCTGAAATGTTGGTGATAAAAAAAAAATACACAATCAAATCTAGAAGAAAAATCATCATTAACTTTGAATTGCTGACGAATTATAATATGTCTACAATCTATACAAATAAACATGAAAAAATTTCATTATTTTTATAAACAAAATTTTAATACTAGAATTTTGAATCATATTCAAATTTGCTATTAGAGATTTCTCCATGCTAAAAACACATACACAATAGACTTCATAAATCTAGGATAACAATTATGATTGATGGTGAAAGTTTGATGTCTCTACTATTAAAATTTGTTGTAGTCTAATCTATGAACAATCCCTCTATATTGAATGAATGATTGTAAGAGACTTGTTGTATCTAAAACTAAATTCAAGATCACGAGACTAACCTACCAATTTGAATAATATAAAACAAATCAAATCACACTCCCTAATCTATCATATTCCAAATCGACTTGTCCTATCTTGAATTAAACTCCTAATTGTTCTGTCTAGAATTAATTTGAAATTACTAGAGTAACCTATCTAAAAAATAATGAATGATTTTAAAAAAACATTACAAGTACATAGAAAAAATTACTAGAGTAACCTATCTAAAAAATAATGAATGATTTAAAAAAAACATTACAAGTACATAGAAAAAATTTCAAATCATGTTGAAATTTGTTGCAGTCTAGCTTATAGACTATCACTCTAGAATGCCTTATTTAATTGTAAGAGATTTGTTCTATCTAAAACATAAAACAACATTATTGGACTAACCTGCCAATTCCACTAACATAATACAAAACAAATCAAATCAGACTCTCTAATCTATGAAATGAACTAATTTTTAATTAAAAAACATAGATCTGTGCGGAAACACATTATCCTGACCCACATGCACGTAGGAAGGCCCCAAACATTGTATGATACACCTTCTCAACCTAAACAATACTGAAAAAATGCGTCAGGTGACAGGAAATGTGAAATGTAAACGGAAATGTGAAGTGTGAGAGCATTTGAAAAGGGTGTTCGTGTGGTTGAGGATGGAACTGTCTTGAACAGCACGTACTTTTTTCTCAATATTTTTTTGAGATAAAAAAGATTATGTTGGATTTTCATGGATTTCATCATATTCTGCGTTCAATGATGATTATAGTAGGATTTGGCCACATATTCCACGTTAAGTTAATCCTTTTCATCGCTAAAAACAATGTTTTAGGACTAGGCGTTAATGGTACTAGTAGTGGGTTTTGTGCGTGATTTGGATTCAGAAAGCTTTATGGAAGCTCTCATGTTAAAAACTGCAGCAGCCGCTACAGCCAAGAGCATTCTTACAATAGAAGGCAAAGGCAAAGGCAAAGGCGAAGAAAAACAGGAAGAAAAACATAATACCAGCTCTATATATATGGTAGATGTTAGAAGTGGGTTTGGATTGAGCAGTGGCAAAACAAATCAAACTTGTGAGAATTGGGAATCTGAAATTTGTGGGTTGGAATGCGATATTGAAATGGTTGGATTGAAGAATGAGTCCGATATTTCGGATTTTGATAATGATGAAGATTTTAATGGCGGCAATGGTGGTATGTGGGAGTCACTGATTGAGCAGGACCTTGTAGCCCAAGCTTGTAGGTACTGTTTTAGGTTGTGTTTGTTTGGGCTTTTGGCCATGATGTCTGTTCACTACTTGTATTTGGTTGCTCTGGAGAAGGAGAAGGAAGATACCGGTCTGCGTGTAAACAGAGCTGGGCTAAATTGGGCTGTTTGCTTGGCGGGATTTGGGGGTGTTGTGGTGGCAGGTGGGGTGTTTTGGAAAAAGAGGAGCACATGCTTTTCATGTCATGATATGGAGCTGAGCAGAAGCAGGGCAGATGATGCAGACAAGAGGGCTCAAAAGGCTCAGAGGTCCAAGCAAGAGTTCATGGCCTATGTGTTTCACAATATAAGAGGTAATTAGTGCATGTTTTCGTATAAATAAGTAGGCTTGTGCTGCTTGTGGGGATTCTGTGCATTTGAAATTGGCTTAATTGTGCTCATAATGTTCAAATGAGTCTCATCTGGTTGGATGGAAGCGAAGCGGGTTTTGATTTTTTGAAGTGGGTTGGGCTTCATATGCTTGTCCTACATTGAAATGTATATCAGTTGTATATTTGATGGGGGCTTAATTGGGCACATTCCACTCAAATGAGTCGAATCTGGTGGGATGGAGATGAAGTGGGTTTCGTATTTTTGAAATGGGCATGGTTTCATTTGTTCAGCCTCTATTGAAATGGATTTAGTCATATTGACTGCATTTAGATGGGTTCCATAGATTATGATTGCATTCGGAAGCTTTGTTTTGCCATGGGTTCCATGCGTTATTTTCTCACCTGAATTACGTTGGGATAGTTAGTCTTTACTTGGATCACAGTGGAATCGGTACATCTGTATTTCAATGGGTTCTATTTGTTTGTGAGTGTGTTCATATGTCGTTTATTTTATTTTTTCTCCCCGTTGGTCTGATCGCCACGGCAAATGGTTTCCAAGGACTCAGTCAAATAGGCTGCATTTGGGCTGGTGTCATGTTTTTAGCTCGGGGATTCCATTTATTTGGTTTTCAGGATTGGGAAATGTATTATTAATATGGTTTGAATTGAATTATGTTTCAGTCCATTCAAATGGCCTTAATCCGTTTTGAATTGCAGTGATTTGAGACGGGCTGCACTAAAATAGCTCTCAGTTATGTGGATTTTTATGCATTTGGATTCCACTGAGACGGGCCGCATGCATTCAATTAAGGGTTATGCCACAGAACATTTTCGGCAGTGAGATGGTTGTATACGCTTGGGTTGCATTCTGATTGGTCTTATTGTCGGTTTAATTTGTTCTGTACTGATTTGAATTTTCTCATATATAAAATGAATTTCTATTGTTTTGTGTACATTTGAATAAATCTCATTTCAGCCCATTCCGCTGTTACGAGTTTTGTTACATGGCTGCAATTAGACAGATTTCATGCGTTGTGGTTTGTCTTAAATAGGGAATGAATTCATTTACTTACGACTATTTCTTTTTAGATGAGTTGAGTTGAAATCAGTGGCATATCTTTCAGTTTCAAATGAGTCGTCTTTGTGGATTTCATGGATTTGGGTTTCATGTCTGGCCCACACTGGAAAGGGTTTCAGATAAATGGATTGCATTTACAAAGGCTTTATGGCGTATGCAGTTGAATTGTGTTTTACCGTTCAACATTGGGATGAGTTGCACTCATGTGGATTTTATTGATATTGGTCCGATTTTGTTCAAACTAGTTTTTGAACTGGATTGGAACTTCTGGTTTTTGAAACATTTTTCATTTGTCTTTTCCCACTGAAATGGTTTTCAGATATATGGACTGTTTCAGTTAGACAGCTTAGATGTTTCTTCATTATGTGGAGGACTGCGTCATATACTTTCAGCATTGAAACACATTTTTCTCATTTGGACTCATCGCAATGGTCTTATTTGGTTTGCTTGTATTTAATTGAGTTTGAGCTGTCCACTTTGTGATAAAGTTAATTTACTGATAATCTTATCCTGTTGGATTCCATTGGAAATGTCATCTTTGATTGCACCATATGTTACATTTAGTTGGATTTAACTGATTAATTTCTTTTTTTTTCGTAACACCCATTCAGATAGGTCAAACCCTCATAAGCTTCAGCAGCACAAAATGTAAAAAAGCCCTCTTGAGCTTCACAAACGCAAAAATGAAAAACATTCTTGGGTTTCACCAGTACAAATCACAAAAATCCTCCAGCTTCACTAGTACAAAATGAAAAAAAATACAGCGAAGTAGGTTTTCAGGAATTGAAGTGGGTCACATTTTTCAGACCTACATTGGAATGACATCCCAACATATGAATTTGAAATTGCATTTGTATCTCTATCTTAGGAAGAGATGGGTTGCTCCATGTAGTTTTTTGTGTATTTCAATTTTATTATTTTACTGAAATGGTTTTCATTTGTCAAGTCTCCATTGGAACAAGTCCTCACATTAGAGTTGGGATTAATTATTTGAACTGGAGTAATAATTGGGTTCAATTCTTTGAAATCTGTTCAAATAGTACTCACTGTTGGGTTTGTAGAATTGGGTCTCACATGTTTTTATTCTGTTGACATGAATTCTTTGTTGAAGTGGATTTTGGCTTATATGGACCTGCATTTGACCAAATTTCATGCTTTTTCTGTGCATCTACTTCTACATTACTTGTTTGGATTGAATTCATACAAGTTTGATGTGCTTCTATTGCATGGAAATAAAGTGGGACTCGTGTATCTGAGTTTGGTTCCCACTGGTTTGGGATTTGCTTGTCTAGATCTAGATCTGTATGTAGTACATTCGTTTAGCATAGTATCATTTTCAAAATTTTGATTAGCATAGTATTCCTATGCTTAATTGGTTTCAAATCTCTTATGAGCAACTGAATAATTTTGTATTCATATTCACAGTGCCCTTTAATGCTATAGTACTTGGCCTAGGATATTTGGGTGCTACTGAAGATGGGGAATCCTCTTCTGTTGATGCTAAGGAAAAGACGGAGCTTGTCAAGCTGATGCTTGATTGTGCTGAGACAATGACAAATGTACTTAATGATGTTGCAGATTTAGGTTTGTATGCTTCTTCAAATTTAAAATTTCAATTTTATGATATGCCATGTTGGAAATCTTGGTTCTAGTTTCTAGGCTTTTTAATATAATTTGTAATCACTGTGGCGGAGAACAAAATTCTGTTATATTTTTCAATGAATGTAATGTAACATCATTTTATAGTTATTAGTAATAATGTGCACTGTACAAAGGTACAAATTTTGTTTCCTCATTCTATCTGTTTTATTGTTAGCTTAGCTAGGAAATAGTCAAAATGTGGCCTTATCCATGGATGAACATATCATGATTGAATTTAGTCATATATTGGCTTTATTGTGGTTCTGAGTAGCACTTTGATTCATTGTAAAGTTTGTGTTTATGGACATTGGTTATATATTTTCTATATGCTGTTTAAGGCCCCACCTATCCCACTGAATAGCAAAAAATAGAGGGAAACAACAAATTCAGGCTTATTGAACAAGCAAGTTACACTGTAGGAACTAGGATTTGGTCATCCATAAAGAACAAAACCATGCATTTATGGCTGAATGCTCTTAAATCCTAGAGTGCCTGTGTCTCTTTTTGTTTTGCAACATTTTTGTCAGCAAGATTACAGTGATGGTTTAACATATGATGGGCATATCAAATGTTTGAAGTAGAGTACAGTGCTAAACTCAAAGAATGCTATGGTTGAATATTTAAGAAGGAAAAGAGACTTTGTTAGACAACTCAATAATAATATAAATGCCAAACTTGATGTGTGAATGGCCTTACAGGCTTACTGTCTAGGAGTTTCCTTGCATTTTTTTATATTAAAACTTTCTAGTCAGCAACATTTCTTTATATTATTTTATGTGATGAATTTATGAGTATATCAAACATTTTAGATAAAAACATGGCAAAATTGAAATAAACGTGACAATCCTACTGACACAAGTATCTTTGCCAGCTTACTCATTCAAAGTCTGCTAAGTTTTACTAAATCTATGCCAATATTTGAATGTGCTTTGGTGGCGGATGTGTGAATGGTCTAATGGTCAGAGCTTTACTGACATGGTGTGATGCATTGACTGCAGGCCAGGATGAAGGTAGAGCAGTGGAACTTCATCTGGAAGAGTTTTACTTGTTGACAGTTTTGGAATTTTTGGTTTGGGGTTTAAAAGATCTTATATCCCACAAGGATATTTGTTTCAAGATGGATATTGAACCTATGGTTAAGAGCCTTCTTACGACATACTGTGTAGTTGGGGATAAAAACAGGATTGTGCAGACCTTAGGTATGTTGCAACTAACTTCCACAGTGATTTCTGACACATGTTTACTGGTTATTAAAGTTTTTTTCCGACTGCGATGAAGTGTTAGGTTTCCTGCCATTGTAAAATGCAGGATTTTTCCTTAGCAATGCAGTCAAATTCACTCCAGCTGGGGGCAGGCTAGAGCTCCAAGTAGGGTGTGAAGAGGTTGTGGAGAGTGCATCAATTAACTTGTGGCAGCAGACCTGTTTACAGACAGTAGCATCTTCAGTAAGGGTGCAGCATTCTGCAATGCCATGTCAGGATGATGTTGGTGTACAATATAAGGTTGCTAATGTTCTCCTTTCTGTCAAGGACTTTGTTACAGGTGAGGGGAAGATTACTGAATTCCTGAAAGATCTTTCAACCAATTTACTCAAGTGTGATATTTGTCAAGCTTCGTTATTGAATTTGAATTTTTCCCTAAATTTAGGTGATGGTGGTTGTTTTTCTCATGCTATGTAATGGATGTATAAGAGTGTTCTAATAAGAAGATAAAATTCAGGAATGTCTTCTCAGGATCAGTCGAAGTTATTTGAGCCACACTCATTGGCAACTAGCTGTGTTCCAAATTGTGGACTTTCTGGATCAGGATTCAGCATGGCAAAACGATTTGCTGAGCAAGTGGGTGGCTTTATTGGATTGAAATCCGTAAATAGGAATGATAAAGCTTTCTGCTTGTCAATACCCTATATTCTGGTACCAGTTGATAGACATGCAAGACCAGATACAGAAGCAAAGGATGCTCATAAATCTGATGCAACTGGTTGCAGGCCAGTGAGCATTGTTCAGGATGGTCTTGACAATTCATCTGAGGGGGAATCCAGAACCAAAAGAAGCAGAAATATAAAGTTAAAAAATTCCTCATCAACCCAAGACTGCAGCTCCCAGAGACGAGTTTTGCTTGTAGAGGACACAGAAATCAACCGAGTACGATTAATCTGACAATATTCCAATTTTGTTATATAGGTTCTTCAAGGCTTTATTTATATAGAACTTTTGTCTATCACCAATCCTGCTAAATGTGTCTTTAAACTCCCTTATAAATGGCAGATAATTTTGCGGAAAGTTCTCCAGAATCTTAATCTTCAGTGTGAAGAAGCTGAAAATGGAAAGATAGCAGTGGACTATTTCAAGCAAGGGAGAACTTATGATCTTATATTGATGGACAAAGAAATGCCGGTCATGGATGGCCATGAGGTGAAAATTTTGAATTCTTTGATATGCTATTAGTTGTGTTTATTGTACTTCGCTGGACTCAAGTTTGTCAATTAATCTTCTTCTTCAATCTAAATATTCTTGCCTCGGCCAAGATTCAGTCATATTTTGCATCTGAAATTTCTTTCTTATATTAGGCTACAAGGCAACTAAGAACAATGGGAGTGAAGACCCCCATTATTGCATTGACTGGAAATGCTTTGCAATCTGATAAAGACCTTTTCTTTGAAGCTGGTGTGGATGACTTTCAAACTAAGGTATGTATTTTTCATGATTTTTTCTGTCATATGCCTAATGCATCCTAGAGAAACTGTTGCGTTTTTGCAGCCCACAACTGGTTTCACATCATGAATGGCTATTTCTTGACCCTTTTAATGTCTTTATTGATTAAAATAATTAAGATTTTAATTCTGATGTATGAGAGAGAGAGGTGTTTCTTGTATGCAAGATTTTTAAATCCCATTTTTGTGTAGCATAGTTTTTGCCATTTTCATGGTATTGTGTGATCATTGATATCTGATATAGTATGTTTACATAATTGTTTCCAATATTTCGTACTCACTTTGTTTTCTGATTCTGCTTGTCCTTTAACAGCCTCTTTCCAGAGACAAACTTGTGCAGTTGCTAGCTCGATATGGGGTTGAGAGTTCATGTACTGATAATAGAAGGCGCTGAGAAAGGAGAAGCTACACTGCTTCATTGTATAATAAGGATGTTACTACTTTACAGATCAGCAAAAGCAAACAGAGCCAGGGGCAAGAGAACCAGAGTTTTCAGCTTTTTAGTGGAGCAATTTCTCCGTTTTGCTGAATTTTTTTCTGAATTTCTGAGACTTATTTTTTTTGCAATGTATAGCTTTGGCCTGAAATGTAATTATGTCATTGTATACATATTGGAAGGTATGGTTAAACACATCTCGTAGAAAAGTACAAATAGATGTTGTGGGGAATGCCTTTGTGCCAATACACTTCCTGTTTTCCCCCTCGTCTGGCATGCACAATTTTGCATTCCCTACAACACAGTATAAACAACTATAAAAATCTTGTATACCGTAGAACAAACTTATGACTTCAAATATATTTATGGATCTTCTTGATCACGACTGTAAGAAATAGAACCACAGATTTCAACCTTCGACAATTGAGTCTTCTATTGTGAAGTGAATCCTATTTGCTTGAACAATTACATTCAGCCAGTATTTCTGTCATAGTATTATGTTGATAGGTTTTTGAAAGCTCCTCTAAAATAGCTTTTGCAAAGCTATCACTCAACTTGAACACATTGATGGTGATTTAAATTTATGATATTTCCGATAAATAAGTTTCTAAATTATTTAAATGAGGAATATCAATTTGCTTACAATACCTAAAGTACATGCTCTATGGAAAATCTCACCCAAGTTTATTGAATGTAGCTTAATTTGCTCTGAGAAGTCTGTCAAAAAAATTTCTGCAAAGCTAGAGCCTAAATTCTATATTGAGAATGGGCAAAACCACAATAAGAGCAGCGGGATAAGCTGTCTTGGTAAAAAATATATCTTCTAGGCTGAATTTTAATATGAGGAAGAGCAAAGCTACAATAAGATGAGCTTTAGACTGTTTGAACTGAAGCATTAAGAAGTGGAGAGTTCAGTGGTGCCTTGCATCAACAAGTTGGCAAATCATCAGTCTATTATGGATAATTGAAGCAGAAAATAGACATCAACAACTCTCTTTCCACTGAAAGTAGCCCCTCTAAATTGAGAAATATATAAGTTGTTGAGGATGGATGGACCATTATTCTCTAGAGCAGGGAGCCAAAGCTTCACAAAAACCCATGAAAGCATATAAATCATTTCATCACTTCCTCTGGCAAGCGTATTCACATGAGAAAGCAAGAAGTCATCGGTGAACCATTCTTTCTGTCTAGGTCTCAAGAAAGGTAAGGTGTTTGGCAGCTTAGTAGCAGTTCCAATTGAAAAAAGTCTGTGGAGTACCTTGGAAGTAGGGCAACTGACCAGAAAGAACTTTGTTTCAAATTAGTTCATGTCTTTAGATTAGAAAGAGTAAGCTAATGAGTCCCAGTCACTTTGAAGTGCCTGGTGCTTTCAAAGATTCTCGCTTCTCATGTTACTCAGACGAAAATTATTGAAATGGTACGGAACCACTGATCCACATGTGAAAATATTGGAGGATAAAACAGTGTTGGGAGCTTTCATAATCTTTTGGTAGATGATATCAGAAATTGTAACCTGCAAATAATTTTGAAATGCATGTAGCCAATGGCGATGCCTCTTGAAAACTTTGCTAGAAATGACTTTGTTAAAAACTTGACTAAAAAATAACTTCGTTTATAATGTGACTACTAATCTTTAGTTTACAAAGAGCAAGCTGATCAGTTAAACCAACTTTGAAGTGCTAGGTGCCTGCTGATCTACATGGGAAAATGTGGTCAGAGGATAATTTTATAAGATGACAATCCACATTGGAAAAAATGGTTCAGAGGACTTCCCGATGTGTTTCAGGAAATTAATTCCTTAAAATGTAATGCATAATTGATCTGCATTGGAAGACATAGTTTAGAGGATAATGCAGGGTGCCGTAGCATTCATAACCATATAGTGGATGAAGTTAAACTAGTGCTTGTCATTTTGAAATGCATGAATCCAATGCTGGTGGCTCTTTTAAGCTTGTATAATTTCTGACCTAACATTCAATTGTGTTGCTATTTGTGGCTTTGGTGGTGTTCCTCTTGGTTGTGTTTTGCTGTGTCGTAGTCATTAATGCCTGCCTTTCTAATTGTAGAAGGCTCATGGTACTATGGAACTCCCTGCTTACCTTAATCAATGACATCCATTTGGGCATGGTAAACACTCTTGCCAAATAATTTGAGGTGAGACTATTGTGCTGTCACTGCAAGTAGGGTTAGGTGATCATTATTGACAATTCACATAACCCTCTACTTGCTGAGACCAACAGTCCAGAATCAGTACATATACATCTGCATTTATCTGTAAATAATATAGCAAATCAATTCATTTCTCTCCTGGTTGAACATGGTTGGGTCAATATATGTGGTCCATGTTTTATGTCCTGGCCCATGCCTGCCCAAAATTAGACATCTTAGATTGTTGAGGCTTGCTTCTTAGTGTGTATATGCTATATGCAATGTCAGTGAGATTGCACGTTTTTATACATGAAAGACCAACAAATTTTACAAGCTAAAGAGACGAATCTGCAAAGGTTTTAATATGTAAGAGTCAATATGACACTAAGAAACATCTTATTGATAGTGATATTAAGAATCTCAGCATAGCCCTTAAACCAGTTTGAAGCTTAATTATCAGGATTCCACTGTGTTGTAGATCGCATGAATTTTGGTTTTTTCATTGGTAAAAACATTAAATGTTTGTGCTCGAGTAGATCGCAATCCTCATGCAAGCTAATTACCCTGCAACCCAAGGCATATGGCTCTGAACAAGTAACACAATATCCCACCCCTCCACCTTCATTACTGGATGTTTTTTCTAAACATTAGGGTAACTTTCACATGTATAGTGCTTACCTTCTCAATATGTCAATAAAATGGGTCTACATCAAATTGACAATAAATCTAAACTGCTTCCTAGGGAATGGATGAATGAATGATTTTAATAATGTCCGTGAGGCCAAAGCAACCTATTGGACCAACTAGAAAGAACAAGCACATGCCCGAGATAAAGGGTGCAAGAACAAGGCCATGTCTATGCCAGCATTAAATGGCAATTTTTAATTTATTTTTTAAAAACAGTAAAATGCCAATTTGATGCCGGCCAAGAACATTAGGTCTTTTGAAGTTGCTTCTTAAGACTGCTCTTTGACATTGAATGTTGATCACTAAATTTGCTGTCAGGTCTAGTTGTGTTTCCTCAAAAAGAATGTATATGGGGAAGGAGGTGTAGGTGTCGAACAGACAAAAAGAGTAGTGTGAAGATAGAAAATGACAATGTATGTGGGGAAGGAGGAGTAGGTGTTGAATAGACAAAAAGAGTAATGTGAAGATAGAAAGTGAATAAAATGTCATTAAGTTAACTAAACTAAAAGTCGAGAATAGAAGTACAATTGTATTATGAAAGACAAAAGGAAAAAAACAAATGTCTAAAAGAAGAAATGATATGTAATAGAAGATATGTCAATTTGTAGAAAAAAGTTTAAAAAAATGTTACGAGTTCAAAATAAATATAAACTATAATACCCATAAAAATTTAAGACAACACACATTTAAAAAAAATGACTACTTGACACTTTTTCAACACTTCACCATTTCAACATGTTTTCAGTTCTTGTCTATTTTAGCATGGATAAGAAACCAAAATATATCATATCATGGGAGAAATAGAAAGGAAGAGTCAATGTCAAAACACCTTTAGATGTTTAGCATTCCCGAGAGATTATGGTTTGATTGAAGACAATGGTTTAGGTTTCGGTGCAGAATTAAAAAAAGGGACAATCCCTGATCTTATTGTTGACAGATCCAAAAGTAACGAGTTTTTGGTGGGAATAAGACGTTGGAGAATGCAATCTGATCCGATACGGAAACAGACAGTCCGTGAGGCAATCAGACAACAAATCTCTATGGATCCCTACCATAATCATTTTGCCTAACCAAATCAATTTCCTCTCTTTCTTCCCTCCTACCTCAAACTATTAATTTCTGACGGTTTTGAAATGATGCTTGTTTATGATGTACAATTTGAATTGTTTGTTGAAAAATGTTTCACAAAATTTCATTTTAACTACTTTATCTTATTTGATATTATTATGAAGTGTAATTTGATTTTAATGATTATTATCATTAAGTGTAATTGAATTGTTGTAAAAAAAAAACTACACATCATTTTGTGATCTATTGATTATATAAGAAGTATTCCATCTTAAATAAGGTTTTTCTTGAATCGTGAAGTGTTCTAAAATGTTTGTTAAAAATTTTTCAATTAATTTTGTAGAAACATTTTATTTCATTTATATAGTATTTATGAGATCATGAAGTATATTCTAAAATCAATGTTAAGATATATCTATAATCCATCATACATGTTCTTTCTTGGTTTGATTGTGTGCATATATTTGAGTTAATGTTTCAAATCGCACTTTTTGATCCATCATTAGGTTGATAAGAGTTGAAGGAACAAATGTTGATTAAAAAACCATCACATAATGTTCCATCTTATTTGATGGTGGTTTCTTATCATGAAGTATATTTTGACCACTTGGTTAAAAAAAATCTCACATCTCTACTAGAAGTATTCCACCTCATTTAATGGAGGTTGTTAAGTCACGAAGTGTTTGCTAGATTCTTAGAGTGCCTTGATAAAAAAAACATTTATCACATTTGATGGTAGTTTCTTATCATCACATATTATCTTATTGTTGGCAAATAAATCTCTCACAATTTTATTAGAAGCATTCCATCTCATTTGATGATAGTTTCTCATTAACTCAA
This sequence comes from Cupressus sempervirens, assembly GCA_028749045.1. Lineage (NCBI taxonomy): Eukaryota > Viridiplantae > Streptophyta > Pinopsida > Cupressales > Cupressaceae > Cupressus > Cupressus sempervirens. The sequence goes on from CM053791.1 coordinate 619,290,719, forward strand.
GTTCCTTATTTGGAATTATAATATGAATTGTTCATTAAAAACTCTTATTTTGTTGTATAGAATTATTCCATCCATTTGATGGTGGTTCCTCATCATGAAGTGCAATTTGAATTTTTGGTTTAAAATTCTTAAGTTTATGAGAAGTTTTCCAACTAATTTGATGATAGCATCTTGTCACAAAGTCTAATATAAATTGTTAGTTAAAATTCACTCAATTGAACTTTATTAGAAGTAGACATGGTTGTTTTTAGTTTTTTTCAATCACGAATTGTTAGTTAAAAATCTCTCACACAATTTTACAAGTATTTTGTATCATTTGACTACTATTTTTTTACTATCCCGAATTCTAATATCAAAATTTTTATAGATAAAAGCGACCAAAGTGACTACAAAACTTTCATTAATAATGCAAAGAGAGTACAAAGAAACATCCAAAATGCAGGATGTGCAAATTCTAAGTTTGGACTGAAGATTAGAAAAAATCCAAATGAGTAATAGAGTGTAAGCCACATACTAACCCTTGTATTGATCAAGCCAGTAGATAAAAATGACAAAGGTCATATAACAACATGGAATAAAACTAGTCCAAACTGTTGAACCTAGAAGAAGAAGCCCCATTAGAATGTGCAAAATATGAGGTAAAAATCTAGTTACTTCTACTAGCATGAGACAAGAAATAACCTCTCATCCAAAGATACCAGGCTCAAAGTGTCAGCTTCCAAAGATTTATATGCATGCCTTCCATAATCAACCTCGTTAATAGGAGTAGTTTGTAATGTAAGAATTTCCAGCACATCTGAGTCATCCCACTCATGAGGACGTCCTTGTTGGCATTAAGTGATGTTTGCCATTGGTGACAACACTTATTCATAATTTTGTATGGTTACCGAGTTCATCATTTAGTCTACAATGTTTGTCGAGCATTCAGTGATTGTCAAGTGAGTTCAACAGTTCAACAGTTCATACCGAGCATTCTAGAGCCCATTGAGTGAAAGCAGGCAATGTGATGTCCATCAATTATCACCGAGCAGTTAGTGGCTACCGAGCTTCGCAGTTTCTACCGAGTCATCAGTTCTTGTGATGTGAAGACAATGTCAACCAAGGGATGGGATGAGCAGTGTTTACCGAGTGCAAGCAAGTTAAAGATAGAGTTCAGTTCTTACCGAGTTACACTATATCTACCGAGTCTCCAATGTTCACCAAGTTCAAAAGCTACATTGAGTGATTAGTATGGACTGAGCCTCTACTTCTACCGAATGCATGATGATGCTGAGTAATGCAGTGGATGCCAGGTATCAGAAGGTCACCAAGTTAGCTATTCAAAACCCGAGTTTCCACATTTGGGCCGACTTAGTAATATTTGTGTTAACTTGTGTTGGATGACCTTGTAAATATGAGAATTGGGATGGTATATATGTAATGTATTGTATCATTCCGTAGTATGATGAGATAATATTTTGAGAAGAGTGAATGTGAATCAATATCAGAGCAGTGTATACAACAAGGTCAATTAAGGAGCAGTCAAGTTACATTTATCACAAAGAGGTGATCAATATTTCAAGGACCTAATCTACAAATCAGTTGTAAGACAGATCTACTGTTTCATCCTAATAGGTGAATCAGCCTTCAAATCCTTTAACAGGGTAGACTTAACAATCTTTTTTTTAAATCTCTTAATAGAGTGCATACTTTATTGTATGTTTGTAAAACCTCTAACAAGGTGGGCCTAGTAGTCCTATTTGCTCCTAACAGGGCAGATCATCAGAAGTGATCATTGTAAGCCTTAACATGCCAACTTTATACTGCAATACTGAAGTTTTGAGGGCATCATCCCCATCTCAGTTTTACTTTCTATTTGGAAGGTTTCTAGGTCACCAAATATTGTGTTCATGTGTGATGAATGTTTATCTTTCAGTTTCTCATGCATGCAATAGATTAGATGAATTAATGGTGAATGGATTATGTTGATTAATTGCTGAATTAGTTTAAAGTTTTTGAGGTTACTAATTCACCCCTCCCCTCTCAGTAACCTAGCTAGTCTTGATTATTTCCAACAATTGGTATTAGAGCTTTGTGGTTCTCAGGATAAAGTTTGACATCTTGAGCAAAGATCAAGGACAATGGAGATATTCAGACTTGGCAAAGCTATTGACAATGAGAAGCTAGATCTGGAGATGGCCATAGCTCAACTAAAGGAAGCAAAAGATCATCTTTCCCAATCCCTAAAAAGAAGGAAGGAACTTGCAAAAGAAATAAATGACCACCAGTATGTTGAAGAAAAGATTGAAGACTTTTTCCCTTCAAGCAGTTTAGATGAAGCAAATGAGGCAATCAAAGAACTCGCAGAGAAGAATGGCTCCCTGTAAGAAGAGGTAAGAAAATTGGAAAGAGAACAAGAAATTCAGTTAATAAGATTGTGTGAAATTTTGGAACAGAGAAATAAGGCAAATGAAGACTTGGAGGCAAGGAACAATGCAACTCAAAATCAAGCCCTTCAGCAAGAAAGTCTTATCAATCAACTCTCCAATGCAAATGAGGAAATCATGAATCTGAGATCTGAAAATGAAAGGCTAAGGAATGATTTAAGCACTGAAAGACAAATCAATGAAAGATTGAAAGTTGATCTAAATTCTAAGAAGCAACTCAATGAAAGAATAATGAAATTCCAAGTAGACATGGATCAATTGAATTAGTAAAGTGAGCAGAATCTTTATAGGCAAAAGGGCAACACAAGACTTGGATACAAAGAAGAAGGTGAATCCTCCAAACAAGGTGCTCAAAGGAATCAAGACCTACTTGCAATCACTGTGGTAAGATAGGTCATACATCAAACAAATGTTGGAGTAATAGAAAGGAAAAATTTAATGGAAAATGCTACAAATGCAGTCAGCATGGTCATAAAGCTAATGCATGCAAGGAGAAATCAAATTTTGAAGGTAAATGTCACAAATGCAAGAAACACGATCACAAGGCATCTGAATGCAGATCTAAACCATTCAATCCAGTTGAACAATTTGTAAAGGCAATATTTGGTTGAGACTACAATACTTGATGTAGATCTCACTACTGTGAAGAACATGGACACATTGGCATAAACTGTGCAAAGCATCACTTGAGAAAGAACGATACTACAATAAGATGTTATACATGCACTGAAGTTGGTCATATAGCTAAGAATTGCATGAATATAGGCAGAGTTGAAGATGAAAAGAAAGCTAAAGCTAATAACATTAGGAAGCAGATCAGACAAAAATAATTCCCAAATCTACTGAGCAAACCAGTTCAAATGAAGGCCATGTCACTCAAGAAGTGGGTGACTCCACCATTTCCAATTAAGTTCTTAAGGAAGAACTGGAACTACATTCTCAGGGTCATATCTCAAGCAGTTCCAATGAATAGAAAGAAAGATCCAAATCAGTATTACAGATATAGAGGGATCACAGAAGTCTAGCATCAGTATTATAGATACAGAGGGATCATAGAAGTCTAGCATCAGTATTCACCGAGCAAGACTAGATCATACCAAGTGAGGTCAGGAGTAACAAGGTTTTGTTTGATCCCCAAGTTACAAGGTTCTATCGAGTTATCTGGATAGATAGTGGATGACAGCCTGTCAAGCACTATGTCATTATGGCTCTCTTTGTACCGAGCATTAATGGAAGGTTTTCATCAAAAAGGTAGAATTTTGAATTCATTTTCACCACAAATTCAGTATATCCAAAGCAAAGCTATTTGCAGAGCATCTAGGCGATCTTGAGCATAATTTGCAGTGAAGTTTTTGAAGAAGATTTTATCAGTCTACCAAGTGATCATGGCATCCACTAGCAGCAACAACAAGGCAAAGAGAGGTTCTGAGATGTTAGTGCGAGGTGTCGAATGGAAGGCCTTGAATTTCAAATTGGTGCCAGCGATTGCAAAATAACTTGACCCTAATGGAGCTCAATCTCAAATTCTGCCAAAGGTACTCCTTACAAACAATATTCGTACTCATTTTAAGTGTGTTGTGCAAGAAATTGGAACCTTAGAAATGGACAATGCCCTAGGAGAATTGTGGTGGATGGAACCCTCAAACCCAAATATAAACATTTAGAGGAGAAAGGTTTGACCCACATTTCGCATCTACCAAGGAACTTCCAAATCAAGTAGATTAGGTATATTCTAAGCTGTGTGCATAATGGTCAGTTGTGGTTAGAGCAGCTCCTCTTGATAACAAAGAAGATGATTCATATAATCACAGGTCTCCCTATGCTTAACAAGGTTAAGGTTATCAAAACCCTAGGTTAGGATGAGCTATAGAAGAAAGCCCTAGCTATGTGGGACGACAGAGGACTAAAGATTAGTAATGTATCTAATGTGGAACTTAGGTTTGGTATTCATATCATTGCCCATAAGATATATAGCTCCAACAGATTGAATAGTGTGCCGTGTGAGGCCATGGACCTAGCTTACAAAGTTGTAAAGAAGAATTTGGAATATGATTTGGTAGACCTAATATTGAAACAACTTAACAAGAACATGCAAAGTATTAGGACATCAAAGAATAACCCATGCAAATTTGGTTCTTTGTTAACTTGTTTGTTCTTTTATGTACAAAAGTTTTTCCCTTCCAAAGGATTAGTGGTATGGAGAAAAAACACTCCAGTTTTGTACTAGATTAATGAGTTTATTGCAGAAATGGGTGAGAATTTTGACAGTATAATGGATAACTATTTCAAAGTTTTCAAGGAAAAGATGAATAACATGTTTCGAATTCCACCAAAACTAGTTGAAGACTATAAGGATGATGTTTGTTTCATGGTTGACTGTAATAAATTATATATGCATGTAGTTAGGCCTAGAATTGTATGGGTGAAACCTCTTCCCTAGGAGGTTAATATTGATGAAACAAAGGAGATAATTGAAGCCTTAGTGAATGAGCCAGTAGATCCAAAGTTACCTATCTTTGGAACTTATGATGAGGCAAAGGCCAGAATAGAGCTTGAGATCAAGCTCCCATAGGTTGTAAGCAAAGGCAAGAGGAAGATAGCAAAGCTAAAAACTGAAAATGCTCCTCTCATGCTTACCGAGGGCAAAGGAGAAGATGAAGAAGAATCTGAGGATGAAGAGTAGGAGTTTCAAAAAGAAGAAGAGCCTGTGAAAAAGAAAGGTAGGGTGATTATCACCAAGCCACCTAAGGCCTCAACAACTGTATTTACTTGAAGATCTAAGAAGAAAGGAGGCAGTGAAGTTATGCTTATTAAGCCCCCTCTCACCTTCCAAGAGAGATTAAAGCAATTAGAAGAAGGCGTAGGTATCAAAAATTTCAAAGCTTTAAAGTATGAAACTAGAACAAATTTAGAGAAAATGTAGATTGAGGAGCTAGTGCTGACTAAGATGGGAAAATGGAAATATTCCCCAGATCAAATTGCCCCTTAGATTTCCAATGAATTATTGGCAAGGTTAAAAGCTAGATGGGAATCAGCTACTCAAACTATCAAGCACATACTTGAGCAATCTTTGAGATAGTTGCTACCAAATCTTACCAATGTTGAGGTTAAGGAAGTAATGAAGAAAAATGAAGAGAAGATGATGATGAGATTTCATACTTGTTTGATTTTGGTGAAAGACATTGAGCATGTAGTTAAAGATGCTACTGCTATGTGGAAAAATGTTTATCATTTGCATAAGCCAAGTGAGGATTCAGTGGAGATCAAAGATGATGATGATGATGATAGTGACAATGAAGAAGATAATACACCTTGTGTCACTTTTGATGTTGAGGATTATCAAGCATTGAAGGATGGTGAAGAAGAGAAAGAGGAAGAAGCTGATGAGGAAGATAAGGAAGGAGATGAAGAAAATGATCTAGTAAGGATAGATGCACAAGTTATAGCCTCCCTTCCTCACTCTTCACCAAAGACTGCTACATCATCTAGCATGGAGACAACTTCAACAAGTGTGATTGCAACCACAATAGATACATCATCTGCTCAATCACTATTTTATCTCTCTTAGCTTCAGGTATCTCTGATGGAAGTGTCTACCACTTCATCTACCGAGTTGCAGCCCTTCTCTTCTTCAACTCCTGAGTCAGGGACATAATCAAGTTCTACAATTTTGTCTACTTCAATTTTGCATGCTCCTGTAAGTACTTCATTTGTAAATACTTCTACTAGTGCTCCTATTACATGTACTTCAGTCAGTGTTCCACCTGTAATTACTTCAATTTTGGGTAGCACATCAATTTTGGATTCTGTTAGCACTCCTGTCAGTATTCCTACAGTAGGCCCTATTCAAGTTTTCACAACAAGCCCTACTATTTCTACAATTGTTTCTATTTCTAAGTCCAAAGTAGTAATATCATAAGTAGAACCAAGGACACCCATTAAACTTTTGATTACTGCTAAAGAAATTGATGAAGATATTGACTTGGACAAAGAGATTGAAATTCCTAAGTTGGATTTTGATAATGCAACTGTTGAATAAATGAGATTGGTTAGCCAAATTCTAGAACAAAAGGCTACACAAAAGCAGCTCAAAGAGGAAAGGGATAGGGAATATAGGATAATTGAAAGTGTAAAGGACATTTTGACATAAGCCATAGGTGTTGATATTGATTCATCTCAACATATTTTGCTATAGTTGGAGGAAGCAATGAATAAATTGGACTCTATTGGTGAAGAAAAGTTATTAGAAAAAGTTGAGAAAAAGTTTGACAATAAGGTGCTTGAGCACATTGCTATTAATCAAGTAGAGATTTCCTCAATTTTGGCTAATCTCGAAAATTCTTTTACAAATGTAACATATCTTTTTGCCAAACTTTGTATGTTACTGAGTACAGTAAGGAAATAAAGGAAAAATTGAATAAAATTGATGACGATCTGAAGGCCATTGCTCAAAGGTTGAAGCTTGACCCCAGCTCAAGCTCAACTCATCACATGAAGGTCAAATTTCTTTCAGACATGTAGGCTGAATTATTGAGAGAGGAAGCAAGGATCAGGTCTACATTAATAGACATCCAGAACATGATCTTATCAATCATGGGCACAATGTAGAAACACATAGCCTATTCAGAAACATTGATCCATGATAACAATTTTTCAATTGCAAATCATATGATTGAACTTTCAATAGAAGTTCAAGTGGCACTTCATACCTATAAAATCTTGTAAGAGAACTGGGATAAGACATTAGCTCTTATTCTCAAGGAACACTGAGCGTTTCTCTCACATTTCAGTGTCTTTGTATAAGCATGCTATGTATAATAGTTTGACATTATTGTCAAAAAGGGGGAGAAAGAAATATTTGTGGAGAAACATATGTACAAAATAGAGAGAGACATGTATATAAGGAGGATAGATATTTGTATATACACTCAGTATTAAATGGTATGTACATTGTATGGGGGAGATATGTACAAATGCATTACAAAGAAAAATTTTGAAAAATAAAAAAATCAGCATGTCACTGTACATAAGTTTTGGCCAATAAGTGTTTTTGTCACTAATGCCAAAGGGGGAGATTGTTGGCATTAAGTTATGTTTGCCATTAGTGACAACACTTATTCATAATTCTATATCGTTATTGATTTCATCATTTAGTCTACAGTGTTTACTGAGCATTTAGTGGTTGCCAAGTGAGTTCAATAGTTCAACAATTCACACCAAGCATTCTAGAGGCTACTGAGTGAAAACAAGCAGTGTGAAGTCCAACAGTTATCATCGAGCAATTAGTGGCTATTGAGTTTTGCAGTTTCTACAAAGTCATCAATTCCTGTGATGTGAAGCAAGTGTCAACTGAGGGATGGGATGAGTAGTGTTTACCGAGTGCAAGCAAGGTAAACATAGAGTTCAGTTCTTATTGAGTTACACTATATCTACCGAGTCTCCAATGTTCACCGAGTTCAAAAGCTACATTGAGTGATTAGTATGGACTGAGCCTCTACTTCTACCAAATGCATGACGATGCCGAGTAATGCAGTGGACACCGAGTATGAGAAGGTCACCAAGTCAACTATTCAGAACCCGAGTTTCTAAATTTGGGCTGACTTAGTAATATTTGTGTTGGCTGACCTTGTAAATATGAGAATTGGGATGGTATATATGTAATGTATTGTATCATTTCATAGTATGATGATATAATGTTTTGAGAAGAGTGAATGCAAATAAGCAGCAAAGCAATGTATACAACAAGGTCAATTAAGGAGCAGTCAAGTTACATTTATCACAAAGAGGTGATCAACATTTCAAGGACCCAATCTAAAAATCAGTTGTAAGATAGATCTATTGTTTCATCCTAATAGGTGAATCAGTCTCCAAATCCTTTAATAGGGTAGACTTAACCGTCTTTTTTTTAAATCTCTTAACAAAGTGCATACTTTATTGTATGTTTGTAAAACCTCTAACAAGGTGGACCTAGCAGTCCTATTTGCTCCTAACAATGCAGATCATCATAAGTGATCATTGTAAGCCCTAACAAGCCAACTTTATACTGCAGTACTGAAGTTTTATGGGCATCATCCCCACCCTAGTTTTACTTTCTATTTGGAAGGTTTCTGGGTCACGAAATATTGTGTTCATGTGCAATGAATGTTTATCTTTCAATTTCTCATGCATGTAGTAGATTAGATGAATTAATGGTGAATGGATTATGTTGATTAAGTGCTGAATTATTTTAAAGTTTTTGAGGTTATTGATTCACCCCTCCCCTCTCAGTAACCTAGCTAGTCTTGATTATTTCCAACAATCCTAACAAAGTGTAAACCACAAGAAATCTTTCAAGAGCAACAAATACTAAGTGGGGAGGAAGAAAGTTCAGATTTTTTTTGAATTCTACAATTGACTCCACTAGATAATCATTTTACACACCAAATCTCACAACAACAAACAATTATGAAAAATGTGCATTAACTTTAGATCAAGGAATTCTAATAATGCCAACAATTGGAATGGACCTACTTCTCAAAGTATGGGATCCAAGTAAGAAGTTCGAGATATCTTCCTCATACATATTTGCATTTAAAAACTTAATATCAATAGTGTAAACAAGATGTATATCTACTAGTAAGTCCATACGATCGATAAGGAATCTTAAAGCTACTTCTTTAAAAGAAAAGTAGATGCATTTGAATCTAGCCATTCTTTACCAACCACATTTCTAACAACATTCTTGGTATGTGTGCATGTCAAAGATAAAATGAGAGCTAAATGTTTAGTTTTATAATGACCATCTTCTCTAACCTCCCATGACCACTGTGACAAAATGACCTTGCATTCCAAAATTTATTATCTTAATCGAACAACAAAGGTAATAGATTTTGAAGCCATCCATGGACAAAATGTATGCATATATGTTGGAGTCCAATCAATGACAATGTTGAGATTGTCCCAAGTTGGCCAAACAATAGCCTTGTGTCAACAAAAATGTTATGACATTAATACATAGATAAAGACCATATATTTAGATGAAGAAATCCAAAGAAAATTAGGTACTCAATATAACATATAAAGGTCAAAATTAAAATGATGAATTTTTTTTAAAGAAAATTGTAGAGATTTATTGTTCCTCTCAAAAAATATCAAAGCAATAAAGACGTATTGTACCCACACAGCGAACACCAAATTAGAAATGATGAGATGAAATTCTCCTCCACTTTAATATGAACAATTAAAGCACCGACATAAGTAATGAAAAGGTGCAATACCCAAACCCAAAGCTTGATAAACCAAAATAAAGACAAAAAACATGCTCATACATGAGGCCAAAGTAAGAATGAAAAATAAGAAAGAATATAATTATACTAACCATAGAGGGAGATATAGAAAAAAAGGGCGAAGCTTAGGAAACCAACCCAACTAGGGAAAGGTGGAGTGTGAGTCATAATAGCCCAAATTAAAGGCAATCATAAAATATAGAAACATCATCCCGAGATGATGAGGGTTAACAAACACATATATGTTTATACCAATGTTAAATAAGAAAAATATCTGAAATGCACATAACTGAGATATATGTCGAGTATGATAAGAAACCATGTCAATACAACCTAACAACATCATGATATTTCAAGAGATCATGTAGAAGCCATAATGTCAAACCAATAAAATGGAGGGCTGGAAAGGATTAAATCATATCCCAAAAGAAAGGACCACGAGAGGGGATGAGTTAAGGAAACCAAATTGAAAAAGGGAAGATGTAGTGAAACTCATTACAAATCCAAGCCTGTAACATAATTAGGAAATCATCACAAGATAATAAAATAATCATATATAAAAGAAATGAAAGACACAAACCTACCACACCAACCTAAGACTGTGAAGGTTTGAAAAATACATCCTTTACCACAACTTGATGATAACAAGAGCATAAAGACCAAGCCAAACATGTCAAGAAACAATACTCTTATCAAATAAAACACAAAAAAGAGATATGCTAGATGTTAAAGATAGAGAAGGATAAGTAGTATGAAATAATGTTAAAAATTATATTTTTAATAAGAGGGGAGGACACCAACCAATAGCTCCTGGGCTTAACAAGTTTTGCTCATTTCCTTATTTGCTAGCAATTTTTCTACTACATTTGACCCTCTATAACAATGAGAAACCTCATAAGAGGTGAAAACTTGAAGTTGATTGACAATCATTTCTAAAGGGTATAATCAAAAATTCCAATCATGTGCTTTTATATTAGAGAAGATATAGAAAATGAACATATAGTTCCTTCTAAAATAATATCCTTAATACCTATAGAAATGAACATGACAATATCAAATGAAAGAGCTTTGAGTTCAACATTGTTGTTTGTCCCATCTAAAGTTGACTTACAAGCAATGTTCATGATTTTGCTATTAGACTCTATAATGACTGTCCCTAAACCAAACTTACCTAGTTTATCTCATGAGGCCCCATAATAGTTTGACTTTAATTTTCCTCTAGGTAGGGGATACCATTTAACTTGCTTTCTTTTTCCCTTTTTTCTTATACTACCCACCACTGACCCATGCTTGGGAAGAGGAAACAAGAAATTCTAATTTGTTGCCATTTAATGATCATAGAGAGAAAAATTGTCATGTGATTAAGATTTCCGTATATATATGATAATGCAACTCCCGATATAGATGATTCAAGCTAAGATAAAACCTCACTAGAAGTGGAAATCTTCTTTCTAAAAATACAATTATATCTTTCTAACCATATATTCCAAAGCAAACACAATGGACCAATATTCCATAAGAAAGCAAAAAATGAGTGAGAACATATAGAAGCCCAACTAAGAAATTGTGATTTCATATCTAGACAAAGAGAACATGACCATTCTAATTTTCCAAAAGAAAGTACAAACTTTCAGTTGAAAAAGAACAATGCAATAATAAATAATAAGATTCAATAAAATGGCCACCAAAAACATAGGAATTACTACTGTATTTTTTTTGACACTTGGTTGTAATCTCTGTAGGAAAGAAGCTCTACTATTTCACCAAGGGTCAAGGTTAGAAACTCTCTATTGATAACCATGCTAATGACTGATGAGCACTTGAACCTTGGTTGTAAACATTCTAGGAAAGAAACCCAATTATTTCACTAAAGGACCAAGCCAAAAACAACATAAATTATTAATTTCTTAAAATATATATTTACATATATTTTTTTACACTAGAGGGATTAGGTGTAGCACTTCCTATAAAGTAAAATATGTCAAATAAGTTATTTAAAGTGACCAATGACACCAACAAGTTAATTCATCAGTGCATGTCTTGGTGTTTGTTTGTTGGAGGAACATGTGCCGAAGCATATTTTTTAGCTAATCCTCCATTGATATGATTCACACAATTTAGGAAAGTACACATGAAGCAAATTTGATGCAAGGCCTTAAAGGTCCAAAGGATACTTCCAAGCCACCTTCATTAAGAGTTACACATGGAAGCCAATGTTGTTGACATACACTTATTCAGATTGTGAGTTCATACCAAGCAGTTACTATAGAGTTGAAGATCAATAGTGTAAATCGAGCATTTCAGTGTATGTCAAGTTCACCAGTGTAAACCAAGTTGTGCAGTGTTTACTGAGTTTGAGGTTGAAGTGATGTGAGTCTAGTGTTGATCGAGCTACTTAGTGTTAACCAAGAGACTCAGTTTATACAAAGCTCAAGGTGATAGTGTTTATCGATCTATGGAGTGTGAATCAAGTGATTCAATTTATATACCAAGTTTCATAGTATTCGCCAAGTCACTAGTGCAAACTGAGTTCAAGACTACTTGGAAGTGATCAGTATGGACAGAGCTTCTATGTCTATCAAGTGCATGATGATGTCGAGCATTGACAGTGGATGCTGAGTATTAGAACCTCACCGAGTCAGTCTTTAGAGCTTGAGTTTTTACACTTTGGCCGACTTTGTAATATTTGTGTAAACTTGTATTGTGGCCAACTTTGTAATTATGTAATTGGATTGATATATATGTAATGTATTGTATCACATCCAAAATATATATGGAATCGATAAGGAAGATATGTAATCATTAGAAAAGAGAAGAAGAGCAAATTACGAAGGCTACAATAGTATAAGAAGCAACACAGATTTATCTATCACAACAAGGTGATTTGTACTGTTATAGGAATCTCATTCAGCAAACCAAGTTGCAGATTAGAGACCAGCTATTGTTTCATCCTAACAGGTGGATCAATCAAATCCTTTAACAAGGTAGACCTAACAATCTTATGTAAATCTCTTTACCGAGTGCATACTTCATTGTATTTTTGTAAATCCTTTCACAAGGTGGACCTTGTAGTCCTTATTGCTCCTAATAGGGAAGATAATCAGAAGTGATCATTGTAAGCCTTAATAGGCCAACTTTATACTGCAATACTAAATCTTGTGGGTATCATCCCCACCCTAGTTTTAATTTTTATTTGGAAGGTTTCTAGGTCACCAAATCTTGTGTTAAAGTGTTGTGTATGCTTTCACATTTTTCAGTTTCTCATGCATGTAGTTAGATCAGAATTCATATAAAGGATTAGTTGCTAATTGGAATAAAAGTTTTAGAAGTTATTGATTCACCCCTTCCCTCTCAGTAACTTAGCTTGTCATAATATTTCCAACAATTGGTATCCAAGCTTTGTGGTTCTCAGTGGAAAGTTTAATAGCTTGAGAAAATATCAAAGGCAATGGAGGTATTCAAAGCTATTGACAATGAGAAGCTAGATTTGGAATTGGCCATTGGACAACTCAAAAAAGAAAAAGAGCAACTCTCCCAATACCTGAAAAGAAGAAAAGATCTTGCAATCCAGATGAATGATTCACTCTACATTGAAGAAAGAATTGAAGACATCATACCAAGAAATTCATATGAAGTTGATAAAGCAATCAAGGAAATATTTGAAAAGAATAGTACTCTTCAAGAAGAAGTAAGAAAACTAAGAAGAGAGCAAGAAATTCAGTCAGTGAGATTGTGGGAAGTCATGGAAGAGAAAAACAAGATAAAATAAGAGATAGAAGAAAAGAACAATAAAATTCAACACCTATCCTTTCAGCAAGCAGACTTCATTAATCAACTCACCAATGCAAATGAAGAACTCATGAACTTGAGATTAGAGAATGAAAGATTGTAGAATGATCTAAACATTGAAAGGAAAACCAATGAAAGAATGTTGAAATCCCAAGCAGACATGAATCAGTTGAATGAACAAAGTCACTTTAGACAAAAAGAAAAAGCAGGAATTGGATATACAGAAGAAGGAGAATCATCCAAGCAAGGAGCTCAAAGAAACCAAAACCTACTTGCAGTCACTGTGGTAAGATAGGTCATACTTCAAACAAATGTTGGAGCAATGGGAAAGCAAAATTCAATGGGGAATGCTACAATTGTAATCAACAAGGTCATAGAGAAAATGAATGCAAAGAGAAACCAAGATTTGAAGGCAAATGTCACAAATATAAAAAGCATGGGCACAAACCATCAAAATGAAAAAACAAGATATTAAATCCAATAGAACAAATTGTGAAAGCTATATTTGGTTGGGACTATAACACTTGGTAAAGATGTCATTACTGTGGAGAATTTAAACACATTGGAGTGAATTGTGTAAAGCATCACATGAGGAAAAGAGATACTACCAAGAGATGTTTTATCTATATAGAACTTGGTCATCTTGCCAAGAATTGTATGAATATTAGAAGAATAGAAGATGAAAAGAAGGCAAAAGCTAATAACATCAGAAAAAAAATGAAAGAACAATGGGTTCTAAAGTCTACCGAAAATGCAAGCCCTAGGAATAATAATCAAGTCACTCAAGAATTGGTTGACTCCACCATTTCCACTTGATTTCTCAATGGAGAACTGGAACTAGGCTACCAAAGAAGTCATCTAAATAAGTTCCAATTGACAGGACAAAAGATCCATATCAGTATTCAAGATGCAAAGGGACCATTGAGTAAAAGGTACCAGTTACTACCAAGTTACCTTCCTTACTGAGTGAGGTCGAGTCATAGACTCTATTGAGCAAGGTTGGGAGTAAATGAATCTTATATGGCTATCGAATGATGGAATACTTTTCTGCATAGTCAATGCAAATGAAGTGGATGATAGTCTTTCAAATTCATCTAACTTTTGTACCAAGGCATTTATGGCAAAATTTGATAAAAGGAATGAATTCAAAGTCATTTTTACCTTGAATTTTAGAGAGAAAATTGTGTAGAGCGATCTTCAAAAGCATTCAAGTGATTTGAGAATATTGTTGTCAAAATTTTTGAATTCTCTCAAACCCTACCGAGTGAAGATGGTGGCTACCAGTAGCAAGGTGAAGTGAGGGTCAGACATGTTAGTTCGTGGTGTAGAATGGAAGGCACCAGACTTCAAGCTCACTCCTACAATCACTGAAACCCTAGATTTGAGTGGAGCGCAGTCGCAAATCCCTCCTAAGGTATTGTTAATCAATGACATCCATTCTCATTTTAAATATGTGATTCAAGATATTGGCACCATAGAAATGGATGAATGTTTAAAGGAGTTATGTGTTGATGGTGTTTTAAAACATGAGCATCAACATCTTGAAGCAAAAGGATTAACCCATATCCCTCACATGCCCTATGATTTCCAAGTCAAATGGATTAGGTATATTCTTAGTCATGTGCATAGTATTTAGTTGTGGTTAGAGCAACCTATTTTGATTACAAAGAAGATGATCCATAGGATCATTGGTCTCCCTATTTTGGCCAAAGTGAAAATGACAAAAACCCTAGGTTGGGTTGAACTGGAGAAGAAAACCCTAACTGAGTGGGATGGTAGGGGAATGAAGATTAGCAGTGTCACTAACACAGAGTTGAAGTTCGATATTCATGTCATTGCACACAAGTTCTATAGTTTGAGCAGTTTGAATAGTGTGTCATGCAAAGCAATTGACCTGGCATACAACGTAGTCAAGAACAACCTTTCTCTTGACCTTGCCAAGCTACTGTTGAATCAATTCAACAAGAACATGGAGAGAATCATGAAAACGAAGAATAATTCATGTAAGTTTGGCTCTTTGTTGACATGTTTATTCTTTTATGTTAAAAAATTATTTCCATCAAAGGGTACTGTTGTTTGGAGGAAAGATGTGCCAGTACTCTATCAGATTAATGAATACATTGTTGAGATGGGAGAAAACTACACTATTATTATGGATAATTATTTTGATGCTTTCAAGAAGAAAATGAATAATAGATTTCAAATCCCTAAGAAACTAGTTGAGGATTATAAAGATGATGTATGTTTTATGGTGGATAGTGATAAGGTATATATTTAGGCAGTTAGACCTAGAATTGCATGGGTGAAACCTCTAGAATATGAGGTAAATATTGATGAAACCAAAGATATAATTGAGGCACTGATTAATGAACCAGTTGACCCCAAAGCTACATATTTTGGAACATGTGATGAGGCTAAGGCCCAGATAGAACTAGAGATCAAGTTTCCCCAGGTGGTTAACAAAGGAAAAAAAAGGATTGCCAAGTTAAAAACAAGTTCTACTCTTTTGTTAACCGAGGGCAAAGGTGAAGATGAAGAAGAATCAGAGGAAGAGGAACCATTGAAGAAAAAGGGCAAGGTAATCATTACTAAGCCTGCCAAGACATCCACTATAGTATTCACCAAGAGATCCTCTAGGAAGAAGGTAGACAAAGAAGGGGGAGACACAATTTTCAAGAGGTCTCCACCCACATTTGAAGAGAGGATGAAAGAATTGGAATCAAGTTCTGTGATAAAAAATTTCAAAACATTAAAATATGAGACTAGAATAGTTGATGAGCAAAAATAGATTGAAGATATTCTAATATCTAAAATGGGCAATTGGAAATACTCTTCTAACCAACTCACTCAACAAATTCTAGATGCTCTAATGAACAAAATCAAGCCAAGATGGGAACATGCAATGCAAATTGCAAATGACATTCATGAGAAAACCCTGAGGCAATTGATGCCAAATATGATGGAAAAGGAAGTCAAAGAATCTCTAAAGAAAAATGAAGAAAATTTGACTTTAAGTTTCAATACTTGTATAATTTTGTTAAAAGAAATAGAGCATTTTGTGAACAATGCAACAAATACATGGAAAAATATCTATCTTCTTCACAAACCTAGTGATTTTCCAGTCAACATAAGTGACAAAGATAATGATGATGATCAAGAAAAAGATGAAGAGAAAAATGATGAGGAAGTAACATGTTTTGATAATATTGATGATGAAGAGGAACAAGAGCAAGAGGCTACCGAGGAAGGTACACAAGATGTTGAGGAAACTAACCCAGTCAAGATTGGTGCAACAATTATTGCATCACTTCCTCACTCTTCAAATAAAATAGTGACAACATGAAGCATAGAGATAATCTCAACAGGACTGATTGTGACTAGCACTGCAAGTACAAGCATCCAATCAATCTTTGCATCGATGTAGTTTAGCACATCATTGACTGAAGTGCCAACTACTTCAACTACTGAGCTATAGACTCTTCCCTCTTCAAAAATTTTGGATATAAAAGTTTTGAATACTTCAAGTACTTCAACAAGTATTTCTACAATAAGTGCAGTATTAATTTTTGTAGCAAGCTCCACTATTTCTACTATTGTTTCCATTCCAAGTACACAAGCAATAAGTGCAAGGAAAGTTGAGAACAAACCTCAACCGAGCATAAAATTTTTGGGCAAAGGTAAAGAAAAGGAGGAGGATGTAGATCTTGATGAGGAAATTGTGATTCCTAATTGGGATATTTCAAAACTCAATCCTGATCAAATGCAAACCTTTGGTGAATTACTCCAAAAGAAAGCAAAGAAACAAAGACTAAGAGAGGAAAGAGATAAATAATTTAAAATCATTGAGGATGCCAAGAATATTTTGGTAGAGGCTATAGGTATAGAGATTGATTCTTCTCAGCCAGTTTTGTATCAGTTGGCAAAAGTAGTCCAGAAGTAAAATGAAGATATAGATGGACAAGATAAATTCTTACAAAAAGCAGAGAAGAAGTTTGAGAATAAGGTCTTAGAACTTATTGCTCAAAATATTTCCATTTACCAAGTAGAGTTATCTAGTATTTGGGTTCTCTTGAAACTTCTTATACTAATGTAACTTTACTTTTTGGAAAACTATGTGATATTCCAAGTTTTAAAAAGGAAATAAAAGACAAGTTGTCTAAGATTGATGAAGACCTTAAGGCGAGTGCTCAAAAATTGTAGCTTGACCCGAGTTCAAGCTCTACCCATTTTAAAAGGATCAATTTTTTGACAAATATGCAGGTGGAATTGTTTAGGAAAGAGGCCAGAATTAGATCTGCTTTGGTAGGTATTCAGAATATGATACTCCTTAACATGGATGCACCGCAGAAACATTTTTCTTATTCAAAAACTCTCATCCATGATAATAATTTCTCTATTGCAGACCATATGATTGAATTATTAGCAGAAGTGCAGGTGGCATTGCACACATGCAAGGTCTTGCAAGAGAACTGGGACAAGACTTTGGCAATCATACTAAAGGTACATTCATACTTCTTGTCTCATTTTGGAATTACTATGCAAATGCATATAGTATAAATCTTTGGCATTAATGTTAAAAAGGGGGAGAAGATATTGGAGAAGATATAAGATGATATAAAGGAGGAGAAACTATAGAAGTCATGAGGAGTAAGGTGTAAAAAGATAGGGGGAGAAGATTGCAAGAAAAGTGTAAAGCAAATGTATATTGTATGTATATTATACTTTGGAGGAAGCATTACCATGTATAGAAATATACCCTTTACAAGTTATTTTTGAAAAATCTCAAAAACAATATACTTTACTGAGTTGGAGATATATGGTGATGGATAATTCAATTTTGACTAATAAGTGTTTTTGTCATTAATGCCAAAGGGGGAGATTGTTGACATTCTAGTCATGTTTGTTATTAGTGACATACACTTATTCAAACTTCAATTTCATACTGAGTAGTTACTACAAAGTTAAAGATCAATAGTGTAAACCGAGCATTTCAGTGTATGTTGAGTTTACCAGTGTAAATCGAGTTGTGCAATGCTTACCAAGTTTGGAGTTGATGTGATGTGCGTCTAGTGTTGATTGAGCTACTCAATGTTAACCAAGAGACTTAGTTTATATTGAACTTGAGGTGATAGTGTTTACCGAGCTATGTAGTGTGAATCAAGTGATTCAATTTATATGCCGAGTTTCACAGTATTCACCAAGTCACTAGTGTAGATCAAGTTCAAGACTACTTGGAAGTGATTAGTATGGATTGAGCTTCTACATCTACTGAGTGCATGACAATGCCGAGTATTGGCAGTGGATATCAAGTATCAGAACTTCACCAAGTCAGTCTTCAGAGCCCAAGTTTCTACACTTTGGCCGACATTGTAATATTTGTGTAAACTTGTATTGTGACTGACTTTGTAATTGTGTAATTGGATTGATATATATGTAATGTATTGTATCACATCAAAAATATATATGGAATCGATAAGGAAGCAATGTAATCATCAGAAAAGAGCAGAAGAGCGAATTACAAAGGCTACAATAGTATAAGGAGCAAGAGATTCATCTATTACAACAAGGTGATTTGTACTCTCAGAGGAATCTTATTCAGCAAACCAAGTTGTAGATTAGAGATCAGGTACTGTTTCATCCTAATAGGTGGATCAGTCAAATCCTTTAACAAGGTAGACCTAACAGTCTTATGTAAATCTCTTTACCAAGTGCATACTTCATTGTATGTTTGTAAATCCTTTCACAAGGTGGACCTAGTAGTCCTTATTGCTCCTAATAGGGCAGATCACAAAAAGTGATAATGGTAAGCCTTAACAAGCCAACTTTATACTGTAGTACTAAAGCTTGTGGGTATCATCCCCACCCTAGTTTTGCTTTCTATTTGGAAGGTTTTTGGGTCACCAAATCTTGTGTTAAAGTGTTGTGTATGATTTCATGTTTTTCAGTTTCTCATGCATGCAGTTAGATCAGAATTCATATAAAGGATTAATTGCTAATTAGGATAAAATTTTTAGAAGTTACTAATTCACCCCTCCCCTCTCAGTAACTTAGCTTGTCATAATATTTCCAACAAATGTATAGGATAAACCATAATAAATTTTATAGAATGCAATGCAGATGTGATGAGACAATCTTCCCTTAACATGCGAGGCATAAGGCCTACTTGATTGTGACCATAAACATCCAATTACAATATACAGACCAAATCTTATTATCTTCCTTCTATCTAATTAATTCTACCTATCCCAATCCTTCTCAGATTATATAGCCAACAAGACCACAAGTCAGCCTATCAGACAAATTATTACAGAATACAAGTCCTGCCCAAAGGACAAATCAACAACCTTACAATTAAGAAAAAGAATATCCGACCTTACAATTAAGAAAAATAACATTTGCAGGGATAAAGATATGTCCACACAAGGTCCAAGAAGAGATTCCCAAGGTTGCAGAAAGCCTTGGTACCACACGTAACCTTGTTGAAGCCAAACTCACATGTTACTCAAGTTGTTAGGAAAGAACATGCCACAAGCAAAGAGAAAGGATAACTCCCACATATGAATGAAACATTTTATGTGAACATAGGAAAAGGATCCATGATAAGTCAAGATTAAGGAGCCACCCACATAGAAAGAGAAACCATGAATAACAAAGGCCATTCCTCGAACACCAAACATGAAGAATTGAAAGGAAGTATTTTTGGTTGATGCAAGACTACCAAAGTACCCAACATGCTCCTATAGAAAAATATTCCTCATCTAATTTTTCATTTACATCTCATACTTTGTTGCCCAATCAATACTTAGCCACAATTTTATTTTCCACTTTTCTCTCCTCAATTTATGTAGTCCTTTATAGCATCCATAATTTGAGGGGTCATGTTATTCTCTATTTTATCTCCAATGCATGCATACTTGCAATAAGTTAAATTTTCACACATTTTCTCAAGATATTTAAACATAATAAGACTCATATCCTATATCTCACTATTATTTTACTTATTCATGCTCTAAAATGTACGCGCCCCCCCCCCCCACCCCCCCCCCCAACACATAGAGAGAGAGGATAACTTTAGTGGCTAATATTCGCCAATTGGCTAATATCACTCATCAAGAATCCCAAAGTTGGCTTTTTTTTTCAATTCTTTTGGGGTGGCCATGTCACCTGCTCTTTATAAAAATTGGGTCCCATGCTTAGTCCAATTGCCAATACTAATACAAAAGTATTTGTATTTTAGTGATGACTTCGTTAGTGCAATCTATTTTGTCAATGCGGTAAATTATATATATTCACCTTCAATTTCCAATTCTTATCATAATCAATGTCATATTAGCCAATATTTGGTAAAAAATTAAGTTATAGGTTAAGTGTGTAGACTTTGTTAGAGTAATTATTCTTTTACACTTATTAATTAGATCATCTTGATTTAGTTAATTAAGTCTTTTATTACTATAGTTACTTAAGCTATCTCTTAGGTGCATATAATTAATATTTTATATTAATTATAATGCGCAACTCAATTTTTTTTTTCCCCTTTATGGTTTCATTCACCTTTAAGGTTGAACTCTTGTATTTTTTGTTTTAATAATCTTAGAATACATTTTTCTCTCACACCGTTGAGATTTTCCAAGCTCTACTTTTTCCTTCTTTGGTTTCTCTTCTACACAGGTTATTTGCATGCAAGTGTTCTTGGCGATCTATGAAGTTGGTTTTCACAACTTCTACATGGTATCAGAGTGTCCCTGTTGCTTCCTAGTTTGGAGATTTTGAAGTTGCAATTGAGAGACATAAACCCTAGCTTTTTCAAGGTTTTTTCTACAATTGGGAGGAGGCATCTTTTTTTGGTGCACTTTGGGCAAAAATGGATGTCATCATCATGCTCAAAAGGCCTGGTAGAGTCAAAATTCATATAAAATTTGTGATTTTTGGCCATTGTAGTCTTTGGAAAATTTTTTGGCCTCTCGGAGGGTCGTACGAATGCAAAAATTGAAAAAAAAAAACTTCTATTTTGGCCACTTCTCCCAACAGCCACCTGGGCACCACCCTGCCACTGTTGGCGCGTCGCTCATGCCCAGCGTGTGCCTCACTATAGCCGACGCACTGCCAGTGGCACTGCCCATGCCTAGCCGCCCTCTAGCCACCTCCGTCGACACAACATTGCTTGACAACTGCAGCCGCTAGTGCAGCTCTACCCGGTGACCTCCTGCCACCCGGTGAGTTGACATCACCTTTGTGATAGGCGATGTCACTTTTCTGATGTTGATGTCACTTTCAGATAGGCTAACATTAGCATTTCGGCTAGGGACTTTTTTCATTGCTGATGTCACATTTTTTGACTACTGACATCATTTTTTGGTAGCCAAATTTTTTATTTGGCAATGGGCATTTGGCGGCCATATGGTTGCCAATTTTTTTCCCCTGACTATATTTTTCTAGTGAGCTCAATTTTGGAGGAGCACTTCATTTTTTGGCCATAACTTGAGCAAACAGAGGTCTTTTTTTGATTCGAAAGAAGCACTAGAAAGTTGGTTCCAAGCTGAAGATGATGATGTAGGTTTCATTTTGTTACAAGGCCATCTGAGCTCCCATTTTTGGTGTTCAAGTAGAGGCTTCAGTTTCCTCCCTCTATGCATCTAGTGTCCAGGTTTTTTTTCTTAGTTTTTGTGCTTTCAGTAGTTGTTTTTATGGTTTTCGAGGGATATATTTATACATTATAGGGGGAACCATTTTCTTTTCTATAATTTACTTTAGAATCGACCCTTCTACTTTCATCTTCTTATCTCAATGTTAGACCCCTCTATGGCCCAACTAACACCACACAACTATCACAATTGGTAAACACACATGAATCAACTTCTTATGTCATGTGGCTTATGGTTATGTCTAGATGAGAACCAACCTATCTTGCAACACACTTTTGAGGTTCTTCAACACAAGAACAAAATGGATAAAGCCATGGGCTTGATTGCTCTAAATATTTCAGATAGTCTCCTATTTCACCTAGATGGTTTGAACACTCCTTCAGCCATTTGGACCAAGTTTGAAAACTTGTTTGGCATAGTGAATGAGTTTTGGGCACTACAGATTCATGTAGAGTTGACTTCTTTGACACCTACTAGCTTTCCCACCATTGAGGACTTCTTGATGAAGTTCAAATCTCTATGTATAGTTTTGCAAGGATGTGGGAAAAATAAAATAGATGATGAGTGTATTTTTTTGATACTCTTAAAGTTGTGAGGACAATATTAGATCTTTTCTTCCACTTTCTACTCCACTATGGATGCCTTGGGTAATAGACATCAGATGCCTTCTTTTGAGACATTTTGTGATTGGTTGACATGGGAACATGTAAAGATCCAATAGCTAGATGCCTTTCGCTCTTCCAGCCAAGCATTGGTTGCTTGGACTTCTCGGGGGAAACCAAAATAGAAAGCCTAACTGAAGAAAGATACACCAAAAACTAATTCCAAACCTCCAGCTAACCCTTCCAAGGGTAAGTCTTCTTCAAAGTCTACTGAGTCTACCTCCAAGACTAAGAAGAAATTAGTTGAGACTTGCAGTTTTTATGGAAAGGATGGACATCCCATTTCTAGGTGTTGGAAACATTTGGAGGCTTTAGAGGAAGCCATGCAGGAGCATCATATTTCAGCTCCTAAGTCTTCATCCCCCTTGTAGGGAAAGGTCACGCTCTTACTGCACGAGCTATGACTTCTTGGCCTACCTAGATTCTTAATTCTGGTGCCTCTCACCATATGACAAACACTGAACAGTTGGTCACCTCACTTGCTCCTTGTGCTACTTCACACATTGGTGTTGGGAACTATCACATCTTTCAGTTGTGGGTTTTGGTTCTGTTACATTAGTTGGGGGTTCTCTTCAGGATATTCTTTTTGTCCTTAACATCTTGACAAGCCTATTGTCTATTTATCAAATTTTCCACTCTGGCTCTGGTAAGACAGTTGATTTTTTCCACATGATGTGGTTAATCAAGACTTACTTGATTCTGAGTTGATTGTGGCTACTGGGAGTGTTAACTCTGCATCTCACCTCTACAGATTTGATGGGTTTGAGTCTTTTGATGACATAGGTTCCTGTCTTGTAGCACATGTAGATTTAGTAAGTAGACTTTGGCATGAGTGTTTGGGCCATGCCAATTATAGATATCTTCAGCAGATGAGCACACAGATACTTATTCTTGGGCTTCCCTAGATTTCCTGCACAAATGGTTTTTGTTAGGGCTATGCTCTTGGCAAACAACATAGGGATCCTTTTCCACATGGAAGAGCCACTAGAGCTTTGGCACTATTGGAGTTGATTCATAGTGACCTTATGTCATTTCCCACTCCTTTTTCTGGTGCCAGATATGTGCTTACTTTCATTGATGACTTCTCTAGATGCACATGGGTGTACTTTTTGAAGTACAAGTCTAATGTCTTTGATTTGTTTCAAGTCTTCAAGACATTTGTGGAGAAGTAGTCTGGTCTTTCCATTTGGCAAATATGCATAGATAATGGGGGGGAGTATGTGAACCAAGCTTTTAGTGATTTTTTCTCTAAACATGATCTTCAACATCAATTTTTAGTCCCTTGCACCCCTCAACAAAATGGTGTGGTAGAAAGAAAGAATAGAGCACTTCAGGAGATGGCTAATTGTATGATTCAGTCTATGTCCATGGATTCATCTTTTTGGGTAGAGGTAGTCAATTGTGCCAACTATATTTAGAATCAGATGCCTCACAAGGTAGTTTGACATATGACTTCTAAGGAGGCTTGGTCTCATGTCAAGCCTAATGTATCTTCATTTTGAGTTTTTTGGTAGTGAAGCATGGGCATTTGTACCAAATGCTCAGAGGAGAGAAATGGAGCAGAAGAACTGACACCTCATGTTTGTTGGCTACTATGAGGATGTTAAGGCCTATAGGTTGTTTGATCCTAACTCCATAGAGATCCTATTTTGATGGGACGTCCAATTTGATAAGTACCTTCCTATAGTAGATACCCTATCTCCAGAGTCTACTTCACTTACCACTACTCCCTCATCCTTTCCACTCTCTTTTCTAGATGATGAGGATGATGATCTTGATGATCCCCATTTACCTCCACCACAAGATCCTCCCTAGATGCCTAAATCGGCTTGAGCTATAGTTGAGGTTGTAGGATCTCTAGTTGGTGACCCTTCCACTTCCCATCGCACCTAATCTCATACTGCAAGTTTTAGTCTTCTCAGTGATGCTATTTGTGATGATCCTTAGACATTTGCAGCAACGACATGACATTCTGAGTGGGATAGTGCAATGGAGGAGTATTCGTCTTTGATGAAGAATCATACTTGGGATCTTTGTTCTCTTCTAAGGGAAGAAAGTTAGTGCAATGCAAATGGTTGTATCATACTAAGTTTGTTGTTGATGGTTCTATTGATAAGCACAAGGTACATGTTGTTGCAAAGGATTTTTCATAGGTTGAGGGTATTGATTACACTGAGACATTTACCCCTGTCACCAAGATGAACTCTATTCTCCTTGTCTTATCCCTCATAGCTTCTCAAGGATGACTCATTTTTTAGATGGATGTGAAGAGTGCATTCTTGCACGGTGATCTTACTGAGAAAATTTACATGGAGAAGCCTTAGGGATTTGTGCAAGATTCCTCCTTGGTTTGCAAACTTTGACGCTCATTATATGGTCTCAAATAGGCCCTTTGGGCTTGTATGAGAAGATTGACTCTTTTCTACTTTCTACAGGCTTCACACATAGCCATTCTGATCCTATAGTCTACATTTAGCTTCTTGAGGCTGAGGTTTTGATCCTTGTTCTATATGTTGATGATCTCCTTCTCATAGGTAGCTCATCCTCTATGATTCAGGGTGTTCAACGAGCCTTGATGGACCAGTTTGAGATGACTAATCTTGGTCTATTACACTATTTTCTTGGTTTACAGATTGTTCAGTCCTTTGCTAGAATCTTTGCTTATCAGTAGAAGTATGCTCTTGACATGCTTCAATGCTTTGACATGTTTGATTGCAAGCCTACTCCCACACCTTTTCAGTTAGGTGTTACTTTGTCTACCTCTTGCACTTCACCTTCAATGGATCCCACATTGTATCGACAGTTGGTTTGCAGCTTGTTGTACTTGACACATACTCGTCTTGATCTCTCCTTTGTGGTGGGTCTTGTCTCTCAGTTCTCACATGAGCCTCATGAGAGTCATTGGAAAGCTACCAAGAATATTTTGAGTTACATTCAGGGCACCCTTATGTATGGCATTCATTACACATCAGGGACTCCTCTTATTGTTGGCTACACTAACTTAGATTGGGCCAATGATTTTGATGATTAGAAGTCTACTTCTAGCTTTGTTTTTTGTCTTGGCTTTGGTCCTATCACATGGTCATGCAAGAAGTAGCATGCTCATGCACTTTCATCTATAGAGGATGAGTATAGAGCAATAGTGCTTGCTAGTCAGGATATTTTATGGCTTCGACAGTTGATGATTGAGTTTGGTTTTCCTCCTGATCATCCTACTATTTTGTGGTGCGATAATTTGAGTGCTATTCATATTTCTTGCAACCCAGTGGAGCATCAATGCACTAAATACATTGAGCTTCATATGCATTTCATCTGTCACCTAATCTTGGATGGTGTTCTGTCTTTGGAGTACATTCCCACTAACGCATAGGTTGCCAACATCTTCACCAAGTCTTTTGCATCACTTCACTATCTTTAGTTGCAGTCTATGCTTCGAGTTACAGAAGTTGTCCTTGGGGGGTCTTGTTGAGGCTTTCCTTCCTTCATGTTTGTTCTATCTCTTTTTGGAGAGGGGTTTTTCCCACTAGGTTTTCTCCTTTTTCTCCAATTTATAGAGATTTCCTTGTTCTGGGTACTTGGTCAGGCCTTGTTGTCGGGACCCATTTTCTTGCTTTCATGGCTTTGCTAGGTTAGCTTACCTCCTGAGCTTTGCTTAAGGGGGGTGTTAGAGTAATTATTCTTTTACGCTTATTAATTAGATCATCTTGATTTAGTTAATTAAGTTTTTTATTACTGTAGTTACTTAAGCTATCTCTTAAGTGCATATAATTAATATTTTATATTAATTATAATGCGCAACCTAGTTATTTTTTTCCTTTAGGGTTTCATTCACCTTTAATGTTGAACTCTTGTATTTTTTGATTTAATAATCTTGGAATACATTTTTCTCTCACATCGTTGAGATTTTCCAAGCTCTGCTTTTTCCTTCTCTTGTTTCTCTTCAACACAGGTTATTTTCATGCAGGTGTTCTTTGCGATCTGTGAAGTTGGTTTTTACAACTTCTACATACTCGACGTGCATCTCTATTTTAGAGACTTTGCATGAAACTTCTTGTCCTTTCTCACTTTGGCCCAAGATAGATTTGATTTGGAACATGTGTCTTTACTTTTGGGACTTTCTTTAAAACTTGCTATCCTTTTAAAAGTTCAACCCAGAATAGGATTTAGGCCATTGATTTAGGATCCTCCAACCATTATAAACAATAGGGATGTTGCCTCCATACCACTGCTCAATAATTTTGATGCAGGACCATCCAGAGGTATAAGGGCAATCCTGTGTCACCCAAAAAAATGTACTTACAACTTAGTTTCTATTTCATGTGTTTTCATTTTTGGATACCCATTTGGGTTAGATAAAGGTTCCAACTCTCACAGTTCCACTATTAGTGTTCTAGGTTAGAGTATTTGAACACCTTGGGATACGTGTAAATGCCAAAAAATAGGAGTATGTAATTGAGCCATAATTTTGGTAAATTAGAGGGTGTAAATTGGCCGGATGAATGTAATTGTAATTTAGAGCATTCCAGAAAAAGAATTAGGTGAAAAGGCCCCACGGTTTGAAAGTTATCACAGTTTTTCAGTTTTTGGAGACCTCCTAAGAATGCTTCAAAGTCAGGTTAGGGTCATTAAATGACCTAGAACAGGGCTGAAAAATGGGGGACGAGTGAAGCTAGTCCATAGGGTTATAGAGCGCTTTGAGAGCTTTGTGGAAATGTAAACGATTCGTCAATCGGAGCTAGTGTTCAAAAGTTATGCCTCCCGAAAGTTCGGTTACCATTTCTGGATTCTTCTAGTTTTGCGCCGACTTCTACTTGGTCAGTGGATGCCAACTAGCACTTTCTAGAATGTATTCCTAATCCTTAACCCTTTGGGGTCTATTTAAGAACATTTTTGGCATTGTAAAAGGCAGTTCAGAGTGGAGTTTGAGAGAAGGTACTGGGAGAAGAAATTATCTCCAGATTTATGCTTTTGTAAGCCCATAGGGCATGTTTTGGAGTCTGTTTCTCTGCACTAAGTGTACTAGCATATTTTCATAGTTAATAAAATTTTCCCTTTCCTGTTGTGTCCATTCTGTGCTTGGGTTGTGTCTCCATCAAATTTGGAGGGAAACTATAATGATATAAGTGGGATAAATTTAACCTTCATGTTTGATAATCAATTAGGATCCATATAATAGTAATAATAAAAGCATGGTTTCTAGGTATGTATATTTTTGTCCATGATTTTCATCAATAATCAAAGATTCACCAAGATTTTATAAAATTTTCATGTTGTTGAAAAAAAACGGCCAATAAATTTAAATTTTTTCCTACTCAAAAAAATTAATTCGTCAATAGAAATTAATTATTTTTCCATGAACTAATGTTTGATTCGCCAAAATTTTACACATTTTTCCAAAGGGAGGTTTCTTAAAGTTATCCTTGACACACACACACACACACGCACAAGGAGACATTCATAGAGAGGAAACATCTTATTGTTACACTTTTCTCATCTTTTATTACATCACTTTGTATTGATGATTCTAGTACATAATTATAGCATATTTTTGAACTCTATGTATATACATTAACCTAAAGACCCATGCCAACACTCTATAATAGGGTATTTTTTAGTGGCTAATATTCGCTAATTGGCTAATTTTAGGAAATTTTGGCTAATAATTTAGTTCTTAAAAATATTTAAAATCGCCACATTTTTATTAAATTTAGTTATAAAAAATATTTAAATAGTTAAAGATTTTGCAATTAATAATAGAAATTATTTTTATTTTTCAAAATAATATAAGATTCGCCAATATTTTTATATCTCTTTTTCAAGGGGGTTTGCTTAAAGTTTGCCTTGCTTTATAACACCTGAAATTACTCTAGTTTAAAGATTTTTGATACCTATGACTAAAAGGTTCATTGCCTTAGCCAAGTTCATAGCCAGAACTATGCTATGCTTATATACAATAAATTGGTCTTCATGTCTCCATCATTGAAATGCACTTCATGATTGACAATCCCATACATGACTATTATTGGTTATTGCATGCATCAAAAAGTTTAAATTGAGTATCTAAGGATTGTATTGAATATAATCATAGTTCAAACAATACAATAAATTTTTGTCTCTAACATTTTATAGGTCTACAATTAACATCTCTTTGTCTCATCAACATCCAACCACACTATCTATTTCACTTTTATTATCAACTTGGCCTCAAAGCTTGACTAATGCACAAGGAAGTCTTGAAATTCAACCTCAAAATAGAAATTTCTACATTGATATTTAATTTTCATGAGATGCCATTAGATATTCATAGGTGTGAAACAATATTTTCTTGTTGAAAATGAAAATAATAAAAATCAAGACAAACTCATCTTTTAGATATCCTCATTATCATCATTTTGACCTAAATTCTTTTCTTTTAAGATTTTTTAATACTTTTTGATTTAATTTCCAATCAAATAATTTTAATTCACAACTTTAATCACATGCTATCATATCAATCAAAATCCACATTACAAGATATATAATTACAATCCTTATTTCAATTTTAACACATTTTAATAGTTATTAAATTACTTAATAAATTCTATATGAAATACTACCATGCTCCATTAATGATCCATTGTTTAACACATTCTTGATACTTGAAGGGCATGCTTTCATAATGTCCAACCTTACATATTCTTTTTAATTTTTTTTAACCTAACATATCCTACATCTACCACTTGCTTCCATCAACATTGTGATGGCCTCTCACTCGTATGTTTTAGATGATCACTCAATTGACCATTAAAGCCATCCTAAAGGAACATCTTAACATATCACAATTCATAATTCACTACGCAGTCATTGGTGGATCACATGATCTAACGTTGTGATAAAATACTCCCACATCTGAATGATGAATTGCCCCAACAAATATTCATTACTCAGGGAAGGTACCATTAGAAAATTCTACGCTATAATTGGTACAAATAAAATCTACAAGATCATCGTTTAATAGTTATAAAATCAAGCAACATCCCTAGAAACTTGGTAATTATATATTGTTTGTCTTTAATCCCCACCTAGCTAAACTTTTTAAGTGTGTAGTTGAGCAAATCCAATAATTATTTGAACCTCATTTTTATAAGTGTATTGTTTCTCATAGTAGTAATAATAATATACTTTACAAGTTGAAAATAAGGACAAGAATGAACAAGTGGTTGTGGATTTAGACAAAAGTAGTTGCCGAATACCTAATAATAATAAGGTGGACAAATAATTAGAAAATCAATCATATAGGGTAAAGGTCATTTCAAATAGATTCCTTGAATTTCTTGCTCAACAAGTAATACACATTTCTTCACATATTGTAACATATTATTGTTTGATTTCCTTTTAGCCAATTACTTTTTGGCTCATCATTTGACATCATCTAGTCCAACCTTCTTTTAATGAATGTCAATTACATTACTCCTAAATGTACTTAGAATTCTATTAACTTTAGGTTAAGAACTGAACATTTTCAAGGGAGAGAATATGATGGTGGTGATATATATATATATATATATATATATATATATATATATATATATATATATATATAGCAAACTATGTCATATTAGATTTTTAATAAATTATTGAAAAATATAGATTTATTGATATATAAAAACATGAATACAAGTTTTTATACATACATTAGTTTCTATTTATTACAAATATATAAATGTATTCATAAACAAACACTAAGATACAATAAAAAGAGTTTTATTTTATATGATCTATTGGATCTTGCCACATTTGTTATAGGAAGTGATTATATTAGAAATCATATCCAAGTAATGTGACTTAGGTTGGACCCTCCATTTATTTAAAATTATAAATTTGGCCAGTTGCTAATGGAATTCTTATGGTGATTTATGTTTATTGCTGATTATTGAATTTGATGACCAATTATAAAATTTTAGAATTGCCAATTTTTTCCATAGACTGTGATCTCTATTAGATAGGGATGAATTTTCTATGCAATACAAATTTGTATAATTGTTCATTTACAAGAACACAAATCAAAGCTACCAGATTTCCACAATCTATGTAAAATATTATATCTTTTTTCTGGGATCAATTGTGTAAGTTTTTTTAACATCACAATCTATCCTGGAAAAAAGATAGAATATCAAACACAAAGCTTCAAAAAAACTTTTGACTTTGAAAATATTTTCATTCTTTTACTCCAAGATCCTGATTTCAACTACCATAATGGCCTAAAAGTTAGACTCTAATACCCCTTGACAGGAAAATTCTAACAATAGAAACATTTTCTCATAAAATTGAGAAAGAAAAATATGAAAATAACTATATTATGCATTTTAAACTCCACCCTCTCATTCTACATGACATATTGTTTAAAATATGTGCGCTCTCTCTCTCTCTCTCTCTCTCTCTCTCACACACACACACACACACATTGGAAACTACAATTGGATCAATTATTATGTTGTCATTGATGTTAAACCTACTAGAGATACATTTACTAACAATGTAGAGTGCCATATCCATTGATTGATGAAGAGGATTTGAAAAGAGAGATAGCTAGATGAGCTAGTGATGTTGTTGAGTGAAGAGGAGCAAGTATGATGGAATTACATTAGACACTTCATCAGTTAGTCTTTGACAAGATGATGTATTGTTCAATCATCATATGAAGTATATATGTTTTGAGTTTAACACAAGATAAGTGTAGTAAAATGTGGTTGGTTAATGAAGAAGATGGAACAAAATATTAAGGAACTTAAGAGTTAGTTGAGCAAAAAGAATTAGCCAAGTGATAGTTATGGCTGAGCAAGTTAAAGAAGCAAAATGTAATAGCAACTGAGCGAGCCAGTGTAAGCCGAGAAAGACAAAACAATAGAGATTGAGCTATATAGTGTTGGTCGAGTGCCACCAAAACAAACAATTTGTGAAAGAATCAAGTTTGAGGTTGACCTAGTTGAATTTTTGGATTAGTCAAAACATGTGGATGATAAGGATTGATGAGCTCATGTATTTAATGCACGCATTGAGTTTTTTATGTGATCAAAGGCAAGGATTTAAAGATAAGTTTCTAGACGTATCAAGAGAGGAGTAGAAGGACAAAAAGATGGTTGGATTCAATGGATCTAACCTAACCCTAAGAACTACGCTAATGTTTAGTCGAAAAAGGATCAAAAATACTTATTTAAGGAGGTATAAGAGATGTTTTCTAGGGTTGGTTCCTTGTTGATTGGAATCTTAAGGAGAATACGTGAAGAACATAGTAGTAGAGGAGAAGTGAAGATATTGGTGAAGTGTGATTGCTCGAAGGGATGCCAAGAAGATCAGTGATGGAGATGATAATGAAGTCCAATCAATGAGTCAAATGGAGATTTGAATTTGAAAAGTGAGTTGTGTTTTACAGATCAAATCTATTGTTACTTTCTAACCAT
This sequence comes from Cupressus sempervirens, assembly GCA_028749045.1. Classification (NCBI taxonomy): domain Eukaryota; kingdom Viridiplantae; phylum Streptophyta; class Pinopsida; order Cupressales; family Cupressaceae; genus Cupressus; species Cupressus sempervirens. The sequence continues at coordinate 619,322,943 of CM053791.1, forward strand.
TATGGCAATCAAAATGCTTTAATCAAGGTTGACCTAACAGTCATTTTATAAATCCTTTAAACAAGGTGACACTCTAATGGAATGATCCAAAGCTCTCTAACTAGGCCACTCCTAATAGGGCGATTGAATCCTTTAACAAGGTCACACCTACCAATGTGTTTTGTAACCCTTAACAAGGTTGGCTCTTAACCAAGCTCACTTCAAAAGAGTATAAGTGGTAGCATGTTACTTGGTGGTTTTTCCAAAATTGGTTTTCTACGTTAAATCCTAGTATCATATATGTGTGAATGTTATATGTGTGATGCATGCTATTTATTGTTATTTAGGTTGACATATACTAAACACAGAGTTAAGTAATGAACACAATATTAAGTTGCTGATGAGTTGCTACATGAATCGAGTGGTTCAATGAGATTGTTTAAGTTGTTCAAGAAGTTAGTGAAAGTTGAATTGGTACATCCAGACCTGAGGATAATTGATTCACCACTCTATTAGTTATTCTAAATGTTCTAACAATTAGTATCAGAGATCTTGGAGCTTATAAGGAAATTTTGAAGGACTTAAGCTAAAGATCAAGATGTACAAGACAAAGGTACCCAAGTTGAAATAGGAGAACTTCCTAGCATGACACCAACTAATGAAATTGCATCTATCTAGATTTTTAGATTCAAAATTGTAAGACCTTGAGAATGAATACATTGAAGTTCCTAGGCCCATGATTGCTGAATAAATGAAGGAGAAGAAAGAGCATGACCAAATGATGATATATATGACATCTTCTTTGAGTTATGCTGAATTTGATGACATGAAGGAATGTACTACTGCAAAGAAAATGTGGGACAAGTTAGGAAAAATCCATGGGGGAGACAAAAATCTGTTGAGAGCTAAACTTGAAAGCTTGAGAGAAAAATTTGATGACATGAGAATGAAATAAGGTGAAACTATTGCTTAGTATTGTGGCCAAATCAAGGCAGCTGTGAATGCTATTAGAAGAGTTGGAGGCATCATATCTGATGAGACTATGATAAGTAAGGTATTAAGGACTTTACTTGCTATCTATGCAATTAGAGTATCTGCAATTCAAGAACTGAGATGTACACCTGGTAATGATCTAACTTTGGATAGTCTAGTTGGTAGACTCACTGCATTTGAGTTGTCAATTTTTGATAATTATTCCATTGCTAGTATTGAATGTACTTTCAAGTCTCAACCAACCCTTGATGGATCTAAGAGAAAGAAGAAAAGCAGATATGTGGATAATGATAATGATAGTGAATTAGATGATGATCTTGAAACATTATTGGAAAGAAGGCTACTGAGAGGAAAAGAAAAATACAAAGGTAAATTTCCTGTTATATTTTTTACATGTAACAAAGTTGGTCATATGGCTACAAGATGTCTTGACAAAGATGAGAAGGAAGAAAGGAAGGACAACAAATATAGAGAAATAAGAGACAATCAAGGTAACAAAGCTACAAAGGAAAAGGTAAGAAATATTGGTACATTGCTAAAGAAGAAGGTTATGATAACAATACTAATGAAAATGATGAAGAAGTTGTTTATGTTTCAATGAAAGATAAATATAATGAAGATGAGAAAACTGCATTGGTTTAACATGTGAACAAGAATGATAGATGAATAATTGATAGTGGTTGTTCACATCATATGACTAGTGATACAAGTAAGTTTGAAAAGTGAATATTATAATGGAAGTAGTGTTAAGTTTGGAAATGATGCACCATGTTATGTGAAAGGTAAAGGATCAATTATACTAAATGCTTAGATTACATGTGATAATGCATATTGGGTTGATGGTTTAAGATACAACTTGTTGAGTGTGGCACAATTGATTAGTTCAGGTTACCAAGTTGAATTTCAAAATAGGAAGACAAAGATTCATGATGCTATTGGTGAACTATTTGGAAGTGATGATCAAACAAGAGGTAACTTGTTCTATCTAGAACTATCTGAAGATACGTGTCTATTTTCATAGTTTGAAGATATTTGGTTGTGGCATAAGAGGCTATGTCATGTGAAATTTGATAATTTGGTAAGCATTAGTAAGATGAAAAGAGTAAGAGGATTATCAAGATTGAGCAAACCTGATAAAGTGATGTGCAAAAAATGTCAAATGGGAAAAATGACAAAGTCTACTCTCAAGAGAAGGATTCGTTATTCTAATGATATTTTGAAATTGGTTCATACTAATTTATGTGGTCCTATTAGAGTGCAAAGCTATTATGTGTTGAAATTCTTTAGAATAAATGAGAGGGGGGGTGAATCAATTATCCAAGGTCTAGATGTACAAATAATGTTTTTCACAACTTAGGGAACCCATATCCATAAAACATATTCATCATGCATGCATCCATCAGATCATACAATCACTTGAACTTGTAGGTTACTATCAAATCAACTTTGTATAAATGTAAGCATGAAACATAACAGATTCAATAACACATTTGACACAATGATTTAATGTGGAAACCCAATTTGGAAAAAAGCACCAGTAACATGCTACTCATTCTCACTCTTCTAAAGTGATGCCCTATGAAAGGCCAACCCTATTAAAGGTTACAATACACACTATTAAATGTGACCTGGTTAAAGGATTTCAGTCACCCTGTTAGGAGTGAGCCTTGTTAGAGGACTTTAGATCATTCACTTAGAATGTCACCCAATTAAAGGATTTACAAATGATTATTAGGTCAACCTTAATCCAAAGGATTTACCCTAGACTGGTACAATGATTAGAAAGTAACAATAAGGCTTGATCTGATGAGAACTTACAACTCATTTGCAGATTATAAATCTCTATTTCAATGCTCCATTCTGCTTGGCTTTCACACACTTCAACTGTCATAGCTTGTTCACCCTTCAAGCATTCATACCCTTATGCCTTCTTGCTTTGCTTGCCAACAACAGTCTCTTCTATTTGGTCTCTGAATGAAACAATACTTTAGAACTCTTGTCTAACTTAGGTTCTTGAACATTGACCAACCTTGCTTCTGACCAGCCATCTCTATAAGTAGAAAATTAAGATATTTTTTTGTTCATCCTCTATCATCCATTTTAAGGTTAGGTAGGTTTAGGTAGGATTCAATGAATCTACCCATATTTTCATTTTAGTCCCTTCTATAAGCTTCTCCTTCAATCCTCTTTAAATTTGCCTCAAAATGATTTACCATGAATTTGTGCCACCAACTCATCATAGTTATCTTCCACACGCTTCACAAAATTCAAGAAAACAAAATAGTCAGCTCAGATTTGTCAAATCCATGATTTAACATGAATATTGTCATTGGGCATCAATATGCTATCACTCAGCTTCCATATTGTTCTTCCACTCATCATCCACTAGATAAATCGACAAACACTAAAGTTTACTGGTGCTCGACATCAACTAAACTTTACTAGGCTTACACTATATCACTCAACATACACTGAAATTTGACTTTTCTCGGCTCCAATTGATTCTCTACTCGACTTTCACTGACTTTTCTCGACACCTACTGTCCACTCGGTCAAGCTTGGTAGACGTAATTCTTGTCACTTATTCTTCTAGACTTATTCAGTGAATCCAACCTTTTCAACCTTAAGTAGATAATCAATGCATTATATCATTGTTGTCTTAATTGATCTTTTTACTCATTTTTACATATCATAACTCAAAATTTTCTCTAGGTTCTTTTGTTATATCATTTGATCAAATCCTCTTCATTAATCAAACAAATGATAGTACTCAAAATCAACTAAGTAGTTTTCTTACCAACAAGTAGCATGTTTGACATTAGTGACAAAACAATGATTGAAACACATTGTCATACTTGTATCAATCTATTTTCAACAATCTCCCTCTTTTGGCATTGATGGAAAACTAGTACAACCAATACAACCAACAATAATATCGAAAAGAAAATAATTCCTTGTATTGAAATATCTCCCTCTATCAACAACTTTCATCTTTTGTATTGGTTACAAAATTTTGTTCCGATAAAAATAAAATCAACTCATCCTTATGACTCCCTCTTGATCACTTCATTTTTAGGTATCTGTCTTTGTCCTTTTATCTCCCTCAGCACCATCTCCCTCTTACTAAGTAGATGTATGTCTTTTAATCATTAGGTATACTATCTTCCTCTGAGTAGATATTTCTTTTTGTATGTCTCCCTTTGCTTTAGTACTACCTCCCTCTAGGAATTTCATCTATTTCTCCCTTTAGCAGGTATCTCTCCCTCTTTGAAAACAATGCCAATGACTTGTCATCTTAATATGTAGATATGAATATTTTTAGTTTCTCCCTCTGTCACCTAGCTTGTAACTGATTTGTAGCTCTAGCTCTTTGATTACTTTAGGCAACTCCTAAAGCAAGATCCACTACATCAATGTGTAACATATGTCAATAATCTTAGTTGATGCAGGGCACTTCTCATGCTTCTTAAATAGCCTTGGATAGGGGCATCACCCCTAGTTTACCTCTTAGACACTCATGAGCATCCTTACGTAATGCTTTTGTGAAGATATTAGCTATTTGCTCTTTTGTATTCACATATTCCATCTTCACCTCTTTATCTTGAACTAACTCTCTCAAGTAATGATACTTGATTGCAATGTGCTTCATCTTTGTATGCATCACATGGTTCTTTGATATATTTATAGCACTTATATTATCACAATAAATTATCATAGGTTTAGTGATTTCCTCCTTCATACCTTTGAGTAGCTATTTGACCCATAAAATGTTTGTACAATTTACTGGAGCAGAAACATATTCAACTTTGACAATAGATTGAGATATGTAGTTTTGTTTTGTGCTAGTCCATGTAACCATCCTTTTTCCTAAGAAAAATTCTCCTACACTAGTGCTCTTTCTGTCATCAATATTTCCAGCCCAATCAGCATCAGTGTAGGCCCTCAACTCAAATTTTTCATTTTTCTTGTATTATAGACCATAGTCTTTTGTTCCTTTAAGATATCTCATTGTTCTCTTAATAGCTATCAAATGATTCTTTTTGGAATTAGTAGAGAATCTTGCAACTATCTCAATAGATGATGCAATATCAGGTCTACTATGTACTACATATTGCAATTTACCAATCATAGACCTGTACAATGTTTGATTCACCTTAGATAAATCATCATTTTTTGACAATTTGTGTCCTATCATCATAGGTGTGCTTACTAGCTTGGAATCTTCCAATCCAAAAGTTTTCAGTATCTCCTTTACATATTTTAATTGAGTGATGCATATACCATATTTCATCTGATGTACTTGAAAATCTAGAAAGAACTTGATCTCTCCAAACATAGACTTCTCAAATTATTTCTTCATATCATTTGTAAAAGCTTTACATAAAGTATCCTGACCTCCAAATATGATATCATCAACAAAAATTTTAGATAGTAAAATACCTTTTCCTTTCTCCATCTTCAAGTATAGATTGCTATTATCACTAGCCCTCTCAAATCCAATTTTCACAAGATAATTGTGAAGCCTTCGTACCATGGTCTTTGTGCTTGCTTCAAATCATATAAAGCTTTGTGTAGTCTACATACCATGTTTTTTTTGTTAGCATCAACAAATCCTTCTGGCTATTCTATATAAACCTCTTCTTCCAATATGCAATTAAAAAATGCAAATTATAACATCCATTTGATAAACTTTGAAACCTTTGTATGTAGAGTAAGAAAGTAGAGTTCTTACTCCTTCCAATCTTGCAATAGGAGTGAATGTTTCTCCATAGTCTATCCCTTCTTCTTGTGCATATCCCTTGCAAACTAATCTTGCCTTATTCCTTGTGATTTCACCATTTTAATTTAACTTGTTTTTGTACACCCACTTGGTGCCAATCACATTTTTATCTTTTGATCTACGAACTAAAGTCCATGTCTTGTTCTTTTCAATCTATTCAATCTCTTCTTTCATGGCATTACTCCAGTCCACGTCTTCTAAGGAATCTTTCACTGACTTAGGTTCATGCATGCTAAGAAAACATGTATCATTTCTCAACTTGTTCCTTGTCATTGGTCTTTCATCTTTATCTCCAATAATTTTTGGAATAGAGTGATGTCTTTTGACATACTTTGACAATCTTGGTTCTGCTCCGTTTTCCTCATTTGTTCTCTCAACTTTTGAATCACTATGTACTTCTCTATTAGGTAATTCAACATCTCTTTCATGTACACTAATCTCAGAATCAAAATGTCCCTCACCTTCATTCTATAACTCGGCACCTGATTGTAGTTTGATTCCCTGAATGCAACTTGACATTCATTATATGTGACTCGATATTCACTAAAACTTGCTGTTGATTTGCAACTTGATTTACAGCTTCTTCATTAGTAGGCATACCTTCATAAAAGTATACAAATGATTTGTATTCCTCTATTTCCTTCATGGGTTCAACCTTATGTACTTTTGTATATTCATCAAATTTCACATTTGCATTTTCCACAACTTTGTTAGTGTTAGTATTTAAACACTTATAAGCCTTACTTCTTTACATCTTTTGGAATAGCTAAGGAATATATATTCTTCACTTTTAGCATCTAATTTTTCATTCCTAAAATCTTTGAGAATATAATTGTTGCTTCTAAATACTTAAAATATTCTACGTTGGGTGAGTATCCATACCATTGTTCAAAAGGTGTTGAATGAGTACCTTTCTTGACTTGCACATAGTTCAAGGTATAGAAAGCTATACTTAAAGCCTCTCTCTAGTATTTCAAAGCAACATTTTTCTCCATCATGAGTGTCTTTGCACAGTCCATTACAGATCTATTCCTCCTTTTAAAAATTCCATTTTGTGGAGGGGTTCTAGGAGCAGATGTCTATCTTTTGATTCCTCTATCATTACAAAACATCTCAAATTCATTTGATGTAAATTCTCCTCCTCTATAATATCTAAAACATTTTAGAGTTTTACCCATTTCCTTCTCAACTCTTGCCAAATACCACTTAAACATTTGGAAAACATTAGATTTCTATTTCAAAAACATAACTATTATCATCCTAGAATAATCATCAAAAAATAACATAATGTACTTGTAACCTTTGTAGTTTTGCACATTAATTGGTCCACACAAGTCAGTATGAACAATCTCCAAAAATTCTTTAAAGGTATGAGTCTTACTCTTAAAACTAGATTTTGTCATTTTGCCTAACCGACATTGTTTACAAATTATATTATCATGTTTCTTCAACTTAGAAAAACCTCTTACTCTTCTCATGTTACTAATACTAACCAAGTTATCAAAATTAACATGACATAACCTCTTGTGCCATAACCACACATCATCAAATTCCACATCTAGAAAAGTAGCATCATCCATGTCAAGATAGAATAGATTACCTCTAGTCTGATCACCTTTTCCTATTAGTTTTCCATCAGTATCATATATCTTAGCAATCTTTTTCTCAAACTCAACCTTACAACCTGAACTATTCAGTTGTGACACACTCAACAAATGATAGTTAAGTCCTTCAACATAATAATTATTGTCACATAAAATATTTTCTGTGAGTTTGATAGAACCTTTTCCTTTTATTAGACATTGTGCATCATTACCAAACCTTACACAATTTCCATCATAATAATTCAAGATAATGAAATTACTTTTAGCTCTAGTCATGTGATGTGAACACTCACTATCAATGATCCATCTGTCATTCTTGTTTACACAAGACACTAGTGCAATTGCCTCATCCTCATCAAAATCATCCTTCATTGCAACATACACAACTTCATCATCATGATCGTCAGATCAATCTTTGGTTTCCTCTTCTACAATGTAGCAAGAATTCTTGCCTTTGTCTTTGTAATCTTTGCTGTCTTCATCTCTTTTACTCTTGTATTTGTCTCCACCTTTGTAGTTCTTCTTCTCTGGACATCTAGGAGCAATATGAACAACCTCATTGCAATTAAAACACATGATAGGTAACTTACCTTTGAGTTTTCCTTTACTTCTATGAAATCTTCTTACTAGTAGTGCTCCAAGTTGTTATACATCCTCCTCATCTGTATCATTGTCACTAGAAATATATTTTGCCTTTTTCTTCTTCTTCTCATTAGGTTCCTTCAATGACAACTTGGCTTTGAAAGTAGATTCAACATTGTTAGATTTGAAGTTGTCAAAATTAGATAGCTCAAAAGTAGTGAGCCTCCTACTAGACCTTCAAGAGTTAGATTAGAAGCTTGTATACATCTCAGTTCTTGTATTGTAGAAACTCTAATAACATAGAAGGGCAACACTATTCTCAAAAATTTGCTTAATAGAGTTTCATCATCTATCTTACTAGTAGATCCTCTTATAGCATTAACAAAATCTTTTATCCTAGAGTAGTATTGAGAAACATTCTCACCTTCTTGCATTCTCATATCATTGAAATTACCTTTAAGACTCATATTTGGCTCTCAAAAAAATTGCATCACCTCCATAGATGGTGTGAAAAGCATCCCACTTTTTACTTTCACTGTGAAAACCTTTGATGTCATAAAACTCAGCATAACTTAGGCAAGAGGCAATCTCCAACATTGCCTAATTGTGTTCTTTCTTTTTTTTTAGATCTTCAACAGTTAGGACTCCAACAAGATCAACATGCTTAGTGGCGATGGTAGATTGTGCATGGTCTCCAAGACCTCCTAGGTGTAGCCTCATTATAATTTTCCATGCAGGAAAGTTATCTCTATTAAGCTTGGGTACCTCTCTTTTTGACATCTTGATCTTTTGCTTCTATTACCTTCAAACTAGTCCTCTTAAGTAGATGACTCTAATATCAATTTTTTGAATTCTTTAGAATAGCTAAGAGCAGGGGGAGGGGTGGGGGGAGGTTGAATTAGTTATCCAAGGTTCAGATGTACAAATAATTTTTTTCATAGCTTAGTGAACCCATATTCATAAAACATATTCATCATGCATTGATCCATTATATCATGCAATCACTCATTCTCACTCTTTTGAAGTGATGTCCTATGAACGGTCAACCTTGTTAAATGCTACAATACACACTATTAAATGTAGCCTAGTTAGAGGATTTCAATCATCTTATTAGGAGTGAGCCTTGTTAGAGGACTTTAGATTATTCACTTGGAATGTCACCTAGTTAAAGGATTTACAAATGACTGCTAGGTCAACCTTAATCGAAAGGATTTACCCTAGATTGGTCCAATGATTAGAAAGTAATAGTAAGGCTTGATCTGATAATGACTTTCAATTGACTTTTAGATTACAGATCTCTATTTTAGTCCTCCATTCTACTTGGCTTTCATAGACTTAAGCTTTGATAACTTGTTCACCCTTCAAGAATTCATACCCTTAAGCCTTCTTACTTTGATTTCCAATAACAATCTCTTCTATTCGATCTTTGAATGAAGCAATATGTTAGATCTCTTGTCTAACTTTGGTTCTTGAACACTGACCAACCTTGCTTCTAACCAACCATCTCTATAAGTAGAAAATTAAGGCATTTTTTCATTCATCTTCTATTTACCATTTTAGGGTTAGATAGGATTAGGTAGGATTTAATGAATCTACCCATCTTTTCATTTTAGTCCCTTCTATAAACATCTCCTTCAATCCTCTTTGAATTCACCTCAAAATAGTTTACCATGAATTCTATGCCACCAACGCATCATAGTTATCTTCCACATGCTTCACAAAATTCAAGCAAACAATATAGTCAGCTTAGATTTGTCAAATCCACAATGTAACATGAATACTGGCACTCGACTTCCATATTGTTCTTCCACTCGTCATCCACTAGATAACTTAGAAAACACTAAATTTTACTAGTGCTCGACATCAACTAAAATTTACTTGCCTTATACTATATCACTTGGCATACATTACAATTTTTGATGTAGCAAAAGGTAGGACAATCCCCAAAGGAGATGTCCTAGCCCCCCAACAATATAACTGCACAGCGGAAACACAACAACAAAAAGAAACAATGCACGATCTGATACCAAATTACAATAATTTTTTCATAAAATATATAACTGATTACATGCAATATGCTCATCTATAAGGCCTTATAGGTTAGGGCCAAATACAAATAGAAATTTCAAAATTAGTTATGCAAGATCCATCAAGATCCAATCACAACACTAATCCCAGCTAGCTAGATCTATAACATAACAATAATCTGGAAGAAAACACTAAGGAAATCTAAACTTGTGCTCACAAGCCCACCAAGAAATATTCTTTTTTTCCAACCATAGCCCATCCAAGTGTAAACTACCTCACATTCGACACTCTGTTGACAATTCACAACTCCATCACAATCCTGCTATGAACTACCTCATATTGGGTACTCTATCCATAGACTCAAGAAAACTCGACCTTCAACTGCTCCCACATTCACTCCTTTGAATGAATAATTCCTAAAAGGCTCCAAAAGACCCCTAATTATACCAATCTAAGCCACAATTTGGCCCATAACACAAATTGAATACAAATACAAAATTTAAATGTCACAAGTCAGCCTGCAACAACAATTAAATGTCCAGAAATCAATATCTGAGTAAAATAGTGATATCTCCTAGCTTTGATTGAATTAGAACTCATTCTTTAGACCATAGGTATAAATATATTTCCTCTAAACTCCTTAAATGAAAAAATGCTGATTACCCAAGGAAAAGTTCCCATCCATCTTGAAAGTCACATACAATAGACTATCGTGCAAAACTGCTAGAAATTGATACTTCGGGAGAATTTCCATATCTCCCAACCTATATTGAATTAGGAATTTATCTCTTGATAAAACGAATTAATATAGGCCCTCTTCAATCCTTGAAGTATGTACCCTCTCATTCATTAAGGATAATTAGTTACACACTCTGCAACAGGCACCCAAAAACAAGAAAAAATGCAGTTCTAGTAGCAAGATAAAAACAACTCAAACTTCAACTCAATCCATCCAATCTATATGAAATCATGAGGAAAGGTTCTCCAATGTGTCTCCAACACATCCCTAACCATGAAAAAATAGCTCAACCAAAATCCAATCTTGATGCTACACAACACTTAACCAAAATCCCTCCAAACATGTAGGATTGCAAGCAAACCCAAGATGCTCTTGCATTAGACTCCCCAAGTAAATAGAAAAGTGTGTCCCACACTTTGATTCCCAAAGAAATATCTACAACCATATTCATCTTTACCAAAGGCTTCCACTCCAACAGGGACAAGAAAACCAATCTACACATCACCCACATCTACATCCATATGTCAAACACCAAAATCTCAACCATCCAATCAACATGCTCACTCCCTAGAAAAAACTGAACATAATTCTTCAACAACCAACCCTCATCCACATCAATGACTAGTGAATCCACATCAACAAAAATATTTAGATCTCCATCAACACATGCCAAACTCACAACACTAGCAATCTCATTGCTCATAACAAGATGCTCTACAACACATAACTCACCGCCAACAACAACTGGATCATCCATGACCAAGTGCTTTGCAATTTCCATGTTAGATCCAACCAACTGATCATGAAAACCAATGTCTATCCCAACATCAACAAAGTTAGGAATATCTTCAGTAACAACCTCTAGCTTCTTTGCAAGTTTTGCATCAGACTTCACAAACTGATCAACAAAACCAACCTCTTCCACCTTGACCTTGTCATGCCATCTTCTCTCATGAACAAGTCTCTTAATCAGCTAAAAAAATTTCTTCTAGATTGGTAGAGTCCAACTCCACAAACATCTATGGAATTCCTTCCTCATCTTATGCTTATCTTGATAATCTGGACTAGTTTCAAACTGAGCAACCACCTTCTTAGTTTGATTAGCCAAACTAGCTTCATATCGAGAAAACATCTTAGAAAAATTCCTCTCCACCACATCATAGAGATTTGCAATCATCTTAGGGTCAAATCCTCTTGGAGCCATCTCCCAAGATCATTGAAAACCTTCTGCAACAAATCCTTCCCACGCTGTTTGTGACAACCTTGAATTGTTTGCAAGTTAGATCGCAACCTACCACCTCGCATGAACAATCAAGAACCACATCACAAGTCCAAGACCATAGATTTGCAATCTACAACTGTCTACCATCATGCCTCAACAAGATCAAAATTCTATCTTTGCATCCATCATTCCATCTGCAAGACCTTTATAATTGCAAGTCAGAACCATGATCTACCACGTCACAACCAAGAGATCTAGGACTTCAGAAAGATAATCCACCACTAGATCAAGATCAAATCAGATCTACTTCTCCACCCAAGTCTTGGTCCAAATTGCCAAAAATTCGGTGATCTATCTACACACTTAGGAATAACCTTCACTTTGATACCACCTGATGTAGTGCAAGGTAGGAAAATCCCCAAAGGAGATGTCCTAGCCCCTCACAACATAACCATGCAGTGGAAACATAACAACAAAAAGAAACAATGCAAGTTCTAATACCAAATTGCAATAATTTGATCATAAAATATATAACTAATTACATGCAATATACTTGGCTATAAGGCTTTCTGGGTTGGGCCAAATACAAATAACAATTACAAAATTTTTTCTGCAAGATCCCTCAAGATTCAATCACAACACTAATCCCAACTAGCCCAGATCTGTAATATAACAACAATATGGAAGAAACCACTAAGGAAATATAAACTTGTGCTCACAAGCCCACCAAGAAATCTCCTTATTTTCCAGCCACAACCCATCCAAGTGTAAATTGCCTCACATTCGGTGATTTGTTCACAACTCACAACTCCATCACAATCATGCTATAAATTGCCTCATATTTGGCACTCTGTCCATAGACTCAGGAAAACTCAACCTTCAGCTACTCTCACATTCAATCCTCCTTTGAATGAATAATGCCTAAAAGACTCCACAAGAACCCTACTTATACCAATATAAAACACAAGTTAGCACATAACACAAATTAAATACAAATACAAAAATTAAATCTTACAAGTCGGCCTGCAACAACAATTAATTGTCCAAAAATTGATATCTGAGAAAAATCGCGATATCTCCTAGCTTCAATTGAATTAGAACTCATGCTTTGAACCATAGGTAGAAATATAGGTCATCTACAACCAATTAAATGAGAAAAGGCTGATTCCCCAAGGAAAAGTTTGCATCCATCCTAAAAGTCACACATAACAAACTGTCGCATGAAACTACCAGAAATTGATACTTTGGGAGAATTTCCATATCTCCCAACCTATAATGAATTAGGACTTGCTCTCATAAAAAAAGTAAGAAATAAAGGCCCTCTTAATCATTTAAGTGTGTAGTCTCTCATTCATTAAGGATAATTAGTTACACACTTTGCAACAGGCACCTAGAAACTAGAAAAAACGTAGTTCCAACAGCAAGGTAAAAACAACTCAAACTTCAACTCAATCCATCCAATCTCTATGCAATAATGAGGAAAGGTTCTCCAATGTGTCTCCAACACATACTAACCATGAAAGCATAACTCCAACAAAATCCAAGCTTGATGCTCCACAACACTTAATCAAAATCCCCCTAGACATGCAGGATTGCAAGCAAACCCAAGATGCTCCTGCATCAATTTGACTTTGCTCAGTTCCAAATGATTCTCTACTTGGCTTGCATTGAGTTTTCTTGGAACCTACTGTCCACTCAGTCAAGCTTGAAAAAATTAATTCTTCTCACTTGTTCTTCTAGACTTAGTCAATGTTTCCAACTTTTGCAACATTAAGTAGATTAGCAATGACCTATATCATCACTATCTTAACTAATATTTGTACTCCTTTTTACATATCATAACTCAAAATTTTCTCTAGGTGCTTTTGTTATCTCATTTGATCAAATCCTCTTCATTAATCAAACAAATTATAGTACTCAAAATCAACTAAGTAGTTGTCTTAGCAACAAGTAGCAGGTTTGACATCAACGACAAAATAATGATTAAAACACATTGTCATACTTGTATCAATCTATTTTCAACATTATGGTGACAAATATTTCATTCTATTTGTTGATGAATTTTATACAATGATGAATAGGATGCTCTTAAAAGATAAATATGGTGCATTTCAAATGTTTAAGTGGTATTTGGCTAGAGTTGAGAAAGAAATAGGAAAAAGTCTGAAGTTCTTGAGATGATATAGAGGAGGTGAATTCATATTAGATGAGTGCAATATGTTTTGAAATGACAAAGGAATCAATAGAAAATTGAGTGCACCTAGGACACCACCACAAAATGGGATAGTTGAAAGAAGGAATAGATCAATCATGGACTATGCAAGGACACTAAAGATGGATAATAATGTTTCACAAAAGTAATGGAGAGAAGCTATAAGTACTCCAATCTACACTCTGAATCGAGTTCAAGTGAAGAAGGTGCAAACAAAAAACCTTTTGAACTATGGTATAGCTATGCACTGAATGTAAATCACTTCAAAGCTTTTGAAAGAAAGTGTTATATACTAAAAGATGCAAGGAAAGGTAAACTTGATGCAAAAAGTGATGATGGTATTTCGAAAGGATATTCCACTAAAAACAAGGCATATAAGTGTTTGAATTCTAATACTAACAAAATTGTAGAAAGTGAAAATGTTAGAGTTGATGAATTTGTAGAAAAGAAAGCAAGAAATAACTTGAAGACTACAAAAAATTTGTCTATATATATGAAGGTGAACCTAACACCTTACCTAGACCATAGAAAGAGGTTGTTGAGCATCAGTAGTTAGGCACTACCAAGGTCCAATAGAAGAACTCTTCCAAGCATCAATAAACTATCGAGCATCAGGCTATAGAAGCCATGTTATAGATAACATAAGCTAAACATCTAAGAGAAGAAACCAAATAATAGATAAACCAAGTCAAGTTATAGCCAAAGATACTTGTAGAAGAAGAGTAAGAAGAACCAAGTGAAACACATGAAGAAGAAAGAAGATTTGATCCTATCTTAGCAAAGTATGTATGGAGGAATCATACATGAGACCAAATCATTGGAAGAAAATATATAGGAGTCATGAAAAGAAGTAAAATTAAAAATGATACATGTTTACTATGTGAAGTTGAACCTAAATTAGTTAAATATTCTTTAGAGAATGAAGATTGGATTAAGGCAATGAATGAGGAAATTGATCAAATAGAGAAGAAAAAGACATGGACATTGGTACCTAAACCAAAAGACACAAATGTGATTGGAACTAAGTGGGTATTTAGAAAAAAGTTGAAAGAGAAAGGTGAAGTCACAAGGAATAAGGAAAGACTAGTTTGTAAGGGATATGCACAAGAGGAAGGAATTGATTATGGTGAGACATTTTCCCCTATTGCAAGGTTGGAAGGAGTGAGAACTTTTCTTGTATATGCTGCTTACAATGGATTCAAGGTATACCAAATGGATGTTGAATCTTAATTTTTGAATGAAATCTTAGAAGAAGAAGTATACATTGATCAACCTGAAGGATTTCTTGATCTCAACAAGAGGAATATGGGATGTAAACTACACCAAGATTTATATGGTTTGAAGCAAGCATCCACAACATGGTATGAAATGTTACACAATTATTTGGCAAAAATTAGTTTTGCAAGAACTAATGACAATAGAAATATGTACCTTAAAAGTGAATCTAAAAATAAGATATTGCTAGCTGGAATTTTTGTTGATGATATCATATTTGGAGGGCATGATATGTTGTGTAAGTCATTTTCTAATGAGATGAAGAAATAATTTGAAATGTCAATGTTTGGAGAGATTAAGTTCTTTGTTTAATTACAAGTTTATTGGATGAAGAAGGGTACTTACATTACTCAATCAAAGTATAGCAAGGAGTAATTGAAAACTTTTGGAATGGAAGAATCAAGACTAGTTGGAACACGTATGGTTATTGGTCATAAAATATCAATGAGTGATGATTCAGCTGAGGAAAATTAGACATTATATTAGCCAATGATTGGAAAACTACAATATGTTATACATAGTAGACTTGACATTACATTCACAGTTGGTATTGTTGCTATATTTTTTGCTAAAAGGATACCAGGATATCTAAAATGAACAAAAGACTATGGACTATGGTACAAAAGAGTGACAAGTTTGAGCTAAAAGTATATACATATGTTGAGTGGGTTGGAAACATTGATGATAGAAAAATCACAAGTGGAGGTGGTTTATTTCTATGTAGAAGACTGATTTCATGGACAAGTAACAAGCAAAATTGTATTTCTCAATCCATAATAGAGGTTGAGTATGTTGTTGCAGTAGTCAAATGTTCAATATTGTGTGGATCAAGAAATTGTTGAAAGGTATGAAGGAAGAAATTACTCAACTTGTTGTGATATATTGTGATAACACAAGTGCTATGAACATATCAAAGAATCCTGCAATGGATACAAAGACCAAACAAATTGCTATCAAGTATCATTACTTGAGAGAGTTGGTACAAGACAATGAAGTGAGACTGGAGTATGTAAACACAAAAGGGAAGCTAATTGATATATTCACTAAGGAATTACCTAAGGATGCATATGAATATCTAAGAGGTAAGCTAGGCTTGATTCCCTTATCTGAAGCAAGATGAGAAGAGATGTTGCAATATTGCATCAAATGTTATGATAAGAATATCTTACACATGGATGCAAAGAGGTCACACTTTAGCAAGTATCAAAAGATTTTGAAATAATGAATTGAATCATGAGTAGATAAGATTGTAAGAAGTCAAGGTAAACAAGAGAAAGTGACATTTCTATATTAGTTAGATAGAGACATGGAGGAAGATACATGTGAATGATTGATGTCTTTGGCATTGCTGTCAAAGAGGGAGAAGTTACGTATCTACCATTCATAACGTGCTAAGATTATAAGACAAATAATATATATGAAGTACTTATTGAAAGAGGGAGAAGAATGCAGTTACCATTTGTATTCATATGGAGAATATGTGCTGAGATTATAAGAGGGAGAATCTATATGAAGTGCTTATTGAAAGAGAGAGATAAATGAAGCTGGATGTATATCAGAGGGTGAATAGAACTAAAGAGGTGTTCTCATCCATTGATAGAGTGAGAAGAAGAATTACAATTGGTATTAACATTGAAGATTTTATAATTGGTATCATAGGGGGAGAAGTGTAAGTGAGTGCAAGATGAGAATAAGAATGAAACTAAGGATATTATCGAAGATTTGTATCAAATCATAGAGGGAGTTGTTAAGGAGTTGTTACTATTAAATCATGAGAATGTCTTTTGCATTACTCAAAATTAGTTATTCTAGTTTCTAATGCTCCATTTTATAGAAATGTTCAACAAAGGAAAAATCTAAATCTGTATGCTCAAAAGGATTAAATCAATAACCATTTTTAAATTTTCAATGCTAAAAATAATTAGAAAATAATAAAACTTAAAGTTTTAAATGCTCAAAATTTGAATAGGCTTTACCTAAGCATTGCTCTAAATGCTCCGGATTTGATTTGCATGGTAATTATAGGTGTTGGTATCAATGCTAAAGAGAGAGATTGTTGGAAAATATAATTGGAACAATTATTATGTTTTCATTGATGTCAAACCTACTAGAGATACATTTACTAATAGTGTAGGGTGCCATGTCTATTGATTGATGAAGAGGATTTGAAAAGAGAGATAACTAGATAAACTAGTGGTGTTGTTGAGTGAAGAGGAGCAAGTATGATAAAATTACATTGGTCACTTGATCAATTAGTCTTTGACAAGATGATGTATTATTCAATCATCATATGAACTAGAGATGTGTTGAGTTTAACACAAAATAAGCCTAGTAAAATGTGGTCGGTCAATAAAGAAGTTGAAACAAAATATTAAGGAACTTAAGAGTTAGTCGAGAAAACAACATTAGCCAAGTGATAGTTATGGTTGAGAAATTTAAAGAAGAAAAACACAGTAGCAACTGAGCATGGTGATGATTGAGTGATCCAATGTAAGTCGAGTGAGACAGAATAATAGAGATCAAGCTATAGAGTGTTCGTTGAGTGTCAACAAAATAATAAATTTGTGAAAGAATTGAATTGAATTTTTGGATTAGTCAAAATGTGTGGATGATAAGGATTGATGAGTTGACATATTTAATGCATAAATTGAGTTTGGTATGTGATCAAAGGAAAGGATTAAAGAGAAGATTCTAGAAGTATCAAGAAAGGAGTAGAAGGACAAAAGTATAGATGGATTCAATGGATCTAACCTAATCCTAAAATCTAATCGTGATGTTTAAGTGAAAAAAACATCAAAGTAATTATTTAAGGAGGTATAAGAGATAATTTCTGGGGTTGGTTCATTGTTGATTGGAGATCTTAAGGAGAACCTACGAAGAATAGAGTAACAGAGGAGAAGTGAAGAGATTGGTGAAGTGTGATTGCTTGAAGGGATGCTAAGAAAATCAGTGATGGAGATGACAATGAAGTCCAATCAATGAAACAACAAATGATCTAAATGGAGATCTAAATTTACAAAGTGAGTTATATTTTACAGATCAAACCCATTGTTACTTTCTAGTCATTTTGTAAATCCTTTAATCAAGGTGACATTCTAATTGATCGATCCAAAATCTTCCAACTAGGACATTCCTCACAAGGTGGTTATATCCTTTAATAGGTCGCACCTAACAGTTTGTTTTGTAATCTTTAATAAGTTTGGCTCTTAACCGAGCCCACTTTAGAAGAGTGAGAAGTGGTAGCATGTTACTTGGTGCTTTTTCCCAAACTGGGTTTCCACATTATATCCTGGTGGCATATATGTGTGGATGTTATATGTGTGATACATGCTATTTACTATTATTTATTTTACTGTTGGTTGACATATACTAAACAAAGATTTAAGTAATAAACATAATATTAAGTTGTTGATGAGTTGCTACATGGATTGAGTGGTTGAATGAGATTGTTTAAGTTGTTTGAAGTTAGTGAAAATTGAATTGGTACATCTAGACTTGATGATAACTAATTCACCCCCCTCTCAATTGTTATAACTATTCTAACATATATATATATATCTATTAAGATTGCATAGTTTTTTCTAATTTAGATAAGTTGTTTAGATAAAAAGGGACCTTGAAGGTAATTTTTTTTTAATACATATACATTTTAATATTACTTTATAATTTATTTTCAATACATGCACATGTTAATATTGATTTAAAAATTTATTTATTTAAAATAGAAAATATAAGTTTATGCACTAAAATTCTAAAGGGAATATTTTAAAGCTAGTGGTTCCATGACTTATGTTGTATATTCAAACTCAAAATTTTAGCTCTAAAGTTTAAGGAAGGTATGCATTACAAAAAAGTTAAAAATTTAATTTTCTTCTAAAATTACATTTTAACTAAAGATCTAAAATGTAGATGTTTGACAAGTGGAAAAATACATTCCTAAGCTTGTAGAGCTATTTCTAGTCCCACCCCCTTTTCACCCACTTCCTAAAAATTAGGGGCTTTTACTTTTTAGGAGAAGATTTTGAACAATCCCATAGAAAAATATAATTTTACTCATGAGACCACCTAATTTCTAAAAAATAGAGCTTAAGTCCCCATCATGGAACCACACCATAAGTTTTCAATACACACAAAAAATTGAAGGAGAAACTCTTTACTATATAAAGAGTGATAGTCTATGTAACATGATTTTTGAGTAACTCAATTTTGTACAAACCATATTAAATTTACATATATTTTTATTGATGTAAAAATAAAGTACTACAATATTTTTAATTCAACAATTGTGTTTATGGATATATTGAGTCTTACACAAGCTCCATTCTACATTTTGGCAAGTTTCACATGACCTCTATTTTTGTGGATTCCATGATGATATTCCAACATGGTTTGATATCCATGGGTATTCAAGACATGAGAGATCAAATATTATAAATAAAAGTTTTTCATTAATTCAAAGGGTTGGTCATAATGTTGAGCCAATTTCTCTATTTTCAAGTGCCTTGAGCTAGTTCTAACTCATTAAAAATTTATAGTCCAAGCTGCAAATAATAGAATACATCTTGTAATTTTTAGGAAGGAGTTTTAAATCACATTTGCATGTCTACATTCTAGTTTTTAATGACCCATGAAATATTTTAACTGTAGGTATGTGTTTTCTCTTGCCATATTTCTTGAAATAAATGTAAATATAGTTTGATGTATACATGATGTAATCTATTAAATTACAATATTTTTAAATGATCATATTGAGACATAAAAATCTGACCTCAAGATGTGTAACCTTACAAATGAGGCCAATCATCTAGAAAAAGTCAACTTCCTCTCTACTTTAGATGTAGAGTTGTCGATCAAGCTCAAAAAAACAATTATCAGCTAATCCTATTCTTTTTGCTTGACCAATTTATATTAATACCAAATTTAATGTTATTTGACTATTTTATATTTATCAAGAAATGTGTCATAGTTGTATTCCATTTTTTTGGAGTTGATTAAAGCAATTCTTTGGAGTTTTTGCATTATTTTTTAAAGCTTTTTTTTTATTTTAATGAAAATATTTCTAATACTCACTTTTATTTTGGAGTTTCATTTTCTTCTCTCAAAAACTATTGGGAGAAAATTTATTCAATTGTTAAGTGTAATTGGGTTTTCAAAATTTTATGGGTATTGGCTTGTTGGATTTGTTCAGGATTGCTCCACTTTGTCAATAGTCTCACTTGGTTTTATTATGTTTCAAATATTTTCTTCCTTTTGAGGCAGGAATTCTAAATCCCATGTTTCTCAATTTGATTTCTTCAGTTAGATTTTACTTGCTTTCCATGATGATCTTATTGCTTTTCCCTACTCATGTGATCCAATTTGGTGCCAATATGAGGTTGTGTATTTGTGTATTTTTGGCATTTGGAAAATGATTTTCTCATAATTTTATACTATCCATTTTTTCATATGAGTTTGAACCATATATTTTATTAGATTATTAAAAATTTGTTTATAAAGAGAATAATAGGTTTTGTTGATTTTTGTTTCATTCCAGGTTTGAAAATTTAGTGATTTTTAGGAGTTCATCGATGGAGGCAACCTTTGGACTAGTTTTTGTTCTAGAACCAAATATTATTTTAATTTCATTTTAAAATTGGAAATGAGTTCATGATAGTATTCCTTGTAAAGTTCAATTTTGATCCACCTTGAGATCCATATTCTTGGTGATGAGGCCAATTTAGTGTGCCTTGTGCACAAGTAATTTGCATTTGGCTTCATTATGCTTGATTTGATATTGAAATTTTCTACTTGATGAATATGTTTGAGATTACATCCTTAATATAATAGATTTATGCATTTATGGAAGGATCTTTGAGAGACTGATACTTTTGGTTTGAGATCAATCGAGCATATCTTGCATCATGAAGATTTTTTGACCCTTGATTATTTTCATCAATTTATGATTTTCATGTTGCATTGTGTTGTATTTCCCTCATTTTTAGGAATTCTATGAACTTGGTTTTGATGTTTATCTAGTGGACTGGAGTGGCTCTCCATTTTTGAATGAGACACAAAGGGGTCACCATAGTAACACATGGATGAATGCTAAATAAAAATGATAATCTAAAACAATATATGGGAAAATACATAATAACAAGATTAAAGAGATATACATGGCCATATTGAGGATGTAGGCTGAAGATATGGTCTTAGTATGACCATGTTGAGGATGCATATTGAAGGTGTCATTTTAGCTGAGTCCTTTATGAATTTAGTTCAAAGACTTACTGTGTATCTAATTGTCTCGAGGAGGTAGATCAAAGATATAGTTTATCCTGGCCATTTATTGTATATTGACCAATGGCCTAGTAAAGCCTCTTTGATGATAAAAAGGGTTTCTTAAAGCCAAATGGACCTCCATGTGTCATGTGATGAAACTCCCACTCTTGAGTCTCTGCATCACCCATCATATAAGTTTGTGTAGTGATCTTGGGTTTATGTGAGTTGATATCTTTAAGGTCAATGAGTTTGCATTAGGTTATGGAATTGCTAGACTATTAGACTTATATGACATGTGTGAAATCCTTCTTTCTTTTGTTGGAATTATACTTGTTTAGGTTTTATGAATATCTAAACGAGCATATTAAGGTTTTTCTAAGGGTACCACTATTGGATACAATTGATTAATTGTGTATTATCTTTGATACTACATAAATGTCATATCATTACCAATTAGTGTATGTCAAGCTCACTCAGATTGTGAAGATAGTTTTCTATGTCTATCGAGCGTTCCAGAGTTTTCCTACTTCAGAAGGCAGTGTCTACCGAGTTCACTTGGGCACCAAAGGAAAGTTTGTGGAAGATTAGTGTTAACTGAGCTCACTTGGTTAATGAAGGAAATATTGGATGGAACTAGTGTTAACCAAGCTCACTCAGTTACCAAAGGATCTGTGCAAGTATGCAGTGTTAATCGAGTTCACTTGGTTAACACAAGAAAATAATTTTTGAGTTAGTTTCTACCGAGTAGGGTTGACCAACGAAGGATTTTCTTGTTTTGGCATATTGAGATCAATTAATTTATATATTGGTTCTAGCCGACTGAGAAGATGAATATTAGTTATTCTAAGTTGTATATGAGTTGACTTGACAAAATGAAAGATATAAATAAATGGTCAAGTTGAGAATTTGAAGAGATGAAAGTGTGAGAAGTGCATGTGTGATTTGATGATGCTAAGAGGAAGTGAATTAAAAGGATAAGCAAAATATCCTTGTGGAGATGAAAATATATATTTGATTAGGAAGGATCAAGTACAAGCTAGAATTGAGATCTATAATCAACAAGTCAGTTGCATCCAAATCAGGTCATCTCATTGTTACTCTCTAACCATTGTAGCAGTGATCTAAATCTCTTAACAAAGTTGGCTTAACAGCCATTTGTAAATTCTCTAACAAGGTGGTAGTTCTATTGAATTGTTTAAAGACCTCTGACAAGACCACTCCTAACAGGATGATTAAATCCTCTAATAGGGTCATACCTAATAGTGTGTTTTGTAACCTCTAATACGGTAGGCTCCTAAAAGGGCTCATTTCAAAAGAGTGAAAATAGTAACTACTTGCAATTGGTGGTTTTTCCCAAATTCATGGGTTTCCATGTTAAATATTGGTGTCAAATGTGTTCATACTATTTCCTTTCTGTGCTTGCAACTAAGTTAAAGTAATGATAATCATAGATAACATCTTAAGATTTGCATGTTAAGTAGTTACTAAACACTCTCAGTATTTATTGAGTTAAAACACTTCTTTGTTTGTCGAGCATTAGTAGAATTCATTTTTCAGAGTTTATTCTCTATTGACATCTAAGGGATCTAGGATTTATTTTGTAGTAATTGATTCACCCCTCCCCTCTCATTTACTCCTCTTATATTTCCAACAACCGCATGATTAGGTGGCATGATAAATTATATTGAAGACCAACATATAGGTGGTGGACTAGATCTAATGTCTTTAGTATTGAGCATGTTGTGCTCATTTTTATACTTATGAGTGCCTTTTAGTACTTGTAGCTTTGTCTTACCATATTTATGATGGATACTGTATTCATGCTTATATTGATTGTATTGAGTTATTTTATCTTTGATCCTTTGTATTTGGTACTCCAAAGTGTGGAGATAGATGCATTTCAGTTGTATAAGGAGTACGTATAGGTTTTTGAAAATTTGTTTAAGTGTTTAGGAGGAGCTTTCAAATTAGAGTGTGTGATCTATAATTTAGAACCTACACTAATCCTTACCTCTACTTGCATAGTGGAACATTTACGTCATTTTCTTGAAAGTTTTTGGGTTTCAAAAAATTATCTAACTTAATATCAACGTGTGCATTATGTGAACCAACCCATGAAAATTCATCATTTCCACATGTAGTTAAATATCGTTACATTTTTTTGAGTAAGATACTATAGTTGGAATGTGTTTAATGTGGATCAACATTTACACTTGCAAATTTCCACTTTTATAGATTGGCACCTAAACTTCTTTTGACACCTTTGACTTAATTGGCTTATGAGCTTGGTTTTGAATGCTGAGTAAACTTTGTATGCTTTGACAATGATTTAAAGTAGGTTGTATAATGTTGTGTATAAAAGGAAATGGTATGCAATGATATGATCATATTACATGTCAAATGCTACATATACTGAAATACAAACCCACCCTTAAGAAAATCTGATTAGCACAACCAAAGGATGAAGAGTGCAAATACAGGATCTATTCTTAAATGGGTTTGGTATTCCTTAAGATATATGTGATATGATAAAGTATATAATTTAATGAAGTAATTCCAAGGGAAAAGGAGGGAGAATAAGTGGACCCACAAATGAGATGAAGAATATGGATCTTTGAATGCGAATTTCTTAGTTGTCGAAGTCTCAAAAATAATTGTAATTGCAAATTTGGAAAACAAAGACTTGAAAGTTTCAACTCAAGAATCTATACTAAAAAATGGAA
The DNA here is from genome assembly GCA_028749045.1 of Cupressus sempervirens. Lineage (NCBI taxonomy): Eukaryota > Viridiplantae > Streptophyta > Pinopsida > Cupressales > Cupressaceae > Cupressus > Cupressus sempervirens. The sequence goes on from CM053791.1 coordinate 619,347,338, forward strand.
AGGAATAGTAATATTTTTGGGTACTAGTCAACATTTTGGGTTCTGAGCAATTTTTGACAAAACTTTTTTGGAACCTGTAAATACACTTGTATTGCCTAGATTGAAAACCATAGCTTTGAAACCTATTCTTGCACCTAAAGAACTTGGGAAAAGGTTATGGAAATGGGTTTTCCTTGGAAAAACCTTTGTTTAAGAATATTTTATGCCTTGTACACCCTTTCATAGATATTTTTTGCAACAAAATGTTGGGTCCCATTTCTTTTTTCTTGCCCTTTCCCCTTGGGACTTGGTTTCATTTTATTTCTTTTCTCTCTAGTGTCTAGGATCCTAGACTCTCTTTGTTCAATTATAAATTAGGTATAGACTCTAGATGTTTGGTGGCTCCCTCTATCATTGGGCATTATAGATAATCGACTTCAAAATCCTAGGATCTAAAGCTTACCTACTACCTTTGGGATGTATGCCAATATTTAATGCACTTTTAATGCAACACTAAAAAGGCTTATTACTTGCTCAGTTTACATTTACCCTAAGCATTTTTATTGTCTCTATGAGTGTTAAGTGTTACCTATGAATTTCAAGTTTCCAAGCTTAAGAGAAATTGTAAGCATGATTTTGTGGTAGAAAGTTTTGTTGCTATCCTAGTTCCATAGATTTTGTGGAAAGAAGGTAATCATATTCAAGAAAATTTCTAGGTAGGTTCTCTATTATTTCTTAGCTAGTGCTTTTTTTCTCTTGGTTTTTGGTTTCTATTCATTATTCCCATTTTGGTTTTTATCTTTTTCCTGCATTGGTTTCTATTTCTATTTTTTCTATTGGTTGTTGGTCTATTCTATTCCATTCTCATGGTTCAAAGTTCTTTTTCTAGGTTAGGCATGTCTAGGTCTAGTCTTCTGATATAAATGAGAACTCTATGAATTTCCATGGCCTCAAACTTAATTTTAAGGCAAAATTTTTCTCATGGGGTTTGTAGTTATTTTCCCTAGTTGGAGACGTTGGAAATATAAGGTAGACTAGGTTACTAAGAGGGGAGGGGCGAATCAGGAACCAATAAAACTTTAAACTTAATTCACCAACTAAACCATCACCATATAATTTGATCTAGTTGCATCCATGAAATAATGAAAGAAATAAAACATTCATAACACTTTGACACAATATTTGGTAACCTAGAAATCTTCCAAGTAGAAAGTGAAAATGGGGTGGGGATGATACCGACAAGCTTTAGTACTGTAGTATAAAGTTAGCATGTTAAAGCTTACAATTGACCACTTCTTCTAATTTTCCCTATTAAGAGAAATAAGAACTATTAGGTCCACCTTGTGAAAGGATTTATAATATACAATGAAGTATGCACTCTATTAGGAGATTTGGAATGAGACTGTTAAGTCCACCTTGTGAAAGGATTTGACTGATGCACCTGTTAGGATGAATTAGTGGCTAATCTTTGATCTACAACTTGATTTGCTAAATGAGATTCCTTTGAATAATAATGATCATTTTACTGTGATAGATAAGTCTCTACTTTTTCTTATACTTCTTGTAGCCTTCTTCAATTCACACTCATCCACTTCTTACTTGTTCACATACTTTTTTTGGATATGATATAATACATTACATATATAACAATCCACTTAATTACCTTCTAGATTCGGATACAATAGAAAATTTATCATAATTCACTAAGTCGACCCACTACTATAACTCAATTTTTGAAGACAACTCAGTGATGTTATGACACTTCAAAAACACCATCAACACTCAGAAAACTCTAACACTTGGTTTATGTTGAAGCTTGGTCCATACTGATCATTTCAAGTAGTAGGAACTCAGTCAACATTGTATGACTTGATGAACATTGAGAAACTTGGTAGATACTAAAATACTCAGTTGACACTTCATGATTAGGTCAACACTAACTTCATTCACTTTGTTAACACTATGAGATTAGTAGACACTGATATACTTGGCTAACACTATAGAGCTTGGTTAACACTAAGAGCTTTATCACTTCCACCAGAAGGCTCAATAGACTTTTCTATGCTTATGTAACACTATAAACTATCTCATATGCTCAGTATATACTATGAAGCTTGCCATGAACTGTAGTCTAACTAATTAGCTCAATAGCAACTAAAAAACTTGGTTAACATTGCTAGAAGTATGGTAAGCTTGGTAGCAATTGTATAGCTTGATAGCAATGGAACCAATTGACTAAGTGTTAATTCACTAATAGACAAATGATTTGACCATAAGCTAAACAATCTCCCCCGTTGGCATTAGCAACACAAATACTTATCATACCAAAAATATGAATGCTCAAAATAGAAGTCAAAAAATCTCCTTATAAATAATCTGGGTCTTTAACTCAATTTTGATTGATGTTTACTACTATAGCTCGGTAACCTCTTACTCTTCTTTTTTAACTTGCTTTTGTAAACATATTTTATGCTATCTGTGCATGTGTTTCCTTTCTTATTACAACTCCCCCATACATATACATCTCCCTCATACATATATCTAGAGTATGATAATATTATCCCTATTTATCAATAATATTCTCCCCCTTGTTGACATAAATGCCAAAGATGCAAAATATTTACAAGTTAATACCAAAATGTGATAAGAAATCACTGTGAACCTTTAAATGATTGTCATTGTCTTGTCCCAATTTTCTTGCAATACTTTTGATGCATGCAAGGCTATCTACATTTCTGCTAAAAGTTCCATCATATGATCAACTATGGAGAGATTAATATCATGGACCAAAGTCTTTGCATGTGCAATATTTTTTTGCAATGCATCCATGTTGGGAAGGATAATGCCTTGAATTTTTGCAAGTGTGGCCCTTATTCTGGCTTCTTTTCTTAATAATTCTGCCTAAAGATATGTCAAGTACCCAATCTTTACATAATGTGCATAGTTGCAACTAGGATCAAGTGACAATTGATGTGCACTTGCCTTCATGTCCTCATCTATCTTGGATAGTTTATCCTTTATTTCCTTAGTGAAGAAAGATGTATCACTTAACATAAAAAATAAAGAAACAACATTATTTACATAAGTTTCAAGTGTAGCAAGAATAGTGGATAATTCTATTTGGTCAATAGCTATCTTCTATGCTACCTACCCCAAAAATTTATTTTCGAAATTTATTTTTTCCCTCTACAAAAGTTTTTCTTGTCCATTGAGCTCCTCATTGTACTTGCAAACAACTTCAACCAATTGATCCAAAACTAGTTGCTTCTCATCAACCTCAATACTTAGTGCACCAATGAATATTCCTTTTATATCCTCAAGCACTTGATTTTTCTTTTTATTTTCTTCTCTGAGCTTTTTTTGTTTAGCTCTCTTTTTCCATGGCTCACCTAGGGTATCCATTTCTTTTGGAGTGAGGTCAGAGGTATCCCAATTTGGAATAATAATTTCCTTATCCAAATCAATTTCTTCTTCTTTGCCCTTTTCAGAAGGAACACTTTCTTTTCCTTTTCTCTTGACTTCTATGCTCAGTTGAGGCTTAACCTCAACTATCATTGCACTTATTGTGGACACACTTGGTATAGAAAAAAAAGTTAAAATAATAAAAACAACAACAAATGTATGAGTAACAATACTAACAATAGGAATGCTTGAAATACCTTGTTGTAGCTTAGTAAAGCCTGATGATGGAATGATTGGAGCCTACTACATGGTAGATGAAGTGATAAAAACTTCACTCATTGTAGAACTCAATAATGTTGCTCTAGAGATTGGTTCAGTGCTTGGTGATGTAGTTTTTACCTCAACCAACTTGATAGATGCCTTCTCTGAGCTGGGTTGCACTAAGAATTTTCTCAGAGAATTGGGAAGAGAGGCCATTGCATCTGTTGCTATCTTCTCAAGATCTGATTCTTCAATAATCTATATCTTAGGAAGATCACCTCCTATAGCTTCTTGATCCTCTTCTCCTTCAACATTATCTCCTTCTATATTTTTAATATCATCAATTTCTTCATCATCTTTTTCAACACCTCCTTCATCATCAATTTGCATAACCTAATCACTAGGCTTGTATAGACCAGAAATGTTTTTCCATGCTATGGTGTTGGATTTCAAAACTGACTCTATGTCTTTAGATAGGATAAAAAATGTATTGAATCTGGGGGTTAGCTTTGTTTCATTCTCCTTCAATGATTTATTCACTTCCTTATCAGTGAGACTCAACATAAGTTGTTTGAGGGTTTGCTCTTTGATGTTGTTGGAAATATTTAATGCATTCTCCCAATGATGTGATATTGACTTAAATAGACTATTAGGAGCTTTCTTTGATAGTTCCTCTGGGGAGTATTTCCATTTTTCCATTTTAGCCACTAGGGCTTCCTCAATCTATTTCTGCTCTTCTTTATTCCTTATCTTTTACTTAAGGAATTTAAAATCTCGCATACCCTCTCCATTTTGTAGTCTACATAACTTTTCTTTGAAGGTAGGGGTAGACCTCTTAAATATAATATGTTTCTCTTCATCTTCATCATCTCCAAGTTTCTTTCTTGACTTGGTTCTTTTGGTGAATACAATAGCAGATGATTTTGTAGGTTTGGTTATTATGACCTTCCCTTTCTTCTTGGGAGGTTCCTCTTCTGTAGATTCTTCTTCCCTTGCATGCTCTTCCTCTCCTTCTTCTTCATCAAGGTTATTTCCTTGTCCTTCAATTATCAAGAGAGGGGAACTAGAAGATTTTGTGGCCTTAAGAATCTTTTCCACTTTCTTTCTTCCTCTTTTCATTGCTTGGGGACGCTTAATTTCAAGAGCCATTCTAGGCTTTTCTTCCTAATAAGTTCCTCATAAGGTGCCTTGGGATCAACAAGCTCATTCAAGAGAGCTTCAATGATATCTATTGTATTATAAATGTTTGCTTTATATCCAAGGGGATTCACCCATGCCACTCTTGGTCTAACTTCTTGAATATGAACTTTATCATAGTCAACTAAAAAAAAAATATCCTTCTCATAATCTTCTACCAACTTCTTTGGTATTTTGTATATGCTTTGCATTTTGTCTTTGAAGGACTAAAAATAGTTATCCATTATACTTTCATAATTTTCACCCATCTCTGCTATAAACTCATTAATGTGATATAAACTTGGTGTATCTTTTTTCCACACCACAGTTCCTTTTAAAGGGAAAAAAATTTGCACATAGAAAAATAAAAAAGTCAATAAAGAACCAAACTTACAAGGATTATTCTTTGAGAATTAGATGCTTTCCATGTTCTTTTTGAATTGGCTTAGATGCATCTCGACAAGGTTGAAGGATAGATTATTCTTCACCAACTTGTATGCTAGGTCAACAAATTCACATGAAATATTGTTCAGATGACTTGAGATATATATCTTGTATTCAATAACATGGATGCCTATAGATTTGAAGGATTTATAGAGGAGATTTGAGGCAAACCCTAATGCTTTCACATGAGCATCATTGTTGCAACACATTCTAGGAGATTTGAAGAAGGTGGGTGATTACCCAAAGAAGATACAAAAAAAGATGTCCTTGGATAACTTTTGAAGCTATTTTGTCAAAACAGTATATAGTGTACACAAAGTTGTAGGTAAGGATGGGTCTGATGAGGTCTAGGGAGTAGAGTACATAATTGTGAAGAATGTGAAGGATTCTTATCATGCATGTGAATATGACTATGTTATTTATATTCTAGATATAATGAGGGACAACATTGCTAGTGCTCGGGCTAGAGATATGAAGGATTTCACTTTCCCTTACTACTCCCTGCTGGTGCATTTGATCCTCTACAAGAACGTGGGATATATCAGCTCTAATTTTATTGACCAAACTTCTAATTTGAATGGAGATCTACCTGTACAACTTTGGACATGGGTATGGGATAGAACTTTTCATTTTTCTAATGCTATTTCCTTTTTCAATAATTTTAGTGCTATTATAATGAAAATGTTAGACCCAGGGTACTTTAGGGCCCCTAAAATTTTGAAAGGTCTTTGAGACCAGCCTTATTGCCTAAGGGGAAGAGATTAGATCATAATTGGGTGGATATTTTCTTGTTTCCTAATTTTTTTCTAATGAGAGTCCATGGTTTTCCCCAGCCACCTTATATTCTACCAAAGTTCATTCCTCCTAGATTAGGAACAATTGAATTCATTTGGCAATTGTTCATGGTGAATATAGAGTGCCCTAAGATGCATAGGGGAACTTTCTTGTGTATATGTTTTAAGATTGGTGACTTTACCATTGGTAAGGAGGCCCTAGATCATGTTCATTCTTTCCTACACCACTATAATTTGTGCATAGGCCCTTATAGGATGTATGACTCTGAGGGTTGGATGAGGGAAACATTGAAGGAAATGATAAATTATGTATTGCCAAATCCTAAGGAGTTGCCCCATGAAGATATTATCCCAAATATAGTAGCAGAAGGAGAGGCAACTGGTAAGCTTACAAAGCATGATGTTTTTCTGAGGGTGGAGAGGGAATTAAAGAAAGTTGATGCCCAGTTCGTAGGTTTCTACATGGATATCCCTTACCCACAGAGAATCAAAAAAATGGTCATGGACCATGCTGAAATAATGGCTAAGATGCTAGAGGGTCCAGTGGGGGAGGAGGAAATATTATGCCTAGATAGCCCTGAACCTAATGTGGCCCTTGAGGTGGAAGAGGAAGATGCACCCCAGACATCCTAGATGGAAAAGGGGCATAAAAGATAGAAAATTGTGTAGATCCCTCCCTAGGTCAGGCAGAGAACCTTGCAAATTTTATCAAAAAGTAGTCAGTATTTTGCTGACATGAGGCAAAGTTATTTATAGGCTAGGGCTAATGCAATAGAGAGTACTTTGACAGATTTAGAGTTTGCCGCAACTAGACTGTATGATAGGATTATGCAAGCTCAACAATTCCTTGAGGATGATGAATTCATCAAATCCAATGAATTTAAAAGTTTTTTTATATAAAATTAAATAGAGTGAGCTTGTCCTCAAGATGAAACCTGATGAATTAGATGAATAGAGGATGGAGTTGATTGAGAAGTTGTAGGCCTATGACATTGAAAGTGAAGTAATGACTTTAGAGGAGGCTAGAGATCTTGTCCAAAGAAGTGGTATGTTACTAGTACTTGGTTGGGACTTGGAGCAAGCTTTTATGCTTGATCAAATTAGAAGACAAGAGAATGCCATCTCCTATGAGGCAATTGGTGCTGAGGGATTGAAGAGAGGGACTAGTTTCAACATTGATACTAAGTCCTTAGCAGTTTGGAGCATAGCCCCTCCTTCTGAAAAACCTAAATTGATGGATGTGCAGAATATAGAGCAGGGCAACATGATTGTATGGACTCAACAGGGCAACTCTAGCACAACGATCTCGAAGGCATTAAAACATTTTTCATTTATGAATGAGGCCAAGGTAGAGGAAATGGAGACAAGACTAGCCCAATCCATACATGATTATATTGATGTCAGGAAGCTCTATGAAAATGAGCTTAGGAGCAGCCATATATATATAAGGAGAAGATTGTCGAGCTTGAAGCTAAGATTCAAGGATTAGAGGATGATATTGCATCACTCAAAGAGAAATTATCACAAACAGACTAGAGAATGGCTCTAGCTCAGGGAGAAGAAGGACCAAGAACTTCAATCCTGGTTAGGGACATTGCTGAGGCTTTGATTCAAACTAAAGATACAAAGGAGGATGAATCCTCACAGCCAAGGAGAATGAGCATTAATACTCAATCAGTATATTAGGGAGGAGATGTAAGGATGGAAATCCTTAGAAACATGATGAGCCACAGGGTTGATGTTTTGAAGAACATGTCACAATAGGCTCATAATTCATTTGTTGCTTTACAAAGTGCTGAGTAGTTTTGCAATGAGGCACTCTCATGGTTAACACCAAATTTTTGCCTATGGGGGCCTACATTCAATTTTTGGATAGATTAATTGTATCAATGGCTAAAAATCCTAATTTGCTAGATAAAATTTTCACTATAAAAGAAAGCCTAGAAATGGTAAAAGAATTAAGTGGCTTCTTTACTAGTAAATTAAAAATTATACAAGGTAAATTAAAAGTTTTATTTGATGGAGTAGAACCTTGTATACCTTCAATACTTAATGCTACCAATGTTGTAAGGGACTGGCAAGAGTGGTCAACCTCTTTTGATGACATTTTGACCTAGGAGACTATAGTGGCAATTTTTTAAGGTACCTCTGATTCTCCTTTCCACACTCTAGTTGATTCTCTTTTTAGGGCAGAAATAAATTTAAATAATTTTTTTGTTGAATCCAAGGCAATTATGGATGCCAGGTGGACCAAGGCTACTCAAGATCTACAAGAGGTGAAAAATACCTACTGGCCCACTAAAAGAGAAATTTATGTTTGGGAAGTAGTGGGTGAAATAAAAGCTCTGTCGTCAGGAAGTAGCTGAATAATTTTGCATATGAGGCAAATGAAGTATAGGGAGAAAAAAGATCAAAGACTTAACATTAATGTTTTTCTGCTTCCTCAGCTACTTATCTTTTTGATTGATATTTTTGGAAGAATGTTCTATGTATTTATTGTGTGTGTTTTGCAAAAGTTGGTTATATCTATTAAAATTTTGACATGTGTCCTCCTCTCATCTGTAGCTTGTTGCAATCCTTTATATGGATTCCCGAGCTGAGAAGGAGAGGTTGGTTGTCTATAGAATTTTCATATATGTGTTGTGTATTATTTTTCAGTCTGTCCACTTTTGTTCTATAATGATCTGAATAAGTTTACATGTATACATACTTGAATATAAGAAGGAATATTGAGGACCAATGGTTTTATCTCTGTGTCATACAATGAGTTCTATTGGTAGTATTAAGGTTTTAAATTGAAGAATTTTATCCTTAACAATCGTTATCTTTGTAGTTTTGTCTCTTTTCCATATATTTGTAGCTTTGGGACTGAATAGAAAAGTTTCTTTTCAGTTTAATGCAATAAAAAATGTTGTATATCTTTTATTGATTGCTGCTAAATCAAGAATTAGGGAAGTTGTTTTGAATAATTGATAAGGCTTAAGGTTTATGGAATGGATGAAAATCAGAATGAAACTAAAAGTTTAATGTTGACACTTTTAATCACAAGTTGATTGAAAAGGTCTAAACTGCCAATCTTTGACTCTATATCCCATTGGATAAGATACTGGTCCATTATAAAGTTCAAGAGTACATTGCTGGTTCACCTTTATATAACAATCACAACAACAAATAAACTTATTTTTATGCATTGAAGAGATAGAAATGTTGGTCATGGCTTTTTTGCTGTACTTTCTTTAAGTTGTAATTAGCTATTGCAGTTGAGAGTTTGTCAACAAATTACATATAGGACAATCTTGCATAGAAGAAAATCAAGTAAAAAAGGGCAAAATCCCTTAGGTTTTCCGTTCTTGGCTTAGCAGAGCCTAAAGTGAAGTGAGTCCCATTGACTCTATTAATCTTTGGCTTGGAAATAAGATTTAACCTTGGTAAATATAGGATTTAGCTCATCCTTAGGCTTTTCCTTGTCTTTGTTTCTTGGTATTAGGTTTTAAATACACCTGATATGTTCTTTACCAGATAGAACTCCAATAGTACCAACTATCTGTTGGTAGGTTAACATCATCATAAAATTAATAAGGCTTAGCCATTATCGATGTCAAAATATTGTTAAGTTTATAAGACTACCATGATAAAAAATTTAATAGTATTAAGGCTTCAGTCTTTGGACTTTGACTTATTCTATCTTCCATCACATAGTTTTGTAACCTTACCATTGAGGGAAGTGCTTCCCCTTGATGTTCTATTATTACTAAGTAATGTATCACTATGTGGATTTCAAGAACTCTATGCTAAATATTGTATCATATGGATCAGTATGTTGAAGCCAAAAAGTTGGAACCTCTTCTACTTAAAGGAGGAAAAATAAGGCCAAAAGAGAACTAGATGAGCTCCTACTCAAAATAAAATATATGAAATATGAAAATCTTCATGGTTAAAGGATTAACACTCTAGAATATTATAGATACTGATGTATATGAGTGGGATGAGATGGTATAGCTCAACTAGAGCATCTACAAGATTAAAAAGGGAAGAATTATCCATCAATCTAGCAAAATCCAATATTCTTCAGTCCATCTACTTCCAAAAATTTGAGTTCCCTCCTAAGTTAATTTGCATACTAGCCAAGAACTATGATGCCAACACTTGGCCAGTTATCTTTCTAATTATCAAATTGATTTCTTCATTTGACCAACAAACCACTACCATTTCTTTTCAAATCCCATACTCCTAGGATGCCATTGGGATGAGTAGATCCAAGACCTGAGTACAAATTTCCTCCACCAAGGAGAAGATGTGACAACACTTGAATAATTACTAGTTGGATAACTCATGCAATGATGTATAAAAGATGTCCCTTAGCATCTCCTATTATGATTTCATTATGTTAATCAAAGAGGACATTATTTTCTTTGTCAAATTTTTAGTGAACCTAACACCAAGGAGCTCACCCCTTGGATGTACTACTTTCTCTATTGTATCATGTTGGACAAGGCACATTTTGACTGGGAAAACATTATCTCCATGTAACACCCTTCTAGGGAACCCAAAATAAATTAACCTAAAGTTTTCAATAAGTTTGTCAAATATTTCTAAAAAAATTATAATAACATCAATAGATAATATAGCGGAAGCAATAATTGACATACATGCAACCATCCAAAACAAATTATATCTCTTAAGAGTTTTATGACATTGAATCACATTTAAGTTTTATTAATACTAAATCTAACACAACCAAAATCCACATCGTGAAATAATCACAAGTACAAATCCATTTAAATAATAATAAAATTATATAAGATGCCATTTGGCATAACTAGAATGCATGATCATCTCTTGTACAATTCATAGGGTTTGAAAAGCTCAAAGAATATACATCAAGAATATAATAGATCATCTCATAAGATTTATAATAATCAAATACAATACAATAGAGTATGACCATCCAAAAAAAATACAAGATCATATAGAAAGGATCAACTATATAGGTACATCCATAAATGACATCCAATTGTTGGATCTCAATGGTATAAGAAAAATGCACTACCACCCAACCTCGCAGAACCTAAATGGTCCACTCACACTATTTTGAGGAGATAGTCTCAAGTCCCAAATAGTGTAATAACCCCAACAGGTTATAACTTCTTCAAACACCAAAAATCTTTATATTTCAGTTGTTTGACATTTCGTCAAACACATTGCAAGCAAGCTCTGATACCACTGTAATAACCCTCCTCAAATCTGCCCTCAAAAAATGCTGATGAAAGCTCAAGGAATTTCATCAAACAATTCACATGCAAGGGGCATATGACTAATATAGTTTTTTAGCTAGCTTTAAATGACTCTTTTTACAATTTGCATCAATGAGAATCTTGTGCTAGAAGACTACAATGGACTACACAATGACCTAACATGAGTTTGCTACTAATTTTGACAATATTCAGTGCATATATATGATCTAATCATGATAAATGAACACCTACAACCAACTGGCATTTTTACAAACAGTTGGTATGCAAACTAACTAGCTAATAAATAATTAGATTGAATTGCTTAAATGACACTAGCAACTATTATCTTTTTGATTGCAATCAAATTTCTAATACAATGCTCATGAAATATGGCCAAGACTTTGGCATTTACATGGATTACCAAAAATGACAATGCTAGTATAATGCACACTTACAACTGGAACTTATAATACCCTAAAAAAAACAATACTAACAAGGGAACCTAGTTGTAGATGGCTGTAATAATTTTCCTTCAATGCTGCCCCTTCTGCTTTACTTTTTCGAACTGCTTTTTTGGCCTGTTGTGTTTTGTGCATGGAATTGGTATCATACAACATAAACAAGAAAGAAACTACAATAATATGCAAAGTGGAAATGAACTACAACCAAATAAATGTTATTTTTAGAATTCATAAAACCAAATACATGGCAGATTTATCAACTCACTAATTACTTCAGCATTATTGTCATAATACTCCAGCCCATGCTTTTGAACTTGCTGCTATAGTACTTTGTCCTTCAATCAGTCTACTACCTTCATAATATTGTTCCCTCAAAGCGGCATAAGCGTCAGACAAGTAGTGAAGAAGATATGAGAAAAATACCAAATCCACCTGTAGCCGGAAATGCAACTAAACAGCCTGATAATGAAGCCGATAACAAAGAATTCCAAAGGCCAAACTCCAAGGGAATGACGTCTAGAATGTTACAAGAGAGGATAAATGTCCTCAAATGCCAAGAACGAAGCTGCAACTCACACAAATTCAACCACTATAATGGGCACCCCTGAATGTCCCAAAAACTAAACCAAATTGTTGAAAGGAATTATATCAAACAATTTGCATTCAACCTCTTATTTCTCCATTTAATGTTTTAAACCCCTTATAACTCCAGAAATCAAACATTTGTTTGTTTGTTGTGTTTGTGCATGGAATTGGTATCATACAACATAAACAAGAAAGAAACTACAATAATATGCAAAAGTGGAAATGAACTACAGCCAGATAAATGTTATTTTCAGAATTCATAAAACCAAATACATGGCAGATTTATCAACTCACTAATTACTTCAACATTATTGACATAATACTCCAGCACATGCTTTCAAACTTGCTGCTATAGTACTTTGTCCTTCAATCAGTCCACTACCTTCCTAATATCATTCTCTCAAAGGGGCATAAGCGTCAGACAAGTAGTGAAGAAGATATGAGCAAAATACCAAATCCGCATGTAGCCAAAAATGCAACTAAACTGCCTGATAATGAAGCTGATAACAAAAATTTTAAAGGCCAAACCCCAAGGGAATGATGTCTAGAATGTTACAAGAGAGGATAAACATCCTCAAATGCCAAGAACGGAGCTGCAACTCACACACCAATTTCTTCTCATATTCAACCTATCTAATGAAGCCACAAATGCTTCCTTTTATTCTATTTCCAAGGGTCCGCTCAACTCATATGGGCAATGTGGGATAAAAGATGTGTAATATATAAAAAATATATTAAAATACCCCTTATGTCTCCCTTGGGTACACATCACCATAAAATAAATATTAAAGTAACACTTTAATATTTCACAATTAAATTAGATGTTACTTTAATAAAACTTCAGGCATTAAAATGTATTAGCAATCAGACTCTGAATAATGCAAGTGATAGCTCATTGGAAAGCTCTCACCGAGGAGTATCGAATCAAATCACCAAAATTGACTTGCACTGTGTCCTGCTGACTTACTAAAAATAGTAAGTATGCCTGAAACTGAGTAAATCAACTTCGTTTTGGCCCAAACTAGAAATGACTAGGCCAAAACACTCCAGGATCCCATTAAACCCTTCGTTAGCCCTCGGGACCATGTAGAACAAGGCTAACACACAAACACTTGGTCAACTACTAAAATGGGGACATTACAGTCCGCCCCCCTTGAAATTGCTTGTCCTCAAGCAATCTCAGTCCAACCTGCTAAATAACCTACTCACTCTCCCATGTAGAATCTTCCTCCTAGGTCTTACTAAAGACCAAGATGTCATCAAAGAAGATCAAGACAAATCCCCTCAGCTACTTCCTGAATACCTGGTTCATACAACTCTGAAATGTAGCGGGTGCATTGGTTAGACCAAACGACATAACCATGAACTCAAAGTGGCCATAGTGACATCGGAAGGCTGTTTTCTCAATGTCCTTTGCTCTCATCCTGATCTGATGGTATCTGGATTGCAAATCAATTTTGGTGAAGAAGCATGCCCCATGCAACTCATCAATCTTAGGAATGGGATACTTGTTTTTAATTGTTTTCTTATTCAGTGCCCTGTAATCGATGCACATGCGCATCATCCCATCCTTCTTCTTTACCAATACTACTGCTAAAGCAAAGGGGCTCTTACTGGGCCTGATATGCCCCATCTCCAAAAAATCCTTAATCGCCTTCTCTATCTCATCCTTGTGTTTCTTAGGATGACGATAGGGAGTAATCATAACTGGTTTGGCTCCCTCCTCGAGCTCAATAACATGTTCCATACCTTTGTCAAGAGGAACCCAATGAGGAATATCGCTAAATACTTTAGCGTGTCTATCAAGTATCTTCTAGACATCTGGTGGATGATTCTTTTCTTGTGGCTCTGGTGAAGTTGACATAATGTAGCACTCTGCTGCCCACTCTATGTCATCATGACGAAAAAGTCTCTGCGTTCTCCTCAAGGACACTACTCTGCAACCTCCATCTGAAAGTCTTCTAAGTACCACAGTTCTTCCCTCATGCTGGAATCTCATCTCCAATTTTGCTAGGTTGAGTGTGAGCTCAACTAGTGAAGCCATCCATGTCATGCCAAGGATGACATCATAATCTCCCATGTCCACAATATAGAACTCATCCTCCAACTCATAGCCATCTCCAAACCTGATGCGATAATTTATCATCATTAGCCACCATGACTCTAAACCCATCATGCTCCTCTATCCGTAACCCTCTCCTGGCTACCAACTGTGCATCTATGAAATTATGGATAGCCCCAGTGTCAATAAGAGATATCACTTTCTGCCCCTAGATAGTACCCCTGATCTTAAATGTGATTGACTTTAATATTTATTTTATGGGGATGTGTACCCAAGGGAGACATAAAGGGTATTTTAATATATGTTTTATATATTACACATCTTTTATCCCACATTGCCGATATGAGTTGAGCAGACCCTTGGAAATAGAATAAAAGGAAGCATTTGTGGCTTCATTAGATAGGTTGAATATGAAAAGAAATTGGTGTGTGAGTTGCAGCTCTATTCTTGGAATTTGAGGATGTTTATCCTCTCTTGTACCATTCTAGACATCATTCCCTTGGGGTTTGGCCTTTGGAATTCTTGTTATTGGCTTCATTATCAGGCAGTTTAGTTGCATTTCTAGCTATAGGCAGATTTGGTATTTTTCTCATATCTTCTTCACTACTTGTCCGACACTTATGCCGCTTTGAGAGAATGATATTATGAAAGTAGTGGACTGATTGAAGGACAAAGTACTGTAGCAGCAAGTTCGAAAGCATGTGCTAGAGTATTATGTCAATAATGCTGAAGTAATTAGTGAGTTGATAAATTTTCCATGTATTTGGTTTTATGAATTCTGAAAATAACATTTATTTGGCTGTAGTTCATTTCCACTTTTGCATATTATTGAAGTTTCTTTCTTGTTTATGTTGTATGATACCAATTCCATGCACAAACACAACAAACAAATAAATGTTTGATTTCTGGAGTTATAAGGGGTTTAAAATATTAAATGGAGAAATAAGAGGTTGAATGCAAACTATTTGATATAATTCCTTTCAGCAATTTGGTTTAGTTTTTGGAACATTCAGGGGTGCCCATTACAGTGGTATCAGAGCTATTAGTCCTACCATCCTGTGGAGGTCTTATAGGGAATTTGGAACAGCTAGATAGAGGGAAAAAGTGTTTGATGAAATGTCAAAACACTAAATTCAAAAATAAGTAAAAAACACAGGCTAACCATTTATGTTTGAGCATGCGACAGGGTTCTTATAATTTCAGTGATACCAGAGCAAGACAAAATAGGATTTCAGACTTGCAAAGCAAACAGTCTAGTACATCCATGTAGGTGGACATTGAATCCAACCATACAGACACAGAGGAGATATTCTTTGATCAGGACAATAAAATGGGTGATCGAGATGATAGGAATACAGGATTAGGCGGAGGCAAAAATGCTGGTCCAGATCAGGGGGAGGTACTATTCAGACAATTACTGGATACATTAGAGCAGGGGCAGCGTATGCAGTAGGAGCAGAATAGGCGAATGGACATGATGTTGCAGCTCATGGCTAGATAGATGGGTGTCAATATTAATCCAGGTGATGCCAACAACAGAAACAATAACAACGAGAGAAGCAATAACAATGGGGGAAATAATAACCATGGAGGCCAAGGCAACAACAATGGTCCTAAGAATAACATTAATGGTAATAATGGACACAAAAACAATGGGAATGAGGCTGATAACTTTAGACACGTTGCACACCTAGCATGGACTACGAGCTCGAGACCTCTTCTACCCACTTTCCCACCCAGAGATCCGGTTCAACCAGTAAACGAACCGCAGATTACTGAGTTACATGATCAGTTTAGGAGGGACTGGGAGGCTAGTGGACCGGAGTTTCAGGTGGATATTTCCCTTAGAGATTATATGGACTTGAGGATGAGACACATGCCTAAAGCAGGAGGGAGGAATCAAAACTTTGAGCTGAGGAAGAAAGTTGGAAAACTTTCTTTACCTTATTATGATGCTTCAGGGAAGATGACTGCACGAGCTTGGGTGTAGAAGGTAGATACATACTTGCAGCTAAATCCTATGCTTCTGTAATGTCCCCATTTTAGCAATTGACCAAGTGTGTGTGCGTTAGCCTTGTTCTACATGGTCCCGAGGGCTAACGAATGGTTTAATGGGATCTTGGAGTGTTTTGGCCTAGTCGTTTCCAGTTTGGGCCAAAATGAAGTTGATTTACTCAGTTTCAGGCATACTTACTATTTTTAGTAAGTCAGCAGGACACAGTGCAGGTCAATTTTCGTGATTGGATTCGATACTCCTTGGTGAGAGCTTTTCGATGAGCTATCACTCGCATTATTCAGAGTTCGATTGCTAATATATTTTAATGCCTAAAGTTTTATTAAAGTAACGTCTAATTTAATTGTAAAATATTAAAGTGTTACTTTAATATTTATTTTATGGTGATGTGTACCCAAGGGAGACATAAGGGTTATTTTAATATATTTTTTATATATTACACATCTTTTATCCCACATTGCCCATATGAGTTGAGCAGACCCTTGGAAATAGAATAAAAGGAAGCATTTGTGGTTTCATTAGACAGGTTGAATATGAGAAGAAATTGGTGTGTGAGTTGCAGCTCCATTCTTGGCATTTGAGGAAGTTTATCCTCTCTTGTAACATTCTAGACGTCATTCCCTTGGGGTTTGGCCTTTGGAATTCTTGTTATCGGCTTCATTATCAGGCAGTTTAGTTGCATTTTCGGCTACAGGCAGATTTGGGATTTTGCTCATATCTTCTTCACTATTTGTTCGACGCTTATGCCACTTTGAGAGAATGATATTACGAAGGTAGTGGAATGATTGAAGGACAAAGTACTATAGCAGCAAGTTCGAAAGCATGTGCTGGAGTATTATGTCAATAATGCTGAAGTAATTAGTGAGTTGATAAATTTGCCATGTATTTGGTTTTATGAATTCTAAAAATAACATTTATTTGGCTGTAGTTCATTTCCACTTTTGCATATTATTGTAGTTTCTTTCTTGTTTATGTTGTATGATACCAATTCCATGCACAAACACAACAAATAAATAAATGTTTGATTTTTGGAGTTATAAGGGGTTTAAAACATTAAACAGAGAAATAAGAGGTTGAATGCAAACTGTTTGATATAATTCCTTTCAGCAATTTGGTTTAGTTTTTGGGACATTTAGGGGTGCCCATTACAGTGGTATCACAACAATCACACAAACTATAGTCTATGCATTAATAAAGTTAAATATTTAAATTTAACTTTATAAAATAGCTTTATCAATGCAAAAGAAATATTATCAATGATAAACAAGTCTTCTTGCCGATTTTAAACAATTACCATCGACATACCACTGCCACTGGATGTCCACCCATGCCCAAGATGACTTACTATAAATAGTAAGTATGCCCAAAGTTGCCTCAAAACCCCTCAAAAAGACTTGCAACTAAAACTATCTAGGCTAAATGGCCTCTATGCCCCTTTAATGTCCTAGTTAGCCTATGGGACTGTGGGGAAATAGGCTAACGAAAACATCATGCTATGAATGCTAAAAAGGGGACATTACAAATAGATAACAATCCACAAGTCATAACTGACATCTAGGTCAAGGAAATCCTAATAGAAATCTACCTCAAAGGTACTAAGACACAAGTATCATCTAATCCCAAAGGTAACAATGACACATAGGAAATCTACTATGCAAGTGGGCAAGTGTCTTCACATGAGCCAACTCTAAGGTTACCCTAGTAGCCACTCTAGACTCTGACCCCATAATGTCTCTATGTGGCACCGATATCCTTTTGTATAGACAAGGCATACTAACAAAGAAAGGTCACAACCAAGCATCCTCTCTACTCCCATCCTAGCCTGTACTAGCACTCGAGGCATGGGCAAGGAAAAACACTAACTCTTATTGTTTCATTTTAAACCCATTTAATAAAATGTTATCACTTATTAAAATAACTTACAATGGGTTACCCACGCAACCACTTAGGGCTCCGACCTCCATTGCAAGCCACTTCCCAATGTACACATAGATTACCTACCCTAGGCTCATAAAGTACAAATCATAAGATCACAATTTTTACCTTAGTCCTTTATAAGCGACTGGAAATCACCTATAGATAAAAGATAGTACTCATCTTAGTCCTATGAAAGGGACTGGAAAGCACCTAAATACAAATCATAACAATCACCTCAGTCCTATGCAAGCATTTGGAAATCACCACAAGACAAATCACAAAAATCACCTTAGTCCTAAACAAGCAATTGGAAAGCACTAGAAGATAATCGATCGAAAGATCAAAGGTTACAACAAGAAAGTCACCATAATCACCTCATTTCTATAAAATCAATTGGAAAGCACTAATCAAGCATTGATTAAAACTCATCATAGAAAACACATGAGACATCACCATGGTTAGGTATACAAGACCATATACATAACATCATCATAGAACAAAACCCGAAGCCTCTAGTAAACATCTTGATTGGTCAGTGTACTAAGTCAAGCCTGAACCCCGACATGAAAAACAACATACATCTCATCAAAATTTAAACTATTGTTTTCATAGTTCAATTCATTTTCAAAACACAAAGGTTTGATATACAAATAGGGTTCTAGTTTTCATCTTTTCAAAGTATCAAGATTACTAAAGTTTTTGAATTATAGAAATCATTTCCATATTTAAATTAAACCATTAAGTAAATCCGAGTTTCTTAAGACATTCCATTCTCTAAGTTGAATTAAAAATTATCAATTGCCTTGTAAATATATTTTAAAGAATAAGGTAATTAATAAACTTTACAAATATATACGATTAGAATTTCAACATTAATATTAAATTATTAAAGATAATAATTATCAGTTATTAGTAAAATAATATTAATTAATAATAATAGTATTTAATAAAAATTAATATTTGATATCTAAAATTATTTACATAAAATAATATATATAAAATAATATATAAACAATATTAATAATCTTTATTAATAATAATATTTAGTAAAAACTAATATTTAATATATACAATCATTGATATAAAATAATATATATTAATTATTAAGAAAAGAATTACAAAAGAAAACTAAAAGAACCATTTCTAACCTAAGCCTCATGTAGGCTGCATAGTAGTCGTGAGATGCCTTTGGTAGCCGCAAACTAGTTAGGCAACCATGGATTGCCTTGGGCAACCGCGCTCTGTAGTAGCAACCACAGGCTTCTAAGGTCGTCAGTGCTTGGAAAATAGGAGGAGGAAAGGGGGTTGGGGGGTGATGGCCCCTGCCCACCAAAAAAAATTATTTATTATTTTTTAATACATCCAAACAACATAAAAACCCCCTTGCAATAATATCATATTTTATTTTTTTATAAAATATTCTTAAAAAAAAAGAAAAACAATACAAACCAAACTAGAATACAATTACAATTCTTAATATAAATATTACCACAATAGTTTATTTACTGTGGTAGTTTTTATATAATATATATATTTTATCAAAGTTTCACCATAGATCTGATATAGAACCTTGGGATAAACAAGTGAAATAAATTAACAATTTTGAGTTTTCTTTTCTAAACCCATAACCTAATTTTTTAAACAATCCAAATACAAATCCTCAAATTAACAAACAAGGGTTTTAAAAAGATGAGATTCATTGATGCAGGAGCATCCAAAGGTATAAGGGCAATCCCGTGTCACCCAAAAAATGTACTTAGACTTAGTTTCTGTTTCATGTCTTTACATTTTTGGATACCCATTTGGGTCAAATAAGGGTTCCAACTCTCACAGTTCAAGTATCAGTGTGCTAGAAAATCCCAAAAAAATAGGAACATGCAATTTGGCCATCATTTTAGTGACCTAGAAGTTGTGAATTGGCCAGATGAATGTAATTGTGATTTAGAGCATTCCGGAAAAAGAATTAGGTCAAAAGGCCCCATGGTTTGAAAGTTATTGTAGTTTTCCGGGCTTTGGAGACCTCCTAAGAATGATTCAAAGTCAGGTTAGGGGCATTAAATGACCTTGAAAAGGGCCAAAAATTGGGGGACGAGTGAAGCTAGTCCATAGGGCTATAGAGCGCTTTGAGAGCTTTCCAAAAATGTAAACGGTTCATCAATTGGAGCTACGGTTCAAAAGTTATGCCTTCCGAAAGTTCGGTTACCGTTTCTGGATTCTTCTAGATTTGCACCGACTTCTAATGCAGCTTCTGGAACCTTCTATTTGGTCGGTGGATGCCTACTAACACTTTCTAGAATGTAATCCTAGTCCTTAATCCTTTGGGGTCTATTTAAGGAGATTTTTGGCATTGTAAAAGGCAGTTCGGGGTGGAGTTTGAGAGGAGGAACTGAAAGGAGAATTTATTTCCCAATTTATGCTATTGTAAGCCCTTAGGGCATGTTTTGAAGTTTATTTTCTTTGTACTATTTGTACTAGTTTATTTTATTAGTTAATATAATTTCTCTTTTTTGTTGTGTCCATTCTATTCTTGGGTTGTGTTCCCATCAAGTGGTATCAGAGAGGGTTTTCCTGAGTGTGTAGACAGAGCGCTGACTGTGAGGCAGTTTGCACCAGGACTATGTGGTTGTGGGTTCAAGTTAGAAGATGCCTCCATGAAGAGAGCATGGTGGAAGGGCTAGAGCCATTAATCCTGAGGAGGTTAGAGCCCTCCAAAGGTAGGTGCAGGCATTGCAAGAGGAGCTCCATAGAGGAGCAAATGTTGCCGCTGGTGACAGCAGTGAGGATGACAATGAAGAAGAAGTAATGGGACCAGAAGAGGAATTTGACGGGGAAGTTTTGAAACATGCAGAGGAAAGGCTTTTTAGGGCCATTACTAAGTTTGGGAAAAGACCCACAATTGAAGTGGGTGTATTTTTAGGAAATCTGAAATCAGATGAGTTGATCGATTGGATCAATGAACTGGAAGAATACTTTGAGTATGAGGATATTAGGGACCCAAATAGGGTTAAGTTTGAAAAGGCCAAATTGAAAGGCCATGCCAAAATCTGGTGGCAAGAGGTTCAATTGGAAAGAAACAGAAGAGGAAAGGAGAAGATCACAAGATGGGATCGCATGGTGGACAAATTGAAGAAGTAGTTCATTCCTGTGGACTACAAGCTGGATCTGTTTAAGAAGATGCATGCATTAAAGCAAGCAGGAAGATCAGTCCAAGAATATACAGAGGAGTTTTACCGACTCTTGATTAGAGCAGGGCATGCAGAAGCAAATAAGGAGAAGGTTGCTCGTTATATCAGTGGGTTGCGACCTAGCATCCAAGAGGAATTAAGTCTGGTAAGAATGACCAACATTGAAGAGGCATACCAGTTTGCCCTACGAGTTGAAGAGAAGCTGAATAGAAGGTTTGAAGGAAGAAAAAGAGGGTGCGGTCAAGGAGGAAGGGGAAGTGGTAGATCATCTGGAGGCCACAATGAAACCCAAAAGAAAAATGAAGATGTGGGTACTAGCAGGAACCAGAGGAATGAGGGTTTCAACTGCTCCCATGATCAAGACTTTGGAAATCAAAGAGGAAGAGGTAGAGGATGTGGACAAGGAAGAGGAGGCTTCCGTGGTACCTATTTCCATTGCAATGAAGAAGGTCATCGTGCCTTTGAATGCCCTCAACGAAAAGGAAGGACAGATAGGAGAGTTGAGGGCCAAGCTAGGGTTGCTCATGTGGATGAGGATGCACAATCATCACATTCAAAGCATGCAGAAAGAGGAGACACCTTGGTAAATGAAAGAGTCTTGCTAAGTGGTGAGAATGAACCAGGACAACGGAGGATTTTGTTCCGTACCAAATGCAAGTGTGAGGATAAATGCTGTGACGTGATCATTGATGGTGGTAGCACTGATAACTTGGTATCAAAAGAGATGGTCTCTAAGCTGAAGCTCAAGAGGGAGAAACATCCCTAGCCCTATCAGATTGCTTGGGTAAAAGATGATCATAAGGTCCTGGGAAGTGAACAATGTTTAGTAAAATTCAAAATTGGGAGTTACCATGATGAAGTTCTCTGTGATGTTATTTCGATGGATGTTTGCCATCTATTGTTGGGTAGACCATGGTAGTTTGATAGACATGCAATACATAATGGACATGCAAACACATACTCTCTGACAAAGGATGGAGTTCACCACAAATTGAAGCCCATGAAAAAGGAAGGTGAAAAGGTCTGTAGCAGTGCTAGGATTTGTCTTGTTGATGGAAGGAAGTTTTTAGATGGCATGAAACATCAACATATGTGCTATGCTTTGATTCCTAGGAAAGATAAAGAAGGTAGTAGTGAAATACCATTTGAAGTTTCAAATTTACTAGGGGAATTTGGAGATATTATCTTTGATAATGTTCCACATGGATTGCCACCAGTAAGGAAAATCAATCATCAGATAGATCTGATTCCAGGAGCTAGTCTGCCTAACAAGGCTGCTCACAGGATGAATCCTACTGAAACAAAGGAGCTAAATAGACAGGTTCAGGAGCTGTTGAGGAAGGGCTTGATTCGAGAGAGCTTGAGTCCATGTGCAGTACCTGCAATACTCACACCAAAGAAGGATGGAGAGTGGAGGATGTGTACAGATTCTCGAGCTATAAATAGGATAACCATCAAGTACCGGTTTCCTTTTCCAAGGATGGATGATCTTATTGACTGCTTGAGTGGAGCTCAGTACTTCACAAAGATAGATCTGAAGAGTGGCTATCATCAGATACAGATTCGAGAAGGAGATGAGTGGAAAACAACCTTCAAGACCAAGGAGGGTCTTTATGAGTGGTTAGTCATGCCCTTTGGATTAACGAACGCCCCAAGCACCTTCATGCGGCTCATGAATGAGGTACTTAAGAAGTTCTTGGGAAAATTTCTTATTGTTTATTTGGATGATATTTTAATTTTCAGCAAGATTTTGGAAGAACATTTACTTCATATTCGTAGTGTCCTTGAAAGGCTAAGGGAAGAGAAACTATTAATTAATATGAAGAAATGTATCTTTGCAAAAAGGGAGTTAGTCTATTTGGGGTTTGTTATATCACCTGAAGGTCTCAAAATGGATCTAGAGAAGGTAAAAGCCATCTTGGAATGGCCTACTCCAAGGTCTGCTACTGAGGTAAGATCATTTCATGGTCTGGTTAGTTTTTACAAGAAGTTTATTAAGAATTTCAGTGACATATGTGCACCCCTAACTGATACAATAAGAGGGGATAGAAAAGAGTTCAAATGGAATGCAACAGCTGTGAGAAGTTTTGAATTGCTGAAGAAGAAGGTAACAGAACAGCATATGTTGGCTCTTGCAAATTTTAGAAAGGTTTTCTAGGTGGATTGTGATGCTAGTGGTAGTGCTATTGGGGCTGTATTAAGCCAAGAAGGTAAGCCTATTGCATATTTTAGTGAAAAATTGAATGATGCAAAGAAGAAGTATTCTGTTTATGATCAAGATTTCTATGGAATAGTTCAGGCCTTAAAGAAATGGAGGCATTATTTATTTCCAAAGGAATTTGTTTTGTATAATGATCATCAGGCATTACAGTACCTAAATAGCCAAGGTAAATTGAATCAGAGGCATATGAAGTGGGTAGAGTTCTTGCAGAGCTATACATTTGTGTTGAAGCATAGAAGTGCAAAATCTAACAGGGTTGCAGATGCACTAAGTAGGAGGCAGTTGTTGCTTACACTAATGCAGGTTGAAGTAGTTGGATTTGATGAACTCAAGAATTTGTACCCCGAGGATCCTGATTTTGCTGAAGCATGGAAAGCTTGTAAAGAGCCTATTGCTGTAGATAGAACCAAGTGGTTAGACTATTTGATTCAGGATGACATGTTGTTCAAGGGTAGTCAATTGTGCATTCCAAGGAGTTCCATGAGGGAAAATTTGATTAAGGAGAAACATAGTGTAGGGATGGCAAGACATTTTGGTCGAGATAAGACCATTGCCATTCTTAGAGAACATTATTTTTGGCCTCAAATTTCATAGGATGTGAATAAGTTTGTACAGAGTTGCTAGGTTTGTCAAGTTGCCAAGGGGTTTAGTCACAATACTGGCCTATATCAGCCATTGCCTATTCCATCGAGGCCATGGGAGGACATAAGTATGGATTTTGTTCTTGGATTGCCAAGGACACAAAGGGGTAATGACTCAGTATTCGTGGTGGTTGACAGGTTCTCCAAAATGGCACATTTCATTCCATGCCAGAAAAATCATGATGCTGTCCATATTGCAAACTTGTTTTTCAAAGAGGTGGTAAGACTACATGGTCTTTCAAGGAGTATAGTTTTTGATAGAGATAGTAAATTTGTGGGGTATTTCTGGAGGACATTGTGGAAGAAGTTGAGAATAGACCTAAAATTCAGTTCCACGCATCACCCACAGACTGATGGTCAAACAGAAGTGGTAAACAAAAGTCTAGGCAATTTGCAGAGATGTTTAGTAGGGGATAAACCCAAGGGATGGGATTTGATTCTACCACAGGCAGATTTTGCTTATAATAACTCTATAAATAGGAGTACTGGAAAATCACCATTCCAAATTGTATACGGGAATAGTCAAAGGACTACACCAGAGCTGAGAAAGATAGAACACGGGGAGAGGACGAGTGTTGAAGCTGAGAAATTTGCTAAACATATCAAGCGTCTACATGAGGAGGTTCAGGCACACATAACCAAGATGAATCAAGAGTATAAAGCTAGGGCAGATCAAAGGAGAAGACATAAGGAATTCCAAGTAGGGGATCTAGTCATGGTGCACTTACGAAAAGAAAGATTTCTAGTTGGTACTTACAACAAGCTGAAAATGAAGAAATTTGGCCCCTGTAAAGTTTTGAAGAAACATGAATCAGGAAATGCATATGAGGTGGAGCTACCAAATGGTATTCACATTTCTCCCATTTTCAACATTGCATATTTAACAGAGTATCATGATGATGGTGCAGATGAGGAGCTGGTGTTAGAGCCATGTCCAATTCGTGCTTCTAAGAAGGAGGAGATAGAAGACATTCTAGATCATCGTGTGGGTAGGAGTACCAAAAACAGACAGTATGAAGAGTATTTGGTCAAATGAAAAGGACAGCCGATTGAGGACTCAACTTGGATTTCAGCAGCTGAGGTTTCCCATTTGGGATTTCCTCTACCATCCATAAAGTGACAGGTTCACTTTTCAATCTACCCTTGGTGCCTGATGCAGGAGCATCTAGAGGTATAAGGGCAATCCTGTGTCACCCAAAAAATGTACTTAGACTTAGTTTCTATTTCATGTCTTTACATTTTTGGATACCCATTTGGGTCAAATAAATGTTCCAACTCTCACAGTTCAACTATCAGTGTGCTAGAAAATCTTGAAAAAATAGGAGCATGCAATTTGGCCATCATTTTGGTGACCTAGAAGATGTGAATTGGCCAGATGAATGTAATCATGATTTAGAGCATTCCAGAAAAAGAATCAGGTCAAAAGGCCCCACGGTTTGAAAGTTATTACAATTTTTCGGGCTTTGGAGACCTCCTAAGAATGCTTCAAAGTTAGGTTAGGGGCATTAAATGACCTCAAATAGGGCCAAAAATTGGGGGACGAGTGAAGCTGGTCCATAGGGCTATAGAGCACTTCAAGAGCTTTTCGAAAATGTAAACGGTTCGTCAATCGGAGCTACGGTTCAAAAGTTATGCCTTCCGAAAGTTCGGTTACCATTTTTGGATTCTTCTAGATTTGCACCGACCTCTAACGCAGCTTCTAGAACCTTCTATTTGGTCGGTGGATGCCTACTAGCACTTTCTAGAATCTACTCCTGGTCCTTAACCCTCCAAGGTCTATTTAAGGAGATTTCTGGCATTGTAAAAGGCAGTTCGGGGTGGAATTTGAGAGGAGGAACTGAAAGGAGAATTTATCTCCAGATTTATGCTATTGTAAGCCCTTAGGGCATGTTTTGAAGTTTATTTTCTCTGTAGTATTTGTACTAGCTTATTTTCTTAGTTAATATAATTTCTCTTTTCTATTGTGTCCATTCTGTTCTTGGGTTGTGTTCCCATCATTCATTCATAGACATCTTCGAAAACAAAGAACAATAGATTCACAAAAAGGGTTTCAACCCAATTGAAATTTTGAAAATAGATTCACAATTAACATAGAGAAGGCAAATATTTTTGATGAAAGAATAATTGTGCAAAACCCACAAGATCCTACCTAGATTTGATGCTAAACAACAAATTAACAGAGCTCACAAGCAAATTCTTTTTCTTTTGAAAACCCTCTTCTTCGAAATTGGCTCCTCCAAACTTGTGTGTGGAGAAATGAGTTCTAATTCCTTAATAAAGAGCTTTCCCCAAATTAAGGCTTCATTTTTACAATCACATGAAACCTTTTCTTAATTAATTTATTATATTTTAATTCTCATGTGCAACCTTTTTGCAATTTAATTAAAAAAATTATTAAATCAATTCCTTTCTCTATTTTAATAAATCTTGAGATGTTTTTAATAAGACATTTATTAATTTAACTAATAATAATATTTAAAGTATATTATAAAAATGAAACTCCTAAATAAATAATTATTAAATTAAATAAATATGATTACACCAAAATTAGAACTTTAATTAAATCTTTAAATTTAATCCTTTTATTTAATTAATTTCCCAATTAATTAAATATAATTAAATTTTGATTTTCAAAATAAAATTTTCATTAAATTATCTTTTAACTTGATTTAATTATAACTGAAAATCACAATAGACCCACAAAACTAAATACAAAAACCCATTATAAAGTACATAATACTAAAAAAAATTCAAGGGTCAAAATCACAAATTCGCGTCACTTGACGAATTTGGAAGGGTAAATAACTTAGATACTTGTCCTACTTTCTGTTAGGAATAAAGTGTCTCAACCTTAGATAATTCCTATTCTTAGTTTTGTAAATGTATTTATTGCAAATAATGTAATTAAGTGTGAGTGTACATGTCTAGTTGGCATGTTGATGTGTTACTCCACTTGTATGTGTCAACATCTTGAATTGTGTGTAAGGAGATCATGACTAAAATGGTTATGACAGATTCCTATGATGTGTAAGAGCTATCTCTGGAAGATCTGATGATGTGTGAAGACGTGAAGACATGTGACAATTGATCATTGAGTACTGTACACTCAAGTCTCCATCTAGCGTGTAGGGTTCGAGGCAGTACCCCAAATTTTTTTTGGGTTTCTACTTTTCTGGAGATGGTAAAACCCTAATATGGTTGTTCTTTGGATGTTTCCCTAAAAATGGAAAGCACATGATATAAGCATTTTTAGGGTTACTAGATAAGGTGGTGTGAAAGTGTATTGTTGGTTGCTACTAGATTAGTCTTCCGTGTCCTGAAAGAACTTGCATTTCAAGTGTGTGGTAACCTTTGTGTTGAAGATAATACATTGTGCAGGTTTTGGAGGGGTGGGGTTGTTTTAGTAGAAGATTTTTCCTCACCGACATATCTTTGTGTTTATGTATTTTCTTTCTCTATCTTTTTTCTGTATTCATGGTTGATTGCAATATTATTGTTTACATAATATTGAATTTGAAATTGAAGGATTTAATAGGAATTTTCACAATACTTTCCTTAAGGGATTAGTGTAGGAAGCTATTTCTACACCTACATTTCCTTACACTTTCTAGGACAATTCGCTTAAGGTTAAGATTTGGACTCAAGGACTATCTCCCCTCTTTTACCATTGAGATACTGTGATAGGGTACACTCATCCTAATAATTTAGAGAATTTGATGCTCGGTACCTACAATCTATATAAAATTTGAGTATGTACATACACATATAATCTAAACTAAATAGGCAATAGTGGGGAGTGGTACATTGTGTAGATCCTGACTAGCATGTGACTACGACTCCCTCCCTCAACCACATCAAAAACATCAAACATAAAGTAAAACATACAAGTAAACCATACACATGAAAGTATGGGGTAAGTAACCATAGAAACTTCATATAAATCATTCATCTAGCTATCATCATGAGATAACTGAAAGTCACTAAATGAACATATAGGTATCATCATCGAAAGGATAATCATGAACACATGAAATAATCAAGTAGCAAATAGCTCATCAAATATATCAACTAAATATGAAATAACATCTAATCCAATCCAGTAACCATGTATTGATAATCATAAAACAAAATCATAAGACTGGCCTAAAAGAATCTGACAATCCAACATGAAAAGTAAACTAGGGGTAGGCATTACACTCCAATCACCTTGACCTCTAATTTTGAGAACTTGCAAAAGCACAACTATTTGTACATGTCTCCCTATGTTGTATGGTTGGAATCCCAAAAGATCAGAGGAATCTACATATTGGAGATAGAAGGAGAACTAGGCACAAAGAGGCACTAGACCCTTTTGTGGGAACATTTCCCCTGGATTCAATGTGATACCTATTTTCAGTAATTTTGTAGAGTGAACGAAACCTTCATTTATCATAACATCAAGGTTCTCAACAATGACATAGGATTTCTTCTTTGTTAGATTTTGTCTTTGTTAGAAACTTAAACTTATTAGAAATTTCATTCGGTAAACACAATAAACTTGATCAACTAAATCATACCAGTAAATACTAGTTTTAACATGTAAACAATAAATAACATGTAAAATATTCATGCACACATTTACACCAATATTTTTAATGTGGAAACCTGACTAGGGTAAAAACCACTTGGGAATCATCACCCAAAAATAAATTTCTCTTCTTAAGTGAGCTCGGTTAAGAACCAACACTATTAAAGGTTACGCACATATTTGAAAGATGTGACCCTATTAGGGGATTTTCACCAAAGATCATATAGACCTTTTCACCCTTTAATGAGTGACCTATCTAAAGGACTTATAAATATTCAATGTAATGTCACCCTACATATTTTTTGTTACAATGGTTAGAGAGTAACATTAATGAAATGATATAATAAATATGAAACTACCATTTATTGCTCAGATCTCCATTTCTCTCATATCATTCCTTATTGACTAGACATCACACTCACTCTTCACTCTACTTCAATTTGTACTTTAGATTTTCTTGGTATCAACTCCTTCAGTAAATTATCCACCAACTTGACTAGAAAATAGGCTAGAAACATTTTCCTTCTTTTCTCTTCCTTATATAGATAATTTTTTGCCACTTCATCTCATTCCTTAGGGTTTCCATGAATTCCTCTCATCCACACAATTAATTTCCAACTTAGATTCAATAAAGCTAGTGCTAGGTAAAGCATTTTTTGAATCTTTCTAGCTATATCTCCACCTTGGAACTTGAAATTTTATTGGATCTCAAAAAACATGTCAAATCCTCACCATCTGATTTTACCTTGTTGAATTTAATCCATTGGTCTTGTTCACTAACTTTGTTCTTATCTTGGAATCTTCTAGAACTATCTAGATATTCACTTGATGTCGTCATTTACATGATCTTCCTCAAATTATTCATCTTTTATCAAATTGTATTCTTTCTTCACCAAAAACATCCATCACTAGTTAATATTGCACTCATTTAGCACTAAATCTTAGTAACCATCATTTCTCGAATATATCTCATGCTTAGTTAATACTATATTTACTTCCCCTTTCTCTCTCTTCTTTTACATGCCACCATTTCTAGCTTGGTGTAGCTAACTAATTCTTTATCTTTTCTCTTTCCAACTTTACTCCTTTCTTACCAACCGAAATAACTTAATTGTTCATCATCTCAATACTTCATGAGATCATGTAAAAAAATCAAACTAATATTATCCTATCATAGACCAACTCATCAGCTGCCCAATTAAGTCCACATACTCAACATCACTTATATATCTCAACTTCTCTATTTACCAGCCATTCTCTATTCAACATCACATCCTTTAGATGATTTTCAACTTACACTAATCAATATTATGAATCAGCTTGACCTCAATGACAACATAGAAACTGATCTAACTTTTTCACATACAATTCATAGCTCAATTCTAACCTTTACCCTCATCAATAGAACTTGCATTCACCAACATTAGTTGTGTCCAACAATCTTCTCCTTTGGCACTAATGACAAAACATTATGAAATATACCATCCAATACCATTCATCGCCATCTTCTCAACAATACATCTTGATACATCTTCTTCACTATTAAGTCTTTGCTTTGATTATGCTTCCTTGTTCTTTTTTTATCTTTTACTCTTCTCATTCTTAGTTTCTTATGACAACAATATACATCTCATTTGAAAAAAATCATCATTGAATCTCTCCACAGTTGTATGTACCATCTTTTCTTCTCTTCTCCCATTTACATCTTCCTTTTTTCTTCATTCTCTCCCCCTTTTTCTCAACAACATCTCCCCCTTTGAAAACAATTCTAAAGGTATCCATAAAGTTACAATAAAAACTTATTTTCTATGTAGTTGTACCTTGCATGTACTAATCGCTTCTTCTTTTCACCATTTTGATTACTTTTGGATGCTCCTAAAGAGTGAGCTCCTGCATCTTTTCATAAATAGATATTCTAATAATGCATGAATTGATGTAGTCCTACATCTTTCTTTAGTGAAAATTAGAGAGGGGAATGACCCCTAGTTTACCTCTCAGATATTCAAAGGTATTCTTAGGTAATGGCTTCACAATATATTTGCAATTTATTCCTTTGACTTCATATACTCTAGCATCACTTGTTTCTCTTGAAATTTCTCTCTCAAATAATGATACTTGATAGATACATTATTTGTTCTTGCATGCATCGCCATATTCTTTGAATTTTTATAGCACTTGTGTTGTCACAATAGATTGTTATAGGATCAATCACTTCCTCTTACATACCTTATAGTAATTATTTGATCCACACAATATTAGAGAAATTTACTAAAGTAGCTACATATTCTACCTCAATAGTAGAGAGTGAAACACAACATTATTTTTTGCTCATCCATGTAACTAGTATTTCTTCTAAAAAAGAAAGCTCCACCACTTATATCTTTTTTATCATTCATGTTTCTTTCCCAATCAACATTAGTATAGAATCTCATCTCAAAATATCCATCCTTCTTGTACCACAAACCATACTCTTATGCTCCTTTTAAATATCTAAAGATTCTCTTCACAATAGTCATATGTGTTTCCTTAGGATTAGAAGAAAATATTGCCACAATACCTACAACATGAGCAAGATCAGGTCTTGTATGAAAAACATACTATATATTACTAATCATTTATGTTTGAAGTATTTCATTTACCTCATGAGCATCATCTTCATTTGATAGTTTACATTCTATGATCATCGGTGTACCAACTAGTCTTGAATCTTCCATGCCAAAGGTTTTCAAGATCTCCTTGATATACTTGGATTGAGTTATGTATATATCATCCTTCACTTGTTGATCTTGCAATCCAATAAATAATTTGATCTCAACAAATATTGACATTTTAAACTCTTTCTTCATTTCATCAAAAAAAGTTCTAAACATTAGTTCATGTCCCTCAAATATGATATCATTAACAAACATTTCAACAATCAATATCTTATCTTTAAATACATTTTTTAGTTTTAGATTATTGTTCTCAGTAATTCTAACAAAACCAATATTCATCAGATAAGAGTTTAATATTTCATACCATGCATAGGGTTCCTTATTTAATTCTTGTAATGGCTTGTGTAGTTTGCATACCATGTTTATCTGATTTGAGTCCACATATCCTTGTGGTTGCTCAAAGTAGACTTCTTCGAGAATTCCATTAAAAAATGTAGAATTGGAATCCATCTGATATAATTTGAATCCTTTGTAGGAAGCATATGCAAGTAGTATTCTCACACCTTCTAATCTAGAAAATGAGGCAAATGTCTCACCATAGTCATTTCCTTCTTCCCGTGCAAATCCTTTACAAACTAGCCTTTCTTTGTTCCTTGTTACTTTGCCATTTTCATTCAACTTATTTTTGAAAATCCACTTTGTATGAATAAAATTCTTATCCTTGCATCTTGGTACTAGCCCCATGTGTTTTTCTTCTCAATTTGATAAATCTCTTCATTCGTAGCATTAATCTAGTCTTCATTCTCCAGTGCATCTTTAACTATTCTAGGCTCAAATTTAGAAATCAAACATGTATTATCTCTCAAATTACTTCTTTTCACTCTAGAATTAATGTCTCCAATTATCTAGTTTATTTAATGGTTCCTTTTGACATATTTTATAATACATTCTTGGTACTATGTTATTCAACATATTCTCCACTCAGTGGGGGCTCAATAGGTTGCTTGGTTGCAGGTTGCTATTTCTTGATGACTTATAACTATTACTCAAGTAGGGTACTCAGTGCTCCTTATACATAGACACATATTTGATAGTCTTTAGGTCCTTTCTTTCTTTCTTCATCATTCTTTTTGACAAACTCATCAATTCTCACATTTTCGCTTTCCACCAATTTGTTAGTAACTTCATTCAAACATTTATAAGCCTTGCTCCTAGTGGAATAACCTAAGAATATACCTTCATCACTTTTAGAACCAATTTTTCCATTCTTAGAATCTTTTAGAATATATCACATACTTCCAAAGACTTTAAAGTAGCTAACATTTGATGTATTCCAATACCAGAGTTCATAAGGTGTTTTGTACTTTTCTTTAGTTGTAGACAGTTAAGGGTATAAACATCAGTGTTGATTTATCCTCTCCAGTATATTTTTATAGCTTCCATCTCAATCGACAATGTTTTAGCACAATAAAAAATTGATCCATTCTTCCTTTAAGCTATTCCATTCATTTATGGTGTCCTTGATGTTGAGATTTGTCTCTCGATTACATTCTCATATCAAAACATAGTAAATTCATCATAAATAAATTCAAGTCCTCTATCAGGCCCTAAGGATTTCAATTTATTACCTATTTATTTATCAACCCTTGCCTTATACCATTTGAACATTTGAAATGCATTAGATTTTTCTTTCAAAAAAATCACAAACATCATTCTTGAGAAATCATCCACAAATGAAATGAAATACTGATCACAATAATAACATTTTACTTTCATAGGACCACACAGATTAGTATAAACTAACTTTAATCCATCATTAGATGAGTAAAACATTATTTTTGAAATAGAATAAGTAATTTTCCCAATTGGATAGTGCTTACACATAACTTTATCAAGTTTTCTTAAGCTTAGTAAACTCCTCACTCTTTTCTTTCTACTAACCTTTTCTTGTTATCGAAATTCACATGATAAAACCTTTCGTTCCATAACCAAACATCTTCAGTCCTTGCAATCAAACATGAATTCTTAGTAGAATATAGATAAAATAAGTTGCCTCTTTTTTTTTCTCCACTACTGATCAAATTTCCAACATCATCACATATCTTCACCTTTTGGTTTTGAAACTCCAGTCGGTGACCTACGTTATTCAGTTGTGCAATGCTCAAAAAATTGTATTTTAGTCCTTGTATGTAGTATGCATTTTCACATCTAATTTTTTCTTTCAAAATAATAAAACCTTTTCCTTTCATAGGACATGTGGCATAATTTCCAAGTTTAATGAATCCACCATCATAATGCTCTATTTTATCAAAATTTCCAATATCAATAGTTATATGATGCGAACAACCACCATCAATAATCTATGTATCATTCTTAAAAACTTGAAAAATGATAAATTTTTATTCTTCATACCTTTCTTATCCTTGTGAGTAATCCTTCATCACAACATAAAACACTTCCTCACCTTCTACTTGATCAACAATTTTATACTTAGTGTCATCTCCCTCTATTAAATAATAAGACTTCTTTCTTTTATGTTTGTAGTCTTTGTTTGTTTTGTATTTGTTCTCCCTTTTGTCATTCCTTTCATTTCTATTCCGTTTAGGAAATATAGATGAAATATGAACAAACTTATTATATTTAAAAAAAATCAAAGGTAGTTCACCTTTATACTTTCCTTTTCCTCTCGGTAGCCTCTTTACCAACAATGCATCAAGATCTTCTTAATCTTTGTCCTCTGATTGATAGTCACTATCATTCTGACTATAATGAGCTCTCTTTTATTTCCTTGAACTTCCAATAGATGAAATGTCTTTAAATCAATTTCAATCTTAGGTGAACTATTATCAAAATTATTAAGCTCAAAAGAAGTCATCCTATCGACCAAAGCATAAAGAGTAATATCATTTTGTGGTATAGATCTAAATTCTTCATTAGAATAAATCAATAATTTAATGCTAGAGAACCTAGTATGCTACGAACATTAAGAACTAACTAATATTCATAACTAAATATCAAAACAAAACTTATGACAAGACAAAGGAAACACCGTTGAGGTAGGCAAACCAAGAATGGTAAGCTCCTCAAGTGTATCCTATGAAGACATTGATATGTCCAAGTATGGATGGATGTGTGCTCAGGTGTCCTCAAGCTTCAAGTTGTGAGTTTGTGATCAAGCATGAAGGTGGATGAAGTATTCAGCAATGGAGGTGTGTATGGATTTTGGCATGGTGAGGATGTAAAATGGTTGTGCTATAGTGGTTAATGGGGTATAATAAGTTTTCATAAAAGTTTGATGAATTACGAGAGAGGAAGGGGTCAATTTATAGGCAAAGGGGTGATGAGATGGAGGCTCAGGATGTGAGGATGGAGAAAAGGTGAGGAAGGGCTAGGATTCAATGAAGGGAAAACACATGGATTGTGCTTCTTCAAAGCCAAAGCCTTGTGACAAGTATCACAAGGGAATTGAGTGGTCAAAATGGAGGGTCAAAGGGAAGGATTATGAGGGAGGAGGAGTATGGAAGAAGGATGTAAGAGGCATTTAAGGGTATTTATGGCATGTAAGAGCCATTAATTCTCTTGGATAGAAATGTGAGAGGATATGGGAGACTTTTGACTTTGGCTTGGGTTAGAAAGTCTTAACCCTTGCTAAAAGTTGTGCACATGTTTAGGAGGGGGATTAGGCTTGGCTTAGGATGGGGGTTAGGAGGTAAGTGGCTTTGCTTTGATGGGATGGGTTAGTTATTTGGCTAAGTGAGTTTAGTATGGGTGAATGGGTTGGATTAGTGTAATAATAGGGTTTAGGGATCGTTAGGAATTTAGGATTGATTTATTAAATGTTTTGTTTAATAAATGGGGATGTGGGATTAAATTAAATAGATTTTTGCATTTATTTAATTTAATAGAGGAGTGGGGATTTAATTGATAAATTAATTTTTGGTTATCATTTGATTTTATCAATTGGACTATAGTTAATTAAATAAATAAATAAGCTAGGGGATGATGATTAATTAATTAAAAATAAAACATTTAATCAATAATGTCCTAGAAGATGACTAAATTAGATTACCTAGTGGTGTAATTAGATTTAGGTGTCTACATTTTGCTCCTCTTTGACAAAGTGTTAGGACAACACTATTTCAAAGAAGTTCAAAAATAAATGATGCATGGAGATTTTTAAAGTAATATGGTTACCTTAGTCTCAAGTTACAATAAGCTAGGGTGAGTAGGAGGATGTAGAAGGACACAAAAGGAATAGAAGAGAGTTAAAATAGCAATTAATTTGCAAACATAACAAGGCTGGAGGAAAAGTGGGTCACTGGAGGGGTCATAAAGGAAAATAGGGCACCATAGGGGGCCTATAAAGGGGTCTAGGAGTTCTATAAAGGGTTATTTACTCTCATACCTATGACAAGATATTGTGATTTGGAGCTCTGATTTGGTTAATACGAGTATGCACAGAGACAACTAGAGTATTAGATAGATGTGGTATGACATGTCTAGGCATGGTGGACACTAGACTGATCAATAGGCATGAAAAAATGTACTTTGTCATTTTTGTATTTTCTTTTATAACATTCCCAAAGTTTAGAAAGTGCATTTTCCCAGGCACGGGTTCAGCAGGATCATAGTCGGGATCAATGGGACAATGATCCCACAAAATAGTCTAGAGGGATGGGTTAAAAAAAAGGTTGGAAGCCATTTTCATGAGAATGCAAACTTGGCTTACAGGTGTCACAAGAATGCAAATCCACTTGGAATTATTTGCAGGTTAGCAAGCTCAACAATGGGAACACATTCCTGATAGTAAGAATGCGGTCTCAAAGGGAAGGGTATTTTAGGAGAAAATCAATGTAGGAATGAGGATAAATTGGCCACGGGGGAAAAGGATAGAACATGTTCCCACAATGATTTGTAGCTATGGGAATGCGGGGGTATAGGTTGGGTAGTGGGAACATAGGTTAGGGTTGTGTGGGATTAGAAAATGTTAAGAAATGATCATGCTAAAAAATGAAAGAGTACGAATGTAGGTGGGGGCAGATAGTTTATGAGAATATGGGGAAAAAGTATGGTACTAAGTGGGTGGGAAAAAAAATGAGGTAGAAAGGTTTTAAGGGAAAATAGATTTGACATCATGTTATTTTGTAGATGCAATGGTCATTGGATGCATTGGTGTTACGAGAGAGACATGCCAAGTATTAGGGAGTAGTTTACATTGGTAGACTAGGCAAGGATCAATGCTATTAGGATTGGATACCTAGCGAGACTACCACACGCTCACACCTATATAGCGATGGTGACAATGTTATGTGAGTGCTGGCATAGCAAGACTAACACATTTCATCTATCAATGGGTGAGATGATAATGATGTTGGAGGATGTGTACAAGATCTTTCATCTACTAGTGTGAGGTACGCTAGTGATGATGACTAGGGAGACCATAGGAGAGGTGGTTATGTGATGACTGGTGGGGCTTGGAGTTGAGTTTCATATTTGGAGGGGCTAGTTTGCATTAGATGAGCATTTGGATCGGTTGGCAGCAAACCAAAGGATATCTTTTTATGTATGTAGGCTAGTGTTAGGATATATTTCCCTAGACATAGGCAGTATGGGTGTGACTTTGGCATTGATACCTATGGTCATGTAGATAATGGATGGTGAAGTCTTGATGACACGAGGCTCGCTAATGGTGGCTAAGTTATATCGAGATCTTCATCAGATAATATACGAGGGCATAAGGTGCCACTAGGGGAGGAGTGTGGTGTTCTCCACTCTACTACAGGTGTGGGCTTAAGAGCACATTGTAGCTTGCAGGCTGATCAGGTGGAGGGACAAGCATCCAAAGGAGCCTATAGTTTATAGCTAGGGTGATCCTCTTACTTATCACCACATAGAGGAGGTTGACTATTGGCGAGTCTAGTTGGGCAAGAATCAAGACATGATATGGAGGCCATATATGGGTCTTAGGCCATGGGTTGAGGAGAGGCAACACCTACCCTATACCATTTCTCCTTGCTTCATCTTTGGGTGATGGGAGAATAGTGCTAAGTAGTACCAACTAGATAGGGTATTATGGTAGTTTGAGTAGCCATAGGTTGCGCCAAGGGAGCCGATTTGGTATTAGTGAGTGACAAGGGAGTCTGTAACTCTTTTTGGGCTAGCATTACAAAGGGAGGGCTTCCTATAGGCATGGTGAGACTTAGCACCATAAGACTCAGATTGGTTTTGTAGGGTAGCAAATGCTAGCTCTACAAAGGAGTATAGAGATTGGTTTGAGTGCCCAAGGCTAGTAGGTTGGGCACAGCTGACCATAGCAATAGTGGTGGTAGGGGAGATCACCCAAGAAATAAGGATGGGGATGTATGAGGCTATAGGCTTGAGGTAGAAACTAGAGGCTATGGTCTAGGGAGAGGTGCCACAGAGGTAGAAGTGGAAGAAAGTAGATGAGGAGTTGAGATAGGAGGAGGCAAAGCCATAGCTAGAGGCAAGACCACTAGGAGAGAGGAGGCCATAACATGAGGGCAGAGAGGGGGCCAAGGGGCCAGTGGGTGGAGGCAGGGGAGGATCATCATCATGGGCAGGGGATGATGGACTAGCGGGGAGGTACATGTCCCTACAATAGGCACATGAGGACACTAGCTAGCTACTGTGAGATACATAATAGGAGAGAGACCAACTTAGATCTAAGCAAGATCATTTCCAACATAAGTACGATGTGGCATAGGATCAGGAAAACCAAGTGGAGGTGGAGTTGGAGGCATTGTGGCAAGATTAGAGGTAATTGGAGGTGATGGAGGGGAGAGGGAGAGGCCAAAATCTAGATTAGACATGTTCCAGGTTGAGAGAGACCGATTGGTGGTGGAAGTGGTGGCCATACATGCATAGATGTTGGTGGGAGGAGGGGTGGAGGAGCTAGGATGTTTGAGGGTGGAGGTGCTGACTTTGAGGGCACATATTATAATGCAGGGTGATTTGGAGGAGTTGAGATGATTGAGAGGGGAGGTGGACCTTTGGGAGAGAGAAGGATTTTATAGAGGGAGGTATCATGCAGTGGTGCTAGTAGACTAGATAGAGTATTATAGATGATCAACATGGTCAAGTACAACTAACACTCATACAAACATATAGTGGGTTGAGAGAGTGGATCAAGCATGAGGGACTCATAAAGGACTGGTGGGTCTCAATGTACAAGGCAGAGCCACATGACAAGATAGAGCCAGTGGTGAGTTAGGGGGATTGGTGGGAGGAGGGATGAGGGGGAGAGCTCAAGCACAAGAAGAGGGTAGATGAGGCCACCACCAATAGCAACAATGAAACATGGTGCAGATAGGGACCCTTATGAGTCTCATGGCAAGGATGTGATAAATGAGGACAAGGAGTAGTAGTGATATGCAACATTGTGTGACGATGTACAATATTTGGATGGATTTTTGTAGACACACTTGATGTACTTTGTATGGATATTTGTATTGTATGGAC
This sequence comes from Cupressus sempervirens, assembly GCA_028749045.1. NCBI lineage: Eukaryota > Viridiplantae > Streptophyta > Pinopsida > Cupressales > Cupressaceae > Cupressus > Cupressus sempervirens. The sequence continues at coordinate 619,386,414 of CM053791.1, forward strand.
ACTAGATTTGACAAGACTTTTCTATTCTTTTAGGGATGGGTGATGCATTTTTTTATTCTTCGATGATATATATATATATATATATATATATATATATATATATATATATATATATATATGAGCATTCTTTGTGGTGGGATATGTATGTTGAGTACTATGGCATGTGATATATATATACTATTTTGATTTATCATGGGATGCACATGGATAGATGTATGAGATGGAATGACATGTGTTATGTAGGATGTGATGGTGGAATTGTGAGATATATATGATATGGATGATTATACTGATGCTTTGTGATGTAGGATGTGATGCTTTTCTATATGAGATGTATGATATACATGATGTTATTGACACTTTGTGATGCAGGATGTGATGCTTTTATATGATGTATGATAAAAAGAATCTAACTTATGAAATGATTGTGATGATGTAAAATGGAGAAAACTAAAATGAACTTACAAAAGTACGATGATGAAAAAGGATGAGGAAAATGAACCTAAACTATGATGAGGCAAATGATAACTAAAATAAATGGACAAACTATGATGATGAAGAAGGGTAAAAATGAACCTAAAGTTATGATAATGAAAAGGATAAAAAAATGAACCTAAGACTATGATAGTGGAAAAAGATAACAATGAAGCTAAAACCATGATAATGGAAAAGGATAAAAATGAACCTAAAACTATGATCATGGAAATGAACCTAAAATTATGATAATGAAAAAGGATAAAAGAAGAAGCTAAAACTATGTTGATGGAAGGCATTAAAAAATGAACCTAAAATTATGATAATGAAAAAGGATAAAAAAGAATATTAAAATTGAAAAAGGATAAAAAATGAACCTAAGACTATGATTGTGGAAATGAACCTAAAATTATGATAATGGAAAAGGATAAAAAGGAATCTTAAAATTATGATTATGGAAAGGATAAAAAAATGAACCTAAAACTATGATCGTGGAAATGAACCTAATATTATGATAATGAAAAAGGATAAAAAAGAATCTTAAAATTATGAGGATGGAAAAGGATAAAAAATGAAATTAAGACTATGATCGTGGAAATGAAAGTGGATAGCTAAAACTATGATAAAGGATAAAAATTATGATAAGAAAAATGGTTCTAAAACTATTATGATGATAATGGATCTAAAACTATGATAAAAAAATGGATCTAAAAAAATGATAATGAAATGAGGAGTTAAAATGAACCATAAATATTATGATGATGGAAACGATAAATAACTTGGGAATTAAAGAATTATGAAATGTAGAAGATGACTAAAATGAAGAAGACCATGGGAATGCAGTGAGAGAGGGGTGGACAGGATATGAAATACAAAGAGAGTGATAGGGAAACATATGTGGAGATAGGATCTATAGCATATCATTGATTGACCGTAGTCGTGGTTGGGGGGAATCAATGTGCACAATTTTGAACATAAAACTTGAGGGATAGGAGAGCTAGGGTGATGTGATGGTTATGGGGTTAGAGAGAAGGAAAAATGGGATAAGCTTTTAGATTGGATTTGAGGGGATGGGGTGGTACATGGATAGGATGATAGGACATTGAGGGAAGCTTTTAGGAATAGAAATTGGTTAGGTAGGCATGATAGATGTGTGTGGTAAGAAATGTAGTATGTGATAACACAGATGTAGTGAATAAGAGATGAATGAGATTTTCTTTCTATGGAACAAGGTGATGGGATGATGGAATGATGCTTGAAGCTTCAAGGTGGGGTATTTTGTAAAGAAGTACCACCATGTAGTTTGAACACTTAATTTGATATAGGAATATTGGGTATATGCCAAGGTTACTAAGAACATCAAAGCCTTTACCCCAATATTACATACGATTGACTCAAAAAAGCACACAAGGGCCAACCCATCATCACACATGAATCCAGAGGAATCACAGTGGAAACGATACTAGGTAGTCCACAAGAAAACAATATTTCCCAATTCCATCATTTAATCCAAAATGATCACATGCTTGGAACATGCAAGCATCACATCCAACTAAATCACAAGCAGAAAATACCTTATCAAAACCTTTCCCTCTTATTGCCCCATTTGTAGCGTACCATGATATTAATGATCATGGTGACCTTGAGGAGGGAACAACCAAATTGCTTGGAAAAGATACATCAAGAATCAAAAAGTGAAATCCAATATCCATAGAAAGAAATAAATCCACAAAAAATAAACCTTTCTCTAAAGATATCAGTAGGACGAGATATTGACAGATCAAGAATAGACATGAGGAAGGATGCATCCTATAAGAGACAAGACTTAGAAGGACTGAGAATGTACAAGGACTGGTATACAAATTTTTAGGACATTTTGGATATTTGGTATGACATGTGAGTGGTGTTATTTACAATCGAAAAAGCTCAAGATGAGGATGTAGCATGAATTATTTGATATATATATATCATTGCTAGCGTTACAAGTGGTATGATACATAGATATGGTACAAGAGAGGAGCTATGTGCAATATAAGACATGTGATAGGATACATGGATATGATACATATGGAACATAAAATATGACTTATGATATACATGATAAGATAGATTGATATGATACATGTGGGAAGAATCATGGTATAATACACTACTCTATTTGATTTCCAACCTAAGGGATCGGGATAGCGGTAGTGATAGTGTGATAATGTGATCATTGGAATACCTTGGAAAAATGGGAAGATGAGGGATGAGATATAGAGGGAGATAGTGAAAAAATGTGGATCATTGATAATGGGAAGGCCAAGCACACATGGTGCCTATTTGCTAGGTTTTCATCGAGGTACCTATCCAAGGCACTTGAATTGCCAAGTTTTCACCATTGGACACTTGCCTTTCTTTTACTTTTTTGGATTTTTTTGATTTTTTTGGTTATTTCAAAAGGATTTATAGGATACACTAAGGATCTTATGCATAGAACTTCTTGAGTTGAATGGTGTTGGTGGGATCATTCTGTACTTCACCTTCTAGGGTTCATAGTTGGTAGGCAACAAAGCCAAAAGATGTCGTGACAACATATGGACCAAGCCACGTGGGCTCAAATTTGCCCTTCTTTTCTTGGTCTTCCTAGACTTTCATATTTTTGTTGAGGACCATGTCACCTTCTTGAAATTTCTATGGGTGAACCTTTTTGTTGAAGTTTATCTTGAGGCAATTTTTGTAAATTGTGAGATGGTCATAAGCCTGCTGCCTTTTCTCATCAAGTAGATCTAGCTAGGTGAGTCTGGCTACTCTATCATCTTCATTTGATATCTGTCCTAGCAAAAAAAAATGCATGGATGGGAGTTCAACTTCAATAGGTAGTGTTGGTGTTTGAAAAAATTGAAGCTCACTAAGAAAGGAGACAAGATTTAAAATGAAACTCAACCTGCTGTTCTTTGCATTAATTTCCTTGAAATAATATGTTCATATGCATGAAATGAAAACATAAAACACCTAATGGATCCGACTTACTGTATTATCCTTCCTACTACTGTCCATGCAAGATAATTATGCTGAAAAAATGGTGTCACAATCAAGGAAACATGTCAAAAACTGGAACCAATGGTAACATAATGAAAAATTGGAAACCCTAATGGTATCATAGCAATGAACTTTTCTTTCCAAAAATGGAAACTGTACAATGAGAAAGAATGAGAATCATATAGGAGGAGGTGAATTCCTAGATATACTCTGTAACTAACATGTGTCCACTTGGAAAACCTCCTCAACAAGCTAAAAACCATCTCTCTACGTTCTCTTTGTAACTGTAAATGAAATCCCCATCATTTGGAATCTACAAGCAAGAAATGTCTGAAATGATGAGAATAATAACCAATTTTGATGCCAAAATGAACTCAAGGTAAAAAGTGAAAATAAGTTAAAATGGCCTCTAAAATATAAGAAAAATGATTGAAGTAAATTTTCTCCACATTAAAACTTCAATAAGTCTTCATATCTCCCCTTTAACCAATTATGATGATCAATGATGAAAAACACCCATTCTACTGAGAACACCCCACAATTTACAAATTGGCTTATAGCGTGAACTAGTGAGTAGTTGTGTAAAAACTGACCTTAGAAATGGAAAATTCAGATCTTCTTAGTTTTGATGGTATATTGGAGCACCTATTTTGGATAAAAATAGCCCCAATTATGCCCCTCTAAATTTCAGGCTTTCAATTAGACCTTCTCATTAAAAATTTCAAAAAATTTGAAAAATTAATGACTTTCTTATAGTTTTAACTATAGGATAAAAACATTTTGAATGTATAACTTTCCTCCTTTAGGAATATGCATGATAGATGTGAGAAAATCATTTATTTTAAAAGATTTATTTTTTCCCCCTTTTACCCTTAGTTGACTGAAGGCCATCAGACTACCTCGTGGTAGCCTCTGGTTTGCCGAGAACTTTCCACGTCACCTTATAATTTTGAACCATTGGCCACCTAGGTGACACATGTCACCTTTTGATTGGACCAAAATCTACCACATCACCTGCTGACAGTATGCCACATGTCACATGTGCATTGGTTCTGATCTAAGGTGGGACCCACATACACTCAGTCGGTTTCCTAAATTTTTCTACAACTCGCCATTTTTCTTGCTAGAAATTATCCCATTTTCCAGTGGCAACATGGCAATCACTAGATTCTGGCAAGTTTTTTTGCAAACTCCATCTATCCGATGATGCCACATCACTGCCATCTCACTGTGCCACCTAGGCACTCGCTATGTCGCTATAGTAACCATCATGCATCTTTCCCTTAGTGACATAGTGATGGCTGCATGATTGTCCATGTTTCAACATCTTGTTCTTTGGATCTATTTCTCACAATGTCATCATTATTGTTTATTTATTCAAAATTTAGTAGTGGTCTCCAGCTAGCCGACATGCACAAGTCTCACCAAGCATAACTTACGACTTTTAAGATAGCCTATGTCTTTTAAAAATGTTAAAATAGATGCATTAGAGTATTTAAAGAACTAATTGTTCCCCACTACAAAAAATGTGGGACAAATGTCTAAAACTATTTCGCCTATGCTTTGCATACTGTGGGTTCTTTTTTCCCTATGTGCATTCTATTTGACTGTGGCTTGGTCTCCATGAACATAGGCTGCCTCTTCTATTTAATATCTTCAAAGGCATCTCATGCAATGGTATTCATTTTGATGTGAGTGTGAGTCTCCATTCTGCTCATGTGGTCTTCCCTTTTAAATGCATAGCTCCTCTATTTTGTTTGCACTTTTATGGTTATGGGAACCTCCCCTATTGCTATCTCTCTCATTCACATAAGACTCCTTTTATTTCTCCAATAAGTTACCATGTATGTGGTCTGCCCCTTTCATCGCTAGAAGCTCTTGTGTTGACCTGTTACTTAGCGTGACTTGTTTCTTTTTATAGAAAATTCTACCTCTTAGCTTATTGTTTGCTTCACATTGACTACCTCCCTTGCTTCAACATGGGCTCTTTTAGCTTGTTGTGCCTTGCTCAAAACCTCCCTCTCTATGCATCTTCAAACATGCCATGGGTTCTTGCATTGATGCTACCTTTTTGTGTGTTCCCCTGCATTGCTTGCAAATCTCCTCTGTTCTTGTTGACTACTCCTTTTTAATGCCATAGTCCCTCTTTTTTACTTTCTTCTTTTAATATTGACTTAACCCTCCCATTGCATGATGAACTATGGCTATTCCAAGCCATGATCTACTTTGCTTTCGTGTGGAGCTTCTCTTTTAATTGACATTGATTCTTCTGTCTTAAGTCACTAGTGTCTTGTGTTCTTCCCTTCCCAACTATGCATGTGGCTTCTCCTGAATACACTGGTTCCCTGCTTAAAACCTTGGGGCTCTCTTGCACTGGGATTTTTTAGTGTCTCCCTCATTTCTTATGTGTGGGCTACTTTTGTTTTGACTACACAGCTCCCATGCATGGAAACTCCCTTCCCCTTTATTGCATGTGGCTTTCCTTTTGTTCATTCATTTTCTCAATGTGTGAGTTCTTCTTGGACCTGGGACTTTCTTCTTGTACATGCCATGGCTTTCCATTGCGCAAATGTGGATCCGCCTTTGTTGCTTTTTCTAGCCGCTATCTTTCTTATTTCATTGTGTGAATGCTCATTTTCTTTATACGCTGTCTCCTTTACTTTAAGAAATGGATGCCCTACAATAAAATGTTACTGATGCATAAATACAATTTGTTTCTCACCCCAAAAGAAAAGATTTATGGAGAAAGTGAAGTAGGAATCGATGAGGGGTAGTTTGAAATGATGGAGGCAAGCATCCCACTTTCTTTTTTCGTAGCACATTTTTTTCACCAACTCACTTCATTTCACAATTAAAGGACAACGACCTGTGAACTTTCCAAAATCTATTGAAAATTAGATAGGATTTTGGCTGCTGAACCAGTCTAGGCAAGAGAATTTGAAGATTATAATACTGAAAAATAAACCAAAAATTGACCATTACTTGGAGTGTAATCCTCATTGCAAGTGAAAAAGAAAAGATTAAATGGATTCATCACTTTCTCTTGTGATATTCTATTATATCTTCCCCTACCACTTGTCATCCATACAATGGCCATTCATGTTCTTGTCTTTTACTATGGGAGGTTCCTTTCATGCAACATTTCTACAAAGATCTATCATAAACTTTCTTTGCAATGAAAATCTTTTGCAGATGCCGAATGGTTTACTTTAGGTAAAACATAATGGAGCTCATTACGTCTTTGACTTAGAAAAAAGCCCTATCTCCACCTTCCTTAATTCAAAAATCAACACTCTAATCATTTATTAATGTGGATGATCCCATTCAAGACTTTAAAGTAATGTCTACCTCCCCATTTTATCTCACTGCTACATTCCCCTGTCAAATTGATGAGGTTGGTCGGGTCCCAAAGTGAGTCTGGCTAAATTTTTTTTCATTTTCGAGCACTTGAATCCTTGATCTAATGAAATCTTGAAGCTAACTAAAATCACAATCAAGCATTGAATTATCCTTAAAAACTCACCTTTACCCTTTACTGCCCATCGTCAATTTAGTGCTAGAAGGTCCTATGACTGCCCTTAAAAATTGTCCAAAACACCTGACCAGGCTCTGAAAACTGGCATATTGATTCTTTTTTCACACACTTTTACCTTGTCAAATCTCGTCTCATCAAGAATGCCCAGTCAAAAGCTGTTTACTATCAAAGTTGACCTCTCAGAACTGCCTGTAAGTAAACATGTTAGAAAACCATAAATCACGTATGGAATTGGGTTTGAAAACTGGGTAAATGGACACTAGGGGAAACAAGAACTGGGGAATTGGTTCACTACCATGAGAAGAGTATAAATATATGATTTGGGCTCATGAAAAACAACTAGGCGCAAAAGGCGAGCTATCAAAGTAGGCTACTTAGAATTTGCAGATTGGAAACAATGGCAAAAAAACACTTTTTACAAATGGAATTGACTTGGAGAAGTGTGGAGATGGATTCATCATGATTTAAAAATTGACACACTTAAAGTAATTTTGGAGGACAATATAGTGGTATAATCCATTTGATCTCACATATCATAGATTTGAAGTTATAACATCCTGAACAGGGGTTCCAACAAATTTTCATATGCTAACACTAGTAAGAAGTTAGAAATTGCATTTGGAATCACGTTTGATAACTGCTAACAAATTCATTATAAGCTCAAAAGTGAAATGTAGCAATTATATGACCTAAAAAATGCAATGCAATAGGAATTTCACCATTTTGGTCAACTAGTCAAAAGTTATAACTTGTCAAACAGGGCTTCCCAGAATTAAAAACTAATTTCAAATGTATGAAAATAGTAAACTACCAACTTTGAGGGATTCAAAACCTAGTCAAATGGACTCAAAATGACTCAAAATCTAAAACATAGGCTCTTAGGTATGGACACTAAATACTCCCAAAGTGGTGAGGCATGAAACATTACTAGGTGTGAGATATTTAGTTGCAAACATGGCCTCCTATTGCTATTTGACACTTTGAAAATGCAGAATTGACAAATGTTCAAAACAGGAGTTCACAAAATGACTCGGAATGACAATTTAACTTTATGGAACAAGTGGATATGTTGAATAAAGGTGTTAGAAACATTAAACACCTCACGGGCCTCAAAAGTATAGCTGGGTACACCCATCAAAAAGCATTTATAAGGCTTAATTTCTTCAAAATTCTCAAAACCAAGGCTACAATTTTGACTCAATTCTAATTTTTTACCTAGATTGGGAGAATTTTATTCTTGAAGAAATCAAACCAATAGTGGCTCTATTTGGGGATGCATGTCCCTTGTGGGCATGGCAAGGATTCAGATCTCTAGAGGAAGTAGACTACTCACAACAACTTCTCTCTTGCACAACTTTATTGAAAACAGGAAAAGAGCTACTATTACTCTGTATAAATGATGGCCCCAGGCCACCGAAATTTTTTCAAAAATTCTTACCTCTATCATAAATTTGGTTTTCATTCCTTTCATCATGAGGCAAACTAAAACTTTCATCTATATTTGCTTCACCACACACATCATCATTCATAATCAGCTCATTAGGAAAAACAAAACTATCATCATCACTTTCATAGTGTGTATGAAAACTTGGCAAAAATTCAACCTCTTGGTCACTATGAAAGATAAAACCAACAATTTCATGAATGCCAACATCAAACTAAAACTCATGCCCTCTAACTAATTCATGCATTCTGTCTATTAGAAACACGAAGTGCTCATATTCAACTTCATTCAACGAATTACATGAATCAGATGGTAACTCACCTTGTGGATCCGGATATGAAGAAAATGTAAAATCTGATTTCTCCTCATTTTCAATATCAATACTCCATAAATTAGATTGAACATATGCTACGTTTTCTTCACATTCCAACAAATAATTAGATACCAAATCACAAGAATCATCATGAAATTGCATGTTCCCAATATGCTGATCTGTTTCAATTTCTTCCTCAAATAACTCACTAGAATGAACTAATTCATTACTATTTATTTCCTCATCACATGAGCAATTTGAATGTATCTTGTCCTCATGAAAACAAGAAAACCATGAACCAGCAACAGACCTTATCCCTATACCTTTCTTTTCAACATGGAAGTCATCATGTGTATTAATGTATGAGATACCATCACATACACCTCTGAAACTTGACATAGCATATTCTGAAACTATATCTTCTTCAACATCAAATTTAGGGGAAATGACTTCATCATATGGAAATATAAAACATGAAAAAACACAAGCATCCTTAGATAGATTAACATACCTTTTAAAATCATGAGTCAACAAATCAAAAATCTCATCAACACTTAACAAGACTTCACTACTAATTTCTTTTCATTGACTGTGATCATTATCTGGATAGCTTGACACATTTGTAACATAAGACTTGTTAGTAATACATTGTGAAAAATCAGAATTATGATCATCCCATACATCTTCTTCTTTAGACAATACCTCAACAACCGACATTGTAACACATTCACATTCATCGCTAGAAGGAAGACTATTACTACTGTTACACTTTTCCTCTTCTTTATACTCATCATCATAAAAAGATGAATCCACATTCTGTATGTCATCAAACTATTGATTACCATCCTTTAATTCATAAAGCTAAGGCTCTTCATATTCAATATCACTTTCAATAGACTCATTTTATTCACTATCATTTGCAACATATTCATTTCTACTATCATTAGATTCATTAGTATTCAAAGCACTTTCAATTTCTATGATAAAATCTTGAAATTCAACAATCTTTTCTAACCTTGACTTGGCTGACCAATCAACTAAATGCAGCATAAAAACTTTTAAGAGCACCATTGACTATGAAGACTTCTCTAGTCTAAAGGACTCATCAAGATTCATGCCTATTGATTTAAACTTCATGTAAGTTTGAAATCCATTAAGACCTGTAATATTACCAATTTTATTTCTTATGCCAATGACAATCTTATTATGAATTTCTCTTTTTAGCCAAGCAATTGCATGAACATAGAGTTGGTACATCATTTTCAGATCTAGACTCAGAATCCATCTCTTGAAATTTTAAAACTCCTACCTCTATTTTCTTAGTGCAAAAACACTAGATGGGGGCAACCATTTCTACCATTTAACTTTTATGAATGACAAAGACATGAAAATTGAAAATACCTTTATGTGTTGCTATCTGAAACCTCAGATTATTTGATTGGCATAGGTGTAAACATGAAAACCTTCACACTATAGATAAAATCTTTTATAGAGCCACCAACTCCTTGAAGAGGGAAATGCAATCACAACAGTAATTCACCTTTTGAAATTAATTACTTTAGCAGATACATACAACCACATAAATTTTCAATCAAGAACTGATACTTCCTCTTTTCAAACAAACTAGATTTTCCCATAAATACTGAAAACCTCTGATATTAAAACAAACCATGCACTAGCACAGAGATTGAGACTAGAGTTGCCACTCACACTTGGTGAGAAAAGATTTGAAACAATTTACCACTTGTAAATCTCAGATTAACAACTTGCAGCAGATCTATACAACCTTCTACCAATTTCAACTTTAAAACATACTTTGAAATATAAAAACACTTTTACCAAATCTACCTCTCACAAAGTATGTTATAATGTACCAAACCAATCTCCTATTTAGTTCTAGAAAATCCACTTGATGGAGAAACTTTGTAAAACTTACTTTCATGGAAATAAAATCACATGAAAATGTAAATACCTTTCAATATTGATGCCTGCAACTACTTCAATCCTGCAAATAACAACAGATTTAGATCTTATTTGGATTTAGCAACACTTGCACTGCATCTCACCTAATTCTTTCACGCATTGTCAAGAACTTGAGATGAATTCTTCAAATCTGCTTTTTGACTGTTTCATTCTTTAGAATACCTTCACATTTTTGAAGCACTGGGGTAGAGATATAACCTTGAGTAACCACTCACTTAGTGAGAAAAGATTTACCAAACTTGCAAAACATAACAAGCTGGTCCAGAATTTACAACAGGTATTTGCAAACTTTATACAACAATGTGGTAATTTCACACTCTTGGCAAAGTGAAAGAATATGACATTAACTCTAAATTTTGATAACAACTTATCAAAATGGCAAATGACTTTTATATGAAAAATTATTCAATTCAATCAAATTACTACTGTCAATGAATAAGGACACTAGGGAACATGAAACTTTAGCAAGGAAATAAGAAACACCTCTTGCTATATATATGCTATATCCAATCTGTTTCATGCCAAAGATTTTGGTTCTTTCTGTATGCAAGTCCCTAGCAAAGTTGCCATTTTGTTAGTGTTTGAAAATGTTACTAGTTTCCAATTACCCCGATGAGAATATGACACATCTAGGGGCAACTAACTCACATCTTCAACACATCATTTCAAACACCAGATTAACTATAAGCCTTGACCCTTCTTCACTTCAAGATCTATAAGACCTAGGTAGGTGGACCTTGAGGTTCTAATGTATGGTACTAGTGCAATTTAAACATAGATCTGAATCTAATTACTGCAAGTGAAAACCCCTTATATCTCCTAATAACTCATGTAATAACATAGATCTATAGTAGCTAAATGCGAATCTATGAAATTCATAAGTTGAGTGAGGCTTAGACTTTTTAGCTCTTCAATATGAAGGGAAAAATGTTTGATTAATAATGTTGAAGTCAACAAAACCCCTAATATGCAGCAACATGAACAATTGATCCTGTAACCAATCAGTGCCTAATCCATTGGGCAATTCTAAGAATCAAATACATACACATGGGTACCTGAGACATATTCATATCTTCAGTTATTTAATCTATCCATTTACCTTGTAAATAGACATCTATGCTCAATCTAAACCTCATTCTTACCTGATATCCTCATCAGTAAACTTGCAACCCTGATGATTCTCTTGAAGCATTTACATAACCCCTTGAGTTATAAGCAACAATGAAACAACATATAGCCTTAAGGGATAGCAACTATGACGTAGGCTCTTTTTTTAAAGATTGTAAAACATTGAAGCTCACTAAGAAAGGAGACAAGATTTAAAATGAAACTCTACTTGCTATATCTTTGCATTAATTTCCTTTGAATAATACATTCATATTCATGAAATGAAAACATAAAAAACCTAATGGATCTTACTTGCTGCATTATCCTTCCTATTGCTATTCATACAAGAGAATTATGTTGAAAGAATGGTGTCATAGTCAAGGAAACATGTCAAAAATTGGAACAAATGGTCTCATAGTGAAAAACTTGAATCCCTAATGGTATCACAATAATGAACTTTTTCTTTCCAAAAACTAGAACCTGTACAATGAGAAAGAATGAGAATCATATAGGAGGAGGTGAATTCCTAGATCTACTCTGTAACTGACATGTGTCCACTTGGAAAACCTCCTCAACAAGATAAAAAAAATCTCTCTACCTTCTTTCTATAGCTGTAAATCAAATCCCCATCATTTGGCCTCTACAAGCAAGAAATGTCTGAGATGATGAGAATCATAACTGATTTTGATGCCAAAATGAACTCAAGGTAAAAAGTGAAAATTAGTTAAAATGGCCTCCAAAATGCAAGAAAACTGATTGAAGTAGATTTTATCCACATTTATACTTCAATAAGTCTTCATATTTCCCCTTTAACCAAGTCTGATGATTAGTGATGAAAAACAACCATTCTGCTAGGAACACCCCAAAATTTACAAATTGGCTTATAGCATGAAATGGTGAGTAGCTATGGAAAAACTGACCTCAAAAATGGAAAATTCACATCTTCCCAGTTCCAATGGTTTATTGGAGCACCTATTTTGGATAAAACTAGCCCCAGTTATGCCCCTCTGAAGTTTAGGCTTTCAATCAAACCTTCGCATTAAAAATTTCAATTTTTTTGAAAAATTAATGACTTTCATATAGTTTTAACTATAGGATAAAAAAATTTTGAATTTAAAACTTTCCTCCTTTAGGAATATGCATGAGAGATTTGAAAAAATCATTTATTTGTTTCCTTTTACCCTCAGCTAACTAGACACCATTAGACTGCCACGTGGTAGCCTTTGATTGGCCGAGAACTTTCTATGTCACCCTACAATTTGGACCCACTAGCTACCCTTTTGATTGGACCACAATCTACCACATCACCCACTGATAGTATGCCACATGTCGCATGTGCATTGGTTCTGATCTCAAGTGGGACCTACATATACTCTGTCGATTTCCTAAATTTTCTAGCAAGTTGCCATGTCACTTGCTGAAAATTTTCCCATTTTTTTTGTGGCGACATGGTGACCACCAGATTTTGAAAAGTTTTTCGATGAACTCTATTTTTCCACTGATGCCACATCACCACCATCTCACTGCACCACCAAGGCACTTGCTATGTTGCTATAGTAACCATCGTGCATCTTTCCCTTAGCGACATAGCAATGACCGCAGGATCATCCATGTGTCAGCATCTTATTCTTCAAATTTATTTCCTACCATGTCATCATTCTTGTTTATTTGTTCAAAATTTAGCAGTGGCCTCTAGCTAGTCGACGTGTACAGGTCCCACCAAGCATAACTTGCAGCTTGTAAAATAGCTCATGTCTTTTAGACAAGTTAAAATAGACGCATTAGAGTATTTAAACAACTAATTGTTCCCCACCACAGTAAATGTGGGACAAATGTCTGAAACTATTTTGCCTATGCTTTGCATACTATGGGTTCTTTTTTCTTTGCGTGCATTCTATTTGACTACAGCTTGGTCTCCATGAACATAGGTTGCCTCTTCTATTTAATATCTTCAAAGATGTCTCATGAAATGGTATTTGTTTTGATGTGAGTGTGAGTCTCAATTCTACTCACATGGTCTTCCCTTTTAAATGCATAGCTTCTTTGTTTTGTTTTCTCTTTATGGTTATGGGCGCCTCCCCTGTTGCTACCTCTCTTATTCGCATAAGACTCCTTTTCTTTCTCCAATCAGTTACCATGTATGTGGTCTTCCCCTTTGATCACTAGAAGCTCTTCTGTGGACCTGTTACTCAGTGTGACTTGCTTCTTTTTATAAAACATGCTACCTCTTGGCTTGATGTCACGGGTGTTTGCTTCACATTCACTGCCTCCCTTGCTTCAACGTGGGCTCTTTTAGCTTCTTGTGCCTTGCTCCTAGCCTCCCTCTCTATGCATCTTCAAACATGCCATTAGTTCTTGCATTGATGCTACCTTTTTTTATGTTCCCCTGCATTGCTTGCAAATCTCCTTTGTTCCTATCGACTACTCCTTTTTAACGCCATAGTCCACCTTTTTTACTTTCTTCTTTTAATATTGACTTAACCCTCCTATTGTGTGATGAACTATGACCGTTCCAAGCCATGATCTAATCTACTTTCACATGGAGCTTCTCTTTTTATTGGAATTGATTCTTCTTGCTTAAGTCACTGGTGTCTTCTATTCTTCCCTTGCCAACTATGCATGGGGCCTCTCTTGAATACCTTGGTTCCCTACTTAAAACCTTGGGGCTCTCTTACACAGGATTTTTCAGCGTCTCAATTATTTCTTATGCATGTGCTTCTTTTGTTTTGACTACCCAGGTCCCATGCATGGAAACTCCCTTCCCCTTTTGTCACATGTGGCTTTCCTTTTGTTCATGTGTTTTCTCAATGCGTGAGTTCTTCTTGGACCTACGACTTTCTTCCTACACATGCCATGGCTTTCCATTGTGCAAATGTGGAACTACCTCTATTTCTTTTCCTATCCACTGCCTTTCTTATTTCATTGTGTGAATGGTCATCTTCTTTATATGTTGTCTCCTTTCCTTTAAGAAACAGATTGTTATTGATGTACAAATACAATTTGTTTCCCACCCCAAAAGAAAAGGTTTATGGAGAAAGTGAAGTAGGAATTGATGAGGGGTAGTTTGAAATGATTGAAGCAGGCAGCCCACATCCTTTTTCACAACACATTTTCTTCACCAACTCACTTCTTTTCACAATTAAAAGCCAACAACCTGTGAACTTTCCAAAATCTATTGAAAATTAGATAAAATTTTGGCCACTAAACCAGGCCAGGTAAGAGCATTTGAACATTATAATACTAACAAAGAAACCAAAAATTGACCATTAATTGGAGTGTAATCCTCATTGCAAGTGAAAAAGAAAAGATTAAATGGATTCATCACTTTCTCTTGTGACGTTCTATTGTATCTTCCCCTACCGCCTGTTGTCCCTACAATGACAATTCATGTTCCTATCTTTTACTATGGGAGGTTCCTTTCATGCAACGTTTCCAAAAGATCTGTCATAAGATTTCTTTGCAATAAAAATCTTTTGCAAATGTCGAATGATTTACTTCAGGTAAAACATAATGGAGCTCATTACATCTTTGAGTTAGAAAAAAGCCCTAGCTCCACCTTCCTTAATTCAAAAATCAACACTCTAATCATTTATGAATGTGGATGATCCCATTCAAGACTTTAAAGTAATGTTTACCTCCCCATTTTATCTCATTGCTACATTCCCCCATCAATTTGATGAGGCTGGTCAGGCCCCAAAGTAGGTCCAGCTATTTTTTTTTCATTTTCAAGCACTTGAATCCTCAAATTGATCTAATGCAATCTTCAAGCTAACTAAAATCAAAATCAAATGTTAAATTATCCTTAAAAAATCACATTTACCCTCTATTGCCCACCGTCATTTTAGTGCCAGAAGGTCCTATGACTGCCCTTAAAAACTGACCAAAACACCTGATTAGGCTCTGAAAATTGGTACACTAATTCTTTGTTCTGCACACTTTTACCCTATCAAATCTCGTCTCATCATGAATCCCCAGTCAAACGCTATTGACTGTCAAGGTTAACCTCTCAGAACTGCCTGCAAGCAAACATGTTAGAAAACCATAAATGACTCAAAATCTAAAACATAAGCTCTCAGGTATGGACACTAAATACTCCCAAAGTGGCGAGTCATGAAACATTTTTGAGTGCGAGATATTCAGTTACAAACATGGCCTCCTATTACTATTTGACACTTAAGTGAGAATGCAAAATTGACAAATGCTCAAAACAAGACTTCACGAAATGATTTGGAATGATAATTTGACTTCATGGAACTAGTGGATATGCTAAATGAAAGGTTTTAGAAATGTTAAACACCTCATAGGCCTCAAAAGTATAGCTGGGTACACATGCATCAAAAAGAATTTACAATGCTTAATTTATTCAAAACTCTCAAAACCAAGGCTAAAATTTTGACTCAATTTTGACATTTTAGCTAGATTGGGAGAATTTTATTCTATACAAAATTAGACCAATAGGTAGTACTAAATTAGCACCATAGACTAGGGAGCATGGGGTTGTGCCTGTGGATGTATTGAATCAAGTGCAATAGGCCCATAGGGTTGGGTCAATTTGCAAATGCCAATCACAACTAGAATCATCGACAAGTTTCTTTAGGATTTTGAGTAAGGTCTTGTTAGTTGTCTCAGCCTGACCATTACCTTGTGGGAAGTAGGGGTTGGAAAAATGGTAATCAATGTGAAGGGAAGTGCACAATTCTTCCATATTGAGGTTTTCAAAGATATCTCCATGATCAATGAAAATATAGCTGGGATGCCGAAGTGACATATGATATGATACAAGATGAATTTGGAAACTTGAACTCCCATGGCAGTGATAAGTGGAATTGCTTCTTCCCACTTAGTGAAATAATTAGTTGCAGCAATTATGCACTTGTGTCCTTCTGAAGATAGAGGTGCAATAGCACCAACAAGGTCAAACCCCCAACATGCAAATGGCCATGGTGGTGCAATGGGTTGAAGACCTTGAGGTGGAGCTCATATTAAATTTGTATGCTACTAACAAGGTAGACACTATTTGACAAAGTTATAAGCATCATGCTATAGGGTAAGCAAATAATATCTAGTTCAAAGTATTTTCTTAGCTAGGACTATACCATTCGTGTGAGCACTACAAATTTTGATGTGTATCTCTTTGAGAGCCATTGGAGACTTGTTTTGGTTTAAACACTAAGAGAAAGTATCATGGTAACTTGAATGATATAAGGTGTTAGCTATGATAGTGTAGCAAGATGCTCTACAAATGAGGTTCTAGCATTGAGTTCTCATGAGATGGGGAGATATGATACCATTAAGTAGGTAAGCATGAATTTTGTGGTACCATGGGGATTAGGGACCCACCAAGACACATACCCGTGTTGATTCATCATTCTCGTATGCAGGCTTGTGTAGCTTCTAAACTAACAATTCATATTACATAGCTTATTGAGGGATCTCTAAGAGTGAACCAATAGTAGCCATGGCATCTGTAGCCTTCTTTTGCAATCTGGGCACTTGTGTGAATTGGACTTGTGTAAAGTGTTGTTTCAGCTGATCTACCAATTCTTTGTAAGGTTGAAGTTTTTTGTCCTTAGTTTGATAATCATCAAGGACTTGCTTGATAATTAGCTATGAATCTTTGAATACTTGTAGCTTTGTGATGTTCCACTCAATTTCTATTTTGAGCCCTACAATAAGAGCTTCATACTTCAAGATGTTGGTGCACTAGAACTGGAGTTTGAAAGACTTGGGAATTTAGTCACCTTGAGGAGTGACCAATAGTATGCCGGATCCAAAACCATGGGATGTATAAGATATATAAAAATGAAGATTCCATGATGATGGTTCCTCTATTAGGTAGAGATGTTCATCCAAGAACTCCATAATGAGGGGTTGATCAACAACGAAGGGTACATAGGCCAAGTGATCTACTATAGCTTGACCTTTGATGGCTTTTCTATCAACATAGTGGATGTTGAACTCATTGAGAAGCATGAACCATTTGGCTAGGCATTTGGGTGAGTACTATGCATGATAACATATATTTTAGAGGATTAATCTTGGATATTAGTTGCATAGTATGACTCATCATGTAGTGACAGAGCTTCTGAGTGGCAAAAAACATAGCTAAGAAAGCTTTTTCCATGGGTGTGTAATTAAGGTCATACCCAACTAGAGTGCAATTAATGTAGTAAATAGCCCTCACTTTTCCTTTGTCATCAAGCTATGCTAGAAGTGCACCTACTGCTATTGGGGTAGCTATGATGTACAATATGAGTAGTCTTCCTTTAACTGGCAGAACTAGGATAGGTGGATTAGCCAAGTATTGCTTGATTAGTTCAAATCTGTGCTAGCAAATAGGATCCCATCTAAAATTTTGATCCTTTTTGAGCAAGTGTGTAAATGGTTGGCACTTATTTGCTAGATGCAAGATGAATCTTCTGACTGATTGTAGGTTCCCATGGAGAGAGAAAAGCTATCTAAGTGTCTTGGGAGGAGACATATCCATGATAGCCTTGACCTTTTTAGGGTTGATCTCAATACCACTCCTTGATACAATGAACCCTAGGAGTTTTCTAGATGTGACATTGGAGACACATTTCTTGGGGTTGAGCATGAGATGGTACTTAGCTAGCTGATCAAACACTTCCTTGAGGTTAGATAAGTGATCAACGGCATTAAGTGACTTTACTCGAATATCATCCACATAACCCTAAAGAGTTTTTTGGATGAGGTCATGGAACATGACCGTTTTGTCTTATTGATAGGTGGCCCCAACATTCTTCAACCCAAAAGGCATCATGTTATAACAAAATGTTCCCCAAGGAGTAGTAAATGTTGTCTTATGTTGATCTACTTATGCTATTTAAATCTGATTGTATCGTAAGAAACTATCCATTAGTGATAATAGCTCATGGCCTGCAATGAGATTGACAATCATGTCTATATTTGCTAATGAGAAATCATCCTTTGGACACACCTTATTGAGGTCTCTGAAGTTTGTGTAAATCTTGATATCAGCAAAAGGCTTTGTGATAGGTACCATAGTGGAGATCCAATCTAAGTAGTCAATTGGGAAAATGATCTTCACATCTAGTAGTTTTTCTAACTTCACTTTGACCAATAGGGAAACCTTAGGATGCATCTTATAGAGTTTTTTCTTGACTAGTTTAGTCTTTGGATCTACAACTAAGGGGTGTACAACTAACTTAGGGTCAAACCTTGGCATGTCTTGATATGACCATGCAAACTATCCTATATTTTCTCAAAGCACCTCAATGAGAAGCTTTTCTTGTTTTGGTAGTAGAGAGGTTGCAATATATATGATCCTTGGTACCTCTATTAGGCTAATATTAACTAGTCTGATTTCCTCTATTAGGATAGATGACACTACAGGCTTGTGATCATGTGGGGGAAGGATGAAATTTCCATCCTTAGGTGCCTCAAAAAGGTTTTCACCATCAAATATGTCCTTTATTTTTATCTCATTGTTTGAGTGATCCGATGGTGCTCTAGAAGAGTTTTCACCAGGGGATCCTTTTGCTTTGATTTTTATTCTTTTTGTTAAGTTTCTTTTGATCTTTTTTGTGACTAGAGATTTTCTCCTCTGCAAAGTAACCTTTTGGATTCAACTTGTAGACATAAGATGACTGTGGAGGTTGTTTCTTGTGTGGTATTTTAACTCCCATGAATCTTAGGAGAACATTCTCTGTGGAGAATTTGTCAACATGGATAACACTTGGTTGGTCCTAATCAATGAGTTTAGGATGAGAAAGTGGTAAATCTATGAGATTAATAGAATTTCATAGAGCACAGAAGCTCCTAAGATAAGTTTTTTAAGGAAAATATTGTCGTAGGCTTTCTTTTCAACTTCCTCATGGATGTCTTCAACCTCAACAAGATTGTTTTGAATGTTAAAAAAGGCATGTCCTTTTATGGTGCCCCCAGTTGTAGGGAGTCCATAATTGAGATCTTTATTTTTCTCCTCCTTATACACCTTTATAGGATGTCTAGTATGGAACTCTTCATAACCTAGGCTACCTCCTTGATAATCCCATTATTTAGTAGTAAGGCGATGTGAGTGTGGGTATTTTTGTTTGAAGTAGTCAAAGAGCTCTTTACCTTTTGGAGGTGGTTATCTGTATAGCCATTTACTAATACCAAGAGTGGTTTCCTCTCCATTTAGGATTCCATTTGTAAAAAATGTGGTGGGTCTGAGTTGTTTGATCTGAGGAGTCATGTCTAGCTTTGGCCCTTGATAAGTTGGGCACCCCCAAGTATGTGGATCAAGTGGTAGAGCATCAATAATAAAGACATCTGAAAGACTCTATTCTCTACAACCTTGGTAGTTTATATTAACCCTAGAAAGAGTGGAGGCTAGTATGGTATCTGGATCATGGCAAGTACTAGAGGAGCTAGCCATGGTGTTGCCAATCTCAATTCTAAGAAAATGGTTATTATATGAGGCATCTACCACATTGCAATAAACAAAGGGTTTAGGATCAACATGGATGGTTATCTCAGTTCCATTATGCAGAAATTTAACTCACTGATGATATGTGGAGGGAACAACCTTCATGGTGTGAATCCATGGTCAACCAAGGAGGATGTTATATGGCAGGTTAAGATCAACCACATGACATATTATTTCTTGAGAAACATGGCCAACTCTGATAGGTAGGAAGATAGTTCCTTTAGTGGTCCACTCCAAATTATCATATACCTTGATAGTGATGACTTCATTTGGGATATTTGCCTCAGTGTATCCTGCTTATTTGATAAATTTTAAGGTACATAGATTCAAGGCTGATCCATTATCTATCATGACCCTTTTGACGAAAAAGTGACACATGATGACAACTATGCGAAGTGGAAGTATGTGATTGGGGTCAACAACTGGGATGTTTGAAGTTTTGGAGGGTAAGGCACATGATGCAGATATATGGCCTACTAGGTTGGGAAATTTTGTGGCATTGATGTGAGTAGGGACGTGTGACTCATAAAGAGTACTGTCAAGGATCTCTTGATAAAGTGGGCTTGTGCAAAAGAGATCTAAAATAGATATTTGAGCTGGTATATTTCCAAGATGTTCCAAGATGTTATACTGTGGTCCTAATATGAGTGGTCCTGATGGAGGTGGTCATGATGGGGTAGGTACAAATGGTCTGGCTATGTTGAGCTAAGTTCTTTGTATGGTGACTAAACATTAATTGTCAGGGCCTTTGATATTGGTGACATTCATAGAAGGTTCTATTTGAGATATGTAGCTAATCAAATTTTCGTAGTCCAATTAGGCCAAGGTATAGTTCTGTAATTTGTAGCGATTATCACCTTGTTTGGTTTATTGGTGTTGTTTGTTGTAGTATTGTTCATAAGGGCTTAGACCACATTTTTTTTATGTGGAGGAAATGCTTTTTGATATATGAATAATCCTACATTTGTGGAATTTTGTACCCCCACTATGATTTCCTTTTGATCAATAAGGTCTTGCACATAATCTTTGAGATGCATGCACTTTAGGGTGGGGTGCCCTTTAATGCGATGGAATTTGTAGAACTCATTTTCCTTATACTAGGATGCCCTTGACTGATTATTTTCTAATGGTTGAGTTTGTGGATGTCGAATAAGATTTTTTTTAGCCAACTTTTCAAAGATGACATTAAGTGGTTCCCCCAAAGGGTTGTATATTTAGCGTTGCCTTGGCACACATGGCCTTGAGCCACCTGCGATAGTAATGGCATTCATTTGATTTAGAGGATTTTGTGCTTATGGATGAGTGTGTTGTGATGGGAGGTGTTGCTATGATTTTTGGTATGTTCTATATTGGTAAGAAGATTGTTGTTGTTGTGGCAATTGTGGATAAGTAGGATTAGGTGCACTAGGTGTTGCCCCTAAAATATGGACTTGTCATGTATTGGTGGCAACATAAGTGATTGTATTTTTTATTTTTGTTCCAATATCATTGTTTTTTATTATGTTGCCCTTGATCTTGGGTGTTTTCTTTGTAAATTTTGATGACACCATCCTTAATGAGTCCTTTCTCTAAGCCCATTTGTAATGCCTACCCTTAACTTTTCTGATTTTTTTTTTCCAGATTCTTTAAGATCTATTCTATGATTATGTTTTACGACTAGCAATGTTGGGTTACCAGAATTGATTAATTATATTTCATATTCAGTTAATATATGTGTTTAGTTACTTTAGTGATGTTAGTTAGATGAACTATTTTATGTGGTTTCTATGAATACTTACCCCATACTTGCATGTGTATAGTGTGCGTGTATGTTTTCTTTATGTTTGATGTTTCTGATGTGGTTAAGGAAGGGAGTTGTAGTCACTTGCTAGTTAAGATCTATAGGATGTACCACTTCCTGCCATTGCCTGTTTAGTTTAGATATCATGTTTGTACATGCGTGGATTTTATGCAGATTGCAAGTACTAGGTATTGACTTCCCTGAATTGCTAGGATGAGTGCACCCTATTGTAGTATTTCAATGGTATAAGTGGGGAGATAACTCTTGAGTCCAAATCCTAACCTAAACCAATCGTCCTAGAAAGTAGGACAAGTATCTGAGTTAGTTTCACCTTTTTGAATTCTTCAAATGTCATGAATTCATGATTTTGACACTATAATTTTATTTTGTTCTTCGTCTTCAGTTGAGTTATCATATTTGGTTTTGTGGGTCTGTTGTGATTTTCTGTCATAATTAAAATAAATTAAAAGATAATTTAATAAAAAATTTATAAAGAAATTTGATATTTAATTATATTTAATTAATTTAGAAATTAATTAAATAAAAAAAATTAAATTTAAGAGATTTTATTAAAGTTCTATTTTTGACGTATTTATATTTATTTAATTTAATGATAATTATTTAAGAGTTTTATTTTAATAATAAACTCTAAATAATGTTATTAATTAAGTTAATAAATATATTATTAAAAAATGTCTCGTGAATTAATTAAATAAAGGAATTAAACTTAAAGATTTTATCAAAGATCTAATTTAGGCATATTTATATTTATTTAATTTAATAATAATTATTTAGGATTTATATTTTAATAATAAACTCTAAATAGTATTATTAGTTAAATTAATAAATATTATATTAAAAGTGTCTCTGATGTATTAAGAGAGAGTAAGCAATTATTTAATAAGGTTTATTTTAATTAAATTGCATACAACTTATGCATGAAATTAAAATATAGTAAATTAATTAAATAGAGAAAGCTAATTATTTAAATAAAGAATTTTTTTAAATTAAATATCTAAAAGAGTTGTGCATGAAAAGGTAAAAGGTAATAAAGTAATAAATAGTAATTGATCAATGAGTTCCATCTCGTGATTGCATAATCAGAGCCCCAATTTAGGGGAGAAATCTTTATCAGAGATCTAGAGCTCATTATGCAATTACACAGGTTTTGGAGAAGTGATTTTCAGAGAAGGAAGCTTTTCAAAAGGAAGGGGTTTTCTCGCCTACTTCGTGCATTTGTGTATTTGCTTGTTAGCATTAGATCTAGGTAGGATCTCGTGGTTTAATTGTACTATGGATTTCTGTTCTTCAAATTCCTCTCTTCTTCATGTTTGGATAAATATGTTTTCAGAGTTTTTAAATGTGGTTGAAAATTCTTTTATTGACATCTTCTCTGCCTTGTCCATAATACGTCTTTGAGCTAAGTAATTTGATTGAAACCCTTGTTTGAGAAAATTGAATTTTTGTTATAGAATTGTTTGTGATTTAATCTGAAACCTCTTTATAGATTTATTGTTCTTTGTTTTAGAAACATTTGTGAATAATTATAGCTTTGAAATCTTTCTCTGCTTGATTAGAAATTGGGATGAGGGTTTGGAAAGTATTTTAAGTAGGTTTTTATTTTTGGAAAGTTTTTATTTTTAGAAAGTTTCTATTTTTGGAAAGTTTCTATTTTTAGTGGGTTTTCAATTTTGAAAAGTTTCTATTTTTAGTACATTTCCATTTTGAAAAGTTTATATTTTTCGAAAGTTGCCATCTTTAGTAGGTTTCTATTTTTGGAAAGTTTCTATGTTTAGCAAGTTTTTATTTTTAGAAAGTTTCCATTTTTGGAATTTAAAATTTTTTTAGTAGGTTTCTATTTTTGGAAGTTTCTATTTTTAGCAGGTTTCCTTTTCGGGAAAGTTTTTCCAACGTTTAATAAATTAAAAATTATTATGGTAATAATTGATAATTATTATTATTATTGATTTTAATAAGTATTGTTAAAATTTGAAATCTAATTATTTGAAAATTTGATTTATTACTTTATTTTTTAAATATAATTCTAAAGTAAATTAAAAATTAAAGAAATTAATTGGGAGAATTAATGTTTTCTTTTATAAACTTGGATGTGTTTATATGGTTCATATATATGAAAGTGATTTGTTACTAGGGATATTTTATTGTTCAAAAACCTTAGTAATTATAATACTTTGAGAAAATGAAAACTGAAATCCTAATTGAGATCGAAAATGTTATCAACTATAATATTTGGAAATGGAAATTTAAAAACCTTTAGTGAACATTGAAGTTATGTGTTTTCAAAATAGAATGAATTATGGAAATGACTTTTGCATGTACTCTTTTTATGACGTGTGATTTTACTATTGGGTGTCAGGTTGACTTAGTACTTTGACCAAATATGAATGTTTACAAAGGCTCAAGAGATTTATGTTGTGATCGATGTCATGATGATGTTTTGATCATAATATTTTATACTCAACCATGGTAATGTGTCTTGTATGCTCTATGAGGTGTTTTGATCTATTGATTGTTATTGCTTTCCAATATCTCTTGTGTAGAGCTAAAGTGAATGGTGTTACTTTTCTAGTATAACCTTTGAGTCTTCAATCAGTTCTATTTGAATTTCTTTTCAGCCACTTATATAGGACTGAGGTGTTTGTATGATTTGTTCTTGGTGATGTCATGTTATGACATGCAATTGGTTCATGTGTACTTGATTTTGGGATTAGTCCTATTAGGATGATCATATTCGTGGAATCTATGATTATGATTAGTGATTTTTAGTACTTGTTAGTTGCTTGTTTAAGAATTGATGTATGGTATGTGGTCTTTTATGATCTTTTGATTTTATTGATATTAAGATAGGCTATCTATATGTAATGTTGGGAAGTGGCTTGTAATGGAGTTTGAGGCCCTAAAGAGGCTGACGGGTAACCCATTTTAGGTTAATAAAAAAAGTGCTAACATTTCATTAAATGGGTTTAAAATGAATTAATAAGAGTCATTATTTTCCTCGCCCATGCCTCAAGTGCTAGTAACGGCTAGGATGTGAGTAAAGAGGATGCTTGGTTGTGACCATGCTTCGTTAGTATACCTTGTTAGTACAAATGGATAATAGTGCTGCATAGAGTCACTACGGGGTTGGAGGATTAAAACACTAGCTGGGTAACCTTAGAGTTAGTTCGTGCGATGACACTTGCCCACATGCATAATATATTTCCTATGTGTCTATGTTTTCCTCTAGGATTTTTTGATACTTGTGTCTTGGTACCCTTTGAGATAGTTTTCTCTTAGGTGATTCCTTGAACCTAGGTATTAGTTTTGACTTGTGAGTTTGTTATCCTATTTGGGACTTGAGACTATCTCCTCAGCACAGTGGGAGTTGACTTTTTTGGGTTCCACAAGGTCAAGTGGTAGTGCTTTTTACTTTTACCATTGAGATCCATCAGTTGATACCATGGCTGGAGTTCCTTGTTCTGCATTTCCTTTCATTCTTTGTGTATTATAATGGATGGTTATATCTATATGATGGACGATTTTACTTATTGTATTGTATTTTGTTTCATGGATCTTAAAGGGATGATGTAATCTATTTCATGATGTATATTATTTCAGCCCTTCATACCCTATGACTTGTACAATGCATGATGGTGCATTATGATTATTGCCAAGTGGCATTTGAGATGACTATATATTATTTAAATGGATTCATATTTGTACATTATTCTTTGATGTGGAATTATAATATATTGGATTTAATGTTAATTAAAATTAAATGTGATTCATCATCATGGGACCCTTAAGAGTTGTAACCTATTTATGTCTTGTTGATGTATGAGTGTATGTTAATTGCTTTCGCTATTCTATAATTGTCGTTGTTAAGTTATTATCTTTGACTTAAAAAAAATGTTTGTCAAACTTAGTAAAACTTTAGGTTAACTTCTTTTGGATTCCCTGGCATGGCATTACACAATTCCCTTTCCCTTGATGTCTTTGTATATTTGCAAATGGTTCATAACCATGTGGTGTGCAAGACTAGGATGTGCATTGCTAACAAACATCTTAACAAGGTGGCATTTGGGTATAGTGCATGAGATCCAAGTTAAGAGAGTTTTCCATCACTGTAAGTAATGCACAAGGCTTTCCCCTCCTTTTTGTTTGGTATGAACTAAATCTACCATAGATAACTTAGTCTTGACTAAATGAGCATACTAGGCCACAAAGGCTTCCGACAGATCAACAAAGGTGTTAATTGTGCCTTGGGGTATGTGGCAGAAACATTCAAGAGTGGGGCCTTGTAGACTTTTTGGGAAAAGTCATATGAGGAATATGCCATTATAAGCCACCTCTTGGCAGTGCATATAAAAATCTTTGACATGGTTGACTCGATCTCCTTTCCCCCTAAATTTATCAAATTTTGGGATTTTAAAGTGTTTTGGAAAATGCATCATTGTTATAGTCTTGTCAAATGGATATGGAAAATTATTTTCAAACTTGAAGGTCTTGGACTCTATTCCATCCTTGAGTGTTTTTAAGGAACTCTTTGTCTCTTCCCATTCAAGGTTGATAGGAGTTATGAATGGTGCCCCTAATCTTGGTGCCCTCAGTGGAGGGTATGTATTTGATTGTGTAGGTGAAGGTAGGTAGTTTGGTTCATATATTGCGGTGGATTAAATGTGGATTACACTACTGCTGGGATGAGAGTGATGGGTTGATGGAATGGTGGCCAGAAATATAGTGCTATTTGTTGGATGTAGCTTTGATAGAGCAGTTGTTGTAGTAGAGGATAGGCATGGGACTATTGTCCAATTGGAGGATGTTTAATGGAAGTTTGAACATGCCATGACTACAATGGGATTTGTTGGAAGGGTGGAGTTGGTGGATAGAGTGGTGCTATAGTTTGGGGTTGAGTGCTTAGCTAAGGTGGCAACTGGGAGTTGTATGGAGCCAAATAGTTTGTTTAAGGAAATGTGCCTAGCGATGGTATTGACTACCATGGTATGGTTTGCTTGCTTCCTAGAGGTGGCATAGAAAAATAATTCGTGATGGTAGGTGTGGGGGTGATAGAAAATGGTGGCGGTGGTTGTGTTAGTTTGTGGTGACTGATCAGTGAAGTACTGTACATACTTCATAAATTCTTTTTTGCCTATTATTCACTAATGGCTATTATTTGCCAATGTATGGCCAATTATTTGCCCATTTATGGCTGACATATTGTAACTATTTTTAACCCAAAAATAGAAAAAATAATTGTATAAAAGGGCTTAGGGTTAGGGATTGTTTCATAAGGTGTGATGTGAAATTGCTTCTTGCGGTGGTATTGAGCCATAAGGGATTATAGATTGTAATTGGGATGTAATCACTGGATCGTAATAATATTGGACTTGCTATTTGGTAAGTTGAAGGATGCCAAGTTTAATGGGAAGAACTTCCAATCATGGAAAATGCAAGTGGAGGACTATATTTATCAAAAGGATTTATGGAAGTTGTTGGAAGGAAAAAATAATAACAAGGGAACTATGACAGGTGAGGAACAGGATCTTTTAGACAAAAAGGCACTTGGAAGCATTTGATTATGTCTTGCACCATCGATGATGTTTAACATTACAAAAGTGAAGACAATGAAAGAGTTGATGAAAACCCTAGAGACATTGTATGAAAAGCCCTCCCCTTCAAATACGATATTTTTCATGAAGCATTTATTTAATATGAAAATGGAAGAAGGTGGATCTGTTGCAGATCATTCAAATGAGTTTAATACTATTATAAGTTAGTTACCTTCTGTAGGTATTAATTTTGATGAATAAATTAGGGCTCTCTTAATTTTGTGTTCTTTGCCTCAAGATGGAATGACTTGGTAATGGCTATGAGTAATTCTATCTATAGATATAATACCCTACAATATGATGATGTGATGAGTATTATTTTGAGTGAGGAAACTCATAGGAAAACCTCAGGTGGATCTACATCAAGAAGTGCTTTGAACATACAAAGTAAAGCCAGAATGATTGAGAGAGGAAATAATTTTGGAAACTGTGGAAAATCAAGAGGAAAGTCAAAGGGAAAGAGGTCTCAATCGAGAGGACCAAATGACTAGTAGTACTGTGGAAAACTAGGGTGTGAAAAGAAAGATTGCTGGAGTTGAAAGAAAAATGAAGGAGATAAACTAGAAGGGAACAAGGAGACAAATGTGGTAAGTAATAAATCCGAAGAGGATGCTTTGCTTTTGACTGTAGAAAGTATTGATGTTTCATGCATTTTAGATTCTAATGCTTCATTTCATGCTACACCTCATAGAGGTTATTTGATTGATTATGTCCAAGGGGATTTTGGGTTTTTTTATTTGGGGGATAATGACCAAGAATTAGTTGCAGAATGGGAATCATTGGCTACTACATGAGGTAAGACATGTTCCAAGGTTGAGTAAGAATTTAATTTTAGTAGGGCAACTCAGTGATGAGGGTTGTGTAGTTACTTTTAATGATAAAAATTGTAAGATTTCAAAAGGTTCCCTTGTAGTAGAAAAAGGTGTGAAAGTAGGTACCTTATATCTTTGTACAACTCATATTGATTGTTAGCAAATAGATTTTTCCCCTCAAACAAAAATGTAGATAATGACTTGATATGCCCGAATTGAAGAAAAAAATGCACTAACAGTTGGATGAGTTATCATTGATTGATAACTCTCCTCTGAGTTGAGAGGTACACCTCCCTCATCAAAGGATATCTAATTAATGTTAATGACAACACATATCCTTAACCTAGAGACACAAAGGATGTCTAGCATTCATCCATCAACATGGAGTGAATGTGATTACAAGGTTTACAATGAGATAATGAAAGAAAAATAAACAAATAGCCATAGGACCACCTATTGAGTCTTTCACATTACTAGAAGAGAATAGAGAGAATCAAACATATCATTCTAAGAAAGACAACACATGACTGTATTCGAAACAAGATAGAAAAGCCATAAGATCTTGTTGTATCAAAAAATAAATATCTAGACATCAAGATCTAACATACAAATGTTCCTTTACATTTCTAAAACATAACCAAATAACAATTGTATTATTTCATCCCTGTCATTACAATCAGATGCAACAAAAGAAGAAATCAACTCTCTACATTCCCTATTAGATTCAGAAAATATTCTTTTCCCTCGTACAACTACAAAACTCCAGAACTAAAAAAAGAAGAACCCAATGACAAGGAATTTTCCCTTTTTAATGAAACTCCCCAAAGAAGTTTAGCAACCACCACAACTTCATACCAAACTCATTTTGTCTTCTTAGGCACATTGATATAATAAATAATTCTTATTTAAGAATTAATTATTTTACATTTCTTTTCCAATTTAACATATTTCCCAAGATTTCTCCATACAGGTTTTCCTGAATATCTCATATTGCAATAATAATTAATTCTCTTAAAGAATTAATTATTTCAAATTCTCTTTTCAATTTACCTTTCCCCCACCAACTTACCATTTATCACTTTTACTTTCAATAGCACATTACAGTAGCAATAATTAATTATTTTAGAATTAATTATGTGAAAGATCATATTACCTTAAAAGTTTGATATTTAATTATTTTGCATGTAGTAATATTTAACTATTTAAATAATTAAATATAATTCAAAATAGTTTATAATGATTTTACTTGAAAGTACTTAAATTTTTAAATTTTTTGGGAGTGGTAATACTTAGGGTTTCAAAACTCTAGGTAATAGTGGCTCTCTTTAGGGGCTACATTCTGTGTTAGGATGCAGAGAACTCGAGAATTTTTTGCTACTGTTCTTCAGTGCTTTGTCTGTCGAGTGTAGATTCATCATTCCATTGTCCTTGTGTTTTTGACAAGATATTTTCTTCAAAATTCCTCATCAAGTAGAGCTTGCAAGAAGAGAACATAGCATGGATCAAAAGTTGCTTTTGTGAAAACTCCAATCAACCTCTACTCTAGTTGTTATAGTGTATCTGATCTTTCATTTTGATTGTGAATACTTTATTAGATTCTTTGACTTTGAGGTCAAAGATTGATGGAAGTTGTGTATGTTCTACTCATCTTTGAAGCTCTACCCTGATGTCGAGGATCCTAATTCCTTTTGATGATGGAGTCTGGGTTTCATTGCTAGAAGGTGTCACTGCTCTTTGTAGTAATTTTACACTAGTGTCATGATGATTCAGACCAAAAGATTTGCATTTATCTATGCCTCTACATATCTTTCTTCATAAGAATATTCTAATCTTGCCCACTTGGACATTGATTCCACAAATAAACCTCTAAAATATGATTTCTATTGAACCGATATATACCATTGAATTGATTTATGAACCCATTAACCTGTAGTATTAACAAGGCATTCTCAAAACCTTTTCTACAAACACAAGAACATCATATTTATAATCACCATCTTTTAGTGCTGGAAGAAGGCCATGATTTTTTTGCTAGTTGGTCAAATTGAGGAACACAAGGACACTACATTTGAAATATGCATTATATCTCAACCCTAATACGCTATCATATACCCATGGTAGCATCTAGATCGATATTGATCATTGGCCTTCATCTTTGTATAGTTAAGCACCGTGCAAGAGCCAGTGTGAGTAGCTGTTTGCCAAAACATCTCAAGAGTTATATGAGCTCCTTCACCACTCATCCATGCCATCCCTAAGCCTTAGTGTTGAAATTGACCTCTCATGATTGGTTCAAAAGAATTTCTATTTCCATGAACCACTGGGAAAATACCTATTTCCTTTTCACCTCCTGTGATCAGAGAAATGGGTACATAACTACTCTTACCATTCATGAACAATTGCAGTCATTATATGTGCAGATATATGTGCATTCCCTATCCTCGTTGATCATGATTGAAAGAAATGGATCTATCTCATGCATCATTAGACACAACAATTTCTAATGGACTCCCAGAATAATTTGTGACTACTTCCTTCAAAAATTTCTATTCTTCCTTCCTATACATGAGTATGAGATTTATTGCTATAGATGTTTGACTAGAACATCTTGAGAGTTACATGAACTCCTTCATCATAGCAACATTGATAATCTATATTTGATGCATCTGTATACTGATGTCAAAAAGGCATGTGGATACACATTGAGACTATCACATTTTGATCTACTTTGTGAGTAGATAAACCATACTAGGCAGATTTGATGATTCAAGAATTGCAAAGAATGAATGGTGACTTCAAGCCCTAGTTCTTTAGCCATTGCAACTAATGCAATTTGAATTACAACTTGTGCTTGATGAGTTTCACCCTTCTTGAGGTGTTCCACACAAAGTCCTAGAAGACTTTGTACCTTAAGAACATTGCTCATGCTAGCATATGCACTAGAAACCAATGTGACTTGACAATATTTTGATATCTTCTTATTGAATGTTTTTGCCACTTCCAAAGTTGCAAGAATAATTGACTAGGCCACTTCATCATTAAAAGATCCAACATAAATCAATCCAAGAGAGATAGTAGTGAATGCAATAAATTCTAGAGGAGCCTTGGAGTCGATCAAAGTAGGAGCAAGCAATCTAAGCACATCATCTTTTTGAGAACCAACATATGCTAATCCAAGACCCATAATTACCCCAATTTGTATGCTGGAATCATCCTTGCATACATACTCTATCAGTAGTGCAAATGTAGGATCACATTCATTTCAGATACCACAATTTACAATATCAATAGCTAGTAATGCTCCAACAATGACATGATTATCATTGCTATGAAAGTACTTGCCAATTTGTGTAAGGTCAACATCAACATCCTATAGAAGAATTAGGCCCAAATTAGCAGCTACACTGGCCTATCCAAGTTTCTTATTTTTGAGAAGCTAACTTTCTGAACTGCCTCCACTTGATGAATCCAAGGCAGCTATCATCAACTTGTCATGATCAAATCTAGCATTAACTAATGCATTTACAAAAGTGGCAGCCAAGTTCTGACATATAGAATTGACACTTGCACTTATGCTTGCATGCCTATCAACTATGTTCATTGCATAGTGACCTGCACTACCAGTCAAGAGTTATTTGGAGGTTGAAAAGTTCTATTGAGCCTGACATGGGATCTTCAAACTGAACTCTTCTTCAAGCATGTGGTAATTCTTTGGAGTACCGATTCACATGGTGATGCAATGGTATTAATTTTTCCAAGAATTTTTTTTTGTCTTGGGTTCCATCTCCCCCACCACATGCTACCAATCTCTTTTAAAATTGCATCAAAAGCATCAACCCTAATATGTCATGAAGCATTTTATTTTTATTTTTACTTTTCACTTTATTACTAAAGGGATCTCTTTTTTAAAAATAAAACCCATCAAGCTATTGGAGATATCCATCATCGAGTGTCCGCAAAATATATTTATTTTAACTGCAACTTGACCATGTGGCAATGCCATTGTAAAATATTACCATTAAAATTACAATGTAGTCTACTACATTATTAATTCTTAGCAGAGAATAGTCTTCTATCTCCATGTTAATTAAATAAAGTGAATTCGCCATGATTCCAACTGACATTACAAGTTCTACAATAGAAATATTCATGATGGGTCCACTTTATTTCTCTAATCACATAAGATAAATGCAACTTACTATATAAGCTACTCATCATAATTTTTTCCCAAGACCTTAACTTCTTAATACAGTGCAAAGAGAAACTCTAAAACCCACTCATGTACACTCATACTGAAATTGAACTTGAATCTGGAGCTTGAACTATGCATTTGAATCTTCAAACTTTGAATGAGCTTTGAAACTACATGTTGAGATTTAAAATTGAGCCTTGAATTTTAAAATTGAACCTTGAATTTGGACTTGGACAGTACAACTGGATGAGTATGGAGTGTTGCCAATCAATTCATAAGGGTTTTTATTTTTGAAAATTTTCAAAATATGGACTGACTCAAGGAGAGGTAGAAGATTAAAAGATGATGCAACTTTATTGAAGGGAAAGAACAACAAAACAAAACAAGAAATAAACAAGCCAAAATTGCAGAAAGGAGACAATTATTTACAATGGAGAGGACAAAACCTTAAAAAAAAACTAAATGTGTCCATTTACAAGCTAGTAAAATTATGAGCCTTTTCGGAGCAACTTTGTATAGAATGGGAGTAGATTTTTTAAATGGTAAACTAAAAACAACCAAAGTGTAAGGTTTTTCCCATTAACAAGGCCATGTAGGGGTGGAAAAATAAACACAAATCCAAGCGTGTTATCATGAATAAGATGAATTTCTTCACAAGGACAAGAACACGCCCTTGATCATAACAAGGATGAGGGGGAGATGCTGTAGTGCCTCTCATGTTTGTAGTCTGTATCTTGTCTATTTTTGATTCGAGAGATACTTGTTACTCTTTTTGATATTTGTACTTTGAGACGACCCGAGGGTCGAATGTTATATTTTTATTTCCGTACCATAGATGCTTTGTTGCTATGCTGTTCAGTTTATCATATTTGCATGTTGATGCTATTTTGAGATGACAGTAGATCTATGATAATTGATTATCTAGTTATATGATGTATTGGACCTATTTGTTGACTATGTTATGAGATGGATTCTATGCTATGGTTATTTACTTCATTCTTGTATCTTTACGCTTTCTGCGAATGTGAGTGATGTAAATGGATTAAATAGGTATTTTAATACATGTTGCTTTGGCTATGATATTATTTTCCATTGCACTTGATCGTGTGTTTTAGTGTGCAGGAATTATATCCCTGGCAATGGCACATGGAGTTAGTGATTCAGCTATTCATATTTACCCATGTCGTTCCTATATGGTCGACGTACCCTTATTGTTATTGTTTAGATCAAAACCTTTCGGTGATTAGAAAATCCAAACTCAGTTGCATTATGTGATTAGACCAGTGAACATGTCTGTGCATTTAGAAGTTTGCATTCATCATGAAAGTGTTAAGTGATTTTCTATAATTTTTGGGTTTTCGGGTTTTAATCTTTTGGATTTAATTTCTGGCAGCTTTGCCTTAGGTGAATTTCCATTACGGATAATAACCTATTTTCATTTGGGTTGTTTCGGAGTTTAACTACTCCAGCTAGCTATTTTCCATTATCAGCTATTCACTCAAAATGAATAAATATTGGAAAAGTAAATTCATTATTCACTTCTCACTTTTGGAAAATTGAATTTGGAGAACAAATTTGGAAATCCTCTTCTGAAGGATTATTGTTTTTCTTGTTGTGGGAGTTGTGAGCATGGGATCTTTGCGAGGTTGGTCTCATTGGATTCAGCTCGAGGAGTTCTTGCTTTGCTGTCAGTTTCAGTAGTTTTGGCGAAGTATTTATTTTATTCTACGGGTTTCAGTTTCAGCCCCTTTTTCTGTTAGGTAGGGCCTTCCTGTTTTAGTGTTTTTGCTCTATTTTTGCTTCCATTTCTTGTAGCATTATGTTAGGAGGTTGTGAACTAGTGTTCCCCTTCGTTTCTGTGTACTAGTTCTGCCCGGTTGGTTAGGTATGAACATTTTACCTATTTTTGAAATGGGGGTTTGGGTTTTTGGGCCGTTATGCTGGCCATTTTTGCATACGGTGTTTGTTTTCAATTATTTTTGGATTTTTGGGG